>JAAONU010000011.1:45069774-47469774 GCA_012932295.1 Cyclina sinensis
TTTTGAATGTTAAATATCAATTTCACTTTCATACCAGTATCTTTACAATAAATAAATAGGATCAAAGGACTGGGGAGAAACTCTGTCTGCCAGTCTGTTATTTCAACTTATCTAGTCTCCAACAATTCCTTTGTATACTTGAACCAGGAAAAGATTTTTGCATTCCAGCATGAAGGGCTGGATAATTAAACTTTCAGTCTAAGGAATAATAAACTTATGTTTCTGAACATCTTTCCACCAAATAGCAGTTAGCCTTACTAAAGGATTTAGTTTGGTGTGATTATGTCCACTTTCAGACTCTCTGAAACTATTTTTTAACTAACAGATTCTGATGACCCAACGCTAAAATCCTAATATTGCAGGCATGGTGGTAGAAAGGATCAGGTCAGTGGAGAGTTTCAAAGGCATGTTTCTCAAGAGGAAACAGTTTAACTCTTCTTCTCAAGTCATCAGCTGTAACTTATTATCCATTAAGTTTTTGTTGGAACAGTCAGTATCATTATATTCATGTAATGAATTTAGTTTCAAAATAAAAACAATTGCTCTTTTACATCAATGTTATTATATCTAAATTCTAATTTATTTTTAGCAATTTCAGATATAAATGCTCTAATTACTGTATGCAAATAAGTCATAATTTTTGCCTCAATCACTTCCAAATTAAAGCTGAAAAAAATAATTGCATTTCAGTTGGGGGGAAAAGGCATCTATCAAAACCTGACACCCGCTTATTTTCATAAAAACAATGACAGTATAATCACTACATGCTAAGAAATACTCTGCCAAAAATCTTTAAATTAACACAACATTTTTTTCAATCTGAATCAGTGGCATGAAATAGGCAATAATCTCAGTGTTTTTGCTGGCTGCAAAATACAAGCTTTCCTTCACAATCAAGCATTTCAGATGACAGCAAACTATGGATAAATAGGTGCTTTGGGCCAAAGGGACAAAAAAAATGAGAACAGTTCTTGTTTGAAACTGCCCATTTCTCACTGAGAATGGCCACTGAGGGGTTTTTCCACAATGTTTGTGCTGTCAGAGGGTGAGAACTTGTCCACCCAGACCATGTCAGTATACAATTAAACTGATCAATATTCCATAATAGCTTTACACTGGACACACTGAAATCTTTCAGAATGGTAGAAAAATGCAAATCTTTAGTAACCTACACCACTCAATTATATAAAAGCTACCTTTTCAATTTGGTGTAACAGAAAAAAAGGACAAACCCAAACAAGCACTCTAAAATTGATGTGCAATTACCCAGCATGCCTCTCTGCAGTTTTTCAGGACAGAGGGCAATTTAAAAATTTCTAAAATTCTTGAATTTGCATAAAAAAACAATAACAATGCATAGACCTTTTTTCTTCAAAAAGCTATGATTTCTTGCAGCTTAAATATGTGGAATGCAGAGTGATATTTTAAACAGCGACCCCCCCTGGGATAGGATAATAGTTTGACGGCTGTTTGTGACAGTTTGGGGACCCCCTTGAGAGTGTTGCTGAGCCTGTCAAAACCAAAGCTGTTCAAGTGGTGAATATGGGTCCGCTGGTAATGAACAAGGGCTCCCATCCTTTCCACTTGATTGTGCTTTATAATGACATCATTAATGTACAACACAGTAGATAGATTTGCCTAGAACAATTTATGCAATATTCTGACAAATTGAATATTCTGTTGTAATGTTAATATATTCATTTTTAAATCTGACATTTAGTTCTTCATTACTTGTAACTTCTTAGCAAAAGTGAACATGGAATATCATGGGCGGGGAACGAGGTGGTATTTATGCGCTTGCTAATGTTTTTAATATATGGTATAATATTTTTCTTAAATAATGTAATATAATATGTTTCTTAAATTATTTGTATAATACTTTTCTAATAAACAACTTTAATCCATTTTATTTACATTTACATATTTGTTACATGACATTATTATTAATAATATTATGCAATTTATTTATATGTCATCCAAAAAAATCCTTCCACTTAAAATCTGCATCCTGCTTCTTTCAAATCTGCTAATCTGTATAATAATTTAGTAAACTTTAACCTAATTTACTTAGTAAAATAAAGTTACAGATCTATGCTCTACTATACAGTTCCTATGATATGTGTTCCTTACATACAGAATTACCATTAATCAGAGACTATGTAGACATTAACATGATTTCTGTCCCTTCTGAACAAGAAAGCCATGAACATGGCTGTGTAGAAATTCAAAGACAGGAAATAATCGTTTGGTAAGAAAATGTTAGACTATGAGGAAATGTCTGTCTGCAGGGTGAAAGTGTGATCAGAAGTCTAGACTGCCAGTTTTGATCCACCGCATTAATGAGGAACACAAAATTTCATCAATTATTACTTTTAAACATGCAATCTTTTCAGCTCACCTGAACAAAATTTAATGACAAGCTTTAGTTACCTTTGAGTAAACATTAACATCAATCAAAGTTTTGTGTCTGATTCTGTAAAAATAAGATCATGATCTCTTAATCTCTAATGCTCTTCTGTTCTCTCTCCTGCTTATAATTTTTTTTCAACAAGCTTTACTTGATAAAAGCCAAATCTGTCAAAAGCTCAATCAGACAAAAGCTCAATCAAACTATAGCTTTATCACATAATCTCCATTATTGTGCTTTTGAGCTATCGAAATATGACTTGAATAAAATGATATACATGTATTTAATTCATGCTCTCTAACTTCTCAAATCAGCAGTAAGAAAAAAATAACTAAGTACCATACTGTATCAAGTAAAAACAATTGAGCATATTGATGTTGAAAAAAAAAAAATTGAAAAAAAAATAGCAAGAAGAACTGTTTTCAAATTCAAATGTTTTTCACAAATAAATGAAAAGAAAATTGTATCACTGATGTTCATTTTCTTATTTGCAGCCCCTGTAAATCTGATATATTGCATTTTGTGTAAGACAAAAAATGGGGCATATTACAGGGATAGTACTGTAATAATCGTGACGAAAACTGGCTGTATTTAATACTCTATTTTTCTTTCTTTTGAAAAATGTGTTTTTCATGTGTTATGTCTCTGGGCAGACCTTGGTTAATGAGGGATTAAAATACTCAATACTAATGTAAATGAAGCATAGCACAAATGAGAACTTTTGTTTGAACTAGAAAATCTTTCTGATCTTGCCTAATCTCACAGCAAAATTAATTGATTGAAGAACTTCAGTTCCATCACAAATTTTCACTGTATGATCTTTTTTATCTGAATTTTCATACATTTTGAATAAATCAAATTTCTTGCAAAGTTGAAAAACCCACTTATTTTCAATTTATTTATCATTGCAGTCCCTAATTTTTTTTTCTTGTTTGCTAAAATTAAAAGAAAATCCGGACGAAGAACTTTTGTATTATATTTTCTGTAATGACAGAAGGCTGAGACATTAATTCTGCCGAATGTGGAATAAACAAAACTTCCTTGATATCTGCAACTGTTTTAAGTTTTCGGCAATATTACATTTGGTGTAAAGATTAATATCAGTAGTGGAACCAGCCATATGCCAAAATCCATACTAATTCCAAGCAATCATAATTAAAAACACCATATATGGCAAAAATTGACAATAAGCTTCGCTACATTCTACACCTGCTGTGCCAGGATATAGACACGGTACAATTGAAACAGCCTGTAATTATATTACCCCCTCTCTAATCAACAAGAAGATCTGAATTACGCTAGTACACTTGTGCCAGTTTCAAAATTTTCGTCAAGTTTCCTTGCACAATACAGACATCATTTTGTGCATGAAATTTATATCCAATCTAGGAAAAACTGTGTCAAATACAGCAAATATTGGTTGAATTTTTGAAAGGCTCTCCTTTGCTTCCAAATGAAAGTAAATTTCTAAAAATGCAATGCTCAAACTCAAGACTGACAGCTGAAACATGAAAGAACACTGTAATTAATCTGCAACTGGACCCTCCTAATTATTTCAGTAAATTGAATTTGGAAGCTGATTGGAAAAATATTATTATGAAATTGGTAAACCATCAATCACTGTGCCCAATTTTGTCTACTAGTTGATATTCATCTGTTTCATTGAGTGAAATCACATCTTCGGGTGAAAATACTTAACTTACTGGAAAACTTTGACACCACTAGTATTTAAAAATAGACTTGTCATTTCTTTTGTTATCCTGGCCGACATTGAGGGTTTGTCGGTCTGTCACATTAGGCTAGATACATTCCGATACATATCAAATTAAACTAAATCTAGTCATTAAAGCTGAATTAGTGTTAGTTTTCATGGTTTTTACTGGCTCCTTAGACTATACATACGTAACTTGATCCCTCGCTTTTGTTCACATTCAACTTTACGAGCTGAAAATGATCTTAAACGTTATGACTTTACCTTAAATAAAATTTAGAGGAATGAATAGGAAAATGTTTTGGCGAAAATTCAGGGAATATGATAAATAGTATACATTTCCATTTGCCAAACTTTTAAGCTGAGTAAACTGCCACGGGCATCTGTTTAAAACGTAGTTAAATTCCAGCATGTTTTATCGTAATTATCAAATTTAATGGGTTAGTAATGTGATCCTTGCAGAAACGTGTTGATGTGAACTTTTGACGTAAGAAAACAGGTCACTGCCGAAGTCTAACAGATCCCCGTATCTGCCTCGAATCTAACAAACCCTATCACCTAAACGGAGTCAAGTAACTTATCTCAGAAAAACATCAAGCAAACATCAGCAGCAATGTTTACACCAGAACAACTGGAACTACTTTTTTCGATTTTTGTGTTCTTAAAAATAGCATTTAACTTCAGTTTGTAATGTACGATCCAGTATGGGATTTGTGCTAGTTAATGGAAGGCTTTTAACAGTGGATAAGGGGAGATAAATATTCCATAAGGGAAGTGGTAGTTCATTAGCATGAATTTAATCACACCAAATTATATAATCAACTAAGTTTTGCACTTACTTTTCACTATGAGGCAAATCCGCATATATCTAGAAATAAAAATGATTGTTACAAATGAAACTGTAGTGAGATAAACAGAAAAAGTAAGCAGGTTCATTTTTTTAACACTTCTATTTCCAGGGGACTGTTTAGACAACAGTGTAGGGTCTGGCGAAGGGACAGCCGATGAAGACTGTGACGACAGGAACCCCAAACGACAGAAAAAACGCGGCATTTTTCCAAAAGTTGCTACAAATATCATGAGAGCATGGCTCTTTCAACATTTAACTGTAAGTATGATTTAATATTTGTTAATCAAAATATGTATTTTATTACATACTAACAGAACATGCAATGGAACAAAATTGTTATCTTCTGTAACAGTTAACAAACAGCCTTTCTGGAAATAATGTTCACTAAATTTAGTGATTACAAAAATGTGCTATTAGAATATTGTTATTTTTTTTCTTCCCGACAAACAAATCACTCTTTATAAACCAAACAAACTAGTACTAAACACATTGTCATTCATAAACTGAGTAACCATTCTGCTGTGAAACTGGGTGAAAAAATTGTTTTATCAATGATTTAACTTGGAAAAATAACAATCAAATGCCAAAGTATTGTTTAAAATTTTGCCAGTTTAAAAAATGGCATTGTCTAAAGCACTGCCAAATTGTTTTGCTGTCATCTCAGAATGCAGTTGCATGCCGCACCTGACTAGGCCATCTTACCTAATACCAAATCATCTGTTGCATCACTCCTGTCAATACCTATGTCATATTTCATATTGCATTTCAGTAAATTGCCTTATGTAATCTCCTGTTGTATCAGTGTGAAGATTAAGGCGGATCTATTCTGTCATCAGCACCTTACCCCCTGTTAGCCACATACGACACCTGTGATAAATACCAGATTATCTCCCCCTTTTTTGTCAATGAAAAATTCTCTAAAAGTCAAGCAAGAATTAGAGACCTATGCTTCTAAAGATCATTTATATCAATTGTTGACAATATTCTTTATAAAAACTTAACCCATCGATGATCCAAAACCCTTATTTAACTTCATTGAGTTGCATATGAATGCCCTGGCTTTAATATATCTGTCAAAATCTAGTCTTACCTGACATAATTAAATCTGAGACATGACTGCTGTAGACCAATCAACTTGTCCTCATTTGATCTTATTATCTCTGAACACATGAATTTCTGGAAGAGCAAAAACAAAAGATTGCTTTGACTTAATTCATGAAGTTATTTTTTGTATGGAACAAAAAAAATCAAAATTCATTATTTCAGAAATTAATAAAGTCAGATTTTGCCATTTGATATTTTTTGTTTTAGAATATTGAGGAAATAAAATATTCATTTTGTATATTTTTTCTGCACTTAATCTTATGACATTATGTTCAAGATTAAAAAGGGGAAGTAACTCATACTACAACTTTTCTTGGTCTTAGTACAACTGACCCTCTTTATTTGTCTTTTAATCAGATCTGTAGATTAATTAATTAGTAACTTTACTGAAAACAGAACTGAATATACTGCAATACCTAATTTATCAGATGTAAATTTTTCCCTTTCCATGGAAGAGTCTTATATTTATGCAATATACTTAAACGCTAAGATTTTGATGTTTTCGCCACAGGTAGATCTAAAAGTCAAGTTTTTATTCTTGTCATGCAACAATGTATGAATTATCTTTTTCAATTTATTTCATGCAAAGGTTGTAATCAAGCTATTAATAAATAGAACTTCTCTGTACCAATCTGACTCATGAAAATAAGGGAGACCTCTAAATTTCCCGCCACAGTTGATCAGTGTGTAAGCTATAAAATGTGGAGTTCTACCATAAGTGTGTTTTGCACATGCCTATAAAGTCTATTCTACCATAAACCTGACAGAACGCTGCAAACATAGCCATTAAACCTGACATTTATTGCAAGGCAAGTTGCAAACTTCTTTCCTTATCATTGGAAATAAACAAATATTTAAATATCACTAGACCCCCAAATGACATTCAAATTTTATTACATATTAGTAATTTGCCAAGTCATCAGAACATTCATAAAATGTCATTTCAAGAAGGCCTAAAACAGACCTTTTACCATCGAACTTGAGCCATAGCTGTTGAAACTACATAAAATTCTACTATATATATCTTACGAGTGTTGAAAAATCTTTGAGGCACCAACATGTATCTTTTACTCAAAAAAAAAAAAAAAAAAAATAAGTGAAAGGGAGTTAATAAATCAAATGACACATTCGAAAGTTTTTGAAGCTGTTTCAAGCCTTTTCTAAAATGGGGCATAACGTTTGTTTATCAACATGTAAATTGTGCATTACCTGTTTTATGGACCAAGTACTTTTGCTGAATAATATCTACACAAACACAAATTTGGCTTCTCTAATTGGATTATACAATGTAAATAAATATCCATTACAGTGCAACAGTCTGATTGAATATTTTGCAAAAAAGACCCTGTTAATGGACAGCTTTAATTGTTCTAGAGAGCTATATTCCCTAACAATTTACTTTTTTTGGTAAAAAATAAGAGTTGTGTTAATACCACTCAACCTTGGAATTTAATGCCACCAAGAATGCTAACTGGAAATATTTATGTTGCAAAAGCTGCTAAGAAAAATACAAGGGTAAAATTTAAGCAATTTTGTGGCATAATGTGCTTATTATTAATTACTAAATATTCTTCAAAATCATGCAGAAAATTTGTATCAGGAATAAAGAATTAAGCTTCATGGTTCAGAATTAAATTCTTCAAATAAACAACAGTTTGCAGTTACAATTTTGAAACTAAAACTGAACACATCTCTGCCATTTTGTCATAAAATACAGTGTCCAGTGTCATGGTGAAAGATTGAGAGGGGCGGTCAAGCACTGGCTATTGTATCTGGACACAGACACCCCATGGTTCTCACATTATTCCACAATTAAAGATTCACTTTTCCAATTACCCATTCAAACAATGACATTTATTGTCTTACAATTTCAATCAAATACCAATCACCATCAGGGCCCATGCACTAATTGCTGCCCTTTCAACATGACCGTTTAGGGACTATTCAAGAGATAGCCAATACTAAATTACAGATTTGAAAGGGAAGAAAATGCCCCTTTCAATCTTCTGATGTCCTTTTCAAGCCCCATTTAATACCTTTCTTCAGGCATATTTGAATTTCACCACACCTAAAAGCATTTTGACTTCATGCTTTTCAGATGTCAGCCAAATATGGAAATTTACAAGAATAACTGACGCATTGTTGTCACTGGTTATTGATGGTCACTTCTACCTGCCTGTATTCAGGGGCATGCTTCTTACACTATGTAAACATAAGGGTGCAACTGGCAAATTCTCAAGTCTGCCATGGGCCTGCACAGACTTTGATTAGATTTTCTGTTTTTGAGGAGCTGTATCTAAGAATATTCCATGGCTTTATGTTTCCTCATCTTTACTGTCTGTAAAAAAAAATACAATAAAAATGATATGATTCCCAAAACTTTGCCATTTTTTAAACATTTCTTGGAAATTAGCAATACAAAAGAAGTAACTGGACCTAAAATTAACTTGAATAGAACTGATCAGCTGACAAGCTTACATGCACCTTAAACTAATTAAATGAATAAAAAAACACTTTTCAATATATTATCAAACTTTTAGCAAAAAAGACTGTGCTTTAAAGGTGTTTTAACAGCTAATTAAACATAGGACAACAGAAAATGTTTATCTACTTCTGCTCTTTAACCCTGAACCTGCTGAATTTTTGTAATGGATTTGTCCAGCTTTGAATTTGGAACAGTCCATTCAAAGTTTAAGGGATTTCAATATCAAAATACAAAAATTGAGCTACCAACAGTATAGAGCCTGGTCAGATTGCACGGATGTGCAGGCTTGCCTGGCTCTATACTGGTGGCAAAGGCTAATCAATTTCGGTTCCAGCAGGTTAAGGGTTAATGTTCTCTCTGTCACTTGCTTTTTAATTTAGCTTCTGAAGAGACACCTTTTTGATAATCTAACATGTAAACAAATCTTTTTGACAAGTGCAGGTGAATCAGTTGACCCGATGTCCTTTAAATTTACTTTGGTCAGTTTGGCTCAATGGGTCCAAATCACTCTGATACCTATTTGTTTGTAGATGATGATTATCTTAGTGGTCAATTGATGTTGACCTTTGGTCAGTGGAGAGAGCATTCAGGACAAATGGATATAAATTTAATAGGTTGGATAATAACAGGCGGGGAGGCTAATGTAATGAAATGAGAAAAAGTCACTGTGATCTAGAAGTTAATCAAACTTTACCACAAAACCATGTCTAGCCAAGTTCACAGCAAATAAGTGCTATGTAGTACTCCTTGTATTATGTATTTAAAGCTCTTCTGTACACAGGTCTCTCTTAATTTTCATTAAAGGGGTGTGCATAAAACTTGGGAGTATTAAAGGGCTGTTTTCATTAAATTAATGAGAACTGTTAACTGATTTTATTTCCAGTATATGAAGCAGTTTGAAACAAACCAACACCTATAAAATTTACATAACTGATGTTTAATGATGAAAAGAGCTTGGAGAAATTACAGTATATGCAAAAATTAATTAAGATCTGAGGAAATATAAACACTGATTATACAATTATAAATCAGAATGCAGGAAATGCATTACAAAATCTCTACATTGCTCAGTTATGTGATGAATGAATTCATCCAGTGGTAATAGATTTGAACCTTGGTTAGTCCCCATAACAACCATCATAGGGCATCCATAAAAAAACTTGACTAGCATTATCCACTGAAATGATCCTCTACTGAACTATTTTTGGTCAAATTAAAACATAAATTAACTACTATTTTTACAGTCATTTCAATAGCTTTATAGTTGATTTCATTTTAAGTAGATAAATCAGATTCATAATTATCAGACATGGTTCAAGTTTTTTGTTGTTGTTTTCTTTCCTGCAATAAAGTAGTAAACATTGGTTGTTTTTTTTTCACAATAAAACAATAAAGTAGTTAACAAGTTTAAACAAAACAAGTTTAAACAAACAAGGGGGGCATAAAATGAAAGTGATAAAAGTATGTTTTCCATTTGTTTTCCAAACTGAGGGATGAATGCAAAAAAAAAAGGTCTGCAATAAAGAAACAGATAGCATGTCTTCACCTTCACCCTTCAAAATGTACCCCAATTATCAGTCCCTATATTGTCAAATATCCCTTGTAAATACTTGCAATGCCTTTCACTTGGCTCATTTGAATTCTTGCCAATGCATCAAGTGCTTTCTTGACATCCATAATGTTCAGTGTGCTGATTTAAAAACCCATAAAGTCAGGAGTCTGTGACCAATGGCAGTCACCCATGGGACACTGATATCACCTTTACTGACAGGGGCTATCATTACTGACCATGTCTTGGCACCTGATCTGTGCTTAATCTATGTCCAGTTAACTGGTCAGTGTCAAAATGACCAGCTCAATTGACAAAACAAACACTGTGTAACAGTCTTGTTTATTTAACATCTTTCCATTTGCATCATGGGAGTTTTCTAGCTTTCCTATCTCCACTCCACAAGAGTATCTATTTTCAAAATTGTACCCCTTCATTTCCTATCAGTTAATGAAGCACGAAACTCAGTTTTAGTTATTTGGTTAGCAAAATTATTGGAAATATGAAAGAAATGAACAATGGCTGTTTTTAATTATTGACAGCTGTATCTAATTTCACTGCTAGATGGCGGGTGATTTGATGATAAGATTGTTTCATTAGCTACTTGGAAATAGAAGGCTCTTTTCAATTTCTTTCGAAATGGAGGAGGCCAACTACTTGTTACTAATACATTTTGTGGGCTGAATGCAAAAAAGTTCTAAGTGCAATAAAATATAGAAGAGATAGCACTTTTTTTGGCACTCACCACTCAATATTACAAGCTACAGTATTTGGCATGGAAAAAAAATCAGTATCTAATAAATTAAATTCCTTAATTCAGGTAAAGCTGGTTTCACAGCTTTTACAAGCCTGGAAGTTTTATTTTTTATATTTCCTCCTGTGACTTCTGAAAACAAGTTTTAGTATTTATAGAAAGAAATGTAGGAAAGATATGCAATCAAAAAACAATAAATGAAAATGCATAAATTTGATGGTAAAAATTGGGTTGTTCTGTAAATATGGGAGGTAGACATTTATATGAGAATTTTCTGTAATAAAAAGTAAGCTTGTGCACAGATATGTGAATTTTACTGTTATTTAAGTAGAGTGCTGAAGGGTCTATTAATGACTGCTGCAGTTACAAAATATGCAAATATTAAGCAAATTTTACATCATAATGAAAGCAAACCGCATTTCTTTTAGCAACACTCTGAAACAGTACTGTAGTGGCTTGATTGATTTTCTCAGAAATTTTAACTAAAACAAAGCAAATGAGCCTGGCACAATTCTCTAACCAAATTAACATAGTTTCTTTTATTGCCAGTTTTGGCAAGTGTAAAATCATTTAGGAATCAGCAGTCTTTCAGTATAGTCTGACAAAAAAGGAGTTGGTTTTCAGGTGTTAAACATTCCAGTTTCTCAGTTATTCAGCTGGACAGCCTACCTGACCAGAACACTTAGGAGGACCAAGTCCACTATTCTCCATTACAAAATCTTAAATGCTGTTTCCATTTTGTAAAGAGTGAGGCCAGAGCAAGTGCTGAAACTAAATATACTAAACCTGGGTGAGGTAACAGTGGTCAACATGTCAACCATTAAGGCAGTTTCCCCACCACCACCCCCCCACCCCCACAAACCAAACTACTTTACAGTAGAAATCTCTTCCAAAATAATTCTGTAAATCAACCCTTTTCCAGTATTCAAAGACCTATTCAATGTTTTATGTACACAATATACTCATAAATTTTGATGGGGAAGCCACCAACACCAACATGCCTCTCTGGATGGCAATGATATGATTTATATTGAACATATCTTCCAGATTTAATACAAATTTATAGACAGATATGCTAGATTATACTAGGCTATTGATGATGGCTGTTCTAAGCTAGACACAGTTCATGAAGGGTTAATCAATGATGGTCTATAAAGCCAGCATCCCATGAGGGTTGCCAAGCTGTCTTCTTAATTCCATAACCAAGTGTCTATAAACAGGACAATAGAGCACTAGAGAATAGGAAAATATACAACATGTGCACAAAATGCAATATGTACGGTAAGGAAAAGTTATTTGCATATAGGTCAAATTTCTAGGAAGGTTGTTGCAATGTCCCTCTGCACTGATAGAACAATGGTATGTTCTTTTTTACCCTTACAAAGGTGCAATACAAGTCTTACAACATAAAGCATGCTGCCATTCTCGAATAAACCTGCCAATAACCCTTCTGTGAAATTCAAGTTGTTTCATATAGTAAATGTACAGATCTTGGTAGCTCATTCCCTCTGAGCAGCATTGTGGGACTTTTCTTCCTTGGCAATGATAGTGCAAACAGCATTTGTCTTTTTTCTTTGTATGACCTTATTGTTTTCATGGCATTGCTTCCACCGGTAAAAGAGTTCTACTCTCTATCTCTTTTTTTTGTTCCTGTGCAAACCAAGTCACTACATATGAGAAATTTAGAATTCTGAAGTTGCCTGTTTTGGCCAGAAACAAAAGTCTGTACAGAAATTAATTTAAAAACTCATAAGAGAAAGCATTCAAAGTTATAGTAATAGTTAATAACTATACAATGTGTTCATAAAATCTATTCTTTATAAATTGAAAGGTACAAATTCTAATTACTGCCATCTGAAACAAAGCAACTGGTAACCATGGGTGGTTTAATTGTTAAAAAGTCCAGACCAATTAAATGCTAAAAGAATCTTAATCCTGTCATTGTCTCTTGTGATAAAAAATCAACCTTTAAATAGTTCAATACCTCACAGCACCATAAAGCATTGAGTGACAAGTTGTCTACGTCAGTGCACCATTCCCTTTGGAGTCTCTAAAAACAATGAACATGACACAGCATACTTAAAAAAAGAATCAACAATACTGGAGTCATTAATAGTTGATCATCCTGAAATTAACAGACAGGCTTTAAATCAAATATGTCTTCCTTGAAAATTAAATGGATCTGAAAGCGCTAAAAGAAAGTTTTTCATTTACTGTTTCCATTTACTACAGATCTTGTTCCAATAAAATATTTCAAATAAAAACAAAAAACAAAGACAGTACAAAATATCCACCTCTGCGGTATCAAGTAAATGTTGCAATCACTCATTACGTTATAATCAAACTTTCTAATGGCCAACCAAAGAGAGGCTAACAAGGCTACCTTTCTCTCGTCTCATTGAAAAGTATACTAAGGCAATGTTTATATAAATTTCACAAACGTGTATACTGCTTTTTCTTTCCTTCATTAGCTAGGACACTACTATTCCAATCCCTTACATAAATAAATTATTAATCCCTTACATACATGCACAGGGTGCACGCAATACGAAACATAGACAGACAGTCATTATCGTTAAAACAACAAGATCTGAGGGATTTGCGCTGCTTAAACTAAGATTTATTTTTCCCAGACTTTTGTTTAAAATATTGATCTGTGTTTTTAATGACATTTATCCATGCTTTGCCTCTCACCAGAAGAGGGAGTTATTTTGCGGTGTTTATAAAAGCAGGAACTCTGAACTAATTTTCACTTTAGCAGACATTTTCATGTTGATTGAAAAGCTGGGTTGTCACATTTAAACCCACCTTTGATCTATCTCAGGGCCTTTGATCTACAACTGCTAGGTATGTAACCTCTTACTGTAAAAAACAAACAAACATAACTGGGTGCATCAAAAATACATGTGGTTTACAAGATGTGCTCCTAGTCAATAGAGATTCTTCTACTGCAAAGTTAGGTGATCATTACCTATCATTACCTAACTCCATCTTTAGGGCCACTTGTATAAATCATTAGTCTTTAGTCAATATGGTAATTACCTTTCAACACTTGTGTGTATGTACAGGCTTTTATACCATACTGCTCAAAGTCATGCTAAATGAACATCCATACCCTAATAAATCCTTTTATTTTGAAAAGAATGTCAACTATAGAAACTTGATTTGCATTCCTCATATGTTACTCATATCAATTTAGTGACCACCATTTACATGTTGATGTGTGCAAGAAACTCTGCTTCACTTATTTCAGGTCCATTTCAGCATTTTTCAGGGTTTAAAGGGTTTTAGCGACTGTCCCCTTAACACGTTTGTGCCACAGCATTGCTGTGATCAATTTTGTCTCTTAATTGAATTGTGCCTGCGTTTTTGCTAACTTTGTCGTCCCGATGGAGCAGAATGCTTGTATTTTCTAGGAGCATTGATTAAATTTATTCCAACTTTCAACAATGCTGTTATAAGAAGATTTCCCAATTCTGACTTCCTCTGACTTATTTTCATCTTTCCACAAGAATGCATTTCTCATTTTCTAAGAGATGTTTGTTTCTATGGCAACAGTTTTAGATCAATTTTGGTGCAAGTTTTAAATATAAGACATTTTAATGGGTTTTACATTTAAGCCATTTACAGGAATATTTCTTCTTATTTTTGTCCGTAAATCTACAGAGATGATACAGTGTGAGCAAAGACATTACAGAAATTGTAATCATTTCAGAACCTTGTCGACATTATTAAATAATAAAAAAAAATTATTCAGCTGAAATGAATAAGTTTAAAGAAATGAATAGGAACAGGCATTATTTTGTTATTAAATCATTGTATAATGTTTTGCACTGCGACAATTTACAATTGCCCTTTTCATATCGTTAAAATCACAGGTAAATATTATGACAACAACTGTATTTGTAATTTGACATTGTCCTTTGATAAACAAAAAATTATATTGAAAGACTTAAAGCAGCTATTATGAAAACCTTGTAATCTATAAGAATGTTCATGACATGAAATAATTCTGGAAAATTATATTTTATTATAATTATCATTTATAACATGTTCGGCAGTATAATTACATTTAATATCAAAAAGTTAAAGTTGTGATATAAATCTAGCAGAGGAGAGGGCAAAGTGTTCCATTTATGATAGCAGTTCTGACAATTATTTTCTATTATTTCTTATTTACTGTCAAATAAGTTAAAACTCTTCATATGCTACTCTGTACAGTCTGTGCAGGTAAAGGCAATCTACTGTACTTGAGAATGAATAAGTTATTTGAACTTTTATTTTCAGCATCCATATCCGTCAGAAGAACAAAAGAAACAATTAGCACAGGATACAGGTTTAACTATATTACAAGTAAATAATTGGTGAGTACACTTTTTAGCATGTACCCTATGATGCAGTCAAATCACTGAAAAAGTCCTTAAGAAATATACTTACAACACAGTGAGCAAACAATGTACTTGAAAACATTGCAAACAGCACCTTTAACTGTTGACATTGTCTTGGTAGTAAAAAAATGGAGCACATCTAGATGTATTTTTAATGCAACATTATCTTCCCTGGCAACTGGCATGTTGGAAAACAATTTTCACAAAGGACAAATTCAGTGTTTAAGGTATAATCATGTTAGCCTGTCTGCATAGTGCTATAAAAGACAGCCTTCTCATGTAAAAGAAGACTTTACTCTAATTGTGTATAATTTATGTTTCTTGAAAGCAATTAAATGGAGACCAGAAGTGCTGCCTCAGATTCATTATCAATCTTGAAGTACACAGTACTTAAGGTCCTACAGATTTTACCTGAATTTAAACCATATGCATCTTCAATTGAAGATTCAACTCAACAAATCTCCACACTGAAGAGTAGTACTTCCTGTTCCTAAGTGGCCATGTTGGTTGTCAAGCAATGTCATCAGAAGCTTTATCTCTACCATACTGGGACAATCTGGTTCTGCTATCTGAAAGGACATTTGAAAAGCTTTATCAAGGAAACCTTCACCATATATCATGAGCATAACTGTATTTAAATAAATCTGGTTTGGTCACAAATAAGGTTACTGACATACTGTTATGTAGATCACTTTGTTTTAAGACCTGAAGTTCTGTTTTCTTGAGATATTTCGTAGAACAAAATTTGATCAGTGATATACTCTTTGAACTTACTGAAGAAGTCCTCATATAAGTAATACAAAACCTTCAGAAATTTAAAAAACTTCTCTTAAATTAATTCTTAGTTATGAGGCATTTCATATCATTACATATTCATTGTTTTGCCAAGTGAGCTCCTCCGTTAGTTCTTCTTGTGTAAAAAAAAAAAAAAATTCTAATGAAATGCACAATGTAATGAAGGTAGTTTAAATCTTGTCAAGCAATCAGTTATATAATACTGTGTATTGCATTTTTTCTGCACAGAACATTAACCGATCAAAGATAATATACCGTCATTGTCAAGCCGACATTATCAACAGGTCTATCATGACTTAAATTAGTAACGCTTTACATTGTGTGACAAACACTGTGTGTGATACAACCCTTTACGTCCTTCTTGTGTCATTAAATGCAGATACCTTTGCAAAAATATGCAACCTAATATGCATATATTAAATGCACAACAAGTTACTCAAATCTCTTGTTTCTGCCATGTTTTTATATGTAACAAAGAAAAACAATACATCTGCATTTTTTACAAACAATCACCTGTCTACATGTAATTGACCTTTTGTGCTAAATACATTGCCTTTTCAAGGGAGGTAACTCTAAAAGAAATCCTTAACTGAAAGTTTGATTTTTAAAAAGCTGAATAAGTTTATTCATTTGTTGATAAAAGTTTAACAAAGTGTTACATTTTCAAAAAAAAAAAAAAAATTAAAAAAATGAAACCGGTGAAGTACGTAAAACAAAGCAAAGTACTACTTCATTTTTTATAAAAAAAAATGATTAGGTTAGCCATAAAACTGAAACAATTATACTATAAGCCACAATGTTAACTGTCTGCTAAAGATTATAGCTGTACCATCTTTTTTTTCTGTAATAGCCTTATCTCAGTTCATTTTTCCAGTTGGGCTTCAATGGCATTTTCTTTCACAAGGGAAGTAACTACTCCTATTTTCTCAATGAAAATATAAATAAATCAGCATTTGAAGTTAATTAAGGAACCCTTACAAAGTAATTAATTACAGAAAACCTGAGACCTGTGAAACCTTATAGTAGGATAAACCTTGGTAGAAAGGAAAAATAAATCAGTGAGAATGAGGAAACATTGCCGTCAGTGCATCTAAATGAGTGCCTGAACACGCAATAAAATACCCTCCCTTGCAAATGATACAGGTTTCTTTACACCAATTCCTGGAAATAATTACTAAAATGTGTGGAATTCCAAAAAAACTGCACACTGATGTTTTCTTTCAGATTCAAGCTTTAATTTCAGATAGTTAGATGAAATAAATAGATTTAAAACTTCAAACAACCTGATTTGAGTCAGAAAGATTTTGATGCAGTTCAAATATAGTTCCTTAATGCAGAGAAGCGTACACCAGAAACAGTTCAACAACTTATGTTGGAGTGATCTTCAATTTTAGAAGTTAAAGCAAAATAAATTGTACTATTTAAGATAAGCCATATCACATACCTTGTAGAAGGCTTACTGGAAAGCTTCATAATCCAGTAAGTTTTGAAAATGAACTGGCAGTGATGATGAAAAAGAAAAGATGGAGAAAAAAAACTTTGAAACTGTTAACGTGATGTCATCAATATCTTACCATAGGAATGTTTGCTATAAATTTGAAATTACAAATGTATATATTATAATCAGCTGGGTGGGTGAGCATTTTACTTTTGGGATATCGGGTCTTGCAGATCATTACTTTACAAGGGAAGCACTTCCTTCAACATGATTTTTGTACAAGAATGATTTTTTTATATGAATTATTTTGGTAAGATCTGGTATATCATTTTGCAATCTTACATTAAAAATGTTATGCTGCATATGAACTGTGAACTTGATTATTTCCTAGATGTAGTTATTGAACCAGACATGCAAAATAACCTGTAAATGTTTTATTTTTATTGAATATTTACTACTACATACTCTTTCCGCAGGCTCCAAAATGAAATCTACCTCCTACCATAATTATTTGTTTGCTTAAACAGTATTTCTTTTGTTATGAAATTAAGGTCAAAATTTCTGACCTTTTAAAACAGGCCAGAATTTATTTATGACATAAATCATTTTACTTGTTTACTTAATTAAACCTGCGTATTTTTGCAAATTTAATTGTGCATGAAATAATAAAACAGTTTTTTTTCAAGTTATCTTAATTTCATTTAGTGCTTTTGAGTGCATTTAATAACTGATATTAAAATTAAAAGACAGTTTAAATTACTCAAGTAATTATATTCTCCCGCTATATAATAAATTGAAGTTTTATCAGTAAGCATTTTATGATCTTTGCAAAATGCAATTTTTATCTATGCATCAAAACTTTTAATGGAGGAAATTTAACTCAAGTCAAGATCACTCTTAACAAATAACGTAAATGGCAATTAAACAATTTAAGAAGACACTTTTACTTTCACATAAATGAAAGCCATATTATAAAAACTAAACAGCAGATTTTAAAAAAGCAGATAAAAAAACACAAGCAAAAGTTCTCTTCAAAACAAAATCCAATTTTTTTTTAGTTTATTTTTATCAGTACAGACCAAACAAAATTATTTTCATTTTTAATTTTGTACATGAACATCGGTAATTGCATAGCTAGATATTTTATGAAAATACTTTGATAAAAATCAGAAAATTACATGAAACTTGATACTAATTATCTTACATTATAAAAATTACTCAACCATCTGAAAGGCTTTGCTGAATATCTTAAGTTAGTGCATATTCAAACCGAGCAATTATTTATACCTTGGAAGGATTTTGAGGGAAGATATATACAGATTTATGCACATTTTATGCAAAATATTTTGTACTTATTGTAGATTATTTATCTAAAGAATTCCAGCTTCTACAATGTGCAAGGTATTGTGTTTCAGAAGTAAATAATTCCAGCTTTAAAATTATGCTGATTAGCAATCTAAACAAACAAATTTAAATGCCCGATACCTGATTTTAAATAGATGTGCTGGCTCTTTAAATTTTTATCAAGATCGCGCATCAGTTATTGAATAGATATATATCATTGTTGAATCTGGGTAGCCTAGGTTTCACATTACCTACATTGGGTTATATCGCAAATAACATCTAATTATGACTAAATAGTCCGATATCATGCACGATTCTCTAGTCTAAAAGATATACCTGCGTGATTTCAGATAGTTATTATTCACACAATTGCTCTAGGCGAACCTTTGCATATTAGTAATGATTGTGAATATCATTTAAAGGAGATCTGAAACCCGCTGTTGAAAAGGATGGGGAAATTGAAGAAAAGTATCAAAGATACGATCAGATTTATCCATTGTGTATTTTATGTAATTAAATTAGAAATAAGGGAAACTGAACACTTTGCAAACCTCCCAATAACAAAGCAGTCAGGATTCTAGGTTTCTTTTGAAGCACGCTTCAGTAAATACAACCCAAAGGCCAGTTTAAGTACAGATTATAAATGAAAATGGTAAGTAATAGATTGAATAAACTGTCTGTCAATTTGTTACAGTGTTCAGTGAAAAATAAACAGATCCATAACAATGAAAAATGTTCTATAGTATATTTAGCTCTGTATGTATACTATTCAAACTGTAATTTACATGAATGACTTATATCAAAGCTATTGATTTGGAGCTGATAGCAAAAACCAAACAGACCAAAAACATAAAATTTTAATGATGCAAATTGTATGATCTCAAGTGGCTCATTTACAATATATTTGCATCTTTTATAACTATGCTGAAGTCCTTTCATTTTGTATTGTCTTGAAGAGTCCCTAATAAAATAAAGTACAAAGTATTGAAGACAACCGGCATCAAATTCGAATGCTTACAAGTATGTTTCAAGTGATTCTTAGAGCATTGGCAGAATGTTAGAGGGAAGCTATTCTGCTGGAGAAAAGAAGATCACTTCTACTAATTAGTTAGGAGCTCATGGTGACGTGTCTGGTAATTTCTGCTTAAGTTATCAATGGCAATCCGATTAATTTGTCGCCTTGAAATACAGATGAAAAGGGCCCTGCTTGATTGTTTCAAGAATTAGGTAGAACAATGCCATTAGGGAATGTGTTCTACAAATTACCAATGATTAAAGCGCCATTTCAATAAGAACAGTCTGAGGCAGCTGGAAAAAATTATTTTCAAGAATTTCTGATTTTTTTTTCTTTCATGCAGTTAAGCTTGTATCAGTTACAGTTTGAAACAATTTAAGTTCTGTCATACTATTAAATTCCAATTACAAGCATTCTTATTAATATCTTTGCAACAAAAATTCCATTGATGTCTCCTTTGTAGAATGTATTTTTATGAAATAAAGAAATTCAAACTACCCAAAAATGACTCTGGTCTGAATGTCAGTAGACAAGAGAGATTTCTGTTCCAGATAAATGAAGGAATTTGGTCAATAACTTGATATCAAGACAAAAAAAAGCAATCATTTGGAGATGTATTGGAGAAAAGATCATTTTCTCTTTTCTGAGATTATGAAATTAATTCCGATGATTGCCTTCTGCAGTTATAGTCAAACAATGCCGCATCGTTTTCACGGTGACCGACTCAAATGCCACTTGCTATCTTTATTCCACCGCAGCTTAACCAAGCACAAATAAACAAAAGGCGATATTGCCCCGCATTTATTCCAGGAAGGAATTCATTCGCAGGCAAAAAGATTGTCCGAAACCCGCTATGCATTGGAGTTCTTGAATTAGTTGGTGTTTTATCTGTAAACAAATCAATATGGATTTTTCCGTTCCCACTCCTAGACTTGATTAACTTCATAGTTTTTTTGGAACTATCACAGTGTATTAATTATAGATAAGGGCCTTCATTTGCTTTGGATAGTAAAGATCACAGTATTCTCCTTTCCCCGTGCCATCTCATAACAATATGTGTATTATGTTGAATTCATTTCAAAATCTTCTGGTTCATTTTTTTCATCAGTTCTGTGCTAATTGCTTTGTATTCCTGTAGAGATATGATCAAGAAAATGTAAAATGAAATTCCAACATTTTCAACATTTTTGACAAATATCTCAATTTGTGACAGTGACAAATGGGTTTTTGAAAATGAAGGAACTGTTATTCATGAAGACGAATTTCATTTATGCCTGAATAGGAATAAATCTATCCCACTTTCTGTAACAAAAGTAATTACACAATTTTTATCATATTTCAAATTCAAAAAGCAGAAAAATCATTTTGAATTAGCCAAAAAGTCTGCAAAGGCAGTAGCAATGTAATAATGTCTTTTCATGCAACAGTAGAAGAATGCTATTGGTTTCCATCGCTCATTTTATTTTGGCAAAGCCTGACTCCAGACTGGCAACAAACCCCTGTATTAATTTACTGTATTCACCATGCCGCTGTCTAGCCTCATCTATGAGATTCCAATTTTGTTTTTCATTCCACGTATACTTTTTCTACCAGCTTTTCATTTTCTTTCTGAGCTACAGTAATGAGATTTCTGAATTAGAAAGTTGTTCTTCATCTTCGAACCCGTGCAGAGACAATATCGCATGCATGACGCCATTAATGAAATGTGTTTTGTTGCCAGTAACGCTATGATTAGGGTACAAGAACAGATTTATCCAAGATCTTCCCCAGCATTGTCATATCATAGCTAAATTTAAAATTGTGTGTTTTTTCACAAAGGAACTCCCGCACAACAATTGGTTCCCTAATTCAGACCTTCTGCCAATCGAGGTCGTAATGACGGGGTATAACCTCGACATTGTGTGTTAATGATCACGCTTGGGGCAAACTTTTCACAAAAAGAACAACCAGAGTGAAAAAAGGAAGATGAAAAGACAGAATAATTTGAGCAGTTTTAAGAGACAGGAAACCCCTTTCATTTTTTTTCCAGACTACACAAACAACTGAATTACAGTATACTATTTTCAGCTTAAAACACAACAGTAACAAATACATCATTATTCATCACTTTTTATTAAATTAAATTAGCTAATAAAAACATTCTTTTGTTTCATTTTTAACTTGATCAACTATAAATAAAATCCTGTTATAACATTATTTATAATATCTAATATAAATAAATTTCCCTATAAAAATTATATAACACATAATAACAACAATAACATATAAAGATCTTATCAATATTAGTACAAATAAGTAAAATGAAAATAAAATTAACCCATGAAAGAAGAATATCAATTTACAAATTAATTGATAAAAGCTTCAAGTGTTTTCTTTTGAAGTGACAACTAAGACAAGAATTTATCTTAATATTGCATTTTGCCCTAAAGTTTTCAAACACCTGACAAGATCTGGCCATAATTTGTCAAACTTAACTATAAAGGTGGTTTACTGATTTTAACAAATGACAAAATTGACAAATAGAACTTATCTATGTTGTTAAATCTTGTACGTTTGTCACAATACATCCTAAGGCAGTAACGGTTATGCTATCTTTGGTTTTAAAACAATTAAGCTTACGCTTTTAAAAAGTAACGTTGCGCTTAAATTGCTCTGCTTTTAATGTTATTTTGCCATAAATGTCAGCGATTATCAAAATTTTATAGCATCATAGATTGGTGATAGTCGATTGATTTTAATTTAAGTATTTTCTGTTGTGAGTTTTTTTGTGTGGTTATTTTTGTTTTCTAACTGCTACATGATCATTGATACATTTTAATGGAGATTTAAATGAACTTGACAAGATATGCACAAGATAACACATAAGATAAAATTTGTAAAACAGGGACAATAAATGGTGTAAAACAATTAAGTCAAACATTCAGTCGTACTTAAAGGAAGCATTTCATTAAAATCAAATAAGAATCATTCGACATTGACAGATGTACAAATTGTAAATGGCTAAACAATTATGACCAGTAACTTAAAACCATAAATCACATTATATTTCTTCCAGTCCATAAAATAATGTGAAAGCCAAAAAATAAACAATGTTTCAATAATGAGGAAAATAACACATCAGAGAAATTCCATGCAGGAACCTTTATGACTTCAGTAAGTAATTTTTACAAAGAGTTAAGGACAGTGTAATAGGTTTATATTGTGATTATAACTTTACACGCAAATCCCTCATCAAAGGTAGAAACTGTGACTTTTTGTGTCAATATCTACTATAACTTGTTCAATGTCTTTCTCCATGCCTTTGAAGTCTCCTTTGTAATTGTTCAGTAAGTTCATTTAGACACTTTCCCTGCTGTAATCATCGGTTTTCTAAGCAAGGTGTATTCTGGTATTAAATCAATAAATTGTTTACAAGTGTGGTATCTATTTAAAACTTTATTTTGCAATAATATCACTGGTTTGATTCCTTTTTTTGACACAGCTGTTAAGGTACTCTGAGCCTCAGTATTAGTAGTATGGGTTCCCTGATCATGGACATAATATTACACCTGAGTTAGATTCCTTGATCTAGGACAAAGTATGAGTTAGTTAAGGTTCCTGATCAAAGACAAAGCCTGAATTAAGGTTCCTTGATCTAAAAAGAAAGCATGAGTTAGGGTTCTTGATCTAGGACAAAGCATGAATAAGGTTCCCTGATCAAGGACACAACATGTGTAAGGGTCCATGATGCAAGACTTAGCATGGGCCAGGGTTCCTCTATCTAGGATATAAGGTATTTGGAAGGATTCCTTTGTAACATGCAAAACCATCAGTGAGAGTTTCCCTTTTTTAGGGACCATTGATAATTGATAAGTGTTAAAAAAATGCCCAGTTATGACCTATTTATTTGTTACTATTTCTTCTAAATTGAAAACAATTATATCAGAATTCAGACTGTGATAGACCTAAACTGACCAGAAAATTTAGCTATCAAGATTTCCATGTACAGTCGAAGTTTTAGCACGCTAAAGACCTGGACATACCAGAAGACTGCTCAAGCATTGTTCTTTATTCTTTACAAAGCCGCTGGACAGATCACCATGAAGTAGTCAGATTTCGTCAGTGTTGGCACACGACCCATCTCATTACAGTCTGAAATATGTCGAAAACAATGTGACACTTGGATCATATTATAGATAAAAAGCATTATCTCTGAAAACAATTCTATCTTGATATAATCATCGTGGGACTTGACATGAAATAGTCCCCACAAATAATTCAGAATTGAATACCCTTTTTAAAAAGAATTGTCTTCTTACTGCATTTTTTTTTCAAAACTTTACATCAATATTTGTCATATGTATCTGATTAAGTTTTTATTTTCCAACTGTCATAGTTAGCAGTTACTAAAGTTTTGACTAGTCAGTACAGATTAACCCTAAAAACTACTAAGATTCTGTACTTACATTAATTCCCATTTACACACACAAATGGACACTCACATGCAAACTTCACCATAGGGAATTGTGGCAACAGGACAAGACTTTAATTACCTTTAAAATTACATTTTACCTGTTTATTTACATTAATGTGATGACTAATTTTTCCTACATACAATGTTCTTAACTGCATTCCTTTTCATCTATGACTTCCCTGGCAACCCATCGCTTCCAAAAACGGCAATCTCAATACCAGTTGCTAGGCCGTGACAACCATTCCATACCAAGTCTCCTTCTACCATGTATGCATTTAAGACAGTGCAAAAGTCTGGTTAAATAGCTCCTAAATAAGCAAAACATAGAACAATTTAATGTCTTAAAAGTTGCAAGCCTGTTCATATGAATGTTCTATAAAAACTACACTGCCTACCCTTTCTCATCACTTTTCATGGCAAAATTATTCACTCGAAAATGAAAGTCTGTTAACTTAATGACTTAAAAAAAATCTAAAAATGAAATAAATGAGATAAGTCTTAAAATTTCAAAACATAATTAGAAGTAAATCAAGCATATGCCATTTGCATGTGTCAAATATATTGAGTAGAGGAATGAGTGACAGCCATATTGTTCTGGGTCGGTTATCAGCTGTAACTGATACTTACAATGGTAAACATATGCTGAAATTGAAACCAGTCTGGGCTTTGAGAGCCAGATAGTTGATTGGTTAACTAGAGACAGGATGTGACATCATTCATGACCTAAGACCTCCATCTGTCAGCAAGAGTGAAATGTACCTTAAGATCTTAGACATTTATAAATAAATGAAGTAAATTACCAAGCTTTAATGTAAACATAATCCCTAAAGTAATGTAAGCACACAAAACTGTGCTGTTTAAGTTAAAAAAAAAGAGAGAGAGAAAATAGAATATCTAGTGTGTTACATTTTCTTCCATTCTGCTGACACAGTTTCATATTTTTGAAAGAAAGGAGGCAGCAGTTTCTGTAATGTTTTTCCTGAAGTTAATTTTCAGGAGAAACTCTTTTAGTAATTTACATTATTTATAAGTGAAAATCCCCTTAGCAAGTTTCTGAAAATTGCTTGGCAATCTGGACATATCTAAATTGAACTTTCAAATGACCCTCTTGAAAGTGACAAAAATGTCAAACAAATGCATTTCCTGTCGATCTTTACATAGATACCTTTGCCATCACACATGAAAGGCAGATTCACCCAAAGCCATCATTCAGTGACAACTATCTTTCAATTTTCTTTCATTTGTCCTCAACAATTTCAATAAAAATCATTACCAAATTTTAACTGGATGTTTGCATCTTTTGTCATCACGATGTAATAGAAACTGACAATCTTTAGTACTGTGTCGTTAACTAAATGGTGCTTGGCCAACATCTTTCATGCTTGATGTGGTTATAATAACCCCCCTATCATGGGCTTCTTTTACTATTGTCCAGTTTCAAGGGTTTGCTGTCCTCCGGGTGTCCATTTGTCCACTAATTTCTTTGTCTGACCCGCCCACCTTCGACTAGACACATTATCTCATTACCTGAGCATTGTGTGGTTCCAACTTGTCTCCCAACTCCATTCATAACTACCTGATCCCTATGTTGCTCATTTGAGGGGTCATTATAGACACAATAGGGGCTGAAGATGATCTAAATTCCTCTGCATTTGAGTCTACCTTCATTTTGCCAGTTAGAATAACAGTGGAAATACCCTGAAACATTCAAATTCACCATATACAGAATGCCATATAATGGTGTAATTACTAGTTATTTCAAAAAGACATCCGAGACTTAAATTACACACTTAGACAAAAGTCTGGTTCTGAAAGCTAACATTAGCTTTTATGAAATAGCATGTGAAGTCAGTGAAATGATAGTGTAGTTAGAATTTCTAAAACCAAATAACAGACATACAAAAACAGTACTAATTCTTTTTACTAGAGCAGTGGGTGTGCAAATGCAGCATCGGCAAAAAAAAAAAGAAAGAAAGAAAATTAATAAAAGAGAAAATATGAATATATTTAATTCCTAGCATAGTAAACACAAAAATTCATCTAATCTGCTAAATAATAGCAAAAAATGGTTTAATAAAAATCAATTTTAATTAAATGATTTTTTTTTTCAAAATGCAAGCAACTATTACCTACAGGACCACTTGTGAGACAGATAGCTTAGCTGGACCTGGCACACCACTATATATTTTAGCAAATTTTAAACACAATAAATTTCTCAATTATCTTTACAACAGCTGATGGCTTGGCTGTAAACTAATCAGGAAACACATATGGTTGAGACAAATTGGAAAATTTGGAACTTTTTTGTTAGGGGGTCACAATTTTCTCTTCTGCCAACCTCATGTGGGACGATCAAATTTCAGTTTAATGTTGTTTTCAGCCCTTATCAGAATTTTAATTTGAGTAACCATGGCAACAAAATGAAGAAAGTTAGGCTGAAGGTGCCAAGTGAAATAATTTACAGTTTCAGGGTGGAGAAAATTAACACAAGAAACTTAGAAACTGCCTCCATAATGAAGAGTACTGTTGCAGCAGATAGTTTACTAGCTTCCCAATCAAGTATTTCTGTGTTATCAGATAGGTTTTCCAAAGTTTCCTCTCTCAAAATGGAAAATAACTAAATTATTTCAAGTAAATTGTGTTTGTTAGTTCTCATTTTACTTTCTTTAACTGACAGATCATTTCTTGAATACTGTTCCAGTTTTTTTGTTTTTTTTTTTTTAGTAGTGCTTTTGCGAGTAGTAATGTCAAGCAACTTCTGCTTACGTCTGCACACTAGGCACAAGAAATTTCTTCCCGCTTTAGTTCTACACACTGATTTTTTATTCACCACAATAAACACTGAAAACAGAATTATGTATCATATGTCAAATAAAAATTAAAATCTGAAGATCCATAATGTTTGTTTAATGAACAATAGTAAAATAAAATTCTATCCAAATTTCAGGAGAAGGGCCATTATACCGCCATTAATATGTCAGATTGTTTTAAGCATGTCTTGACTGACTAACTATTACTATTGTTACTTCATGATTTTGCCATTCTGTTCTACCAGCTGATTCAAATTCATATTTTACGATAGTTCTAGTAGTTAGAGAAATACTTGAAATATAAACTAACAAAATAAAAAAAGAAATTGCTGTTACCGCAATAAAACATTCTCTGCGTATTTCACTTGATGATTACTCATTTTACGTGTAATATACGAAAGAAAAGGATCATTCATTACAAGAAATCATATTCTTCCGAACGTGTGTGCACAATGTTAAATAACATTTGCAGATGTGAAAAGAAATAAAACTTGTAATTTGAAAACCTGCTGTTATTATGACTTTATTCCATAATAAAACTCCCAAGTTGGCCATAAAACTTAAATTTAGAACGTAAAATAAAATATGAACTGGGCTAGCTGAGGAATCGTGTCAATAAAATAAATTTGATCCCCCTAACTAGTTAGCTGATTAATACAGACAACTCTCTGGGAAAAATGCTCGTTTAATGACACTGATGTTCATTAATTTGATAAAAATAACTCACTTAATGGCACCAGTGATTTTTTGTCTATTCTGTACACAAAATGCCAACTGTTGTTTTTCTATAAGAGGTAATAAGTGCTTAAAATGAAGGAGTTGTAACAATAAAGATTTGGATTTTGCTGTCATAAACAACAGGAAATATTAAGATGAAGGTGGAATATTCACAGCAGGCTAGCATGCAATGCAGAAGGCTAGGTTTGAGGGTGGTCCAAATGAGAAGTACCAACTCACTACAATATAAACCTTAAATATTAACAGAATCATTTACATCTGATTATTAAGTATAAACTAATGTGTTGTACTTGCTGAATCTTAGGCTATATGGTCTATACTATAGGCTTTAGCCAGACAAACTTCGGAAAAAAGTGAGTTTCATATATAACTGGATCACTGGACTGTACCAGATTCAAAAAGTATATTAGACTGACTTAGATTATAAAAGGGAGTAAGACAGATGTAAGAAATTTGAACAGGAAGAATTTTTACTGTTACCGTGGCAACAATGACAAACGGTCATTGTCAGTGCTGGTAATTAAAGATGCAATGAAGAAATGTATTTACTAGTGACTATCACAAGGATTTTAATTATTGTACAAAAGGAATGTACGCACAGATCTAGTGCATGCAGTTAGAGGAGAGAATGGGGTAGACCATAGGATAGTCCAAATAGATAGAAGAACTCGAGAACTTGGCTGAGAACTTAGCTGACTCTTTGAAGAAAGATAGTTGTGTTTGAAAAAGATGATATGTATGAAGAACAGATAACTCTGTCAAACAGATCTTCCCAATACTTAAAGCTGGCATTGTAAATGAGGAAATATGGGTCAGAAATGGAGAGAAGAATTATGATAAGGAAATAGTGAGGACATGCACAGAATGAAAAACAGTTATATATGAATTCAATCATTACTTTGTGTCAGGTTGTTGGTTTATTTGTGGAGAAAATGATTCTCTATTTATATAGGTTCATTACATTTTAGCTGAACATGTTTCTGACAAGTGATTTCCTAGCATTCGGTGCTCTCCACCTGTTTGTGACAGGGTAAAGGAAGCGAGGCAGACTAGCAACCGTTCCTACGGCTGAATCAATCAGAAACTTCGAGAAATTTAAAACACAAGCAGTTAATCAATGTATTCATCAGGCTATGTTGTAATAAATTGCAAACGTAGGTGATTATATTTTAATTACTATCATCGTCTAGATTTAAGGCACACTTTTTCAAAGTTTACCTTGAAAGAAGCCATACTTCTGGAATATTTTTAAAAAAATACAAGGATACTTAAAAATTAAAATTCAACCCATTTGTTTTACACTTACTGGGAAAGAAGTTCTTGCAGCTTATAAAAAGCTGTATTAATAATGGTTTCTTGGATTCAAACCAGTGCTTGCACAGGAGGTTTGGAATGTTGAAAGTCTCTGGATGATTACATCCATGATGGGATTTGAACCAGTGACCTCTAGGTTTTAGTCTGGGCTCTAGCCCCGCAATCACTCCTCCTCCTTAAATTGATACAGATAATATACCTGGCGCCTGGCACATAGGATAAGGAATCGGGGAGTAAATGTGTACACTAACAGAGGTGTCTCATAAGCCTGGGAGGACGGCCCTTTCAGTAGGGGTGACACTATATTAAACAAACACTTTACTTTTACTTTTTATACCTAAAGAACAATAATTCAGTATCAGTAAATGCTGCAATTCCAGTTATTATAAATTTACATCATACACCTGCAGCCAGGTAATCAAGTAGTAATTGTTGAAATCACCGCATTTTCCTTATGGCAATATTTTCATCATCATTATAAGCAGAAGCACCATCAGCGGTAATTGAATGGCTGATTATGAAAAAAGATTCATTGTCACTAAATATCTGGTTGCTAAAATTTCAAAAAGAGAAAGTGACTTGTTGTATTTTAGGATTTCTATAGAAACTTCATCACTAATTCTTTCCCTGTCCCTAAAAGTTTTTCATACGTCGTCGACTGGAGCTGTGATCAATATGTTCTGAAATTGGCATTCTGTGTGTGTACAAGACTTAATTTGAATAGCCATTGATGGAATTAAGAGAGCAGTTGGTATAATTGGCAGACAAAGGCTCCAGACTGAAGTGATAATAATACGGGTTCAAATCCATGCTGAAATTTGCGATGATTTCTGAGAAATTATTTACATTAAGGCAACAGTGTCGGTGAGAATCTTATACTATTTGGTTGTCTGAATAAAATAAACAAGATATCTCTGACTTCTTGGATAGTAGTGTTCTAAAGAAGAAAACAAAAGTTATGAGAAACTTAGTTCATAGAAAATCCAAGGGTGCTCAGTCATCTGAAACTGAGGAAAAATTCTGCTTAACACTCAAAAATTTACATGTTACCCTGCTAAATTTCTAAATGAACTTGTCCATCTCTCAATTTGGGCAGTACCATTTACCATTTATAGAGGTATAAGCTATAAAAATACTGACTGAATAGTGAACAGTACAGATCATGGTCAGACTGCACAGATGTGTAGGCTGATCATGGTCTACACTGGTCACAAAGGCAAATACAACTGCTACAAGCAGGATAAATCTATAACAATTTGCACTATGCAATAATTCAGGATCTCAAAACAATATAATAGTTTGGCTACATTTTATATTCTTTAGTAGAACTTGAAGTTACTGCAAAATAAAGAAATGAAACAAATAAGTCTGTACAACAAGACATATTGGAACATTATTTAAGGTCTCAAGTATGATCTACGTGTATCAGGCACAAAACTACTAAATTGGCAAAATGCATTGCCATATATTTCTATAACAGGGCTGGAAATCTCTTGCTCATACAAAATGGAGATGTATCAATCAGAGCACAGATTATCAATTTACTGCCAGAAATCCTGTTTTCATATAACATCCAAATAAAGGCACAACAGACAAGTGGGTTTACTGCCGTCGACATCTTAACAAATGGCATAAAATGGCCCATATTGTCTCTTTAGTGTGGTTATTTGTTCATATAAAAGGTCTGTGTTATTTGCCTAGAGGACTGGGCGAAGATTTAAGACTTGGAAGGTTATAGAGGGTTAACAGAATAACAGAAGTGTGTGGGTTTTCATGAAATTTGGTCATTATAATAAAACGGATGGCAACAATTGATATGGCGAGTTAAGTTTGTCATTTCATAGATTTATGATATTTTATTGTACAGCATTTGAAATGATTAAAGACTGATTCTCTAAATATCTCTTTTATTTCAATCAAATTGCAAAAAGACATCATAAAGAAGAAAAAAAACTGGCTTGTTTTTTCCCCTACATTTAGTTTTTTTTTAAACAAGAGGTCTTTCAAGTTCACAAATGTGATTTCTCATTGATAATGATTTCAGAGCATACCAATGATTAAGAAATGCCTTCAGCTTCATTCCTAAAGGAACTACTAGAAGTCAAATTTCATACCTCTCCTTCAAAACCTCTGTCTCTCTCAGAGAAAGGTCAAAGCTTTAACAACAGTACTTCAGCAATAGCCAGAATTGCACTGAAACAATCCATGGCCTGTAAGGCAGAGCCAGCTTTCTGAAATCATTATCTTCTTAATTCTGTAAGAAGTGTTTTCACATGTTTTGTATACCTGTCTCTTTATCCAATCTTCTCACTATTGCCTTGTATCGTCTTTAGCAATTTCCTCAGGTCAGGGGTAAAACCAGCTGTTAATTCGGAGATCCACTAACAATTGTGAAAGCCTGGTGTTTTTAATAATCATTTATAACAAACACTCTTTAACATCATAAAAAATGTACTATATATTGCTATCTGAAATATATTCTGAATACTAAGTATTTTATTATCATCATAAAATATAGAGAAAATTACTTCCCACATTCTCAAGGTATAGATTTAGCTGTTGCTGTGATAGGACTCATACTTGTTTCCACTTGGGAGAGATCGTTGCCCGTAAGTGCCAACACTCCGGGATACATGGCTCCCTCAGTAACGGCAATATCTGCGATTATGGGAAATGCTTAAACATACCGAGAGAAAAGCATTTATTATTTTTTCTCTCTATACCACCTATCCTGTGTGAAGCTTAAAATATAAATAATGGTACTTGATTATCATTTTACAGCCACTGATATTATTTCTGCAAGCACTACAGCTTTGTGTACCCTATAACACAAGTTTGTTATACTTTTTCTAAAGAAACATAAAGAGACAGAAGGACTTATTGGTGTATGCTTATCCTTGTTAATAGTGTAAATGGACTATATACAGATTAACAGAAAAAAGAATCCCTGGCAATGAAGACTGAAAAGGCTGAAATACATAGAGGATATTTGTTTGTTTTGAGTAGATATGGAATATATCTCATCATGAAGTGATACAATTAAATATTTTCACGAGCGCTTAGGAATAAGAGTTTTTGAATGCCCCATTGAATTTAAACAGCAAACACCAAATAACTCTATATGACAAGGAAACTGTGTACATACATCATGTTTATTTTTTATTTAGAGCTTCATCATAATTCTGTACAGTTTAAATAACAAAATTGATGATGATATTCTTTGAAAAAAGCACCTGTTATGACACCAGAAAGAACAAATACATTATATATAATAGTCAAAAAAATGCAATTTGCAATAACATTTTTATTTCATAATAAATTTGTACCACCTACCAAAAAGCATTTCATTTAAAGCTAAAAGAAACAAGTAATTGTAATATTGTAAAAGACTTTATCTTTCTAAAAATACTTAAAGTAGACTTTTGAGAATTCCTCTGACTTTAATTTATACCATGTAAAATTAAAGCACAGCAACCTCGTGTACACCAGTATGAGGCTAATATAGTAATACAAAAAATGCAATAAACTCGACTCATACCCACCATTTACTCAACACTTCTGAGAAATTCTCTCTGGCAATTTTTTTTTTATCCGTGAATCAACATTTTCTGTCAGTCAATCATAAAATTGGTATCTACCGATAATACTTAGAGTCAAACTTATATGAGAAAATCTTAGGAAATATTGATTACACTTCAGTGACTTCGCTCACTACATGTATGCAGCAGTGTCTGAAATCAAACACACACAATGACAGGATTCAGATACTGAACATGTCTTAATTTGCTTGGCTGACTGAAAAGCAGAGCTGCAAGAAGCACTAAGCATTCTTGCCTTTGATGTCACAGAAATGTCCATTTTAGAAAACTGAAATGACACACCTTAATTTTGCAATGTGTTATATTTCATTAACATACAATCAAATACTATAGATATGTTTGTTTGCTGTCTTATTTTGTCACTCAGGAAGTTTATGCTATCTTATTTATAATACACATGCATAGAGCACATAGTGTTTTAGTGCAAGATAATCTTGTTCTAATCTTATATACAGCTACGAACTCTCAAAATGCAAGCTTGGTCATGGCCAATACAAAAACTTGAAGAGAACATCTCAACTTGTATAGTGGGTCCCTACAAGAAATCATAACTGTTGAAATAATTACAAATTCTAAACCCAATTAGGTCTTCCTCTATCCCTTTGATATGATTTAACTACTTTCTGGATGGCTGTGTTGTCTAATGGGCCACCAGGGTCTTGGAAAGTCTACGTCTATCATTACAGACAATCTGATAGAAAGTATCCATTCATTGCACATTAGCCGTTCAATATTTCTCTGTAAAGATGTAAGGCAGTCCCTGGACACGGTAAACCTATATCATTGACACTTCAATTCTTGCTACATGCTCCTGATGACATTTCTTGGTGAGAATTACTTACAGCTAATTTACACAAAAATCTACATAAATGAGCACATTGAGAATTCAAGGAAACATAATGACAACGCTGTTTTTGCTGCAAATGTGTTCTTAATTAATCAAGTCTTTTATGCAACCTGAAAGCAGAGACACTGAAGAAATCCCAAGAAAGATGCAAACTGCTGGTTGCCCCAAATGGGTTTTCCTTTCCACTTCAATTATCAGTGTGTAATTTTCTCTTGGTTTGTTTTTTAAAGGCTTGCCACAAACATCTTCAGAAATTCCCATATTTTCATTGACTGATTATTTATTGCTTCAAATCTGTTTTCCTTATAAGTGTTTTCTTTAAATGGGCAAAGAAGGCTTTGCGAATATCAGCAAATTGAAGATAACAGCTTTTCAGCTTAGATTCTTTTACAAATGAGCGGTTCCAAAGATAGGTGTTTTCGATACCAGAAGACAAATTGTTGTGTTAATAGCTCACTATGCAAATCAGCCAAGATGGCTTCCTGAAGATACGTGATATGTCTCTGGAATTAGGAAAAAGAGTGCAGCCCATTACAGCGATGAACCATGTACAGTCTGTTACAGAGTATGTCATCGCTTCTCTGCTTCAGAGAAAATGTTACACATGAACATAGGAACCAGGCTTATAGGAAATTGGATTGAAATTGGATTAACAAATCTGTTGAAATCAAGCTACAAAAGCAAGGAAAGGTCTGGTGAAAGAACCAAGCCTGCAATGAAATCTACCGTATAATTTGATCTTAAGTATTTCATATTTACCTATGTGTAATTTAAAATTAATTTCAATGAACTTCGGTTCATGGACACCTTCTGGTATATATTTTAATGCACAAAGTGTTGGCCATGGCAGGACTGCTATAATTATCTTCCCCTCATTATGTTTCTAATGAGCCTTTAAGTGCTTCTGTAATCATTGACAAAAAATGTTGGAGTCTTGTATCAACCTTGTTGGCAGACTATGTAGAATGGTTTGAAATCACTATCCAGGGCCACTTAAGGGTGCTCATTTAACCAACTCTCTTTGTACAAGATTATGGTCAACTAAGGTGTTTTAAAGTAAATTACCAAAACAGGAATTACAGCTGATCAACAGCTGGTCTCATGAAGGTAATGTATTGTCCTTAATACACCTGTAGGTGGTGTTATGCATAAAACTAGCACTTTGTGATAACTATCTGTGAACTTTGTATTGACAACATGATCACGCCATAACTCATCTCAGTGACACCATATACCCAAACTGTCCTAGGGTTTTTGTTAAATACATAAATTATTGTCCTATCAGTTTACAGCCATTACTAAAATTTGAATAGACTTCAGTGGCCATAAATAAAGGGTTACGTCCTTTGACTGATGGTAGTCATGTTGCGTAAGAGTAACTTTTAATTATTATTGGCATTCTGTTTACTACCCAAGTAAAGACATGTCTGTGACCTCAGAGAAATAGAAAATAGGCAGGGTTTTTACGATCACAGTAAAATTCTTACAAACAAGATAAACCAGGCCCACTAGTTTGAGCATTGATAGTGCTACAGAAATACAGTAACATGTATTTAAACCAAAATGTTCAACACAAATTCAAGTGTGACATCAGGTGTTAGTAGACTGTAAAAGGGGTACTTTCTGTTTCCCCTTGCAACCATGGTAATTACATGCAACGTTTTAAAAGTACTGGGATATATATATATATATCTTCTTGAGAAAGGAGAAAAGCTTTACGTTCTATTATATTTCTTTGTCAGTTAACATATGTGACAAATCAAACATATACTTCCTTTGTAAGGATATTTTCTTCAGCTACATTTTCAAGTCTTCTGGCAATCCTCGTCAATGACAAATTCGTCCTTTTTTGCACACAAAAACTGTTAATGTACATTATTACTGCTTTATGTGTTTAAAGAAGAGCCATGCGCCTATTTGGGGAGTTGGGCATGAAACAAGATGTGTTCCGTGTACAAGATACGTCTTCTTGCTTAAAGATCAATGTAGTAAATGACGGTTTGGGAATTCGAGAATGTTCGCATGTCTCGCGGCATCTCCGGCTCAGTAAATGATCATGATTTTCTTGTAAATATAGGACATTCCGAAACGTTTTGATTATTTTGTCAATAATCACAACAACTCATGATGAAGTAAATATATAGCCAAGTTTGGAGAAAAGATGGTGAATTATATGGATTATGAATAATATTGTGATGGTTTACTCGGCTTGGCTTTTATGGAGAACTGCCATAAATGAGCAGCCATCTGGTTGAATTCCTTTGCTCACAGAATGTAATGCAAGGTTTCTGTGTAGAATTTAGACAAGATAATAACAGAGGGTGAAATTTTGGAACCTTTTGCATGCAATATATTCCAAATATAGACATAATGAAAAGTACAAAAATTGGCAAGGAAGCTACATTCTACAGACTTGATTACATTACAGTGCACAGACTTTTGAAATATATACAGTATCAAGCAGTAATTTAGAACTGTTTAAATAATTTCCTTGATAAATTCTTGAAGGCCAATTTAAGATAAGTCTTTTGAACAAGTTCCATTGCTTTCTTGTACTGCAAGCAGAGTTACCCTACTGCAGTATGGACACATTTGATACTGTCCTTTAACCTTCAAAGCCATTTCTATTTAAAATGGATGTTCCCATGAGACTTTTACTTTATAACCTGATTCTTTTCCCCGAAATCTAAGCAGTCCAAATAGTAAATAAAAAACAAATTTGAGACGCAAAAATGAAAGAGGTTCTATCTGACATTGATAAAGAAGCAGAATTGAACCTTTTTACCTGACCTGTTTAAATTGTACTTGGATTGCAATGAAAAGTTTCCCCTTTAGCAAGACGGAATTTAAAATATGTGACAGGTATTTAGTTTGCAATCACATCAAAACAAATAGCTTCTTATGACCAGTAAAAATTGATCTGAAGACAAAAAACTGAAATTAGAAGGAAAGATATGCCAGGAAAAAACTAGAGAAAATTTAGGAGAAAACCCATTAAATGTACCAGATCCAGCCACTGATAGTAAAAGTATGCACGGGATGAGTTTGGTTGTGTGAAGTGATAAGACGAGCGATAATGATGATGAGTCTGATGATTGCTGATGATAGCACGATGTCAGAGAGACTGGCAAACGATAAAAATGCCATCTCAGATAACCTTAACTAGCTGCGACTCAATTTAAAAAACAATTTACAGCCTTGGCTGTTTCCACTTAGTAAAGATTTTAATGACTTTCATTTTCGTGCATACTATCATCAACAGAAAACAAGGATTCTTTTCATATGATTTGCTAATTACACTCAATTTCCAGACAACATTTACGGCAGTACGGTTTGTTAAGTTAGAAAAGTTTGATCTGTAAAAATAATGGAATATAATAATAATTTCAAATACTTTTCAGTTTGTTTTTTAGAATTTCTCTTTCTTGTCTAGCATCAAAGTTACTTCTCTGAAAAAAAACCCAAAAACAAACAAACAAAAAAACTCACATTGTTTTCATGAAATTTAAGGCAGTGGGAGGGCTCAAACATGTGACCTTCAATCATTTCAAATGACCTAAAAAGCATTTTTAGTTGTTTTACCCAATGTCAAAGCAGAAAAAAGCAAAAATGAGCACGACTTCGCTTGAGTTCCATAACTCTGCAGACCTCTTTTCACCTATGTTTTCAGGTGTGATATGGGAATGATACTTCATGAAGTTGATGTTGCCTACCACTGTTGGCAGTTGTCATGAAAACGGATTGTATAAATCACTCCTAATCACAGCTGATAATTTTGATGGCCTGTTAGTCTAAAGTTATATCAGAAAATCCTCAGATGTTTGGCCTCAGTCTTGTCAGTAAATGTCAGCCTCTAATCACATTCTGTCCCATCATATTTCTTTTAGATATAATATAGTAGAAGTTTACACACCTTTCTTAATTAAGTGCCAATATTTCTATACTATACTGATGTATAAATATTTATTGATGGTATAAATATACCATTGATGTTTTATAACATGGAAACTGTTGAATCAGTTACCTATTGGTTAAAATTAAAAACGGTGTCAGACACTGATGTCAAAGCTTTTTCAAACTTTTCGAAAAGACTGAGGAAAACTGGGGTTTTTTTTCAAACAAAGTATTCTAACTAAAGCAAGGAATTCTTGGTATTATTTTTTAAACTATTTTTAAGATACAGATCCTGAATAGTACTGGTATATATTGTACTGCAAATCATACAGTCCTTGCTAATTGCAACAGATCATATGAAATGCATAAAATTAAATGAATTTCCATCCTGTTATAATGAGCCATTGGAAATGATAATATGCTGTTCTGACTATAGAAAAATGTAGAAAAACTTCAAGCAGTTGGTTTCTAGACATTTTTGCTAATGAAGTACATGCCCCCAAAACAAAAGGACATTGATAGCAGAATTAAAATACAACAGCCTGATTAATTCCTTAATTAGAGATTTTGTAGCAGTGTTCTGATAGTTTTATTATCTAGAGAGATTATTATACAAATTATCTTATCTGAGGAGTACCCAACAAGGGGGAATAATTATGACATGGGAAGATAATACATTAATTATATGGTAGGGACCCAATGGCAATTACTGTGTGGTAACAGACATTTCAGTAATAACTTTGCAATTGAGCCATCTGAAAGAATTTACATTTATTCTAAACAATCTCAAATTTCAGTCCAGACATATATGCTGACAAGGCCTACAAAATTGCAACAAAGACATGATATTACTCATTTGGTATTTTTTTGTACCTTTATATCTTGTGCTCTAATTAGGAATGCAAAGTCAGACTTCCTAATAGATCTATAAAATTATAATCTGTAAAATGAACTATTTTTCCTTTCTTTGTACCTTTTAAAGTACTTGAAAATATATTAAGATCAAAGTTCCTTCTTCTAGTCTCATTATCAGTCAATCTACAGAATTTCACCCACATTTTTCTGCACTTCCTGTGTCCATTACCATGAGCTCACTAACTCCATTTCTGAAGAGTACTCAACTGCCAATCTCTTAGATTTCTCCCACAATTCTCCACACTTCCTGTGACCATTACCAAAGATAGCCTCTAAGAGTCCTTCATGTCTGTAACTCAATCCTTTCCGTTCACTTTTAATGAGTGTGAAGAAGCAATTTGTCCAGCAGTGGTCATTTAGTGATTGACAGCCAGCTTGACAAATTCTGCTCATCATGTGGAAATATAATCACACACTTGAGACTACAAGAAAATATACCCAAAGTATGTACTGCCTGTAAACATTTTGGATATTTCACTAATAAAATGTCTTTTTTTTTTTTTTTAAATAAACTCAATGGAGAAAAGATATTATCAACATCAAAATCCCTCCCACCCCATGAAAAGTTCAGGTGTGTCAGGTAATTAAATATATTTTAAAAAACAGGTGTTCTTCTTCAAATTGTTTTAATTTTACACAGTACATGATTATTATTCCATTTTTAATGAATGGAAAATTCTTTTTGACATTTACCAAAGCAAAGATTCACAAAATGTTCTTTATCATATAAAAGCTCTCAGACACTGGACACGCTGAAACCAGGAACTGAAAATACACTTTCTGTGATTAGGTCAGTCCCTTCATTATAAGCAGAGCATTGTGGAAAGATGACAAAATGCTGGTGCAATCTACGACTCACTATTATTGGTTAGGAAAAATGCAATAATGTGGCGCCAGATTACAAGCCGTGTAATCAATCATCTTGAGTCCTGTGTGACAGTGTGTTCACAAAGGAACATACTCTTCTCAATATGAAAGATTCATCATCAAAACTACTATACAGCTAAATATTGTATTTTATAGCTCTTGGATAAGTAACAACCCAAATGAAATTGCTCTTAACTTATTACCTCAGAAACAATGAACCAGCATCCTCAAATAATATTTCATTATCACAGATTGTTTACTGCTGTCTTACTAAGAGAGAGAAGTCATTTTCCCTATATGCCTACTCATACCAAGAGTTCATTCCCCTTCTCAGCTCTCTTGTTACTGACATTCTTTAGGTATGAAAAGTTTTCTACACAGGGAGTTTTATTTCTCCATTAATTTATTGATGCTTAAGTCAAACTTGATATACAAGATGTAAATGAGTCCAGCTTTCATTTAGGAAATAATCATTGAAAATCTAGAATATGAATTTGAGGAAATCCTGCCTGCCATGGAAAAACTGTTTTGTTTCAAGCAAAATGTGGCAGTTACTGCAAAACCTTATCATAAAACAACCACAAAAATAGAAATGCCAAACTGATATGTAAAACTCAAGTTGAGAGCTATGAACGCCAATGAGAAAAATGAAACTATTTTGCCAGGTATATTTACGAGGAAAGATAAAATATTTAGTGAGTTGGTTTCCATGCTAACTTATCAACTAGGTATCAGAATTCCACTCATGCCAAGAGAGGGGGTAATTTGGCCAGGGACCCTCCAAGATCTGTATCAGAAGAAAAACACAAAAATAACATTTATATAGCTGCTTAGCTAAACATTAGTTTCATATGCGCAGATAAATCCACAGAACAGCTACTTCTGAGGTGGAGATAAAGGTACCTATCACACAACTGCAGAGCTTACACGCATTTTGCCACCAACAACGAAAAACCCGCTGCTTAATTAATTTAGAACACTTGAAACCTTCAAAATATACAGAAAATTGAGATAACCAAGTAAATATTTTCACTTTCAAAATCAGTTAGCTACGTCTTTCAATTCCTAATCAATGACACTTCCTATGTTTATGGAACTTTTTATTTAAACTTTCCTAAAAATAGGACATGATTTTCAAAAAAAAAAAAGTCTAAACACTGAGAAATTATAATATATTTTAATACACGAGTGGTATATTCTATGAGAAAAAAGTTTATAACTGACTTAAGATAATATTCAAACCAATGCTTTTCATTTTAATTAAGTGCTTTGAAACAGCTGAGAATTTTTTTTTTTTTAAAACTTCAGGAAAAGTTATAGCATATGTTTCCAAAAAAATCTTTACCAAGGATAAAAAAAGCCTGCATATTTTGATAAAAAGATTCAGTCAGCAATGAAGATTGTTTAGTTAAGATTGCAACTCCACACAATTCTTTTCCATCTGGAATGCCCATGAAAATACTGAAGATCTTAATTGGAGGTGACATTTGCAAGAAGTAGGTCCGTCGTATCATCTATGATCTGAGGAAAACTATACATATATCTGTTACACAGTCTGGAAGATTTTCACATATCTGTAACACAGTCTACATACCTCTCATTCTGGTTTCAAGAGAAACCTTCTCAATGGTCTAGATTACAGCTTTAAGCAATAATTTACTGAGACAGTGTAGAGTAATTAATTGGAAGCTTCTGTCAACAATTAACAATCGAAAATTTTATAAATTCTGTAGAAATCGTTCAACACTGATTAGTTTTGTTAGGTAGCTGCAAACTTTGCCAAGAAATAAAAATAAAATGTGGTACACAATAAATGATAACATATTCTGTCATACCCAACAAAAACAGGTGAAACTTAGTTAATATTTAGTAACAATATTCAATAGAATTTTGATTTGGGTTTCATGTTTCATAATTTCAATGCTGAATTTTGTAAAAGAAATTGGTAGTCTACAAGGTGGACTGTAACATGCATGGAAATGGAGATGTGTATTGAACAGTGTAGACTATGACAGTAAATGAGAAAACAAGGGCTGAAAAATTGAATACGAAAGTTGCAAATATCTAATGAGGTGTTAATTACAGTAAAACAGAGCCTGGTGCTTAAATACAGCATGAAACATTCTAAATTAATTGATAAATAAAGCCAAGATGAAAACTGGCACACTTTAGCAGACTGTTGTCTGCTGGGTTCCTGGGACGGTCATTACCCCTGTCAAAATTTCCTAAGTACCATTAGTACATATAGTTAACAGTCCTGGAAGAAAAAAAAGATATCCAAGAAATGCCATTTTAATTGAGAGTTTATATGATGCGGAAAAAAGGAAAACACAAGCAAAGTCCATTATTTATCCGTTTTTCCATGGTAAATACTGTAGCTTCACACTCTAGTGTAGGGGAACACAGTCAAAATGATACCCAAATGAGTATGCCCTGTCAAAAATGATAGATGTCTATTTCCAAACCTGACATTTTCAGCGTGATAATGCTTTTATTATGAGCCTCATTTACACACTGTGTTTTCAATATGAGGTATCCAGCAATGCAGCCCGATGCACTTATTATCTTGCTACTTCAACACATTACATTCTCTTTTGATTTATTATATTACTCTTTCCTTCAATTATGTCCAATTTTAAACATATATTGTTAAGTAACATTTAATGATACAAGATACTATAGACGTAAGGGTATTCCAAGAAAAATATTGCAAGCCAAAAAAAAAGAAATTGCTATTCAAAACTACCTTTTTTTTAACCTTGTGCCATCAGGTTTAGATTATAATATCCTAAGGAACTACTCAACCTTCAACAAAAATGCTGGTAAATTTAAGACTTTCTTCTCATTACATTTCAACAGGCTTTCATGATATCAAACTGTGTAAACTAACTAACTAGAAAAGCTACTGCATTCTTAGCTCTCATATCCCAGGCCAGATAAGTTTTTCTTTGTTTCAGTAAGAAGCAAAGTGTTGTATCTTTACTTAATTAAAAAGCAAGGGTAAACAATCATCTCAAAACATAGAAAAAGGAACTTTTCATAAATTTAATCTCAATGAAATATGTGTTGTTACTAACTAGTACACTGGACCCTTTGTGAAGCCAAAACCTCTCCGTCTCTGTGACATTCAGCTTGGAAAGTCTAAATATTTTCTCAACTAATAATGAAAATGACAAAGACTTTTCAGCAGTTTTGACTGCATCATTTATTGTAGAAACAGTAACAGAGTTACACAGATTTCAATGCTGAAACTGTTGGGTTTTTTTCAAATCTGTTAAGAAATTTTTCAACAGAAAACTGAACTGATGCTTAAATATGTTTTTAAAATCCCAGATATAAATATGTAAACATTGACTTAGATTAAACATCTTACTGTTTTATAATATGTTTATGAAATACAGTCATGTGACAATTTTCCAATGGAATTATTCTTTCTCTTTCAGGTTTATAAATGCTCGAAGAAGAATAGTTCAACCAATGATCGACCAGTCAAACAGAGCAGGTAATATATCCCTGTTTTGCGGGTTGAATTTTGCTTGTTATTTCGGTTAATTTTCTTTCACATCTTATAGTCTTTCTAACCTACAATATTCAAATATTTTCTTTCACACTTTATTGTCTTTCTAACTGACACACATAAGTAACACTCTCATATAAAGGAGGAAAAAAAATTATACCAGACTGACCAATGACATTGTCTTTTGCAACTATACACCAAATCCCTCCATTTCAATGCAGGTCAAAGGCATAATTTTTCCAGCTTATCTTTTTTTCCAAGCACCACACGGTATATTTTTTTACCTTAGCACCAGTACTGAATGTAATTTTGCTGGCATTTGGTAAGAATAGTTTGCCTGTCAGTTTTGCATCATAAATCCAGCATGGCACCTCCTATCAATTTGTTTTGCAACTTTGTGGCATATGTTGATTACCTCTCAGTTGGAAGGTAATATACAATGCATAAAACTAAAATAAAATCTGTCAAGCTCGGTTCTTACTTCATGCACAAATGGCAGTTCTTATTTATTCCTAAATTTCTGAGTGTAAGCAGTTATAATGACACAAATCTAATTGTATAACTAGCACCCTTCAAGTGTTTTTATGGTAGGACTGTTCCTGGTTTGTTTCAGTTCAAGTTTTATTGCCAGTCACCTGCTTGACAGTTTTTAAAAAAAAAAGTTATTTGTGTTTTAGAGATTGTTCAAGATACATAATTATTGTTTAAGGTCTAGGTTTAGCCCTTAAATGTCACCACTGTACTGAACTATAAGTAATGTTTTCGTAATACTGGAGGCAGATATACCATACGTACAATTCAAAATGAACGAAACACAAAAAAGCATTTCTGTGAGAACTTACCGCAATTAATTTAAGATACTTTTACTTTCCTAAAGACTGAGCAATACAGCCTTGGACATGCTGATTCTAAGCCACACTCAAAACAACAGTTCCTTTTCGGACATCTCTTCTTGAGAAAAACAAAAAAACAAAAAATCAAAAAAACAACTCATTTCAGAAAAGTTTTGCAAACTGAGATAGATGGCCTTTTTTCACAATTATTCAAATATGGCATCATGATAATACTTGCCGAACAGATATAATTGAAAATGCAGACGGAGAATAAAAAATGCAAATTTAATTTTCGTATTTAAGTTTAATACATTTGGACTCAGAATACGATTTATTCTGAGCCCATTCAAAATGATAAATGGCATAAAGATTATAATGTATTTCACATTGATTATTCCCTCCTTAAATCGCAATGTTATGGTAATAGATGTAATATCAGGATTTTTGGAAATTCTATCATTCATACAAAGCAGATATTTACTAACGGGGAATCAATATTATGCACATTAAAATGCAGAATGATTTTCTCATTTATTTTGTAACTTCGACTAAAATATTGTATGTTATGAATAGGTAATATGTCACATTCACGAGGGTATTCTGGTAGTCTGTGTCATAACCACATACTTGTCTATATATCTATCTGAATTTATCATCTGTACCAGTTGCCCGTATGACCAAAATCACCTGCAGTGTACAGTTACTTTATGTTCTGGGGAATAGCACACAATACAGAGAGCATCCAATTTCAAAGCCATCCCTTGTTCTTATCCATGCTCAGTGTGTAGTGCTGATACATGGGACCTCCGCATAATGTCTCATCCAAATGACAACACTTACTACTTTTTTTATTTATTTTTTTTTTTTTAGCAAACATGAAGAGCTTTTATTAAATGGCTGCCTCTGTCTGAAGGCTCATACTTCTAAACCAATGAAATTTTGAGGTCATATTAATAAACGCTATTTAATAAGGATCATTTCAACTGATTGCAAAATTTGTAGTTAATTATAAATATTTAATCAACAAAACATTATTCTCATCAAATGTGACTTTCCCTGTCAATTTCAAGATGGCTGCCAATGTGCATACTGGGTCTACTTCATTTAGTCCGCTAATGACATGGTTATAAAGTCCCAGAAGTGCAATATTTTTGTTTATACTGTTGATTTTGCAGGAAATTAATTGAAAAAAAAATATTTTGCAGGAAAGTAATGAAAATATTTGAACTATGACTAAACAAAAACAGTTTCTTTAATGAGAAAAATCATTCTAAACTGATGACAAATTAAACAGTATCCAATCTTGTTTTTACTGAGCATTCTAGAAATGTCAGGTATCATTCTTCAATCTTACAATGTAATTTGTCATTTAAAAGAATGTAGTGTCAAGTCTGGAAAAGTCTTGAATCAAAAAACTGGTGTGCCAGTCTACAGCAGGAATGATCTAGACTCAAACACCAGGAATGCCAGTCTACAATAAGAATGGTCTAGAATCAAAACACTGGTATGTCAGTCTATATCAAGAATGGTCTATAAACTTAGGATGATAGAATTCAATTATTTTCCACAAATTGCCATAAATATTAAGCTGAAAGGATGTTGGCATGAAATGTTAGGATGCTAGCAACACCTTGCAGTTTGCTAATGAGACTCCCCTTGTACCAGCTAATAATCACATTATAACTTCCACATGGATAATGTTAAATAATGTTTTATAGAGAAAGGCGTCATCTGTGTAAAAGCAACCGTAAAATGTTGTTTGTTTCTCATATCAAGTTCTCTGTTAGAAACCAGAACTGTATTCATTTATCTGCTTCAATGCATTGTTATATGAGGACATTCTTCATAACGAAGTATCCATTTGTTCCTTTCTAAGAAAAAAGGTAACAAACCTCCTATGGTATGAGCAGTCTGGTAGACTTTCATTCGTGCAAATGAGGTCAGTGCTTGAACCTGAAACTGAACATCTCTTTTTCATTTAAAAAAAGAAAAAGAAGCCCTTTATTTTGATAAGAAAAATGATTTCAAGTGCCCCAACAAGTAAAAGTCTTTGCCAGTGCAAATCTAGCTAAGTAACGAATGCAAAGCAGAGAATTTGGTAACCAACAACATACATGGAACATTACAGAGACAACTGAAAAATATAATACTAACTGTTTCAATACCTCTACAAAGCCCCACTGGCACTGCTATCACAAGGACATATTTTGCCACTTACAATAAATCTGACCTGCTGTGATGATGATCTGGAAAAAATATACGGCGGAAGTTTTAGAATTAAACAGAATCCTTCTAATGTCAAATTAATGCTGTTGCTGAAACAGTAGGATAAATAACAGAATAAAATCATAAATGCAATAATATATTTAAAAAGCTTGAGTACTTCTGTTTTATTACATTAGGTCATATATTGTGTCATTGTACTTCTGTTTTATTACATTAGGTCATATATTGTGTCATTGTAAAGATATCGCATCATTTTAGTTTAAAACAAACAGACATGTTAGAAATTTACACAACAATTTAGCCAGTGTGTAGTGGTACAAAGGTGAAAGCATACATTACATATTAACAATAGCCTTTGAACATACTCGATCTTTTTACACAATTAGAAAACGTAATTTACATAAATAATGGATGAGACTCATTTAAGTGTCACATTAGTGGCACAGGCAAGGGACACATTTCGTCATTTTCCAGGGAACAATAACAATTAAACATTAATGGCTTAACAAACACCCATTATGAATTGATTTTAAAATATACAATTCAACAGTATGCTTTTACAAACGCATTCTGTTACCGTATCAAATTTATAAGAAAAACTAGGTCTTCAATTTCCTCATTGCTGTGGACAGATCTTCATGAATTTATAATATTCATAACCTATGCATAGAATAAAATTTTATCATTTGAGATCTGTAATGGTTCTTTCAATATTCATGCAAGACTGTAGTCAGCTAATGAGAAGCGTTAAAATGATTGTCCTACACAATAGATGCCCCGTTCCCAGTTAGGAAACACATAAAACTCTGCCAGCCGAAGCGTGAAAATATTCATTGAATTTCGCTTTATTTTCTATTCAGACTGATTATCAATTCAGCTCTGCTTACTGCAAAATCAACAAGTCTGTAATGTTCCACTTTGCTTCTATTTTTTCATGTTTATATCAGTTTAATTACAAACCTGGTCAACAACAGAACTGTTCAAACAATACCAATGGTTATGAATGTTGACTGTAAACCTCATGCTTCGTGCTTGTATGTATCTGTAAGTGAAAAAACGATTAATTTTTATGATAAATAAAAAAAAAGTTTTGTAGCCCTTTAATAACTCACATTTAAAGAGCTCCTTAATAGACATATGTCATAGGGTCAGTAAAATTATGTTCTGAGGACTGGACTTAAACCCACAGTCCCCTGCTTCCAAGACAAGCTGTTCCAACTGAGCCACCCAGGCTGGGGAAAGTCTGTTAGTTACCATATCAATGATGATTGTCCTGAGACACATAAAGCCATAGCATGTTCGTAACCATACCACCAAAGAAGGTCTTTTGACACATATAGCCATAGTATGTTAGTAACCATATCACTGATGACAGTCTTTGACACACATAGCCATAGTATGTTGTGTAACTGTATTACTTGATCATGGCCTACAGTAGCTCTTACTATTACAATGTAGCTTAAACTACTCTGTAGCTAGTAGCTGTTGCTTTTACCTTTGAGACCAATGCAAGCTATGATCAGCCTACCCAGAAGTTATGGTCCACCACAATCTACATTTTTACTATGTGGTAAGTTTTTAATTTGTACCCCTATAGATTATGAATGGGTCTCCAAACATAAAGACAGACCAGTGTAAATTTACATCATTCTCATGTTGTTTCATTCTCTTTCAGCTCCAGGGGCTCATGCAGGGTACAATCCAGATGGATCTCTAGCCTGGGAGAACCAACATATGCAAATGGGTGCTCATGGCATGTACAGTAAGTTATTTAACCTATTTTCTTTCATGAAAATGAAGAGATTAGTTGAAAGTCAGCTGTTCTTAAAACAAAACAGAATTTGGAAACTGTATCACCTTCAATATAACACTTGTGAAATTGAATGTAAAATGAATATTTTTTTGTAAGAGAATGTTTTGTCACCTTCATTAACAGTGATATTTCAATACAATTTGTGTGATGATTAAAGTAAAAGAAACTGTCACGCAACTGAGTTCAATTGTCCAGGGCAAGAAACACTTTAGAAAATAACTTTGGCAAAAGAAAAAAAAGGCATGGACCTTTTTTTTGGGGTCATAAACATGTCTGAAACATGTCTGAAAAGGATCCTGTCAGCATTACCTTTCTCAAAGTCAAAGGAAGGTAATAATTTTCTTAGTTGCCCAAAGGGTCTCATTAGGGTATGGCAGGTCATCTGTCCATCCTTCCATCTATCAGCAATTTCTTGTGCAGGTATCTCCTATGGTTTTCATCCAGCTGAAATAGAAGGTAATATATAACACCTATATAAAGAATAGGTCTGGATGGCATACTTTTCTTTAATGCATTCTGGAGTTATTTGCCCTTGAATATAAAATACCAATACAGAACTATAGGAAATATTGTGCAGTTTCTTCAACAGTTTTCATCCAATTGAAATGAAAGTTGGTAAACACTATCTACATGCAGGTGTGAATGAAATAAGTCTTGTGAGTGTCGACCCATGTGTTCCAGTGTTATCTGCCCTTTGATATTCGTAGTCTATTATTATATAATACTTTATACAATGTTGTGCAGTAAACTACTGCTGCAATTTTCAACCAGTTTATACGTAATGTAGTAGACATAATTCTTTTAAGAAGTAGGTGTGCATGACACATTTCTTTGGAGGGTTAACCTAGGTGTTCTGAAATTATCTGCCCTTTGCTGTAGAATTTTAGACTTACTAAGCTAATCATTTCTTTTAAACCATCTCCAGTTACCAAGTATACCCTTTACACATATACAGCTTTGCCTTGTGGCACTCTTGTTTTATCACAGTCTTAGAGATTATATTTTTTTCACAATGAATACCAAACGAGAATGACACAAAAAAGTTGTTTATGGTCACACAGTACATTACTCAACACAAAATTTATGTAAAAATAAAACTCAAGTGTACAACACATGACAGGCATAACTTGTCAACAAATACAAATCATCATATATCATACTTTCAAAAATATATTACCAATTTAGCGAAGAAAAAAATATTTAAATTATGATTTCATCGACAACAATGAATAAACCACCCTGAATTCACCGATTTTGACCCTATTAACCCATGATATAAGCTACCCTATTCTTTTCGGCTTCACTAATCATAAACACTACCAAGAGCAGTGTGTGCGGTTAATGGGACCATGCATAAAATGGAGAGTGGGAGAGATCGCTTGATTACCAGTAATACACACTCAACATCACACAAACTTCTATGATGTATGGCTAAAACTTTCATCCCATATCTTCATAAATCACACACAAATTTTGGAAATGTGCTTAATTGTATTGAAATTTATGAAGAATTATTAACACCTGGGAGGCCAACAAGACAAAAAATAATTGCTTTCTTCAATAAAAAAAAGAAAGTGATCTGGTTCTTATTGTAGAAAAATTTGTGTTTAATTTCAACTCGGTGTCAAGAAAACTCAGTGCAAGCCATGACTTAGAAACAAAATATAAAATCGTTGTTAAAGGATCATACTTCATATGCATTAAGTCTGATATATACTCAAAAATTTACAAACGTACGACATTTAAGAAAGAAAAAAGACGCTGAAAGAAAAAAATTAAATAAGACTGTTTAAGTGAAAAGGTGAAACACTAAAGCAGTAATAAGATTCTAAAAGGCAGATAATTCCTCATGCAATTACTGCACATTCTGTAACAAATGCAGATGAGAGGTACCACTACACATAATTCACACTTCAGAATGCAATTACTGTTTTCTTTTAGTTTTTTAATAAGTTTCGTCATGAGTTATTGCTTTTCTACAGATTTTGTTTTGTTTACTTATGTTGTAATGTACATCCATCTCATGCAAGACAAAGTCTTCAAACAAATACCTTTTCTTGAATTCACCAGTACTAGAAATATTTGATTCCTTCTTATGGTGGAAAAGTTTTTTTCCCATCTTGCATGTTATATAGGATAAATGTGCCAATTCTTTTAAAAACAAGGTGAAACAGAAAAAGGATAATGCCTTTAAGTTTCATCCAATAAGAGTTCAGCAATTGTCACTCAAGTAAGTTTTTTCTAACAAATAAACTAACTAATAAACTCTCAATTTCAGGGGTACCAGGAATGCCTGGAAGTGAGATGTATGACCCAATGAAAGCCGGGTATCCTCACATGGATGGTTCCCAGCGTTACGACATGCTAGGAATGCACGGTGCAGACATGTACGGAGCTCCACCTGTCAGCAGTTCATACTCACAAATGTCACAGCTACGCGGACACGGCACAAATTCTATGCTCATACCGGGTCACCCTCATCACATGATGATGGGTGCCCATGGAGCTCATGCCATGAGCCCACATGGAATGTCCATGGGCTCCACACAAAGCCCACCTCTTCACAGTAGCATGGACTCCATGGGACACATACAAGATATTCACGCGGGTTAGCCAAAAATTTGTGTTACTTAGGTTGGATTTGCTTTTTGATTTAAAAAAATACATTCGTGATGAAGTGAACATTATGTGGTGTTGTGAACAGGGTGAAACTTTTGTATTAATCTTTAAAACAAGTATTATTTTACGAGGGAAAACAGATTTTCATCTGTGAACAAAGGAACATGACAGTGCAGGATGGAACTTGGTGGATGGAGCTTACGCTTTTTCTGCACAAATATACATTCATCATAATACGGGTGAATATTTATCTTATTCTGAGTAGGAGACAATGAAGTGAAATTAATGGAGGTTGACAGCAAGCAATATAACAGACAAACCATAAACCTGAGGTACTGCTGATATATACACAGGGTTTGTAGATTTCTTGTCCTTAGAATCTGCAAAAGATAAAAATGTACAGTGGGGAAACTTCAGGGAATTAAATTCCCCTGAGTCTGATTTTAAATGAAAAAGTTGTAATGTTTTTACCTAGAATGCTAAGCATTTGGGTGTCAAAGGTCATACAGCAGCATGTTCAGCTTCGGTACTTTGGTGCAGGACGGTGCAACCAAGAGGCAGTAATGGCAAGGTACTGTGACATGACACTTGCCTGCTTCTCAAGATTGTGGTTGTTCCACTGAGAACTAGTCATTACAGATTGCTGGATGCTGACTGACTCTACATTCAATGTTCTGCTAGAAAAAAAAAGAATTTCTTTGTTGTACTGTTTCTTGCTGTTGAGTTATAGCCCTTTGTTACACATTATTCGGCAGAATAATGTTCCCTTTGTTACATGATGTTTTACTTACAGTATTGACTAGTCTGATCTATATACAGTTGATTTTGGTTTGATACTACTTATGTGTGCTTTTTTTAGAATTCTGGGCTTCTATATAATGTGCTGTTATCTTTTTGTTTTCTTTTTGTTTCTTTTTATACACTAGAAATTTACATGTGCCAATGTGCTATCATCTTTTTAGTGATAGTTTTCATTTAAAAAAAAAAAAGGAAAAAATATTTCATAGATAGGGGCATAAAAAAGGGAATACTTTCTGCATCTCATAGCAATTTTTAAAACAGACTGATTTAGACCTTTTAGATTTTTGGGAATATAAGTACTTTAGCAACAGTCTGTTGTAAAAATGATCTAAGAAAAAATGTGCAACAACAGTAAAGTGTATTTCTTAAACTTCTAACTTTCTGTAAGGGCAAATGTCTATCTGTTATAGGACATGTTTTGTTCATTTCTTGTTAGTTTTTATATATATCTTGGAAAAATTATGCTGAAAAACAGACGGTTACCTCATTTTTTCATACATTTATTTTGTCAGATTGCTAATATAAAAGGTGAAAGTATGTGTTAATTACCTTATTTTGTGTTAAAGGATGGCTCAAGCTAAGTGCTAGATTTTATCCCATTGGAAAGTATTAACAAAATATTTTCTGGAGTCAAATGTACTTAAATAATCAAAGGACTCAAAGTTAAAAAAAACAAAGTTAAAAAAAATTCTTTAAAAATACTTGATTTCCTCATGTTTTAAGTAAGTGTAAGAAAATTTTATTATGGTTTGAAACATTTTTTCATCGACATTTTTCTGCAGAATTAAAAGGCCAGTTCCATTCTTTTTTAGGGAAAAATCTAGAATTCAGCTTGCTGGGTAGTTTGTCCATGACATACCTTTAATCTTGATGTTGAGGCTTACTTAGCATTCCATCATTTTATTCTTAAAACTCATTTTAACATTTAAACACACAGTAATGAAGCAATAACAATTACAGAAATATATTTTTTAATGAAAAAAATTTTTTTTTTCAAGAGCAATAAATTCCTTTTATGAAATACTGTTATATTTTAACAAATTTCTTTTAAGACAAAAAATCTGCAGCATATGAAATCGGAAAAGTGAAATAAACCTTCTATGCTTTTTAAAAAGGTCGTCTTTACTGCAAAGCACTTTTTTTATTCTGACGTATCTGACAGCATTGCTTTCCTTTAAATTCAACCAACAATTATGAAAGGAAAAATGAATATTTAGGAAAAGTTTAGTGACAGGCCTGAAAATATTTTTTCAAGATTGCTGAACTGAATTTATGCACACAGATCTAATTTCAACCAAACTGTTTGCAGTTTCCCTAAAGAAATATCAGGCCTGATTGCCTAAAGCCTACTACTTTCTATAAAAGCAATTTTGGCAAACTCAAAGTATTAACCGAATCATAGAGGAAAATATTGTACCTACTGTTTTTACAGGAAATCACTGGCTAAGTAAGACAACCGAAATATGTCACAAAATTATTTTTAACTTTAAAACAAAATATAGCTCAGGGAAGTCCAGATCATGACATGAAAGCGAAAAAATACAAGAGGCAGATAGGACATTCTCAAATTCACTGCCTCGAAATGCAGTTCTTTTTTTTCAACTGAAAATTTTACGTATACACACAGTACAAAAACTGTAGAACTGCCTTTTTGATAAAACGTTAGAAATGTATTTTTTCTCTCAAGATCTTCAACCCCTTTCTTTTTTTATGTGGCCAGCAAGATTTTATCCAGCCAGTCATTTTCTAGAAGCATACATGGGGCATGTATAAATTTGGTGCAAACTGCAACATTACTATTCCATTTAAATCTTAGATTTACCTCTGTAGGCTGTAGAAGATTAGAAACAATAGAGGAAACCTATGTGCTGTTGTACAAAGTGTATTTAGTGGAAACAACACTTAAAACGGAGGATTAGTTTTGTATAAAAGTGTTGAATTCTTGTGTTTTAACAATGCATTGAAGGTCATGGTCACCAATATGATAATCATAATGGGTACAATTCAAGATATTGTAAATACTAAGCGTTAGATAGGAATTTGTACCCGTTATGTTTATCTTATTGTAATTACATGGAAAACTTGAAGGAGACATACAAGTGATGTACATAGATATGATAAATAGCTGGAAAATTTGGAATCCCCTTCAAGTTTTCTGCATGTCTGGTGCATGTATTCTTCATGTATATATGTTTTGTTATTTAGAAAGATCTGAAAATTTAGGTACTATGCTGCCAATATGTATGAATGCACATGTCGGCGTGGTTGATTTATCTACTGTTGTTAAATGTCCCATCTGAAACTACAAATTGTTGCATTAACAGTATTGCATTGTATTTTGTTTTTTTACATTTTTTGTTTGTTTCTTTACTGCCTGTTTCATTAAATCTGTAATGAGGAATGAAGCAGGGTGAATTTCTGCTGCTGCTCTTGTTTCTATAATCTGTATACAAATTTGAATAATGGAATGTTTATGACAAATAGTGCACAGCTCTGCAATTTTGTCAATACATAACCTCTAAGTTGAATAGCAGTTTAGTAAAATGCCTTTTAAATTGTATCAATGTTAGTATATTTATTTCAAAACTAAAAATCTCTTTTTCATTTGGAAAAAAAATGCTTTAACTATTAATGTCTATCAACTGGCTTAAATATACTCATCTTACAAAAAAATAATGCTGAATTGAAGGAAATTCAAAAATCAAATCTTTTTGTCACAAAGGCATTTCTTTATAATTGAAGCTGCAAATTGATATTAAGCCATTGTTGGAAATGACCACAAAACTATCTTATAACATTAACCTACAGAATAAATTTACAAAATCACTTAAATGTATAAATAAATGATTTTGAGAGGAGCAAATGTCAGGGTAAAATGATTTCTCAGCAGAACTGTCTTACATTATGTTAATTCATAGTCACAGATAAACCATTCTGGCATAGTTTGCTTACAATAACATTTCAGCATTATAATATATATAAGTAAATTTATGTTAAGTATTATCTTGACATCCTTCCATCAAATTCCATGCATAAATTACACAGCATAGATATAAAATGTCTGAATTTATAATCACCATGGCACAAAAGGTCATAAAAATATTCAAAGCTTGTGTTATTCTAGCTAGGAAAACTCATTAACATTTCTATAGCAAACACAAAACACATCTTGCGGGAAAGAAAACTTTCAAAATATTCAGACTGGTATACATTCTCCTTTAAAACTGACTGCATGATAATTCAGCTTATTCAGGTGTCAAAATCATTTTCATGGCCATGAAAGAGAACAATGTCTAATATATTCTGACAAACACCTTTATCTCTAGATATCGTATCACTTTAATGAAAACTCAAACAGTAAGCAGACAGCTACCATAGTTTCATTACAAGTACTTTTCATCAATCAGCAATTTTTCCACCCTATTCTTTCTAACACATAGTGGTTTATCACGCCAATTTTAAATTTAAAATGCTGGAAAACAGATATAATCAGAACGTAATGATTCCTTGGAGATTTAAAACAGTACATTCATTTTAGAAAAGGATATATAGCTGTATCATGGTAGGCAGACTAAGGAAATACAAAATGTTACACTGTTCCCAGTTCTAACTGTTTAATAACAAGACATCTGTGACATACATCTCTTTAATATGGTAACATAATTCTAATTTCATTCAATTAAGGCAGGTGTCACGCTCGGTTTGAACAGCCTGGCTGACAAAGCAACAGTTGGTATTTTAAATAGACAATCTAGATGTATAAAAAAAATGTCTCAATATGCAATTTTAAGTTTTAAACTTCAAAACCACTTACTTTAGTAGTTTTACAACAACCAGACTTTAAAGAGATTTTAATTGAAAGCTACAAAGTTACAAAAATATTCCACTTTTTAGTCTGCTAAGTAACTTTAAACATGGAACTATTTCTTTACAGTGGAGTTATAATACCATGTCTGTGCTGTAATACTTGAATCTGCAGAATATAGTTCTACCATCCAGGAATTTCAATCTACATAAGCAGAATTAGAAAAGCACTGTCTATATAAATTCACAATAATTTTCCATATAATCACCCTTTTTATTTGCTTTACTGCTGTTTGATACATATCAACATGTTTTATTTTTTTTTGTCAACACAGATCAGTATTATTTGTAATTCACCTAATTCACCCATATAAGTTGTTGTTGAATGTTCCGAGGTGCAATTGTTGCAAACATGGCAGGATCCCTGCATAGAGGTCAAAAGGATTGCTTTAATATTTTTCTTGACTCTGTAACAAAGATTTTAAATAGCTGGACCTTTAAGCACCTCTATCAGGACAAGTTTTAATATTTTCTGAAATGGTATTGAGTGCTGTTGGTTATTTAATACATCTGAACACAATTCAAACCAAAGAACACTGAAATTTCTGCTATCGAAATCCTAAACATAACAGTATTTAAAAGCTAGTTCTCTCAAGAAGTCAATAAATCTTTACACATTTAAAAGAAGAAATGGAGAACATCCTTAATGATATATTAAATGTGATATGTAACATGTAACTTCTGTCATTACCAGCTGAGACAAATAGCAACATCTGAATACTGACATTTTATTTCACACTGGACACATTATAAAGGGAGATAATAGGATTCAAGACAGCTTGATTTATCATCATTTTCACAATACTGTACGCACCCTCATTATAATGCACCACAGTTATGGATGTGTAAATAAAACAAAAGCAATACTGAATTAATTAAAAGAATGATCTGGTTTTACTCTATAAACTGGGCATTTGCTGTATAATTATTATTACCTAACTAGTAGACAGTCCCAAAAAGAATGCTCAGTATTTTTTATGGAATAATTTTCCAAATAATTGTGTATGAAAAAAAAAGGCCTAACTTGGCCAAATTTATTTGGCCATAGAGTTAATTCACCAAAACTGAAATTTGAGCTTTTAATAGGAGACCATCAAGGGACACATCAACAAAGTGTCACAGCCTGAAAATATAACGAGACAGAAGAAAATAACAATGGTATAAATGTTTAACCCTGAACATGCTGAATTTCTGTAATGGATTAGCCCAGCTTTGAATTTGGAACAGTCCATTAAAAGTTTAAGGGATTTCAATATCAAAATACAAAAATGGAGCTACCAACAGTATAGAGCCTGGTCAGACTGCACGGATGTGCAGGCTGGCCTGGCTCTATACTGGTGGCAAAGGCTAATCACTTTCGGTTCCAGCAGGTTAAGAGTTAAAAAGTAATGTGGTAACAGTCTCCAACAGGCGACTTCTTCCTCATACAAATCAAATATGACATTGTCTTCCAAACACTTACAACATAATCAAAGTACACATGCAGAGAGAAGTGAGAAACTCATGAAAACTTTTTCTTTTAGAAGGGTTTTAATGTTCTTTGCAATATATTTCAAAAGCAAAAAAAAACCAATATTTTGCTGGATTTTGAACTTGATTTACAATGTAAGATTTATTTGATCTAGTACCATCTGGGCCATGTGCACACTACTTGGCCAAATAATCAATCCTAGGCCCAACTGGCAAGCACTAGGCCAACCAACAGCATTTTGAACTATGTTATGCAACTGAAATCATAATCAAAATTTACAAATTTAGATCTGCATATGAAGAATAAAATGTACCTTAGTTATGACATATCCTATTTGTTATTACATAATATAAGGAGAAATTTGCTTCAATATTCAAAATGAATAATACTGAACATTTAAGTGAAATAAATGCTTTAAAAGATTGAAGAAATGGTGTGTTTCAGAATACTGCAAATGTTTTTCAATCATTCGTAACTGTAAAATTGTATCAATGAGGAAATATCATGATTTATGACAAGAAGCTATAAGTCAGGTATGTAATTAACATTTTAAATATTATATATTCCATTTGCAGGTTAATGTACTGTTTTATTGTTGGGCAATTTGCATATTTAAGTAAAGATTTAAATGTGAATTTTATATTGTAAATTGCTGTTGTTTTTTTATGAGTGTTCATTAATGTATAATTGACATTTTCATAAAACTTAAGATTTGACAAGTAATCAATCAACTTCTAGAAGGTGACTCGTAATTTCTTCTGGTTAAACTTTACCTTTCATATGTCGAGATTTGTGCGACAACACTGTAAATGCAGCTTTTATCATAATAAACTTAAATGCTTCTGCTGTCTAACCTTAAAAACTCTGAATCTCATTTGGAGCAAAAAACTGTGGCTGGTTCAAAAACAAGGGTTTTATCTGCCTTACCATATTAATTGTGTACAACGTTACAATATTTTTGCGCTTTCTCAGTTCTCGTTTTTTTTTTCCGTTACTTATACAGCTTGAATTTTTTATGATTTATACAGCCTTGAAGGCTGAAACTGTTAACAGTTACATTGTATTCAATTTATATAAACGAGTAATTGAAGGGTAAAGCTAATTTTTTGACGAGGTCTATTTTTGGGGTAATTAATTTATAATATAGGATCTAAATGTTTCATCCCACTTGTAGCATGTACTTTGAAGCAAGCTGAATACAAAAATATTCATTCCTGTAGAAGTAGAGGTAGATGCGAGTAATGAAAGGAAACTAAATAGTCTGAACACAGTTTAACCAAATCACTTAAAACCTCTATGACATCTTATTATTGTACACTCCTTGCCGTTATAGAAATCTTTTGTTAGTGACAAATATCTTTGATCTGAACTGGTTAAATGTTACAGTTCTTAAACAGTGCCATGCATGTTTGCTGGGGAGGCCATGTAGATTTATATATAATAATTATGATACGCTGCATTACAACTTGGATACATAAAGAACAATTATAACAAAACCATCCACTTTAACATTTATTATTTAGGTGAAATTCCTTTGTTACACAACCCTGAATAGCTTTCCTTCAACATTTCATGACACAACAATGTACTTAATTTACCAGTCCTTTTCTCTTTACAACAATTAAGAATTTTTCTCTCCAGAGAATTGTTGGTAAATCAACTTGAAATTGTGTTTCCATTTTTACTCCTTTTTTTTTGAAAGCATTCATCCATGGAGATAACAAATCACCTTTCCTTGAAAATTCAAACCTGAAAATATGGCTTCCGGCATTAGGTAATAGGGTTGGGTAAATAAATAATGATTAATTTTAATTAAACAAAAATTATGCTCTTGTTTTAAAGGGTATCATTCCTACACATTTAGTAAGTGAAAAATTAAAGACGAGACCAAGGGTCATTGTTGTAGAACTGAAACATAAATTGGATATTTTCAATAGTTCTCTTATTAATAAACTGTATTTTCACTATTCAGTTGCTCTCAGAAAATATGAGATGTGAAATAAATGTAAGAAATTAATACCTCCGAGTGTATGAGGTGGGAAAGGTCAACAATTTCTGTTTAGTTAGGTACTGTACCCCTGTTTAGTTAGCTACTATACCACTGTTTAGTTAGGTACTGTACCACTGTTTAGTTAGGTACTGTACCACTGTTAACGGAAACAAGACTACTAACACAAATATTAACACTAATTCTAAGATCCTGTATATATATACTGAGAAATGGTCTGGTAAAGGATTTATGTATGGGGAGGAACTTCAAGCCATTTTTAACTATCAGATGCATAATTCATCATTTCATTTTGAAAGTATTATATTAAAATATTAAAGTGTACGTGTTCAAGACTTAAGAACGAAGAATTACTTTGAGATTAACCTATATATATATATATAATATTTTGACAATTGTTCCTTAAATTAATATTTTTAGGAGTAAATCTCAATTACTAAAAATAAATGAAAACTTTTTAGATATGTCTTAAGTAATAAATCCATATTCCATACTGACCAGTTCTGTAAGAAATCTGGTTGTACGAAATGTTTATATTCAATCAAATAATTATTGTAATAAAAGCAGGTCCATTCAGTATTTGACATTCACTATTCCAGTGGAAAGCATGCATGTGTTTGTGTGTCTGTCTGCTTGTGTTAACTGATTACATGTTTTGAATGTATAGTATTGATTTTTGGTGGAAATGAACAGAGAATAAACTTTAATTTTTGTATGTTAAAATACAAATGTGAAATGGGTTTGTCTTCTTTTATTTATGATACTTACCTCCTGGTACCAATTACTAGTAAATGCTCCCAGTTGATACAGAATTTTCTACAGTCTGACCCTAAAAGATCAATTTTTTGTCTTGATATAACACCCTCAGCCACTATTTTTTTAGTAAGCAAGCAGTTTATAAACCAGTCATCCTGCCTGAAATTAGTACTAAAAGCTGATCACCCAAAAGGAAACTGTCAACTTTCTCACTTTGGTTAAGTCCACTGTTTGGCTTAAACCAATGACCCTTATCAGTGACAGGATACAGTTGTTTATCAATCTGCAGTCCTTAAAAGTTGACTGTAGGGGCAGCACATGGTATGACATTAGATACTTATATGGATCACAAGCCTACAATTTCAATGACTCATAATGACATAATCAAGCCCAAACTATGCCATTGCAGTAAGTCTAAACTGACAAATTATTTAGCTTCCTGTTTCGTGTGTTTAGTAAATAGATACCTGCCTTTTTTCTTTGACTAAAACCATCATTACAGAATCTTGACTGAAATAATTTTCACACCTGCACTGAAGTTTCAAAACTGGCCTGTCTCCCTTCAACTCTGAAATTATTCAAAAATAGAGAACCAGTGAGTCCATTATCTGGGACTGATTTAATTTTGAAGCACTACCTCAATGTGTTTGTATACATGTACTTAGCAGCATTTAATTATAAACTTACAGTTACTTTTGCTTATAATTAGAACAACACATTCAACTTCATTTAATGCATAATGCTGTGTGCACTGATCACTATCTGAAACAATGATACAATCCAATGATCACATATTCTCCTTTTTTTCTATTCTGACAAAAAACATTACAACTGGAAATTGCTTAGAGCAAAATGTATGTGGGAGTTATTCAATACAAATACTGTATTGGAATACTAATCTACTGGTGGTGTGTAAATAATTTCTAAACCTATCAAAATGCCAAGGTTATAATATCCAAAAAAAGCGCAAGTATTCTTTCATATTCAACCATTGAACAAGTAAACATTCTACCTTTCACCCATTAGAGTTTTATCAAAGACCTAAAATACCAATGACTGGCTACTTGTGCAAACCTGACAAAATCTTATGGCACCTATGTAAGACCTGTGACAAAGTCTAGTTCGTATTTTATCTTAAATATCTCCAAACATATTCATAACTGGTGAAAGGCAATTATATCACGCAATACAGCATGAATTTTTCGAAAAAAATGGTTCCTTCTTTATCAAAATTGGTCCAGAAATGAAAAAAAATTATGCAAAGATGGAAAGCCCGTCTGATAATGAACAGATGAATGTATATTTTGTCGAAGTACTTGCTTCCTGACTAATTTCACACCAGAATTGCTACAAAACTGCCAAACTGAGCAGAGTAAAACATTATACTTGATTACATGAAAGCGGTTATGATCTTCTCTTTGGACAAATATTGACCTACTCATTCCGACGTCACATTAAGTTTTTTAATCTCTAATCTGTTATATAACAGATCTTTGGTTTTATTCAACTAAACTGAAAAAAAAATACTGTAACACTTAACACATGAAATCATAGAACATAAAAGGGTTTCTTATACCTCCGTGCTATTTTAACTGTTGAAAAACACCCAGGTATGCTTTGAAAAAAATGGAACCGTCGTAATTATACAAATGGCGTTTTCACATTAAAGGGAAATAACTCTGCACCACCTAAGAAACGTTCCGAAAACTGGCGACAAGGGAATCTCTACGGAGATCTACGAATCAAAACAATACAATTCAACAAGTTTTATATTGAGTCGACAAGAAAATGAACAATACAACATAAGCTCTGAAGAGCTTTTGAACCGACTTTTTGAATCGCCCCAAATCCCGTGCACAATAATGATTAAGTTTTATTGAGCTTCTTTTCACCAGAACAATTAAACTTATAACCTGGATACATTTTAGTACTGTTTGAAAATTATTTTACATCTGACTAACCAGATGAAACATGGTTATGTCAGTGAAAAATAATCAAGTAAGGGAACCATGGCACATTGTTAATTGAAATATCGCCAAACTTCCTGAGTTCAAGATAAAAATTTACCAAAGCTTTTAACAGTTCCATACTTATAAAATTAGCTCTCCTGCATAAATGATGAAATCTTACTTATTTTCATCGAGAACTGTCCGTGATATTATGCGGAACTTTGTGCGCCAGATCTTATTCTTTGTTCCGGTCTAGCATAAATGGCCGGAAAAATCTAGTAAGCTATGCAAGACGTATGGAAATTATTAAGTTCATTTAAAACATAGTCCGAAAAAAGCTAAAAAAATGGTTTTGCACGTCTAAATATCCTATCCGTAGGAGTATTTACAATTGATGCTGGCATTCAAAATGACAAATGCTTATAGAAGAATTCAGCAAAATAAGGGTTTGAGAGGTATTTCAAGCTACAGAAAGCGTCCTTTTTTCAAGAACATTCCCAGTTCATTTTTGTGCAAAATGTATAAAACCAGTGGACGATATCTCTATTAAACGTTATTTGTACGTTTTCACTAGGTCACAAATCCGTCTCTAAGAATTCGTCAAAAAAAAGTATATGATATCAGATGTCAGGGGAGTACAGGTGTAATTAATGTGACAAGAATATGACATATAGTATTTAAAGTCAGTATTTAATTAGTATGAAATTAACCCATTTTGCAAGTTTTATCAGTATTCAATCTCTGTTCTACTTTTAAGAACACATCTTTGTGAATATTTCTGAAATATTAACACAACTGGTAAAAAAACAACAACAAAAAAACACATTTCTGAATGCGTCCAATAGCAAATACAAGTCTGACTTGGAGGGTTGCTTCCAATGTACAATCTAGTTGCCAGTATTACTCCGTATGAAAAGGGAATAAATAAATTAATTAATTAAACGTTCATTTTGGAGCAAAGAAAGTGAAGGTGTGACATGTTCACTAAGACATGTTGAAAGAGCAATAAAAAAGTTATCTAATTGTATATCAATGAAAAACACATAACTTATATTCAAAGTTATTTCTGAGAAACATTTATGTCTCCCAGCTAAACATATATGCAATTTAATACACCATATGTGTTATGTAGACATGAAGGCACAGCACTGCATGCATGAAAGTAGACCTATGTTAGCATTTCTACGAAAAAGTGTTTTGAATACGGTTTTCAATTCTGTATACCGCAATACATTTACTTCTTTCTTATCCAGTAATATTCCTTACTTTTTTTTAAAAAGTCTAAACTCTGATTTCACAATGTATTGATTTGTTTTTACACAGAAAGACACGAGAAAAAATTGCAAATACAGAAAAGTGCTGTAAAGTAATCTTGTTTCAAAGTATACATTATTTATACATACATTCTGAAGTTTGATATTTCTGTTTTGTATATCAAGAGCAATGGTTTCTGTGCTTTGATTTTTTTCTTGAACATTTTATTTATTCTGTATGTCTAAAAAATCCACACGACAAAAATGCAAGTTTGAAGTATTGGAGGGTAGAAGAACAGTCAATAACTAGCGTATTTTGGTTCGTTGGCTCAGTCAAACTTTCAAATTTCAGTAAATGAATAAAGAAAGTAACATTTTTACCCGTTTATGTTTGCTCGAATGCGGATATAGCAAGCATTTTATTACCGGCGTCTGTTACAGAAAGGCTCAAAGCACGCGAGTATCAACCTCACAGGCATGGTTGTTCTGGAGCATTAGACCAACGAAACCCCACCCCACAAAAGGCCATCTGGAGCTGAGAGTATCAGGTACTATATAAAATATTAAATTAAATAATATAATAAACACGGTAAGTTCTGTGCTTTGACTAAATACACATATGTAATAAGTGTGTGTATGTTGTTGTCGCATATGTCAAAACTAATATTGATAAAAGTACACTGCACACATATATAGACTAATTACAAGTGAAAACTTGTAAATAAATAAATAAATAAATAAATAAATAAATAAATAAATAAATAAATAGATAAATAAATAAATAAAATATACAAAACTGGGTTGCTATGGTATTGCAAAAGTTTCGTGCATTTCAAAACTGATGTCTGAAAATGATCCAGAAATAAAGTGATTCTGATTCTACTGTACAATAGACCGCAAAATGCTATAATGACACTTAGCAGTTAGGTTTGAGTTAGCTGGTCACTGCAATAGAGGCCATTCGCAGAAACAACAATTAATTGACTACACCTCGAACAGTTTTGGCCAACCTTTATGTTCCCGTCTCAACTGTTTGAGGTATGAAGGAATTTTATTGACAAGTCTCGAGTTCTTCAAGGGCCTAGAGTCGTCACTAGACACACAAATAACCGCGAAACAGTTTTAAAGTAATTAAACATTTAAACTTAATCGCGACCAACCGGCTTGCAGACGTAATTTAAGTTGAAATGTGACGAATTGAGGATAAATCCCGTGTGACATGTGGACCACCTTCAGTTCCACTTAGGTTAATCAGACGTGATCCGGAATATATCCATATATAGGGGAAAAGTCCCATTCCGTTTAACTTGTCTATCCCAGGTCTGTCTATACAAGTGAATGAAAGTTGGCGCAGGAGCAAAATGTCCAAATAAGGAAAAAACAAGCCCTTCTGCCCAGCCAGACTACTTGCTGGCTGCCTGTTATTGTTTCTGGTCGTAGGTGGAATAGATGGGGTTCTGTTTTATGTCTGACTTTTGTAGACATACAAAAGACATTTGTGAATGATGACTATGAAACTTTCTCATTCCAGATCCATTCACTAGTTTATTCAATATGAAAAAGTCCTTTAAAAATAAGACAACTCTCTATAAGCGTTATGAGAGCTGAAAAGTCTGTAGGATTGCAACAAATCTTTGAATGCCTTATGATAACTGAAAAGCCTGTGGAAATGCGCGATTCATTGAATGCCTTGTGATACCTGAAAAGCCTGTAGAAATGCGACAATTCATTGAATGCCTTATGATACCTGAAAAGCCTGTGGAAATGCGCGATTCATTGAATGCCTTATGATACCTGAAAAGCCTGTAGAAATACGCGATTCATTGAATGCCTTATGATACCTGAAAAGCCTGTGGAAATGCGCGATTCATTGAATGCCTTATGATACCTGAAAAGCCTGTGGAAATGCGCGATTCATTGAATGCCTTATGATACCTGAAAAGCCTGTAGAAATGCGACAATTCTTTGAATGCCTTATGACAACTGAAAAGCCTGTAGAAATGCGACAATTCTTTGAATGCTTTATGACAACTGAAAAGCCTGTAGAAATGCGACAATTCTTTGAATGCTTTATGACAACTGAAAAGTCTGTAGAAATGCAGCGACATTTTGAATGCCTTTTGTCAGTAAAAATCTTTTTTTTTTAACACGAAACATTTTCAACATCATTTTGAGCTGGCGTAACGGTAGACATTACATGCAAGAATAATGTGACCAATCGTTTGTCTAAGAATAACAACAAATTGATGCCACCCACTTTTATTATAAACACACCAGAAAAACGTTTAAATGTCAAAACTTATTTCAACCTTTCGTCATATTTGTTCAGCTGTATACCTAAAAGTTTAACCAAATTCACAATTGTCAGGAAAACAGCGCGGAACTCTTAATTTATGACTTACTGTAATTTTTTTAACAAATTAGTCAGCAGACTTGCTTTTTTGTTAATTATGATTTCAAGTAAAGCTAAGAATAGGAACTATTTTATCGACCTAGTTTTATCATTCTTCCAAGAAATGTTACCCGTCGGCGACGTTCCATTATTTATTCAGAAGTGTACAAAATATATATCTTCTTTTTATTAAAAAAAAATTAGTTAGTAAGACTGAAATTCGGAAACTGTGAGTACAGACACTTCTACTGAATAATTAAAGATTTCTGTGACAAACGAAATTTCTCTTAAAAATCAGCCATTACTCATGGGCAAAGAAACCAGATTCCTTAAGGCTTGACGTATAAGTTACTTGACATTTTGCAATTTTGTAAATATTGTTACACTGAACACGCGAACATTCAAAGGTATCCGAATGATACAAATGCACTCTTCATAGAGTAATAAATGGACTGAAATCATATCGTCTGATTTAATGGTTGTCCGATTTAATTCTATTTATCTAATAATTTCATGCAAAGGATTCTTTGAGTAAGGTATCATCCGTTTGGTTAATTTTACAGATTAAAAAAAACCCAAACTTTGCGACTCCGTTTTACTCTATTCAGTGCTTTTAGATAAAAAAAACTCCGATTTTATTGACATATTTTTTAATAAATAATGGTTATTTGCATAATTTCACATACGAGTGTCTAGTGCATTTTATGTTATAATTTTTTTTTTTTTTTTTTTTGATATTTCATTTCTGAAATAATCCATGTTCAGTGTTATTTCTACGGAACAGAAATTTCCCGTGCTCCGCACTACCATTCCTATGAAATTTTCCGCGTTTAGTCTTATCGTTCTGAGTAACTTCACTTAGATTTCTTTTATAAAAAATCTCCATTCCTTGTACACGTCATTAGCGCAGTAACGATGTGCACTCCGTCATGCCTCATTTCAAGGCTTCCATGTCATTTTCTCATTTTTCCAGCGCGTACCTTACATTCGTGGAAGCCAAAAAATCAACAGATGCTTTCTTAGACGTGTAGTCGACAATCTTCAGAATGTTAATGATGTCGTGCCTGGAACCTGATTAGCGGCACGAGTACTTTGACTTTGAACGATTTTGCACGTGTGTTGAACAGAAAAACACCAACCAAATACTCAAAATATGAATTAAGTTGTTTACAGATATGTACCTTTATTAGTGACTTGGAAACTGAATCACTCATTGGTAAAATCATCTTTCTTGAAATAACGATAGTCTTGGATATTTTAGCTATATTTTATATATTTTACAGGCTTTTTGCTGTTACAAGTAAAGACAAGTGTCAAACGGTCACAAAGAAAAAATTGAAACAAATTTTACGACATGTCATGTATTGTTGTTGGAATTGTTTTATAAAAGTGCATTTTCTGTTACACAAGTTATTCTGTGTAATGATCTCCGAGTTCAAGACAATGCGTCCAAGAATGCAGTTTTCTGAGAACGAATGCTTAAGTTTTATGAAAGAGAGTTCGAACTCGCTTTGCATCATCGCCTAATGAAAGCCACATGCAGCATAAATTATTGTCTCAGCTTTGCTGCTTTACAAATGAGCAATGGATAATGTCTGGTTTGAAATTTATATGTAAAATACGACAGAGAAACATTTACGTACCGTCATGTGATATAAAAAATATCTAAAAATTCGTCAGTTTCATTATAGCATATATATAGTAGGTTTTAAAGTGTTGAAAAAGACTCAAGGTCTACACGTAAAGCAAAATTCAATTTTGGAGGTCTAAATCATTTGCAAAACCAAATGATAATGAAGTTAAAACTCTTTTTCAACAAAAGGAAAAGTACCACCAATGTTTTTAAATACGATTCCATTACAACAATTGTGGCAATTTAGAGAGATAAATCTATGTAATCTGAATAGAAAAATTTAGAAGGCATGCTTAGAATTTCTCAGAATGACAGTGAAGTTTATTAAAGACATCACTATATTAAAAATCTACAAATTGTCTCATTTGCATAATAAATGGTTAGCGAGCATAAATCTACCGCACACGAGGCATGACGACGCCCTTGACACGAAGATCCGGGTCATTATATATGCAAATGAGGGCAAAAAGAGCATTGCAAGGAGGTTGTAATGATGGGGTAAGGACTACTTTTCTACGGATGACACTAATCACCGGGGTAATGGAATGCTGAGCTTGCCAGAACAATCATGCCAGTTTTTTGTGTTATATGGCTTCCAACAAAAACATTTAATTCATTTGCAAAGAAACTTGCATGCCAAATCGAAGGTTTTTAAAAACAAGGGCGTACCTTCGTAAAACAAAGGTTTAGCTGGAAGAGCAAAAGGTACCAGGCAGTGAGAACAAAGTTTTAGCACTGGTCTCTTTATTCTTTGCACTCTGATTATGTTTTTAGTTCTGAACGGTCTAGAATCATTAGCAAGTTAACCTGAAGTGCAGTGCAGAATCATTTCTTTTTCAATGGTGGAAAAGTCTGGTACGAAATTAACAAGCACATAGAGAAAACAAAACAAAATAAAGGCTTAGAGAATTTTGTACCACAAACACTTCTTGTTTACATGTTCTTAGTTTGTTTGTTTGTTTGTTTGTTTTGTTTTTTTTGGTGGGTTGGGTGCGGGGGTCCAAAATTTGACAGAAACTTTCCCAAATGTAGTATTTGCCGTTTCTTTCATTACCAGACTGAAAAGATTGTTGTCTGTACCTGATGCAAAAACGAAATGGTGTTAGACCATCCTCAGGACATAAACACGACAACTTCATCAGTACAGTAACAAGCTTCATAACTGTTTTAGTGACAAAATTCAATTGACAACAAGTAAATTTTAAGAAAATTTATTCTCCCGCCGGAAGATAAGTTGCATCGGTAAGATGCAGTCAGGAGAGAAAGAGCTTCATAGATCAGCAAATTAATTGAACAGGAACATTCACAAATGTGAAAAAAAACATACAAAATATGTTTGGTTTTGTCCATGTACATAAGACAAACATATTACTCAAGTCACTTTGAAGGAATTAAAGAATATGTACTTTACTGATCATGCTGACTACATGGCAGTCCTTGTGATACTTTAAGTTTTCCCAGTGTAGACAAGCATACAAAGTTTATGTACTTTACTGATCATGCTGACTATATGGCAGTCCTTGTGATACTTTAAGTTTTCCCAGTGCTGTAGACAAGCATACAAAGTTTATGTACTTTACTGATCATGCTGACTATATGGCAGTCCTTGTGATACTTTAAGTTTTCCCAGTGCTGTAGACAAGCATACAAAGTTTATGTACTTTACTGATCATGCTGACTATATGGCAGTCCTTGTGATACTTTAAGTTTTCCCAGTGTAGACAAGCATACAAAGTTTATGTACTTTACTGATCATGCTGACTATATGGCAGTCCTTGTGATACTTTAAGTTCTCCCAGTGCTGTAGACAAGCATACAAAGTTTATGTACTTTACTGATCATGCTGACTATATGGCAGTCCTTGTGATACTTTAAGTTCTCCCAGTGCTGTAGACAAGCATACAAAGTTTATGTACTTTACTGATCATGCTGACTACATGGCAGTCCTTGTGATACTTTAAGTTTTCCAAGTGTAGACAAGCATACAAAATTTCATTCAACTGAAAATGCACTACAGAATAAAGACTGTAGATGGACCTACATTTGTAGAATATCAAGGGGCTATAACTCAGCTGGTACTGGTAATTGACATGCATCTTTCCCCTATTATCATTTACAATCCAACTAAGTTACAACTGAATCTATCAAACCACTATGGATATACGGCTCCGGACGAACTGCTTGTATTTGTAAAACAAAGGGCTCGTCTACAAGTTTGTAAATTATGACGGCAATTAAACGCATCTTTCCCTCATCTTTCTCTTAAATCCAACAAAGTTACAATTAAGTCCATGCACTTATTTTTTTATGGAGTTATGGCTCCAGACGGCCAACCCGAGACAGACGAACGCAGGAAAGACTGACAGACGGAAGGAAGGACGGACAACACCAAAACAAATTCCGTCGTCATTCGGCAGGAGATAATAATGGTGTACTTGAAAGCGACAGGTGGCAGTCTTGTTCGGGAAAAGAAAGAATGTTGTGAAAACTTTAACTTGGCAGATTTTAAGATTAGTTAAAAGAAAGATTTTGAGTAAACAGAAACCTGTTCGCTTGTAATACACTTTAAAGAAATGGTCGCAGATGCCATTCTATTTATTTGAGTTTATTTATCGTCAGTACCTGTTCCCCATCCCACTCCAAAGGCAATCCTGGTTCTTTAACATGCCCTGTGTGTAGCGCCGGAGCATGGAACCTCCGTTTAAGTGTCATCTGAATGACAGGAGCGGCTGTTCGAACTCGCTGTTCCTGGGTTATGCTGCATTGCTGGTTTTCAATTCATAGTCATAGTCAAGCAACAATCTCGAAGTCAAGCTTCACAAGGTCGAGAATGAAGCTTGCAATGTAGCCGAAACGGTAGTGGTGATATTTAGATGACCGCCGGACCGTTACTAACGACAGTTTCTGGTGACCTTATTTTAGTGTTTTATGACCGGTATAAAATGGAGATTGAATAAATAAGCACTAAAATGTGACATTCTTAATATCTCATAGTAATACTTGACTGACGACCGGTGTGTTACAATGCCTCAGGCTCTGTCTTCCAAAGACTATATACTATCTCCTTCTACTTTGCTCCCATTGTTTAACGGTGGGTAATTAAATGATATTTGCATTAATTGCTCAAATGTGACTATAATTGCTTGAAACCAAAATAACAGAAAAAAGAAACACAATAGGTATTTCGTGTAGTGTAATAATTTTTGCCCACTCAAATATTTCTGTAGTATTCACTGACCTTTTTACGGCGTTTTTAGTATTGTGAAATACCATGAAATATGGATACCGCCATGCAAACCAAGGGCTGTGGTTGTAGGATATTTTGTTACAACAGAACATTAATTGAAAAAATGCAAAAATAGATCTACTATTCGTTTTGTTTCTTCAACAACTTTTTCATTTTATCTGTTTGAGATTATTTATCACCGTTACCGGTTGTTCATATGACTGACGTCCCCCGAAAACTTAAGATATTTTAGGTTGTGGGGAATAGAGAAATATGCAGAAATCGTCCCATTCTAGGGACACTCTTAGTTCTTTTACATGTTTAGTGTCTATCACTGATCTACAAGCCCTCGGTCTAACATTTAATGTAAAGGAGATATTCTAATGTTTGTGGATCGGACTCGCGACCCCTTGTTTAAAAGTCGCAGATAACATGTCACTATGTGTTCAAAACATTGTGTTAACACTATAAAATTCTTAATATTGTTACAGTGTACCTGCATTGAACATTAACTTACCCTTTGTGATGCATACATACCTTCTCAATTTCTGTAGCTACTTCTTGTCATGCTATCTTCTTTATGTGTAAGTACTAAAAAATAAACGCCTGAAAAAAGAACAATACAAACTATGACCAGAATACAGGGCTGTGCAGACTTAACCATGTTCTTCACTGGTCAGTTAGACTAAACCATTGCCATTCTCACAGTATAGGGCTTTATTACTTATAATAGCCCGAAATCTGCGACTCCCATCTCCAGTTTGGAAAGGTGATGTTGTTTAATACGGTAAAATGATCTCTGATGTCTCGTTGCGTGTGTTCTGTGTAACACACATATCTTGTGGTTATGAATATAAGCATTTAACAACACGTCCTTTCTTAAGACAACAACCTTTCTCTTATATTCAGGTTACTACCTGGGCTCAGACCTGTATGAACCACTTCAAAGGGTTCTCAGGTAAACAAGGTTTAGGGGAAATTGCAGTATAAGCCACATGAATTAATCAGCAGACATCATACTGTCACCTCTCCGCAATGGTGATTCTTTGCTACTCTAAGGCAGACATCATTTTCTTGCTTTTTGATTCGTCTTCAAAAACATTTTGCTAAAAACATTTCAAGATTTATCAGAACTGCTGTCAATATGCATTAATGTTTCATTAAAGGGTGTTTTTTTGTTTCTAAAGGAAGTCTACAACTTAAATGTTAGCAATCAAATTTTAATATATTGAGAGAATATATTGAATGTTGTAGTGTTTTATGATACTGAAGCTATATATTTATGTGAAATTAAATCAGTTTTTATACATTTGCCTTTAAATTTGACATTTAATACCATCAATCAGCCTTAAACATTATAACAATTTAAAACTTGTGTTAATGTTAGAAGGAAATCCTTATTACTAGTATTTTTTCTGGTATTGGTAAGAAAGGCAGAACAAGGAAAGATAACTCTTTGAATTAATCAGCTGTTATCAACACTCCACAAATTCATATTTTCATTATAACAATTCAATTCTCTAACACTAGAATGATTTCCTACATAAGAACCCTAGCTTCTGATTACACTGCTAAGATTGGGCATATGAAATGGAAAGTAACTCGTTTAGAACTGGCATCTCTCTCAAGTGATAGTTTCCAACATGATTGGTGTCTCAAGTGCAATGTGTTGGTTAAATAAGCTTAAAAATCAGTCAATAGAAAGTTAATAACCACCTTTTGTAATAACTGAGTAAGTGAGTGAGTTTAACTCCCCTTTCAACAACTAAGGGCATATTGGGACAGGCCTGACCAGGGATCGAAAAGCACGTCCTGATTCATAGTCAGACACTCATAAGACCACAGAGGATAGGCTATGAATTAATATGATGCTGCCCAAATTAATGCCTCCTTTTTGGAAAAAACAACATGGCTTTTCAATGAAAATTTTGTTGGAATGTTTCAAAATACAACCTTATCCTTTGGACAATCATCTGAAACCCACATTTGATCCATTCCAAATTACTCTATTGATCTTACTTAATGTTGTACGGAATGTGTACCATGTGTAATTGACAATGCTTTGGGACTACACTTTCTATAACAGATCCTTGTCTTTGGTCAATGAAAATTTAGTTGTCATGCATAGTTTTCTAAAGCAGCGGCATTTTTAAAATGAGCAAAGAAGTCCTTGATCATTTGTAACATAATAAAAAATTATGTTTAATTAGAAACAGGTTAAAAATAAATCCTTTCATAAATTATTTAGACAAAAAAGTATCATTGAAAAGCCAGGTGGATGAAAATTTGAAAATATTTTAGAGCAGAATTATAGGATGCAATTATAAAAAACATTAAAACCTGTCAAAATTCTTTCTACTTAAAAAAACAACAACAAAAAATGGACATTCTTTTCTCAAGTAAATATCTTACGCAAAAAACGTCACATTTTTCAGAAGTTAAGACATGAATATGATTAACTAACCATATTTTCTGAATATCTTACATTTTAACACGACAAGGTGAAATAAAAATGTCTATAGACTTTATACTGTATTTTTTACTTCTGTTTGACTGAAACACTTAAAGTAAAATAACATAAGAATTAATAAGACCCTTTTTTCTCCTCCCAACTTTTATTTAATAAATAGCATGTACAATTAGTATTGTACAAGAACTTTTGGCTGGGTGCAATCCTGGAAAAAATAGTTACTATGAAGTTCAATATTTTGATCTATATGCTAAAATAAACTTAATTGTCATTCAATATTTTCCTGCTATATAATGAGCTTGTCCAAGCTTGACAACAAATTCTGTTAATCTTTGTTACTCTGCAAACTTAAATTTAACACCTTGCACAACATTTAATATTCCATAATAGTGCAACTTATCTAATTATATAACATTTATTTTCATTGTTTAATCTTTTAACAATACACAAACCAGTTTTATAAGCTTTTTGCAAGCGAAATGTAAATGGTTTTTGAAATGAAACATTTTGTTGTATTTCATATCTTTGTGAGATTTACCTCTCTACAGTCAAAGGGAGGTAACCAATTTTATTTATTATTTATAGGAAAGGTGGTAACTAACCTTTTATAAGACACATCACTTGTATGTTTATTTCATTAATCAGAAAATTCTGGTTATCACACTTAACTTAGCAGCATCTATTTTTTTGTGGGGTCAAAATTTTCTTCTATGTTTATATAACTTTTTCAAGTTATACCAATTTTCAGGCATTGAAATTAGAACCAAAATATTGAAAAAATGTAGGAATGTCAATATTCAAGTACTTGAAAACTTGGTACAGATTTATCTCGGCATTACATAAGAACTTTAAAACAAGACCTAGAGTGTGTTTGTTTAAAACCAGAATAAAGTTTTGTCAGTGCTATAACCCAGAGAGAACTTTAATCTTTATAGGTAATGTCTTTCAAATACAAACTTCTTTTCCTCGCATACACAATTTGGTATAAATGTTGTATTTTTTTTGTCATTTACAACTGTAGTCCTGTTCAAAATTTGATGCAGTTATATCAGAGCCACTGAAGTTACATTTTAGACCATTAGTAATTCTTCGTAAGATTCTTACATATTTTAAAGAGGCATACCCTAAAATCTAGAGTAATCCATTTTCTTTAAAATCATGTAAATTTACATTATATAGACTGACTCACATCCTGATGTCAAGGTGATAATAAAATGTTCTAAGTTTATTATGTAAACTATGAATTACTATTAGTCTTTATATAGAGTTGTCGTTGTACCATTCTTGGGTGGATAGTTATTTATTCCAAATAAAAGCCTTCCAGGTGTCTCACTGAAAAAAAAACCCCACATCATTTCTAATGCCCCTGGAGGGAGCATATTGTTTTTGGTCTGTCTGTTTGTTGTTCACAAAACTTTAACCTTTTCAAGGCCCTGCCAGGGGGCATGGTGTTCATTTGAACATAGCACTTGTTCTTCTTGAAATTTTAATTTATTTTTTTATTTAACAGCACATGGACAAATAAAATAAATATGCAGCAGACCATCTGTTAGATGAAGGATATGTCTCTCTAATTTTGTCAAATACCCCATTTTTAGCTACCTTAATTTCACATAAATGAAAAAAATATTAAACAAACCTCTGAAACATATTTGATCTCCATCAAGAATAAACTAGAAGTGTAGTCTGAAAATTTATTGCATAACATAATATTAGTTATGTACGAGCTATTTCATTACCACTGACAAATTTAGAAATACATCATTCTTCATACAGAGCCTTGCTATCATTTTATCCCAGATTCCAGTTTCATGAAAATGCTAAAACAATTACTCAAAAATTTACTCAACTAACTAAAAGTACAAAAGTCTTTCCTTCAAAAAATCAAACCACTGGTCAGTTAAAACCCAAATAACACAAAATGAATAAATTCTTGTAAAATGTAATTATTTCTCTAGTAAAGATTTTATGAAGTCTAGAAATATAAATGGAAACTACTCAGCTGTAAGAGTTACAACTCACTACATTTTCTTGCATACACTGCAAACAACTGTAATATTAACACCTTTTCTGAACCGTTTTTTTCTTAAAAGCTAATTTATACAGTGAAAGTGTAAGAAAAATGAAAAGAGCCTACAATTTATCTTTGTCCAAAAAAAACCCCAACTAATTTGATTTCTTAATATTAAACTTGGCACTGAAACTGCAAGTCTGTAATTATAAACCTTTACATTAAACCTACTACAAAATGAAACTGACTGTCTGTATCGCTATCTTTTTATTTTGTTGCTATGGAAATGTTTTGTTTTACTTTTCACAGATTTAATCAGGGATGCTAAATTATCATCTTTCCCAGTGTCCATCAATTTTGGTTTCTTCACTTGTTCCTCCTCTCGGGTCAATGTCCATTTCCCCTCGGCCCTGCCTCTATCTCTTTTTCCACTCCTTTTTATCTTTTCGGAAATTATTGCCTCTGTTCCTTTGGTTTTACGATATTCAGGGGCTGAGGGGTCAATGTTAAATAGATGCGATTCAAAGACAGCGGAAAATCTTGGATCTGACACATTCATCTGTGAAGAGAAGAAAATACACATGCTGATACTTTATGGGAATGTCTTTAAAACTACAATACTACATCTACTTCTGTTGTTTAGACAACTACTCTCATCTTTTAATAAGCATCTTTATGAGACATTCACTCTGAGAAAACTAACAACAAAACTGTGCTTAGTCAAATTAAATGGTTTTTAAGTATGAATTCGGAATTACCTCTTCCATATATGGGAACATGATATTGACAGACAGGCACCCATCCACAAAATGCAGTTATTAAGTGAAGAGCGATATTAAAGATTTCAAAATGCATAATATTTTTTGCGGTCTAACCAAAAAACAAGCGCTACGTTCAAATGAACGCCATGCCCCTGGAGGGTGTAGACCTTTGACCCTGTGACCTTTAAGTGGGTCTGGCGGGTAGAGCTCATCAAGGTACATGCACCTGTGAAGTCTGGAGGACTGTCATCTTGTTTCAACCCAGTATGTGACATCAAATTACAAGAATTCTGAAGAGATTTGCATCAGTATCATGTGAGTGTTATACATTACTTAGTATGCTGAAAAATACTGCACAAAAGCAACCGTCATAATGCTATAGGAACTCATACAATGTACACAATAACTTATACAATTAAACATGCACACCTGGAATTCATCCTCATCTTTATTCATCTGTTCTTTTTGTTTCTTCTTTTTTTTCTTCTTACCCTCCTCTTGCACGAGATCTCGCAGGTTGAAGTGTTTCTTGTTATCTTCTTCATCCATCACCAGCAATGACAGCTCAGCCTGTGGAAAAGATTGCGTTTATTTTCTTATCTGATAACTGCTTAAAACACTTGCCTTGTTTCATTCGCACTATTTAAGCAAAAACTTCTTTTTGCGACATGGTTGTAAACCTAGAAATTCTGCACCAGAATTATACCAAAAATTGGTAAAAATTTTTTCAAAACATAAAAAAGGACCCGAAAAGAAGCAGCTTTTGGCTTTCAAAGAGCTTTTGAGTTTCAAATATAAGGATAAAAAAAATGTTACATTAATTCTGTTGCACAAAACTTTACCTATGGCATGTCAAAATTCTGCATGAGTTTTTTATGTATTTACACAAGTTTAACCCTTACCCTGCTGGAGGCAACTCTGCCTTTGTGACCAGTGCAGACCAAGATCAGCCTGCACATCCATGCAGTCTGATCATGGTCTGCACTGTTCGCCATTCAGTCGGTAAAATTTCAATCAGCTTATAAACAATTAATGGATCTGTCCAAATTGAAAGATGGACAAGTCCATTTCAGACATTTAGCATGTTAAGGGTTAATATTTCTTTTCAAATTTGCAAAACTGTGTTGAAAGGTTTTTACATTAATGCAAATGTGTGATTCTTCTTATTCCATTAGCTTCTAAAACATGCCATCTATCGTTTCTTAAAACAATAATAAATCATTTGAATTTCATAAAAATGGAAAATTATTCTGAATTTTTAATTTTTCTCTCTTGTGGTTTTCCGACATCCTAAAAACATTATGAAGAGCAGAAACTGTCTGCAGGAATGACAAATTTGTCTATTTTCAAAAAAAATGTCAGTGTTTTAAATTAAGATTTATCAACTTTGATGAATATACATACTGATATTTAATTAGAATTTTAAACAAAATCTAATGGAATTTCAACGGAATTTCATTTATTACCCAGTAGAAATTTCTTGCCTGCAAAACTGGAAATGCATATTAATATAAACATCTTTAGTCCTTTCCCATGTCAGAAATGTAAAAATTTTAACCTTCTCTTTGGAAGCCTCTGTGTTTTCTTCATTAGTTGCCTTCTTCTTCTTTTTATCTAAAACAAATTAAAATCTCAATCAGACTCCTAGTACCAAGAAATGTCTATATGACTGACAGCTACTTTAAACCATTTTAATATCTAGCAATGTAATATGAGCTTACAGCAAAAACTAAAAACACTGAACCGCTATCATGTCTGTACAACAACAAAAATCATAACTATACCAGGGAAAAGTACTATTAACCTGCCCACGGGCAAAAATATTCCAAAACTGGGTATAGAATTAGTTCAGAGTGTACAGTTACAAGTAATGCTGTATCTATATACAGTACAAAGTGCATGACATTGTATTTAATAATAATAAAAAGCAAGTCCAATACTACTTCACATCATGGAATGTAAAAAAACAACAAAAAAACCAACAAAAACACCTTTTTACACAGTTTCTAGAAGTACAAAAAGGTAAGAAATAGGTGATTTTATTTCAAAAAAAGAAAAACGAGACAAACAAGTGATATAAGCTGGAAAGCATACTTTTCTTTTTCTTTTCACTACTTTGATTTTCTTGTGCCATAAATGTTGCCATGTCTTCATCCACTGGGAGTTCATCATCACTGAATGCTTGCATACCACCTTCAGGTAATGTCTATAAACAGATACATGATGACAACAAACTGTTGCAAACATGATTTATCAATACATTGTGTGTTAAATATCTTCTCGCTTCATTAAAATATATAATTAAATATAGCTCAGGATATTAAACAGAATTTTTCTTCCAATTTGAAGGTCTGTAGTTCAAATCTCAGCTACAGTTCAAATACTGTATGCCTAGAAACTTTCGCGGATACAATATTTCGCGTTTTTAAGAATTTGGGCATTTTCACGGAGACAAACTTTTGCACATTCATATTGACTGTGAATTCCGTGAATATTTAATCATTTAGATATACAAGTACTATTTAACAAGTCAGGCTTTACTGCCTCAGGCCACTCCATACCTGTTTTGTGAACACTTGTTACTAATTTCCTTAAATTTTTCATGATGGATTTTTGTAAGAATTAATCACAAATCCCCATGTTTCAATGATCATTTGAATCATAACTAAATTTGTCGCTAAAATGTCGATAAGTAAACTTTTCACACTAGAAAAATCGGAAAGAATTCATGATCCCTTGGAAACGTTGTTCCCTTCTTGAAGCACAAGTGATGATTCTGTGATTGGAATGGTGATGTGAGAATAAGAAGGATGTAATTAAGAAAGGTGTGAAACAAAAAAGGGGGAACTATGCTAATTATTGTCATCCTGTCTAACCAAACTCCATGTGATGTCATACAGTTTATCTGTCAATTATACCTCAATAATGTAAATATGGATTGCTAGGTCAAGATAGTGAAACACAAAAAGGGATTTGTTAGATGTAAGCTTTTTGCAGCAAAAACATTCTCGAAACATGCTTACCGTGAAAAGCACTAACTTAAAATGCGCAAAATAATTTCCAGGAATACAGTAATGTTAAAATGCAGACATTAGAAGCTGAGTAGTCAGCTCCCCACCAACTCTCCCCAAAAAAACAACAACAACAAAAAAACAAACAAAATGCGCTAGTGTTCATGAAATAATGTTCATTTCAGAAGTACCACAGTTGTTTTTCATGCCAGCAACTTTAACATTTAATGAAAGAAAAATACCTCATCCTCCTTCTGTTCATCTGAATCTTGAACTTGTTCTTGTGATTTTTTCTTCTTTCTTTCTTCAATCTTTTTCTTCTTTTTCTCTTTTTTCTTCTGAAGATAATCTTCCCACACTGAGCTATTTTTAGATTGCTTCTTTTTCTTCACCAGGTTTTCTGTTGCCTCTCTGAGTCCTTCAAACAACACAAACATTATTCCATGAGTTAATTGTTCATGTAACAGGCACCAAAATAGAATTTCAGATATTTGGTAAAAGAGTTATTTACATGTACGATAAACAGTCTAAATTTTAGATATACATCTTGTTCTTCTATGTGCTAAGTGTATCGCTCAGATAAATTGGACCTACTCTCAAGGTTTTAAAGACTTTGAGGGGTAGGGATCAAATCTTCCAGACCTGGACTATCTACTTAGAACTTTAGTTCCAAATCATTGGCTTTATCCCAATTTTAATTAAATAACTGGTACCATAGATAATTATTATCATTATTTTTATCAGACAACTGTTTCTTAACTGTCTCCTGACTGGTCAGAAGTCAAATGTGTTACACGGGTCTCAATCATCCATCAGCCAGATGTGACTGGCATTTCTTAAAGAGCTTTTCATAAACTTCTATTGATGGAAGGGAGATAAATCATTGCAAATTCTTGTCAAAGAAATCTATAACTTCAAATTTATCAAAAGTTAGTAAATCATTTTAAATTCCTTGTAAACCTAGTTTAACACTTCAAATCAATTCTGATAGTAATTATCATATTAACTGACCAAACTGCAAATATAACTTATTATTATTTTTAAAAAGACCAATTTATCATTTTAATACGTAATGTGGATAATACTGGTGACCAAAACATACTAAAAATTAGCAAAGAGAGCACCTAATGATCAGACATAACTGATGTGCAAGCCAAAAAGGGTCTGTACTGGTCACAAAGGCATAAACAACTGACAACAACTGGATGTATAATAATAAATAGAGATGTCAACAAGTAACCAGTTAATTGCTAACTCATTCAGTACTTTGATAACTGGTTACAAAAATAGAGAATAATAGGTAAGTGACTTAATATGAGAAAGTTTATCTGGCAAGGCGTAGGAATTTATCGGGTGAGCCAAAGGCCGGATAAACTTTCTCATTTAAGACACTAACCTATTATTCTATTTATCCTGTCACATCTGGCATTTGTCAATAAATTACTAGGATATTGAAAACCTATCTTTAAAGTTTTTCAAATGTCAAGGTTATCCGCCAGGTGAACATATACACAAAAAATAGTTCCAAAATTTCAATATTTTTTTTCCTTAAATGATCATGATATATTATAAGATCTAGATAAAAATCACTTCCTTCTGATTATAAACACAAAAGTAGTCCATGACGTAGCATGTGCCTTATAAAGCAAAATTTATACGACCCCCCCCTTTATCGGGTCGGATATGAAATAACTGACAGGATAAAATAATATTCTAACACTTGAAAAATAATGAAAATTTTCTCTATAAAAATCCTACTGAAAATGTCATTTCAGCTGTATTAAATGTTTTTTTTTTTTTTTAAGGTACATAGTAAAGTTTGAAGTTTTAAAAAATATAGTAACTTATTTTAGTGACAAAACTAAATTTGCAAGCTATGAGCTTAAGCAATGACCAAACAAAAAAAAGAAGTTAGTTTCTTGAAGGAAAATTAATTTAGAAAACATGTCATTTGAAAAAGAAATGTTAATTTTTTAATATCTCCAAACTTGTAACTGTTATATATTCTAATTCAATGAACATTTCAATAAAAGTTAGACCACAGAATCATGCTTGTTAAAGTTTAAATTACCTCCTTTTAAAATATGCTGTACACCATATATCAGTATTGCATTTTTTAGCACGTACAACTAATTAAAAGTCACCTGTTTATCATTTGAAAAAGGTTTTGGGTAATCTAATCCTAAATCTGGTATTCATTGACACCTCTGTAAATAAAACATAAAAGGGAGACAATCTTTTGAAATGTATTGTAATTAGAAAAGCTGTACCTGGTTCCCAGCTTATCTCCATTTCTACATCAAGCTTTTTCTTCTTCTCTTGTGAATCTATGTCAGTGAGAAGCTTTTTGTATTTGTCCAACTTTCTGTCTTCATCTGATTCTTCTTCACTCTCTCCATCCTCATGAATACTTCCAAATATTGCACCATAATCAGGACCTACAATAATTGGCCAAAAGTTTTAGCTCTGATAAATATTAATAATAAATCTAAAAATGTGAGTTTACTGTGTTGAATTTTCATACATGCATCAATCGACAATTTGTACTGTACATGCGACGATGGGCAAAAAAATAGAACACTGTTTTTTTCGCCAATCAGGTTTTCAAGTAAACTTTACGACTATCCAGTCAGCTGGTAGGAATTAGACAATGTCAAGTTGTTAATCTACAGATTTGTTGATGTTTGTGTTTTCTGAATAAAATTACATTGAACTTCTGTAGCAGATAATTTTGTGTGTGTGTGTTTAGCGTTAATAAAATAACTATTACACCCTAACGAAGCAGCTTTTATCATGTAATAAGTGCTTTATATGTAAGCCTTGAACTTCCATATGAACTGTTAAAATCTTCCATGAAAATGTTATCAACCTTTCCAGAGGCTCTTTAATAAACATGTTTACTTGTTAAATAAAAGTTTTTAGTATATAAAATATAAATTTACAACAGATCCTGCAAAAGTATAATTTCACAATAAATGCTGTAGCATATGTTTCAGTGTTACCTTTCTTTATGGAGTCTCACATTCTAACAACAGAGGTGCCTAGTTCAAAGGCTGTTCAAAACTCTAATTGACAGGCACTTTGGATATCAACTAAAATATTAAAGATCTTACTTCTATCATATGCAGCCAGGAAGCTTTAACTGAAAAATTTAAACAAAAAACAGTTAAAATAGACATTCAGAAAAAGAAGAGTGTTTTGGTAGCATAAGTTCCACACCCTATTTCATACCTTCCTCATCTGAACTTGAGGCCAGGTAAGCCTTCAGATCTTCTTCAGCCCCTTCCTCCCCTTTCTTTGAGAACTGCTGGGCAGCTAGTTGAACCCTGTCAGGGTCTGTTTCATCCCATGTCAAGTCAACCTGTGTAACAAAATTACGTAAATACCCGTCAGCATGTACTAGTACGGTTTAAGTTATATCTGCCCATAAATTCACAAGGGCGCCCACACTGACTTAAGGCACATGTTAGCAGTGATTTATTCCATTTCATTGAAGTACAAGTACGCTCAGGAAACCATGTATCCAAATAGTTGATCTGAACTTTAAAATACTTCAGTTGAACTGTGTCAAACCTGGAGGTGTAAAACTGAACTTGTCACACATTGTTTAATGATAATCATAAAAAACAGATTGAAATAGAGACTTGTTGAATCAATGTACAGAGTAATAGACATTGGACTGCCTTTTTTGCTCCTGGGCATTGTGATTCTGCAGCTGACAGAATTGCAAGCTTCAGAGAAGAGGTTGCTAGTTGAGATGTCATCCACAGAAATTTGACCGACTTTCACACATCCCTCCTTTCCTTACAAGCATCAGATAAAAGGAAAATATGCAGTTATAAATCATAAAATGGTATCTATAAGACTTAAAGTAAATTTCCAAAAAATTAATAACAAGTAAATATATAGTCTACTACTGAAAAAAAAGAGAATATCTTTGGCATTTATTATGCACCTGACAACTATGATTTGACAGAAAAAAGATGTCTAATTTTCCAGCTCATTAGACAATGACCTAATTCCTTCAGCCATAAGCAGATGGGTCATCTTGGAGTATTTTCCAAATATAAATGTATTCTAGTAAGTATTATACAAACCTTGGACTGAGAGAGTGCAGCATTCAGGAAGTACTTAGGTTTGTAATTGGCTGGAATCTGTGAACACACACTGCTTACTTCATCATCATTAAAGGTCTCCTCATCTGGTATAAACCTGGCTCAACAAAAATACTTATCATCACTGCCTGTTGAAAGGGTTCAACTGATCAATATGTTACGTTTAAGGACAGAATGAACTGTCTTTGAAGAAACAGGACTGCTTGTCTAAAATGTTGATTAAAAAGTTTACAACTACATTTACAAAACTTAGCTGGAAAACAGATCAATTAAAATGTTATTACTGCTAGGTTCTGTGTTATTATCACTTACCGGAGATCAAGTTTTGTTGCGCTTGACTCGTACTCCATGCCATCACATTCCTTGTATATGTGATCAGCCGTTCTGACAGAGTCACATTCCACAACGGCGTAGTAATATCTCAATCTATTTAACTGGTACTCCCGTAACTTCTCCCTATGGTAGGTTGTTCCTGTAAGGAAATTTTATGTTTTATGTTTTATATAAGCTTCTCAGTTTTCAAAAAGATCAAACTTTCAAACAATACTGTAGTCCAGATATTTCATCTAACATACTGAATGAAAAGCAATATGGTTATTGCAGAAAGTAATTTCTGCAACTGGAATCCAGCCATTTAGCTCAGTTCAAATATGGTAATGGTTAAAAACATGTAATTTTTCATTATTAAATGATAAGATTAACAGCCTTGTATAGTGTGTGATATAAAAATAGAAAACAGAAAACTATTTTCAAATAATTTTTCAAACCTTCTTTCTCGACAAGATCAGGATCCTCTTCGTCGCTGTCTAATTTCAATTCTTTCAGTTCTCGGGGACCATGTGTCGCCTCTTCTGCTATACGTTCTTTACCAAACTCTGACGGGTATACCTAGCGATGGAATTATACAGTTACTAGAGAAACAGAAATGAACATAGTACTTTATGATGTCACTACTGAGTCCACAGAAATAGAATTAACATTACTAGTCTGCATTCACCCGTCCTAGGCATGCTCCTGTAAAAATTCTTCTATATTCTGAATGTTTTTTAACATACTTCTTTCAGCAAAAATCTGGCCCATAAAAAAAAGTTTCACCAAATTATAGTTAAACAGTCTCCAGTCTTCAACCCTTGAGATTTTATTGCAGATTTGGAAGTTCCATATTTATTCATTTTTGGAAACAAAAACCAAGTGCAGGCTTGGCCCTACCTTGCCTATCACAGTCTATGCCGGTGTCATCTCATAAGTATCCATATCACTTCACAAGCAGTTTTAAAGAGTAATATAATAAATATATCTGGCATTGGGGTATATAAATGCCTAAATCCCCACCTTTCCGCTGAACTTTCTTTTCTATGGAAAGATAGTATGCAGACTAGAAGCACCTACTTTGACAGACTTGATTACACCATCAGAAGGTTTAAAAGAGTTCAGCAGAACAAATATATCATCAGCCTTCATTCTGTCCCAGTCCATGTTACACACTGCCAGGCGGTATGTTGCCTCATCTATAGACAGTATGTTATCATCCACCTCTCCCCATCTATGATCAAACTCTGCAAATAAAGATGGATATCTTAAAAAACACTTTTCATATGTTTGCATTATCTGAAAGTTCTAATTTTTATAAATTATTAGCAAATCCTTTCTGTGTCAAACAACAAAGATCATGACTCAAACAAATTAAATAGCGTAGTTGAACTTACCACCTTCCAATTAACAGAATTCAAAAGTTATATCTAACTAAGCTCTTTAAACAGATATGAGAAACAAAAACCCTGTTGAAGCAGGACAATATATGCCCAAAGAAAGCTACTGACAATAAATGATCTTTTACAGAATGGGTAAAGTCTTTATAAACTGCAATATTATAACAAGGAGATGTGCAATGCTAATTATTAAAGACAATATTATAATAATGTCTGTGAATAAAGACAAAAAGTTTCTTGTTTATTGATGAGAACTTACATGTAAGTCATGTTTTACATTAAGGAGTTCAGACATATAGAGTGGACAAGCTGAGCTGGCCAAAACTTGTGCTCTGCACATCATCTCAGGATGGTAAAATATTCTGTCAAAAAGTTTCAATTTCCTTCAAGCTATTGAAGTGATACAGAGTGGGATATGCACCCTCTGAGAGTGACCTTAACCTTGATTAGAGCCAGCCTAAACCTGCACTCTGCACATCATTTCATTATGGTTCAACATTTCTGCCCAAACAGTTTCAGTTTTCTTTCATTGGTTCAAGAGATACAGATAGGCACAATTTCCTAACAGACAGAAAACCAGGGGCATAATTATGACCTTTTGGGAATACAAAACTTGATTTGATTTTATTCTGTAAGTCTTACTTGATTCATCTTTGTCATCATTAGCATCACTTTCATCATCAGCACTATCCTCATCACTGGAGCTGCTGTCAAGGTTACCCTCTCCTCTAGCAAAGTCTATACCACTGTCATTCCCTGCAGTTGTACAAGATGTTTAAACAAATTGGCTAATGTATTTTTCAACAGTATGCTTGTATTCAAATGTAAGAATACAACAAAGAAGTAATTTCTTTTCAGGTCACCCAACAGCCAGCCATGTACATGTGCAAAACCTTACACTTTTAATGTTCAAAATGGACTAACTGATCATTTAATGTATACTTTAACAAATTTATCAATCACACAGATGACTGTGTTGATTGAAAACAAACACAGCATACTGTCTGGATGTGTAAAACAAGTGACAACAGCTGTCGGCAGAGTAAAAGTTTACCACAAATACACAGAAATGTTCAATGAGTCAGTTGAACAGACACTGTATGAAAAACATGTAGAATAAAGCATGATTTCAAAATTTAACAAGTCTAAATTTAATACAAATGTAGAAAAGGTCAAAGGTCAATTAAATGTTGACTGCAGGTCAACTAATGAGTTCTCAGAATTAAGGACAAACAAAACAACATTACCTATAGGTTTGGTCTCTTTCTCGTGAACTGTTTCATCATCATCATCGTCATCATCATCATCATCACCTGAAAAACTTCCATCTGAATCTTCTTCCTGTTCGTCTTCTTCAGAACTCTCTTCGTCAGATTCATTTATGTCATTTCCTTTTTTTGAAACAGCAATCTTTCTTTTAGAGTTACCGTCTTTTGTTTTGTTGACCTTTACTAGTTCAACATTAAACCTAGGATCTGTAGAACATTTCACTGTGTCATTCTTTCCTCTGCTTTTTATATTTACATTGCTGTCACTGTCTAAATCTGAGTTATCCTCAGAATCATCTGACCAAGCTACACCTCTTGTTTCTTTTTCTTGTTTTTCATCAACAGATGTTTTTCCTTTTAAATTCTTCTTGATTTTCTCTGATTTCTTCAACTTTTTCTTCTGGCTTCTAACTGCTGACTCGGAGTCATTTGTAAACTTTTCAAATTCCTCATCTTTTCGGTTCTCATCTTCACTACCCGAGGACTCTTGGTCTGACAGTTCATAATATTTCTTTAAGTTTTCATCGGTTGATAGATTAACTGGTTTTCCTCTTTTATCTACAGAATATTTCAACTTAAATCTTTTATCTTTAAACATGTTCTTGAACCTTTTGTCTATCTTAACTTTTCTCTCTCCAACTGGCATTCTGCGGAATCTGGGGTCTTTGGCCACATGGGCAAACCTCTTGTCTTTCAGGATATCATCCATTTTGAATAGTATGTCGGTGCAACCTAAAAACAAATTAAAATTTTTACGGATGCCCCTTAAATGGTAACATTTATCAACACAACTTCTCTGAATAGTGAAACTGAACAAGTGGGCCATGATGGCCTTTGACTGCTCAACTGAGTACTTTGGTTGTGGGTCTGCTATTGCGTAAAAAGAGTTTAAAACTGGAACCCCATGAAATAATTTGAATGAATGCTGGTAGGTTTGGTATAATACAAGTTCAGTAAATTGATCTTATATAGCCAATGGCTAGGAGGTTTCGATAAAAAGCATTTTTAATAGAGATAAGTGATAAGGCTTAAAAAAACAGTTTTGTTTCTGGTCATCAGTCTCCAATAAAACAGGGTAGTAGGCAGGTAGATTTTATTTTTCTCCCCTGACATTCTTCAGCTACCAACATTACGACTGTAGTCCAAAGTGGTTTTTGTTTTATTGGCTATAAAATTACACTTGTTCATTATTAACATGATTAATTTTATTGTAAACTTGAGAACATGTGAGTCTGGTTGAATACTAAAATTATACTATTCAACAAACAATAATATAAATAGAACAATGAGATTGCATCCCATGCACGAAGAACGGAACATGGACCAATTTGTGGAAGTTATAAATAACAGAAATGTCAATACTGAGGTACTATCAGTAATTTCAGAGGAAAATACATCTTTGGTTTTTCAACCACCATAACCGGAGCTGAGCAAGTTTTTGACGTCGGCAGATGAAAGTTTTTTTTTCTTCTGGATTTTATTATCAGGAATTTGGAATTCATACCAGGACAGCTGGAACTGATGTTGAATAATGGGATTTTTTTAAAATCCTGCCGGGATATCACACGTATGTACTCTTAATAACTCAAGTTTATTTCAGCAAGCTCACTTAGTAGCATGTAGAACACAATGTACATTTATAGCCTTATTTAGAAAAAATATACCTGATAGGCAATTCATCTAGTAAATTTTCTGACAGCATCATAGAAAACAGAAAATATGAGAATAAGGAATAAGTTGACAAATCTATTCAATCTGTTGAAAAGTGTGAATGACGTGCATATTTACAGAGGCTATATTCAAAAGTCAAGGAGTAAGAGAGATGTTAGCTTTCTGAATAAAAGATATATGTAAAGCTCTTTATTAAATGAAACCATAGTAAAACAATAAGTAAAATGTTACAAGTCCAACTGGGGGAAAAAAAAACCTATATATGAATTAAAGAAAATCAAGATGATCATTTGGACTGAGAGCTACCGTACTACCGGTATGTCTTTAAAACTGTTTGTTGATATTCAGCATAACTGGCAAGAACATCCTCAATCATTATGTCCCTGGTCACTGTAAAAAATATCATATATATGTATCATTGTTATTAAAAATGTCAGTTTAGAGATATTTCTTGTATTCTTTAAGATCATTTATTGTTGCCACATAAACCATTTAAGCATATATATTTGAATGTCATGACAGGTGACTTATTTGTTTGTTTTTACATTCTGCAAATCACATAACTGTTAAACATTTTCTTTTATTCATGTTCCACACATGGTACACAAACTTTCTTGTCTGCATATGCATTCATTTTATAATCAAAACAGCTAAACAGGCAGTCTCACTATTTCGCCTCCAAAGGTGAACTGATTTTACAAGCTGATATTTTGTTTCTTCACCTTCTATCATATCTATTAAAGAGCTTCAACTCTTTAAGCACAATGAATTGCACAAATAAATAGGAACCCCACCCATTTTGTTGTTATATTTGATAGCCTTTTAATATGCAAACAGTCTACTGACTATGATTTCTACTTGCCACTTTTTTGTTTTACATCCTGCTTTACAAAGCTCTCTAAATAAATATTAATGAAATGGCCTCTCATTTCTTTTGTTCACTTAACAAACAAAATACAACTGAAAATGAGCGACAAAATATCTAGGTCTTAGCAAGAATATGGCTTCAATCTCTGACCGAGAAGAGTCTACAAGTTTTCTTTCAGAGTATCCTTTGAAATGCACACACACTTATCTACTTGAAATGCCAGTAGAAAATTTATCTGTGGACAGCCATACTGTGCAGGTACGGATAAAATTTGTTAGAAATACCACCCTGTATCAGAAACTGCTGTTTATTTTTCCAGACCGAGTGAAGTGCTAGATTAAATGACAGATTTTTTATTGAAAAAAGAGGGGGGTGTAAAAATAATGGTCAGTTGGGTGACCAGAAACCAGACAATTTTTTTCAAGCTTAACTAGATGGTTTAAATAATAAAAAAGAACATGCTCATTTAAAGGATGATGTAAACAGTTATCAGCTAAGATAACTGCCTTTATTGATATAATTACTCTTTAACTTTAAAAAAGTTTTAAGATGGTTAGAATGTATAAGTTATATTGTCTAATTTATTATGCTTAAAATGTTGAACCACTTTTAGAGATCTGATATCTTTTAGTTGTTCAACCTTTAAACCTCATTTTAAACTGCATATAACTGAACGGAAATCTTGCTGAAGGAACACATGGTAATATCCTCTGCAACAATCACATCATTGCCTTCATCACAGGGAAATTCCAAATGCAAAAATTTATATAAAATGATGGACAAACAGATGAAAACAAGTGATTCAGGCTTTATTTATATTACCTGTGTGTTTTTTCTCAGATGAAAGGGACTGGTATGGTTAAAGTTACCATATTTTATCTTAATGTCATCATTTTTGTTGTAAACTCTTCAAAATATAGGACAAACAAGCAATAATAAACTCCCAACCACATATGATTTGGCGAATCTGCATAAGCAGACCCAGATCAAAGTTTTTGAAAAACACTTGTTATTATATAACAAAATCTATCAATAATTTTTGCCAAGGGTCTAGATGATACAGATGTCCAAAGCAGTTAAACATGTGTTGATCTAAAAACCCAGTTAATTCATTTTCTGAAAATATGATCAGCTGTTTCCGGAAGCAACTGCTTTGAATGGTCATTCTTTGCGTAAACAAATAGGAGCGTTCGTACACAAATGCATCATAATTAGAGTGGATTTGTTCGAATTTTTACTGTTTAAATTAGATCTATTAACTTTTCGCAGTTTGATTATCATTTGTAATTTATTTGCATGAAATTTATTTGCGAGTGGATTAACGCAAGAGCTGCACTGATTGAAGACTTGAAAATATATTAATTGCAACAATTAAAATTAATTTACAAGATGTCATGTGTGTAAATCTATTCATAATCGGCTGTGTTTCTTTTCTACAAATACCCTTAACCATACAATTAAACAACGAAAGTCAACAAATAAAAGTTAAACCAGATGGGGTATCAAAACGAAAAAAAAAACAACTTCAACTGGTTATAATAACGCGTTTTTTGTAACTCATCTGAAAAAAAAATTTGGGAAAGTAAAACTGTGTTGTGACTTCATTTTTTCTGACACCGCAAACCCCGCGACCCGGCGCGGTACTGATCCCCACGAACAGCCGCACTGACCACCGCATTTTATACGAATGAATACTCGACGCGGTGGTCATATTGGTCCTCAACACGGACAGTAAAATCACGGGGAAGGGTATTTGTTGTCAAAGTCCGCCCTGCGTGTACTTATCAGTTTTAATAATGTAGTAATTTACACACTAAATTACCATTCTGATGTTAAAAGTGATAGTGTCATTCAGACTACTACAGCTCACTTTACTGCAACTCACTATATCTTTAGCAATATAATAATATCAGAATTAAGAGAAGAACATAAAGTAATTTTTAGAAGAAAACAGCCTGATCAATCATTTTTTGTACTTGTCCCCTCAAACACCTGAGAATTACTTATATTCTTTTTTACCGAAACCTCCATTAAATCAATTTACTAAACTTGTCATTTACTGAAACCTCCAGTAAACATTTGAACAAATTTGATAGAGATCCATTAATGCACCATACAATATATCTTAGCTCCATGGCAATCAGTTCCAGAAAAGATATTTTCAAAGCTATACCTACAAATCTCAATGTAAAGCAAGTGACAACGGACGGGGCTTAGATCGGTGAATATGCGAAAATCCGAAAACTTAAGCTTAATTGCTAAAATGACCAATACATGTATGATATCCGAATGATTCCATCCGAAACTACTCAACATATAGAACAGACAGTTTTCATACAAGACTGTTATGCTTACCTCAGTTCAACAAATTTTGGACAGAATAACTGCTTTAAAAAACTGATTCATGCAAGCCTTAAATTCCATTCACTATGGAGTTAATTTAACCAATTCAACCACTTTATCAAACGGAAACAGCATGGAAAAATCAGTGTCGGTCAGGCGCTTTAATAACTGCGTTCTTTTACTGTAAAATAAATCACCTAATTCTTACATTCATCGAGCAGGTATCGGGCCTAAACGGCCCACTACCAAAAAAGGTATTAATTTTAAATCTCACTACATTGTTTTTATAAAAGAAAGACAAACATATTGTTTTAGTCTCTCATACAACATACAAACAAAAACAAATAGTGTGTGTATCCGAAGACCTAAATACTATAGTAATTCAGGTCTTTAGTATATCATTCCAGCCAGTTGTGAGCAAACAAAGATATGTTACAAACATATGATATCATTTCATCCCATCCATTTCACGATACCAAAATGAAATTCAGTATAAATGACTTTCATTTTGAATTAGGTTTGATTATTTTTATTTCGATTTTGTTTTGAAATAAATCAGCTACATCCAGGCCACACCACGAGGAGGAAGTCTCTTGGCGGCCTTTCTTTTTTTTTAGCCAAACAGACCGAATGAATTATTTAAATAAATGAACTGACATTTCTTTTTATGATTCTAGATAGTACAATCTCAATGAAAATTCACATAAACCTATTTGTGATGCATTTTATGATTTTCCATAGATTTTTTACAGTCATTATATACGTTTTCAACAAATTTCTTTAGCAAAAGTTCATTTAAGTTGATGCAAAGTCCATCTCTGTCTATCTGAAGGGAGATATTTCTCAATCGGCCTATTCGGGTTCATTCGGATTTTACACACCAATAAAAATGAAATTTAAGCTTCGCTGTTAAAACAAACTTTGCGGAAAAAAACAACGGGATGTTGATAAATGAACTAAAGCTGTAATCGCTTCATTTTGTAGCAATATAAACAGCTTTAAGTAAGTCAAAAGAATATCCGTATCTCTAGACATTCCAACTAGTATTGTCTAGAGGTACGGATCCGTACCTCTAGACCAGTGGTCTAGGGGTACGGATCCGTACCTCTAGACACTTGCAATCTAAAAACTGTATACCGATCTGCCTTAAATCTGTTATAATATATATGTTTGCTGATGACAACACGCTTTCTTTTAACTCACCAAATTTTGGAGAAGTTATGCAAGTATTACAAGATGAAAGTCAGATTCTCATAGACTGGTTTAACTTTAACTGTATGCAAGCAAATCCAGATAAATTTCAATCAATAGCCATAGGAAAGAAAACAAATAGCAAATCACCAGTATTTAACTTAGGTAGCACAAGCATTCCTTGCGAAGAAGTTGTAAAGTTATTAGGAATTGATATTGATTTTAAACTAAAATTTGACATACATATTGGTAATATCTGTAAAAAAGCCGCTCAACAATTAAATATACTAAAGCGCATAGGGCGTAATCTTGGCCATTTGAATAGATTAACCATTTTCCATACATTCATTTTATCAAATTTTAATTTTTTCCCTCTGTCCTGGCACTTTTGTTCCGAAAATAATACCCGTAAAATGGAAAAATACAAGAAAGGGCTTTACGGTTTGTGTACGATGATTATAATACCCCATATAAAGAACTTTTAGAAAGGGCAAAAATACCTCCGCTACATATCAGACGCATGAGAACTATGGCATTAGAAACTTTTAAGATTTTTCACAATTTATCTCCGCCTGTATTATCTGATCTTATATGCAAAAAGAACAATAAATATAACTTCCGCTATTCAAATCTTTTGCAGGTACCACATGTGAATACATCTAAGGCTGGTAAGAACTCCTTCAGATATGCAGCTCCTGTGCTTTGGAACTCTTTGCCCGAGACATACAGGCAGTGTGCGAACTGTTCGCAATTTAAAAGCTTAATGTCTGGTTGGAATGGGGCTGACTGTAAATGCACAGCTTGCTCATGATTTATTAAGAATAAAATTTTGTAGGGGCTGCATATCTGTAGACTTCTTATTTATGTTGCTTTATTTATGTTTCTTTATTATTCTTATGCCTATAACCTTTTTTAGCTGTTTTTTTTTGTTTGCTTGTTTTAGTTCTCCTGCTTTTTTATGCTCTTGCTCATGCTTGTATTCATGCTCATGTAATTTGTCTTTTATGTGCTATGTAATTAGTCTTTTATGTGCTATGTAATTAGTCTTTAATCATATATGGTGGCTGCTGATCATTGTGATCAAATTGGGTTTTTTCTATTTTTCATCTATTTAAACTATTTTTTTTTAAAGACAAGATCATGCTTTGTAATTAATCTTTTATGTGCTATATAGTTGGTCTTTTATATGCTATGTAATCGGTTTTAATTATATCTGGTGGCTGCTGATCATTGTGATCAAATTAAGTTTTTTTGGTTTAACCTATTTTTTGTTTCAGACATGATCAGCAGACCTCAATATATAGGTTTTATATGCTCTCTTTAACACTTTTGCTTTTTAGCTGCTTTTTGTCATGTTGATATTATTCATCATGTTGTATAGTCGGTTTAAAAAGCTCATAAGAGCTTATGTTATGTTGTTCCTGTCTTGCCGACTTTAAATAAAGTTTATCTTATCTTTAAATAAAGTTTATCTTATCTTATCTTATGTATGTATCTGAATACCGGCTGATACGTACCTATGTTGATTTCCTATTTTTGACATGTATCTGGTTTTATTTGATTGTATTAGGGCCATGATGCGGGCTACGCAGAAAATTTGTGGTCATACTCAACCAACTAGTAAGCTTCTCCCAGGAAATTCATGACAATCTTGAAAGTGGTCAACAAACTGATGTCATAGTCATTGATTTCAGTAAGGCATTTGATAAGGTGGACCATCACAAACTTGTGGTTGTAGTTGAAGGAAAAAAATCAGGAATTTTACCAGTCTTTTCAGGTGTCCCCAAGGGCTCGGTATTAGGTACCTTCCTTTTCCTTTCCTATATTAAAAATGATCTTCCCGGTAGTGTTAAAGGTAAGGTTAGGCTGTTTGCAGATGATACTGTTGTCTTCCTAACCATTAGATCCAACCAAGATGCCAAACCCTTCAAGATGACCTACATGCATTAGAAATATGGGAAAAGACTGATCCATGAAGTTTAACCCTGATAAATGTGAAGTTCTCAGAATAACAAGAAAAAGAAACCCTGTAAATTTTCCTTATACCCTCTATAATATCCAGCTTAAATCAACCAAAGAAGCAAAATACTTAGGAGTCACTATTAGTCAGTACCTTTCCTGGACCAAACATAAACAACATTACATCAAAAGCAAATAACTCCATTAGATTCATTAGAAGAAATGTAAAAACTCCAAATAAAAAGATAAAGGAAACTGCATATAAGACCTATGTTAGACATCAGGTCGAATACTGTTCTATAGTTTGGCATCCTTGGCAGAAATACTTAATTCATAAGATAGAGCAAGTCCAAAAATCATCTGCTAAATATGTTTTTAATGATTATGACTATACAAGTAGTGCCTCCAAAATGATATCTGACCTTAATTGGCAAATCCTTGAGCAACGTCGAAACATCAATGCTGTAACCTACTTGTATAAAATCCAAAACAACATTGTTATTGTTGACCACCAACACCTTACTCAAACAAGAAATCTGAACTACTTAATACCTTACTCGAGGACACAATACCATCAAAATTCTTTCTTTCCTAGAGCATACGTCTTTGGAATAGCCTTCCTCTAATCGTTCAGTCTAGCCCCAGTTTAAACATCTTTATTGAGAGGCTTGACCCATTTTACAAATTTAAATTTGCACACAATGTCTTTTAATTTAATAGTCTTGTAGAACTTTTATTCTTTTATCTTTTTAAATTTGCATATAAATAATGTCTTTTATTAACAGTTCCCTGACAACGCGCCTGCTAGTCATAATCAGAATTGATTGCTAAACATCATGTAGATATAAATGTAGATTGCGGTTCAGGACAGAACATTATTACTAAAGGCCAAGATATGTAACCAAGCACACCAATTATTTTGCTGACTTTTATTGACTAGCACATAATTGTTTCAACGAAAGACATGGAGGCTATTTTTCACGAGAAGGTATCAGATTTTATTTCACTGACGGATAACTAGATCATGAAGTTGTAAGCTTGTTCAAGAGTGGTCTAAATCAGAAGTTGTTTATTATTACAGTGTTTTACCTTTCGGATACATGGGCTTTCGGATGCAGGGATTGACGTTAGTAGTGATGTGACAATGACGCTTTCGTTCCGCTTAGTCCCTTAAGAATTATTGAAAATATGCATGTAGACTTTTTTTAACAAGTCTTACGAACATGAAATTCTGTAACAGAAAGATGCAATGCATCTTGGTACACACAACCCAGAGCAGGATTCGAACTCCGATCTTAGCACGTTGAAGACCAAGAATGGATTCCTTGACGCAGTTGTCAGAGGTTGTATCTATACAATTACATGAACATATGCACTAGACCATAAAATAAGTTTGTTTTTGATAATGTTTTGCCAAACTCATTTGTGTAATTTTATTTTGTTTTTCATTTAATCTTTGCAGCTGTATGTCAGGTAACACTAAATATGAGAGATTTGTATTGGATTAATGTTATACCTGTAAAATAATAATCAAAAGTTATTCATGTAGAAGTGAGATTTTACAACTTAGAGAAAGATAAAACATGTGAAATAATTATATTTCTTTTATTTTTATTTCACACTTAAGATCCTTCCAAACTTGCTATATGAGTAAATGTAGGATTTGTTTAAGGTTTCAGTTAGTAATAAGTCTTGAAAAGTGTTGAAAAGCGAGTTCCTTTATTGAAGAAGGATTTTTTTACTGGGATGCTAAGTAGCTAGCAGTAGCATTCCTTGACTTTTGCAGTTTTTTTGTCAAATTTGAAAGAACAGATAGTATGACATGTGTCTTGCTTATTTATTCCACATGGAAATGGAATTTGGCAAACTTTTAATGCAACTCTTGCCCCAGAAATTAATAAAATAGTGATACTTAATGATCAAGACTGGTGTACAAGTTTCCTGTTAAATTGCCTAATAGTAATAAAGGTTGTAGAAATTAAGAAATTGTCACTGCCAGTGTTGAAATAAGGATAAAATGTGCTGCTAAATCCAATAGTTTTTCCACTGTACTAAAATCTGAAATTTAGGAAATTGAATAAAAGAAGTGATAATTAAGATTATTTTCAAACCATATAGTTGAAAAGTTGAAAGTTGAAAAGCAAAATAGTTCTGTCTCAGGCTGTCATCTGTGTCTTACATTTCTATAATCCTATATTTTGAGACCCAAATCCTATATTTCAGAAAGTGCCCTATAAATCCCATATAATCCTTTTTTATATACTTATAAATGAAATATTGAGAAATATTGATGAAATAAATTGCGTATTTTCATTTTCCGTATTTTCACTGTAAAAATTTATTTTTCACTGCAGTGAAACATATTTTCCGTATTTTCACTGGTGTCTTGCCGGACTACTTTCTTCTAAATTCAGCCAATACAGTAAATTAAAGGGGAATTATTTCGAATCTTAAGGTAAAAAAAGAGAAAAGTATATAATAAACAAAAAATTCAAGTTTTTTCATTAAATACGGGATTTATTTTTATCTCATGGTATGAAAATTATCATATATCACTCGTGGCTATCGCCACTCGTGAAATATTTATTTTCATACCACTTGATGAAAATAAATCCCGTATTTAATGAAAAAACTTGAATACCCTCTATATATTCTAGGACCCAAATCCTATATTTTTCATAATTTAAAAGTAACTTCATTTATACAGCACAGATATTTTTAGCTTACAGGTGATAGCTGCAGCAAATATGTTCCTAGGTGTAATTGGTGTGTTGTGTGGATATTGATGGCTGGCAGACCTGATATACTAAGGCGTGATGATATGTTTGCACAAACTTGTTGATTTCTTGAACCATTCAAATGGTGTAATTTACAGAGTTTGGGCTCTAATTGTCTGATATTTTGAAGATTTTGTCTTATATTTTTGGTGAAAAAATATTTTAAAAAGCCCAATATTTGCCCTATATTTCTGTTTGATTAAGTCCGATATTTGTCATTTTGAAAGTCTGGTTGACAGACTGCTGTCTGTTTCCCTATGTATATGAAGAGTTTTAAATATTTTAACTTTTATGTTTGATAACTTGTATACCTTCAGTGTTACATTGTATGTACCATTTTATTGTGTTGTAGTAGTGTTTATAAAAATATAATCTTCTCTTCCAGCAAGAAGGGTCTCTGTGTGCCCAGCATTGTCTGAATGCCTTACTGCAAGGTCCATATTTCTCAGCAGTGGACCTTGCTGATATTGCACGTCAGCTGGATGAGACAGAGCGACAACAGATGGCTGAGGCTGGAACAGAAACTGAGGGATACCAGCGGTTTTTACAGGTAATCTACTAATTATAATTTTCGTTTAATGTTCGTTTTTATCTCCCATCTTGAAGAAGACAAGGCAATATGTTTTGCAGATGTCAGTCGGTCGGTTGACCACTTTGTTTCCACTCACAAACATGAGACAATTTAGGCACAGAGACCTGAGATTTGGTAGGTAGGTTAAACATTATTTGTAGATGAACTCTATTATTTTGGGATCTTTTTGGTCAAAGGCTAAGCTCACATGGGCTTGCAGTGTGAAAATGGTGTTTAATTAATAACTCAGGAAGAGCTGCACCCAGGGCCTTCAAAGCTTATAGGATAGTTTTGCATGCTGAGTAGGTAACCTCTTTAGTTTTGGGCCAACAGGGTAAAAGATTAAACTCACAGGGGCTCGCATTTTGAAGACTGTTTCCAATCAGTAATTCAAGAACAGTTGCATCCAAGACCTTCAACTTTTTGCAGGAAGAATGGGCATGATCATGAGTAGATGATCTATTTTGTCTTTGGGCCAATTGGGTCAAAGGTCAAGCTCACAGGGGCTCACACTTTGACAATGGTTTCTGGTCAGTAAATAACTGCTTTCTTGATGTTAGGGTCCCTTTCCAGGATGTTTTAATATGTGTAGATAAATCCTATTGATTTTATGCTCAATGCATCAGATGTCAAGTTCACTGTGACCAGTCCTTTATATACATGTAAAGTGATCTTTGGTCAATTACTCAAGAATGAGAGAATCCAAGAAGAAAAGTTCAGCTTTACGAGTAGTTGAATATGGATCCAGCTGTTTTAGGCTCTTCATGCAGCGTTGATAGTTTTGATTGACCTTCGGGATTTCTGATGCGTGTCTGAGGGGCATTGGTTTCATTCTGACAACTCTTGTCAAATGTTAAAGTCTTGTGTGCTTTAATTTTAGATAATGAACAACTATTCTTTTAAGTGCAATTATTGCAATAGATCTGAGAACATTATTTCGCTAAAGCTGTAATGACATCATTACATCAGACAAGATTGGACAAATCCTTACTTGACAGGAGTGACAGTTGAAAAATATCTTCTTTTCTAAAAGTTCTTATTATAACAACATTGGTATCAGATTTGACCCAAAGCATTGCTGTTCTTTCTGCAGGTTGAAAATGATAAGTCTTAGTAGCTCAAGTTTATGCTAAAGGGTAGTTTAAAGTTTAAACTTTTAGGTAGAAATTACCTCATACAGTTGTTGAGTAAAATATACCAATACAGTGTCAGTAGAATAAGTGACGTGTTGATTTTGCATTATTGTTTTTTTTTTTTCAAGCAACCTTCAAATAACTATGATGACAGTGGGTTTTTCTCAGTTCAAGTGATAGACAAAGCATTACACAATATGGGATTGGAACTGGTTTCATATACATCAAAGAATCCTATAGCACAGCAAGCCCGTGGTGATCCTACGTAAGTGCATGTATTCATAACCAAAGAGATTTGTAATGTGTGAATGATTTTTAGAACTAATTAGTTATTAGGTACCATTGTAAAAGTATGCCTTAAGTTTATGTCAAATTTTTCATGATTTTTATCCCCCAGAGGGAGGGCATATTGTTTTTGATCTGTCTGTGTGTTTGTTTGTCACAAATCTTTGACCTTTATAGGCTCCGCTGGGGGCATGGCTTTCATTCAAATATAGTGCTTGTTAATATGGTAAAAATTTTCATGCAAGGAACATTAGACAGTTATCTTCTCCAGTTCTGTGGACATTTTTAAGGTAAATCTTGTATTTGTTTGGATCAGATATTCATATACTCTTACAATGTACACCCTAACTTTTAAGAAATCTCATTTACAGGCAGATGAAGTCATACATCTGTAACTTTGGGGAACATTGGCTCACAGTGAGGAAGTTAGGCAACCAGTGGTTTAATCTAAACTCCTTACTGACAGGTCCAGAACTTATATCTGACACATACCTCAGTATGTTCCTCACTCAGCTGCAGCAGGATGGTAAGATTTTTATACTTGTCAGTTTTTCAAAAATGCTTGCTTGAAATCTTTTTCTGACCTTCTTGACAGTGTATTGTCGAGACTGCTTGCGGTAAGCTTGACTTGGTTCCCACTTTTTTTGAGTACTTACCAGTATGTAATTATTAAGAAAAGCAGGCAAATTTTAAAGACTTATGTGCTTCTTTACTACTTTTACACGAGTTTCAAAATGCTTTACATGTTACTTTTAAGGTAACTGAAATGCGTATGCATTTTTCTGATTACGGACAGTAATAGAAAACATTCTTTCATATCAAAACTAGCATCCACTTCATCCTAACCAAGCCCTTGATTGTTTTATGCTAACAGATTCTGAATTTCAGAAAAAAATTTTTTTTACAGGTTACTCAATATTCATTGTGATTGGAGATTTATCAGAATGTGAAGCAGATCAGTTGCTCCGCCTCTGTCCTGCTGTTCAGCCAATCAAACCACAGCTTTTAACAGATGCATCAAAGTCAAGGTCATCAAAGGGTGGAGCTTCAGCAGGGGCCTCTGATGGGGTGTCAGAGGCAGAGGTAGAACAGGCACTAGAAGAAAGTAAAAAAATGGTAGAAACAGATGATTTGTCTCTACAGAGAGCCCTACAGATGAGTATGGAAGGTGTGTAAACCCTTACCATGCTAAATATCTAAAATGAACTTGTCCATCTTTCAATTTGGACAGGTCCATTAACTGTTCATGGGGATGCTGATTGAAAATTTACTGACTGATTGGCGACTAGTGCAGACCATGATCAGACTGCACGGACGTGTAGGCTGATCTTGGTCTGCACTAGTCACAAAGGCAGTGTCAATTGGTTTTAGCAGAGTAAGGGTTAATATGCTAGTAGCTTCTTATATCATATCTAGACTTGCACATTCCTTGCAGTTAAGGCCGGCAAACTGACAAACACATGTCTGAGTGGTGCCATGACAGTGCCAGTTTCATTTTGAAGTCACTGTGTAACACTTAAGAAAGTTAAAATTTTGAATATAGTAGATTGCATTCAGGACAATTTTATGACATTAGAAATGTTTAAGGGGAAATATCCATTTTCTTTATTTCCTTTAATCTCAGAACATCAATCTGTTTGGTGGTAATTCAATGAAACTTTACATTATTTTGATCACAGATCAGCTGTCTTGCCAGAGGTCAGTAAAATTCAATAAAATGTGCTAAATAGATATTTGGATCTCTGTTAAATCATTGTTTTAACCAGTGTGAATATGTAATTGGATAATCTTTTTCTCAGGGTATATAGAAGAATCAATAAGTAGAATAGAAACTGCCTGTGCTACAGGTGAATCAGGTGAGGACCAACCCACTACCATAGCAGAAAATTTACCTTCTACTAGTGCAGAAAAATCTCTACCAGAGGAAGCTACTGTTGGCCACAAACTAGGTGGTGACACCAGTCAGACACCTGAACAGCTAGAGACAGAAAAACCAGATATGGACGAAGTAAGACAAAAGAGACTAGCTTTTTTAAATAGGTTTGACAGTCAGAAAGAGCCTGGTGAACAACAGAAAACAGATGAAACAAATGACCACTGTGATAACACAGCAGATACAGCTGTTAATGGAACAACTTCAGGTAAAAACTTTGAAAAATACAAAAAATCTTCTGTGAATAGTACAGTGACTCCAAGTTCACTATGAGAAACTGTTGATTATCTTTAGTTTTTAATCAGTAATACTGGATAATAGAAGTCAAGGTTACCCGATTTTTTAAATGCATTTATGGGTATCCTAAGAAAATCAAAACACTTTTATCCTTAATATAGGCATTGATTAAGAAGTTATACTCCCACTGAGTAAAGTTGAATACAGTTTAAAATCTTTTATGACTTGCTCTGTCATTAAATGAGATTTGCATCTGTACTTGAAGCAGTTTTTTCATTTATGTGTCTTTAGTGAAAGAAGTCTAGAGTAACTTCTAATTTACAAGATTTCAGAACATTTCATTGTGTTTTGAGCATTTATCTTGACGGTCATGTGTCTTGGTCATTTTCATCACTAATGTTACTTTAACTTTTCTTCATTTAGACTTGAATATTAAACAATAGTCTGGTTAGATCATTTTCTTATAAACTTTCTAGAATAGTTGTGCTTATTAACTTGGCCCTATATGATTACAGTAATGATGTGTATACTGGTATAAATGTGAGAGCATTATACAAACTACTCCGCTTGTCCCCCTGTGCTGCAAAAAATATTCCAAATGAAAAAGATTTTACTGTTTTTATTGATGATTTTCTTTCTGTTGATAGGATAGATACTGGTTAGACAGTTTTACACTGTGATTTAATGTCAGTAGGTTTTGATTTAAATTATTTTCACATCTCTGTTTACAGAGTTGACAGAGGAAGAGATGTTAGAACAAGCTATAGCCATGTCAATGAACCAGGATACGTAGTGTTAACTCACTTCATAGTTGTACCAAAACTTGTTATGCCTTCAGTTGTGATGCCACAGATATCAGCAGTATTGTAATATTATACATTTCATGGACATGTAATTTCATAGATCTTTCAAGTCTCATGTCATTTTCATGACAGTGCTTGTTTCCAGGGAGTCAGTGCTAGAATGTTTTAAGTGCTGATAAATATAGAAGCAGATAAAACCTTTTTGCTGTCATGCCTTGGGAAGGCCTCGAGGAAATTAGAAGTCCTTTCTGATGTTGCAATATTTATCTCTGATGATTATTTCATATGTCAGATTTAACTAAGTTTGTTGTTTGTTCTCATCCAGGATGTTTTATGGCTGAACTTTGAATTATTTTTTTAGAAAATCAAAAAAACTTCACACGATATAGGGTAACCAAGTTCAGTGGTTAAACCAGCCACAAGTTGTCAGGGTCATGTGCAAAGGTCACATAGAGGATTTAGGCATTTCTGTACTTTTGTCATTTAGTATTTTAACAAACTTGTTCTCCCTGAAGATATGAATCTTAAAATTCTCTTTTTTTAACCAGTGAAATTTGATGATTTTTTGTGTGTTTAGGTTTCATTTAACTGTCAGCCATGAGGACAGAAGATATACAACATGCAAGTCAAAAAAAAAAAAAAAAAAAAAAAATTGACACTTCTGGTGGTAGAAATTTCAGTTACTTTGATTCAGTTTAGCTCTAAAATCAACTTTTTTGCTGCATTAAGTAACAGGTAGCTTAATGCTACTTTTTATTAAATTTTCGTTTGTTAACTTATTGGTTTAAATCATTATTTCTTGGAAACTAAAGACCATTCTTGTGAAACAGATCTATTATATCCCACCTCAAGATGGCAAGAGAATGAAATTCTGTTTGGGGTGATGTTTTTAAATAGGGGGTCTTTTTTGGTCAAATTAACTTCTACAGGGATTTGGTCCATTTTAAAAGTGCCTACCTAAGGGGGGATATACTTAGTATGTTTTACAGGAATGGCTGTAATTTGTCATTGTTACATGATATCACATTCAATATAAACTAATTTCTTATTTTTGATGGATTTTTGGTAGCAGTTGAATTATTGAGTGACGCGAGTTCAGTGGGTACCACTATTGACTGTTCATATGTTGTTATTGTTTATTTATAAAATAGAATATATCAATTTGAAATGTATTGTTACTAAGAAATCCAAACAAATACTTGTTTGTATTTATATAAGCTGTGTCCTTTGGTTAGTAGTACAATGAAATATATTTCTGATTTTGAGAAAGTGTAACATTTATATGTAACGTTCATCTGCAAAACTGTTGCTATTTATATAAAATATCAATACAATGTATTATGTTGACAGCTGTTTATTACTTACATAGAAGAAAACTATACTTTAGTTGTTAAAGGGATGTTACACCTACAATTAACCAATGATATCTATTTTCCCAGCTCATTCACATACAATGAGACAAGAAAATGATAATTTCAGGAATGACATATGTTTAGACACTTAGAAAGAGTTCATATGAATGAAGACTATCCATGCAGAAATGGTACAGCAACTACTCTCTGTATAAATACTAATTAATTATAATGGATAAAGATTTTCTGTTGTATCTGGGAAATTTTTTACCAACACCTTGACATCGTGCAATAACTCATTCTTTATTATCAACATTTAAACAGTTTGAAAGAAAATGAAATATTCTAGATTTTAGGGTATACCTCAAAGTATGTCTTCTCTTTATCACGTAGCATATATGTAGAAATCATTATATACTTGCTCTGTATTGTTAGCTGATTGTGAGGTCAGTATCATTAATGGTTAACTTTTGAGAATTGAAGATACAGTCTTGATACAATCTGTTAATCTATTTTTATGCGCCCACAAAGTGGGGAGCATATAGCGTTGCACTTGTCCGTCCGTCCGTCCGTACGTCTGTCCGTCCGTCCCGAAATCTTGTGAACGCAACTCCTCTTAAACCGGATGGCAGATTTTGCTTAAACTTCCAGGGATGAACAACCTTAATGTGTAGATGGTAGTAAAGGAATGAATTTTCGCTGCGACCAAATTTAACAGAATTATGGCCCTTTGTTGATTTCTTCACTATATACTATGTAGAAATTTTGTGAACGCAACTCCTCTTAAACCGGATGGCAGATTTTGCTTAAACTTCCAGGGATGAACAACCTTAATGTGTAGATGGAAGTAAAGGAAGGAATTTTTGCTGCGACCAAATTTAACAGAATTATGGCCCTTTGTTGATTTTTTCACTATATACCATATAGAAATTTTGTGAACGCAACTCCTCTTAAACCGGATGGCAGATTTTGCTTAAACTTCCAGGGATGAACAGTTTTAATGTGTAGATGGTGGTAAAGGAAGGAATTTTTGCTGTGACCATATTTAACAGAATTATGGCCTTTGTTGATTTTTTCACTATATACCATATAAATAATTGAACATATAAATTTTACATTTGTAATTATGCCCCCTCTTCAAACAAGTGGGGGTATATTGCTTTGCATTTGTCTGTCTGTCGGTCGGTCCGTAGACCAAATGGTTTCCGACCAATAACTAAAGAATGCTCAGGCCTAGGAACTTCAAACGTGGTAGGATGATTGTCCATCACCAATAGATGACCCCTATTGATTTTGGGGTCAAGGGGTCAAAGGTCAAGGTCACATTGACCTTGTAGGTAGAAACGGTTTCCGACTAATAACTAAAGAACGCTTAGGCCTAGGAACTTCAAACTTGGTAGGATGATTGTCCATCACCAGTAGATGACCCCTATTGATTTTGGGGTCATTAGGTCAAAGGTCAAGATCACAGGGACCTTCATCCTAAAAACGGTTTCCGACCAATAACTAGAGAACGTTTTGACCTAGGTTCACCAAACTTGGTATGCTGGTTGGTCATCACCAGTAGATGACCCCGATTGATTTTGAGGTCATCAGGTCAAAGGTCAAGATCACAGGGACCTTCATCCTAAAAATGGTTTCCGATCAATAACTAGAGACGCTTTGACCTAGGTTCACAAAACTTGGTATGCTGGTTGGTCATCACCAGTAGATGACCCCTATTGATTTTGAGGTCATTAGGTCAAAGGTCAAGCTCACAGGGACCTTCATCCTAAAAATGGTTTCCAATCAATAACAAGAGAACGCTTTGACCTAGGTTCACCAAACTTGGTTTGCTGGTTGGTCATCACCAGTAGATGACCCCTATTGACTTTTAGTTCATTAGGTCAAAGGTCAAGATCACAGATACTTTCATCCTTAAAACGGTTTCCAATCAATAACTAGAGAACGCTTAAACCTATGTTCACCAAACTTGGTATGCTGGTTGGTCATCACCAGTAGATAACCCCTATTGATTTTGAGGTCATTAGGTCAAAGGTCAAGCTAACAGGGACCTTCAGCCTAAAAACGGTTTCTGATCAATAACTAGAGAACGCTTTGACCTAGGTTCACCAAACTTGGTATACTGGTTGGTCATCACCAGTAGATGAACTCTATTGACTTTGAGGTCATTAGGTCAAAGGTCAAGATCACAGAGACTTTCATCTTAAAAACGGTTTCCGATTAATAACAAGAGAATGCTTTGACCTAGGTTCACCAAACTTGGTATGCTGGTTGGTCATCACCAGTAGATGACCCTCTATTGATTTTTAGGTCATTAGGTCAAAGGTCAAGCTCACAGAGACTTTGACTCTAAAAACGGTTTCCGATCAATAACTAGAGAATGCTTTGACGTAGGTTCACCAAACTTGGTGTGCTGGTTGGTCATGACCAGTAAATGACCCCTATTAATTTTGAGGTCATTAGGTCAAAGGTCAAGACCACAGGGACCTTGATCCTAAAAAAGGTTTCTGATCAATAACTAGAGAACGCTTTGGCCCAACCACAAGCAATTAGGTGCTGCCAGGGGGCATTTATGTTTTACAAACATTTCTTGTTTAATTTAACTTGTACATAAGGTTACCTGTAGATCATTTTAGGTATATGTACAGAAAAAATCTTACATACAGGATATACATGCTCTTGTTTATGAGCACTTATGCATAGTGGGGGCATCCGTGTCCTATGGACACAGTTCTAGTTTCTTCTTTCTTACATCAAATGGACTAAGTAGCTTAAATACTCGCTACATATATCATACATATATATAACTGGGTGGTTGGTCTTTCTAACTGTTAGGGACATTCATATAAATTACTGTAACACATATGAATAAACATATAACGTTTATATGTGTTAATACAAGCAAAATACTTACAGTTTCATAGGATTACCAGTATAATATTGTCAACAAGGAGTACAGAAGATGTAAGAAAAAATCGCTGGATATATTTACAGTACTGGATATATCTTATATTTATAGAGTAACTATATACATGTATACTTCGCAAAAGAAGTAAGACTGAGAACCTTTACCAACTGTTTATTTTCACAGCATTCATTCGGCATTAATTGCCAACTGTATTGCTCACTTGTTCATTGAAATGCAGCTTTTTTCAATGCCAATCTATTTGATTTCTATCATATTCATTTTGCCTTTCCTTTCTAGTGCAGAAATGTATGTATATATTCATGTGAGAGCAATGTTATTTATTAAACGTTTCAAAACTTTCTACTTAAATTGTATTATATAACTTCATTTTTAAGGGGGCCCATTGGCCCCAGGTCGCTCACCTTAGGACAGAATGGTATTGGTGTAAAATGCTGGAAGTTAATGAAAGTGTTTATCACAAGAATTTGAACAAGAGCAACCACAAGTCAACTTTTTTCCAAAGACAAACACATCAAGAAAGCAAACCTTGAAGGTATTGTCCAAAGGGTACTTATGTCCAAGTATGAAGACAGTACATCCTTTAATGACAAAGATATAGCTAATTCTAGCACCATCAAGGTCATATTTGAATTATTCAACGTGTCGGTCTTGTTCTCAGTATTGTTTTGTCCCTGTATGAATCAAATGAATTACTACCAAAGTTATGGCAATTTAAACAAAATTCAGTAACTTGTCCTTGACGTTCAAGGTGATTTTAAGGTTAAGGTCATACTTGAATAATTTAACATGTCGGTTTTGTCATAAGTGTTGTGGTAAAGTTAAGCAATATTCAATAATTTTACCTTGAAGGTCAAGGTCAAACAAAGGTCAAGGTCATACTTGAATAATTCAATATATTGGTTTCGTCACAAGTGTTGTTTTGCCTAGGTATAAATCAAATCCGTAAATAAATGACAAAGTTATGACAATTTAAGCAAAATACAATAACTTAACCTTCATGGTCAATATTGGGGTTTCCATGACCGGTGCAGGGATAGTGTTGACCCCAGGGCCATAATTTTAACAATTGATGTTGCATGCAAAATATCTAAGCTCTATCCCCTGGGGTTTCAGAGAATAAGATTTCTTAAAGTTTTACTAAGGAAAACCTATGACCCCCAGAGCGTGGGTCAATTTTGACCTGAGGACCATAATTGAAACAATCTTGGCAGAAGTCCACTAGACTATGTTTCATGCCAAATATCTAAGCTCTAGCCCTTGGGGGTTTCAGAGAAGAAGATTTTTATGCCCCCACAAAGTGGGGTGCATATAGCGTTGCACTTGTCCGTCCGTCCGTACGTCTGTCCGTACGTCCCGAAATCTTATGAACGCAACTCCTCTTAAACCGGATGGCAGATTTTGCTTAAACTTCCAGGGATGAACAACCTTAATGTGTAGATGGTAGTAAAGGAAGGAATTTTCGCTGCGACCAAATTTAACAGAATTATGGCCCTTTGTTGATTTTTTCACTATATACTATGTAGAAATTTTGTGAACGCAACTCCTCTTAAACCGGATGGCAGATTTTGCTTAAACTTCCAGGGATGAACAACCTTAATGTGTAGATGGAAGTAAAGGAGACCATACATGTGTTTCAAAATTCAGTTTTATACAGACACTAATATTGTATTCCATCTGTAAAGAGACCAAATATGATGCCTCAAGAGTTAGGTGACTTTTTTATCATTAATACATGAATTGAGGAAATTTCAACTGAAATGCTATGATAAGAACAGAATTTTGTAGACATTAAAGCTGCTCTTGTTTACGAGCACATCTGCACAGTGGGGGCATCCGTGTCCTTAGGACACAGTTCTAGTTTAAAAGGTTTTTACTTTATACATATAAGGAAAACCCATGACCCCAAGGGCGGGTCCAATTTTCATCTCAGGCTCACCAAAGCTCACCATGAGCACGTTGTGCTCAGGTGAGCTAAAAAAAGCAGGTAATACGAATTCTGTGAAAAATATAATTTGCAGATAACGGGGGTGGTGTATCAGGAGGTCATGGAATTTCTTATTTAAAAGTTGCAGGTAGTCGAATTTGAGTTGACTGAAAGGACATGTTTGGTCAAACTTCCAGGAAGCAGTCTTCCAGAGTAGAAGGTTTCTCAAAAAAGAAAAAATTGCTTAAATCACATAAATGTTTATATTGATATGTAATTTAACATATTTGTGTTAAGAACTCAATATTCTTGTCGCCATACTTGACTTTTTGCTGTCTTTATGCAGAGTTAATGCAGCAGACGACATGTATTCCAAATCCTTTTCCACCAACGAGTGTTCGAACAAGTTACCCCACCCGTACGTTGCAACAGTGTCTGCAAGACTACTGAATGTCTCCACCATGACCTCTGACCTCATAACGGTGTCTGTTTCAAGAATTTTAGCCGCCAGCCAATTTTTCCTTTCAATGCTTAGTGTCAGTGGAGAACTGCCTTGAAAATCGAGCCTGTTAACTGTACTCCCGCTTTTCAAAAGAATTTTCAACATAACAAGTAGCGTCTGCGTCAATGCCGGGTCCTCAATAAACACGTAACCCTGGGAGTACACTACTGGTGTCAGTCTGGCACAAAGCACATGCAAGGGTGTTTGTCCCTTATCGTTTCGTATACTAAGGCTGGCACCAAGTTTTATCATTTGCACTAGGCACTCGTGTTCCTCGCCAAGTCTTTTTGTCCCGCGTCTACTTTCCCGTTTAATGTCTGCTGTAGAGCCGCCTAATTTCAGCAATTGTCTCATTACATCAACAAGATGCGGTTCTTTAAGGTCAGAGTCAAAATATTCCACTATAAACGGATCTACTTCTTCATCAGACACTAGTAAATGGAGAGGTGTGTTCCTATTGCAGTCCTGGGCATTGAGGGTCCTGCTGTTATGCTGATACAACATTTCAACCAGTTTCCAGTTATAATTCCATGCTGCATAATGAATGGCTTGTCTTCCAAACCGATCGGCAATATGAAAATTAACGCGGTGCTTCACCAAAAGTTTGCACATACCAGTATGGTTGTTTAAGCTTGCAAAAATCAAAGGAGACATCGCATTTCTACTGTCTAATGTATTTCTTTGCACACGCCTGGTAAGAAGAAATTTTGCCACGTGTTCATGATTGAATGCGCTTGCTAACGACAGGGGAGTTAGTCCTATGGAGTCGCTTGCGTTCACGTCGGCGTGCGCCTTGTCAACTAGATATTTTACTACAGTCAGACACCCCTGCTGGGCCGCCATCATTAGAGGCGTGGTATTTAGAAAGAACCCGACATAATTCTCGCTTCCATAATAGTCTCCCTTTTCTGGTTTTGGTTCTTTCATTAATTTAGGACCGTCTGTGGTAGGAATGTCGACATTTACGGCGGGTTTTGATTCGTTGAGAATACGTTTGACAGACACAAAGTCACCAAAGAACGCCGCAAGATGAAGATCAGACACGTCATTGTGCACCTGTCGCCAGTCTGAAACAAAAAGCTGAATGCATTGTTGAATGTTTTCTTCCATAAAAAACAAAACTAAAATAACAGCAACTACTACAAACAAGAGGGCCATGATGGCCCTGAATCGCTCACCTGAGTACTTTGCCTGTGGGTCTACCGTAAAGCAAACATCAGATGCACCATTACATTTTCTAACTGAAGATATTCAAAGATCTCTTATTTTATACAAACAAGAAGATTTTCAAAGTTTTCCCTATGTAAAATAAGTTGACCCCCGGGGCAGGGCCAAATTTGACCCCAGGGGCATAATTTGAACAAATTTGGTAGAGGGTCTACAAGACAATGCTACATACCAAATCTTAGATCTCGGGGCCTTGTGGTTTCAGACAAGAAAATTTATAAAGTTTTACTATATAAGGGGCTTAATTTGAACAAACTTGGTAGAGGTCCATACGACATTGCTACAAACCAAATCTTAAGGCTCAGGGCCTTGTGGTTTCAGACAAGAAGATTTTTAAAGTTTCACTATGTTAAATCAGTTGACCCCCGGGGCGGGGACAAATTCGACCCCATGGCATATTTTGAACAAACTTGGTAGAGGTTCACTAGACAATGTCCCATACCAAATCTTAAGGCTTAGGGCCTTGTGGTTTCAGACAAGAAGAGTTTTAAAGTTTCACTATATAAGCCTATGTAAAATCAATTGACCCCCGGGATGGGGCCAAATTTGACCCCAGGGGCATAATTTGAACAAACTTGATAGAGGTCCACTAGACAATGCTACATACCAAATCTTAAGGCTCAGGGCCTTGTGCTTTCAAACAAGAAGATTTTCAAAGTTTTTTCCTTTAAGTTGCCATAGCAACCAGAGTTCTTGATGGAATTGAATTTTTTGAACAACTTTGGTAGAGCTCCATGCAAGGAACATCCTAGGCAAGTTTCATCAAATTTGGCCTAGAGGTTTCAGAGGAGATGTCGTTTGCATGAAATTGTTGACGGACGCCGGACAAATTGTGATCACAATAGCTCACCATGAGCCAAAGGCTCAGGTGAACTAAAAAGAGAAGATTAAAGTGAGCAGCTAGATGTACCATAAACTTTTTCTGCAAAAGAGACTGACCCGTGTATTTCATTGAAAGCATGTGTGCACTTTAACACGCGGTGAGATCGTTCAGAAACTTATATGATATTGAGCCGTTTCTTACTTTTAGCCAGCGTATGATCGTTTCCTTGGTAGAGTCTCAGTCGATCCAGTTCACTATCAATCAATGTTGACTGTATCGAACTTGTTAGCTGTTTACCCGCATTGCAGTCACCGACTTCCGGTCCGTCCTTGTCTCGTTGACGACGTCTTGAGGAACTCAGGCGCATTTTGTGCCTGACTGGGCAAACTAATAAAGTAAACCTGATAATGCCAAGATGTATTATACAACGCTGTTCTCTTACATAAAAGAACAAAAATATTATTAAGCGTTTGAAATGTATTAATTTAATTATAGTCAATAACTAATTTTTGTGTTTAGGGTACTAATAATGCAGGTTAAGATCTCGATACACTTACCACTTTAAACTCCTCGTAGAAATCTGTTGTCTTTTAAACTCATTTACACATCCATTTTAAAAATGTTGTATTTCTTTAATTTTTATCTATTATAACGCCAAATTCTCAGCATGATAATATTGTAGATGCAGTAAATATATGCGTTTGAAGAATACACACAATAATGGTAGGCCAGTTTTCTCAACGAAAGACAAAACTGTCAAATGGTTAAAATTTACCCTAAAGCATAAACGGTTGAAAACTTGAAAAGCCGGTTTCTGTATTTTTTTTTATTTTTATAGCTACTGATTGTTATCTGTATTTATTCTTTATTATTTATAGGCATAATAAAATGGTGATAAAATTGTTAAAACTTGTATACGAGACTGCCAATTTAGAGAAAAAGTTCATGTATATTATTAATAAACACTTTAAAATAGAAATGTACATATATTTATGCAAATATAGTGATGGCTTTTAAAACGGAAAAAAATCCAAATAAAACGTGTTCATCTTCCTGTTTTCAATGTCATAATGATATTAAGGGAATGCTTTTTTTCGTCACTTAACTTTTGACACTTAAACCGTTATTCTCTGAAACAAGAGCACACTTATACGCCGTTTATACAAGAAAACAAACCAGAACATTTGCATTTGTTTTTGTACGTGTGCTCCTTAAAGAGACATGTTCTAATATTTACCGATGCTTTACTGCTTATGTTCTGTCGCATTTTCTTTACAATGATCTAAAGAAGAACATGCGTTTAAAAATGTTTCCTTGAGACAAACATTAATCAAGTAAGTGAAAAATAGCTACCCACCCAAAAAAAAGTAAGCAACGACTATATATTCAAAAACTTATATCAGCGTATTCAGTTTAACACGTACTCTTCACATTTACATTGTTTTTTAAGGAAACGGAATATTCGAAACTTCAGGTTAACGGAATATTCGAAACTTTTGGTTAACGGAATATTCGAAACTTTAGGTTAACGGAATATTCGAAACTTTAGGTTAACGGAATATTCGAAACTTTAGGTTATGCCTCTTTGAAGTAAACTTAGAACAATATCATGTTAGCGAATTATCAATCGGTTTAAGGCTACTTGTATCTGTGGTCAACGGGAATATATTTGCCTGTAATCGAAGCAAAATGTGATCGACATTCATTCACGAAACAAAAATTATCATAACAACAACGAAATAAACTTATTTTAAGATAATTGTACGCCTTCTAGTACAGTTCATGCAATATTGGGTTATTAAAAAGTGTGTCGATAAGTTTGTACTTAAACAAGTGTGTCGCTTCTTATCATATCCGGAAACCATCTGGCAAATGTCCAGCTATCACTTGTAATGCACCAAATATAGTCCAAACTGAGCTCTGCTCTTAACAAAATGCTAGCACTATTTTTGAGGAAGATTTTTAATGCTTTTAATGCAAACGACCCATTAAATAGAAACGTTCTTCTTAAGAAAGTATACATTTTCTATACAATGTGTTCGTCATTTGAGAATACAAATGTTTGTTTTTTTTCAGTTTAGAGTACTGATATTTCCCCGTTTAGAATACGAACGATGTTGCTCTTCTATTCTTAAATCGGTCAAACTTCATGTGTTCTTTGTTCACCGCTGTAATGTCCCCTTTTGTTGCCCTCCGTACCGTAAGGTCCGGCAACCGTACAAAACTTGACTGTTCTTTATTTTTCTTTGTAAAGAATTCTTTCTTTGCAGTGATTGGTGGTAAGTTTAAGTGTGCTGCGGAAGAATCTCTAGGAAACACTTCATCGTCTGCTGAAAATTCACTCGGCGTGTACACACCGGAATCATTCGGACTATAAACACGATGTAGGTTACTGTCATTTTGTAGCTGCTCCACGCGGGAGGTATGTGTTTTCCTGCTCTGCACTAATTCACTTTTCTTCTCTATCCTTTGCCGTTTGGTTTCTTTGTTCTCACGCTGTCTTTTGCCAGCTTCCTCGGAAAATGTTGGCTTATTGTCCGTATGAAGACTTTCAAGGTATGCTTCTATTCTGTTAGGTATTGTCCTATGCAAGAATGTTCTTGACAAAGGATTCTCTCGCTGTAAATGCTCATTTTTCCTATCCTTCGTCATGATCATATCAAATTGTTTCTTTGCATCTTCATCGGCTAACAGTTTGCCCTTTGCCTTTCCATTACGAAGATTTTGTTCCACTTTTCTTTGCCTTCGATATTTAGGGTGTTTTTGTTCTATTATAGTGTCAACTTCTCTCCGTATTGAATCAAGTTTCTCACCTTCGTAAACTCCATACGGATACTCTTCCGAATCCTCCCAGAAAGACTGCTCTCTCCGAGATTTAAGAACTTTTTGTGTTCCTCGCACACGCGCCAAGTTCTTCTTAAGTCGAGTACTCCTTAGATTATACTTGCCGTCTAAACTTTTCTGAGCTTTATTTAAGCTTTTTACGTAGACATCAAATCTTTCTTTTAGCTTATCGGTACTGATCATGGATGCTTTCCGGCTTCTGTTTAATTGTTTTCCTAGGGTTTTGAGCCGGGGCTCATCCATATCAGGAAGTACATTGACCGGCATTTTCTAGCCTCGATTTCAAATCGTCTTCGACAGGAAATATTTCTTTTTTACATTTCACGAGAAAGAAACTGTAAAAATAAATAAAAAAGATTATTTAATAACACAACTATTTTAAAACAATGTTACCAATTTAATCGTTCTGACGACTGAATCAGGCTTCATTAAACAACGAATCATGCATTGCGAACGTAAGAATTCAGTAAGCCAAGAGCTACTTTTTTTATAAATCTTTGTTCTTTAACAAAGTCCAATGATTCCGGACAACCAAGCCTATTATCTGAAACAAAAAGAGAGAATCTTAACATCTGGTAACGAAACAGTAATATTCCTCAACGCAGTATGAAAACCAGCATACCTCTTGCATTGAAACAAAGTAAAATGAGAAAAGTTACCTTGTTTCATCATTCCACGATTAATCCTTAAATCGGTCAGTTCGTATTTATATGTCTTATTGCGGCACCTATTTCCCAAGTTCTTTCATGTTAATGATTAGAGACCACTCACCCTAATTTCAATAACAATTCAAGTATAACTAGATCTATTGAAAATTATCAAGTTAATTCTCGAATGCACTTACAACTTTATTAGACTAATCTAAACACTACGTCATCAAAAGGTTAATCATTTAATCGAACTAATCTTTTATAAGCCTCAAACAAAGAGAAAAAAATATGTGAAGTCATTAAATAATTTATTTATTAGGTTATGGAAAGTACACTGTTTTCATTTCAAATAGAGTGGGTTTAATGCCAATTCCAGTGTATGATCAAACGTTACACAATCCATCTATGTTAGGTCTACAACTTTTCAGGGTAGATGTATGAAAAAATTATACTCGTGTGTCGATGATATGATACACCTCAGCAAGCAAATAGAAGTGAGCCAGTTTTCCCCCCTCTGTCATACACTGTCTGTAGGCTCGTTAATGTAAGTTTGTTATGGTACTGGCCTTCATTAAACAGTTATCAGAATCTGTCTATCCATCTCCTGTTTGTAGGTACCTGTTCGACGGATGACCCATATGTGTTTAGTCATTTCGTATTGTATAGAATAGTGCAAGAAACAGTATACATCCCATTCAAGAGCCACTCTGGTTCTTTAACATACACAATGTATAGCATCGACACATAGGACCTGAATTTAATATCAGGTTGCAGTGCAATGTTTTACTTTCAAGTGCTCTTTTCCAAAAAGTAGTCTGCCCTGCCCGGCACTATGTTCATTACCATAGTTGTGAAATGTAGAAAGGATTAAGGTTAAAGCTTTTTGAAATATCCGCCAGTAAATGCAATTTCTTAATTGTTGGGGATGTTGGATTAATAGATTAATGGTCGTATTTCTAGTGGTTGTCAGTGGTCATGCCGCGGAAAACGACACACGTTTCTGAAGGTACTTAATTGTAAAATACAGTCCTCCGTTGAGATTTAGTTCAGAACAGAGAACACGGTATTGGTTGAGTCAGGTCTTTTTCTGCACAGGATATGATAAAACATTCAGCAAATGATGGGGGCGAGTGGGGGGCCTTGGACAGAACGTTTCGAAAATGTGATGTCCAGGCACATCAAATGGCAAATAACTTTGGGCATGGAGTACTGCACTGTGCTCGTTTTAACATTATTATGACTATGTTGGTTAAGTCCCAGGGTTGTTTACAATGTGGTGTTGTCCGGAATATTATTCTCACTATTAAACAAGACACAGAAATGTTTTGCAACAGCGTTAAATGTTTAGCGATATTTGTAACTGTTAAAGTCAGATTTAATTTTAGAATTTCAAAAAACCTTAAATGAATGAAAACAAATCTTTTTAACACTTCGCTAAAATATTTTCATTTTCATATGTCTTTGTTAGGCATTATAAAACAATGGCCTTATAATGGCCTCAATACTTATAGAGCATTATACCTGCGATCATTTTTTTCAGATAATAGACAAAAGAATCTACTTGTTGCACTTTGATAAAGGCCAGACGCCTGTCTGCTATTTAATTAAGTTCGTTACGACAATCTGTACTATTTACAATGCAATAAAAGTTGAACAAATTTCTCTATTTGAGCTTATTTATCGTCTGTACCGTTTGCCCATATAATTGACGACCCTGAAGAGATTAGTTATTTTATGTTGTGCGGGTAGTGCAAGTTACAGAAAGCATCCCATTACAGAGACACCCCTGGTTCTTTTGCATGCTCAGTGTATAGCACTGATACACGGGACCTTGGTTTAATGTCTCATCTGAAAGACCATTAGTAACGTTAGTGGAGGAGCGGAGGATCGAACTCGGGACCCCTGGTTAACTGGACCACAGGGCGTTACCACTGGACCACATCCGCTCCTGTTGAACAAATGCCACAAGCATCCATACTTATGTTCTGTTATGACAAATCAGTCATGCATGCCATCAAGAGCGAGCACGTGACCACTCCCAATATACCCCTTCAGCGTAGCTTGGCCATTACCTAGATTTAATAATACATAATTCTTCCGATAATCAAGTAAACCAGTAAACAAAATAGTATCAATTATGTGATTTACGGGAACTGTTAAATTTAATTCCTGCACGTGACAGTTGAGATCCGAAACTTTCAAGTTCAGGATCATTGGTAAAAAAAACTTCGTCCTAGCTTTCAACCTTCTCCTAATGTGAAAGAAAGAAAGAAAGATATTTCTTACGCTGTCGAGATCTAAGACATATAGTTCTCGTTCTTATCGGAAATAACTGTTTGGAACACACAGGTAACTGAATAACTGCATGAAAACAGGTAAGAAAATTTCAGGACAGCTGAATGCCTAAGTTTACAATATTTTTGTTGTAAAGTGGTGCTCTAATGGACCTCATTAACAGACTCAGTAAATGAAACAATTCAATTTCATATACATTTATTTCCCTTACCATAAAGCAATAACAAATATATCAATTGCTGGAATAAGACAACAAAAAAAATTCTGACTTTACATAATAGCACCTTGATAATACAGTCAGTGGAAAATTATTTCAAATGAAGCCAATTAAAGTCAATTTTACACCAATCTCTTTCAGAAAATGTCAAAACTAACACAACATTTAAGTTTCTGATACTCACTCAACCTTTAACTCAAGTAACTCACTTCGTGTCCAAAGGGATGCAACTCTAAAGTGCCTTTTAGACGGCTAGCTTAGTATTTTATACTTTATCTACATATCATAACAAATAAAACTTTCCTGTACAGTCTTAAAAAATGAAAGTATATTGAATAAAAGATGTTAAAAATGACAAACTAACAGCAGACTTGGTCTGACCAAACCATTTTATGTCACTTCGATACCCTCCCTTGACATCTGACACATTCCATCAGAAACATATTTCCCCTTTAAACTTTTTTACCACTTCCACTCAGGAGTCCTTTTTTTTGTTGTAACTGCATGTAAAAGTCACACACTTAGAATAATTGTGTATTTCGTTCATTTTACAATAAACTTTACATCAAGAGCCCCAAAAAGTGTAGTATATCATAACGATCACGGCAAGAATAACAAATGACAGGAAGGTATTTTTTCCATTTTCTTTCCGCAGTCGGCTCAAAGTTGTTTCTGAAATGGAACAGAAAAATTTTCAATGTAACAATGTCCTTGATCAATTCATTATATTTTTTAATGTCAGAATATCACAAAAGACAATGCCAAAGAATGATATTTATTTCAAACGAACCCAAATAAAAGCAAAATCTCTTGAGGCAGAGAGCAGCATTAACTGTCACAATTTTATTACCAAATTTAATGCAGAAATGTTGCCAAGATTGGGGTATAAAAGAAATATTTGTTTTCAGTTTTCACTGTAAATGCTATAGAGCCATTTTAATTACTTAACTGCAATTTCAGAAACTGAAAGTTAAAACCAGTGCTTTTGGCAATTCATTCTTTCATGATGAAAAGTTCTGCACATTAAAATACAACTTTTTATAGAAATTAAATTTGGCATTACAATACATATCACTTTCTAAGGCAGATAAATTTCAACAAAACCTTACATTTCAATTTATTTGGCAGATTGAAACAAAATTTTGTAACTGTGTACCAACTCAGAATTCTTAGGCAGATAAATTTCAACACAGACTTATAATTATATACCAACTTAAAATATTTAGGCACATAAATTTCAACATAGACTTATATACCAACAAGCAAACTTGCAAAAATGATATCCTAATGAGTGGATTGTCACAGCATTTGGTATTCATCATTACCTATTAACATACAATACTACAAAGCAACAGCTTTCTATTTTTATGTTTTTATGAAATAACAAAGAGCCATAACTATAAGACAGTAGATTGTGATTGTGATTTTATGAACACCATAAGCCGATTTCATACACAATATTTCCCAGTTTCAACCATTACAGTTTTTGATCTGGTTAGAACAGCATAATGACAGATGGATAGATGGACAGACAGAATAGAAGAAAGGCAATTAAAAAACCATATACTTCTGCCTAAAGCTTCAATGAGGGATATCTATGCCTTCTTGGGCAAAAAAATTCATCATAAGCTCATTTACTAACTTTTTGTTGATAAATTGCAATTAAACTTAGGTACAGTATTTTTATAGACCTTAGTCACCTACAATACAATTTTAGGGAACTGGTATTTCATATAATTTATGTTTCTCTATGTTATTTAGATATCTATATTAGCATTACCAATAGAGAAAAAGCCAATGGCCACTAAAATTTCTTAAATTATTTGAAAATTACACTTATTTTCACACTTTCTGGTAAAATTATTATAAAATAACATGTATCTTGATAAAATGGAAAACTTGGCTACAAACACTATTGCTTAGTGCCAACCTAGAAAAACGTACCATGTTTTTTTCTCTCTCTCTTCAAGTCTTTTTCTTCACTTTGTAATGACTGTCTACAAAATAAAACATACACGGAATAAGAAAATAAAATTTATGTAAACATAAAAGCTATCAGAGCAGTTTACACTTTTAAGAGCTCGGTCATAAAAAGATATATTAAAAATCTTATTGAAATGCATATTTTCAGAAAGTCAATTTTGTTCAGAAAAAAAGGAGATTTATTTGCAAACAGATACTAGTATATAATATATAACACCTTCACTTTTTCAATGGTATGCTTCTTTCAATCTTTAGAAAATGAAGGTAATGTAAATAATTTAAGAATATAAGTACCATGTATTAAAGTTTACTTACAACTGTGCATCTGTCAAATCTGTCACTCTAATTTTTCTTTCTATTTCATCCAGTCTTGATTCACATATCTCTAAATCTTTCTCTGCCACTTCAATCTGAAAGCAAAATTCTTCATTTTGATTTAATGAAAATATTTTACCTTAGTATAATTGCTTGTGATACAACATTTAGAGAAAAGCGTCCTTGCGAGTCTCAGCTCCTGATGCTAGTTGACGATCTGCTTAAATTTCTTAATTTGAAGAAACAGACTGACCTTATTTTGCTGGACTTCAGCAAGGCTTTTTGACAAGGTTAGCCATGAAAAACTTCTCTTTAAACTTCATGGCTATGGCATCAGAGGTTCTTCTCTAAAATGGATTAAGGGTTTTATCGATGATCGTCACCAGTCAGTCGTTGTAAATGGGTCTTCCTCTGTATCTATACCTGTCTCCTCTGGTGTTCCTCAGGGATCAGTGCTTCAACCGCTACTATTTCTTGTGTACATAAATGATCTTCCCCAGAGTGTCAAGTCTAAAGTAAGACTGTTTGCAGATGACACTGCCAACTACCTGACTATATCCTCAATTTCCTAATCAAAAACTCTCCAAAAAGATCTAGACACACTTGAGCACTGGAGTCATGAGTGGGACATGGAATTCAATCCATCCAAATGCCAAGTCATCCATATTACAAGAGCAAAATCCCAACTATACACAAAGTATTACCTACATAACACTCTACTTCAATCAGTATCCTCAGCAAAATATCTTGGAGTAGATATCTCATCAAATTTGTCATGGGACACCCACATTGACCTAATCATAAAAAAAGCAAACAGTACTCTAGACTTCCTGAGGAGAAACATCAAGGTAAACTCTGAACCACTGAAATCTTCTGCCTACAAAGTTCTTGTATGGCTGCAACATGAATACTGCTCCTCTGTCTGGTCACCTCACACTGATACCCACATATCACAAATTGAATTGGTACAAAGCAGAGCCGCCCAGTGGGCAAAACATGACTGTGGTCAAACGTCAAGCATCACAGAAATGATACAATCCCTAAAATTGTGGAGACTAGACCAAAGGCGGATAGATAGTAGACTCGCTTTGATGTATAAAATCACCAACAACCTTGTAGCTATCCCAGTCCATGATTACCTGATCCCCTTGACAAGACAGTCATGCCACTACCACTCTTCGGCAAAAGCCCACTCTTCTGCATATAGGTTAGTAAATGCATCAACTGATTTTTATAAATTCTCCTCCTTCCCCTGCACTGTAGTCCAATGGAATAGTCTACCACCAGACATCCCAGCGTGTACTACCTTAGAGCTGTTCAGTCAGGCAGCAAGTCAGATTTACATGTAGATAGTCTATATCTTAAATTGTTAAGAAATACCGTCTTCAAAATCAAATTATTTAGTCAAATTGGGTCTGTGTGGTAAATATTCTATTGCTTTTCTATTTCGTGATGAGGATGGACCTTTTGAAACCTTGCCTTTATTTAATTATAATTTACCTGAGAGACAATTGTCGGCATTGCAAAAAGCAATGTTTATTTTCCACGTCGAGTTGCAATTTTCACATCAACAATAATAAAACAAAACGCCGCTGCGTTTGATGTTTTACACTGATAAAATGTTTGTGCTTTAAGTAATAGTAACGTACCCGCATAAATCAGGGCTTTAATTTACAATGTAAATTAAAGCCCTGCATAAATGAACTGACAGAAAATAGTAAAATGAATATGATCCAACAATGCCTATGCTCAATCCATCAACATGATGGAACATTTGCAGAATGCCTCTAGAAGCAACCATAAAGGAATCTACCTGACGCAAAATGTTTTTTCACTCTAAGCTTTGTCTTACCGGTCGCCCAATTTCCAAATCTCTGGTCAAGCTTGAAAAGAATATGTTCTCGTGAGGACGTCAATCAAATATGTCACAGAAAACAAAGTAGGAAGTAGGAACATTAATCATTTTGTTAGTAGAAGTAATTACTATCTCTATCTTATCAATCTCCAGGTACGGTGATTATAGTGTGCACCTGATTATTTTCTCAGTAGTTTCTAACACACTCAATATTATCTCTGAAGAGACAGTTAATTAACATAAAGAAGAGAATACCGTCATGTCATGTGAAGTATAGTCATTCTCAGTGAAATTTAAACTCTTCATCTGGTAAAAGTAATTTCTCAGTTGGTGCCGATATACAAACTAAATAAGCAAAAGGATATGAAGTCAAAAAAATCTTAATATTGTAATATATCTCTTTATTATATACTTATAAATGAAATATTGATGAAATAAAATGTGTATTTTCATTTTCAGTATTTTCACTGTAAAAATTTATTTTTCATTGCAGTGAAACATATTTTCCGTCTTTTCACTGGTGTCTTTCTGGACTAATTTCTTCTAAATTCAGTCAATACAGAAAATTAAAGAGGAATTCTTTCGAATTGTAACTATCGCCACTCGTGAAATATTTATTTTCATACCACTCAATGAAAATCAATCCCGTATTTATAGAAAAAACTTGAATATCCTCTATTTACTCTCTTAATATTTGTCTGTATCTATCCCGAATTGGAGTTTAATTTCCACCCAAAATCACATGTACCAATTTCTTTTCCTCAGAATTAGATGAACAGGACTGCTTCAACAAAATAAGGAATAAAAACCCAGATTGGTTTGCATTGATCAGCTCTATAACAGGTTGAACTGTAAAGAGTTTTGGCTGATTGCTGCATTGCAAGCAGTATCAGTAAAAGTTAGGGGCATTGCCTTCAGGCTTCAGGGAGATAAAGAGACCCACTGTCTAGAAGTTCCAGCAATGCCTGTTTGGGATTTTGTGTCACTACATACATTTTTTAAATAAGAAAATCTTTACCTTACCTTGAGAGTTAATTGAGGAAAACCTTAAAACGGCTGCTTTAGTCTTCAATCATTATCATATAAAGTTCTGTTAAAGGGATATGCCTCTATAAATAATGACACAGTTTACATTTGATGTTTTAGCTTACTATTATGGACAGTTACTGAGGTTTAAATCTACATGAGTGCCACAAACAGTGAAGAGGACCCCACTGAGACCACACACCTGATGTCTACACACGTACAAAGGGAAGAAAATGGAGACCTCACAGTAAGTTACTTCATTTACAACTTTACAGTCCTATTTGAAATAACTCAGTTTTATAAATCTGTAATATTTGGCAGTTAATCATACTAACCTTTGTCTATAACACAAAGATGCAGTTCGTCAGAAAATCTCAAGGTTGAACTGTTCTGACAGGATTTCATCTCAAGTCTGCTTAGGCAAACTTGTACTTACATGTAAAACTAACTCTCTGAATGCAATTGTCAGAGGTTAACTTTAAACCTAATGAACTGATAGTGCACTGAATTATACCAAACCCTCTTAAGAAAGTCATCATTTATGATGACAAATTGAAATTTTGAATCAGAAACAACTAAAGGTTATTTACAAAGTCCGGGAGGCAGCATCTCTCACAAGCTGCCATCTCATGAACTTTCAGGTGTAACCCAGGATTTGAACTTTAACCTGCTTAGGAATGAACTGGAGTGAAAAGTCAATGCTTTAGACCACTAAGTCAAAGAATCATTTGCTGACACATTTGATAAAGTTTGAATGTTAACTTATTACAGCTGACTATGACTCATCCTTGATATATATAATGCAAATTGGTTCATGATTCAGATTGACTAAGATATGCCGAGAAGTAGGTTTCATACTTAATCTTTATTGTACCTTAGGTGGAAACAAGGCCAATAAATCGCCATGCTCAGCAGAGAGCATCTCGAGAGCGACAGCAGCAGAGCGAGTCAGAGACTGCAGAGGAGGAGGAGGAGGAGACGTTACAGTATGGTGCCAAACATGTGATTATGTTATTCGTACCTGTCACCTTATGTATGGCAGTAGTTGTTGCTACCATCAGCTCTGTCTCGTTTTACACAAAGAAAAATGGTGCATATCTGTAAGTTCATGTACATTTGAAATTTACAACAAAATTTGATGTCATTCTTACATCTGATTAATTAGACAGGTATTTAACTTTTTAGCATGTATCACTGAATCAGTTTTATTATTGAATCATTTAAGCTTGGATCTGATACAGGATTATCAGATTTACATTGTTGAAGAAGAACTAATGACTAAACTTCTTTTATATAAAAAGAAGATTGAAACATTTCACCAATTAACACTGAGTTTAACACAAACAAGTGATGTATAGCAGCATTACAGTCAGGTATTATTCAATGAGACACCAGGAAATACTGGTTTGAACGTAATTTATCAAAGTTAAGTGTCCTTATTGTGTACCAGTTGAGTCCTGCAAATGTAACAGTGACAAAGTTCATGTTAAGGGTTGTATTTTGTATCTCTTAAGATCTTTTTATTGTACACGGAGAAACATTTATTGGCTTCAGCATATATACACCATTCCACGATGCAGATAAACCTGAGACCGACACTGGTACCAAAATATGGCAGTCCTTTGCGAATGCCTTCATCTTACTGGGTGTTGTCATTGTAATGACTATAATTCTGTTGCTTCTCTATAAATACCGATGTTACAAGGTAAGTGTTGCATTGTTGAGACATTCTTTAAGTATATATTTTATAATTATATTTTAAGATTCATTGTATACTGTTTGTTTTATCACTGGCATTGTTAAAGAAGTAAAAAACTTTTTTGTGCAGTGAAACATGCTTATGAGGAGTTTCAGGAGTTATCCACCCTGTCAAATTGTGGGAGGGGAATGGTCAGCCCTGTCATAATCATGGGAGGGGAATGGCCTGGAATAGACAATGCCAAAATGTATAGGAGGGGAAATGTTGGTGAGGGGAATGGCCTGGAATAGACAATCTGCCAAAATGTATAGGAGGGGAAATGTTGGTGAGGGGAATGGCCTGGAATAGACAATCTGCCAAAATGTATAGGAGGGGAAATGTCGGTGAGGGGAAATGTGGGTGAGGGGAAATGTCTGGGATACACATAATGACTGACTCAGTCAGATCATTTCTTGTGTTACCAAGGCAGACAAAGATGTTAGTGAGCAAATTGACTAATCAAGATTTGAGAAATTCAGATGATGTGATGTTGAAGCAGAAAGAATATTAGAAGGTAGAATAAAATTCAGTACATCTATTTGGTTTATGGCACTTGCATACATTTGAAATGCTGTCCACTATTTCCTTTCACACACACAAATATGTTGTGTTAGTGACAGTATTTATTTACAGAAAAGAAATTTGTTGCTTTATCACTATGAATACATTCTGCATTTTCAACAGGTGATTCATGGCTGGTTGATTTTATCATCACTTCTACTTCTGTTTCTGTTTGCTTACCTCTACCTTGGGTAAATATATTTTTTTATCATTTTTCTTAACTTTCAGTCAAATTTTTCAGGGAGTATTTGCATTGTTAGAATATTCCTCTGATTAGATTTCTCACTGAAGCTCATTTTTTGCCTCAGCATAGTTTAGAAATGATTTATCTAGCTTAAATGCCTTATAGTTCCTGTTTTTATACATGTTATGCTTACATAAAAGTAAAAAAAATACAGTACATGTTTAAAACGAGTTGATTTTCTTGTTGGCCATGTACATGTAATTCATTTTTTGTCTCAGCATAATTTGAGAAATGATTTCTCTTGTTAAAATGCTTTTTAATTTTTGTATTTATTCATTTTATATGTTAAAAATGAAGAAAAAACAGTACATACATAAAATGAGTTGATTTTCTTGTTTGACATGTACATTTTGTTGTTATTGCTTGACTCATTTAACTTCCCATTTCTTTACCAATCAGAGTGGTGCTACAAGCATACAATGTTCCAATGGACTATATCACAGTGGCCCTCCTCATGTGGAATTTTGGGGTCCTGGGTATGATGTGTATACACTGGAAGGGGCCACTGCTATTACAGCAAGGATACCTGATAACAATCTGTGCTCTGATGTCCCTTGTTTTCATCAAATATCTACCTGACTGGACACTATGGGTGGTCCTTGGAGTGATGGTGATTTGGGGTGAGTAGTTGTGATAATTTTCAAACCTGCTCCAGGGTAATGTCTTATGTCCTGTAAACTTGTTGTAGTGTAAGCTATTCCAGATGTATGTGTTCAGACAAATAATATTGGGCTGACACTAACTCTTCCCTCATCTTCCCTCAAACAACGATTGGGTGAAATACCTGTTTTTTTAACAGAAAGGTACAGATTGGTTTTGTTTGAAATTAGAATCTTAAATTGTACATTCGGTAAGAGACAGCTCCTTAGATAATGAAACAGAAAGTAGCCCTTTTCTATAAAAATAAATCTCAGTTGGTAGAGCATTGGATTGTCAATCCAATGATTCTTGGTTCAAATTTACCAGGGCCAGCTAAATTTCTCAGTGATAATTGAGCTGGGACCATGCACCCTAAGGTCATTTGCCCCTCATCTGTTTTTCAAGTGAGGAATAGTCACTTGCTTGTGGAGAGATTGGTTAGGAAACTGGTTGGATACCCAGAAACACTTGTTAGATGGACTGACTGAAGAGGTTAAAACTGGTGTTAAACCCCAGTTAAAAAAGAAGAGTCACATGTGTTATTGAAATGAATTGACAAAATAAAATGAAGGAGTAGTTTGTAATGTTACCAGGGAGATGTGATAGTTTTGAATTAACATTTATAATTGATTTCAAAGTTGTTTTGAACAATTATTTCTGTAAATTTCAGATTTGGTTGCAGTGCTTTCTCCTAAAGGGCCTTTGAGAATGTTGGTAGAAACAGCACAAGAAAGAAGAGAGCCAATATTTCCAGCACTTATTTATTCCTGTAAGTCTGTGTTGATTTCTCTCTGTATGCTAGGTATTTGCTTGTTAAGATGAAGTTTGTCTGTTCTTTTGTATTCTTGTTGCAGTACAACTATAGAAGTATGTCATTTAGACAATTTTTAACCTGCATGTGGCAAACATTAGCTGTCTTGAGCAAAGGGTGCTCATGTTGAAGTTTTGTGATTGGTCTTTTTCTGTGATTCATCTTGTGTCATCAGCATATAGCTTTTGAAGACGAATGAGGCCATGTTTTTCCATTTTGTTTTGTGAAAACTTGTCAGAATATTTGTCTTGTTTTAATCTATGTGATAATGTTTGGCCTGCGCATCCGTGAAGTTGATTATGGTCATTAAGTTTTCGAATAATAGTTACCCCTATGATAATAAATGGGTTGGTCCAAATTATATGATGGACAAGTCGATTTTAGAAGGATAAGGGTAAAATAAATCAACAAATTAAACTGCAATCAAGTATAGACGGGCATATTCTTTATGTTAGTCATTTGAAGCATCTAAGAGTATAGCCTCTTTAGCAAAGATTTATTTTATGTTGCTTCCTATGAACTATTTTACAGTTTTAGTTGCTGATAATTCTACTAATAAATAGAAAAGTACTGACAGGGTTGAAACTAACCATAGTGGAAAGAATACACAGGAATAGCAAAATATTTGTGTGTGCCATTTAGAAACATTGTAGAGTTAAGACTGTTTAAATGGTGAAGTGAAACAGAAATAACATCAACTATGCAGAAAGAAACAGCTTGTCATAATTTCACTGATGTGTGCACTATTTAAAATTGAAAAGACATTGAGATGTTAATTAATTGTCTTTGTGGCCTTTGGATAAGGCATCCACTTACTGCATGGGAGGTCAAAAATTTGTGTCCTGTTAGGGTCTTGTTTTGACAAGGCCAGTTGGTGAGCTGCCAGCTAGTTTTAAAATGGTTACCAATTACCTGTGCTCCTTGTGCTGGCAGGTAGGATAAAGAATTGGGGAGTAAATATGTGCAATAGTACTTGAGTCATAAGCCCAGGAGACTAGCTGTTTCAGCAGAGGTGACACTATAATAAACAGACACTTTACTTACCATATTATAGCAACTATCATGTGGCAGACAGTAATGGGAGCAGATGGAGACCAGCCTGATGATGATGGAAAGAAAAAGAAGAAGAAAAGAAAACCAAGGCCGTCTGAGGACAGTGATGGTATGTTAGCACATACGAGTAGTATAAAGTAGTTTGAAATCAGAAATACTAATGTACCCTGGCTTGGATATGGGATCATCTTCAGATTTATGTACATTTTTTTCGTGTATTTATGTATAAACATTAATTTCAGGCTAACAAACCAGGGGTGATGGCAGACCAGAGCAAACTATCACATTTCTTGGAATAAACATCTTTGTTGTAGTCTAAATCCAAATTAACTAAGTCAAGATATTTATGGTCATATCAGTTCCTGGCTTAATTACAAACATGTTTAGCATAAAAAAAAATTGTGGCCCTTTTGTACTTTTAGAGTTCTCTGTAATCTAACTTTAGTCTTTCCTGTGCAGTTTTTTCTTTTTTGAAATTTGGTAGAAGTGATATTTTAATGAGCATAATATAACAGAAAAATCTGAATTGAATCTGAAGCTAAGCTTTATAGATTTCTAGCAGTTGTGCCTGGAAAAGTTTGATTCTCTTCAAGTAGAATAGAAGCCATGTTGTATGGTAATTGATTCTTGCATATCAGACAGGATTTTCAACTGTTTACACTGGTGCTAGAAAATCCCATCTTACACCCCCTATGTAAGATAAGTCGCATGCTTTAAATGACGACACTCAATTATGAATGAAGTTGTAAATTCATATGCTACTTTAAAAAAATAGTGAGGAATAAAAATATTAGTTTTCGTTATTTTCTTCAGAATTTTAATGTATGTGTGATATGCAATAAAAAGAATCAAGCATTGGTTGCCAGTAGAGACGGGAATATCCAGCTTGAGGGTAATTGTAACAGAGCCTTGTTACTGCCTTGAACAGTTACCCTTGAGCTGGATATTCGCCTCTGTACCGGCAACCAGTGTAAGCTTCTTATATGATCTCGCTATCATTTGAAGTAATTGAATATAATGGTGACCCAGGTGTTGGCTTTGTTACATGTATACTTATAGACACAGTTCTTGAGGTCAGATGGTTAAGAAAGTATTTTCAGCATTTGCAAATGAACAGAATATGAATTGCTTTTTGTGAAGCATGGCTAATATCTTGTTTCAGGGAAACTAAGAAACCCAGCTTACGTTAATCGTGAGTCATCAGCCAATGTACCTTGACCTGTTTAGTTTCCTTGGCAACCTCCTTTCCTGTTATACATGTATCTATGCTCACAAGTCTTTAGTCTCTGATCAGAAACTCTTTCATTATTTCACTGAAAAAGCAATAGTAGATTTCCTCATTTAAGACCACTGTTGCATCTTGGGGGAAAGTTGGTCTTAATAATGGTTTGGTTCTTATTCTTAATTTAAATTTCCAGTCAGCAAACAAAAATGTAGATGGGGTGTACCAGATTGCTTTAATTTTTCGGCATTTTGAAAAATTAAATTGTTGTAAATTGTTTAATAATTGTTGCTAAATGTTTATTTTAGTGGTGAAAGACAATATAAGTAATGGTAAAAGATACAATAAATTTATCCTTAAGAGCTTTAAAAAGATAAAATATTTTGTAGTGACCTTAATAAGATATACCCAATATATAAGTAGATATCTTAGTTGGTTTTACTAAGTGATACACTTTATCCTTCTCTCCAACATCCAATAATTATTTAATGCTTACAATGCAATGCCATTATGATTAAGTGGAAATTTTCACAAAATAATGTTGTAGTTGTGAAGGTTGCTCAGTAAGGCACACACCAGTCAGAATTCTTTTGGATCTGCCTTAATTGAAGTGAGGAAATCTGGCAGTGTCTGGCATCAGTGGGGTGGAAGGTGGTTATAATACCCAAATAAAGGCATGATCTTGATTTCTTAATGGGGTAGAAGATCTTATAAACTAAGGAAGAAAAATGTTTGACTCTTTTCAAAAGTGCACATAATATCAAAGTGGCTTTAGTTCGATCATGGTCAAAATGTGAAATTCTGCTGTAAAAAAATACGTCATTCCACATGTCTGAGCATGAATGATGTATAAAGATTGACTGTAATCTTAAACTGTATATTAAACTGATTATAAGCTATTTTATATATATTATTTTATACAGTATAATATCATTTTTTTTGACTTCTGATATAATTTCTCATCTCTAGCATAATACTATCTGTCCTTCGTCATCATTTTCCAAGTTTTGGTTTCAATAACTGAAAAAGGTTTGGCCCATTTTGTGCCCATTTCAGATCAGAATTAAACAGCTTAGATACAGGAAGTATACTGTGAAAGTAGTTTACTGTTTTCAGATTTAGATACAGAATTCTGTTGAAGAATATATATTTGACTCTGGATTTATACCATGTATTCATTTGTGGAATAATATTATCATTATACCCACACAAATGAAGTTTGTTGGGGTGTGGGGGTATATAGGAGTGAGCTTGTCGGTCAGTAGGTCGGTTGGTCTTTCCGTCCGTTGGTCAGTCCATTTCATGGTTTGCAGATGATTACTCTTTAAGGAGTCATAAGATTGTAATATTTTTTTAGTACAAATGTGTAACATCATAAAATACAGGTCAAGTTCGAACTTGGGTTCAGACCACTAAATTTTTACAGAGTTATAGCCCCTTTTCTTTTGCAAAAAAAAAATTGTTTACAGATAATAATCCTTTAAGGAGTCACTTGATTGAAATTATTTTTGGTACACATCTGAAACAACATAAAGTACAGGTCAAGTTTGAATTTGGATTCAGACCACTGAATATTTACATAGTTCTTTTCATCTGTTATTTTGCAAAGAGATGATTTCCACATGATAACTCTTTAAGGAGTCAATGGATTGTAATTATATTTTGTACTCAAATGTAACATCATTAAATACAGGTTAATTTCAAATTTGGGCACAGACCACAAAGGTTTATATAGTTCTGGTTTCTTTTCATTTTACCAGTTTGAAACTTGTTTTGATGATTTAAAATCTTACTTGATACAGTTATGTGAACCATTTTGTCTTTTCACTTGAGATAATTTCTTTTTACTTGTTTCTTTTTGCCACAAAAGTAATTCCTGCCTCTGTATTGGACATCAGTGGGGGTATTAATCACATTCAAAGCTAGCTGTGGTTGAATTTGTTTTCTGTAAACCGTCATGAAATGTAAAAAATGTTATTTAGTAATATTTTAAGGTTTTTGTATGTAATTTTCAGCTGTGTTTGAAAATTCTCACACAGCCAGTAATAATGAGGCTGCCTCTGACAATGACGAGGCTGGGTTTACAAACAGAACTCCTAGAACTAGGGCAGGTCATGTATCAGATGCCAGTATAGACTCCACCACTGCTCGATCAGCTTTAAGTGCCCTGGCAAACTGGGATAGGACCACAGACAGAACAGAGGAAAACACAGAGAATCGCAACAGTCAACAAACAGACACAGAGGAGGAACAAGAAGAAAGTATGTAATTTTTCTTAATTTGAAATTAATTTTTATTTTTAATTTTAATTATTTTTAATTTTAATTTTTCTTAATTTTTCTTAATTTAATTAAGAAAACTAGTATTGACGGGAAAGTTACATTTATTATATGTTGATATTTTCTGTTTTTACCAAATCAGATTAATGTTAAAAGTTCTTGGGCACTTTTGCCTTATATAAAAGGACTTGAATATATTTGGTTGATATTGGATATTGCAGAACCATAGATAAGAAACTGAAGATCTTCATGTACTTAACTATTAGCCTGCTAAATATCTTCGATAGATTTATCCATCTAACAATGTGCATAGGTCCATTAATTTGTCTACTGGGATGCTTATTGAAAATTTACCGACTAAATGGTGAATAGTGCCAAAATGTGCAGACTGATCTTGGTCTGCATTGGTCGCAAAGGCAAACATTAATGCTGAAAGCAGGAGAAGGGTTAAGGATCACAGTGAATAATTATCTCATGGTATTTTGATAAGTTTGATAAATTTCCTGGCATGGAAAAGTACTGTCACACTTTCATTTAGCTTGTATAGTTGTGACAATGTTTGCTTTTTAAAGCCGATTCTCACAAGTTTTACAATAAGTTATCGTTTTTATGACTGACAGTCTGAGATTTACCATACCATTTTATAAGGTAGATAAATTTTGCTTACTGTATCATATAAAAGAAGTTGACTTTTCTTTGAAAGAAAGAAATTGCTGTGGAATTTTGTTTTATACAGAATTATCTATGTAAAGTAGTTTCCTTGATGTCAGTGTTTAGAGTGATGTGTAACATTTATGTATTGTTTCTTCTCCACAGGGGGAATAAAGCTTGGTCTTGGAGATTTTATATTTTATGGTGTGCTCGTCGGCAAAGCGTCGTCATATGGAGACTGGAACACAACTCTTGCTTGTTTTGTGGCTATTCTTATTGTAAGTATCTTGGTACCAGTCAAGATAAATTCTGTTTTACCTATTCCATATTTGCTGAATAATATTTACAAGCTTGAATCAGTAAAATCATTAGAACAACATATCCTCAAACCAAAACCCGTAACATCATTTGAAAGGTTTTAGTTTCAGAAAGGCATTTATAATTTAAGAAATGTAATAACAGCATCTTTTTGCAGCTCCAAAAAGAAATATGTTTTTTTTCGACTAAGAGCATAGCTGAAGTATATTTGTTATGATTGTCAGTTTTGATGTCATTCTATACAATGGAAGTCACTTTAGACTATCCAAGTGAAAAGTTAAAATTAAATACAAATTTGCAACAATTGTTATCATTCCTTACTGGGAAATCAGGAGAGAAAATCAAGATATTGTATAATCATTTGATACGTGCTTTACAAGGATTGCTAGAGCATCTATTTGACCATCTTGGCAAAGACAGAAGCGTTGCCGGGCTGTTCAGTATATTGTGTCACATGTTGTCAGAGTTGTCCAAATTTCTATGCTGTATTCTTGATTGGAACATATTTGTTCTTCCAGGGTCTGTGTTTCACACTGTTGCTGTTAGCCATATTCAGAAAAGCGTTACCAGCGCTGCCAATTTCCATCACATTTGGACTGGTTTTCAATTTTGCCACCAGTGAATTAGTGAAACCTTTCATGGATAGATTGGCCAGTGAACAAGCCTACATTTGATGAAAAACTTTATAGTTACAACCTCTGTTCCAAAGACTTAAAAAAAGAGGTTTTTTTTGGTGTTTTTATGTTACAAGAAGATTACTGAGTATGCACTATTTTGTCATGTATACATTATTCAGTTTATGTTTAAGAAATTCCACTCAGATCACTCTCCCTATTACATTTGAAAAATGTCTGATAACATTGGTATATAAAAGTATAAAGTACAACCAGTAAATAACCCATGTTTCTTTGAGTGTTATCATAAAGGACATACATGTATGATTGAAATCTTTGAAGTTCAACATTTTGCACACTTTTCTGAGCAGAACATCTCTTTGTAGATGAATGTTTCCTTCTTTTGAATTATTGAAATGATTTTTCATGCTTTGAAAGTATTATTCTTTTTCTTCTCTTAAAAAATTAATTTATTTGTTCCTTGAGTATTTTTTTCTGTTCTCTCCATAGATAAAAAAATTGTGGACCAATGAGATTTTATATTATTTTTTACTATCTGTCAAAGAAATGAAGAATAAATGAATGAAGGTCTGTGGATTTTTGTGTTTTGTTAAGCTCGTATAGAAATTATCACTCTTCTAATTAAGGTCTTCTTTTCGAGTTTCTGGATCCTTCTCTGTTTAAAAAAAAAGGATTTTTATTTTGATACTTGCAAAGATTTAGCAGTAATTATTACATGTTTTCCCATTAACTTGAATACACAAGATAACAATAGGAAACAATGTTAAATTCTGTTAATACATCTGTCAAAGAACAGGTTATATTCGTTTACTCCATCATTTTTCCTATACCAGCATGATGCAAACGGGACACCGAGACTATTAACCTTAGAAAAGAGCTGACAGACTTCAATATAGCTTTTTCAAACAAATAAAAACTTTGCTCCACTGCTTTTTTTATCTTAATAGATGTATACATGTAGTTGATTCATTAAATCCAGACAGCAGTGAATAATTAGAGAATAAAGGTCAATTTTCACAGCTTTAAATGAATTGTATTGTAATTTGTAACATTTTTTTTTTCAGTAGAGAATCATGATGAAGAATTATTGTGTGTACCAATCCAACAGTTTTCTTTTTATCTCCCCAACAAAGATGCGGGGGGATATTGTTTTGCAAATGTCGGTCGGTAGACAATTCTTCTGATAAATATCTAGAGAACCCTTGTATCTACCTTCCTCAAACTTGGTTTTTAGGATGGTCATGACCAGTAGATGACTCTTACAGTTTTTCATCTCATTAGGTCAAAGGCCAAAGTCGCAGTACAACTGTAATAACTATAAAACGCTTAGCCTAAGTTTCTCAAACTTGCTATGTAGGTTTGTCATGGCAATTAGATGACCCTATAACTTTTCAGGTCACCAAGTCAAAGGCAAAGGTCACAGTGACCTTGAATAGCAAAATGGTTTCCCATCAATAACTATAGAACGCTTGAGCCCAGGCTCCCCAAAACTCCATAGGCAGGTTGGCTATGGCCAGTAGATAACCCCTATAGATTTTCAGGTCATTAGGTCAAGGCCAAGGTCACAGTGACCTTGAAAAGCAAACAGTTTCTGATCATTAACTGTAGAATCCTTTGGCTCAGGTTCCTCAAACTTGGTATGTGGATTGGTCAGGACCAGTAGATGACCCTTTAAGCTTTTCAGGTCAAAGGCTAAGGTCATAGAGACCTTAAAAAGCAAAACGGTTTCCGATCAATAACTACATGTATAGAATGCTTGGGCCCAGGCTTCCAAAAACTTCAGGTTGGTCATGACCAGTTGATAACCGCTATAGATTTTGAGGTCACTAGATCAAAGGTCAAGGTCATACTGATCATTAACTGAAAAATAATTTCTGATGAATAACTAAAGAATGCTTGGACCTAGGGTCCTTAAACTTACAATGCTGATGATAATGATCCGTAGATGACTTATATTGCTTTAGGGTCACTTAGTCAAAGTTCAAGGTTAGAGTGACCATTAACAGAAAAATGGCTGTCAAGAACCCTTGGGCACTGGCTCCTCAGACTTGCTATGCAGGTTGTTCTGTTTAGGAGATTACCCCTATTGTCTTTGAGGTCACTAGGTTACAGGTCAAGGTCATGGTGGCCCTACACTTTAAAGAGGAAAACAGATTCTGATTGACAACTAGAGAACCCTTGGGCTTTGCTGCCTCAAAACTTCCTACCTACCCACACTCCCACATTACTACCTATCTATCTAGCCATTGAGTTCCTGTACTCTTTCGTGTCTCCAGAATTTGCATTTTATTCATTTTATAACCAAAGTGTCCTTTTCATAATCTATAGTTCCTATCATTCATGTACTTGCCATGGCCAGTATCTTTTCATATTAGAAGCCTCTGGCATCCTCCACTTAAAGTACTAACACAAGTCCCTGTCAATCTTCTACCTCCCTATACTTTTATGCCTGCCTCTAGCAATAAGGTGCTAGGGTGCCATGTATATTTTACAAACATCTCTTGTTAAAATTTACAGTTCTTGCAGCATCTCATAAACTGACATTTGAACATGTAAAGATAAATATAGTTCTTTCACAATTTTCAGTGAATATAGATAGAAAATACATCTGTTATATACTGGCATTCTTCTAGAAGGAAATATCTTACAAACTTGAGTTTTGATGATTTTACAAATAATGATAAATCTAAAGCAATGATTCACTTCCTTAAATTTGAATTAGCTTACAATTTTATCGTAAATCTAAACTACAAAGCTTCTAAATAAAAACTAATTATTGTTGTTCAGACCATCTCCAAATAACTCCTCATCATCAATATCGGTACTTTGGTGGTTCTTCTTTAACACTTTGTTTCTAGTTTCATCAGTATTGACATGGACACCTGTAGCTGACTGGTCAAAACTGGACAACCTTACCTGTGACAAATGAATACCAGAAGACCCTTCTCCCTCACTGCGGTCTTCAAACAATGCTACACTTCCAAACTCTACACCTTCATGACACTGGTTAAGCAACTGATGCCTTAAAATGTTACCTGACAGCCCTTCTTGATTACTTTGGTCAGACCTAAGGTAATTAGAATGGTATTTTTCCTCTACTATTTTAACTTCAGTAATTGAATTGTCTGCATAGGTACTCATGTTGTCAAATGAGCTATCTACTGTCGTTGAATTATTTGAACAAAGTACCAGATTGCCACCTGGTAACTTCAATTCCCCAAAATTTGGAGGCATCCCTTCACTGGCTGGTCGTTTCTGAAGAGTATTTGAGTCATAAGAATGACTGTCATTGCTCCAAATTTCTCTAACAGAATCGTGACAGGTTTTCATATAAACTGAACTAAGATGATCAGATGGAGTAAATGTACAACTTTTCAAGGATTCAATGTCTAAGCCCATAACCCCTGCACTTGGATGGGAGCTAGCCGGCACTTTTCCTTCTGTGAAATTATCGGTCCTACATGGTGCTATCTGGCAATGACAGTCCCCTCCCGAAAGCATATTTTCATTGACAGGTTGATAAGGTTCACCACCGCTTTTCAGCATGTGCAAACAGTTCACGTCACTTTGCACTATTTCGCTGTTTTGTGTCAATATATTTTCTCCATTATTATCACTGTTAAAAATGATATTGTGACTAGCAAGAACTTGGATTTTATCATCTTCATGCAGCCCTGAACTAACAGTTGGTGAAGATAATTCTGTTGTGGGAAACGACATCTCATTCATATCTGTTAATATGTTTAACCTGGACATGCAACGCTTTTCTTCAATCACCTTCACGAAATTATCTATGAAAGGGACCTTCTCCAGAAAGCGACCTTGTAAGGCCAGCAGTTTAGCCCTGTCTATGAAATACTTCGCCTCCTTAAAGTTCTGAAGCTGTTCGTTCAATCTCGCTCTGGCAACACAATAGAACATCTCTCGTCTCACCTCGATACCACTCCAATTTTTGTCAACTTTGGCTAACAAAGTTTGTGCTTCCTTCAAACTTGCTGGGTCAACAGTATACTGAGGAATGATATTCGCTCTATTGCCTATTCCAAGAAGAGCAAAGACCATTCGCAAGATAAACATACGACGCCACATCACATTTGTTGCTTCACATTGTGTTTCCAGACTTGCAAGACCAATACGGCCCCAAAACATAATAGAATCTAAAACAGCCTTCGAGGGATTCAGTTCAAATTCCCATAATTTCACGTACACCTCCACATAGAGCATATTTGTAATCTCCAGGCAGTTTTCAATGTTAAAAGCGCTTGATCTGGCTTGAACAAGCATGCTTCCTGCATGTTCTATATTGCCATGGAATGCATTCATATTTGCTTGTCTGGTGTAGTAAATCGTTTCTGTCACCGATGGATTACTTGTGTGAGGTATTAAATTTCTCATCTCCGAAAACATTCCTTCTTGTGTGATTTCACTCTCGCACGCAAGTGAATCATAAAAGGCATCTATCTCAACGCCAATAATGGCTACACATCGGTCGGCCAATAGCTGACGTCTATTTTCGTCTATTTCACTTTCAAGATCAGCTTTAAACCGCACAGCCATGCTTCTTAGGGCATGTCTTGGGTTCTTAAACTGGGAGTCGTGGACCATTCGCTTGAGGTTCCGGAAAAACGTTTGTAGTTTCGTCCTACTTTCTGTCTCCGAATTATGAATTCTGCAATCCACATTGTGTTCAAACAGTTTTAAGAACAAACGTGCAGCTAACTTGTTATATCCACATTTGTCTAGATTGATCACTAGAGCAGAAAATTCCACTTGAAACGGCAAACTGTCAACAACGTAACTGATTATTTCTTCCCTTTTATTCCCGTTTTTAAAGAGGAGCTGTACACTCTTATAAAAGTTTTTACGCACATATCCACTTCGAAATAAATTGGAAACAAAAGTAAGGGGTTCCACACATTTAATAAGCTCCTCTCTAAGTGACAACACTACATTTATTTCCGACTGGTTCATAATTTCCTGTCTCGTCATTGATCTACCAAAATATACACTGCCTGTAAACTCTTATTGCACAGATAATATTACAAAGGCAAAACAAATGTATTATTTGTAAGTAATTAAACACTACGCTTGGTATATAAACCCATTATGTGCACTTAACATGCAGTGCAGTCATGCTCAATATACGATATATACGGATGGTGATTCACGTGTAATTTAAGATTATCAGAGTGAGTTTCGGTTTCAGTGGCAAGTGCACGACATGTTTGTTTTATCATTTTCAACCAGTTGATAAATCAATGAGATATACCCTTTAACTCGACAGAAGTACCTTCCTGAATCTTGCTACATCAAAGTTCACACCCCTTTGAATATCTAAAATGAACTTTCCTTCAGCCAGTAAGGACTGATCAATGGTGTGTATTTATTAAACGTACGCATTTACTATAACGGTTTTGTGAAAGAGGAAGATTTTGAGTTGTGTTTGTTGTTTATGGTATTGTTTATCGTATAGCTCCTTTAAAGTGGTATGCATGCTAAGAAGCGTATGGAATATGCATACATAACCTAGTATGAAGTCAACCTCGGTGTAAAGCTTACGAGATTTGATGACTGAATTTGATAAACGGCTTAAGTTACTCCGAGATTTAATAATCATTATTACTCTATAATCAATATTACCATTACAAATAAAAAAGGACTTATACTTATTTTATCATGAAGCGCTTAAGGTGTGTTACTGATGAAGTTCTGAAAGTAGTGGCAAAACTGTTATGTTAAGTCCCGTTACTAACATATAAGTCAACCCAAGTAAACTGAAAATGAAACACTGACATAAACACGCAGCACACATACAAACAACCACAAAACTCAAAGTTACCGAAAACTAAATCTGCTGCTTGAAACGGTTTAATTACTCTTATGAAAGTGACATCATCACCACTTTTTACTTATTTTTATAAAAATCATATCAATTTACTACGGTGGCACAGAGGTGACATGCACAACTTTTTTTTGAAATTGCACTTCTCTTTTTTCTTTATCTCGTTCCCAAGAGATACTTACTCGAGGGAACGACTTAGTATCTCGTTCCCACGAGTTACTTAGTCGTGGGAACGAATAAAAAAAAGAGAAGTGCAAATCTGAAAAAAGAATCGCATTAGTAGAAAAGAGTTGCGCAGTAAAAAAAAAGAATCGTGTTGTAAGAAAAAGAACAGCGAATGTAAGCTATGTCGTGGGAACGACTTACTAACTCGTGGGAACGAGTTAGCTATGTCGTGGGAACGAGAAAGCAATATATTGTGCTACACTTTTTTTTCAAAGCAATACATTTTTTTAAATTGCACTTTTCTTTTTTTTTATCTCGTACCCACAAGATACTAACTCGAGGGAACGACTTAGTATCTCGTGGGAACGAGATATTAAGTCGTTCCCACGACATAGCTAACTCGTTCCCACGAGATAGTAAGTCGTTCCCTCGACATAGCTTACATTCGCTGTTCTTTTTTTTTACAACACGATTCTTTTTTGTACTGCGCAACTCTTTTTTTATCTCGTTCCCACGACTTAGTTACTCGTGGGAACGAGAAACTAAGTCGTTCCCTCGAGTTAGTATCTCGTGGGAACGAGATAAAAAAAGAGAAGTGCAATTAAAAAAAAAAGTTGTGCATGTCACCTCTGTGCCACCGTAATTTACACTATTTTCCCCCTAATTTTTAATGTTAATTTGATGAACAATGCTAGCTCTTTAATAACAGTTTTGCCTATTGAAGCCTTAAGAAAATTAAACGTGTATACTGAACTTCGCAATCACTCGTGTTAGTTACATAAGTTTTGTGATAATTAGCTAGCTAACAAGATAACGTTCCAAAAAGTTTTACTGTAAGATAGATATCTTAACACAGATTATCGCCCTCATAGTGACCGGAAATAACCACCGAAAAGATATAACGTGACTTCGATCTTTGAGCTACGAAGATGACTCACATTCTTTAAAAAAAAAAAGACGACGACGACAACAACAACAACAACAACAAAAACCCACACACACACAAAAACCCACAATCTCCCACGCAGTGATCTCCCCTTACAGGATTAGATGAGCGTAGAGTAACCGGTGCGCGGAGTTTGACAAAAACCAACAAAAAAACCAACAAAAAAAAAAACCCATCAAGTTTTCGTTTTTTCTGAAAGGGTCATTTGCGCAACACGCAGACACTGAAGTGAAAAACTAATGAATTTGTGTAACGATGTGATTTGATATTAGCTATATGGGAGACAACTCTTAAAACACAGACAATCATACAGTACAGAGTTCATTTAACTTGACCCTTTGTATAATCTGCTTAGCACTTCTTTATTAGGCTTCGCTGAATATACCAGACTCAGACTTAGTTGTACCCCAACAACCATGACACAATTAACTTTTTCAGGTTTCAAATACAGAACATCTGTTTATATTGCTTGTAATGTTATGCAGCGTGTACAGATGTTTATAGATCGATATGGTCCAATAGTCGTATAGCAACTCTCTACACATACGGATATTAGAGATTTAACATAAAAACACCTGTATAATGCTGGCATCAAAATGCTATCTGGAAATACAATAAAATATTATCGGCTTTTGCGATTGGAATTACTTGTTTATATGATTATAATAACGTTAGCTAACGACAAGGAATGGGTGTACGATTTCACAATAAAAGTTATGAACGTTTTGCTCTGGGTAACATGTATTATACTAAACTGTGTAATAACGTTCATTCAGATAAATAATGTTGTAAAAGTGAAGGCAGCAGTATTTGTGTTTGTTATTATCATTCTCAATATATTGTGTAACACATGTTTATTTTCACAAGTCGCACAGACATTTCAAGAAAACAGGCTTGGATTAATCATCCTTATTCTCAACAATGTCTTGCTCTACTTCAGTGCAGAAGGATTTTTGATTCGAATTTCTAAAAGAATCTGTCGGTCTGTACCCGTAGATCAACTACTCGGTGTAGTAACGGGCATTGGCTGTTTGTGTTTAGATATAAATCTTTTTTATGTCTGGCGAAGGCAATTTTCACACGGTCTTTACTGTCTATGTGAGTTCAATGCTAGACTTTTTACATTAGAGTTTGAATTTAAACACAGTTGTACATCTATATGTTGCTATTTCAAATACGAAGACTTTGATATTCGACATTTTCTAGCATATTCTTATTTAATTACTATATGGCAAATAAGCACTTTGTCATTTATGTCTGATATTCTTTTCGAAGTAGACATACCTGCTAATACTCCTGACTATTTAGCTACAATTATGCCATTTTTTAAGAAATATACAAAGCCAGAAAATGTGAGGTACATAATTCGTCGAAATCTCGAAAGGTCATATCCAAATGAATTAAAAAAAGCAAGATTAATTGCTCTGACAGAGTACGCGCTTCACGCCGACTACATCTGTGCAGAGCTCTTCACAGATGAAGGGATTGAAATGACGTCACAGATGCTAAAGAAAGGGTACATCGGTCGTGCTAACAATTCAGTAAATGAAGATGTAGAAGATTTTATTAAGACTGTAATTGCTGTGAAACATGAACTGGACATTCGTTACAGCACAGTTGAAACTGACTTCAATGCTTCATTTACTAAAACGGTCAAAGAAACCCGTGACTTTCAGAGGTCAATAAATGGCCTCAAAAGACTATGGATGCTGTTTCATTTGTTAACGATTCCTTGGTATCTCTTAGTGTTATATATACAATATGAATTTAACGTTTTTGAAACGGAATATAAAAATGCAATCCAAAATACTGAAATATTTATAATAGCACCCTGTATTCGGACAACAACTGCTCTTTTAATTGTTCCGGAAATTAGTTTCCTTTTTAAGACTCTGTATGTACACACCATGCCGAAAAGACCAAAGACCTTGGGATATAAACTGCTCATTATCACAGCTTCTTTAATTTTCATTTGTTTAATTATCTTTCTTTATTGTTTTCTTTCTTCAAAGCACCACAAAAGTTCAAACTCGAATGATCTTAGAGAACAGTTTCAATCCTCTTGTGGATACAGGGAATCTAAAGACTTTTATGAAACTGGTAGATCTCATGCTAGGTCAGTATATACCGCAGAGGACATACAATTGGTTGGCAATTTCAAGTTTTCAGAAATGGCAGAAGTGCCCAGTGAACTTGATATCTCTTGGACATTCAATGGGAAACCGATCCCTGAAGAGAAATGGAAGAATGAAATGTCACAAAATATACTGGTCGTGCATGAAGATCTGTATATCAACACATCTTTGTCATTAAACTTCGTGCAAAGTACAGATTATGGAAAATACAGATGCCGTGTCAGTTTATATTACGCCGAAGCGACTGACAGATGTAAAAAATCAGATTTCATTGAATATCGTTTGCTAGACCCATTGAAAAACAAACCATCATGTAATGTATTTAGCGGAGACTTCGTGATAATTCCAGCATTTCAGTTTGAAACCTTTCCAGATACGGAAGTGAATTTTCATTATACCATAAATGGTTTGGACGCAGACAATATATGCCTTGAACTCGGGTCTTGTTCTCTCACGGGCTACTTAAGAAATATTTATTTATCAGAGTTGTTGCCATTGCCCGCTAGCAATACTGTTTTTCAGGATTCTTCTGGAAGAAGAATGGAAGTGATTCTTTTCGTCTGTGCTTGTGGACAAGTATACGGTGAACACAAGTTAGAAATTATCAGAGATTTTTATAACAGGACGAGCAGAGAGATTGAATTGATCTTAGTAAATCAGCCAGTGACATTTTTCATATATCCGGAGTACTGGTCCATAGCTTTGCTGGCAAGAAAATGTTCTTTTTATACCAAGGGAATAGTAAACTATTTTAAGAATATTTTTAATAAGTATATTACCAATGTGTTATATCTTTGGCTATTTCTATGGATTCTTGCTTTGGTTGTTGCGTTGATACTGGATCTGTGCAAATACTTAAACAAACTACGCAGCCAAAGGACTCCAGTTCCTATAATGCAAAGACTCCGAGATTTACAGACTGGCGTTAAAGTAAAATACGACGTATTTTTATCATCATGTGCAGACGATTATGACTTTGCAAAAAATGTCATTTTACCATTTTTAGAAGAAGTATGTAAGCTTAAAGTATGCTTCCCTGAGAGGGATTTGGCTCACATAGTTGGTGTCTCCTCTATCAGGCTGTATAAAACAGTAACTCAGCAAAGCTTAAAATACGTTATAATTTTTTCTACTGGTTATATTGAGGATACAGACTGCAACGACATACAGTTTAATACATGTATTTTACCGCTTATAATATCAACGAAAAGACACTGGAGCGACCTGATTGTGATTGTAACTGATGAAATCAAAGAAATGGAAACGTTGGGTATCCTAGAACAGATCAGATGGAATCCTAATGTCTACATTATTGACTGGTTTGCAGTGAATGACGAGAAATACAAGCTTAACAAGTTGAGGAAAAGACTTAGCAGGCTATAAACTAATGTATATCAATTTGTTACTTGTAATTTGTGGTTACTTTAGAGACAATATGTGTTGAGTGTTTTATTTGTTTATTTCAGTTATTAATATAAATTAGATTTATTTTACGGAAACAATTTTTCAGTGTTTTCTTTGTTTGATTTCAATGGCTTCCATACTTTTTAGAGTTATTTACTTACTTTTTAATTTGTGACCCAAGGCTCCATTTAGCGATGACTCAACTATTGCAAGTCTTGGAGTAAAAGGGTTTGAATAGTTGGATTCAAAACGCGTTACAGTGCCAGGAGTGTTATGTATGTTGAGATTCTGAGTATCTAAACGCTACCCTATAGTTAAGACTATTTTGGTTAATTCTGCTCGAGATTAAGTTCCTTTTCTTTCCAGAAGTAATGTGAAGTTGGCTTGTATTGCGTTTTCGAGTATAACTTTGAATCCTCAACAATATGCAAGTGCATTTCTGCACCCACATTTAAATCCCCATCTACAGACCACAGTTGCGTTTTTAATGTAAATTTGAATTTATTAATCATGCTGTTAACCCTTAAAAAATTAACTAGAGAGCTAACTTCCGTATGTTTGTGTTGCATAATCTTTGTATCATACAAGTGGTGTTATTGAAAGCTAAATATGTAATTCATTTATAATATCATATTTTATAATGCAAGGGTTCAACTATTCGGAAATTAGTACAGTGCCTTTATTAAACTGTAAACTTTTAACAAAGTAAGCTAGAAAGTTGAGCTACATTATCTTTGTATCATACAAGAGGGGTTATTGAAAGCTGAATGTATAATCCATTTGCAATATTATTTATTCACGATTTAAAATCATGTTGTTATGTAAGGTTCAAATATATAGAATTTAGAACTTTACATTTATATTATGCTGTAAGCCTTAAACAGTTTACTTGAAACTTTACTTTCCCATGTCTATCAAATGATGTTATTGTTATTGTAACTGAATGTGTAATCCATTTGCAATATCATATGTTCATGATTTATAATTAATGGAATATTTTACTATTTAAAATTCAAATATATTTTACCTGATACCAATGTGCTAAATCTATTATTTTTTCCAGTTATTATTAAAGAATTATCCACTTGATTACACAAGTTATGAAATTTAAAGGTCGATCTGTTTGATACGTTCGTACTTCAATAATTTCACTTTGTAAAGTCTATCTGTAATAGTTTAAGGAGATATTTTATGTTTAATGTATAATATTTTCACTGTTATTGGTCGGTGGTCTGAATATTAGTTTGAAAATAACTAAACAGAATTCCCAACAGTACGCACGAAGTGGAATTTCGAATGTACATTTGAATCCCAAACTACAGGCCAGAAGTGTATCTCGATTGCACAGTGGAATCCCAAACTACAGGCCAGAAGTGTATCTCGATTGCTCAGTGGAATCCCAATCTACAGGCCAGAACTGTATCTCGATTGCACATTGGAATTCCAAACTACAGGCCAGAAGTGTATCTCGATTGCACAGTGGAATCCAAAAGTACCAGCTAGAAATGCATTTCCGTCTACAAATGTAAATCACCAACTACATGCCAGAAATACGTATTTAATTGCACACTTCAAGCCTGAATTCAGAACCTGGCGGTCCAGAGAGGGGCACACTTTGGCGTGGGTATTGGATTTAACATTAGAAAGACATTTTCATCAATTTTGATCATTTGTTTCCCGTCGGATCATTAGTACAGTCAAACACCATTTTATGTTCATGTTGCTGGTTATGTTTAATGTAAAGATGATTTTATGAATGGCCACATGCATTGATATTTCCGATTTATTTGGATAAACGTTACGTTTGTTTGCTTTTACCAAATGATATCATTAGTAAGTTAACTTTTTTATGCCCCCGAAGGGAGGCATATAGTAATCGCACTGTCTTTCCGTCCATCCGTTCGTCTGTCCGGTAAAATATTGTCCTCGCTTCATCTCCAAAATCGCTTGAGGGATTTCATTGAAACTTAAAGGAGTGTTTGTCACTAAGCCTAGTTGTGCATATCGCCAGGAGATTCCGCTCGATTAATTTTTGGCAGAGTTATGGGCACTTAGTCATTTTTTCACTCTAAAATCTTGTCCTCGCTTCATCTCCAAAACCACTTGAGGGATTTCATTGAAACTTAAAAGAATTGTTTGTCACCAAGCCTTGTTGTGCACTTCGTCAGAAAATTCTGATCGATTTATTTTTGGCAGAGTTATGCGCACTTAGTCATTTTTTTACTCTAACTTCTATATCTAAATCTTGTCCACACTTCCTCTCCAAAACCGCTGGGAGGATTTCATTGAAAATTCACAAGAATGTTTGACACCAAGCCTAGTTGTGCATATCGTCAGGAGTTTCTGCTCGGATTATTTTTGGCAGAGTTATGGGCACTTAGTCATTTTTTACTATAACTTCTATTTTAAAATCTTCACCACACTTCTTCTCCAAAACCGCTTAGAGGATTTCATTGAAATTTTACAGGAATGTTTGTCACCAAGCCTTGTTGTGCATATTGTCAGGAGTTTCTGCTCAGATTATTTTTGGCAGAGTTATGGGCACTTAGTCATTTTTTACTCTAACTTATATATTAAAATCTTGTCCACGCTTCATCTCCTAAATCGCTTAGGGGTTTTATTGTTATATATAAAACATCAGTAGGGGTTGGGAATAAAACAATATTGTTGTTCGTACTGAAGGCCAACTCACAGCTTTCTAATTCATTGAATAATAATGCCTTCAACCTTCATATAAGAATCTGAAGCAGAAAAAACAATACTTTACCATTTACCTTCAGTTCATGCTCTATTTTTTGTCTGATCTCTTTTCCACAGTCATATTCAATTATATATTTACACCATTTTCATTTCAAAGCTACATTTCGGGGGCATATCTCAATTTCCAGTGACAGCTCTTGTTGTACTTAATGTGTCATGTTTGCGGGTCATGGCAGAGAGTTAAAAATGTAGTCCTCGGCACACAGGAGCCAAAATAATGACTGTTACTAAGACACCAATAAAAATAAACATTTTATTACCTAATAAAATTTAAAATGATAACATCTGTAGAAATTTCTTTTGGTAGTTCGTTCTTCTGTCCGCCTGTAAGAGAAAACTTGTTACCGAAACTTTGATTCAGTCTTATCCAAGCTATTAAAGCGACTGACTCACAGAATTGAGCTTAAATTTTGTTTCTTTAAAGTAAAAAAGAAGTTATTATACTATGGAAAAAACAACACATAATTTTAAGTTTCTATATGTTACGATAACTGAAGAAAAAGAAACTGATTTTTAACATGATTCAAACCCATGTCCTTCAGGTCAGTAAAATTGGAAGGAGTGACCTAGACCACTGAACCACAACGGAATGTTCTTTAAAATATTTGAAAATTAACAATATAAACGAAGTACCTACATACCTACGGGGTATATTTTTACCGATAAAACTGTGAAGAGCTTTATATTAAGATGTGATTCTGAATCAAAAACTGAGACAGTAAACCAGAATTTTAACTTATATAAACATTTTCTTTTTTATGCATCGACCTAGCTTTGAGTCGCTCGCTTTCAACATGATATATATCTATCCGTCCGTGTGATTTCAATTTTTCATTTCGACATTTTTTTCCAGCAGGTGATATACTGAAGGGAAATATTCCAATTTAATTTGAGGAAATATACAATGTTTTCCGTTCTATATATCTGAAGAAATCATTCTATATATCTGAAGAAATCATCAGTATTTATAAGTTTATCCAAATGTCATAAATGTTTGACGAAATCATCAGTATTTAACTATTTATAAGTTTATCCAAATGTCATAAATGTTTGACGCATGATTTCAAAGTAATTAATGCGCGACATCCTATTGGTAAGTGAAATATTAAGTCTGGTACGATTCCCTCTTGCAACTTTGGCAGTCTTGATTTTCATGCCCATAGAATGTATTAATGAATTGATTCTTTTCATTGAGATGTTGTCCTTTTCTTCCAACTCAGCAATTCTTTTATCATCCGATAGTAGCTAGATGATTATGGCGCCGACGTATTCTCCCATCCCGTTTGCTCTATACCTGTTTAACTGGAGACAAATCACGACTGTACGATGGCTAGTCCAATGGGTAGGTAGTATCGCCCTGCTGTTCTATTTCCTGGTTTCACAAACAAAAGTGATTTTGAGTGTTATACTTTCAAGATCATAATTGACCACTTCCACACCTGTCTCCGTCATTAACGTTTGTATCATGGAAACGTTTCCCATGACGTCGTTATACACGACGTCGAACGTCTAGACGTGACGACGTAAGAATTTAAATCAGGATTTGTCTGTGAACATGACACGGCTCCACTACTTCGTTGAACATTTCCTGAGAACTTTAGCCTCCATCCAGGTCATATGACTCGCTTGATGTGCCTGAACTGGTGTATGAACACAAATCAAAGAACACTCCACATGCGACCCGTATATCTTAGTTTGACGTCTGAGTGACTGACAGTAGGCAGACGTCGTTGTCTCACCAATATGTATGAGTTTTAGCTGATTCGTCGGCAAATGAATATGGTATTTCTGTTTCTGTTCCCTGAATTTCTTTACCTCTGGTATCATATGGCAAAAACCTTTCGTAATAGCAACTACTCATTGTAAATGATAATGAAAATTTGACAACATTAAGAAGAGTTGTACTCAGGGTAATGCAAAAAGTCGAAGCAATTAAGCACATAATCATTTTTTCCCTGATTATACCTATGATTATGCACTTCTTTAAAACTTTTCATTACACGGACGTTTCGTCTACGTCACTTGTTTCAGTATCCAGAAGGAAAACTTTTCTACATGGAGGAGCTTCTCTGTTATCTTTTCTGATCGTCTTTTGCGAGCCTATTTTTTTCCTTATTGTGACAAACGCTATACCAATCCCAATAAAAATCCCTACGATGAAGTCGATGGCACCAACAATAATGTAAGACTGATTTCCCTCAGTAACAGCACATGGTAAACGTCTTTGGAAGTCTGAAGTTATATAATAATTTTTATTGCTTTATATCATTTAGTTTTTATGTATAAAACCACCAATGGCCGGCATTCCTGAAAACAAATTATCTCCCTTACTCAGATAGCATCAAAGGTAGACCAAATAGCAGATTGGTCCTTTCAGTTGGAATCCTCTGACTTTATCCTTGTTTCTTATTGTGATGGTTGTGACTTTTTGTTGTGAAAATTGTCTCTTATATATTAAATAAAAAGTTTGGATTATTAACAAAAACAAAAATAATGGTGTTAACAAAAAATGTTTCTAAACTTAATGTGTAATCTGACCACCACCGTAACAAATAATAAGGCTTAATTATCACCATACCAAAAGAGAAAATAGCGATAAAAGCAGAGGAATCCAAATGGAAGAACCAATGTAATATCGGAGAGTATTCAGGGTAGATAATCCACTAATGTCCCCCATTCAGTACAGCTAATGGCGGCTGGAAACCGATTTCAGTTTTCTTGGCTGTTAGCATTTTCGCCATATTCTTGGTAATTCTTTTCTGCTGAAATCATTTTGCTTGAGCATTTCCTATAGTGTAGTAGCAATGTTATACTCATATACATTTAGAATAGAATTCATAAAAGGAAGTTGTTTTACATACTCAAATTGGCTAAAATATTCTGATAATTTATGGGCAAGTACACATGAGGAGAAACAAGGTTCTTGTTTGAAACATGACCCCATTCTTACTATTTTACAAGTGTACTGGTACAGAGCCAAAAGAATATGTAAGTTAAAACCATTTAAATTGGCCTTACTATGTTTTATAGCCCTGTCAACTATACGAATTTTATATAGGATAAAGAAGGATTTGTTTAGCAGTTTCACACCTATATAAGCCGGTAATTTCCGTCCTTTTAGACAATAGTAAGATACTACGTCATTGCGCACCTATTTTATGCTCTCTTGCGGATCTGTAATCCATCGCTTGAAAGGTAAAATGGTCTTTTTCAAAAAGAAATCTGTAGAGTTGCAAAAATAATGTTGTGCACCGAAGATTGGCTGGTGTGCTTTGTATTTAAGTGAAGAATTTTAATAATGTAAAGTTCTAGTTTAGGCCTGAAAAACGGGTGAACCTTTTTTGTGGATGTACATGTATACTGAAAAAAAAAGCTTTCACCCGTTTTCAGGCCTTAACATTATTTCTATTATAAGAATTCTTAACGTAAATACAAAGCACACCAGCCAATCTTCGGTGCACAACGTGATTTTTTCCAACTCTACAGATTTCTTATTGAAAAAGACCATTTAACCTTTCAAGCAACGGACTGTTGACAAAAAAATGGTCCGCGGGAAAGCATAAAACAGGTGCGCGATGACGTAGTATCCTACCATTGTCTAAGAGTTTGTATTATGTAAGGCAATCTTCAAAGGAATCTTGGAAAACATTTAAACACATTTATCAAACCGTATGTCTCATTTAAGGTAAAGTTAAAAGAAAAATCGAAAAAAAATACTTCAGAAAACTTATTAGATTTTTATGGTGGCTGATTTTTGTCGTTCCGGAGCAATAGTCGCAGATGGAAATGAATTTGTGACGGCGTAATAGCGCTGAGTCGAAAAGAAGTCGACAAAGCTGAAGTAAATAGAAGCTGTTAAAAGCAGCTGATCATTTCGTTTCGGCGCTAGCCAAGGGAACCAGCACGATCGAAATAGCGACGATACGACTGACGACTTTTCGCTTCGATACAAGCGAAAAGTTGAAATAACGACTGAAAACAAAGATCGTGTCCCGGCACGCGCAAAGTAAGAAGAAGAAAAAAGAAACAAAGAAAAATAACAAAAAAAAACCCCAAACAAACAAATCCAACAACAACAACAACAAAAGCCTAACGGCGACTACACAAATGTTTACACATATCGTTGATGCTTTTTTTTCGTAACGGTAACAGAAATTCGACAGAAAGAAAACACGACGATCGTGTACTTTTCTTAAAATCAGGCGTGTCTTGTCTTCACGAAGAAATCTATCTTCTGCTAAAGCCAGTCTATTTCGGGTCATGACCTGGCCTTATTACAAAAATCCGCGATGCGGGCAAAGAAACTAATACTAGATGGTGGGAGCCCAAAGGATTGTTATATTGTTATTGCGCATGGGGAATATTTAAAGATAATATGAAATTACAGGTCATGTAAGCTGTCTTTCATCAGTTTCACGAAAGAACGACATGTGACCTGTTTACAATGTATTTAATTGCGTATTCAGAGGCAATTGATTAACTTTTTTTCTAAAATTTTATTTGTTTCGGCGCTAGCGAAATTCGAAATATTGACAACGGGAGAAAAAGACGGCGATTGACGACTTTTCTTTATAAATAAAATATAGAAGATAAAATTATCAGCCATAGACGTATCGAAGCGAAGACAACCAATATCGTCGCTAACGGAAAGACGAAATAACATCAATATGAAACAAGCCATAATAAGATAACAAAAAGTTGGCAAAATTCATTCACCACAGAAAGGAGTCTATAACAATAATATTTAATAGTACGAAATCAAGAAGCTTTTCAAAAATGTGAAAAATGAGGCATACAGCGAACTGTAAAGAAATCATGATACATATTAATAAAAAAAATGATGAAGAGGCAGTTTAACTAGATGATGTAAAGGTATAAAACATACATGGACATTTACTCAGACATATCTCGGAGGCGGTCGTTGTATCTGATGGGCAAAGGTGGGAGCAACTTCTACATCGTTTCCCATTCCAGTAACTATCTGTGTCACATACAAATCTTGAGTCTGTAAAATTGAAGAGAAAATAAGTTGAAATAGAAAAGATCATTTTACATAATGCATATATACAATAAAACATCTTAGGCTTTGGAATGGATTCCATTTCATCAGGGACAGGTTGTAAATTCGAAAAATCTAATGCAATATATCACATTTTCACGTTAAAAGAGGGTGAAATAGGTTTCTCTAAGAATAATAAAAGTTTATTTTTAGACTTTACAGAACAGTATGTTGTAAATAAAAAATGTAAATGAATTGCGTAAAAATTAAGTGAAAATGATATAAAGCGCGCTGACTGGTACCTTTCCGTATACTTGAGTCTTTTTTAAGCTAAATTTAGAATCATGAAATCGGGTTTGTAGCTTTTAAATGAAAAAAAAATGCTTGACGTTAGGAGTCGTTAACTAACAAAAATATAACTACATGTATATTCTTAAAGTATTTAAGACAGTATCTATCAAAGCTGTAGAAAAAAGTAAAGCAAGACATTCTTTCTTGCTTAAAAATGCTAATAGCATATGTTGAAATTCTTTGCAAAATAATCACTATACAAATTAAAAGATGACTAAGAATTGATAAATTACCCTTAAACTTAACCTTAACTGCTGTATTCACTTGCATAAGCCATTAAATTCATACATTGATACGTACAGCTTCGGTTGAATATAAATGAATTACAGTTAAATAGGTCAACTTTACCTTTACAACTCTCTCTCTTTACTGATTCTACCACTTTTGAAACATTAGCATAAGTAGGTAGGTGTTCGAGGTGGTATCTGTCAGTTGCTAGAGCTGCCCAAAAGTTTGAGGGTGGATTTGTTCCAGAATATATTACATATATAATTTTTTTGGTCAGTTCTTCTAGCATTTTTTCTGGTTCTCTGATCACAGATTTATCGTTAACAACGAAGAAAATTTGTTCTGCCAGACGTTGATTCTCAACTTCATCCAGAAATCTGTCGAGTTCTGTGTTGATGATACGGTAATCTATGGTGTTGTAAGCGGGTCCAGGCGTATATGAGGCAAGAATATCAACCCATGTAGAATTTACACTTTTTCTAAAATGCCAGCTTAACTTTGCGTCGGTTGTTGATATGTATATTTCAGTATCGTTGCGTAAATTTTTAATCAACGAAATAATAAAATGTTTTTGCGCTATCGAGGTCTGACTATCTCTTCCATAAGCATGCCAAATGATAAGAAGTCTAAAACGAATGCATGATGTCAAATCATTAGAGGTTTTGTCACCTGTAATAAACAAACATGTTATATTTAAATCAGAAACTGTTTATTATACACACGAAAAACTCTACAAAATTTTCAAGACAAGCTGTTTACTTAGATGATGTTAGTTTTGTAGTAAGCTGTGAGCGAAAAGTCAACGTTCATTATGGTCAAAACACAAAGAACGGCGTTTCTAAATCTTATACATCTAAATTATTATTTTCAGCATAATATAAGGAATTTGTGTCATTTAAGCACTTTTATTTCATATGTTTGGCATGAAGAGGTTTCTGTCGAAATTCAGAATAAGGGCTACGACACAGCTGTCTTGAAGCTGAAAATCCCTTGTAGACAAAATAACCTATGGCATTCTAAAACATCCCAGGGCATTCTAACATACCCTATTGTATTCTTATATACCCTATAACATTTTAAAATCCTTGAAAAAGCTTTCACACGTTTTACTCTAAATTTTTTTCTAATTTACATTCCGAAAGAAACATAAAAAGAAATAAACAGGTAGGCAGTATTCTATTGGCGGGATGAATGGAATTCCGTCGTTTGCTGTAACGTATATCACGCATCTGTTTCAAGAATCCCGCATGTGCGTCACAGTGTCCAGTCACAACGCATTGTTACGATTATATTGGACGACCTTTCCTGAATTTAAGCAAGTTTTGATAGTGCAATTGGTTTTCCTTTTAGACCCGAAATCACTCTAATCTCTAATCTATTTTAGATGGCGCGACTAACGTACAGATAGATGTAGACTCTGGAATATGGAATCTATTTTAAGAACAGCTTTTCGATGTTATTACAAAATCCTGTCAAGAGTCAGTGAGTTGCAGAGCAAAGGGAACATACAGTTAGGCAGTATTCTGTTTCATTTGGATAAAGAAAAGTGACCTTGACCTTGACATTGGGAACCTACATGTTGTCTTAATGTGAAGATTAATTTTTGCAAGTCAAATTCCTTAATCAAATTGCTTAATCAAGTATAGAGAACGAAATACTTAACGCACGAAAAGACGCACGAGCGGGTGGACAGTGCAATTATTTTATGCCATCCTTCGGATTTGAATGTCAAAGCCAGAACTGTGATGAAAAGGCACTCCCAATCGACAACTGCATGCGAGCTTTTATCACACCAGGTTTCGTTGCAATGCAACATTTTAAAGTTAAATTATTGATTGAAAAGTGTTTGATTATTAGTAACAATGTCAAGGACTTTGAACGGAGACACTCTTAACGCACACGCCAGGTTTCATTGCTATGCAAAAAGTACCGACTAACCGACTTACTCCCTCCCGACTGACGTTGTCTATAGTGGAACATAAGCACAAGTATTCAAAATCCACTCAGTCATTTTTATATCGGAATTTCTATTCCTTTAAATGAACTTGATATGAATTTAAATTGAATTAAAAATTTGTATATCAAAACAGAGATTAAAAAAATCGTTATACCTATTATTCAAAAATACAATGAGGAGCTGATATTTGTGCTAATAGAACCACCAAATAATTTTGTATTGTAACAATATTATCAAAACAGAAATGTTTGGTAGGACTAAGTTTAGATCTTGTGTAAATATCGTCGTTATTTTAACTTTTAGTGGAAAATAATTTTAATCTATATTTAAAATACATTGGGTTCCTACCATTCATCCATCATGTTTGGTTCATTTTCATTTAAATTATCAATATTTCAATAGCAAATTAACACTCACGATCGATAAACGCATCAGTATTAAAGTTAACAAAAACTAATTAATTGCAAAATACCTGATAGTTGACAGTTTGAACCAACAAACATCACAGCCACTAACATGAAAACAAACAATGACATTCCGCTTCTTTAGTACTTTCTTATGAGATATTATTGGGATACCGTGTACAAGGATAGGTGTACTAAAATTAGATATAAGTTTATAAATAGGTCATAATTTTCAACATCAAAAACTCCCACATAAATTTTGGTCCTTATCGAAAAAATGTCATTTTTCATGTCTAGGGACACTTCAGAGTCCACTGCACCGGTCTGCGACTGTTTCTGACACACTAGCAGACTTTAAGAAATTTTGGTGTCAATCGAGAAAATGTCATTCTTGATGTTTAGGGACCCTACGGAGTCCATTGTATCGGTCTGCGACTGTTTCTGGCACTCTTGCAGACTTTCAGGAATTTTAGTGCCAATCGAGAAATTGTTACTTTTGAGGTATCCCTCCCGGTTTGATTGCACCGGTCTGCAACTGTTTCAGACATCCTCACAGACTTTCAGGAATTGTGGCGCTAATCGAGAAAATGTCATTTTTGATGTTAAGAGGCCGTCAGGAGTCCATTGCAACAGTCTGCGACTGTTTCTGACTCTCCTGCAGACTTTCAGGAAACTTGGTGTCAAGAGAGATTATGACATTTTTGGCCTCAAGGGACCCCAGGAGCCCATTGCATTGGTCTGCAACTGTTTCTGAGACCCTCGAAGACTTTCAGTAATCTTGACGCAATTCGGGTTAAGATCCAATCTGACTGAAGTACACGATCTAACAACGGTTAGATCTGAAGGTGACCCATTCAATTCTATTTTCCCGATAATATGGATTTCCAGTATTGTTATTTATATCCCAGCCAATATTTATATCCCAGCCAATCAGACTGCATCTTTTGACGCGTCTTTATGGTTTACATGTACACACGGCGTTTAGTGTTTAGCGTGTAAACTTTTATAGCATGTTTCAATCATCTTTAATATTTTGAAAATGTTTTGTGTTTCGTAGGATAAAGGAATGGGGGGCATTAGTGGATTATCTACCCTGAATACTCTCTGATATTACATTGGTCCTTTCATTTGGATTCCTCAGCTTTTATCGCTATTTTCTCTTTTGGTATGGTGATAATTAAGCCTAATTATTTGCAACAATGGTAGTCATAAATACAAACTCAAAACCTTAGTTTTGAAATAGGAGAGAACGAAATCGAAGTAACTGACAGATATCATTATCTAGGTTTAACATTTTCTAGCAACGGTTCCTTTTTAAATGCTAGAAAACATGTTGTTATACAAGCTAACAAAGCTTTGCATTTTTTGTTATCAGTATCAAATAACTCTGATTTACCAATCGATCTTATAGTAAAATTGTTCGATCATACTGTTCTTCCAATACTTACTTATGGCTCAGAAATATTTGGCTATGAAAACATTGAAATTTTAGAAAAGGTACATAATGATTTTATAAGAAAAATTACTAAAGCCCGAAATTCTAAACACCAATATATATGCTCCACGGAGAGTTAGGAAGGTACCCAGTCTCTGTTACTGTTAAAACTCGTATGATTTCGTTTTGGAATAAACTTATCATGGGAAAATCTTCAAAGCTGTCCTTTTATTATACCGGTATATGATTAATCAACCAAATGTAGAATTTAAATGGATAGAATATGTTAAAGATATTCTGAACTCTGTTGGTAAAACTGATCTCTGGCTGAACCAGCAAACTTTAACAAGTAAATCTATTTACAAATCAGTCAAACAAACGTTAATAGATCAATACAAACAGCTATGGTTATCTCAACTTAGAGAATCGAATAAAGGACTAACATATAACAGTTTTAAAGATGAACATAGTTTTGAAAAATATTTTAAGATCTTAGATTTTAAAGATTCTCTTACCTTGTTTAGATTCAGAACTGCCAATTTTAAATTACCCATCGAACGTATGCGATATGATAATATTCCTTATCAAGACAGACTCTGTAATATCTGCACTAGAAATCAAGTTGGTTCTGAGATTCATTATATTCTAGAATGTAACTATTTTTCACAGCAGAGAGAATGTTTCTTTAATACAATTCAAATCAGGAGTCATAATATTACTTTAAAACAACTTTTAGCATCGGACAATGTTACTTTGCTGACTCCATTATGTAATTTTTTAAAAAAATATTATGGATAAATTTAACTAATGAGATGATTACCAGTACATGCCATTTTCCTTATTCCTCTTATTCCTTAATATATATATTTAAAGTTACTAAGTAAATGCACAATAAGACGCCAATACCTCCAAATCTAAATGCTGTCACTGTTTATACTTTGGAAGTAATTAAATACATCTTATTGATAAGTATTAATAAGTACAAGGGAAACTACTCAGTGAAAAATATGCTTTTCTAATAGCCCTGATGTATACAAATTTAGCAAAGAAAGTTATTATTAATCAGAATATTAGAAGTTTACCGCATGATATCAGAGTCATTATACATGTTAATTGTGCTTAATAAATATTGCATAATATTCATGAAAGCACTTCAATGACTAACTTTTTCAATATCTGTAGATTTTCTTTTTTCGGTACTTACAACATTAGAGAGTCAAATTCGCTTATATGTCTGCATAAATATAGGCTAGGTCAAATTTCGTTTATATGTTGTATAAATATAGGCTACATTTACTGATCGCAAGTATGATCATATTTTTCTCATACTAGGTTACTGTTATGCACTACTTTTTTGCAAATAAAGTTGTAAAGAGGTCCAAAAAAAAAAAAAAAAAAAAAAAAAAAAAAAAAAATAAAATGGCGTAGTTATAGGTATCTTTTAAGGAGTAAGCATTTAGTCTTTCCCCCATGTAGCATGTTGATTAATTAAAATATATATTCGAACATTTAGTGACTTTCTTGCACTGGATTATATTATATTGTTTTGCTATGTCCCCATGCTGTATCATTATACCTGGGAGAAATAAAGTACTGTTCTGTTCTGTTCAAAACTAAGTTAAGCAACATGTTTGGTTAACAACAACAAACAACAACAAAACGTTTATTTGCAAAAATCGGCAAACACCATTATCTTTGTTTTTTGGTAATGCTAACTTTTTATTTAATACATAAGTGACAATTTTCACAGCTAAAAGTCAAGACCATCACAATAAGATCAGAACAAAAGAACAGAACAGAACATTTCTTTTATTTAACCCAGGTATACAAACATATACAGCACGGGTAAAGATATACATATACAAACAAAACATATACAAAGAAACAAGGATAAAGTTAGAGAATTCCAACTGAAAGGACCATTGTGCCATTTGGTCTACCTTTGATGTTATCTGAGTAAGGGAGATAATTTGTTATTAGGAATGTCCCTTAATCTCCTTTGATTAATATAAGCTTATTTAAGACTATTTAATTTTCTAAATGAATATTAATTAGAGTATTTATCATGGTGACGAAAGTAAACGGACCTGTTATGCAGTGTCTATCAAATGTGAAAAGCTACTGGAAATTTTCCCACACATACAATTATCTCAATATTTTACAAGATTTCTCCAATTAAAGCGACTGATTCACAAATTCACAAAATTAAGCTCAAATTTGGTTTGCTTTAAAATCAAAGAGAAGTTGATTTACTTTGAAGAAAAAAAATCATTTTCTGATTCTATCCTTCTATACGGTATGTAAATTGAAGAGAAGTAATTTGATTTTAACAGAATTCGAACCCATGCTCTTCAGGTCAGTAAAAGTATGAACAACGACCTAGATCACTGAGCCACTACGAAATGTTCTTTATAATCGTAAAAATTAATAATATATAATATATTGTATATAATAATATATACAAAGTACCTCGCCCGTACTAACTACCTAATTTTTTACCGATAAAAGTGTGAACAACAGTTTCTGTATCTAAAATTGAGAAGTGACTTGGTTTAGGTATGATACTCACTATACCCAGAATTTTTACACTTGTAAACATCTTCTGTTTTTATGCATCGAGTCAGTCGCTCTTACTGTGCCGTTTATGACAGAAACGACTGAGTTATTATCCCAGTTAAATATAGATTATTTGCATGCGTTCAAATGGTTAAAAATAGAAAATAAAAACCTGTACGCTGGGCACTGATTGGCTAATTGAAAGGTCATGAGAAGGTGACCTTCTATTGGTGACGTTCAAATCCTAATAGCAGAACGAGCGTTATTTAGGAGCTGATTTTAATCAGCTTGAGTTAAGTGCCCTCCTGACAGAAGACTTGTCACATTTATCTTCCCTTTTCACGCATGTTGAGACTCCCAAATGCAAACCTCCATGTCAGACATGTTGTCACGTTTATCTTCCCTTTCACGCATGCGCAGTATTCAAAAGGCAAATCCTACCAAAAGGTATGACCCCCCCTCGTTTTATACTACCACCATTAATACTGTGGGGAGCATCCGTCGGTTATATCGAATGTCTTGTTTCTACTGCTCTTACTGCTACTGCCAACTTCACGTTTTTCTACTGCAATTGCTCTTACTGCTACTGCCAAGTTCACGTTTTTTCGACTGCTACTGCCGTGTACTACTACCGCCAATTTCACGTTTTTCCTACTGCTACTGCTGTGTACGGCTACTGCCAACTTCATGTTTTTTTCTACTGCTACTGCTCTTACTGCTACTGCCAAATTCTCTTTTGTTTACTGCTACTGCTTTTACTGCTTCTGGCAACTTCACGTTTTCCAACTGCTACTGCTCTTACTGCTACTGCCAACTTCCCGTTCTTTTTTCTACTGCTACTGCTCTCACTGCCACTGCCAACTTCAATTTTTTTCTACTGCTTCTGTTCGTACTGCTACAGCGAACTTCACGTTTTCCTACTGCTGTGTACTGCTACTGCTCAATTCCTATAAAAAATCTAACTGTATTCAATAAAAAGAATAACGCAGGTTAAATTTTGATATTTTTCATTGAATGTGTTATATCAGTGTATGGAAGGTACTCGGTTCTTCGGTACTTGTTTCTTCGGTACTCGTTTATTTGGTACTTGTTTCTTTGTTACTCGTTTCTTCGGTACTTGTTTCTTTTTTACTCGTTTCTTCGGTACTCGTTTCTTTGGTACTTGCTTATTCGGTACTTGTTTCTACTGTACTCGTTTCTTCGGTACTTGTTTCTTTGTTACTCGTTTCTTCGGTACTTGTTTCTTTGATACTCGTTTTTTCGGTACTTGTTTATTCGGTACTTGTTTCTACGGTACTCGTTTCTTCGGTACTTGTTTCTTCGGTATTCGTTTCTTCGGTACTTGTTTCATCGGTACTCGTTTATTTTGTACTTGTTTCTTTGTTACTCGTTTCTTTGGTACTTGTTTCTTTGTTACTCGTTTCTTCGGTACTTGTTTCTTTGATACTCGTTTCTTCGGTACTTCTTTATTTAGTCCTTTTTTCTTCGGTACTCGTTTCTTCGCTATTCGTTTCTATTTTACTCTATTTTTCGGTACTTGTTTCTTTGTTTCTTGTTTCTTCGGTACTTGTTTCTTTGTCACTCGTTTCTTCGGTACTCGCCTTTTCGGTACTTGTTAATTAGGTACTTGTTTCTTCGGTACTCGTTTCTTCGCTATTCGTTTCTATGTAACTCGTTTCTTCGGTACTTGTTTCTTTGTTTCTTGTTTCTTCGGTACTTGTTTATTCGGTACTTGTTTATTCGATACTTGTTTCTTCGGAACTTGTTTCTTTGTTACGTGTTTCTTCGGTACTCGTTGCTTCGGTACTTGTTTCTTCGGTACTCGTTTCTTCGGTACTTGTTTGTTTGTTACTCGTTTCTTCGGTACTTGTTTATTCGGTACTCATTTCTTCGATACTTATATATTCGGTACTCGTTTTTTCGCTTTTCGTTTCTATGTTACTCGTTTCTTCGGGACATTTTTCTTGAATACTCGTCTCTTCGGAACTTGTTTTTTTTTGTTACTCGTTTCTTCGATACTCGTTTCTTCGGTACTTGTTTATTCGGTACTCGTTTCTTCGCTATTTGTTTCTATGATACTAGTTTCTTCGGTACTTGTTTCTTTGGTACTCGTTTCTTTGCTATTCGTTTCTTTGTTACTCGTTTCTTTGCAATTCGTTTCTTTTTTACACGTTTTTTTCGGTATTCGTTTCTTCGGTACTCGTTTCTTCGGTACTTGTTTATTCGCTACTCGTTTCTTTGGTACTTGTTTATTTGGTACTCTTTTCTTCGGTACTCGTTTATTCGGTACTTGTTTATTCGTTACTTGTTTCTTCGGTGCTCGTTTCTTCGGTGCTCGTTTCTTCGGTACTCGTTATGCAAAGTTGACACGTACGTTTGGCATATAATCATACATTAAACACGTGTCTGATATTTTCTAAGATTATATTTTCACAATAAGAGTGACATAAAAACGGCTCTTAAGGACAAACATTTGAGTAATACAATATTATTTCATAGTTGTTTTAGAACGGAGACGTTGAAAAACGAACGTGACATTCAAGACAAGCAGTCAGTAGCAAAAAATATTTCCAATTGTTGAAATTATACGTGAACGATTAATTCATGCGATTTTAATTATAAACAACTCTTTCATAAAAATATGCAAACTCGTCATATGTTACAATGCCTCGTCTCTGTAATTTTGATATAAGGTTATTGAATGAATCTTTCAAATAAGTTAAATGGAGCGTTTTGCAGCTGCACGAATTTCGAATACCACAATTAACCTTAAATAGTTTTCTGAATGTTTGACCATTGAGACAGAGTTGACCATCGTATCCTCATTTAGATATAACGTCCCAAATAACACGGTGATAATTGTCACTTATTTCAGAAGCAATTATTTTCTGATAACCAAATCCAGCTTTGAAATCATTTTGAGCATGTTAAATGTAAAGTGTTCATATGGGCAAACACTTATTTTACATTTGTGTCAAGAGTTTTAACTGTCAACGATTTTCATTGTTACTGACAGTGCTTCTCCTGAAAAAAGTATTATGTTCATTAAGATGTACAGTCCAACCTTACTTAAGCAGCCAGCCAAGGGAAACAGTAATTTTGGCTGCTTAAGCAAGGTGACCGCTTATTTAGGGGTAATGTTGGCTCGCTTTCTTTAGTACTAGTGGTCACTTTAAACACAGAATAATAACGCTTTGTCAATTGTTGTATACAAATGCATCTTTTTTAACTTTTTAATATGATAATTCAAGTTCAAAATAAATGCATACAGCATCTTGCAATCATTTAAATTCTTCTAGATATTATCACTATTATCACTGACTTTCTAATCGCGACATGAGCGGTCTCAGCTTTACTCCAAGAAAGTAAAAACACTTGTTTCTTAAGTGCTGTCCTGAGTAACGTATGCCTCAGTAATGGCATATTTTAATATTTCTTTGTTCTAAGTTTACATTTTATCTCTGAAAGTAACAAAACATTCTTAAAAGACAGAAATTAATACTAATTTGATTTTAATCGCGAAAATTGATTCCTTACATGATAAGAGTTCTTTCCCTTCCGCGTAATCGGGATGATTCGTACAAGAAGCTTTTCTCGTAACGAGCCAAGATATGGAATAAAGCATAGTATTACTTAGCTTCGTTTTCTTTTACACCGTGACAGATTTAAATCAGAGTTCAATTAAGAAGCATGTTTCTTGGGTGCTTAAATTTATTTTAATTTCTGTTGACTACTGAAATCAATACTTTTTATTATAAAACAAACTTCTCAACACCTAATGAGATCAAAGATTAAATCGACCGTTTACTGTGGGAGTCCACTTTAGAGTTATTTTTGTAATTAGGTAGTTGAAATTGAAACACAATATAATGCGTAACAAATAGTCGCCGAATTAACACACTCAAACGTTAAAGCACTGTGTATTGTCACGTGTTTGCCCTCGAGGGTTTATTCTAGGGTTTGTCAAAAATTATTCACACCTTGAACAGACGATACGAGACCGTTAAATTGGGTCGATTTTTGGCAAATTGGATGAAATTACTGTGGCCGCTGGCCGCAGATATAAGGTGACCGTTTAATTAACGTGTTATTTAGAAGGATTTTCGACCGGAGTGTCATAATATGACCGTTGTCACCAGGTGACCGCCGATATAAGGTGACCGTTAGGGCAGGTTATACTGTATGTTTAAAAGTGTTTGTAACATGTTTCACATTATGTTGTGTAAATGAACCCTACCACTGAGGCATTACATTTTTAAAAGTTATAATTTGTGCGAAATTAAACATTAATTATGTAGGGATTATGAAATTTAGACACATGGAAATTGTTATAGAATATATTATTGACGCCACCAGGCGCGTAGCTGCCTATACGCGAGTACGCAGCTGAATCCACATTATTTTGACAAAAAAAAAAAATAAACGAAAGTAAAGCTATTCATCTCCATTTTTATGCTAAATAAATGGATTTTCGTTGGTCAAGAAAGCTCTCCGGAGGCCCCAAAACGCACCAAATTGCACCATTTATTTCAAAATTTTCAGGGGGGGGGGGGGGGCATGCACCCTGACCCCCCTAGATTATTTTGAATCCACATTCTTTATAGGCTAGCTACGCGCCTGGCCACTGAATAGAAACGAAAGCAATTACAACATATAAAGTAAAATGCAGTGCTTGTTTATTATACTGTCGCCCCTACTGAAAGGACCAGCCTCCCGGGCTTATGAGACACCTTCATTAGTGTACACATTTACTCCCTGCTTCCTTATCCTATACACCACTATGCACCAGGCGGACATGCAACCAACTGGCCGCTTCAGAACAAGCCCCTGAGGGGACTCGAACCTACGACATCCCGCTCCGTAAGCGGACGCCTTAACCACCAGGCCACTGAATAGAAATGAAACAATTATTGCAAACATGAAAGTAATATTAACTAAAAAAGTAAATACACTGGATACAAATAAAATGATAAAAAAATATTCAGCAAAATTTAATTTTATACAAATGAAGCATTAAACCTTAAATGTAAACACTGAATATTGAAAGTTTCATGATCCATACATACGGTGCAGGGGATACGTTTTTAGTGTTTTCTATATGATTTTGACAAAACAATAAAACATAATTCTGAATTTTCCTGGCGTTACACAACAGCTCGAAGTCCGTCGTTTTCATCTAGATAGAGATCTAAAGTTCCGTTACTTTTCCTTCCAGTCAGCTTTCAGTTCTAAATGATTTTTTTTACATTGAATTATTTTTTTCAAGAAGATCCAGTTCCTGTCAGACCCTTATTCATATGACTCTCAGAGTGAAGTGTAAATAAGTCAATTTCCGGTTTGAGATGTGCCAAAATACTTTTTGAAAACCTCTCATCGAGAAAAAGATGTCTGTAAATCTACTTGATTGCAGATAAGGCTCACTTTATATGATACTTTGTTGAAATCTGTGAATATTCGGTAACTGGTGTCACTCTGGATGTGTCCTAAGCTTCTGCTTCAGTACAACGCATAGAGATGCGTCCAGTATTGTGTATAACATTTGGTTTAAAAAAAGTTTTTATATTCGGACATACTTGTGCTTGAAGTATTTGTATTTGAATCTTAAGTTTGGAATAACACACATTCAAATGCACTCCCCAGTACTTAAATTTGTGTTAACCCATTAATTCCTAGCGTCCCCAAAATTAGACATAGACAAACAGTGCAGACCCAGACCAGACGACTCAATACGCGGCGTCTGCTTAGGGTCTACACTGTTTGCATAAAGGACTTACTCCCCTAAATAGAATAGAATTGAAAATTTATACCAGAAACTATTTTAATTGAAAATGGACTTGTCCAGTTAAGAAGGATGGCATAATCCACAAGGCATAAATGGGTTAGACAAGGTCTTGCTTTATCCATAGTATTCTCACCGTACAAATGACCACAGGCTACAAAAATGTAAGGCAGCAAGATAACAAACATTATTATTAAAGTTCACTGACTGGGTGCAAGTAATTGCTGCTATTCTGTTTCTTTGAATCCTGCGTAGTTTGAACACTGACGCTAACAAAAGACGTGTCCATCGGGCTCTCTAAAACAAATGCAAAATGAAAACAAAATAATCAAGGCTCCGTGTTTAACGCAGTCAAAAGCATGCAGCATTGTTGTATGTAGAGTATTGTTGTGCTGTAATTCAAAGCTTACTTACTAATATAAAAGGTTGCGAAATTGTTATTCAGAATGGATTTATTAATTAGAGTGGGGTATGTAATGTGGTTTTTATTTAAAAACATAAGCAAAAACAAAGAAGACGGACGCAAAGTGCCTACTGTCAAATATTCATCCGTCTGAAATATAAGAAAGACTGTTAGAACACTGAGTACCTGAGTAAATAAACTCTCAAACACTGAGTAAATACACGCTCAAACCCTGAGTTAATACACCGTTAGTCATTTCCATTAAATTCAAATAGAAAAAAGACAATTAAGTTCTGGTTCTTCGATTGTATTTTGTTAACTGTTTTCGTGTTTGTGTCACTTTGGAGTACTTTTGTTTCAAATAGAAATGTGCGTACAGTTATATCGAACTATATAGATTTTGGAGTTAACATTTGATTTGGAATTTTCAGTGCGATACCAAAATTTAAACATTTGCACAATTTCGTCTTTGAAAATGGAGAAATTGAGCGGACGATGTCGGATACGAGGTGCTCACATAAAACTCACCATGGGCACAGTAAGCACAGATAGAGCTCAACCACAAACAAATTGCAGAGTTATCTTTACATTTATTCGTCGTACTTGTCACGGTGGCCAGCCACATTGATTTCCTCGTAGAACATTTTATATTGCTGTAACCTAGAAGCGCATGCAACAGCTCCTCATCTTCATAACATAGAACATCATGGAGACTGTCCATTATTTACAGATGGCGCTCAACTTCTTAATATTTCCGCCAGGTATACTGGCGGCACATTTATTCACTATGGTAAAACGTTTTATGCAAATTCTCCCGTTTATGTGATTATACTACACATCTTGACATACACCACTCAAGTGAGCATAAATCGCATACACTTAAACATTTATGCTGGAAATATATATAAAAAGCCCTGCGAGGTGTCGTTGTGGCTAGACTATATACTATGAAACATCTTTACCATTTATTTCCGCGTACGCTAAAACTGTATTGTCTGTCTTAGACGATTTGACATCAACATATTTCTTCTTCGATAAAACTTTCCTGAAAAAAAGTAACCGTACATTGCATAAAATGATAAATAGTTCTCACGGCTGGGAATCACGTGACCTTTAGGTTATCAGCGATGGACAAAAGGGCCGTCTGAGGTCGTAGATTCGACCACCAAAATCAGGTAAACTTATATTTTATGGCTATTTCTAATTCCCAGGACCCATGCCAGCCTTTGCGGGTTTCATTTTCTTCCCATTGATACCTTACTTACCGCTCTCGATTAGACAGTTTTCGAAAAAATTTTCAAATTTGCATTTTTTTTTCGGGTAAACCCAAAGGACATCTCTTATTTTTCAATGATTCTTACCTTTTATTTGTATTTCGTATAGAAATTTTATTTACGAAGATTGATTTTACAAACTTATATGTCTACTTGTTTGCTGAATTTTTCGCTTTATTGCCGTGAAATTCATTTGGGTTTAAAAACTGTCGATAGCTCCTTAGGGCGCAATAGCCTTGTTAACACACACGTTAGATTCCTAACCTCTAACGCAACTTCTCACGACAGTTATTTAGGCAGTAATCATCTTAAAACCTAATGCTTTAGTTATAATTATTTTTAATAAAATGTTTGAAGATAAATCATTGAAGGACTGAAGAAAAACTTTGCACCACTTCAGCACACAAAGACGACATGTAGCATGCAAAGAAGGGGCATTTGTTAACTTGTTACAGCTCTTGTTTCTTTTTATAAACATCATGCAACTATCATTCTAACATATCAATTTTTTACGAACTATATTTTTGAAAAAAAGGTATGGACAAACAAGACTATGTGTGTGACCAATGTGGGAGAACATTTCGGTCAAGGTCAGAATAAAGCGACCACAATAGACGCCATCTTGATAAAGGACCGTATAAATGTTGCGGGAAAACATTACAAAAACAATCAAATTTGACAAGTCATAGGTACGTCCTAAGTATGCAGTACATATATGCACACACACACACACCGTGCAAATTTTCAGAGTAAATTCTAGCCTTGCCCTTGGTTACAAATAGATTTTAACGATCAGTTCACTATGTCGCCACATATGGCATGGTGAGCATACATCTAAAAATCTGTAATCTTTTAAAATCAAGAATTACCATATCGTCTACGGTTAAATGTTCATGTGTTAAAGCTCAGATACTAGAAAAAAAAACTAATTTTACTGTTCCCGAATTGAACTATTTCTCAGTCTGTCACTAGCACTAAGACTATTTCTGTTTATTTCACGTCAGAACAAAAGACAAAAATCTTTGTGTTTTGATATTGTATTGATGCTAAGTCAGACAGAACAGCTTAAAGAGGCTGTACTCCAGATTTGACATTTTTGCTCATAAATTATATATTTAGATGCCGTGAGATTATAACAACATAATTTTTACTTCAAAACTGATTATAAAAGTCAAAATAGAATAAAAAAATATTTTTGCTCCAGCCTGATTTGAACTCTGGACCCTCATGTTAACAAAATATTTCCAACGCGTTTACTGTCACCACCATCGCCGCATGTGATATTACTGATATTTTACTTTAAATCTTATACGATACAGTTATACCGTCGCGTTACGGTATAGCACTTTGAAAGGGAAAAAAATCAATTTATAATGTAATTATTTAACTTATTTTTTGTCAGTAAGTTATTTTTAAGCATTAGTCATAAATATTACAAGAAATTTAAAATACAAGAAAACTTTCTTTTTTTGTCATCTGGATCACAGCCCCTTTAAAATATTCTGATACACTTAATGGAGTTACAATATAATTTACAGTAACATTAAAGAAAACCACTTTATACAGGATTATAATGTGAACTTCATTTAAGTTTCGGCGATTTTACATTTAATTCATAGTTTTAGTACTTAAATACTAGTAACAATCATGTCTTTGGTTCTTTTTTTCTGTCCAAATGACTGTCAAAAGAAGTTACGTAGGAGGTATCTTCAGTTAGGAAATCTTACGTTGAAGTTATCAATGCTAGCGCATCCGCTGGAGCTTACTGTCTGTTTTTACATCTAAATTACACCGCCAGAAAGCGAGTAAAAATCAGTAATCAGTAAACAAGTAGACATGATGTAAGTTGGTAAGTTGGTAAAATCAATTTCGTGTACGAAATACAAATGGAAGGTAATAATCATTGAAAAATGAGAGATGTCCTTTGGTTTTACCTAGGAAAAAAAGCACAATTTTTAAGTAAGGTATCAATGGAAGAGAATTTGAAAACCGCGTTGAAAACCGCTGGGAATTAGAAATAGCCCCCCCCCCCACAAAAAAAAAAAAAAAAAAAAAAAATAAATAAAAATAAAAAATAAAATAAAATAAAAAAAATAAAGAGAAGATTGCCTGATTTTTGTGGTGATTTTTGACTATCTCAGACGGCCGTTTTGTCCGTTGCTGATACCCAAAAGTCACGTGATTCCCAGCCGTGAGTTCTTTTAGCATGATGTGTCAAAAACGTCTTATTAATGAAGCGGTCTGAATAGCAAGACTTGTTTCATTTTTGTTCTTTATAAAGAGGTGGTCTTATAAGCGAAACTTTTTATGTATATCGAGGGGTCAGTTTGAACTGAAGCGTTAATTTATCTAAAAAAAAAATCAATTATTCAAGAAAAAAAAAACACAATACATAGCTGAATCATTCACTATCATAGCCTAGATCGGTTCAGAATTCTTTGCAAACAAGGACTAGTGAATTAATCATAATCTTCATAATCACATCAACTTTAGCCGAAAAAGTTTTAAAGCACTAGTGCAACAATCGTCCAGATCTATGCGGATAAAAATGCTGACTTTTAGGCCGTATCAGTTCATAAAGGGAATTCAGGAAGGATGATCACACCCCTTGACATAACAATGCTTCGGCATCAAAACTTTTTGAATTTGTTCTAGGCACAAATCATTTTTGGCACGGACCATTGAAATAAGTTTGCCTTTTTTCAACAAACAAAATCATACCTAACTTTCGGAAAGGTCAGAAAGAGATAAATTATTCCGAGTAAAAACTGAAACATTAATACCTTACTATGAACACCATAATTAGTGCAAAGACTGACAGTGTGACAACAACAGATACACCACTGATGATCCATGTTTGAAGTGGAACCTCGTGTGCTTCAGATGCTTGAAACAAAAGAAGAGATGGTCAAAGTATATTCCAGTAATGACTAGTAAGTAAGTACCTCAGATAGAATAGATTTTAGAAATAATTGCGCAAACACAAAATGATACAGCAAAAAGACTTCTCCCATTTCTTTATAATATAACAACTGTTTTGGTTAAATTTGGGATCATTTCGACATGCCGTGTTATAGTTAATACAATTAATGTTTTCATTCAATGATTGAAAATCTAATTAGTACTGCTTATAGAAACTGATGAATCCTTGGAAATACAGATCTGACTGCTGACTAAGTTACAGATGTGCTTTAAACTTGACCGGAACAATACGCAGCTACTAAAATTAAGAAAGTTGACCTCAAACGTTGAAAATTAAGGTCTTAACATTAGACATTTTTGAGTGTTTCAAATGTATTTTATGTGTTAAAGGAACACAAGTGAAAGCTATAAAATATCTTAAAAAACATGCTGTCAACGACAAAATAAATTAATTTTAAATAATGCACAAAATAACCTTCAAAACAACGTCCATTATCGTATTTGAACTTACAGCACGTGTCTTCTCTCGGACTGTCAACATCACAACGATTGCCACATTTCCCATTCACACACCCTTTCAAACACGTTCCGTTTTTACCACACCATTCAAACTCTTCTCCTGTTTGCTTGCAATTGCTGCTGCACTGGCAAGTTTTTCCTGACCAGCCCTCTGTGCATGAAGTGCAGGTACGATCTGAAGAGCACTGCTTGCAAGTTTTAGGACAAACTTCCGAGCAAATGACACCGAAATATCCATTAATGCAACTATTACATAACGCACCGTTAACACAGGATTCACATGTCTCTGGACATGGTAAACATTCACCATTTGAAAAATACTCATATTTTTGACAGCCTAAGCATTCAGCTTCTGATGTATGATCCTTCATCAAGATGTAATCTCTACAAACAGAACATTTAATAGAATCGACTCGACACTGGTATTCACACCCCTGTCCAAACAATCCCAGTTTGCAAACTAGACATTCTTTGGGAGACGAACACTGGTGACAAAATTCAATTTGACAGTCAGCTACAAAATAAAACAGTCGTTTTTTTTACTTACAAAATAAATTCTAGTGGTCTAAATAATCTTAAAGTTAAAACTTTAAATTGCTAACATCTTATGAATAGTATCATATAAAATACACTAATTGAAGACAACAACAGAATGATAAAAAAAAGCATTATTCAAATATTTTTCATTCAAAATAGAATTTCGTTAGACTTTTACTGAAACAGAAATTAAATAAAAGATCACCCGTTACACAGATGTTCACATTTTGTAGTAAAACAATTGAAATTAACGAGTATTCCATTAATGCGTTCATTTAAATGAGAGTTTTTAATTGTTTTCCAAAAAGTACTTTATTTTTTCCTTTTATCGCAAACGTTTAGTTTTTGTTTCATGTCTTTAAGGAAATTTAATTGTTAAATGATTCATCGCACAAGTACATGTACATTGTATTTTCCGGAGCTGGATTTATGTGATCTGTATACGATTTTTTATCACATCTTTTTTTTCGACCTTGTATATACTGTATGAAACTTAGCCTTTTTTAGTTTTGCCTTATTGACAATGATGATTACACACATTTGACGAAACAGCAAACTTTAGCAAAGACTTGATTTGTAACGAAAATATTTATACAGAAATAAATTTCCTTCTGAACTTTGTCTTAATGGTTAAAACAAAACAACTCATTGAACCCATTTCTGTCTCAATTAAGTTGTACAAACAAACACTTATGATAACAATGTACATGTCTTCACTGTATTCATAAATATATTCCGCAATGTTTTAACAATCGGTTTGAAAAGGAAATAAGTAATCAAAGAAAACGCGACATATTTTGATATAAAAAGAATTACTGAAAGTTAAGTGAGTCAATACGAGCTGTTTAAGATCATGCTGATATTAAAAGTAATGTCAAGCAAGTTTTCATAAAAAAAGAAAAATGTATATATATTTACCCTAAGTGGCTACATGTGGCACTTCCAAATCATATGGTTCACGCCTTTCTGATCGCAAATTATAATGTTGTAAAAATCTAATTTCTGATAAGAACTTGTTTTCGGAAAATATTACATAGATGAATAAATTACTGCCTTAAATACTTCATAGCGTGTAACTGAAAAACAAATCAGTTATTGATCTTTCCATCTACATAGCAAAAGATGTTCCAGTGGCATACCCCAAGAAAATATTCACTGTTACAATTGACGGTTTTAATTCAACTGGGCTACTTTTTCCATCTTAACTAACTGGCTATGTTTGTTGCATTGATAGAAGTTGTGTCTCACCATGATAATTAGAGCAAACGATGAGTTTTCATTCATTCATTCATTTGTTTGTTCATTCATTCATTCATTCATTCATTCATTCATTCATTCATAAAGCCACCTTAGCCAAGTTGTTTGATACCTAAACATTGATAAAACAACATGTCAGGGTATAACTAAGGCTATAAACAGCATGTCAGGGTATAACTAAGGCTATAAACAGCATGTCAGGGTATAACTAGGGCTATAAACAGCATGTCAGGGTATAACTAGGGCTATAAACAGCATGTCAGGGTGTAACTAAGGCTATAAACAGCATGTCAGGGTGTAACTAGGGCTATAAACAGCATGTCAGGGTATAACTAGGGCTATAAACAGCATGCCAGGGTATAACTAAGGCTATAAACAGCATGTCAGGGTATAACTAGGGCTATAAACAGCATGTCAGGGTGTATCTAAGGCTATAAACAGCATGTCAGGGTATAACTAGGGCTATAAACAGCATGTAAGGGTATAACTAAGGCTATAAACAGCATGTCAGGGTATAACTAAGGCTATAAACAGCATGTCAGGGTATAACTTAGGCTATAAACAGATGTAAAACATTGAAACGACCTCGTTGAATAATGGGACAACTGTACAAAAAGTCATTAATTACACACAAACCATTGTAAGAACAGAAAAAAACAATATATGAAACCTAACATTAAGAAAAAAATCATATCAAAACAAGAAATAGTTGGAAACGAATAAGATGCTCCCTGAAGCACATGCTTATCTTTGACATACTTTTCAGGAAATAAAGAACTGAAGGATTGTGTATGCCTTTTAAAGCTTATTGACATTTTCATCGAACATGTATCCAAGTTTCATAGAAATCCCTGTGTGGCATGACCTTCACCTAAGATTATGCTGAAAAAAAAAGGTTTCCTCCTGTACCTGAAGCTTCGCATACATTTTCGTGAAATTCGAGCATCTGGTTGTTGAGGAACAGACAATAAACTAGAAACAAATAGCACAAAATATACTACAGCAACAAAATAAAAGGGTCCACAAATATAAATCAAACCTCACCATGCTGGTTGCATGTGTGTTTCTTCATGATGAAGGTGCACGATATCTTTCAAGTGGTTCGGTAAAAAGGCCAATACACGAATATTGCCTTATTATACTATATGTAACAAATTAAGTGGCCTACAACTTGGCGAAAAAAAACCCGCAAAATAAATCTGGATCATGATTATAACATGAGCATCTCCTGCTTATACTGAATCTTCCGTAAAGTTTTTGTCAGCACACGCACGCACGCAAACACACACACACACACACACACACACACACACACACACGCGCGCGCGCGAACGCACACACACACACACACACACACACACAGGTGTAACACCCGCCATAAATGTGTCGTAAATTGTCTAAATCTTTGATCCTGTCTATTAGAAAAATGAAAGTACATTTCACAGGAAAGAGTGTATCCTGTTCCCACAATCTTACTGTCATCTTAGAGAATTAAAAACCAACTACGAAACAGATGTAAAACATTTTATTGCCAAAACAAATTACGACGATCCATTTGTTACATTATAATTGTTTAATGGTAAACTCTCGACAGCACTCGAGCTTTTTCCTACGTGTTTCCTAAAAGGACAGAATATTTTCAAGCATTCTGTTTTATTAACAATCAAAAACATAATATCGATGATAGTTCGAACTACAATGCAGACAGCAACGACATAGGTAACGACGCAACACTGATTTTCCGTTGAAACATTACTATCATTTGAACTAGTGCATTATGTCGAACGTCTTCGGTACTCTGAAAGAAATAGAGGTGTAAGTATTTAAATTCTTTTTTATTTATCTGTCATTAAAGATATATTAATACTTTATAAGGAATCAGGAAAGGTGTTTATACCACATAAATCCATAAAAATTATAAGAAAACTAGAAAGGTTGCACAGTATGAGTTATATGAAATGTTATTAAATGGGAACAATATGGGAAGTAAATATGATGAAACTAAATTCTAGTAAAAACTTGTATAAAAGACCTGAGAATAGTCATATTAAGTAGATGTTGTTACAGCATAAAACATACATGGACATTCACTCAAACATTTTTCGGATGGCTCTGTTGTATCTTGCGAACAAATGAAGGAGCAGCTTCTGCATCTTTTACCATTCCAGTACCTGTCTGTGTCACATACAATTCGTGAATCTGTAGAAATAAAAAATAAAAATCTTGTAATCATTTTACCTTGGACAAATAAGATAATTAAAGAAATCCAGATGCTTCGAAATAGGTTCTTTTCGATACAATAATAAACCTAATAAATGTTTCGCAGGATAACAATGCCTTTCTTAAAGATGTAGGCGAAAAATATTCATATATTTAGATTATTTCATTAATAGATAACACCTGTGAAAGCTATCAGTTCTTTCTGCATCACGCCGATCTAGATAGTTATGAATGTAAATAGATTAAATAGAAAGAACCAGTTAAGAAACAAAACTAATCTTGTGTCACTGAAGGCAGATTTTCCAAGCATTTTTTTCAAACTAAATTCAGAATAATATTGCCTAAGTTATTAGCGGTGTGAGGAAGGACTGCTATGTACAAGTTTAGTGACAAAAATACGAGTACATTTTAAGATATTTTTTGTAATGTCTAAATAATATAACAATTATAGTACTTAATGTTATTGTATTTACTGTAATGTCTAAATAATATGACAAATATAGTACTTAATGTTATTGTATTTACTGTAATGTCTAAATAATATGACAAATATAGTACTTAATGTTATTGTATTTACTGTAATGTCTAAATAAAACGACGAAAATACGACTTAATCATAAGATAAGTCATAAGTTTGGTAAGAATCTGTTAAATATGTATCATTTTTCCAGTTTAAGCAAGTCATATTGAGTTTATTCGCTTCTACCTTCGCAACTCTGTCTGTTTACTGATTCCAACACTTGTATAGTACCTTCTATATCAGATGTATTCAGCATTGCAATGTGGTAATTGTCAGTTGCTAGAGTTGTCAAATGTTTCAACGGTTGACTCGTTCCAGTATATATTAAAAAAATTATCTCACTGGCAAGTTCTTCTGTCAACTTTTCTTGTTGTCTTACCACGGAACTTTCGTCACTACGAAGTAAATTGCCTCTGCCATGTTTAGATTACCGCCTTCATCTAGAAACGTTTCTACCGCTTTGTTGATCATGTGGTGGGGCATAATGTGGCTTCCTGGTCTAGGTGTGTAAGAGGCAACTATACCCATCCAAGAAGAATTAACACCATCTCTCTTAAACTGTATGTTTAAAGATGAGTCAACTGTAATAATGTGTACGTCTGTATTGATCGGTAACTGATGAATAAATAGGATAATGAATCGTCTTTGTGCAATCAGGTTGTCGTCCTCTCTGTCCCAGGCGTGCCAAATGATCAGAATTCGTAAGACATTGCAGATCGACATATTTGTCAAAGCCTGAACACATGAAAGAAACATAAACAAGAACGTTATAAACTGCATATATGTTATCATGCCGAATACTAATTTTTCTCAATCTGTCATAATTCAAAATCTGATCAATTATTCAGCCTGCTCGGCGATACTGGCAATTTATTGGCAATTGAAGATTGGCAAAATCCTATTTACCCTATAACTTTATATTTTATTACCTTGAGTGAAAAAAATGGTTCTAGACTGGATGAGATCATGTCAAGAATTGTGTTCAATCTTAATACTTTCCACTCTCTTTTCATTTATTTCTAAAGTTTTTTTTTAACCGAATATTTTACATGCTTATAATGTTACTGCAAAGGGTGACCAACATTTAAGGCCAAATTAAAAGAGCCTTTGAAAACATTTAAATAACATCCATTCTTCAGGTGTTTTTAGACTATCTTTTCAATTTCAAATAATTTTACAGTTTTATTGTAAAGAAAGTATGTTGTGTTATTCCAAATGAACAGAAATTACCAAGAGAATTAAAATATGCAAAGCGACAAAATGACCCATTAGATGTTGAGGTCATTATTTAGATATGACACTATAATAATGTACAAGAAGTGGGCAGTAGCAGTACGCAGCAGTAAAAAAATGTGAAGTTGGCAGTAGCGGTAACTGCAGTAGCAGTAAAGAAAACGTGAAGCTGGCAGTAGCAGGAACAGCAGTAGCAGTAGGCAAAACGAGAAGCTGGCAGTAGCAGTAACAGCAGTAGCACTCAAACATGTTTATCTTATATTTACATAGAAAAGGTGTAGTAGTTATTTTAGTTTCAATAATGCGACTTCAGGCAGGATCCTGTGTAGGAGAACATATGTCTCGGAGCACACTTGTCTCACGACGTGTGACCGATGTGCTCGTAAACTCATATTTGCGACAAATCTGAAATGAGACAGATGTGTTACACACACAATAGGAAGGACACTCGAAGCACATTTGTCTCATATTCTATCATATCCTAACAAAATTCTATTTAAAAGGAAAACTGTTTCTGCGTTGTACATTGTAATTGTCCGAAAAGGCGGACATAGAAATTAGCTGCCTGTTTGTCTCTCTGTAGGTCTGTCTGTCCACATTTACAAAATAAATATTATCTGCTATAAAAGACCTATTTAATGATGTATTAAAATCACTTAATCGAATAGAGTCTTCACTTAATCGAATAGAGTCTTCACTTGAAGTCTAAACGATTAAGAAACCGCTGTCAGTCGCTGTCAGTCCTTCATATTTAGTTTATTATCATGCTAATTTTATAGAATATTCATTTTTCTTATTAATTCTTCATTTATATATTCTTTTAATTAAGAAATCAATTTGAAAAAAGTACGTTGCCGAGGGGGTATTTAAAAGTTCTTGTTCTTTGATATATGCTGATTTTTTTTTGACTGGAAGGGAACGCTGGCGACAATGTTAATTACCGCAACTTCAAAGAGACATGTGTGACGTCATCCGACCCAGTGGCGAAAAGGAAACCGTAGAGCAGGCTCTAATCATTTTCATTTTGAACATTGATGTAGCCAGCAGCAGACGAGCAGACATAAGTAAAACAAGTGGGCAAGCGATAGCTATTATGTGCGTATGCAACAGCTATTACGTGCGCCCGTGATAGGTATTACTTGCGCACAGATAATATTACGTTGCACATGATAGGTATTACGAGCGCACGCAATAGGTATTACGTGCATACGCGATAACTATTATGTGGCAACGCGATAGGTTTTCAGCATAGGTATTACGTGGCCACGCGGTAGGTATTACGTGCGCACGGGATCCTATTACATGGCCACGCGATAGATATTACGTGCGCATGTGATAGGTATTCCGCATTGGGACCCTGGACGAGCTTCCTCGCATGAAAGTGTACGACACCCCGAGTGAGGACCGAACCTACAGCGCTTAGGGGAAAGTGGTTTTTTGAAGTCAGCGACCTTAATCAATCGGCCACAGAGGACCATAAATAATCTAAGGAAGAAAATGAATAGACCTTCCCACACGTATTTTGTTTCCGTCAGAAATGTAAAAAAAAAACAATATCGCCATTTTCCGAGAATTCTGCTCTCAGATACGCCATTGAAAAAGCACTTCCAACGTGCATGAGTTCACAAAAGAATCCGAGTTATGCCAAAATTATGGAATATCGGGCCTCGTAACGAAGCGAGACGCGAGGTTCCGGCAAAAAAAAAAGCGAGACACGATATTCTTCCACGAAATCTCATGGTATGAGATACTGCGACCGTGTTACAATATAATGTCTCGCGTAGTGTCTCGTCGGAATATCGGGTTTCGCCCGATTCTCGTGTCTGAGGATGAGAGGCACGATATTCCATATGACACTAACGGGATTCCATATGTTTCAGTGTACACCTTAAGGTTCAGCCAATCAAATTTCTTGAATGAGAGATATTGGAATTGATAGTTCCACTGCAGTTTTTAGGTTTAAGATTTTATAAAAAAAACATTAGCAAACCTATTGGTAATTACACTTGACATGAGGTAAAACGGCGAACCTTAATTCTAAGATTTTTTCTGTCTTGGAAAAATATCTGACAAATGTGCTTGTATTTCATAAAAATATGACATGAGACGAATGTGCTTTCCTGTCCTTTACAAAACTTTATCGGAGCACATTTGTCACACGAATGTGTTTTTTTTGCTTAAACATTTGAGGTCCCATTTGTCTCATGTGAGACAAATGTGACCGTATCAGTCTTACGTAAGACAAATGTGCTCCGAGACAAATGTGCTCCTACAATGCTGCCTATACTATCCTGAAGGCGGATATCGACCATTAAAAAATAGCACGATATCCAACTTTTTGAATACTATTATTCGGACTAGCAGTTATTGGTATCTGAAACTTCAGCACGATATATCTTTAAATTTGGATGGAAAACATATGCAGTATACATATATATTTGACCAACAAATGCAACCAACAGAAACACGTACTGTTAAAGTCATGTACCTGCTCACAATTTACTCGTACAATCAGTGTGTGTCAATCATGTGGTTTAATCGAAAATTTTACAAAGGCATATGGGCATATTTTCTGATTTTTTTTCTTAAATGCAGTTTCATATTATACCCTATACTGAAGCTAAATTTTGAAAGGGACCAAGTTTTGGCTATGCAAAACTGTGGACGACCGCAAGAACAAGTGGGTAGACATTTTAACCTTACCTTTTCATCAATACATTATGATATTGCGAAATAGCGTTTGTCTCGCTAAGGTGTGTGTTTTAAATCGATATTTTTACGAAGTAAACACACTTTAGCCTGGTACAATTTCATTATGTATTTTGTAAGCAATACAAGTGGAGCAAGTTCCGTGTCGGGCTATATCCCCTTGTCACACGCAAATACATAATTTTCCTAGACACTTTTTTCATCAAAGAATAATTCTATATGATCAGTTTATTTTATCGAATTGAAAGCTAAACTAAGGATAGTTGAAAGCTAACTGCTTTTGCAAAACTAAGGACAGTAACTCCTGTTTTTATATATACTTCCTTCCTCTTACCAAGGTTTTGCTCCGAACTCCCCTTCCCCCTCCACACACACACCTACTCCATAATTTGATACTGCTATTTCTGTCTGCTATAATTTCACATGTAGAAATTACAGTTGCAAAAGCATATTTTAAACCTATCTAAATATAGATAACAATACATCTATGTATAAACAAATTTATGTTTCTATATAACTTACATCTAATCCAATTTATTTTCGTAAATGGAATAACTGAAACAACAATAACTGTGTTTATGTTAATTCCAAATAGCGCGTCGGAACTTCAGCTGAGGTAAAACCCGATAGGCAAATTCGTCACAAACTGGAAACCCATTTTTTACATTTTGAAGTTCGTAACAAACTGGAAACCCATTTTTTACATTTTTAGTTCTGGTACTTACTTTATTATTGCAAATTCCGCGGTCTACGCAAAGATGATGTAACTGCACTGTAAAAGGATATATCTGCTATAAATCGAAAACACTTGAAATTTTATATTCTATTTATACTTTATCTATACTGCTGTAAAAGATAAAACTTCACACTTTATTCCATTCATATCAACGCTTAGTCGGGCTAGAAGGTGGATCAGTGGTCCAGTGGTAACGTACCTGACTAGTAATCTAAGTGTCACAAGATCGCTCCACCTCTCCTCCGCTAAGATTATTTACTGTCTTTCGGAAAAATGCTCCATGTATCAGTGCTTTTTACTAAGGAAAAACACCAGAGTCTCTCTTGAATGGTTGTCATTCTGTATCTTGCACTATGCAGCGAAAGTTAATGAATGAAGCGTAAACTCGGACTTCTCATGTATCATTGCTTTACACATAAAATCTAAATCATATTCTTAAAATATGCTGTTACCGATAGGTCACATTCTCGTGAACTATTTATCAGCTAATCAGAGAAACGAATTGAATGGGTCGTCTTTGGAAGGCTTGTTCTTCAGTCAGCTTGCTGGATTGTGTTGCTTCCTGGTAGAAATTTCGTGAAGAAAGTTGAAACAGACTAATTATATCAGCTTTACTAATTATTAAGTGATCTTGTGTATCGAAAAAAGTTTATAACTAGTAATAAAATTGTTTATCTCTTCAATCAAGGCTTTAATTGAATTCAGATAAGGCCCTGTTTCAATACTCTTTCTTCCAATTTTACTATAAAACTTCCGCTTTTGTGCGTGGTGGGGGGGGGGGGGGGGTCGCGTATTGATTCCGATTGTACGTAAACACCTCACGTTATAAGGATATTTTTAGATATAAGGATATTTTTAGAGAGAGTTTTACACTTAGTCTAAATATACATTAATGACTATTTTCTCGTATCACCAATCCGGTAAGCCCAATACAGGAGTACGAAAGGAAGTGATCTGTTCCAGTTCTACGCTAAAAGTTGACACATGGAAATACACATGAAACGACTTTATAAATTCCCAGTCGACAAAGTCCAGAGTGCATATTATTAATAGGCATAGACACAACAGATGTACCAATAATTACACAGGAAACTGTACTTAATGATGCAGATAAAAGAGAGGAAAACGAGCAAACTGACCACTTCTTTACTATGGCCAGTGAGATTACACAAACATCGCAAGTGAGCATACAGCGTCTCGGAGGAGCAGACGGACATGTCACAGAGGACAGAAGTACGGTTCTCTGCGTTAGTGGAACGCATGCTGAAAACAGTACCGACATTCCAGGAAACAGACCATCATTTCAAGCAAACGGACATATCGAATTATATCCTGGGATAACGTTTGAGAAACCGAAGCATCCCGATTATGCTGTCAGAAGTGTCCGACTGTCTTCATATGCTGGGTGGTCTCATGAGGTAATGGACCCAGAGCAAATGGCGGAGGCGGGATTCCTCTACACAGGTTTGGAAAATAAGTCAAATTTTATTGTGCAAATACTACAACCAAATCATTTCAATTTCAAATTTCTAAAACTGTTGTTTATGTTTTATTTTAAGATATGATTAAGGACTTCACACATAAAATCAATTAAGCGACTACTTTGATTAACATGTCAGGATAGAGATTTATAGCCGTGGAGACGCTACTTTGAACACAGCAACGCAATAAGTACATTACCATTAGCAGTACATCGCTTCCGCCATTTAGTAAGTGCCTGACCCTCTGTTTAGCAATTAGAGGCAGGAATCCAGACTATACATTGATTAGATCTTTTATTAGGGATACGAGAAAATCGTAAAGGTAAGATGTTTAGGCACACACATAGTATAAACAAGAACAAAATCAAAATGAAATAAAGAAGTTTCAAATTATGCTTCGATTTTTTCAATACTTACCGGCTAGTTATATAAACCTATGAATATTTAGGTGTTCACGACTCTGTGCGATGCTTTTTCTGTGGCGGTGGAATGAAAGATTGGCAGAACGGCGATGACCCCTGGATCGAACACGCCCGATGGTTTCCGAACTGCGCGTTTGTTAGGCAGAGTAAAGGAGAAGACTTCATTAACATGTGCAGAATGTCAAATCTTGACTATGTAACAAGTAACGGAAATACAAACATTCAGGTAATGAATTCAAGCTCCCGATTTGAAGTTGTATTTAGCACTAATGTTAGGCCTTTAATTTTATAAGAAATGTAATAGATTCGTCTTCGAAAATTTCAGACAGATATTTGTGATAAATGTTAAATCACCAGAAACCTAGATTCTATTTAGATCTAAAAGTTTACAAAATACTACCACAATGAAAATACCTCAAAGAATTAGACTACCAATAAACAGTTAGCCTTCGGTGAATTTAGCTTTAAAAATATCTAAGGACAAAAAATAGAACATGTAAGCCTGTTTTACTTTCTTTAACTATGGAAAAACATTTTTCCTTGGTCTGACTATGACAGAACAACTGTTACTTGGCATGTAATCATTAACATTATGAAGACCTACTGACAAAAAGCAAACCGAAAGAGAACTAACGGAATATAATTACAAACATGAACCCACTTCATGATGAGGGGATGTTATCAACCTAAACTTCAACATTTTTCTTGGAGGCTTCAAATTACCTACAGTTATTTTTATTCTTGTACTATTCTGAAAAAATAGGCAAAATATCAATTATTCCGTCTAGTCGTCCATCTAGTTTTGGAAAATAAACTACTTAAATCACAGTTACCACATTTTCAACGATTTACTATGTTTTAAAGCTTTGTAACAATTCAAATATATGTTTTTCAAACGAAAGCAATTGAAATGAACTTCAGTAGAAATTACTGTTGTAAAACCTTTACAATATAACACTAACAAAAAGCAATAGTTTGGCTTGAATGGGGGTTGAACCCATGTCCTTCAGTGAAAAGCTCTCAATCTTACAAAAATGAATGCAATTCATCACTATTCAGGGTGTTGATTAGGGTATTAGGAATCTGATGCCTAAACACTTACCATGCTAAATATAAATAGCAGAAAATTAAAAGGTCCATCTTTCAATTTGGACTGATCCATTAAATGCTTATAGGGATGCGTTTTGAAAATTTACTGACTTCTGGCGAAGAGTGCAGACCGTGAACAGACTGCAAGGAGGTGCAGGCTGGTCTTGGTCTGCACTGGTCGCAAAGGCAGAGTGAGTTTGTCTCCAGCAGGGTAAGGGTAAATTAGTAGGAAATTGAAAAAGCCACGCATAATTGTTGAAAGAGAATGTATATTCTATATCAATACAGGAACCACCAAACTGGAACCTGGAATGTAGCGGACAACAGGTAGAAGATCAACTTATAGAAGACCTGAACAGTTCAGCAGCTAAACTTGTAATGGGTATGGGATACAGCCAGAGAGATGTTGAAACTGCAATTAAATCGGCGAGACAGAAATATGGTAAAAGTTGTTTATTTGTAAGCATCGAAAGAATAATAATAGTTTTCTAACTTTAACAAGCATTTAAACGCTGTATTTTTTGTTCTTATTTTAGGAGCTATGGAGCTTCGGGCGCAGTATATCCTAGAATACTTACTTGACAATAGTTATGTTGCTTCTGGAGACAACACTTGGAACTGTTCCTCTTCGCGTAACAGCGACATAGTGTCGTCTGCTAGAGCATGTGCTAGAAACAAAACATCAGATAGACGGCAAGACCCTGAAGATGCTGGACATGCATATGAAATGAATGAAGGTACATATGTGTTCATTCTAATCTTAGAGTAAATGATTCCTTTTCCTAATACGTATGTATAAACTTATTAGTTTCTAATATATATATATGGCTTCTTTTTGACACATGTACATAAGCTTACATACCAAGGATATAGCATACAGATGTGAAGTACATTATTAGTTATAAGTAAAGAGGAGCTTATGCTTTTTTTCTTTTTCTTTTTCGCTGTTATGTTTCTGCTAAAAATTAGGGTAGAAAGAACAGAATATAAGATACACCAATATGTACATTGTATAGCTTATTTATAGATAAAGCTTATTAGAAAGATTTTCTGTTGCAGATCGACTCAGCTTGTTGGAAGAAAATCGTCAGCTTAAGGAAAGAATGACATGTAAGATATGCATGGACAAAGACGCCTGTATTGTATTTCTACCATGTGGTCACCTGGTTTCCTGCATTGAATGTGCGCATGCGCTAAGGAAGTGCGCAGTGTGTAGAACACTGATACAAGGATCAGTTCGGGCTTTTCCGGCATAATTCTAATACATTGAATTGTTACAGATTTTTATCAATTACTATGTAGAAAGATATTTCATTTATTTATTTTACTTGTATTTTTGCACAACAACTTGCAATGATTTTTTGTGGACGTGAAGTTGGATCTCTTGTTTACATTACTTTTTTTACAAGAAAATATATTTCGTTTTTCTTATTGAGTATGTGAATAATAAATGTTTTTTTCTACTGAGCGAGACAGCTGCATGCTTTTTTTTTATTTTCATTAAACCCATGTTTGTCAAATGCTATAATACAGTAGGTGACTGTAACGACATACTTGGGAATTTTTCGTTCCCTTTTGAATTTTGACAATTGAGGTCTAGTATGAATAGATTGAGGTTGAACAGGAAGAGACAGGTATGGTGTCATATAGTATATATTTTTAATACAAATATTATATCCATTTTCATCAGGTCAAATCGTGAAGTTATCTTTTCTTCAGTGACGATGCCACCATTTCTTTATTTCTCTAATTTAACACTGGCTCAATTGAATACAGGTTAATCGGAAACTTCGTAACCAAGAAGAGACGCACATATTGTAGGCATTCTGCCACTGGACTTTTTGTCAAAGAAAAACGGGACATTGACTTTTACTACAAATAACACCATTCGTGTCTAATCCAAAGCTAGGAAACACTGGCTGAAATTGAATAAGACGTCGATTATTAAAGGAGTTGCGTCTCCAGTGAGCCTCAGCCGTATTTGTCGTTGTTCATTGAATTATGTTCCTCTACACTTTTTCTTTGAAGAAAATTCTATGCTATTGCTCGTTCACAAATTTTACAAACATATTATCCTACGGACGTTGAACTGTATGAATCGGAATGAATCAAACGTGGGTTTCCGACGAAGTGGAGAAGCATTTCAGCGATGACGAGATTTTCTAGCGAACAACATTAACTCTGACACAATCTGGGTCACAATACCATCACTGCAGACATCACAATTGATAACAACATACGAAAATTATAATTCATGAGAAAAAATAGGGCTCCACAAATCTCCTCAAAGTTCATATGAAATTTAATGGAATAATTGTTAGTCCCTACTATTTTACTAACTAAAAAACAACAGACTCTGTTTTGCGATTTGCGAGGAGCTTATATTGTGGTGACATTGAGACAAAATTTCACAGTGAACATTTATACGAATATATGCAATATTTCAAATGCACTATAAAGCATGTCTTACAGATTATTGTATACTGTTTGACAAAATATATAGGTGCGGTCTTTGTTAAATATTAAAAGGAAAGTCAGGACCACTGCAAGCCGGCTGCCCAACCCCTACTCCTAATATTATATCTTTTTCTCTTTTTTGTCTTATTTTGGAGTGTGGGGGGGGGGGGGGGGGGGAGGTAGTGCTATCCAAATGCTGCAAACAGAAAAGGTGTCTCCACCCCCCGACTTTCCTTGCTAATGATTCACAAATAATACATACGCATATTATGCTACTGACGACAAACAGATTTACCGATATATCAGAACAGTGTTTGTATCATTAAAGTATGAAATAAAATTTACTATAATTCTTTAATAAGCATTTGAAAGTTTGAAGTCACCACTTCGGAAGACTCGCTAGAACTGATTTATTTTAGCGCCCTTCGCTTTATATAGAACCGCTCAAGCATTCAACCGGTTTTGTTATACAAAGTCAGATTTTCGAATCTTTGATAATATCTAGACAACACTTATTGGCCATGCGTCTATTCAAAATACTTCCAACAGATATCAAAGAAATTCTCATAAATTATTTAGCAGCTTGTCTCCAAAAATGATCTCAACCTTATTCAAGTTGAATGTTTGAACATTAATTAAATGTACGATATTGGCCTGGTAAATGCGTAGTATACTTAGAATAGTATACTCAACACCAGATATATTATTTTCTACTCAGATTTACTGACATGGTCCTTTTTGTACACACGAACACCTTATTTTATATGAGGAAAATCCATGAAGTTTCACCTAAGATGACTGAATTATTGTAAACCCTTGAGTGACGCAGAGATTTCGTGTGTTATATGCATGGCGGAGGGAGATAATCGGATATGCAACACCAGGGACTTTTCCAGGTATCGATATTAGGATAAAACTGTTACACGACATGGTTTGGACAGATAAAGGGCTATGTAAAGGGAATTGTGGTATAGGTTTAATTAATTCAGACACGAAAAATCGTTTTGCAACCGTTCCCCAGTTTTGTTGAGACCTTCTAAATACACCCACAAATCCTGTTCAGGGTACACGAAGTAGGTTTGAAGTCTACCATGTATTCGCATCCTACTGTCCGAGAACCATTGCGTGAAACGGAACAAGAGGGCACTGGAACGTACTGGCTGGACCTAACAACATCGGATTCCAGACTATAAGGATAGATATGCTATGGTTTGGCAGAGACCAGGAGGGAGTTTTTGGTATAGCTAACATAGCGGAACGCAACCGGTTTTGGGGCTTGGTGATTGTCTAGGGCGGCACTAGCTTGGATGGACACACCGACCTCAGTATCCTTGATTTGGGAGGCCATAACCGGTCAGCGGATGAAGGAAAGACATATTAGATGCCTATGTGCTTTGTGTGTAGCAAATTGTGTTTGACACTTTTTAGTTATTTTCGCGTTTTTTTGGGGGGCATTCGCAAGTATGTTAATGCATCACTTTAAAATATTATTCGCACTAGGTTTCATTTTGTTTTCATTTGGGAGAGACACTTTCGAATTAAGAAATTATTGAAAGTACTATCACACACGTAAATATACAACATTTTCATACACCATTTGTCTTTCTTCCTCTTTCAGTTCTCTTTCATGATTTTCCAACTTTTAAATCGTTATTTGAGATTCTTTTTTTGTCGCATGCATTTCGTTAAGAAGCAGTTCTGGTTTCCCAGCAACCTAGATGTGATCAACACAGTATATCGTTAATACAATATTTCTTTCAACGTTTTCTCTTTGCATGTATGATATGTTTCATACTTAAAATGATGTTTTGTAACTTGGCCTAATTTTGCAGACGCGTTCAAACACAACAAATCGTGTTACAGCAATGCACAAACAAGAAACTGTTCACATTTAACAAATACACAGCCTTTCGGCTCACCCGATAAATTCCGAAGCCGAGCCAGATAAACTTTCTCATATTAAGACACAAACTATTGTTCTCTATTTATTTGGCAGACCCCGCTTTAGAACAAGTTTCTACTTACGTTTTTCCTAAATAGGAAGTATTTCTTTCATTTTTTTCTGAGGAATTTGAAATGAATTATTTCAATAACTATAAAAACCCCTAAAGTTTTTTATCAATTATATTTAACATACATAATCCCAACGTTACTCCATTTTTATTAATTTACTGTGGCAAAATAATTGCATTTACATTTCATAACTTAAATGAAGACGTTGTTTTGGAATGAAAAAAAGATGAAAATATATTGAAGCTGGTACGACAAAAAATGAACTAAATTATAACATAAGTCAGAGTACAATTACAAATACTAGTCAGAACAAAATACTTGAACATGAATGTAAAACATCAACAAATAGGCACGGAAAAAATCGGCTTTCTTATATGTTGGTCAGCATTACATTTACAAGTGACAAATACTTTAAATTGAATTCAAAATGAGCCTTTGCTCACTTGTCGTGCGAAAATTACATGTATTCTATGTTTTATTAGCGGCCAGTTTCAGCAATCTTTCATTTATTTGTTATGTTGATAATGATTAGCATGTGTTAACCCACAAGAAGATATGTGCAGCGTTTTCTAAAAGTTTATTAATATTTACAGCCATTATGTCAGTTTTTTTTATTAATTTTACGGTATCCTAGTGCTTGTGTGGGAGTGAATGCAGGTATGTGGTACTAAGCGGAGCCTCAATATTGCGTGGTATTTACATAAAACTTTATCAAATATTTATCTAGAGAATATTTACTTCGAGAATAAAATATCAAGATAAATTCATTAAATTTGATTTTAAGAACCAGGTGATTTCCAATTTGTTAAGACCATTTTCCCTATTAGTGTAAATATTAATTCTCAGTTCCCAAAATTCGATGTGTTTGCGATGCATTTGAAAGAATGTAAATTAATCTTATTAATGACAAAGAACTTTTCTTTAATTTTTTTTCTTAAGTGTAAGACAGGCGTTTTATTTCGCTGTTTCACTAAAACTGTCATGTATAAGCTTCCGGTGTGAAAGATAAAAGATTCATGAAATCTTTCCTTTCTCCGCATGCGCACGAGATGTTTTATGGATTTCATCATCACTTCGTAATGTGTGAGACAATGACACTCCATATATTTTTACGGATTATTCAGCACTGGTTATTAGTAATATTTTTTTGATTGACTGAGAATGTGCCATGCATTGTCTTTACCATGATATGCCCGATCAATCACATGTTAGGGAAAGATCGTTTAATATTCAGGCCTTTAAAACAAATATGAGTATGAAAGATCTTTTAACATCTGTACGGGAAATTTTCAAGATAATTTTATTTATAAGAGATCAAAACTTAATTTCACGAGTGAGCAGCTTATTAAGTATGTTCACGAGTTACAAATATTCTGTATATCTTTCATGTGGATGTTTAAAAAACACTATACTTATATTTATCTAAAAAATACTTTCGTGATTCAATTGATACAGTTGATTAATATAGAATTATATAAAAATGTAAGTTTTCTTTAAGCTTCCAGCGGACGGCTTATCTTTTGTTGTTTGTTTGTTTACCTACGTGTACATTGTTTGTAAATAAACAAAGGAAGGTTACAGTGAAGATTAATGAAGGGGGTACACTTTTGGGGGAAAAATAGTACCTCACAGTGAGAATTATAGTTTGTAAATTTCACTTATGGTTAATCAGAATTTTATCTCCTGTTATATCAGAGTAAATCACTGGTAAGTATGGAATGAAAATGTGTTTTCTTTCATCGTATATAAGAAAATACAAATAAAACTAAATCCTTATTGTTGATCAAGTGCCAGAATGATTCAATAAACATACTGTGCCACGTAAACTCCAAAACCACACGGCTTACGTGTGAAAAATAATTATATGGAAACTCAGCTGTGACCGACGTATCTTATTTTGATACTGACATCATATAAGTTACATATATACATGTATATATAAAGGTTTGCAATTCTTATGAAATATTTATACTTCAAATGAATAACAAGTTGAAAAGATATCAATTTTTCTAAGGATTAGCTGACTATTTTCAAGTTTCACCGATTCGGTTAGCTCAGTTCGGATTTTTTTCATACTGGAGTGCAAGAGAAAGTGATTTGTTACAGTTGTAAAATGAAAATAGGAACATTGAATAGACGAGGAACTCCATAAAATAAATTCATAAATTCATAGTCAGCTTAGCCCAAATTGCCGATGTATAAGGGGCGAAGAAACAACATATCAACCAATAAATACGTGCATACAGGAAACTGTAGCAAACCGTATTAAATTGAGAAAATTGCCCTACAATGGCCTCTGAAATAACACAAACACCTGAAGTAAGCATACAACGTCTCGGAGAAATAGACGTACATGTCACAGAGGAAAGTGGAACGCGTACAGAAAACATGACAGCCATTCTAGGAAACAGACCATCATTTCAAATAAACGGGCATATCGAATTATATCCTGGTATAACGTATGATAAACCGAAGCATCCTGATTATGCTGTAAAAAGTGTCCGACTGTCATCATATGCAAAATGGTCGCTTTCGGTAATGGACCCTGTACAAATGGCAGAAGCGGGATTCTTTTATAAAGGTTTGTGGCATTAGGTAATTCAGTCAAATAAAACCGTCTTATTTTGTTTAGTTAATACCAAATTTATTTTAGTTCGATTTTGAAGGAAGCTTTTAGCTTATAGACACAGTCTCGAATCCGTTCCTGGAACTAACCAGTACTAAGCAATAAGTGTAAAGTTTCTTGCTCAAGGAAACAACAGCTTGCCCCTGACTGGGTTTGAACCCGTGCGGCTAGCAATCGTTGACTACCAGTCCTACACGTTAACCACTCGGCCACGCCGCCACATACGTGCATACGGGAAACTGTAGCAAACCGTATTTTATTTTGTTTGAAACTGTTTGTGCATTGTTTTACATTTTTAAATAGTATATGATCATATAAGATCAGGAAATCTTTGAATTTTTGTCAAGATAAAGAAAACCAGTCCTTGTAAGTGCCTTATAAAGTTTGAAACCTTTTTAATTTGTAGGAGTTAACGATAGCGTACGGTGTTTCTTCTGTGGCGGTGGAATGAAAGACTGGCAGAATGGCGACGATCCCTGGATCGAACACGCCCGATGGTTTCCGAATTGCGCGTTTGTCAGGCAGTGTAAAGGAGAACACTTCATAAATATGTGTAGAATGTCAAATCTTGACCATTTAACAAGTAACGAAAATCAGGTAATGATTAAGTGTGCAGTTATAATTTCTAGCATATTGTAATTATCACTTCAGATTAATAAGAAATGTAGAAGAATCTGTGTTAAACAAAGTTTAAATAAATTTTAATTATAGTATATCTACATGTAACATTTTGCATGATATCAACCAAGATTCTACATAAATGTAACAGAAAGCTTGACACAGTTACGTACAAACACCACTACACCACAAACACCACTACAACACAAATATCTTTATAAGAAAAAGAATGGAAAAAAATGCAAATTTAAAGAAGGAAGGCAATTTTAAAAAATTGTACCCATCTAAATCAATACAGGAACAACCAAATTGGAACCTGGAAGGCAGCGGACAACAGGTAGAAGATCAACTTATAGAAGACTTGAACAGTTCAGCAGCAAAACTTGTAATGGGTATGGGGTACAGCCAGGGAGATGTTGAAATCGCCATTAAATCGGCGAGGAAGGAATATGGTATATGTTTTTCTAAATATTTGTACAGAAAAGCTGAGAAACCGAACTGTCATGATAATCTCACATCTGTACAGATTTAAATAACGTTAAAAGTGATAACCAACACGCAATATTTATAATTCGACTGTATGGAGAACTCTTCGGAACGCTTCATTGATTGGCTGAAATGTAAATATTAATTTCTGTGTCTAAAAATAGAAATATCGTTCATAAATTAAATTTTAGCAGAGGTTAGAAAGTGAAACATTCGACCGATTGTTACCTATATTGGTGATTTTACTAGTTATAATGCTTGAAAAGTATTTTATTTGTAAGCATTCGATAAACTGCAGAGAGTTTGCAATCTTTAACAAACAGTTATTAAATGTGGTAAATGTTGTATTATATCAGGAGCTGTGGAGTTAAGGGCGAAATATATCCTAGAATACTTACTTGATAACAGTTACGTTGCTTCTCGAGACAAAGCCTCACGAATTGTTGAGACAGTGCCATCTGCTAGAATAGGTGTCATAACATCTGAGCGACAGAAAGGACCTGAAGATATTCGAGAAGAAGATGAATTAAAAAAAGGTAACGATTCATTCATTTTAATTTTAAAGTAACATATTTGTTTTCAAGATATAAAGTTCTTAGATTCTCAAGTAATTATAGTTACCTTTTTCAAGAAAGTATACAGTATAGGTTCCAAAAGTGAAGTACATTATTTGTAAAAAAAAAATCAAGTTAGTTATAGTCTGTAATTTTCTAGCAATATTTCTTTCTGTTAAAAATAAGAAAAAGATCGAATAGAAAAAAAATAAAACAGAAAAATGATATTTATTATTAGATATATCTGTATGAACAATGTACCATTTGTCCACGGTCAGAAACTATCAAGCTATGTTTTCTGTTGCAGAACAAGAAAGTTTGTTGGAAGAAAATCGTCAGCTTAAGGAAAAAATGACATGTAAGATATGCATGGACAAAGACGCCTGTATTGTGTTTCTGCCATGTGGTCACATGGTTTCCTGCATTGAATGTGCGCAGGCGTTAAAAAATGCGCAGTTTGTAGAACACTGATACAAGGAACAGTTCGGGCTTATCCGGCGTAATCAATCCTTTTATTCATTAATTTTATCTAAAAATTGTCTGAGTTAATTTTCCACCATGATTTTTGTTCTTTTTGAAATCATAATGTTGATAGTACTGTTACGTATTTATTATACATTGGTGCTATGATTTGTACACTTATAAGCACTATTCCACAGGACATATCTAATTTTTACTAGGTCCTATGGTTTCTGACAAGTTGATTTTTAAAGTTTTTCCTTAACAAGTCTATAAAATGAGGTGACCATAGGATGGGGCCAACTCTGACCAATGAAAAATGATTTGTTATATTTGGGTCCACTAGAGGTCCACTATATTATACTTCCAACCAAATATCTAGGCTCTTGTTCTTGTGAATTCAGCCAAGAAGACAAATTAAAACTTTTTGAACATAACTCTATGTAAAATCAGAGACATAGATAACAGAGATAGGCAACTTCCTAGCTAGTTAAGGTCTCACGCGTGCCTGCTAAGACAGTGTCTTGTAGCAAGTATAACTTGTTAACTAGTTGCCAAATTGAATCAAATAATACATTTTCTGAAAGCCTAGTCATTTGTCTGTTGCTGCAGGTAAAATAGTTTTAGTCCTGGTAAAAATAAATGATGCATCATGTGTTAAAGAGAACTGCAACTTAATCGTTTTTCACAAAACTATAAAGATGGTGAAAAACTGGGATAGTGGGTATATTCCGCCATGTTATATTAAATTAAAGGGCAAGAAAGTTGCCAATATTTTAACTTGCAGCTATAGACGACTGTTAAAGCTTTCAAATTATGTATACCTTAAAAGGGTCGAACAAATAGCCATTGAGTTTTAATTGCTACAAAATGCCTTATTTTTTCAATTTTTGAGAGGCACGTGCGCTATTTCAATGGAGTAAATAGGAGCTGCTTATCTCTGTTATCTAAAATCAATTGAATCCTGGGGTATGGCCAATTTTGTCCCTGGGACAATGATTTTAATGAATTTGGTAGAGGTCCACTTGACATTAGTACACATCAAATATATAAATTGTAAGCATGATTTCTGCAATTGCCTACTGGAATAAAAGGAGATGTTGTTTGAAGTTTGTTGTGAATGACAGACGGACAACTGACAAAAGAGCATACTAAATGCTACTTCTAACCTTCAGTCAGGTCAGCTTATTGATCTAGATGATTACAAATAAAAATTAGCCATGACCTTGCATCAAAAAGTAAATACACAGTTTTGTTAACTGTTATACAAACTTTAACATATGAAACATCATGTGAAATATAATGAAATCTTTCTTATTTTTCTTTGGAGGGTAGCGGGGGAAATGAGGAGGGATGAAATATTCAATAAAAAGATTATTTAACATCGCCTTTTTTCAATACGAGTTATGTTTGTACTCGAACACAGCTGGTAAACCATAATTAGGGGAACTGATAGGCGAGTTTAATATGACGTTTCCAGCTGTGTAAGAGCCAATTTGTATTATTTGTTGGAACACTACACAGCCTTATTAGGATTATTATGCATGTATGTATGCGGACAGGAGGTCTAAACTTGTAATAAATAAATTGAATTATCCATTGGTTGTGTTCTAAATCATTTTTGATTGAGAATTTATCTGGGCTTAAGTGCAGTTGATTTTAAATCAACAATGGTTACTTTATAGAACACACCTTAAAAATACATAACTCGTGAAAAAAAGCATATCAGGAAACGCAAGTAAAACCACAGCCTCCCTAAACAGTCAAAAAGTAGGGGAAAAGATGTCATACATTCATTTATAGATCAATTAAAAAAGGGACACTACAAACAACTAACAGATATGAGAATCCGAGAGGTTACCGCCTTGGAAAGGTCAGTTGCAAAACATCTGCCACTGGGAGTTTACACCAGGTGCACCAACTACGCAATTCCTTTAGGTATTACGTAAACACCGGGGGTAAACTTAAACATCAATGTCAAAATAGCAAACGCTTCAAGTCATACGTGGTGCAATTTAGATATGTGGCAACAATCGAGCTGGAAAAAGGAATTGCATTTATAATTTAATAGTGTAAAACTTGCTTGTTTTTTTCCCCATTATCTCGATGGTAGTTCGAACGCGCACAAACTGCAAAATATGTACATGTGCTTCCTTCTTCTGTAAGTGAAAGCATTGCAGAGTAAAAACTTGATGTCCTGTCGTTCTTACTGTTTGAAATTATGATTGCTTTCTGTCTATATATAGCGCAAATTATGCAATGGGAAATTCATCTTTGCCGAAAATAAAATGTCAAATTTCTATACGGGCTCTATAAATAGTTATTTCCCCTCGAGTATTCAATCTAAAACTACCATATATAGATTTCATAATAACGTCGGTAAATACATGTTTAGTCCAAATTAGAAACCCGTACTTTTATTTATAGTTCCATACACGAATAAAAGCATTGTTGAAGTAGGAAGTCACCGATGCGTATAATTTGCTAGTGCAAATTGAAAATGATAAGTGTCCTTTAAACTTTATATATTATCTATACTTCATTGTCATACTGCTGTTTGTTATTTTATTTTGTCAAAGGTTAACAGTTGTAGAAATTTCAACCTGCACTTCAAGGATACCTGTTTTTGCATATTATTAACAGGTGTATAAGCGTAGTTAATGGAAGCTTTTTATGTCAGTCTGCAGTATCTAGCAAGACGACTTTCAATTATAAGTTAGTTATAATGCTCACTTACCAGAATCATGTCGGGGAGGAAAGGAACGTATAGGTTATGTTATAAGAACTATGAATCTGTAATGATATGAATAAAATTCAGGCAAGAAAACAATGAACATTTAAATTTCTTCTGTACTCTTCTGTACTTCTGTACTATAATTTAATTTTCTTCTCTTTTGTGTAGAGACATTCCTAGTTCCTTCTCTGTAACTGAATATCTGAAAAGGAAGCATCAAACTTCGAATGTTTGCATACGTAAGTTGTATTGTAGTTACAAGATTGGCTGTCTACCTTATCTTAAAATAATTATCCACAACATCAAGCAGTTAAAGATTTTTATTTCAGAAACGAAAATGAACATTTAAATTTCTCAGAAACTCTTTATCAGCTGAGTTTCATTCTAATTTTCTTTAATTGTCACAAGGTACACAGTGTGCCGCCCATACATATTAACGCTCGGTCGTGCTTGGAGTTGTCCAGTGGGTATACTAGATTTGAAATCCAGGTGTCAGATGTTCGCTACACCGTTCCTCCCCGAGTCCATAAGTCCAATCAGTACACTGAGCATAGTAAAGTACCAGGATGCCTCTGGAATGTTAGTCTTTCTGTATCTTGTACTATGCAGCGAAAGGTTAAGTATGAAGCGTAAACTTGACTTCTCATGTATCATTGCTCAGCGCTTAAAATACAAAAAGGAACAGAAAAAAAATCTCGGAATGGTGTGCTTCTGGGTAGAATTTCTGTAAGTCAGTTTTAACTGAAATATTGAACTTTTACATAATCTGAATATGTGTTTGATCCTGTCTAAAAACACCCTCATCATATTACCTTTTCTATTTATTGAGTGATTTTCACTTACATATTATCTGAAAATAAAATGATAATTTTAGAGCGTCATTTTATACATTCATGCAACAAAGATAATGTCGTCTTTGTTTATTAATATATAATTAGAATTTTCTTCCTGAAAAAAACGTTAAACCAAGAGGTTTCGAAACAACCTCTACAAAGGATGAATTTTCAAACATGTGAAAAGGAAAACATTCCAGAAACCTTAGAACGATAAATGATATAAGGTTTATATTACACTTTGTCAGGATATTTAAATTTCGAATAGATAACGATTCAGCAATCAAGTTAGTTAAGCCGGATATTACTGAACTCGAGTGCACGAGGAAGTGATTTGTTTCAGTTGTAAACTTAAAGAAGTCACTTGGAATACACGTTCAACTTTCCAACAAATTCACAGTCTGCTTAAACATTGCCAATTTATAAGAGGCGAAAAAATAATAAATGAACCAATAAATACATGACTGTATCCAGGAAGCTGTAAACAGCGATGCGGAAAAATTAAGGAAAATGAAGGGACAGACCACATCTCTAATCTGGTCACTGAGACTACACAAACACCGGAAAAACCATACAGGGTCTCAGAGGAGCAGGACATATCACAGAGGAAAATAATCCAGTTCTTTGCGTGAGTGGAACGCGTACGGATTAAAGGACCGCGATTCTTGGAAAGAAAACATCTTTCCAGGTGAACGAACATATCGATTTGTATCCTGGAATAACGAATGAAAACGCGAAGCATCCAGATTATGCTCTAAGAACTGCCCCACTGTCATCATATGCTGACTGGGTCCATGGGGGGATTGACCCATTGCAAATTTGAGAGTCGGGATTCCTTTGCAGCAGGTTTGAGAAAAAAATTCAAATATCATTAAGCGAAAAATACTAAAACTAAATTATTTCAATCTAAATTTCTTAAGCTGTTGTTTATGTTACATTATAAGATTGGATTAAAGACTTCAAACATCAGTTAAGCGAGCTAACTACTTTGATAGGCACTTCAAAGTAAAATTTATAGGCGTTGACAAGCTCCTTAGAACATGATGACGCAAGATGTACATTGATTAGATCTGTTATTAGGAAAACGATGCAATCGTAAAATGAAGATGTTTAAGCAAACATATATTATGAACAAAATAAAATCAAATCAAAGAAGTTTCAAATTTTGCTTAGATTTTTCAATACTATCCGGTGAATTTTATAAACTTATAAATATCTAAGTGTTCACGACTGTGTGCGATGTTTTTTTTCTGTGGCGGTGGAATGAAAGATTGGCAGAACGGCGATCGAACACGCCAGATGCGCGTTTGTTAAACAGAGTAAAGGAGAAGACTTCATTAACATGTGCAGAATGTCAAATCTTGTCTATGTAACAATTAACGGAAATGCAAACATTCAGGTAATGAATTCAAGCTCCCGATTTGAAGTTATTAAGTACTAAAATTAGGCCTTTAATTTTGTAAGAAATGTAGTAGAATATTATTAATGTTAAATCACTAGAAACCTGGATTCTATATACATCTAAGATTTACAAAATACTACTACAATGAAAATACCTCAAAGTATTAGACTACCAATAAACAGTTTGTTAGAACTCAGTGAATTGAGCTTTTAGAAAAATATACAATCTTAGGACAAAATGTAGAACATTTAAGACTCTTTTACTCTGGGGCGTTTCATGAAATGACTAATATTCACTTCAAACCTCACCCAAAATAATTGGTTTATAAACTGTGGAAACACAAAGTTTTTCTTGGTCTGACTGAAAGAACAACTATTACTTGGCATTTAATCATTTACATTAAGAAGACCTACTGACTGCTGACAAAAAGCAAACCAAAAGAGAACTAACGGAATTTAATTATAAACATGAACCCACTTCTTGATGAGGGGATGTTATCAACCTTAACTTCAACATAAATCTTAGAGGCTTTAAATTAGCTACAAATATCTTTACTCACGTACTCTTCTGAACAAATAGGCAAAATATCAAATAGGTTTACCAAAACAACTAATATCATAGATACCAAAGAAAGGAATTGAATTGAAATTAAATGAAACTTACCGTTGTAAAACCATTACAGCAATATAAAACTGCCAAAAAAAAGAGAATTTTTAATGGCTTGAGTGGGGTTTGAACCCATGTTTTTCAGAGAAAATATCTCAATCTTACAGAAATGAATGAAATTGAATACTATTCAGAGTGTTTGTAGGTTATTTGGAATATGATGCCTTAAGCCTTACCATGCTAAATATAAACAAAATTAACTTCTCCACTTTCATTTTGGACAGATCCATTAATTGTTTATAAGGATGCGTATTGAAAATTTATTGGCTCAATAGTGAATAGTGCAGACCATTATCAGAATGCAAGGTACAAGGAGGTTAGGGTGATCTTGGTGTGCACTGGTCGAAAAGACAGAGTGTTTGCCTCCAGCAGGGTAAGGGATAATTAGCAGGAAATTGAAAAAGAAGAAAAAAAAGCATAAGGGTTGAAAGGGACTGTAGAAAGACTTGTGTTATTCTATATCAATACTGGTACCACCAAATTGCAACCTGGAATGTAGCGGTCAACAGGTAAAGGATCAACTTATAGAGGACCTGAACAGTTTGGCGGCAAACTTTGTAATGCGTATGGGTTACAGCCAGGGAGATGTTGGATGCGCAGTTAAATTGGCGAGGCAGAAATATGGTAAAAGTTGTTTATTTCTAAGTGTCGAAAGAATTACAATGAGTTTTCTATCTTTAACAAACAGTTCAACGCTCTATTTTCGGTTATTATTTTAGGAGGTGTGGAGCTTCGGGCGCAGTGTATCCTTGAATACTTACTTGACAACAGCTATGTTGCTACTGAAGACAACACTTGGAACACATCGCGTAACATCGACACATTGTCGTCTACTAGAGCAGGTACTAGAAACAAAACATCCGAGCGACGGAAAGGACATGACGATACTGGAGAAACAGCTGAAATGAATGAAGGTACATATGTTCATTCTAATCTTAGAGTAATTGATACCTCTAATTAGTTTCTAAAATCTATATGGATTCTTTTTTGACGAAAGTACATAAGCCTACATAGCAAGGATATAGCATACATGTTTGTAAAAAGTAAAGAAGAGCTTATAATGTTTGTCCGTTTATTTTTTCCCCGTTATTTTTCTGCTTGAAAGTTAAGTAGAAAGAAAACAAATTCGCAGTTTACTATTAGATACACTAATATGTACAAATTACAGCTTGTTTCCGACCCGGCTAGCTCAATCGGTAGAGCATCGGATTATTGATATTGACTATCCCGGTTCAATCCTCATCAGGGCCGACAAAATTACTGAATACGTCTATAGGTCATTTGTCCCTCACCTCTGAAGCAAGTGAGGAAGTAGTCAGTCACTTGCAGAGAAATTGGTAAGTAAACTGGTTGTATACCCAGGAAAACTGGTTTGGTGGATTGACCGCCAGGATATGACCTTAGCTGTCAAAGCTGGCGTAACACCGCAATAAAACGAAACCAGTTAAGGGAAACGCTTATTAGAAAGGTTTTCTGTTGCAGAACAACTCAATTTGTTGGAAGAAAATCGTCAGCTTAAGGAAAGAATGACATGTAAGATATGCATCGACAAGGACGCCTGTATTGTGTTTCTGCCTTGTGGTCACCTGGTTTCCTGCATTGAATGTGCGCATGCGCTAAGAAAATGCGCAGTGTGTAGAACTCTGATAGAAGGAACAGTACGGGCTTTTCCGGCGTAATCCTAATTTGTTGAATGTTCCCAGATTTTTTACAAATACATTGTTAAAAGAGTTTAGAGTGCAAGTTCATGTTGATTTATTGTATTAATTGTTAAGTATACAAAATTCACTTGCTAAGCTTTCATCTTTAAAAAGTGTATATTATAGTGTACCGTCATTTAATTTAGTTCATTTTACTTGTTGTTTTGTTCAGCAACTCACTATGATATCACTTTTTGCGGATGTGAGGTTGGATGATAACTGTTTCTTTCTTTAAAATAAAGGGTTCAATGTTTATCTGTAGATATATGCATTTCGTAACATGTGTTGATTAAATATTATTTCAAGTCTTAATGGGTATTTTTATGGACATTTTGTTTACATTTTTTTCTATTTTCTGTTCAAAATCATGTCTAATTACCTGTGTTACTATATACGTTTTGTCAAGTGCAGTGTACATTAGATACACAAAATTGTGCACTTAGCATAAGTCTGTGATAAATGCTTTTTTTCTATTTCTAGTTCATAATGTTGTCATGTAATCTAGTCCATTATTACATTTATTTATTTTACAAGAAGACATATCACGTTGTCGTTATGCAAATATACACTGAATACAAGACAATGCAAAATTTTCTATGTGAATTTGAATAATAGATCTAAATGTTTTTCTTTTGAGCGAGACAGCTGCATGGTTTCTTTTATTTTCATTAAACCCCTGTTTTCCACATACTACAATACAGTAGGTGACTGTAACAGTATATTTGTAAATGTTTCATTCCCCTTCGAAGTTTTAGAAAAATATTCAGATCTCTTGTATGAAAAGGTAAAGGTCAAACAGGTAGAGACAGGTATGATGTAATAAAGTACAGATTTTTGATACCAAAGGTATATCCTTTTTCATCTTGTCAGATCATGCAGTTTTCTTTTCTGCAGGTGAAGTTTTTTTTACAATAGGCACTGCTCTTAGTAAAAGCCTGTGTTCCATTGTTTTTATTCCAACCTAGATTGCTGATTGATGACTGGTCCACAAGCAAGAAAGGGATTCACAGTATGAGACAGCTGTGTCTCAGGTTTCGTGAGAAATTAAATTTATATAATTTCTCCTATAATTCACAAGTGAATTAGTTCCACAGCAAAAAAAAAGTTTTCCAGTTCCTTTTTTTTAAAATAAGCATTTCAGTGGAATAATTATAAAAACACAAGTAATGAAAGTAACAAATAAATACATTTTTGAACAAGTGGCATTTTTTTCGAATTCGTATCTACAGTATCATGAATATTTGCTTACGCAACGTCTCTCCACGGGAGTGCAAGCTCTTTCTTGAACGGTGTGTCAAAGACATTTCTTTTTAAATTTTCTTCTGGCTAGCTTTTTAACACCAGGAAATTTGTGCGGGATTTAAAACAAATGTTAATTCTGTCGATAATGTAGATTGGCAGTTTTAAAATACTGTTTATAATCATAGATTATCTGTGAACACATTTTATACTCAAGGAAACTGTCGCGTCTTCTGCCTGTAACATCTTTCTTGTCTTGACTGTTTCTTAGCAACCTTTGTTTGTAGTTAAATGAATCTTTATGGGATGTTTTGGTAACATAGGCACAATAAAGATATGGCAAACATGATTCTGCTGGTTTGGTTTTCAGGGAGAAATGAGCCCTTAAACTACGCACTTCATACGCACTTCAATTTCGCAATTCGTGTACGGGCAATTTATCAGTTAGCACTTGCTCAGATAAATGCAAGTTGATGGGAAGCACCGTAACCAAGAAGAGACGCACCGATTTGTAAGCTTGATCCTGCCGGACGTATTGTAAAAAATATAATGGGCCATTGAATTTTACTACATTTAGCACCATTCTTGTCCAATCAATATGTAAGGAAACATTGTCTGGAATTGAATAAGACGTCAATTATTGAAAGACATGCGCCTCTTGTGAGTATGAGCCGCATTGTTCGTTGTTCATAGAGTTATGTTCCCCTACAATTTTGCTTCAAAGAAAACACTATGCTGTTGCTCGTTCACATTTTTTATTGAAAATCAGAAATCAGATTGCATTGGATACATTGTATGGGTAGGTTTCAGCGGAGGATGAAGTTTCCAGCAAAACATTGGCTGCAAGTCACTCTTAATGTCAAAGTATTTTGCATATCAACAAGGACTTTCGGGTCAAGATAAAAATATTTCTGACATTGACCGAATGAGCAAGTCTCTGAAATTAACGTCAAATCTTTGAGATTTTAAGGGCTGATCACAATTGTGTTGTGAATGGAAACCTTTAAAATCTTTAATTAGAACCTAAGTGTACGTCATGCAATCGAGCTAAGTTTCTCGGTTCAGATCAAAGTTACACATAATCGTTTCTTTTAGAAGTTAGAACCTGTTTTAATTGTTTCTTCTATGATCTAGATTGACAAGAATACTATAATTTTGATGGCCCTGAAGTACTCAAGACTTCAGAGTTGTACCGATCGTTGTCTTCATTATTGTTTATGCACTTTTGTCGTTTTTGTAATTATAAATAAGTCATGTAAGTCGTGTGTGTGTTTGTTTGTGTGTCCAGATGCCAGATACGTTAAAGTGCTCGCTCAAAACAACAAATTCCATCTTATCGATTAATCATATAAATTAAAGAAAGAACTAGACAGTGCTGTATGCCAAATTTAAAACATTTTGGCTGTTTGATTTATGCATGCATACAATATTTCCTACACGTTTCTTTGTCCTTTTTCTTTACAAATTTGAGGTTTTATGACTCCGGTTTGCGCAAAATTGATCACAGTTGCATACTTTGAACAATGCTGTGGATGCACACATGACCATACTATACGCCAAATTTAAGAAAGAAACCAGATTTAATTGTGTCGAACAAAAAGATTTTTGAAGGTTTTGATTTTATGAGTGTATTTAACACATTTGATCGGGATTAAGTTAAAATGACCTTAGATATATGAATTTGATACTAGTCAAGATTGGCTTAGAATGTGTGTATACATTTGATACTTTGAAATCAACAAGATTTAATTGTAGGTATGTACTTATTTCGCATAGAATAACTTTATATAAAGACTGAAAAATAAATATAAATGATAATTTTCTTAACAATTTTATAAATGATAAAACCTGATTCACATCTTTTTGGCTTTATATGTAACATGCTGCATATTCGAACCACCACAGCTAACTGAAAAAAGATGAGTTTCAATTTTTCATTCATTTAGTCTACAGCATTGTTTATTTTCAGAAACTAAAGAAAATAGAGAGAAATTTAAATGACAAATCAGCCAGTCCACTTTTCATTCTTTCCGTTAACATGCATTTGCTATTTATTCCCTTTTTTGAGAAACTAAAGAACATAGAAAGAATTTTGAATGAACAGTCATCCAGTCTGTCATATCATTCAGTATATTTGTTCTACACAAGATGTCTGAAGAAACCAAACAAAAACTGAACAAATTTTTGTTTGATAGTCTTACAACAGATGTTATACTGAAAGAAATATACTCGAATAAAACATTCTAAATGGTGCAGTGTATAATGTAAATTATCTTGGTGGTGATTTCGCCAAGAAAGATTTTTTAAAATCTTTTATTTCTTTTTAGCTGTGTCTTATCCTATGACAGTACTGAGGTGTTGTTGCACTTTGCATGCAAAGTATTGAAGTGCCGAGCGTTTCAGCTGAGACAAACTAGTTTAAGGCACCAATACATTTTCGCAAGGAATGTGCAGTATTGTGTATGTAAAGTTGGTCCAATGCCTGGAACTCCCAAATCTGTCTGGAAGTACTGACTAAGGATGTACTGTAAGACACTTTATGTTTAGTTTAAAATTTCTTTCATTTCACAGGATGGGGTGAACACTTACTATGCATAGTAAATATGCTTATCTATCACAGTTAAACTTAAGGTCACATAACATTGATAGACTTTATAAAAGACATTCAGGTATGGTGGTACAGTAGATTTTTCTAAGTTTTTTCTTGGACAGGTGGCTTGGGATATTTTAATACTGCTTCTCGTAGTGCGGTTGTCATTCATCTCAGATAGTGTTATTTGATGTCACATATGATATGGAATACAGTGGCATAATAGTGCTTTTTCAGCACTGCCAGACACTCGTGCAGAATTGCACTGAATAGAACACACACACACACACACACACACACACACACACATATATATATATATATATATATATATATATATATATATAGGGTGTTAACAAGGTTTTTTCATATTTGGGCTCTGTGACCTAGTTTTTGAATCCAGATGACCCATATTCGAACCATCGAAGCAACTTTTCTAACAAAATTCCAGATTATTTGAACTGAAAACGTTACCTCTAGAGTGTTTACAATGTTTTTCAATATTTGGGTTCTGTGACCCAGTTTTTGACCTAGATAACCCATATTCGAACTTGATCTAGAAATCATCGATACAACCTTTCTGACAAATTTCCAGGTTATTTGGACTGAAAAAAGTAGCCTCTAGAGTGTTAACAGGGTTTTCTATATTTGGGCTAGGTGACCTAGTTTTTGACCCTAGATAATCCATATCTAAAATTTAGCTACAAATCGACCTAGGTTTTCAACCCAGATAACCCATGTTCGAAATAATCTAAGAAATTAATGAGACAAACATCCTGACCAAGTTTCATGACAATTAAGGCAAAAATGTGACCACTAGGATGTTAAGAAAATAATTGTGGACGGACGGACGACGGACAAAAGGCGATCACAAAAGCTTACTCTATCACTACGTGACAGGAGAGCTAAAATTACAAAACAAATCTGGATCATCTTCAGCTTCAACTTCAACTTATTACTGCCAAAAGTCAATACTGACTATACTAGATAGGCGCATGTCTGGAAAATTAAAATTATAAAAGATAATAACAAAGAAAACAAGATTTAACTGAAGATCTTACTTAAACATTTATTTTGAATGCTTAAAATCTATAAAATTTGTTTAGTCCACTGATAAAAGCTGGCACAGTTGGGGTAGCCTTAAGCTCGGTCGGTAATTAGTTCCTGAGTCGTATAGTCCTCGGAAAGAATAAGTTCATGTGATGTTGTGTTTTTGATTGTGGAATGAGGAATTTATTGTTTCTTGTGTTTCTAAGGTGATTGTGATCGACATTGACCTGTTTGTTTTTTATTTTGTGTAGCATGACCAGGCTGGCATGGTTTCGCCTTTGTTCTAAAGTTGACCATTTTAGTTCCTTAATCATGTTTGTTACAAGCTTGTATAGTGGTAATCATATCAACGTACCTTGCAGCTGACATCTGGACCATTTCAATTTTGTGAGTGAGATATTTTTGCCATGGTTGCCATATTGTTGAGCAGTATTCAACCTGTGGTCTGACATGTTTTGTATGCTGCTTCTTTGAGTTGTTTGTTTTGTGTTTTGACATTTCGTCTGATGAACCTTAAGCTGTTTTTTGCTTTGTTTGTGATATTGTTTATATTGTGTATTCTGAGTACTTCACACTTGTCAGGTTTGAATTCCATTGACAATTCTTTTTTCCCATAGTTCAAGGTTGTGCAAATCATTTTGTAAGGTTTCTGTAGATGCTTGTGATTTAATTGTTAAATAAACTATGGTGTCGTCGGCAAATAGACGCACCCGGCTCATGACACTTCCTGGTAGGTCATTGATGTTTGCGAGAAAGAGACACGGACCTAAGACCGATCCCTGCGGGACACCAGAAAGCACAGGGAGCCTGTCAGAGACCTTGATTTCCAATAATACTTGTTGTGATCTGTTTTTGAGAAAGTTTTGTATCCATGAACTGATGTGTGGATGAACTTCAGTGTGTTTCAGCTTGTGTATGAGTTTGTGGTGGTCTACTTTATCAAAAGCTTTACTGAAGTCCATTACAATGACATCAGTTTGTTGACCTTGATCTAGGTTGTCAGCTATTTCTTGTGTGAAGCCGATGAGCTGTGTTTTACAGCTATGTTTTGACCTGTATCCATGTTGCTGTGTGTTTGTCAAAGGAATCCATCATGTTTGAAGCAATGATGTGTTCCATTAGTTTTGATGCTATACATGTGAGTGATATTGGTCTGTAATTGCTAGTTTTTGATTTTAACCCTTTTTTGTATGCTGGTAAGATGATGGCATGTTTCTAATCCTTAGGAACAATACCTGTGTCTTTGGAACTTTGGAATATGATTTCAAGGATTGTTGCTATCTCTGTGTATAGTTCTGTGAGTAACCTAGGTGGAATCTCATCAGGACATTGGGCTTTATGGGAGCTTAGTCATGTCAATAACTTACCAACTCCTTGAACTGAGATGGAAATCAAGTGATGACATTGAGCTTTTACCTATTTGTTTGAGACTGAGTGGTGAAGGCTTTGAGAAGACTGATTCAAACTGTTTGTTTAGTATGTTCGCCTTTGACACTGGGTCACTGTAAGTATGAACATCAGTGCTGAGTGGTGCAATTCCTGTGTTTTCAGTTCTTTTGTGTTTAATAAAGTTGTAGATCTTTTTCTCATGACCTGGATCTGTATTATCTGAGAAGATGATTGACTATAGATATGACCAATAAATATTTTTATTTGTTTTTGCACTGATGCCTTAAGATGTTTGAATTTCTTTATGTTCTGACAATTCTGTGACCGAGCCCTTTTATTTTTGTAAAGAGTGTGTTGCTTTTCCTAATCTGTTTGACAATATCATGAGTAACCCATGGTAAACCAGCTTTATTTTTGCATTGTCTTGATGGTATGTGTATGGATGATTACCTTTTGATCTCGGCTTTGAACATGTCTTATAATTGGTTTGGGCTTTCATTTTGATTTTGGTTGAACGTCCTACTGAAAGTGACCAAGTCATTTTTGAAGACAGACCAGTTTGCTTTCTTGTATGATTTGACCAGTCGAGGGGTTTGCCTGATTCGCCCTCTTTTGACCTTAAGTTCATGAAAGACTATATCATGGTCGTAACGTACCTAAGCTTGGTAAGACGTTTTGTGTCATGGACTGACCAGGAGTGTTCGTGAGAAAGAGGTCTAGGATATTTTTATCCCGTGTGGGAACTTTCACCATTTGTTCAAGATTATGATTAATCATGTTCTCTGCAAAATTATCATACATGTCTTTGAATTTGCATGTATCTGTTGGTGTTTCATTTGACCAGTTCATATCTGGGAGATTGAAGTCACCCACTATCCAGATGTTGTTGTTTTGAGGAATTTTCACTATAGATGACAGAACTTCTTTGAGTGAGTTTTCATCATTTTCATTGGGCTTGTAGTATGCAGAGACATATATGTCTTTGATACCAGTTATTTAAATTTTTGACCATATGATGTTGCAATCTGTTTTTAAGTATTTTAAGTAGGTTATCTGTGACTGCAAGGAGGACACCTCCACCCTTGCCAGTTGTTCTGTCATCTCTATAAAACTGGTAGCCAAGGTGATCATGATTGTAACATGAGCATCACTTGCTTAAACTGAATCTTCCGTAAAATTTTTGAAAGCACAAGCACGCAAACACTCTCACACACACGCACACACGCACGCACATACACGTGTAACACCCGCCATAAAATGTGTCGTAAATTGTATTAATCTTTGATCCTGTCTATTAGAAAGAATAAAAGTACATTTCACAGGAAAAAGTGTATCCTGTTCCCACAATCTTAGGGAATTAGAAACCAACTATCAAACAGATGTAAAACAAATTTTATTACCAAAACAAATTACGACGATCCATATGGCATGACAAGCGTTGCAATATTCACTAAATTTCAGTTGTATTCTACACATTTATTTATATTCCATATTGTCTTATTCATATGCAATAAATGCCCATATATTTTCTGTATTTTCTTTTTTAAATGCGATATTTTTCATTTATATTCCATTTTTCTCATTTATATGCGATATTGTTTCATTTATATTCTATTTTTATTTTATTTATATGCAATATTTTCTCAATGACATTCAAGAAATGTTTCATTTATATTCGATATTTTCGTATTTATATGTAATATGTTTTCATTCATATTCAATATTTTCTTATTTATATGCAATAATTTTTCATTTATATTCAATAATTTCTTATTTATATGTAATATTTTTTAATTCATATTCAATATTTTCTTATTTATATGCAATAAATTTTCATTTATATTCAATAATTTCTTATTTATATGCAATAAATTTTCATTTACATTCAATATTTTGTCCCTTTTATATTCAATATTTTGTTATTTATATGCTATAATATTTCATTAATATTCAATAAAAAGCCGATTCATATGCTATAATTGCATTAAGGGATACAGAATTCTACGTCAGAGGTGAAATTTTGTTCCGATGTCTCTCATTGTATGTATGGAATAAAATGGCGGCGCCCATGGAGATGTAAAAATTAGACAGGTGAGCATCACGTTTTAATGCATTACGCTGACTTTCATTTTACACCACACAAACATTTTTTACCATATAAATATTTGCGTTTCAAAAATAAAAAAGTATATAATATAAATAATTTTATGCAATATAAATGCTGAATTTTACCATATAAATATTTATTTTTACATCATAAATGAAAATTTTTTGAATATAAATTTATAAAATTATATCACATAAAAATATGTTTTACAACATAAAAGAAAAATTTAAAATATAAATATAAAATTTAATCACATAAAAATATGTTTCAAATTTTGCAACGTTCTTCACGTCAAAGTTCCATTTGTTACATTAGTTACATTATAATTGTTTAATGGTAAACTCTCGACAGAACTTGAGCTTTTTCCTACGTGTTTCCTAAAAGGACAGAATATTTTCAGGCATTCTGTTTTATTAACAATTAAAAAACAATATCGATTAAAGTTCGAACTACAATGCAGACAGCAACGACATAGGTAACGATGCAACACTGATTTTCCGTTGAAACATTACTTTCATCTGAACTAGTGCATGATGTCGAACGTCTTCGGTAGTCTGAAAGAAATAGATGTGTAAGTATTTAAATTCTTTTTTTTATTTATCTGTCATTAAAGACATATTTATACTGTATAAGGAATCAGGAAAAGAATAAATATCTCATAAAGCCATAAAAATATAAGTAAACTAGAAAAGTTACACAGTATGAGTTATATGAAATGTTATCAAATGGGAACAATATGGGAAGTAAATATGATGAAACTAAATTCTAGTAAAAACCTGTATAAAAGACCTGAGAACAGTCAATTTAGGAAGATGTTATAACAGCATAAAACATACATGGACATTCACTCAAACATTTTTCGGATGGCTCTGTTGTATCTTTTGAACAAATGAAGGAGCAGCTTCTACATCTTTTACCATTCCAGTACCTGTCTGTGTCACATACAATTCGTGAATCTGTAGAAATAAAAAATAAAAATCTTGTAACCATTTCCACTTGGACAAATAAGATAATTAAAGAAATCCAGATGCTTCTAAATAGGTTCTTTTCGATATAATAATAAACCTAATTAATGTTTCGCAGGATAGCAATGCCTTTCTTAAAGATGTAGGCGAACAAATATTCCTATATTTAGATTATTTCATTAATATATAACATCTGTGAAAGCTATCAGTTCTTTCTGCATCACGCCGATCAAGATAGTTATGAATGTAAATAGATTAAATAGAAAGAACCAGTTAAGAAACAAAAGTAATCTTGTGTCATTGAAGGCAGATTTTCCAAGCATTTTTTCAAACTAAATTCAGAATAATATTACCTAAGTTATTAGCTGTGTGAGGAAGGACTGCTATGTAAAAGTTTAGTGACAAAACTACGAGTAAATTTTAAGATATTTTTGGTAATGTCTTATATGACAAATGTAGTACTAAAATATATTGTATTTACGTTAATGTCTAAATAATATGACAAATATAGTACTTAATGTTATTGTATTTACGGTTATGTCTAAATAAAACGACGAAAATACGACTTAATCATAAAATAAGTCGTAAGTTTGGTAAGAATCTGTTAAAATTGTATTATTTTTCCAGTTTAAGCAAGTCATATTGAGTTTATTTGCTTCTACCTTCGCAACTCTGTCTGTTTACTGATTCCAACACTTGTATAGTACCTCCTATATCAGATGTATTTAGCATTGCAATGTGGTAATTGTCAGTTGCTAAAGTTGTCAAATGTTTCAACGGTTGACTCGTTCCAGTATATATTAAAAATTTTATCTTATTGGCAAGTTCTTCTGTCAACTTTTCTTGTTGTCTTACCACGGAACTTTCGTTCACTACGAAGTAAATTTCCTCTGCCATGTTTTGATTACCGCCTTCATCTAGAAACGTTTCTACCGCTTTGTTGATCACGTGGTGGGGCATAATGTGGCTTCCTGATCTAGGTGTGTAAGAGGCAACTATACCCATCCAAGAAGAATTAATACCATCTCTCTTAAACTGTATGTTTAAAGATGAGTCAACTGTAATAATGTGTATATCTGTATTGATCGGTAACTGATGTATAAATAGGATAATGAATCGTCTTTGTGCAACCAGGCTGTTGTCCTCTCCGCCCCAGGCATGCCAAATGATCAAAGCCCGTAAGATATTGCAGGGTAACATGTTATTCCAAGCCTGAACACCTGAAATACACAATTCTGTAAACAAAAACAAGTTGGGGGTGGCCATGTCAAAATGACTCTCGTTTTTATTTACGATTCAGTGTTTTATTCTTCTTTCTTTATGGCTCGACAATACTGGCAATTTTTTGGCAAAATGAAGATAGGCATAATCCGTTATATAAATACTGTATTTAACTACTTCGAGAGAAACAATGTTTTAGTCTGGAAATTCATATCAACAATTGTGTTGTATCTTTACACTTTTCATTCAATTAAGGTTCTTTTTATTTCTATTGTTTAAATCGGATATTTTACATGAAAACAATGTCAGTGCCCAGATACACCAACATTTAAGGTCAAATAAAATGGTTCTTTGAAAACATTTATGTCTAATACATTTCATGTGAAAGAGAGGATTACACGTACAGTTCTGGTGTTTTCAATTATTATTTCAAGTGTAAATACATGTACTTACATTATTGTTATGTAGAATAGATGGTGTATAATTAATACAATATGATAGAAATTTACTGAAACCACAATAAGAATTAAGGTATTAGACCCCTAATGAAATCGGCAATCATCGACAAATACCGCCATATCTCGCCATTTATCGTAACGAACTTCGTTTGTTTACGAGTAAAGTCGGAATTCTAATAATAGCGGATATCCCTGGTCACGTGGTAGTATTCCCCAAGAAAATGACGTAATTTCCGTAGATATCTAACATGGCGTCTCACAGTCGTGATACGCTGGGGCGATTCAAAAAAAGTGTAAAAAGATGCAGAAAACCTAAGTATTCGGACTTAATCATAGAACACAACTATAGTACAGGTAACCAGTATTACGGGGCAACCAACAAAGCAGCATCTCTTCCTAAATCGGTTGATACTGACGGTTGGAAGGAGGGAAGGAGAATCGTTGAGTTTGGCGTTCTGCTGTCAAATCTTAGATCTTGCAAAAAGTGTCGACTTGGACCGGTGCCGTTAACATTTGACAACGTGTTAGGTGAACTTAAAAAGGGTGTGTCTGGATATTTGTATGTGAAATGTCAAAACATAGAATGCGGTCATGTGAATTGTGTTCCCTATGGAAAAACACATAGATTGAAGACCTGTACTGGGAAAGTTGGAATGCCATGTTTCGTTGTCAACACAAAATTAGGAACAGGTAAGTGATTTATGTATTGCATCATACTTTAGATAATTAAATTTTATTTAAAAATAAAGTAACTCTCTTAGAGCACAGTACTGGAACAATAATTATACATTTATATATGGTTGGCATTTATCTACCTGCAATGTAACAAAACATTTAACACTTTTGACAGGCAAATGAAACAGCTGGGTTGTCACCTGGGGTACACACTGTGAAATATGCTGAAAAGTGTGCACAACACAGAAAGAGGTCATCGGAAAAGTCAATGTTACCTTCAACAAAACGTAGGCGTCTCATTTTAAAGCAGGAACGAGCTATCACCCAGGGTGCTCAAGAAGCCTTAGAGGGAATTTCCTATCAATCAGGTACTTACAAACTCTTCTTATCTTATATTAATGGATTCCAACTCAGTTTTCATGAAAATTATAAGCTTATTTTTGTGTTAGAATAACTTCAACTCTGCTTTTCGTCATATGAGAATACATCTGTTGTTAGAAAATGAAAATGGTTGATGCCCATGTCAGAAGGTGAATATATAAAAAAAATACAACAAATTTAAATGGTTTTCTTCAAAATAATTCAGCTAAAGATTCTGAGGTGATGAATGATAAGGAAAACATCAAACTGTTTGCCATACTTTAAACAAAAGAATGCATTTTTATTTTATTTTTTGTCATAGGCATTGGTCATGAACATGATGTTGATGTAGACAAACTTCCCGATGCAGTTCCTCGAGGAGATTTTAAACCTGTGGTATACACTCCCTCAGACCAAGCTACATTTGTTACATTTGATTTAGAGACTACAGATCTAAGTAAGTAATTGCTTTTATTCTAAAACACTATCAACATACTTTACTTAGGGGCGGCCGTGGCCGAGTGGTTAAGGTCGTTGACTTCAAACCACTTGCCCCTCACCGCTGTGGGTTCGAATCTCGACAGGGACTTTGGATTCTTATATGTGAGGAATCTATCCAGCTAGCTTACAAAACGTCGGTGGTTATACTCAGGTACCCGTTCGTGCCAGAAATAATTCAGGGAAGGGCACCTGAGGTCTTTCTCCACCAGTAAAGCTGGAATGTCGCGATATGACCTGTACTGTGTCGATGTGACGTTAAACCCAAAACAAACAAACAAATATACTTTACTTATTGTTTAGACTAGAGGTTATTGTAACAAGGATACTTTCATAGTGAAGTTTATTTTCTTGCAACACATGTACTGTTCTTTAATGAGGTTGTCGCTGTAAAGAGGGCCATTTTATATATCTTACACAGTAAACACCTCATTCTTGTCAAAAAATGAAGGCTTATCATTTGATTGGTTTTATACTTCACAGGATTCTATTAAAATTTTATTATGAAACAGATTATGTATGTATTGCACTCTATCAATCTATGGTGTTTTATATATTTTCAGTCCATAGAAGTATCATTCCTCACATTACACAGATAACAGCAATAGATTAAGACACTGGTGATACCTTTGATAAGTATGTAACACCAAAGATGCCAATAACAACAACTGCGCAACAAGTGACTGGCATTGTGGTTTCTGATACATTTATGAAGGTTCATGGAACTTTAGTGGAATCTTTGCCTATCAAGGAAGCCTTACATCAGTTCATAAAATGGCTAGAAAGCAAGTCAAATGTTTTCCTTATTGCCCACAATGGTAGGCAGTTTGACTTTCCCGTCCTGTTTTAAAGACAGTGGATTTTCTAGATTCTTTTTTCTATTGTACCCTGGGACTTATTGACACTCTTCCAGTTTTTAAAAAGGTTTTTCCTGGTGAATCCCATAAACAAGAAGATTTAGTGGTTCGTCATCTTCATACTACGTACAGTGCACACAATGCTATAGAGGATGTTACATTTTTACGTAAACTCCTTATGTTTACAAAGTTGTCAAAGCAGGAAATTATCAAATTCAGCTTTTCACCAAAAGCCATGTACAATTCACTTATGTTTAACAGGGAGAAAGCCAAGAATATCAGAAGTTTAGATATCCTGATTTCAAGTTGTATTTGCAAGTTAGCCACAGCAGAGAACATAGCTGGGTCTGGACTAAACTTCAATCATCTTCAGAGAATATACTCACGTGAAGGAGAAGATGGACTTCTTAATACCTTTACAGTTAAAAATTCTGAATGTCATCCAAGAGTGACAAACTCAAAACGTGTTCTAGAAGCTGTAATACCTAAACTGGTAGACTTATTTAGGAAAAGTGAGTGAACTGTAAATCAAACAGGAAGACTTATGGAAAAGTGAGTGACATTACATATAGAACTGTAAACAAAGGACCACAACTACCCGTATTGTCAGTGTTATATATTGTTATTTTTATGATACTATATGTTGAAGGAAATAATGATTGGGGATATTAGTTTTTTCTGAGTGAATATTCTATGTAACACAATGAAAGATGAGAGAAAATTGCATTTTTTTACGAGTGCCTAGCACAATTGAGAATTTGAATATTTTTTACTTTGATGTGTGATTAATATCATTTTCACTCAAACAAACAAGTCATTTTTATATTTTATTTTAAAAGTTAGGAAACCAGCAATTTTTAACAGTTTTCATCATAAATGGAAACAAATTTATGCACGTAAAGATGATACACTTTCAGGTGCCCACACTTTCAGGTGCCCGCTGAAACACTGCTCAAACCAAGTAGTTTTGAGTTTATAGTTATCATTATGCTGTTGTTTATAATTGTATTTGTGTAAATCATAAGTTTGGAATCAAGAAATGTACCATTATGAAAACTACATATCAATGACATTCTTTGTAAATTTACAAATTTTAAAAATTAAATTTTTTCAAAAAAAGTTTGGTAAAGCTATATCAGTCACAGTGTGCGTGATATACATGTACAATGATGATATATATTTTATTTCACAGATTAAAGCAAGTATTTCACTGATAAGCATTTAATAAAATAATAATTAATTATTTATTAAACAAAACAGAATGAAGACGCATAAGTTTGTTTATTATTTTAAGATTTTTTTTAATGAAATTATGTCATGTTATATCATTAGAACAATTTGTAGTGAAGACTTTTTAACTTGGAAAAATAGAAAACTCTTTAAATTTTTTCTTTATTGTTTCACAAAACAATTATTACATAACTTATATTTTAGAAATGCAGAGAGTGAATTCATTCTCTCTTTTTTGGGTAAAAAATCAATTTTAGTTTTTCCAAGTTACGAGTCGGCAAATTTAACCTTCTCAAATGTTTTTTTTTCTTCTGGAATATTTTGTCGGTAAAAGTTGTTCATTTTTTAATATACTTCACTGGATATGATATAGATAAAATGTAAATCAATATTTTTGCATGCACTATTCTGCTTTTCTATATTTTTTACTTTGTTTATGTGGGTCGGACAAAAAATATGTTCAAAATGACACATTTTAGATTTTCAGGAATATACTTAAAATACATTTAGATTGAAATGCTTGATCATATATCTTTGTTTACTGTATAAATTTATTGTATGATGTCTTCTTAACTTAAAAATAGTAAATATATAACATTTTGAATGAAAAATTTTTTTTTTTTTTCGTTTTGAACATTTGCTGGTGGTCGTCCATTTTGCCCCCCTCGGACTTGATACAAGTTTTAGCGAAATTTTCTTATTTCTTTGTAATTACACGGTCAAAACTTCCTTAAAGTACACAAATAATGTCCTGAATGCATTGAAATAAGAAAATTTTCCATTTGAAAAATATGCTAAAATTTTCAATTAGGGGCCTAATACCTTAAAATGCGCCACAAGACACAATGGCTTTTGGACGTTGACGTCATTAATTAGATATGACATCTTAAAAAAAGAGATAAAAATAAACAGAAGAAATTCTGACGTTACATCATGAAGAAACTGATAAAATAAAGATAAGCCTCACCGAAAATTTCATAATCAATTTTAAACTGATATAGTAAACCTCAAACGTATACATGTACCCTGACCGACTAACCAGGTACAAAAGAAAAAGAACAGAAACTAGTTAAGTAATAATCAAACTGTGTAAAAAATACTTTGCCTGTGCATTAAATTTGATCTTCATAATTGTCCTGTGGATATATACATACTAATGCATGTAATAATCGCGCACTCCACGTGCAAATGACATCAGTGAGTACACCATAATAGACATCTTACCCTACATCTAAATATTTAAAAACAAAGTTGACGGTTTTGCTGAACAAACCGCTCCGAAACACTCATTCATGAGTATCTAAAGTTTACATTTCTTTTTAAGCGATTTGAGTTGATTAGTACGAAAATAGGGAAAAGTATTTAAATTACATCAGAAAAAATCTGGGTCTAAAATACGGATCTGATAAGTGATCCCTGATAATCTGAAAACTGAGGATATATGCACTGATTTTATTTCTACTGAATAATTCTGTGTTCTTTGTGAACATTATAATAGAGAATATGTTTCAAAACTGTTTATTGATGAATGTGCAAAAGGAACAGAAAGCTTTTATCTCGATAAGAACATAGAGTTACAACTTGTGTGAATAATTTATTTTTACTTGGTGGAAAAATCCAGAAAGTCTGTATTTGAAATACACTGGGTTCGTTCCATTCCATCCCTTTTCATTGAAAATGAATTTATATTTTCAGCCTGAGCTTAACAAATCTAAATACACATTCACTTTGTATGATGTTTTACGTAGAAACACAATATATGCTTGCAAAGATTGTGTATAAATTGATAAGCTGTTCTTCTTTTCATTTCATATTCTTTCGTTAGAGAAAATTCATTTAAAGTATAGCATGAAAGAAAAAGAAAACAAATGAAAAATTTCAAGAACAACATAACACATCTTTTAACGTTTTATGTTACAGTAAGAAAGTAAACGCAAACAAATAATCATACAAAATTACCTGGTAGTTGATAGTTAGAAATAACAACAAAGTAAGTGAACCGACAAAAGAAATACATTAGGTTTCCAACTAATGTTCATGTTTTTATTAACAACAAACGTTTCTAATTGTTAGCATCATTCGTGTGTGAAGACGTAGAAATCCTTTTGTTGAACTCTGTGCTGTAGCCTACAGGGGAAAATTTATTGTTTACAGGGAAATCAGGTTGCAAATTTTTTTCCATGCTCAAAAATGCGTGTTTCTAATGCAAAAACTGCGAAAAACAAAATGATAATGACTTACGGAATCGAAAAAGTGTATGAATTCAAAATTTATGTTTGACCTTTATTCCAAGTACGCGTCACAACGTCATGGAAACGCCGATGTCGGCAGTAATGCATAAGGTTGGAACAAATGCGGCCGTCGATGGTTGATAGAATTTGGAGAACTAAATCTAAAAACCACTGAGTCAAATCCAAATCCCCATCAGCACCTTCAGTGTTTTGATTAGAATTGTTTGTTTTTCTTTTTTTGTTTTGTTTTGTGTTTTTTTGCTTCTTGTCTTTAATGCTGCAACATAACTCTAAATACTGGACCTGACAATTGCTCGTTTCATAAAAAAATCTGAACTCGCTGAATAAAAGTAATATGAAATTTTATGAGTGTTAGATAATCATAGCTATATTCATTTCAACTGTACTGAAAATATCCAAAGAACATATTTCCGATAGAAATTAAAGATATATCAAACAAAACTGAATTGATCACGTCTGTTTGTAATAGAACATATTATGAAAATAAATCCAGAAATTAACGATAAATATCAAGTATTACTTTGCAGCTAGAATTAAATGCACAATTCCGTTTGCCATTATACAAAATATTACATTTAGAATAAACGTTTGCGTTTTGTAGCTTTTTCGTTTTTTTTTTCGGGAGTGGGTGGCAGTGGGTGGGAGGGGGGGGACAAAATACTCATAAAAATATTATTTAACATTTATTTTTGTACAAAACGAGATATTTTTGTATTCGCAATAAAATAGGTACTCGCACACAGCTGAAACCCCATTATTGGATTGGCTGAAAAGCGAGTCCAATACGACTTTTCAGACCGTATATGGAACAATTATAAAAGGCCCAAAAAGTATAGTTAGTACAGAGCACAGCTTTGTTAGATTATTATGCATATGTGTACAGACAGAAGGCGTAAACATAAAGTAAATAAATTCTTAATCATTTTTAACGAATTCTTATCTGAGTAAAGGTGTAATTATTTTTAAACCAACACTTGTTGCTTAAAAAAAATCTCAAATTAAAAACACAAATTTTGTGAGGCAAAAACTATTTCGCAATTTTATTGTGTATTTCGTAAGCGATTTGCCACGGCACTACAAATGGGATAAGTTCTGCAAACGGCCGGGCTGTATACATAGTGGCAGTGGTGGTTATTCCCCTTGTCATATGCAAGTTTTATATGATCAATTTTTGCAAGACAAAGAAGAGTAACTTCTGTTTTTTTTTATAAAAGCTACATAGCATTCACACTCCTCATAATCTTACGATCCACTTGCCTCAGGTTTTGCTCCGATTCCGCGTTCACCACCCCTCCAACACACACAGACACAGACACACACACACACAAACACACACCTACTCCATAATTTGTAATTTCTCATGTAGAAAGAACTCACGCAAAAACATATTTATAAAGTAAAGTAGGTTCCCCTATGAAAATTGCGTGAGATAATCTCAGTAACATACCATATATCAAATATGAATATCAAAAATAAATCATTGAAATTCTAATCACTTTAAACAAAGGTATATAATAGCAAAACAACAAACCGTTCTGTGATTGTTGTTGTTGTTTTACAGTACCAAACGTTTTCAAAGGTAAGCGAAAACCTATCTTAAATATAGATATGACTATACCTATTTATAAACAAATTTAAGTTTCTATATAACATACTTGTAATCCATTTTTTTAAAAGGTGTAAGTGAAACAACAAGAACTGAGTTTGTTACTTCCAAATAGCGCATCGGTACCTCGGCTTAAGAATAATCCACCTAAAAATCATAACAACATCGCAATCTGACTGAAGTTCACGATCTCCCTATGAGCATAGCGATGTTTAGGATATGATTTTAATCAGATCGCTGAATGCAATTTGGAGATCCGATTCGCTCAACTAATCGATATAATCTTAATCTAGACCGACCAATTTTAGTTCAGGTAGCATGTATGTAATACAATTGCGGTCTATTCAAAGATATGATGTAATTGCACTGTAAAAGGATGCATTTGCATCGAAAACATTAAGCGCAACTTGAAAGTTTTATATTCTATCTATACTTTATCTAAACTGCTGTAAAAGATAACATTTCACACTTTATTCCATACCTAATTATTTTGTAACAAGACCCCATACACATCAACGTTCAGTCGTGCTAAGAGGTGGATCATTGGTCCAGTGGTAACATACTTGAATTGTAACCTAGGGGTCACAAGATGGCTCCACCGCTCCTCCACTAAGATTATTTATTTACTGTCTTTCGGATAAACAAATGCCCCTTGTATCAGTGCTTTTCTCTGAGTAAGGAAAAGAACCAGGGTAGTCTTTGTGTATTTTGTACTATGCAGCGAAGCGTAATGAATGTTCAAAGCGTAAACACCGACTTTTCATGTATTATTGCATCTTAAAAGAAAAAAAGGATTGTCTCTGATTACAAAATGATATTCTAAAATATGCTGTTACCGATAAAAGGTCACTTTATCGTGACTATTCATCAGCCAATCAGAGCAACGAATTGATGGGTCGTCTTCGGACCTAACCGTCGGGAAATCGTGTACTTCAATCACCTTGCTGGTATGTGTTACTTCCTGGTAGAAATTTCGTGAATAAATTTTTCAAATGTTTTGTTCTCGTGGAAGCAGACTCTCATATCATCTTTACTAATTACCGACTGATCTTGTGTATGGAAGAAAGTTTATTACTCGTAATGCAATAAAATTGTTAGTCTCTTCAATCAAGGCTATAACTGAATTCAGTTAAGGCCTTGCTTCAATAATCCTTCTTCCATTTTACAATATTACTTCCGCTTTTGTACGGGGTGGGGGTGGGGGTTAAGCTATTGATATCATTTTAAAGCTAAACAATCTTTTTTCTAGCACAACATTGCATATACGGTTACAACACCACACGTCATTAAATTATTTTTAGCGAGTCTAAATCTATTCATATACATATATCTATATATACATTCATGACTAAGATAATGACGTCAAAATTATATATAAAGATATTCTTGTTTATTCTAGAATTTTCGAAATACCCTATATAAAAGATGAACTCTAAGACTTGTCAAAAAGAAAAAACAAACAGAAAACGAAACAAATTCCAGAAACATTAGAAACATGAAATGATCTAAAGGTTATTTCAAATTCTAGTTTAAATGTATAACAAGTATACAATATATTAGTTTTTCAAAGGATTGCCTGGCTATTTTGTCGTATCACTAATCCTATAGATTGGCTCAATACAGGAGTACAAGAGGAAGTGATTTGTTTCAGTTGTAAGCTAAAAATATGCACGTGGAATACACGTGAAACGACTTTATAAATTCACAGTTGGTTAAGTCAAAGTGCCCATTTTTAAGAGGCATGGACACAACAGATGTATCAATAATTACACAGGAAACTGTAATCAATGATGCGAATAAAAGAGAGGAAAACGAGCACACTGACCACTTCTTTACTATGGCCAGTGAAATTACACAAACATCGCAAGTAAGCATACAGCGTCTCGGAGGAGCAGACGGACATGTCACAGAAGAAAGAAGTACAGTTCTCTGCGTTAGTGGAACGTATGCTGAAAATAGTACCGACAATCCAGGAAACAGACCATCATTTCAAGCAAACGGACATATCGAATTATATCCTGGGATAACGTATGAGAAACCGAAGAATCCCGATTATGCTGTAAAAAGTGTCAGACTGTCATCATATGTTGGGTGGTCCCATGGGGTAATGGACCCAGAGCAAATGGCAGAGGCGGGATTCCTCTACACAGGTTTGAAAAAAATAAGTCAAATTCCATTATGCGAAAAATACTTAAAAAAAATATTTCAGTTTCAAATTTCTAAAACTGTTTTTTTTATGTTTTTAATATTTTAAAATTGGATTAGGGACTTCACACATAAGATCAATCAAGCGAGCTAACTACTTTGATTAACACTTCAGGATAGACATTTATAGTCGTGGACACGTTACTTTGAACATGACGTCGCAAAAAGTACATTGATTAGATCTTTTATTAGGAAAGCGAAAAAATCGTAAAGGTAAGATGTTTAAGCACACATATAGTATGTACAAGAAAAAAATCAAATGAAATCAAAGAAGTTTCAAATTATGCTTCGATTTTTTTCAATAATACTTACCGGCTAGTTATATAAACCTATAAATATTTAGGTGTTCACGACTGTGTACGATGTTTCTTCTGTGGCGGTGGAATGAAAGATTGGCAGAACGGCGACGACCCCTGGATCGAACACGCCCGATGGTTTCCGAACTGCGCGTTTGTTAAACAGAGTAAAGGAGAAGACTTCATTAACATGTGCAGAATGTCAAATCTTGACTATGTAACAAGTAACGGAAATACAAACATTCAGGTAATGAATTCAAGCTCCCGATTTGAAGTTATATTTAGTATTAAAGTTAGGCCTTTAATTTTATAAGAAATGTAGTAGAATATTCTTCGCAAAGTTCAGCTAGATATTTGTGATAAATGTTAAATCACCAGAAACCTAGATTCTATATACATCTAAAATTTTACAAAATACTTCTACAATGAATACTTCAAAGTATTAGACTACCAATAAACAGTTTGTTAGCCCTCAGTGAATTGGGCTTTTAAACAAATATACAATCTAAGGACGATATATAGAACATTTAAGACTCTTTTACTATGGGGGTTTCAAGAAATGACTACTATTCACTTCAAACCTCACTCAAAATAATGGGTTTATAAACTATGGAAACACTATGTTTTTCTTGGTCTGACTATGAAAGAACAACTGTTGCTTGGCATTTAATCATTTACATTAAGAAGACCTACTGACTGCTGACAAAAAGCAAACCAAAAGAGAACTAACGGAATATAATTATAAACATGAACCCACTTCTTGGTGAGGGGATGTTATCAACCTAAACTTCAACATAAATCTTGGAGGCTTCAAATTAGCTACAAATATTTTTATTCACGTACTCTTCTGAACAAATAGACAAAATATCAAATATTTTTACCATAACAGCTAAAATCAAAGATACCAAAGAAAGGAATTGAATTGAACTTCAATGAAAGTTACCGTTGTAAAACCATTACAGCAATATAAAACTGCCAAAAACTAGATATTTTTGTTTTGGCTTGAGTGGGGTTTGAAACCATGTTTTTCAGTGAAGATGTCACAATCTTACAAAAATGAATGGAATTGAATACTATTTATTAGGAATCTGATGGCTTAACACTTATCATGCTAAATATAAATAAACAAAATTAACTTGTCCACTTTCATTTTGGACTGATCCATTAATTGTGTACAGGGATGTGTATTGAAAATTTACTGGCTCAATGGTGAATAGTGCAGACCATGATCAGACTGCAAGGTGCAAGGAGGTGCAAGGTGATCTTGGTGTGCACTGGTCGCAAAGACAGAGTGTTTGTCTCAAGCAGGGTAAGGGTTAATTAGCAGGAAATTGAAAAAGAAAAAAAAAAGGGTTGAAAGGGACTGTAGAAAGACTTGTGTTATTCTATATCAATACAGGTACCACCAAATTGCAACCTGGAATGTAGCGGTCAACAGGTAGATGATCAACTTATAGAGGACCTGAACAGTTCCGCAGCAAAACTTGTAATGCGTATGGGTTACAGCCAGGGAGATGTTGAATGTGCAATTAAATCGGCGAGGCAGAAATATGGTAAAAGTTGTTTATTTCTAAGCGTCGAAAGAATTACAATGAGTTTTCTATCTTTAACAAGCAGTTAAACGCTCTATTTTTGGTCATTATTATAGGAGGTGTAGAGCTTCGGGCGCAGTATATCCTTGAATACTTACTTGACAACAGCTATGTTGCTTCTGAAGACAACACTTGGAACAATTCGCGTACCGTCGACACATTGTCGTCTACTAGAGCAGGTGCTAGAAACAAAACATCCGAGCGACGGAAAGGACCTGAAGATACTGAAGAAACAGCTGAAATGAATGAAGGTACACATATGTTCATTCTAATCTTAGAGTAATTGATACCTCGAATTTGTTTCTAAAATCTATATGGATTCTTTTTTGACGAAAGTACATAAGCCTACATAAGGATATAGCATACTGGTGTGTAAAAAGTAAAGAAGAGCTTATAATGTTTGTCCGTTTATTTTTTCCCCGTCATTTTTCTGCTAAAAAATTAAGTAGAAAGAACACAAATTCGCAGTTTACTATTAGATACACTAATATGTACACAGAACAGCTTGTTTCCGACCCGACTAGCTCAATCGGTAGGGCATCATATTGTTGATATTGACTATCCCGGTTCAATCCCCATCAGGGGCGACAAAATTTCTGAATACGTCTATAGGTAATTTGTCCCTCACCTCTGAAGCAAGTGAGGAAGTAGTCAGTCACTTGCAGAGAAATGGGTTAGTAAACTGGTTGTATTCTCAGGAAAACTGGTTTGGTGGTTGACCACCGCGATATGGCCTTAGCTGTTAAATCTTGCGTTAAACCGCAATAAAACGAAACTGGTTAAGGAAATTATTATATACTATTATATATTATTATACTGGTTATTAGAAAGGTTTTCTGTTGCAGAACAACTCAATTTGTTGGAAGAAAATCGTCAGCTTAAGGAAAGAATGACATGTAAGATATGCATGGACAAGGACGCCTGTATTGTGTTCCTGCCTTGTGGTCACCTGGTTTCCTGCATTGAATGTTCGCATGCGCTAAGAAAATGCGCAGTGTGTAGAACTCTGATAGAAGGAACAGTACGGGCTTTTCCGGCGTAATCCTAATTTGTTGAATGTTCCCGGATTTTTTACAAATACATTGTTAAACGATTTTATAGTGCAAGTTCATGTTGATTTATTGTATTAATTGTTAAGTACATATACAAAATTCACTTGCTAAGCTTTAAAAAAAGTGTATATTATTGTGCAATACCGTCATTTGATTAAGTTCATTTTACTTGTTGGTTTGCTCAGCAACTCACTATGATATCACTTTTTGAGGATGTGAGGTTGGATGATAACTGTTTCTTTCTTTAAACTAAAGGGTTCAATGTTTATCTGTAGATATATGCATTTCGTAACATGTGTTGATTAAATATTATTTCAAGTTTAAATGGATATTTTGTTAACATTTTTTTTCTATTTTCTGTACAAAATCATGTCTGATTACCTGTGTTATTATATACGTTTGTCAAGTTTTAGATACACAAAATTGTGCACTTAGCATAAGTCTGTGATAATTGCTTTTTTTCTATTTCTAGATCATAATGTTGTCAATGTAGTCTAGTCCATAATAACATTTATTTATTTTACGAGAAGACATATCAAGTTGTCGTTATACAAATATACACTGAATACAAGACAATGCAAACTTTTATATGTGAATTTGAATAATAAATGTTTTTCTATTGAGCGAGACAGCTGCATGTTTTCTTTTATTTTCATTAAACCCCTGTCTTCCACATACTACAATACAGTCGGCGACTGTAACAGCATATTTGTAAATGTTTCATTCCCCTTCGATGTTTTAGAAAATTATTAGATCTCTTGTATGAAAAGGTAAAAGTTAAACAGGTACAGACAGGTATGATGTAATAAAGTACATATTTTTGATACCAAAGGTATACCCTTTTTTCATCTTTTCATGTCGTGCAGTTTTCTTTTCTGCAGGTTAAGTTTTTTTTACAATATGCACTACCATTTGGAAAAGCCTGTGTTACATTGTTTGTATTCCAACCAAGATTGCTGATTGGTGACTGGTCGCCAAGGAAGAAAGGGATTCAAAGTATGAGACAGCTGTGTGTCAGGTTTCGAGAGAAATTAAATTTATGTAATTTCTCCTATAATTTAGAAGTGATTTAGTTTCACAGCAAAACAAAGTTTTCCAGTTTTCTTTTTTAAAAATACGCATTTTAATGGAATAATAATAAAAACATAAGTAATGGAAGTAACTAATAAATATATTATTGAACATTGTGGCATTTTTTTCGAATTCGTATCTACAGTATCATGAATATTTGCTTACGCAACGTCTCTCCTCGGGAGTGAAAACTCCAGCTCGAACTGTGTGTCAAAGACGTTTCTTTTTAAATTTTCTCTTGGCTAGCTTTTTAACACCAGGAAATTTGTGCAGGATTTAAAATAAATGTTATTTCTGTCGATAATGTAGATTAGCAGTTTTAAAATACTGTTTATAATCATAGATTATCTGTGGAACACATTTTATACTCAAGAAAACCACCTCTTCTTCCGTCCGTAACATCTTTCTTGTCTTGACTGTTTCTTAGCAAACTTTGTTTGTAATTAAATGAAACTTTATGAGATTCTTTGGTAACATAGGCACAATAAATTATTGCAAATTTGATTCTGCTGGATTGGTTTTCAGGGAGTGATGAGCGCTTAAATTCCTGTTCGGGCAATTTATCAGTTTACACTGGCTCAGATAAATGCAATGGGAAGCACCGTAACCAAGAAGAGACGCACCGATTTGTAAGCTTGATCCTGCCGGACGTATTGTAAAAATATAATGGGCCATTGACTTTTACTACATTTAGCACCATTCTTGTCCAATCAATATCTAAGGAAACATCGTCTGGAATTGAATAAGACGACAATTATTGAAAGACATGCGCATCTTGTGAGTATGAGCCGCATTGTTCGTTGTTCATAGAGTTATGTTCCCCTACAATTTTGCTTCAAAGAAAACACTATGCTGTTGCTCGTTCACATTTTTTCTTGAAAATCAGAAATCTGATTGCATTGGATACATTGTATGGATAGGTTACAGCGGAGGATGCAGTTTCCAGCAAAACATTGGCTGCAAGTCACTCTTAATGTCAATGTATTTTGCATATCAACAAGGTCTTTCGGGTCAAGGTCAAAATATTTCTGACATTGACTGAATGAGCATTTCTCTAAAATTAATATGACACAACGTCAAACATTTGAGTTTTTAAAGGCTGACCACATTTGTGTTGTGTATTGAAACCTTTAAAATCTTTAATTAGAGCATGAGTGGACGTCATGCAATTGAGGTAGGTTGCTCTGTTCAGATCAAGGTTGCACATAATCATTTCTTTTCAAGTTAGAACCTGTTTTAAGTGTTTCTTCTATGATGTAGATGGACAAGAATACTATAATTTTGATGGCCCTGAAGTACTCAAAACTGCAGAGTTGTATCGATCGTTGTCTTCATTATTGTTTATGCACTTTTGTCGTTTTTGTAATTATAAGTAAGTCGTGTGTGTGTGTGTGTGCGTGTGTGTGTGTTGTGTGTGTGTCCAGATACAAGATGGCCTTAAAGTGCTCGCTCAAAACAACAAATGCCATCTAATGGATTAATCATTTAAATTAAAGAAAGAGCTAGACAGTGCTGTATGCAATATTTAAAACATTTTGTCTGTTTGATTTAAGCATGCATAAAATATTTCCTACATGTTTCTTTGTCCTTTGTACTTTTTCAAATTTGAGGTTTTATGACTCCGGTTTGCGCAAAATTGATCGCAGAAGCATACTTTGAACATTGCTCTGGATTTTCAAATGACAATACTACACCCCAAATTAAAAAAAAATCAGACTTAATTGTTTTGAACAAGAAGAGTTTTGAAGGTTTTGACTTTATGAGTGTATTTAACACATCTGATCGGGATTAAGGTAAGTGACCTTAGATATATGAATTTTGATACTAGTCAAGTGAATATGCTACATGTAAAATTACAGAACCTTGGACTTTTTGGCTTCATACAGGAATAGGTTTAAAGATTTTCCAGTACATAATTATGTATAATATGTGATCATGGGGATAATTTGAACAGTCTTGGTAGACTTCAGAAAACAATACCTAATACCCAATTTAATAAGTGTTAAGATTTCTGACAAGACGATTATACAGGTCTGTATTAAATGTCTGATTGTCGGGGTGGAGCTAAAAATAGACCTAAGGAGCAAAGTTTGAACAATCTTAGTAGAGGTTATGATAGGCAATGCTCCTTGCAAAAGCTCTGACTAGAAAAGTTTTAATTTCAAGAACGTGTCAGAATAAGACTAAAAAGCAACTTACACTCGTTGAATGATCCTTAGCATAAAGTAAAAACAATCTTGGTCTACTAGATAAAGCTTTGTGCGAAATATTAAATCTTTTGGTCTTGTAGGTTCGTACAAGAATCATTCTGATTAAAATCAGCTCCTACATAATGCTCTAACTGTAGGGAGATCGTGTTCTTCAGTCAGTTGACTCAAGAATATTCTTAATGATTTTCTTAATATTTCAGAACTCCGAATAAAGTTTACAAATATTGTATAAAGCTTTTAAGGTATGTAATTAGAATTGCATGTGCGTATAAGTACTTAAAAGGGAGCATTCCATACCTTTTAGTAAAGATGCACATTCTTTTCACATGACCAGAGTGGTTGAGGTTTTGCTCACTTGTGTATTTGTTAAATGTAAACAATTTATTGTTTGTACATTGCTGTTACAGCCTATGCCGTGTTTGAACGCATCTGCAAATAAGACCAAGTTACAAATACATCATTTTAAGTATGAAACACGATATACATTGTACATGCAAAGAAAAAACATTGAAAGAAATATTTAATTTACGATATTTAGTAGGTCACATCTTGGATGCTGGGAAACCAGCATGGCCTTTTTAACGAAAAACTTAAAATGTCAAATAACGATATGGAAAGTTGGAAAACCTGTAAAGAAAACTGAAAGAGAAAAAGGAAGACAAAGGGGTATGAACGTATTGTATAATTATAGAAGCAATTGTACTTTTAATTATTTTTTCTCCCAAATGAAAACAAAATGTAACCATAATGTAAAAATTATTTTTCAGTGATGGAATAACTTATTCGCGCATGTAAAAAAATCGCAAATAAAACTAAAGAGTGTCAAACACAATTTGTTCCACACATAGCATATAGGCATCTCCTTTACAAGATTTCATCCCTTTGTCCGGTGACAGGTTATGGCATCCCGAATCAAGGACATACAGGTTGATGTGTCCATCCCAGATATTAACTTTACCAAAAACTTTCTCCTGGTCTCTGCCAAAGCCTAGCACACTTATGCATTAAGTCTGGACTCTGTTGTTGTTAGGTCCAGCCAGTACGTTCCGATGTCCTCTTCTTCCGTTTTAGTCTTTAAGGCAATGTTTCAGAGGCAGTGGGATGCGTATACATGGTAGACCTAAGACCACTGTATTATATGGACAGGATTGGTTGGTGTATTTAAGAAGTTTCCACTAAATCAGGTAACCGTTGCAAAACGGTTATTCGAGTCTGAATTTTCAAAACCCGTATCACTTAGTCCTTTGTCTGCCCAACCATGTCGTCTAACAGGTGTACCATAAAATCGATACCTGGAAATGTCTCTGGTGATCAGGGTGTGATGCATATTAGTATCTACCTAATCTCTTGTTCCGCCATGCCTACAGCATCCGAAATCTCTGCTTCACCCAAGTGTCGCTAAATGTTTACAATCACTTAGTCATCTTTAGGTAAAAATTCAGAGAGTTTGCTCATAAGCAGATAACTGTTTAATGTGCATGTTTCATACTCGCAAAGTGCATGATACAAAATAAGGTGTGCGTGTGTACAAAAACCCGTCACACAACCATTGTTTCCTAAGAAGCGTTTTAGTTATGATTTATATTTAACACTTTGTCAATGAATCTAAGTAGAATTAAATTGTACCAAAAATTATCAAACCACACATAACATTATGTACAAATTATCTGGGGATTAGTATACTAATGTCTTACATTAAATAAACATTCAAACATTGAATAAGGTTGAGATCATTTTTGTAAAACAAACTGTGAGATAATTTATGAGAGATTCTTTTATATCTGTTCAAAGTGTTCTGAACAGATGCATGGCAAATAAATGCCGTCTAGATATTATCAAAGGTCCGAATATCTGACGTTCTTGTTGCAGTTGTAGCCTTTATTGTTATTACGGGTGTCTCATCAAACCAACTGAAAACACCAATCAACAAAAAAAAAAAAAAGATATGAAAGCATGTTGGCTTCACGTGAAAATAATCATACGTAATATAAATTACAACTGAAACAATTATTTTGTTCAATTTCATACGATCTTTGAGGAGATTTGTTGATACAAGCAGTTGTTGTATTTCTTCCTGTGAACTATATTATTCGTATATTGTTATCAAAAGGATAATTTTCACACAAGTAAGCGCGGAATCATCATACTTGAAATATTAACTATATTTATATTTGAAAAAGTAACCATTGGATATGTATTTCATCTAAACTGATTTTGTTATAGATATTACGGGAAAACTTGATTCCGTAATGATCAGCAGCACAATAACTCGGAGAAACCAAATAATGTAATTATGTTTAATAAATAGACTCGCAACGACTGTAGCAAAATACTTGCATTTATATTTCATAACTTAAATTAGGACCTTGTTTCGGAATGCAAAAAGGATTATATCAAGGCTGGTACGACAAAAAGACGAAGTAAACCATAGCATATGAGTACAGTTACAAATACTAGACAGAACAAAAACCTTGAACATGCATGTAAAACATCAACAAAGTGGCACAGAAAAAAAATCAGTTTTTCTCGACGTTGGTCAACCTTACATTTACTTGTGACAACTACTTTAAACTGAATTTAAAATGAGCTCACTGGAACTTTATTCCTTTGCAACCGATTTAGCCTTTGATCACTTGCCACGTAAAAATCATCTGTATTTAAGGTTTTATTAGACTTTATTCAGACCTCTGAATAAAGTTTACAAATATTGTATAAAACTTTTAAGATATGTATGTAATTAGAATTGCATGTACGTAAAAGTACTTAAAGGATGCATTCCATACCTTTCAATAATAAGCCAAGGTAATCCTGAAAAATCAGATTGATATACACCTTTAGAGAAAGAAATACCTCTCATTTTGATAAAAGTTTTTGATCCAATTAAGTTTCAACATTCTTTCATTTATCTGTTATGTTGATAATGAATAGAATGTGAAAACCCACAAGAATTTATGTGCAGCGTTTTCTAATGGTTTCCTTCAATATTTATGAGCCATTATGTCAGTGTTTATTGGATTTACAGTATTTAGTGCTTGTGTGGAAGTTGGTACTCGATCGGTACCGAGGGAGCCTCAATTTTGTGTGATGTTTCGATAAAACTTTGTCAGATATTTACCTACAGAATATTTACTGTGAGAATCAAACGTAAATTTTAATTAATCAGAATCGTTTTTAAAACCAGGTGTTTTTTTCGATTTGTTTAGTCTATTTTCCCTGTTTGTGTACGTATCAATTCACTATTCACAGATATCAATGTAAACATGAGATACGAGTGTTTCGTCGTGCTTGCGACACATATGAGAGAAGGTACATTAATCTTATTATTAATAAAAAAATGTTGTTCCTTGATATATTTTTGAAGTGGAAAACGGGCATTTTATTTCGCTCTTTCACTAAAACTGTCATGTATAAGCTTATGGTGTGGCGTGAAAAATTAAAGATCTATGAAATGTTTCCTATCTCCGCATGCGCACTAGCTATTTTATAGGTTTCATCATCACCTTGAAATTTGCAAGACGATGACAGTCCATATATTTAAATAGATTATTCAGCACTGGTTATTAGTTATAATTTTTTAGTTGACTGAAAATGAAAAATGTACCATGCATTGACTTTACCACAATATGCTCGATCAATCAGATATTACGTAAAGATACCTTTTGATGTTTAGGCCTTTACAACAAATATCAGTATGAATTTTTTTTAAACATCTGTACGACTATATACAGTACATATGTTTATATAAGTGATCAAAAAGAAATTTCACGAGTGGCAAGTATTCTCTATATCTTTCACTTTCATGTTTAAAAATCTTTTATACTTATATTTGTCGAAAAAATGTTTTTGTGATTTAATTTGATACAGCTAAATGATATAGAAATATCAACGTCACCAATAAAATATATTCCTGCGAGTTCTGGATTTTGAACTGTCTACCATAATGTTTTTCTTTGGTAAAACCACACTTATAAATCATAATTAAACGTTGTCGTGGTTTTCTGAATTACTTAAGTGAAGTTGTGTGATTTGCGATTAATTTAATTACAGGAATTAGAAGTTTTATCAATGTAAACAAGTTGCAGGAACTTGTAGATAATCATAATCATATATAGATAAACCAACGCCGTTTTCGGGCACACTATTACACAGAAAACGGTCCAGATGGTAAGACTAATGTCTGTACTCAATCAAGACATCAAAATCGAATGCAATTCTTGTCGTTTATAACTCTTCCTGTTGAATTTTGAATATTTTTCGGTGTCGGGAACTCCATGTTGTCATAGACAGATATTTATCTGTTACCTCACGACACATACGTGCTTTACAAGGTCTCTGTTTTTACCAAATTTTCGGCATGGGGATGGTATAATGTACACTAGATTTGTTGCTTTTTATTCCCATGTGCGATTGCATAAAACAACTGATAACTGTGATGAAAAGCATACTGTCGATAGATCTACTCATCAATTTATGATATGTTGTCAAATTCAAATGAAGAATCATTGTCAAAATTCAGCTATTAGCCTTAAAAGTCCAGATTCTTCAGACATTCCGATTATTTGTTTAGTTTAGTTAATTTTTCTTTGAAATTTTAAGCGGACGGCCTCTTTGATGTTTTTGTTTGTTTTGTTTGTTTACCTACATGTACATTTTTGTAAAAAAACAAAGGGAGGTTACAGTGAAGATTAGAGAAAAGGGTGAACTTTTTGGAGGGTGGGGTGGGGGAAATAGTACAGCATAGTGACCAATATCTTTTGTAAATTTTATCAGAATACTGTCCACTGTTATATCAGAATATATCACTGGAAAGTATGAAACAATAGAGGATATTTGTTTGTTTTAGTGAAATAAAAATGATATTTCATTGAAACGAACAAATTTTCTTTTTATTTATGTTTATCTTAAAAAACTTAAACTTATAATTTCTTTTTCTCTGCTTTCAATCATTTTTTAAAAAGCAATAGAAAATAGTTCTGACATTTATTTAAAATACACGTATCTCAACCATCCTATCTATCTATACCATTTAAAGAAACTGGAAAAAAAAACTTTATTAAATTTACGCAATTGTCAAATGAAACAAATCTGATCTTCGTCTCGCCATGAATGGCGGAGTAATACACCACCAGTCAGCTTTCATTCGATTCAAAAGTCCGCCATCTTGTAAAACTATGGAAACACAACTTTTACAAGTTGGATTTAATTGTGTATTTTAAATTACTTAATCATTGTCACTATTCATTATCTGCCTGATTCTCTGGTATGAAGGACGAGCTAGAGATCCTGGATATGAAATTATGGGATTGTTGTGTAGAACTTGTGACAAATGTAACAAAAGAAGGTAATAAGTTTAAAAAAAGTAGTTCGGCAAAAACATTGATAAAAGTGGTATTCCACAGTTTTAAAACAGTGGATTATCAATAATATCTTACTGAGAAAACTATAAATTACTGGAAAACATAAAATAAAAAAGTGTATTCTATCATCGTACATAAGGAAATGGGAAGAACTCTTCGATTCATGCAATCTATATTCGTACTTGGTTTACCACTGTATATAAATAAACTAGACGTAGGTGTAACTAAACTAAATCTATATTGCCTGTCATTGATTGATGCAATAAACATATTCTGCCACGTAAAATTAATAATATGGAAATATTCTTATTTAAATACTGACATCATATAAGTAGCTCATATAAAGTGTTGCAATTCTTTTGAAATATCTAAACTTCAAATGAAGATCGAGTTGGCAAGAAATCGTTTTTTCTAAGGATTACGTGACTATTTTCTCGTTGCACCAATCCAGTTAGCTCAAGCCATATTCTACTATACTGGATTGCGAGAGAAAGTGATTTTTTACAGTTGTAAACTGAAAGTAGGCACATTGAATACACGTGAAACTACATAAATTTATTAATTCACAGTTTAGTCTAAATTGTCGGTTTATAAGAGGCATAGGAACAACAAATCAACCAATAAATACGTGTATACAGGAGACTGTAATTAGCAATGCGTTAAAAACTGAGAAAATTGGGGCAACTGACCATTTTTCTACAATGGCCTATGAGATAACACAATCACCCGAAGTAAGCAATCAACGTCTCGATAAAGCAGACGGACATGTTACAGAGGAAAGTAGTGCGGCTCTCTGTGCTGGTGGAACGCGTGCAGAAAACATGACCACCATTCTAGGAAACAGACCATCATTTCAAATGAATGGGCATATCGAATTGTATCCTGGTATAACGTATAATAAACCGAAGCATCCCGATTATGCTGTAAAAAGTGTCAGACTGTCATCATATGCAGGCTGGTCCCATTCGGTAATGGACCCTGTAAAAATGGCAGACGCAGGATTCTTTTACAAAGGTTTCTGGCATTAAGTAATTAAGTCAAATAAAACCGTCTTATTTTGTTTGGAACTGTTTGTACATAGTTTTACATTTTTAAATCAAATATGATCGATATAAGATCAGGAAATCTTTGAATTTTGACAAGATCAAGATAACGAGTCCTTGAAAGTACACACTAAATTTTAAAACTTTTTAAATTGTAGGTGTTAACGACCGTGTACGGTGTTTTTTCTGTGGCGGTGGAATGAAAGATTGGCAGAACGGCGACGACCCCTGGATCGAACACGCCCGATGGTTTTCCGACTGCGCGTTTGTCAGGCAGAGTAAAGGAGAATACTTCATTAATATGTGTAGAATGTCAAATATTGACTATCTAACAAGTAACGAAAATCCTCAAATTCAGGTAGTGAATTTTTGTGCAGTTATTATTTCTAGTATATTGTAATTAATTATTTCAGATTACATTGTATTTAGATATGTAGAAGAATCTGTATTACACAAAGTTCAACTAGATTTTAATTATGGTATATCTAATTTTATTTTTAAGTCTACATAAAAATTTTCTATTACCATTAGCTCCACAAATCAGTTTTTAAAGGATACTTTAATTGTCTCAGTGATAAACAACTATAAAAGTCACTATTCTTGACTCAAAACTGTAGACTCGAATCAACCTACCGAGTAGATTCTATATACATGTAAAATTTTGCGTAATATCAACCTAGATTCTAAATAAATGTAACAGTACACTTGACACAAAGTTACGTACAAACACTACTACAATACTAATATCTTTATAAGAAAGAGAATGGAAAACTATGAAAATTTAAAAGTAGGAAGGCAATGTAAAAATATTTGTATCATTCTATATCAATACAGGCACCACCAAATTGGAATCTGGATGGCAACGGACAACGGGTAGAGGATCAACTTATAGAAGACCTGAACAGTTCAGCAGCTAAACTTGTAATGGGTAAGGGATACAGCCAGGGAGATGTTGAAAGCGCCATTAAATCGGCGAGGGAGAAATATGGTACATGTTTTTATATATTTGTACAGAAAACTGAGAAATTGAAGTGTCTTGATAATCTCACATCAGTACAGATTTAAAGGAACGTTAAAAGTGATACCCAACAAGCAGTGTTTATAATTCGACTGTATGAAGAACTCCTCTGAAAGCTGATCGGCTGAAATGTAAATGTGGATTTCCCTGTCTAAAAGTAGAAATATTGTTCTGAAAATTAAATTTAAGAAGAGGTAAGAAAGTGAAACATAGAACCGTAATGCAGAGTGTATTGTTATCTATATTGGTGATTTTACTAGATGTATGCATGAAAAGTATTTTATTTCTACGCATTGAAAAAACTGCAGTTAGTTGGCTATCTTAACAAGCAGTTATTAAATGTGGTAAATTTTGTTTTATTTCAGGAGCTGTGGAGCTAAAGGCGAAGTATATCCTAGAATACCTATTTGACAACAGCTACGTTGCTTCTCCAGACAACGATTGGAACTTCTTACGAATTAATGATACAGTGACATCTGCTAGAGCAGGTGTTGCAACATCTGAGCGACAGAAAGGACCTGAAGATATTCGAAAAGTAGATGAATTGAATAAAGGTACCGATGCATTCATTTTACATTTAAATTAAAAAATTCGTTTCAAGATAAACTTCGTAGATTCTCAAATATACATAGTTACTTTTTCACGAAAAGCTTCACCAAAGATATAGATTACAGAAGTGAAGTACATTATTTGCAGAAAAAAACCAAATAAATAAATAAATAAATAAACGGGAAATCATGTTAGTTCTTATTTTTTTTTTTCAGTAATATTTCTGTTAAAAATCATATTTTATTATAAGATACACCAGTATGAACATTTTACCGTTTGTCTACGGTCAGAAATTATTAAACAATGTTTTTTTTTTCAGAACAACAAAACTTGTTGGAAGAAAATCGTCGGCTTAAGGAAAGCATGACATGTAAGATATGCATGGACAAGGACGCCTGTATTGTGTTCCTGCCTTGTGGTCACATGGTTTCCTGCATCAAATGTGCGCAGGCGTTAAGAAAATGCGCAGTTTGTAGAACACTGATACAAGGAACAGTTCGGGCTTTTTCGGCGTAATCAAGCCTTTTATAATTTTCTTTATTTTATTTCACAATTGTCTGTGTTAATTGTATACAAAAATTTTTGTTCTATTTATGGTTCTATCGTAATATTTACAGTACTGTTTTGTTTATATTTACACGTATTTTTGTTTCTAAACATTGGTGTTATGATTTACAGTACACTAATAAACACTACGTCACAGAACATATTTAATTCAATCTAGGCTTTATGGTTTCTGACAAATTGATTTTTAAAGTTTTTCTTTTACAAGTCTATATGAAATGAGATGACCATTGGGCGGGGGCCAATTCTGACCAATGAGACATGATTTGTTTGATTTTGGTAGAGGTCCACTAGATGATACTACCAACAAAATATCAAAGCTCTAGTTCTTGTGATTTCAGACAAGAAGACTATTTAAACCTTTTCGAATATAACCATATATAAAATCAAGTGACTCCTGGGGCATGGCCAATTTTGACCTTGGGGCCATGATTTTAATGATTTTGGTAGAGGTCCACTAGCCAAAAGTACACACAAAATATCTAAACTGTAGGCCTAATTTCTGCAATTTGCCCGCTGGGATAGGAGGAGATCTTGTTTGAAGTTTACTGTGGATGACAGACAGACGACGGACAAAAGAGCGTACTAAATGATACTTCTAACCTTCAGTCAGGTGAGCTTATTATGTCTCCCCCCAAAAATGGGGGAGACATATTGTTTTTCCTCCGGTTTTCCGTCCGTCCGTCCGTCTGTCCGTCCGTCCGTCCGTCTGTCTGTCTGTCTGTCCGTCACAAAATCGTGTCCGCTCTGTATCTTCCAAAGCCCTTGAAGGATTTTTATGAAACTTGGGTCAGATGTTCACCTCATCAAGGCGACGTGCAGAACCTACTTTGTGAGTGTGGTGTCTCAAGGGCAAGGTCACACTTGGAGGTTAAATGTCAAATGCCACAAAATCGTGTCCGCTCTATATCTTCCAAAGGCCTTGAAGGATTTTTATGAAACTTGGGTCAGATGTTCACCTCATCAAGGCGACGTGCAGAACAAACTTTGTGGGTGTGGTGTCTCAAGGTCAAGGTCACACTTGGAGGTTAAATGTCAAATGCCACAAAATTGTGTCCGCTCTGTATCTTCAAAAGCCCTTGAAGGATTTTTATGAAACTTGGGTCAGATGTTCACCTCATCAAGGTGACGTGCAGAACCCACTTTGCGGGTGCGGTGTCTCAAGGTCAAGGTCACACTTGGAGGTTAAATGTCAAATTTTACAATCGTCTGACTCAATACTACCTGCAGCAACTGGCTGGGTGGAGACATATGTTTTTGTTCAATCAAAAACCCATTTCTAGTTTATCTAGATAATTACAATAAAAATTAGCAATAACTTTGCATCAAGAAGTAAATGCACTGTTTTGTTTACTGTTATACAAACCTTAGCATTAGAAAAAACGTTTGTAATGTAATGAAATATTTCTTTTTTTCGGAGGATGGGGATTGAGGAGAAGGGGAGATGAGTGAGGCTTTGGAGGGATAATATATTCATAAAAAATATTTAACATCGTTTTTTTACAAAACGAGTAATATTAGTACTCGAATACAGCTGGTTAACCATTATTTGTGAGCGATTTCCCAACTGTACAAGAGCCAATTGGAATTTTAGGGACATAACACAGCTTTATTAGAATTATTATACATGTATGTGTACGGACAGAAGGTGTAAACTTATAATAAATAAATTGAATTATCCCTTTGTGGTATTCTAAATCATTTTGATAATGAGAACTTATCTGGGCTTAGGTATATTTAATTTTAAACCAACACTGGTTACTTCGTAAGAAATCGGTTTATAGAACACACCTTAACGATAAAAATTCTTTAAAAAAATGTGAAAAAAGCTTATCAGGAAAACCACAGTAAAAACCACACCCTCCCTAAACAGTAAAAAAGTACGGGGAAAAAGGCATAAATTCATTTATAGGTCAATTGAAAAAGGACACCACAAAATTAACAAATATGAGAATCCGAGGGGTTACCGCCTTGGAACGGACAGTGGAAAAACATTTGCCACTGGGAATTTACACCAAGTTTTAGGGTGCACTTGAGACAAAAACTATTTCGCAAAATCTCGGAACGGGGTGCTTCCTGGTGGAAATTTTGTAAATAAGTTTTCGAATTGAAATATTGCCCTTTGACATAATCTAATTATGTGTTTATTCTTGTCTAAACATACCCTCATCATATCACCCTTTTTAATTATTGAGTGATCTGTATGAAAAGCATATTTTGACATACCTATTTTCTAAAAATACAATGATATTTTTAGCGCGGGATTTTACCTATTTCTAAATATACATTCATTCAACAAAGATATTGACGTCTTCGATTACTTATATATAAATAGAATTTTCTTTCTAAATAATTACGTTAAATCGGGAAGTTTCGAAATAACCTATATAAAGGATGAATTTTCAAACTTATGAAATGGAAAACATTCCAGAAATTTTAGAATAACGAAATGATATAAGGCTTATATTACACTTTGTCAGGATATTCAAAATTCAAATGAATAATGATTCACCAATCAAGTTAGCTGAAGCCGGATATTACTGTACTGTAGAACATGAGGATGTGATTTGTTTCAGTCATTAACTTGAAGTAGGCACATGGAACAGGGGCGTAGCCAGCTTTTTTTCAACTTGTAGGCCCATAGAAGAGATTCAAACGGGCGGTTGCCTTGGTAAGGCTCCACCCCTCCGCGAAGCCGGAAACAAGTGGAGATTAAAAAGAGCACAATGCGTGTTCCAAAGTATCTCAGGAAAATGAACAATCAAAACAATCCGTTAAATAAAACCATTTTAAACTTGGTATTTGATTCAAAATTTACTGAACACTGTATGCAGACGGTAAAGCAAGGTATGATTAATTTTAAATGAAGTCGATTTTTCTGCGACAAGAAAATTATTATGTTCCCCAAAAGGCAATTCAACACCTAAATTGAAACACACTCTTTATTCGACCATAATGCTTGCATGGCCCCTCCCCACTCCCCTTCCAGCTTTTATTGCACTTTTTGGGACTTTTGCAAATGTCATTTTCTTGACAAACTTCTGTGGAATACACGTTAAACTTCTCCACAAATTCACAGTCTGTTTAGTCCAAATTGCCAATTTATAAGAGTGGATGAAACAACAAATGAACCAATATATATATGTATTCAGGAAACGCAAATCAGCGATGCATAATAATTGAGGAAAATAAGAGACGGACCACTTCTCTACTCAACCACAGGTCCATGGGGAAATTGACCCAGTGCAAATGGCAGAGGCGGGATTCTTATACACAAGTTTGAGAAAAAAGTCAAAGTTCACTAAACGAAAAAAAAAAAAAGAAAAAAAGCTGAATAATTCAATTTCAAATTTCCAAAACTGTTGTTTATGTTACATTTAAGAATAAAATTAAGGGCTTCAGACATCAGTCAAGCGAGTTAGCTGCTTTAGTAAACACTTCAGGATAGAAATTTATAGGCCTTGACAAGCTACTTTAAACGTGATGACGCAAAAAGTACATTGATTAGATCTGTTATTAAGAAAGTGAAAGTAAGATGTTTAAGCACACATAGTATGCACAAGAAGAAAATCAAATGAATTCAAAGAAGTTTCAAATTAATCTTCGATTTTTTTCAATACTTACCGGCTAGTTATATAAACCTATAAATATTTTAGTGTTCTCGACTGTGTACGATGTTTTTTTCTGTGGCGGTAGATTGAAAGATTGGCAGAGCGGCGACAACCCCTGGATCGAACACGACCGATTGTTTCCGAACTGCGCGTTTGTCAAACAAAGTAAAGGAGAAAATTACGTTAACATGTGCAGAATGTCAAATCTTGACTTTGAAACAAGTAACGGAAATACAAACATTTAAGTAATGAATTCAAGCTCCCGATTTGAAATAAGATTTAGAACTCAAATAAGGCCTTTAATCCTATTAGAAATGTAGTGCAATCTGCTACGCAAAGTTCAAATAGATATGTGTGATCAGTTAAATCACCAAAACCCTAGATTATTTTTGCATCTAAAAGTTTACAAAATACTACTACAATGAAAATACCTCAAGGTATCAGACTATGAATAAACATTTTGTAAGCCCTCAGTGAATTAATCTTAAAAAATTATATACAATCTAAGGACAAAATATAGAACATGTAAGACACTTTTATCAAATCGGTTTCAAGAAATGACATATTCACTTCGAACCTCACCCATAAAATAAGGAGAAACACAATGTTTTCTTGGTCTGACTATACAAGAACAACTGTTACTTGGAATGTATTCATTGACATTTAGAAGACCTACTGACTGCTGACAAAAAGCTAACCAAAAGAGAACTAATGAAATATAATTATAAACATGAACCCACTTCATGATGAGCGGATGTTATCAACCTTAACTTCAACATATTCTTATAGGCACCAAATTTATTACAATTACCTTTATTCACGTACTATTCTGAACAAATAGGCAAAATTCCAAATATTTTTACCATCTGAAAAATTAACAACTAAAATCACAGATACCAAATTTGTAACGATTTACCACGTTATATAAAACGAAAGGAATTGAATTGAATTTCAAGAAAAGTTACTGTTGTAAAACGATTAATTTAAGAGCAGTTGATGCAGTGCATCAACTCCTCTGCCTATACAATGTACAGTGAGAGTAGCGTACAAAGTATCTATTTTTAGACACAGGAGCTGATGCAGTGCATCAACTGCTCTGTTCCTATTATACGGTTACGCTGATTAAAGTGCGTAACAATGGATTGAGAAGTGAAATTACAGCTTGCACCTTCCATTCTACATTTAATGACCTATTCTAGATTTAAATAATAGTGTGTTCTAAGATACATGTCAATAAATAAAAGGTCTATGACGAAAATTTTAAAAACCTATTTTTAGACTTGATGACCCGGAGGCAGGGCCAATTTTGACCCCAGGGCCAAGATTTGAGCAAATTTAGTACACGTCCACTAGACCATGTTATACATCAAATATCCTAACACTAAGCCTTATGGTTACTATCGAGAAGAATTTTGAAGTTGTTTTTTTTCTATGTAAGTCTTTACCAATTCAAGTGACCCCTAGGCGGGATTAGTTTTGACCACTAGAGCATCATTAAAGAAACTTGGTAATGGACTTCTAGATATTTTCCATACAAAATATCTAAACGCTAGGCCTTGTGGTTTCATAGAAGAATTTTTCCTTATATAAGGCTTTATTAAATCAAGTGACCCTGAGGCAGAACCTCTTATGACCCAAGAGACATAATCTGAATAAACTTTGTAGAGAAGATCTTAGTGAACCTGTCTGCCAAATATCAAAACCCAAGGCAAAGTAGTTCCAGACAAGAAGATTTTTGAAGTTTTCCATATAAATGCCTGTATAAAAATACGTTACAGCTGGGGCAGGGCCAATTTAGACCCTTGGGCCATGATTTGAAGTAACTTGGTAAAGATCCACGAGACAATGCTTTAAAATAAATATCTGAGCCTAAGGCGTTGTGGTTTCAGAGATTTTCAAAGTTTTCCCTATATGAGGCACAAAAACGTGTTGTCCCTGGGGGTTAGCCAATTTTGACTCCGGCGCCATGATTTAAATACTTAGGGTAAACTTGGTAGAGGTCTATTAGATGGTGCTACATACCAAATTTCATAGCTTAAGGCTTTTCAGTTTCCAGGAAGAAGATTTCTAAAGTGTTCACCTTTTAAACCATCCTTTAGCTTCTGTGGCTCAGATCTGTAATGGACTGGAACCATTTGAATAATTTTTATAAAGCTTTCTGCAAGGAACATTCCGGGCAAGTTTTCTCAAATATGGCCTGCTGGCTTCAGAGTTGTCATTTGAAACAATTGTGGACGACATATGCCAACTGACAATCACTTATCCTAAAAGCTCACATGAGTACTGCTTGCTGAAATGAGTTTAAAACCTATTTTACGATAAGTTGCTGAAAAAGTGGATTTAATTACCTTTATAGTGACCTTTTTTATTGCACATAACTAAGTCAAGAAATTGTCCTGAATCTAAATGAAAGGAATTCTCTGAACAGAGTTCATGAAGATTGGCATATGGCATATAGTGCTCACAAGTTTTTCTGAGAACTGACCTACATGTATGACATGAATTTCGAGGTCAGACATCGAAATTTAATCTATATTGTATGACAATCATTTTAACCAAATTTCATTGAAGATCCAATGAAAAACACAATTCTATTGTGTACAAAAATAATGTTTAAAAGAAAGAAATTTACCAGATGGTCACAATCCTGCTGCTTATAAAGGAGAATCATATATACAAATACATGTACAAATACATGTACATATATTTATGTTACTTAAACTGATATGACTAGCACAAAAAACTACAGGCCAACATGATGGTCCTATATCGCCAACCTAAGTACCATCAGTTACAACAGCGTGATCAATGAAGGAATTAAGGTACTTTCACCAAATGTTTGAGTTAAATCTACAAAATGTTAGGGTCTAGTGATTACCTTCCTATAATTGTATAAATACAACCTCTGATAACTGTGTCAGGGAATCGATTCTTTGGCTCAGTGGTTAGAGTGTTGGTCTACGATGCGCTAAGATCGGGGTTCGAATCCCCTTCTGGGTTGTGCAATCTAATTTGCACTGCATCTTTCTGTTACGAACTTTCTTGTTCGTAAGAAAAGAATGTACATCTTATGATCTAATCCGAATTTCATAAACAGTTCAAAAACAGTAAGTTGGTCAGCAGTATAAGGTCAATGTCAAGTTGAAATCCCTATTTTAAATGATGCTTTCAGCTTCTTGCGTATCATTTTGGTATAACCTTCGTCAAGGCAGTGGATGGTAGAACCTCTCGGCTTACCCTGTTATACTTTTTTCAGAAGACCTTGAAATTTACATAACATTTAGTATGTCATATTTCTTTCATTTGTTTGTGTGACTAACATACATTGATTGTCTGATTATGAGTTTAGATGTTGTTTCCGATTAATTGAAAACTTTTCAAAACAGTAAACATTTCAGTACTATTTTAAGACCTAACATATGTGTAAAAACTGCTTCCTTAAATTTATCTATTTTACTAGTAACTACATGTACATTGTTTTTAGTTAACAAGAGATGGGTTCTTTACAAAACAGAAGTATTGGTAAATTTACTTTTCACACGCTAAAAACATTTTGGAACAAGTATGTCCAGATTCCAGTGGGCTGTGATACTTTCTTGCTGTTTGTCACTCATAACCCTGCAAAAAATACATGCATATATGAACCTGCCATGAAGATGCAACATTTCTTTGCCGTGGAAAAATAAAGAAACTTATATTCAACAGAATCTTTCCCCCAATACTTACCCAACAACTTTACACACAGGCATAATATACACACTATAAATCTCAGATCAACAGGTTAGAAACTGGCACTTGCATGTCTCATAAACAATAATAGAGTTTTTTTTTAAGGAAATGGAACTAAAATCAGGTATTCATTGTCAGATACCATCTCTAGATTTAAAAGTATATACATTACATACTTGGAAACGCCTTCTATCTTACTCAGATATATGAATATTTTTTAACACTTATAATCATATTACAGAAAATAATAATATACCAACAATAATAATAATAAATTTTTTATAAAAATACGTAAGTTACACACAAACTTCTGCTTAACTGAAATTTGCGTACAAAATTTACGTTATGCGTAAAGTGTTTTATGAAAAAGCGTACAATTGTGCGTAAAATTTAAACGTAACTGGGACAAAACCGTAACACAGTCAAAAAGCACCTGCTTCCGGTGACGTCAATTTACCGCCAAAGTGTCAATTTACTCTGCGTCATTGACACAGTGGAAAGAAATCCCCGATAAGAAGCAGATACATAACGGTCTTCGTTTGATGGTAATTTACTTTCCTGTATTTTGTCTGTTGAAATTTTTAAGGCATGCACATATGCTCTTAAAACATAGAGCAATTAAAATGTATCAATTCTGACTGTCCCTTAAATATGAGTACACAATCCTTTTTTAATATTTGTACTTTTGATTCCAGGTGCTGTTTTCAAATGGGACTTCATTTGTCTTACAAGGATGTTGTAACTTTTCGAGAAATGGAAACTCTGATGAGGTTGAGGTAGTTCTCATTTGTGCACAGTATACAGAAAGATGAATGTGTTTAAAAAACATTTAAGCAATGACTTTATTGACTAATACATGAAACAAAACCCTCATCTTTCAAGTACAAGACAGTTGAAAAATTGCTTCTTTTCAACAGTTTGTGTAAATAGGGTATTTAACCAATAAACAAACTAGGTAAAGTACAGCTTTTTTAACTTCTGTTACATTCCAACAATGCTGATGTAACCCGGAAAAACCCACCTGCCCGGAGCTGGGTTTGAACTCGGGTACCTACAACTGCTATGTGGACACTATCACGTCACCAAAAAGCTAGCTGATAGGCAATGGAGTAGAAGTGCCCTATTATACCTCTGCTACATTCAGCCCCTCCTTCTTAGAACTCGTCCTCGAATTCCTGGAGCACTGAATGTCTTTTGGACTTTCTAAGGCTGCCATCACACCTAAACTCATGGGTTATTTACGTTGGGCGCAAAGTGAAACCCAGAAAAATCCACTTGCCCCGAGCTGGGTTTGAACTCGGGTACCTACGATTGCTAAGCGGGCACTCTACCACGTCGCTAGCTAGCTGATAGGCAAGGTAGTAGAAATGCCGTATTATATATCTGCTACACTGATATCCAATCTCCGATGCATGTTTTATATGCCGGGATACAGTGATTTGAAAAACTTGTCACCAGTGAAAACTAAATATACAACATTTCACTTCAGTCTAGTAGCTCAGAATTTATATACATGTGTTTTGTTCCTTCCAGACAACAACCTATTTATTCATTATTTTTTTGCACACTGCATTGATAGTCCTGGGATTTGTTTTATTTTCAACACAGTACACTTGAATGTTTACACAAAAAAGTTTTCTATTTTGGTGTAACCCTCAGGTAGCATATAATGATCATTTTCAAACTTTGTGACGATTACCTTTCAATTTCAGGTATGTCAGAACCTGCTGGAGTCAGGGCTGAGTTTTAGTGTCCTTTCATGTATAACAGGTATAACTGCAACAATGTAAACAGAGGAAAAGAAACTTTGTATTTACAACAAAACAGGATTAGAATAACAAATGGCATACATCATATTGTAATATTGCCCATATGAACAATTTTATTAAGTCCACATGCTGTCATTCCACCAGTACTTCTCATACTTCTGACAGAAAATTCAAAACTCATGTTAAAGTAGTGATGTTGAATGTTTATTGACCAATCTGAAAGAGTGTAACAGAAAATCACTAATATCTCAGTCATTTGACAAAATTTTTACTGTGAATTACAGACAGTTACACTTGTGTTTACATGTATTTACCCATAGGTTTGAATGTATTCTAAGGAGGAAATCTTGTTATTTCCTTCTTTATCAAACAGAGCCTGGCAGTTCCCTAAAAAAGACATCAATTTCTGGAAGACATCTCTACACAACACTGACAGCATGCAAATAAGGTAGAACCTATCAATAGAATAATAGTAATATATGGATGCACTAAGTTTAATGCACAGTTACCTAAAAATTACTTGTAGTATTGTCCTCTTAATTATATGTAAAATCTGTCTTACTGTTAAAAGCTGCCAGTTACCTTTATCAGGAAAACATTAGGATACAATGAGTAAACAAGGGTAGTTTGTTGGAACTGAAATGAGTTCCCTTACAACTCTCATAATCTAACACCAAGGGCATATATCACACCCATGTCACTGCACTGCTCATTGTAAATTTGTGTTGCAATTTGAGTCTTCTACATTACTACGCATTCTGCTTTTTTCATTTATGTATTTTTAAAATAATCGGTTGCAGGTTGTCCACATATGTATAATTGAATTTTACCCAAAACATGTAAAGAAAAAAAAGCATTAAAAGAATGGAAGATATTACCTTCCATAAATCCATTCAAATGCATTTATGTAAGTATTTTGCCTTTCAGATAGTATTTAAGTAACTCATGTAAGGCTTCAGATTGATTTTTATTTTAAAAGTAAAAAATGAAATAGTTAGCACCCACATCTGCTTAAAATCTTGGGAGGTAGAAGAGCTGAATGATAATTGAATTTAGGTCATTATGTACAAAGGCTCATTTTATTCATTTCATCTACAGCAGTTTTATGCAGGTCATACCACTTGGACCTACTAGCAAACAGGTCAGCACTTAAAAAATGCTTAGACAACATTGTGTGTAAAGTTTGTCTATTTATAAAGATGATGAAAATCTTGAATGGATAAATAAAATGAAAGAATTATGTCAAAATTAGAAGCTGGAGGACCAGCTTTCCCCTACTTCAATCTGCTGAATCACTTGATCAACCACTGCTGATTATTACAGTTTTAGTACTGACTTCTGCTCGGACCTGTATCTGTGATAATATAATGATAATATCATTATTATGTGATAGTTTTTTTTCCTGTTATTACCAGGATGTGTAGGTAGAGGAAGGTTGATCAAGAGTTGGGAGTCCAGTTCAATTTTCCCCAATTTAGTTTGCTTGACCCTTATTTTCTGGGACTTTGACGAGCAAAACGATATTGCAATATGTTCGTATTATTGTAGGATGTATACAACAGTCATTAAGTTGATGTTAATGATCATGTAAACGGTCGAATTCACAGCCGTTTAACATCGCGGAAACAGAATACAGATGCAAAATATATAATCTTAGTGGAGAATGCAAAGTGAAATTACTCAAATTCTGTTTACAGAGATGCTGGAAACTGCAGTAAGTCATATTTCGTTGATTGTGTCAACTTTCGTGTCTACTTCCGCATTTTGGCAGATGCCAATTCGTCAAAAACCGCGAATTGTCAACTGGCAACTGGCCGCCAGTTGCCAGTTGCCAATCAAGTTTATGTCACCAATTTATGATATTTGTCGAATTGACTGCTGGCTGCCAGTTGCCAGTTACAAAGTCGCGATCTTTAACGAATTGGCATCTGACTGCCAGTTGCCAGTTACCAATTCAGTAAATGTTACCAATTTATGATATTTGTCGAATTGGCTTCAGGCTGCAAGTTGCCAGTTGCCAATTTTAGATCTCCAACGAATTGGCAATTGGCTGCCAATTTTCAATTGCCAATTCAGTTAATATCAATAATTCATGATTCTTCTTGAATCGGCATCTTGCTGCCAGTTGCCAGTTGACAATTCGCGATTTTTGACGAATTGGCATCTATTATCGCGAATTGTCAATTAGCGTCTGGCAGCTAGATGTCAATTCCAGTAGTATCATGATTTTTTGATGTAAATTTAATTGAAAAACGTCTAATTGGCCTCTAGCTAAAAATTGACAGTTGACTATTCGCAAATTTAAACGAACTGGCAGCCAGTTGCCAATTCACTCAATGTCAAAAATTCATAATGCTTGTCCGGATGGCATCTAGCTGCCGGTTCCCAGTTCCCAGATCACGATTTTTAAAATTGGCATCTAGCTGCCAATTGCCAGTTGCCAATTCAGCTAATATAAATAATTCAAGGTATTTGTCGAATTGTCACCTGGCTGCCAGTTGCCAATTCACGATCTTTAACGAATTGGCATCTGGCTGCCAGTTGTCAGTTGACACTTCACTCACTGTCCAAAATTCATAATGATTGTCAGGTTGGCATCTAGCTGCCGGTTCCCAGATGCCGATTCTCGATCTTTAACGAATTGGCATCTAGCTGCCAGTTGCCAATTGCCATTTCAGTAAATAGCAATAATTCATGATAAATGTTGGCATCTGGCTAACAATTGACAGTTGAATATTTGCAATTTTTGACGAACAGGCATCTGGCTACTAGTTGCCAGTTGCAAATTCATTCTATGTTCGTAATTCATGATATTTGTTGAACTGGCATAATTATGGCTGCAAGTTTCCAGTTGCCAATACGCGATCTTTAACGAATTGGCATCTGGCTGCCAGTTGACAGTTGCCAATTCGGTTAATATCAATAATTTATGATAAATGTCGAATTGGCATCTGTCTAACAATTGACAGTTGTCGATTCGCAAGTTCTGACGAACTGGCATCTAACTAGCAGTTGCCAATTCGGTAAATATCAATAATTTATTATTATTGTTGAATTGGCATCTGGCTACCAATTGACAGTTGGCGATTCGCACGTTTTGACGAACTGGCTTCTGGCTGCCAGTTGCCAGTTGCAAATTCACTCTATATTCATAATTCATGATATTTGTCGAACTGGCATCTGGCTGCCAGTTGTGAGTTGCCAATTCTCGATCTTTTACGAATTGGTATCTGGCTGCCAGTTGTCAGTTGCCGATTCGGATAATATCAATAATTTATGATAAATGTCGAATTGGCATGTGGCTACCAATTGACAGTTGTCGATTCGCAAGTTCTGACGAACTGGCATCTAACTAGCAGTTGCGAGTTGCCAGTTCGGTAAATATCAATAATTTATGATAAATGTTGAATTGGCATCTGGCTACCAATTGACAGTTGTCGACTTGCACGATTTGACGAACTGGTATCCTTTTGCCAGTTGCCAGTTGCAAATTCACTCTATGTTCATAATTCATGATACTTGTCGAACTGGCATCTGGCTCCCAGTTGTGAGTTGCCAATTCTCGATCTTTAACGAATTGGCATGTGGCTGCCAGTTACCAGTTGCCGATTCGGATAATATCAATAATTTATGATAAATGTCGAATTGGCATGTGGCTACCAATTGAGAGTTGCTGATTCGCAACTTCTGACGAACTGGCATCTAGCTGCCAGTTGCCAATTCGGTTAATATCAATAATTTATGATAAATGTCGAATTGGCATCTGGCTAACAATTGACAGTTGCCAATTCGCGATCCTTAACGAATTGGCATCTGGCCGCCAGTTGCTATTTCACAAGTGTGACTGATCAAAAGTAATACAATCAATTTGTTAGATCACTTGCCATAAATTTTTGCTATTTGTCTCAACTTTATCATTGATTGGGTCATAAAAATGTTAATTGCTTTGTTTGACAGCTATGCAGAATATACAAGGGTCCACTTTGGGCAGGTTAATTTGCATAAATCCCACAGTATAAGGCGTGATTTATGGACCTTTGACATTTCATTGGATATTAATTTATAAGCAGACACAAATGTCTACTTGATAGACATGCCATATTATTATTTTTCAAACTATATCCCAACGTGAAAAAACATTGTAGTGTGAATTTCCATTCCAGTGAAACAAAATGTAATGTTAACACAATAGATCACCTAAATTCACTTCAATTTTACTACACTTAAATGAAAAAGCATTTGTTTATGACGTAAACATCAATCGAGGATGTGTTACAATCATGTAAAAACGCGGAGGAGATGGTTTTATATAGAACCACAACATGGAAGAAATTGGAATATTTATTAATATTTATTAAGGTAAAATCACAACCTGTTCTCCCGGCACATTGTTGGATTTTACTTATAAAAATCGAGAAGTAATCACATTATTTTATATAATTTACAATTTATAGCATGTTATTTTTATAAGTGTGCCTTTATCGTGTTTCTTGGTCTTGTGGTTTAGTGTTATTTTTTCATTTTAAAACGGATGTATTATGAGCAGTGTAATTCTGCACTACTGCCTGGTAAAGTAGGGATAAATCTACGTCACAGCCAAAAAATGCGGCGGAAACTACCGATGTCGAAACGGAAACAGCCGATCATCAAAAACACGTTTTTTCTTATCAAAAGCAATATTTTCATATTTTCGCAGTTAAACCATTTTAATCAGTACATTATGATTATTTTGAATAGACAAAGTTGCTATAGTCGTGTCACATGACCTTTAATATCAATAATTTATGATAAATGTAGAATTGGCATCTGGCTAACAATTGACAGTTGACGATTCGCATGTTTTGACGAACTGGCATCTGGCTGTCAGTTGCCAGTTGCCAATTCACTATATGTTCATAATTCATGATATTTGTCGAACTGGCATCTGGCTGCCAGTTGCCAATTCGCTATTTTTAACGAACTGGCACTTAGCTTCCAGTTGCCAGTTGCTGATTCGGTTAATATTGATAATTTATGAAACATATTGAATTGGCATCTGACTACCAATTGATGGTTGATGATTCACAAATTTTGAGAACTGGCAGCTTCCTACGATTTCAAATAAGTTTGAATTGGCAGCTGAACTATGAAGTTGGCTGCCAGTTGCCAATTGAATTGTCAACTGGCAACTGGCAAATGGCAGCTAACTTCACGCACATAAAAGAAATACAAACTTGAGATACTCCTGTTTTAATTAGTCCTGATGATAAGCCATCGCGTTGCTGCTTTCACATATAACTGCCTTTTTCATATTTTATGTTTTACTTTTTACATGTAACGTGATGAATCGGTTTACATGAAAGACTTAATATAAATATTAATGTCATAAAAAGAGATCTTACTGGCGAAAATTTGTGATGGCATATATGAGTGTTTATTAAAAGGAATAGCTGAAAATTGCGAATGTTCAATAAATCGTTCTACTGCACCTTTTAATAACATTGATAGATATAGAAGGACGATAAACAAGGCAAAATTACTCATCACGTTTTATCTCCCGAATCAGATAGAGAACCGAGATTTTGATGTGTTTTGCGTTCAACACTTGAAGAGATGGTATATCAATCTAATTTATTACAATAAAAACTGTTCCTGGTAAGTATTTTTATAAGTTTATTTCGCTTACTGTTTTCGTCAAACCCTTTCGTTTAAGCGAACATTTAGCTGGATATGAAAGTGTGTATTAGCGTTGAATTTCCCGCGATAGACATGGCCAATCAGATGATTCATAAGATTATCTAGCAGGTCATGTGAGGTCATCAGTAAATTATAAAAAAAGAGACAGTTTTTCCACAAAAAGTTATAAGTGTAAAAGACATTAAACATCTGCATTATAAATGTATATTCTTTAATCGAACATTAGGACATGTAAGTAACTCCTTGTTGTAAGCAGGCGCGTAGCTGCCTATACGCGAGTACGCAGCTGAATCCACATTATTTTGACCAAAAAAAAATTTTTTGGTTTGAAATTCAGTAAAGCTATTCATCTCCATTTTTATGCTAAAATAAATGGATTTTCGTTGGTCAAGAAAGCTCTCCGGAGGCCCCAAAACGCACCAAATTGCACCATTTATTTCAAAATTTTCAGGGGGGGGGGGGGGCATGCCCCCTGACCCCCCTAGATTATTTTGAATCCACATTCTTTATAGGCTAGCTACGCGCCTGGTAAGTGATTTATGATCGTTAGGTACTTTCGTCTGGTTTACTATTGTATATAATACGATTAGTCTCAATATTGTGACTGTAGGCAGGACGCAGCTTTTGCGTCTCAACCAGAAACCATCAAAATAGTGGTTGAAAAAAGGATTTTTTTAATGTGAAATCATTATTTCCCAACTGACTTACGGTCATTTTACACTTGCACATTTTGAAACATATTGAAATACTATAATTATTCTGTTCAAATCTGTTCCACAAAAAAGCAAAATTACGCATTGTATGGGTATCAGTCTTACCTAATTGGCGTTGGTGTGCACCGATAATGCAATAGCCAATGAAAAAAGTGCACTATTTTGAACTGTCAGTTAACCGTTTTCACAGTATATAAACCAACTTTATCAGACGCGGATGTTGCGAGCTGATTGTCATGGATGCACTGTTTTCGAAGTCAACGTGGTTGTAATTAATTGTGTTTTAAAGAAATAAAACCGTTAAAACGGTAAGTGACCTTTGTGTATATTAACAGGAAGAGAATTTTTTTCTTTTATCGCCATCTGTTTACATCAGAATTTTGTGTGCATTTCTTGAAATCAGTGGAACTCACTGACTGAAATCTGACAGAGTTCGTCGTTGCCTATGTGTAATATCTATTGTCATCAAAAGTATGTTGAATAGAGAAAAATTGGAGTAAACACATCATTGTTTATTCTATTGACTTCGAACACAGATGTACATTTATATGAATTTGATGACGCAGTATGGAAAATCGTAAACAATCTGGACAAGGTGTTGCACATTGACTGAATGACTTATTGCAATGATCCTGTATGACTTACTGCAAGCACTTCTATCAATTCTGTATGACTTATTGGTAGTTTTCATTGCGATTTTGTATCAATTATTGCGAGAAAATATAAATGATTGTAATAGAATTTTAATATTTTAAGGTGGGATCTAAGGTATTTACCGAGAGTTGGTTTAACTGATAGTATTGCCACTTATTTGTGTACTAGTTTAACAGTTTTATTATTTTCTGTCGAATGTCCAGCACCTGGAGGCGGTGCTCTTGGTATATGTTGGAAACATGTGAACACAAGCACATATAGCAAAACAACCGCATTATATTTGTGTTTATTGAAACATACATCATTTGAAGACAAACAAAAAATAAATTACAGATAATCAATGGCAATCACAGAAGTAACAAAAGCATATCCTTTATGCATATAAAAGTAAAATAATACATTCAACATAGAATGAGACAGAGAGCATGGACAGCGACATACACCATAGACTATAGCTTCATAGACTGAGACAGACACCATAGACTGCGACATACACCATAGACTATAGCACCATAGACTTAGACAGACACCATATAGACTGCGACATACAAAATAGACTATAGCACCATTGACTGAGACAGACACCATATAGACTGCGACATACACCATAGACTATAGCACCATAGACTGAGACTTACATCATAGACTGATACATACATCCTAGAATGAGGCATACGACATAGACTTAGATATACGACAGAGACATACGACTTACCCTGAGATAAACATCATTGAGACATACAACATGAACAGCTTCTTTAATATCGAAATTTCGATGAGCATAAGGTATATTTTTCCAGTAAAATTTCATGATGTGATGCAAGGTGGCTTTTGTAATGGTACAATTGGTTGAATCCCTTGTTGCAAGTTGGGCAGGTAAATTTGATTACTTTTTCATGAATTGTTTTAATATGAATTGTTTGAGCGAACTTAGAGTGCAATTTTTTTCAACATGTTTCACATACATAAACTCTCTTTTCTTTTTCCTTTGGATCAGTAGTTTGGTGAACCCCAAAGTGTCTTTTTAGATTGGACTTCTTATTAGTGGTGTAACTGCATATTTCACAGGTAAAATAAGAGACGTTTGTTTCTGTAGCAGACACATGTTTATCTTAAGAGCGAGTATCGTCAAAAAGCGGCGGATTTCTGTCCGTGGTATGCACTTTCATGTGTCTTTTCAAATTGTGTGCAAATTTTGTCGCACAATTACAAATTTCACAAATGTGCCTGGGTGCCTTCTCACTGCTGTTCTCGTCGAGAGTGTGTCCTTCTGCATTGGATTTACTGATCGGTGTCATGCTAAGGTCTAGCGGTTGTTCCGTGGAACCTTTCACCGGAGTACTCTCGTAAATCTCATTGATACTCTCGTCTATCCGTTCTAACTCATACGAAATATCAAGATCCATCACCTGAAAAAAAGAATATTTCAATTAATGCGGCATTACTGAAAATATAAACAGGTGACGTTATCAAGAACTTTTTAATTGACTGATAAGTGTATTTGTACGTGTGTGCATTGTACTACAACCAGGTAAGCATGGACATATTTAGTTGTATGCATCCTTTGACCATCGCAGGAAATAGAAAAAAATGTTAACAAAGAATAAATAGAACACGTCGCGATGACCATGATACTAGTATACAAACATAATAATATCAAGCTGATAGTCATGATCACTGAGAGGGTAACAAAGTCAAAATAAATCATGGGTTTCATAAATTTTCAAAATTACTTTTTTATGCCGCTTAAATCGCCAAAAATATTATGAAATCAATCAATACTGCGCACAAAAAAATGATACAGATTTCCTGCAATCACCAAGTATTTCTCACAATAATTATACACAAAGCTCGCAGAGAAGATACAAATGATTACTTTTATTTATGCAGTAAGTCGTACAGTTTGGAAAAGACAATAGGCAAAGATTTCTTTCGGAAGGCGGATATCGACCTATTAAAAAATTAGCACGGTCTTCAACTTTTTGAGTACTATTAATTGGACTTATACGAGTTGTTCACATCACTTACCAGTGAGCCATTTAACTAACCAGTATTTTTTAATAAATTGCTTTAGGACATTTATTCTAGCACGTAAACAACATCAGATCATAACGTGACTTACATGTGTTGATATTGACAAATGTTTACCGTGACCTTGGTATCTTATTTAGATCACTGACGTCATACTAAATATGTATATAAAAGTTGCAATACATTTTGAAATATTTAAACTTCAAATGAATAACGAGTTAACAAGATATCAGTCTTTCAAAGGATTACCTGACTATTTTCTCGTTTCACCGATTAACTTAGCTCAAGCCGGATTTTACTATACTGGAGTACGAGAGGAAGTGATTTGTTTCAGTTGTAAACTGAAAGTAGGCACATGGAATACACGTGAAACTCCTTTACAGGTTCACCGTCGGCTTAGTCCAAATTGTCAATTTATTAGAGGCCAGAACACAACAAATGAACCAATAAATATACAGGAAACTGTAATAAGTGATTCAGAAAAAAATGAGGAAAATGAGCGAACTGACCACTTCTCTACTATGGCCTGTGAGACGACACATACAAGCATACAGACTCTCGGAGGTGCAAATGGACATATCACTGAGGAAAGAAGTCCGGTTCTTTGCGTTAGTGGAACGCGTGCGGATTACAAGACATCCACACTAGGCAGCAGGCCGGCAATTCAAGTGAACGGACATATCGAATTGTATCCTGGGATAACGTATGAGAAGCCAAAGCGTCCCGATTATGCTGTAAAAAGTGTCCGACTGTCATCATATGCAGGCTGGTCCCATAGGGTAATGGACCCAGTGCAAATGGCAGAGGCGGGATTCTTTTACACAGGTTTGTAGCATTAGAAAATTCAGTCAAAAAAGCCCTGTAGTTTTGTTTGAAACTGTTAGTGCAACATTTTTATCAGGAAAGAAAAATATATAATCAGACAATCTTCGATTTTTAACAAGATATAGATACCGAAAGCTTGTAAGTATACTTTAAATTCTGAAACTTTTTTTTTAATTTCTAGGTGTTCACGACAGTGTACGGTGTTTTTTCTGTGGTGGTGGAGTGAAAGATTGGGAGAACGGTGATAACCCCTGGATCGAACATGCCCGGTGGTTTCCGAACTGCGCGTTTGTCAGGCAGAGTAAAGGAGAAGAGTTTATTAATATGTGTAGAATGTCAAATATTGACTACCTAGCAAGTTACGAAAATCCTCAAATTCAGGTAATGATTTTTTGTAGATTTTTAGTACATTGTAATTAACTCTTCCAATTTAGTAAGAAAAGTAGAAGAATCTGTATTACACAAAGTTCAACTAGATTTTTAATAATGATAGATCTACTTTTATTTCAAATTCTTCATAATAAATGTTTTAAGTTACCATTAGCTCTACAAATCAGTTTTTAAAGATAATTTTGTTATTAATTGTCTCAGTGAAGAACAATATATACAACTTTAACATTTACTTGTCCTGGCTCAAAAAAGTAGACAGGATCAACCTGGATTCTATATACAGGTAACAGAACACTTGACACAAAGATAGGTAAAAACACCATACAACAAGAATATCTTTATAAGAAAGAGAATGGAAAAGTATGAAAAATTATAAGTAGAAAAGCAATGTTTTAAGGCTTGTATATTTCTATGTCAATACAGGTACCACCAAATTGGAACCTGGAAGGAAGCGGACAACAGGTAGAGGATCAACATATAGAAGACCTGAACAGTTCAGCAGCAAAACTTGTGATGGGTATGGGATACAGCCAGGAAGATGTTGAAACCGCCATCAAATCGGCGAGAGAAAAATATGGTACATGTTTTAATTTATAAGTACAGAAAACTGAGAAATTGAAGTGTCTTGGTAATCTCACATCAGTATCGAACAACGAATGGTTGTTAAATTTCTTCTAAATTAAGCACTCTACTGAAAGTTTCATTCGTTAACTTTATTGGTGATTTTACTATATCTAATGTCTGAAAAGTATATTATTTCTAAGCATTGAGTAAACTACAGTGAGTTGTCTATCTTGAACATGCAGTTTTTAAAGGCTGTAAATATTGTATTATTTTAGGAGCTGTAGAGCTTAGGGCGCAATATATCCTAGAATACTTACTTGACAATAGTTATGTTGCTTCTGGAGACAACGCTTCGAACTCTTCACGAAACAACGACACGATGTCGTCAGCTAAAGCATGTGCTACCAACAAAACATCCGAACGACAGAAAGAGCCAGAAGATATTGGAGAAGGAAATGAATTGAATAAAGGTATGGATGCATTCATTTCAATTCTTAAGTAACAAGTTCGTTTTGAAAATATAAACATTTTAGATTCTTGAATCTACACGGTTACCCTTTTTTACGAAAGTACACAGCTTAAAAAGTAAGGTTGAAATTATTATACCCGTACCATATTCGAATTACTTTGTCCGTATGTCCGTCGCGGGAAGTCGGGACAAGGTACTTTTTATCTATTAAATAAATGGGATCTGTTTTATTTTTTCCAGTTGTATGTCTGTTAAAACAATAAGAAAAAAGAAACAACAAAGAATCAGAAACAGAAAAGTTGTATTTTGTTATTAGATACACTAGTATGCACGTTTTTCTGTTTGTCTACATGCAGTATATATTATAAATGCTTTCAGAACAACAAAGTTTGTTGGAAGAAAATCGTCGGCTTAAAGAAAGCATGACATGTAAGATATGCATGGACAAAGACGCCTGTATTGTGTTTCTGCCATGTGGTCACATGGTTTCCTGCATTGAATGTGCGCATGCGCTGAAGAAATGCGCAGTGTGTAGAACACTGATACAAGGAACAGTTCGGGCTTTTCCGGCGTAATCAAGCTCTTTATAATGTTCACTTATTTTAACAAATACATTTTCAAGTTGTGTAAGATAATAATATTGCAATTTTATTTAGTTTTATTGAATATAGATTAATGTATATAATTCACTTATTAACATTTTTACACCGAAAGTGATAGATACTCAGGGCCTTAATTCTGTGCAATACTTTTTCTTATATTTTTTAACCATTTTAGCATTTCAATTTTTACATGTATTTTTGTACAGTATATAAACAACATAATATATTTTCTTTTGCATTTTTCTGTTTTCCTTTAAAGAATTCATTGTTAATAAGTACACTATACTTTTCGTTGTATTTGTTATAATAAAGTTTATCATTACATACTAATAAAGGAATAAGAGTTATTATACATGATAGATAAAAACATTTTTGTTTTATCTATCAGCTTCATTTTATGTACAAAATAAAATTGAACGTGTCCAGTCACCTATGTTATTATTTACATTTGTCAAATATGATATACATTACACTATTGTCTGTGATAATTGTCTTTGTTTTTCTAATTTAGATCACCAGGTTGACAGTCTTGTCGTGTTCATAATAAATATATTTATTATACAGAAAAGAATTTCACATTTATTTATAAATAGTTGCATTGAACACAAGATCAATTGCAAAAATGATGTATTTGTGAATAAAAGTTTATCCATTTTGTATCGCTGGTTTTGGTGTTTTTGTTGTTGATTTTTCCCCCACAAAAGGCTTCAGATTCCATCACATTTAATGGACATTTTAAAATATTGCATTTGTTTTCTTTTCAACTAGACTTCAGATAAATGATTAGCTAGCAAGCATGAGAAAAGAAAAACCGCTAGTATAAGTTAGCCGTGTATCAAGTTTCCATAGAAATTGCATTTAATGTATCCCATGCTTCAGAAATGTAGTTTTTCAGAGGTTTTCTTTTTCTGTTCTTTGTATTGTAAAATAGTGTCTTCCCGTTTCAACCAGTTATCCGCTCTTTGTCTCTTTAGTGGCTCATTCGGAAAAAAGTTTACCAGTTTTTTTTGTTTTAACCTAAATATCTTCAGTTTAAAGCAATATTCAACAAGTAACGAGAAATCATATAATAAAAATAATTAACAAATATGTTTTTCATTGTATTACTTCGCTCTGTATCACAGCACATTTAGGACAAAAGACTACAGACGACTCCTCTTTTGTTATAACAAGGAAACTCATTAGAGATTAAAGAGGTGTCTTCCAGATACATGTAACTTATATCTATATTTTATATTTATTAAAGTCTCATCCATGTACAAAACAAATAGACTTGCATTCATAAAACATATTATAATGTGCACAGCCATTCAATTAATAATTATAAGAGACTAAAGTCTTAGTCCAAGGTCATGTATCACAACAAACTAAAACCTATGTAAAATGCTGCTAATTCTGGTAACTGATAAAAACAAATGGGACCAAGATGTTTTAAGACACTGATCAATGGGTACTAATGCACACATAAACATTTAAGAAGTCAGAGCCAGCTTTGATCAGATCATAGAATGGCAGATTTGCAACATTTACACAGTTTGCATAAAATTGAATATTTAAATATTTACAAAGGTAAAAGTTACGTCATTTTGATATATTATATCAGGTTTAGGCATATATGCGTATCAATCCTTGATTAGTAAACAAATTGTACGTAATCTGTTGACTTTGTTTTTGACATTAATTGAAAAATTATCACAGATAGCAGAGGCTCTATCTAATAAAGAAGACCTTATGTCATCATATAAGGAGCAGTCCAGGATTGCGTGACTTTCATCTTCAACTACTTGTACTTTGCCGTACGGACATGTGCGGTTTTCTACATTTAAATTCTCATATCTTCTATTTTCAATTCTGAAAGGTGCACACCACATCGAAATTTACTAAAAGCTGACCTATGATTAAATGGCGTGATCATTTTACATTAGTTTTCCATGTCAAAATTCAGTTTAAATAGTTGGTATGTTCGTAATTTGTTGCGATTTACCAGATATACTAGTGTTTGTTTAAAACATCGACGACAATAACCACAAGTTTATTTGCAAATCTAATAAAATATTTTAATATGGTACCATCGATATAACATCCCCATACAAAAATGATCAAATCTGGTAAAGAAATGTTCACGAAAAGTGGATGGTTTCTGCTGAAACGTGCATTTATTAAAGGTAAACAACTTCTAAAAATAGATTGCCCATTACGATAAACTGTTTGAATGAATGTGTCCGCAAATTCGGTCTGTTTTTATAGATATCATTTACCGCATGTGACATGATTTGCAATATTTGCATACTTACAATATTTAGTGCGTCTGGCCTTTTGGACATAAAAGACGCGAGATAAAGTTAGATCAACAGATTTTTAACCTCGTATTAGCTGATACAAGTTTTCAACTGTCGTCTGCTACAGATTATCCAAAGAAATTGCAAATGCAAAATATGATTCATCTTGAAAAAAGGAAAATCAAGAAAAAAAAACAACACACGCACGCCTCACGCTAACACACAACTACAACAACAAAGAAAATCAGCACTTTATAATGACCTGGATCCTAAATTTAAAGTTTTTTCATTGAGTTTAATGTGGACGCATGCGCACACACATAGCTGATAAACAACTCCGTTGGTTTTAAACCTCATAACGCGCAAGGTAGTAGTGTCTAGAATGGGTGGAGTATTGCTAATCTTTTACACAATAGTAAACACGTGAAATTCAAAGTGTAGGTAAGTGAATATGTTTTATTTTGCTCATTTATAATTGGTTGAGATTTAATAATTAAACCAGCTAAACAAGTAAAGCAGCGTTCGATATTTTAGTAAAAACCAAGGAACTGGACAACATCACAGATGTTTGGGGTCTGGTCTATAACTGCACCCGACCACAGGTGCTCGGCGCGTTGATTGGTCAGTAAACTGAAGTTTTTTTCATCTAAAATAGGTTTAACTATTTATTATACGACTGTCATACAATTTTCTTCTCTTCCAAAAAAAAAATTTATATGGTACATATATAATAGAGTAATGTTTTCGGCCTGTTTGCCGTTTAATATTTATCAGACAGTAAAACACTTGGGATGACAGTTCGATTTTTATAGAGAGTGGTCAGTTCTGTACAGATTGGTGTATAAAAGTGTAAAGTTGGTGGAAAATTGACGTGACAATGATCGGTTAACTGTGTTGACTGTAGTTTTTGGTGAAAAAAGTTTTATATATGTACCATATAAATTTTTTTTTGGAAGAGAAGAAAATTGTATGACAGTCATATAATAAATAGTTAAACCTATTTTAGATGAAAAAACTTCAGTTTACTGACCAATCAACGCGCCGAGCACCTGTGCACCCGACCACCTCCCCCCACGTCAAATAATTCCTGCTTCATCCCAGCATGGTAACTGTATGATTCCAGATATATCGTAATAGACGTAGCTTATGAAATGAAAATAATGAAATACATAATCAACATTTGAGTTTACACTAGTGTCTACAAATATCAATAAATACAAGATATGAAACGGCCCCAGTTCCTGTACACAGCTCTGTATGACATGGCATCATTTGTAGGATCCGTATCCCTAGACGCTTCCTTCGATATATGGGTCACCAGGTCAAATTTTCGAAAAACCTTGTGGACACTAGTGGCCAGGTTTTCCATCCAATCATCATGAAACTTTGTTGGAATGTGTGCCTTGATGACTTGTAGGTTGTTTCCGTACATTAGTTAAGTTGGGTCAAGAACTGGTCACCAGGCCAAGTCGTAGAAAAAACGATGTTTACACTCTAGAGGCCACTTATTCCATCCAGTCACCATGAAACCTTGTCAGTATGTTTTTTTTTTTTTTTGTTTTTTTGTTTTTTTTTAGGATGACATGTTAATTCTTTTTCGTATGTGGATCATGTTGGGTCAAAAACTATGTCACAGGGTCACATTCTAGAAAAAACTTTTTAAATAATTTAGAGGTCACATTTTCTTCCAAATTATTATGAAACTTTGTCAGATCGATAGTAGATCTATGTAAAAATTCTCAAATCTGCAGGACAGAAGTTTTGGAAAATGCATACTTTTGCAAATTGTTGCAAAATTATTTCTAACCGATATCTGCTTGGCCGTGTTTCTGAGTGGTTGCAAGCTCGATCCCACAATTCAGTTTTCCTCTGAATTTTTAATCGACTGACAAATGATATGCATGATGTTATAATAACATTGAGTGTCACAGATAGAAGGATCATCAGAGGTCTGTAATAAATGTATTTTCATGCATGTAAGTTTACTTGTTTTTTAGCTCACCTGAGCACGTAGCTTTTAGGATCGGTGGTCGTCCGTCCGTCCGTCGTCTGTCCGTCCGTAGTCCACAATGCATTCAAACGATATCTCCTCTGAAACCACTGGGCCAAATTTGATGAAACTTGCCTTGGATGTTCTTTGCATAAAGCTCTACCAAGTTTGTTCAAATGGTTTCGGTCCATTGCATTTCTGGGTCACAGGAGCTAAAAACAGATTTTAAAAGTTGGATCTTTAAAAGTCAATTTCTCCGAAACCACAAGACCTGGAGCTTTGATATTTAGTATGAAGCATCATCTAGTGGACCTCTACCATGTTTGTTCGAATTATGTCCCTGGGGTCACAGGAGTCAGTTCATTTTACATAGAGTTATATAGGGAAAACTTGAAAATCTTCTTGTCAGAAACAACAAGGCCTAGAGTTAAGATATTTGGTATGTAGCATTGTCTAGTGGACCTTTACAAAGTTTGTTCAAATCATGGCCACTGGGTCAAACTAGGCCCAGCCCTGGGGGTCACTTGTTTACCTAGAGTTATAGAGGAAAAGGTTTTAAAAAATCTTCACATAAGAAACCATAAGGCTTAGAGTTAAGATATTTTGTATGTAGCATTGTCTAGAGGACCTCTACCAAGTTTGTTCAAGTCATGGACCCTAGGTCAAAAACGGCCCCGCCCCAGGTGTCACATGTTTTACAGAGAATTATATAGGAAAAACTTTAAAAATCTTCTAGTCATTAACAACAAGGCTTAGAGTTAAGATATTTGGTGTGCAGCATTATCTAATAGACCTCTATCAAGTTTGTTCAAATCATGGCCCCTTGGTCAAAATAAGCCCCGCCCTATGGATCACATATTTTACATAGAATTATATATGAAAAACTTGAAAAATCTTCTTGTCAAAAACCACACGCCTAGAGTTAAGATATTTGGTATGCAGCATTGTCTAGTGGACCTCTACCAAGTTTGTTAGAAAAATGTCCCTGGGATCACTATTGATTCTGCCGGAGGGGTCACAAGTTTTAAATAGCAATATAGAAGAAAATCTTTAAAAATCTTCTTGTCTGAAACCACAAGGCCAATAATTTTAAAATTTGGAATAAGGCAAGCTTTATCAAGCCTTTTCAAATTATTAGATTAGGATAAAGGTCAGATAAAAATAGATTTATCTACTGTACCTCATAGAGCCTTCATTTATGGACCAATATATTTGATATTCAGTATATTGGTTCCTTGTATGGACCTCTATCAATGGGTAGTATTTGAGATCACTGGGTCAAGGTCAAGGTCACCATAGCTTACAATAGGTATTTCAACTTTCTGTCTTAGAGCCTTTATCTATTGACTGATATTTTGCATATTTGGTTTGTAGGGACTTACACATTTTCAATTAAAAAATGAAATACTGCTCAACAGCAAACCTACAGCCAAAGTACTCAGGTGAGCGATCCAGGGACATCATGGCCCTCTTGTTCTAATTTTGGCTTGGACCTTAACGGACCAAGTTTCAAGAGGATGGTGTATAACTTACTGTATTATAATTGTAGCAATGAATAATTAAAAGATCTAAATTAATTCAATAATAAGAACAATTAGAAAACGTTTAATTAATAGTAATAAGAAAAGTCATTAATTGTTAAAATAATCATATTTGAATTTGAAAGCATAGGTATGGGAAAGTTATGTTCGAATGATTTTCGATGCAAAGTATTTGAATCATAAAAATTAATGATGAAAACCCTAACTATCAATGGTATTGAATAATCTGCTTGAACCTAGACATTTTTTTCGCAAAATTATGGTGGCTGATTTACGCCATATCGTATGTTCACTTTTTCGCCACAAAGTCAAACTTTATCGTATTTTCGTGATTTACATTTTCGCATTTTTGAGGTGACAATGCGGAAGGACGACAAAAAGGGCAACAATACAACACATAATATGTGTCATGTTTTCGCATTTCATCTGGCGTATCTTTGCTTATTTGTGGCGAAAATGCGAAAACACGAAGATACGACAAAGACAAACTTTGTCGTCCATTCGTGTTTTCGCTATTTGGCATTGTTGCATTTTCCGTTTTTCGCATTGTTGTATTGTCGCATTTTCGCTTTCTTTAATTGACGTGCGCATGAGCTTATACAACCAAAAAGCGAAAATACACCAATGCTAAAAAGCAAAAATGCGACAATGCAACAATGCGAAAATGCAAATACACAACACATTTTATTTGTATTTTTGCCTAGTTTTTTCATATTTTCGCTTTTTTGCCTCGAGAATTCGAAAACACGAAGATACGACAAAGTTTTGACTTTGTCGTGTTTTCGCTTTTTTGGCGGGGAAAAAGCGAAAATATGATATGGCGTAAATCAGCCACCATACAAAAACGTTTTTTTTAAATATTTCAACAGAGTGCAGAAAAAAATATCAGTTTAATAATTATCACATGTCTATAACATTTTGATGTTTATTCTTTGTGAAGCCTCTTAAACCCGACCAAACTGTCTTGAAAATCTGGCAAAAATCCCTTACGGAATCCAACTTTTGTCTGCTTGGTAACATTTTAGAAATAGAACATGCTCTATACTTTGGACATTTATCCTGTTATGTTTGTGATAAGCGAAGGGCCAATCGTTTCATGATTGTATGCTTGAATTTGTGGTTTCCTAATCTGTACATGGGAGGACAACCTATAAGGCATGCGTTCTGTAGTATAATCAGAAAAAAATAACTTAAATCATGTAAACAACCATTAAAAGCATATACAGTGATTGAAATTCTTGTAATTTAAAACATTCTGTGAAGTGTGATTTTCGTTTGCTCAAAACATCACAATAAATGTTTGATATTTAGGAATTATTTCCCCATTACAAACTCGACTAGTTGCGTTAGCTGTCAGGGAAAATTATTTGATGATTATATCCCAATTTTGTGGTTATTCACATCAATACAAATACCGCTGTAATTGCAGTTATGGTAGGTCATATGCGTCCTTTCTAAATAAAGAACTGGTTCCATGGTCACAAACCATTTTAAATCTCAGTTGAAATAGAGGCTGATATTTCCTTGGTTACTTTTTGTTTGCAAATTTCAATACTAAGGCAGTGAAGTCATTTTAAACAAACCAAAAATATCGATTTCAGATTAGTATCTAAATGTAAGATAAATCTGTTTACTTAGTTTAAGATAATGTAATAAAGAATATATCAAACTCAGTCTCAGTTGCATCTTAAAACCCTTTGTGAATATTAGGCCAGAAGATGAAATCAGTTCGTACATCAATGCATTTGAGACTCATTTCCTGTTTGTGATACTAGTAATTGCCCTAAACCATATCACGCGATTAAGACATTTTCATCCATATATCCATGCAGTTATGCTTTATAAACGTTATTTCAATTAGCAGAATGTTATTTATATGTTACACAATTAATATGCCTTCTTTGTTTGCCGCCAGATAAATATGAACTACGGCCTATGAATGGGGTCAGTAAAGCAGAAACTGAGAGTTTGGATGTGTGGGGTGGGGGAATAAGGGGGAAATTTACATAAACAAAATAATTGCAAAGCTTGTTTATATGCACCCCAACCTCTCATGCTATATTTGAGCTGTTGTCGTGCACGTTCAACAGTCTGCTCTGTATACAACAAATAACAAAGTAGATTTGAAATGTGTATATTGTAAAAACAAAATATTGCGAAACAGACTGCCTCGAGAAATTCTCAAGTGATAAACCGGCATGTTGAAGGAATGATACCAGAAACACCCTTTCATCAGCAGAGTTTATGTTAAATTGCAAAAGTAAATCTTGTTTCGTTTCGCTCTACTAAATTTTGATCATATAAAAGATAACAAGATTTTTGTGTAATAGAAAGAATATGTCTAAATGTAAATGACAATCTGAATGACTTTGACACACTTGTTTTGGTGTTTTGGTTATGTTCATGAACAACAGTGATAAGGTTTAAGCAAGATGACATAATATTCAAAATACGGAAATAAAACTATTATTAAATTTTGTAAAGGAAATACCACTAGATATCTACATGTAAATGTTGTAGATTTGTACTGCTGATTGGTCCTTCAATGAGTGACAAATTTAACTTTGTATTAAAGCACGTCCATTTATTTAACATTTTTGCAACAAAACTTCATTCACTTCCTTCTGTATATTTTAGCACTCTGCAGCGTCTGTTGAATAACAACACATACAGTAAAATGTCATCACTTCCTCCTATTTATTTTGGCACTCTGTATTGAAGCAGAGCGTAGAAGTAACAACTCTTACAACAAAAACTTCAACACGTCCTTGCATTCATGTACTGCATTCTGTATTGAAGCAGCATCTGTTTATTAACAACTTTTCAATAAACAAATCTTCCATTTCTCTTGTTCATGCTAGATAATAGAACTACTAGAGAAAGCACATGGGGCCAGCACAGTGTGGGGATGGTGTTTCAAAGAAGCATGAACCCTGTATATAAAGTAGTATTTCATGCTTGTTTCTTCATTTTAGGTCACAATCAATCATTAAGCAATATCCCCACATTGTGCTAGCCCCCTGTGAGAAAAAGTATAAAATTAATGTATCCTGCTTTCAGTTGATAACAGTATGAATAGTAGTGCAAAAGTGGCAAATGTAAATGATCAACAAAGTTTATTAATAATTTGTTAAAATATTATAGTGGTTTCTTGTGTGAAGGTTTTGTTTCTTGCTTTAGAACACCTTCAGTTACATAGGGAAATTGTTAAAATGGCCCCTTGAGTTTCAAGTGCAGTGGTAAACACTGAAATCAAGTTTAAAGGTTAAATTTATAACTTAAAAAAGCAGTAAAAATGCCTAAACACCTTTACTGATGAATTAAAATCATATACTTTTGTGGAAATAGCAGCAGTAGTAGATTTTGTTGTAGTTCTTGTTGTCAGATGGTAAGCCTATGTGGCAGACATTAGATCTAGGTTCTAATTTTACGAATGTATATTCTTTTTATACATGTTCTTATAAAAATAAAACAGGCATCTTTTGTTCGTTTGAGGTGCGGATCGAGCCTCATTTGTCCCTGTCTTTGTCCCGATCGGTGCCTTTATCACATGTCGGATATATACAGTAACATTTGAGTAAAAATGTGCCAAATTTGCCTTCCAGACCAGACTTTGTTTGTTTAAATTGTGGCGAACTAAGAGTTATTACTTATTGTAATTTCTTGCATAAGTGGGGCATTAGTCATAAATGTATTGTTACATAGAGAACTTCTATGCTTTGTATTTCCTGAATGATTTTGCTAGGTTGGCTCAAGTGAGTATGCAGGAAGTGATGAAAAATCAATTTCTTTGCAAAATGTCTCCGTTGATTTGAGCAAATGATTCTTAATTTGTACTTAAACACCAAACACACTATTAATTAAATCTAGAATAGGTCATTAAATGTAGAATGGAAGGTGCAAGCTGTAATTTCACCTCTCAATCCATTGTTATCCATTTTAACCAGCGTATCCGTATAATAGGAACAGAGGAGTTGATGCACTGCATCAGCTCCACATCATACGATCTATAGAGATCATAGGCCAGAGCAGTTGATGCACTGCATCAGCTCCTGGGTCTAAAAATAGATACTTTGTACGCTAGTCTCACTTTACATTGTATAGGCAGAGGAGTTGATGCACTGCATCAACTGCTCTATTCAGCGTATTTATATAGTAAATGCGACGAACATTTTAACCCCTCTATTCCGTTATGTCTATATATACATGTCAGAGGCATTATATTATTGACCTGTGGTCAATGCATATAGACTAAAACGACTGGAGGTGCTAATGCACAGTTTGGGTACTTTAGCTAATGGTCAGTCTTGGTTTTTGGTTATCTCTACCTGTCTGTCGATAAATTTGACACAAAACAAATTGTCTGTTCTCGTTAAACAAATACAGATTTTCGTTTTATTAACAAGTTCTGCAAACTTTGAAGTGAAAACTGGTTTTACATGAAAAAAATACAATATTCACAGTTAAAATAAGTCTATTTATATTATATTTGTATCCAAGCTGACTCAATTTTTTAATTCATGTATTTTCGCATCACAAAGACAATCATGCTCCCTCAATGTATTTTTATATGATCTTACATGCCTACATAACAATGACAGCACATCATGAAGATTTAAAAGTATAAAAGAAACCGTCAAGACAAACTTTCTGGACCTTTATGGTGTATCTAGCTTTTCCACTGACATGAGTTTTTACTTTATCCCTGTTACGTACATGTACAATATATCAAAAAGACATTGTGAACAAGTTTCAAGAATGGGTAAAACATGTGATCTCTAGAATGGTCAAAATTGTTTCAAATGATCTGATCTGGCGACCAATTAAGGTTTTGGCCTAATTTCAAACTCATCTGTGACATCATCAAAACAAATTAAGTGATTGATTATATCAAAGAATGGGTAAAAAATTTGACTGGTAACTAACTTCATTTGATCTAAGTTTGGGACTTGGTTTTTGATCCAACATAACCCGCTCATTTGAGATATCATAGCAATAAAAAATCTGTATTACGTAGAGTGGAAACAAGCTAAATTCGAACAATTGACAAGGTCAGAGCAGGCACTTGCCAAGTCAGTGTGCTCAAGTAAACTGAAAAAGCATATAATGTTTAAAAATATGGAAGTACTGAAACAATTTTTTAAGGACACGCCATTGATTCATGCACATGTGGATAAAAATATTATCTCCATCCATGGCTTAAACCATTCACAAGATACACACTCTAAATAAAAGCATTAAATATGGTAAATTATTTGTTCAATGTTGTTTTTATTCAGTTCATCTAGGCTTCTTCATAGATGCCTTTATGAGCTGTTATGTTACAACACCAGAATGAGGTGGAACACTTCCTAATGGTATACAAATATATATATCCGCACTTCCATCTGAAAATATAAAGAAAATTGTATTTTGTTTTGTTTAAAGTTCCACCGCAATTTGTAAATATAAGTGAACACTTTAATTTAACATACATACAGTTACTTATTTACTTATTTTTTTGACGTTTCATACTACTAGCATTTGTAGTAACAGAAAAACATTCCAACTTGTCAAATAAGCTTTACCAAAAAGTCCATGAAGGGGGAATTACTGTTGAAAATCGTCTCCATTGTTATATTACATGCAAGGTACATAAGTTTTATGTTGATAAATACTTGCTAGTAACATTTGTAGAAATCAAGGTTCATTAACTAAATGCCACGGAAGCATAATGAATAAACATTTTGTCATCATATCTGCATACTGAAAGTTCAACCTTCACTACAGTAGCCTTTTTAGCTGATACTGATACTTCATGTCCCATATTACCAGTAGTAATAACACTGCACCCAGTTTCCATTCCAGTAGTACACGTGTTCCTCCTTCATCTAATATACTCAATGCCTTCCATTCTGCAAGTTATACACAATGCATCTTATGGCCATATTTCAAATAAAAATAAGAACTGCAGAATGACAGCTTCACTGTACAACAGATACACTCATGCAGATAGGAAGGCAGAATAATAACAATGATTTAATACAACAGTTTCGAAACACAGAAATTCTAAAACATACCAAACAAATTTAAAAGTTCCAAACTTTACCACAGTCTAGTTGTATTTAACTGTATCATGTTGTGTAGTTTGCTTATACACAAAGCAGGTATAAAATTAAAAAATAAAATGCCTGTCTATCAGATCTGTTTAAAAATAAGGTATTTCACTGAAATTATTCTTTGTACATAATTTAAACAGGTATCCACAGACATTATTAATGATTGACAGACAGATTTGCAATAAATACCAGGTGGGCAGCTTCTTTAAAATGAAACTTTGACTTCGTGTCGGTTTTTAACAACTTACTAAGACAGCCAAGTGGAAGTGCAGTATGTCAACCTTCTGTAAAACCATCTTTATTTTATCTATGATTTAGAGATTTTTTATTATGCCGTTATTTTTCAGTAATTACTGTTCGTCAGTCAACTTGAAATATTTGTTTATTTACAGCGTTCCGAGAGGGAGCGTTATTAAGACTGTGTTAAAATCTTTTTTTTGTAGAGCTAGAACGTACAGATAATAAACGTGTTCCAGACTAAAATTCCAGGTGCGAGTGATGTCACCAACAGTTGCACGCGCAGCTGTCATTTGAAAAGTAAACAAGTTGAGGACGCTCCAGTTAGGAGCCTATTTGGCGACATTTCATAAATATTCGAGGAAATTTTGGATAAATATTTTACGTGTTTTGGTAGTTGTACCAGAACATCATCATTTGATACGGGTTACATATTGCTTCGTATTGTTTGTGCTTGACAATTCAGAAACGCCGTGTTCGTGCTTGTCGAATTGACATACCGCCATTACCGGAACAGTATGCGGATCGGCATAAGGATACGGACACTTTCATATTAAGTATAGTTTGAAACTTAAAAGGTATCTTTTAAATATATTTTGTTTGACAAATTTCATATAACTTTTACGTACAGATAGATTTATGCCTATTGAAGTCAATGTGTTTTTATGATAGAAAGAGATTGAAAAATACAATTTTGCTTTAAGCCATTAGAAAAGCCTTAATGAGGAGTGGAAATTTCAGTTGATTCATTCAGCATATCTGTAGACTGTATTAATCTGAATAAAGTACCTTTACTGGAAAACATATTTTCATTTTCTAAAATAAAATACATAATAATCCATACATGGCATGAGATTCACATGGTAATTTTTGTATTTGGAAAATGGGTATATACTAACTGGTCAAAAAGGTAGTTACCTATTTAAGATCAGACAGTTCATGGAACGTGCATTGTTTACCTCATTTGTTTTTAATAGATCAAGATTATCTGAAGATTTTACCTTCTGTTTACAGAGGCTTCAAAAGAAACCAAATAGTGGGCCATGAAGCTCTTCGGGAGGGTCAAGGACAGGTGTGTCCTTGTGGATAATTAAAAATCAGAAAAAGGTAGACTATATTCTACAAGTTCTTCCAGTATCAAGAATATTGTATTCTAAGTATATCAATTCATTGCTCATTTTTAATCATGACCATAATATTGTCTGCTTAAGGTGAAACTTATTTTGGAATCAAAGGCCTTCAAACTGCTTTGTTTCATCATGGTGTTTTAAATTTGACCATTTGCAAGATTTGTTTTCAAGCTCCCACCTAAATATAGCTGAACATTGTAATTGTTCTAGAGTAGAAATATAGGAGAGAGTGAATGGTAGTATTCGCAAGGCAGTAGCAACTGTTGATGACCTGTCAGGCTGTCAACAGTGTGCTGTTTTGTTTCATTATAACGTTATACATTTCCATATGGAAAGTCCAGTTACAGTGAAATAAGTCACAAAATATGTTGTGCTTATCACTACTTTAATTCTACACTAGATAATACTCATTTATAACTTGTTTATAATATGACCTCACTAGAAGTGATTCTCTCACACTTTGCTCAGCTCTGTACAGTGTAAAACTTCTGTATAATACAATGAATGACCCTCCTAAAAACTGTCTCAGAAAAAGCATTAAATGTATGTTTAATACTGTTTATATTCATGCTTTCCTTAAATCAAGGGGTATAGAGTCATTCGTCTGTTATCTTCTTCACAATTTGTAGTGTAGCATATTATACCAGTTAATAATGCAGCTTAGTTGTCAATGCTACAAAAATAGCCTACTAGTCAAGACTGAAGATACTAAACATTATGCTACTTCTTAGTTTTGATTCACTGCAGATATTTATTGAATTCAAAATCGTTTCAATTATATGTTTCCACTATATGAAATCATGTCTGAATACTAAGCATGATTATGAAAATAAACAATATTTATTTAACTGCCTTCCCAAAAATGTCAACATTTTAGGAAGAAAAAGTATTGGCCCTATAACCATAATGTAGTTAAAAAGAGTGGCTTGTGGTATAACAAGTGCAGATCCAGTGCTTTTTTTAATGATTCTGCTCTATTTCTGTATTCCAATCAGTAAATAAATGGCTCTTCTGTGTACTGACTGTGACATTGATTCACAAGTTATATACACATAAACATTTAAACTGGTACACTGTTACTGTAACTGACCCCAGCATCTGAATATCTCAGGGGCATTGTCTACTTTTCTTTTTTTATTTGTAGATAAATCTTTTATCAGCTCTAACTGGGGGCAGAGTAACAGGGCCTTAGCAAGTGAGTGCAAACATGTTGGCTTCTTGGGACATCTGAAAGCAAGATTGTGAGTTTCCAAGTAAACATTTTCAATATTACAGGTTTGAACATTTTCTGCATAAAGAACCATAAATGTGTATGTTGCTAAGTACTTTACTTAAAGGTGACTGTGCACTGTTTCAATTCAAACTCAGATCTGGTGTTATCTCATTCTAATGCAGCACAGTGGAGAATGTACTGAGCTTATGTATTAAACCTGACACTTTTTATATGGAATTCAATGTTACAAAGTATAAGGTACTTTCATGTAACTGTTACAAGTGAGGAAACTGCCAACGTTAAGAACTCTTTCCTTTTTAGAAATAATTTTAGACAACAGAACCAGAACTTATAATGCCTTTATCATTTTTGTGACAGTAATGACCAGGGATGGGTCAAGTACTGGGAATCAGTACTCAAGTACCACTCAAGTACTAAATGACTGAGGACTTACTTAGCAAGTACAAGTACATTTTTAAATGGTACTTGAGTAGTACTCATGGTACTTATAAGTAAACAATAAGTACTTCATAAGATCCATAACTCTTATATTACCTTACAAGCACATGCTTAATACCATGACAAACATACATGTGACCAAAATTTAATATGCTTACAATGCATCTGTCAGGGCAGAATAATTTCCCCATAATACTAAAGAGTCTTTCAACTGCAAAAGAGGAAGCTTGATAAAAGTCGAATTTTGTTCATTAACCACTTACCACAACAATAACTGAACCCTTGATTGTCATGCATACTGACCACATTAGATTAAACTGTTAGTGCTATAGGTAATTATATCATAATAGCCACTTAAATGACATGTTTCACCTCTACACAAGATAATAGGAACATGCCTACAGCAATTTTTCACACTTGCTGAACTTGCTTTAACCAGATTGAAAGAACCTTTGGTGTCATTAAGATTGCTGAGAAATAGTGTATTTCAAGAAAAAACAAATTACTTATAGTACTTGAGTACAAGTACAAGTAACCCATCCCTGGTAATGACAAAGAAATATCTGCTATCTACACATATTTGTATCTAATACTTTAAAATTTTATCATCTACAATTCTAAATCAGTTTTACTCAGTTTTGACAGAAGGTGTGTTATCATTGTAAGATCTAACTTGAATTATGATCTCTTGATAAAGAAAAATAACTACTATATTTGCTCACTATTTGGCATCTTATGTTTGCCAATGCAAAGTGCCTTTTGATAGAATATGTTTTATAGTATGATAGTAGATGCTCAAACAAATTTCTTTATACAAATGTACTTATTTCAACTTAAGTGTTGGCCAAGAAGGCTGTCTACTAGGTGTGAGCAAGAGAAAAATCTTAGTTCAGTTTGGAACTCAAAAAGGTTGGGGTCTTTGTCATAAAATATGAAAATTTGTTTATATCATCAGTCTTCAATTTTGTTGAAATCTTCATTTACTTTTGAAAGCGTGCCTAATTATGAATTACTCCTTTAAAAATCTGAAGTAACTATGGTCTTTGTAACAGACTTTTATAAGTATCTTTAAGAAGCACCTTCATTTATAGCTTGTTTATTAACTGAAATAAAATAAATATATTATCTAATTTCATTTATTAGATCCCTAATGTTGAAATCTGGCAATAACGCATGGCAAATTATTCAAATGTTTTAAACTTTTAATTATATGAAAATTTAAGGAAGAATCTTTCATTTTCTTATCTTACTTATAGATCCAATAATAGAATGGGAAGTACAGTTAAATAGTAACATAACATAGAATTTAATTTTAATAGGACATATCTTGGAATGTAGCATTAACTGATTGGTGGAGAAAGCACAGTTACATATATATGTGGCAGCTGCTTAACAAGACAATATGTAATGAAATCAGCTATTCTCTAGATCTCCCCAACAGTTTGTGAGTGAGATTATCAGAAACATCCATAACAGACTTAATGCAAATAAACTAAAATGTGTTATTTCTTATTTTGAAATTTTTAATCCCTTATTGAAATTAACATTTTTTGTGTGCAACATTATATCCTTGTAAGGGCTTATTTTATTATGCAAATGTTTGTTCATCTGTCTGTCTGCCTGTGCATTTTAAAGACTGTCTGTCTGTCAATCAATTTTAGGAAGATTTTTATCTGTTCTGCATATCTTGAAAATATTGATGTAGGAAATTTGAACTGTTTGATATAATGTGTGAATATTTCATGTTCCCTCTGTAGCTCTTAACCTGTTGAAAGAAAATTGAAACTATTTGACAGAATGATGAGATGACCTACAGAGCACAGGTTTTGACTGTCATTTTTGAACTGCTTGAAGGAAATTGGGTATATAGTTTATGAAACTTGGTCTGAAGGTTTGCATGATAGTCACCAGCTCTTAGTCTTGGTCACATTTGAGCAAAATCTTGGTTACAATCATTGATCATAGGAAAAATTTAGAGTACTGAAGCAGCCTTTTCTATGAAATCATAACAAGATTTAGTTAATACTTGTTATAATGTTTGTTAAAATTTCCCAGAGCTAGAGATCTTTTTTTAATCTGGAGTAAATGGGGTTTGGCCACGTTCACCATTTGTGATCGAAGGAAGAACTCAATTTGAACAGTATAAATAACATATTCTTTGACAAATTCTTCATGAAACTTGGGTAAATCATTTTTACAGATAATTGAAAGTGGAAGTTTCCAAGAATTTTTTTAACCTTGTTAACAATGTGAATGAGATTAATAAATCTATGGGACCATCATCATTGCATTGTCTATTGTCTTTTTACTTATTTTTCTAAATACTTTATTGTTAAAGAGATTAGACATGTTAAAGTAAGAACAGTATAATTGAAATATATGTATATGTCAACCTTAACTGTAACGTTAGAGCCACATAAGACACTTCCATATTGATTGATATAAAAATCTGATATTCTTAAACCTTTTTTCAGTATAAACAATCAAATAAGTAAATATCATTATGTTCTAAGAAACATTGCAATACTTTAAAATTGAAATAGTTTGAATATCTACTGTGAAGAATTCAGTCATTATATGGCATTGTCAAAAAACTGTAGATGCATGGAAAAGGAAATCCGCCATTTCACACATTATTGTATTTGTTATTTCAATATGCCAATTTCTTTCTAATGCTGCCAATTCAGTTTCTATGTTGCTTTTTAGAAGTGCATTATCCATATTTGTATGTAAATTGTTATATTTTAATTATAACTCTACCTTTAATGTTGTAACCATTGAAAACTATTGAGTTTTTTAATTCAGTCATAAGAATTCAAATGCAGATATTTTAATAATAATTAAGTGCTGAAATTGCTTACTATGCCAATAATATGAACATCGTCGAGTTATAATTAATGTAATGGACTTTAAATGTAATTATTTTAATTATTATCAAGAATTTATTTTGCTAACTTTCTCGTTTTATCTATATGCTTATCGTTTTATCTATATGCTTAAAATGACATAAACTTCTTATTCCTATTTTCAAATTTATTTTGATCTGGTCATATGCATGACACTTTAGTCGTTGCAGTTAAATGTTGACAAGCAAAACTCGTTGCTTTGCGCCAAAGTTAAGAGGAATAAATGGTAAAAACTGTAAAAATAATAAACTCTCCCCATACCGGTGTCGACACTAGTTTATACAAAGAAAATAAGTCCGCAAACGTCGTTGTGATATTGATAGTGATATAGATGTTCCATTCCCAAATTAAAGGTAATTCTGAACATCTTAATGATGACCATTGGTGTCAAAATACAAAACAAGAGTCAAAGCTCAAACGCGGCGGTGACCTCAGTCTCACCTCGTGTTTTTTGTGGTTGTATATTCCCGCGAGGTAAAAATGGACTTTACACCGAGGAGGGAGCGGTTAGTTTTTCTACGGCAACCTCTGTCTTTAAAATGCGGTCTGGTTCTCGGCCTCGATTTACAATGTCAAAATTATTACAAGAACAATCTTATATGTTAGATAATTTTGGACTTTATATGCATATCTTTCTGGAAACGAATATATGTTTGATAATGGTTTTAGAAAGTAAGCAAAATACATTCTTAATGATAATTCAAATAATTGCATATAAAGTACATTAAATTAATTATAACTCAACGATTTTCATATTATTGGCATAGTAAGCAAATCAAATGCTTCATCATTACAACGATATCTGCATATGAATTCTTATGACAGAATTATAAAAATCATACTAGTTTTCAATAGTTGCAACATTAAAAGTAGTGTTATAATTAAAATAACGCAATTTGCATACAAATATGGATAATGCACTTCTAAAAAGCAACATGAGAAATGAATTGGCTGCGTTGAAAAGAAATTGGCATATTGAAATAACAAATACAATAATGTGTGAAATGGCGGATATCCCCTTCCATATAGATGCAGGTAATTGAATTAATATGTCTTCCTAGATTTCAAACATGTCATTTTTTGTTACTTTCCAGTGTATGGTTTTTCAACAGTAGAACAGCAACAAGTGGCTTGTTAAAGATATGTGGAAATGGCTATATGCTTTGCATGGACATAAAAATTCTACAGTCAGTTTCTGTCATATTTATCTCATCGAGGAAGTTTTCAACTTGTTATGGACCTCAAAAATTACTTGAATTATACTTTGCTCTTTTATACAATTCATTATACCCCCACCACGGAATGTGGTGGTTGGTGGGGAGGGGATACTGGAATCGCTTTGTCTCGTCGGTCAGTCGGTCCGTCTCCACCTTGTCCGCTCAGTGAATGATATACTAATGGAAGGATTTTCTTCAAACTTGACTTTGATGTTAACCTCAAAATGGGAATGTGCAGAACTCATGTAACCCTTGTTTCAGGTCAAGGTCACACTGGAAGGTCAGATAATTTTCCTGTCACCTCTTTAAATTCTAAACCCCTTGAAGGATTTTCTTCAAACTTGGCTCAGATGTTCAGCTAATGATAGCAATTTGCAGAAAACATGCTGACCTTGTACCAGTTCAAGGTCACACTTGAAGATCAAATATTTAACAATGAATTATAAGACAAGGATTTTCTTATAACTTTGCTCAAATGTTTAGCTCAACAAGGCAATATGCATAACACATATTGCCCTTGTGTCAGCTCAAGGTCAAGCTCATACCAAAGGTCAAATATCTGACAATAAAAAAAATGACAATGTGTCATGTTTCCTATGTAAATTCTTTACCCCTTGAAGGATTTTGTTCTTACTTAGCTCAAATATTCAACCCAACAACGCAATGTGCAGTACCCATGTTGCCCTTGTGTCAGATAAATGTCATGGCCACATCGGAAGGTCAGACAAATTTTCATGTCCGCTCTTTAAATTTTATGCCCACTGAAAGATTTTCTTCAAACTTGGCTAAAATGTCCACCTCATGATAGCGATGTGCATGTTGACCTTGTACTAGCTCAAGGTCAAGGTCAAACTTGAAGATCAAATATTTGACAATGAATCTTTTCCAACACAACTGTTTTATGCCAGGAATATTTCCCTTTTCCATCTATTGAAATATCCAAGTCACCATCTGTCAGTGACTTTTGGGGGGTATGAATCGCATTCAGCAATAGTTCTAGTTATTTTAGAACCTGGCTTGGTAAGATTCATAAGAAAGCAAAAGTCTATGATTGCAGTTTAAGAAGCCTTTTTGACACCTTTCGTTGTTTACTACTTAAACTAGAGTTTAAAAATAATATGGTAAGTTCAATACAGGTCTTGATGTCAGGATCACAGTATTTAATTTGTTGGCAGAACTCTGGTTGCCATGGCAACTGAAAGGAAAAACTTCAAACATCTTTTCTGAAACCACAAGGCCTAGAGCTTAGATATTTAGTTGTAAACATCATCTACTGGACCTCTACCAAAGTTATATAAATCATGGCCCTTGGGTCAAATTTTACCCCACCACAGGGGTGATTTGTTTTTACATAGACTTAATAAGGAAAGACTTCAAAAATCTTCTTGTCAGAAACCACGAGGCCTAGAGCTTAGATATGTTGTTAATAACACCATCTAATGGACCTCTATAAATGTTTGTTAAATTATGACTATGGGGTCAGAACTGGCCTGAGCCCCGGGGCCACTTGATTTTACAAAGACTTAAAAGGGAAAAACTTTAAAGTCTTCTTATCAGAAACTATAAGGCCTAGAGTTAAGATGTTAGGTGTGTATTGTCTAAATGGACCTCTACCAAGTTTATACAAATCATGGTTCCTGGATTGAAATTGGACCACCAAAGGGGACACTTGATTTTTAGCTCACCTGTCATGTAGTGACAGAGTTAGCTTTTCTGATCACCATTTGTCCGTCGTCCGTCCGTACGTCCGTCCGTTAACAATTAGTTTGTTAACACTCTAGTGGTCACATTTTTGTCTCAATTGTCATGAAGCTTGGTCAGGATGTTTGTCTCATTAATATCTCGGACGAGTTCGAACATGGGTTATCAGGGTTGGAAAACTAGGTCACAGAACCCAAATATAGAAAAACTTTGTTAACACTCTAAAGGCTACTTTTTCAGTCCATATAACCTGGAAATTTGTCAGAAAGGTTCTATTAATCATTTCTAGCTCAAGTTCAAATATGGGTCATCTGGGTTCAAAAACAAGGTCACGGAGCCCAAAAATAGAAAAATCTTGTTAACACTCTAGAAGTTACATTTTCAGCCCAAATAATCTGGAAATTTGTCAGAAAGGTTGCTTTGACGATTTATAGGTAAAGTATAAATATGGGTTATCTGGGTTCAAAAACTAGGTCACAGAGCCCAAATATTGAAAAACTTTGTTAACACTCTAGAGGTAACATTCTTAGACGAAATAATCTGGAAATTTGTTAGGGAGGTTGCTTCTATGATTTCTAGCTCAAGTTTGAATATGGGTCATCTGGGTTCAAAAACTAGGTCACAGAGCCCAAATATAGAAAAATCTTGTTAACACTCTAGAGGTTACATTTTCAGCCCAAATAATCTGGAAATTTGTCAGAGAGGTTGCTTTTACCATTTCCAGATAAAGTTCAAATATGGGTCATCTGGGTTCAAAAACTAGGTCACAGAGCCCAAATGTTGAAAAACCTTGTAAACACTCTAGAGGTAACATTTTTTGACCAAATAATCTGGAAATTTATCAGGAAGGTTGCTTCTATGATTTCTAGCTTAAATTTGAATATGGGTCATCTGGGTTCAAAAACCAGGTCACAGAGCCCAAAAATAGAAAAATCTTGTTAACACTCTAGAGGTTACATTATCAGCCCAAATAATCTGGAAATTTGTCAGAAAGGTTGCCTTGAAGATTTCTAGATCAAGTTTGAATATGGGTCATCTGGGGTCACAAACTAGGTCACAGAGTCCAAATATGGAAAAACCTTGTTAACATTCTAAAGATAGCTTTTTCAGTCCAATTAACCTGGAAATTTGTCAGAAAGCTTAATTTTATGGTTTTTAGGTCAAGTTTGAATATGAATCATCTGGAGTCGAAACATATAGGTCACAGAGCCCAAATATCGAAAAACTTTGTAAACACTCTAGAGGCTACATTTTCAGTCCAAATGTCCTGGAAAATTGTCAGAAAGGTTGTTTTGATGATTTGTAGCTCAAGTTTGGATACGGGTTATCTGGGGTCAAAAACTAGGTCACAGAGCCTAAATATCGAAAAACTTTGTTAACACTGTAGAGGCTTCTTTTTCAGTCTAAATATCCTGGAAATTTGTCAGAGAGATTGTTTTGATAATTTCTAGCTCAAGTTCGAATATGGGACATCTAGGTTATAAAACTAGGTCATAGAGCTCAAATATAGAAAAATCTTGTTAACACTCTAGAGCTAACATTTTCAGTACAAATAACCTTGAAAATTGTCAGAGAGATTGTTTCAATTTCTAGGTCAAGTTCGAATATGGGTCATCTGGGATCAATTAACCAGGTCCATAGCAACTTTTTTAAAAGCAGTCATACTCAGGTGAGCGATACAGGGCCATCATGGCCCTCTTGTATATAGACTTAATATATAGGAAAAACTGAAAAAAATCATCTTGTCAGAAACCATTAAGCCTAAGATATAGATATTTTGTTTGTTTCACTGTCTGATGGACCTCTACCAAGTTTATACAAATCATGGCCCCTGGATCAAAATTTCCCCGCCTAAGTGGTCACTTGGTTTTACACTGAGTTATATAGGAAAATTTTGGCCCTCACCAGGGTATCCAGCAACCACCCACCTCACCTGGGTACCTCGCATTCCAAAAAAAAATCATTGGATGGGGTAGGAAGGTACTTAGACTTCATTCACCTTTGTCTTTGACCTTCATTTGACCTACTGACCTACCTCTTTTTTTGAAGCTACATCAATAAAATTTTAAATATATTTATAAATTTGCATGCAGAATTCAACTGTGGCCTTGGCTAATCTTGACCTATTGACCTGGTTCCTTGTTTTTGAAGTTATGTCTTTGAACTTTTAACTATTTGTATAAGTTTGCATACATACTTCAAAATTGACTTTGTTGTAGCTTGAACTATTGACCTGCGTTCTTGTTTTAAAAACATCTATTTGATATCTTTTATAATATTTGAACTGTCTGCCATTTGACACATCTCTTACATGCCACCCCTACTCGACCAGTTGTTTGGTAGTTTTTTTTTTAGGTGAGTGACCCAGGACCATAATTATGGACCTCTTGTTTTTGTATGTGTTTCAAAATATGTTGAAATGTTTTATTTGAAGACATGTTTTTTTCTTTATGATACAGTGCTCTACTTCAGTTTAGAAGTATTAATAGTAATTCAGATATTTTCATCTTCATAAAAATGTGACTTGAAGATTTTGTGAATTTTTTCCTATTCATCACTGACATCATCTTTGCTAAGAAACCTATTAATTAATAAAAATATTAAAATGATGGGAATAATGTTACAGCTAATCTGTGCATAAGGTGCTTGTGGTCAGATTTTATGATCAGTCTTTGTTCGTTGTCTTCTTTCAGCCATAATTTCCTTCAAATGACTTATTTCCCCTATACAACTGGATGGGTAATGGCAGTTGAGTATTTGCTTCAAATGATATATTCCCCCTTTGCCACTAACTGGGTGGTACTTTAGCAGTTGAGAATTTTCTTCAAATGACATGTTCCCCCAATATCACTTGATTTATCTTGGAAATTAAAATTTGCTTTAAATTACATATAACATTACAACACTGGATGGATAATGAAAGTTAACAACTTGCTTCAAATCGCCCCCTATGCCACTAGATGAATTGCAGCTGTTATAACAAAGAAAACCTTGAAACTACAAAGTTCATAGCTGAGCTCTGAAATGTGTGGTATTGCCTAATGAACCTCTATCAATATTTGCTCTTTCTGTTATGAATGGCTATCCGCCTGGGTTCTTATATTTAGAAAGCATGTCAGTGTCGACGGGGTACACCTACCGGTATACAGTCTAGCTAAAACTGTTGGGATTGTCTGGTTGATGGGAGTTTGAAAATAGTCATGTAACTTTCTCTAGTTGAGTTCCTCATTTCCTATGATGATCCCTGGGATCAGTATAAGCCCCATATCAAAAATCACATATATCGTATATTGAAATTTACAGGAAAACCTCCATAAATCCGCATGTTTTAAACCAAAACCAAAAAGGTTTGATATTTGGCAAGTAGCTTTATCTAGTTGAATCTAGTTGATCTGAGCGGTTTAACTCAGGCGAGTAATTCAGCACCATCATGGATCCCCTTTCTTCATACTAACATCTGTAAGAAAAGGTACATTGCAAAAGCACTAAATGTCATCATAGAACTCAATTACTAACATTGTTAAAACGCTTGTATTTAATTAAAACAGACCGCTAAGCTAACACTTAGATTGAACTTGAGATTGTATTGTGGTTATAGTCAGTGTTTGTTTGGTATCTTTGTAATCATGACCGAATTTGAACTATTACTTTATTTCCAGAGCAAAAAGAAAAGAAACTTTGTTCAAACTTGTGCTGTACATTGAAATACTTAAGCCATGATACTTAAACGTCTGTTCATCTGGTCATTTTCTTTTTCAATTCAGCACATCAGGACAGAGCAATATTTGTTGATTTTTTTTACATAAAGTTTTAATTGCAGTTTATGTTGTGCAAATTTTAACGCCGTTCATTTTTTAGATCGGATACTGTTCTTGTTAAAATATGTGTATTTGTTTCAACTAAAAAACTTTCATATTCGTATTCATATGAAGTGTTTCTCCAAATCATTAAGAAAACAAGAAACAATTGCATACTAAATATATACTGACTTCTCAAAGTGTTATGAGTTGTTCATTCTTTAGACAGCTATGTCGGTTGTCTTAAGCACTCCCCACCTTGTAGCTCTACCGTTATAATATATAAGTGTGTGCAAAAAGATTCTTTGTTACAACCCCTGTTGTCGAGCGGGCGAGGTATGTAGGTTGACTTTAGTCCAACTCTTCACGCCAGAAGTGCCTGGATGATGGCATGAAGGGAAACGCCTCGTCTTTTCAGGCTATGACAATTTGGAAATGTGAATGTTTGCCGGGCAAGGCTCCGAAATCTCGAGTGCCTGTCGCATTATATACGTGGCACAGTGCCTTGGGTGCGCAGTGGGTCGTTGTGCTTCAAGCGAGTCTGTCAGACATACACAATTTCAAATTCATCGATAGACAGGTAGAGATAACCAAAAACCAAGACTGACCATTAGCTAAAGTACCCCTCTTGCATAACACCCCAACTGCGCATTAGCACCTCCAGTCGTATTTGTCTATATACATTGACCACAGGTCAATAATATAATGCCTCTGTCATGTATATATAAACATAATGGAATAGAGGGGTTAAAATGCTCGTCGCATTTACTATATAAATACACTGAATAGTGCAGTTGATGCAGTGCATCAACTCCTCTGCCTATACAATGTATAGTGAGACAAACGTACAAGGTATCTATTTTAGACACAGGAGCTGATGCATCAGCTCCTCTGTTCCTATTATACGGATACGCTGGTTAAAATGGGTAACAATGAATTGAGAAGTGAAATTACAAATTGTACCTTCCATTCTACATTTAATGACCTGTTCTAGATTTAAATAATAATGTGTTACCACCATTTTCTGTTTTCACAATGTTCGATATAACATAGAATAGTTTATTTACTACTGTTGGTTTCCAAGTATTATCTTGTAATCTATTCTGATGCCTTGTCAGTGTTCACCGCATGAGACCGGTATTCAAGAGGTTGCATTTCACGAGCAGTTGAGTTGGACTAGACGGTCTATGTTCAAAGTCTGATTCTTTAGCAATTTCCCTAAATTTTGAATGTGTTGTAACTAGCTTATGCAGGAATTCCAAGCCTACTGCAATTTGAAATAGCGCATATTTTCACTCTTGTTTTTTTTTTTTTTTTTTTTTTTTTTTTTTTTTTTTTTTTTTTTTTTTAATTTAAGGGTAACAACCATTTGAATAAGTAAGACTGTGTCGTACATTGTGCAATCTTGTTAACCATTGTTATCTAGTTAAGTCCTGATTTACACTCTCGTTCACTATAATACTTAAAATAACCGGATGTGTTTGCATATTTTATCCACTCAGATATTTGATGTAAGTGGTCCCTAGATGGTATTAACCATTCTATTTTTTTCTGTTTGTGTTGTCAAGTATCTGCGTGTTCATTTATACAGACATACCAACATTTTTGTTATTCAGTATTTTGTCTAGTTAACTTTGTGTGAAAAATACCATGGATTTAAAGCTTGCATCAAGTTTCCAACAGAATTTGCATCCTATCAGATCACAACACGGTTATATGTTTAAAAATTCACGAAACGAAACAATAAGCAACAATTGCATTTTTTACTTAAAATGAAGACAACATTATTTTTAATTCTTTGCGATGATTGCCAGTAACTGATTTATGAGTGTTCAAAACAAACAACAACATCAGTTGGTTGATGTTTAAACATTTTATTGTAGTACATTCTTTAAAGGGGCTGTGCTTCAGATTTGACATAATTTTTTTTCATGAATTATATATTTAGATGCCGTGAGATTATAACAACATATTAATATTTTACCTCAAAACTGATTATAGAAATCAAAATAGAATAAAAAAAAAATTCGCTCCAGCCTGATTTGAACCCTGGACCCCTCATGTTAACAAAATATTTTCAACGCTTTTACTGTCACCACTATAGCCGCATGTGATATTACAGATATTTACTTTATTAAAATCTTATACAATATAGTTATACCGTCGCGTTACGGTATAGCACTTTGAAAGGGAAAAAATCAATTTATAATGTAATTATTTGACTTATTTTTTGTCAGTAAGTTATTTTTTAAGCATTAGTCATAAATATTACAAGAAATTTATAATACAAGAAAACTTTCTTTTTTGTCAACTGGAGCACAGCCCCTTTAAATCCTTTTACAAATGTATAACAGCTCTCAAACATTGCAGGAATGAAATAACCATCTTCAAGTATAAGGATGTCAGGGAAGATTATGGCATTGACATATTGCATAGGGGAAGATTTTGAGTTTTTCCTTATTGAAGAATGTTTCATTATGATTAAGCGGTATATTTCCTCATTTTTTTCTTGATCTTTTGTGTACTACAAACTTGTACACGTAACAGGAAAAATATGTTTTGGGAAAAGCGACTTTGAAATATAAAGCCAAAAGGTTTAAGATCACGTTTCAGGAGACTCGTCATTTGTGATAGTGCTTTAATTGAATGGATAAAAGAATTTTAATTTTTAAAAAAAAGAAACAAAAAAGAAAAAAAAACTACTTCCTGTGAAACTAGAAAAGCAAAGACGAATCAGGGGCAATCCCTATGTCGATCTTTTGGAAATTTTGATCAACCTTGGAATTCGCAAAAGTGAAAGAGGTATTAGAACATTTTCATAAATTTAACATGGCGGGCATTCTCCTTCATCATTTTTGACACTTCCCCACTTGCCTTCTGGGGAGAAATCCAGATCCCGTCAAAAATGTATATGTTATAGGTCAGAAGTTAGCAGTGGTGTTTTTACTTTGCAGAAATCATCAGTAGATTCACAATGTCAGATTGGAAAGAGAAACTAACGAACAAAGATTTTCAAAACTGGCTCAAAACCGCCCTCGCAGTTACTATAGTGAAGAAAGGAATCGAACAGTATGTTTTAAACACAATTACAGAATTCCATGAAAATGCATTAAAAGATATTGTATCCGCTGAAGGGGTCAGAGACAAGATATTTTGTTCCTGTTGTACCAACGAAAGTCTTTTTAAGTCAAAGACAAACTGTCCAAACAATATATGCAACCGCTTGAAATCAAAAATAGAATTAAGTCACGCACATAATTGGCCATCATGGAAAAATACCCGAGTGTCAAGATGGTACCAGTGTCCATGGGAGATTGCAAAGTGTTATATGCCTCGCGATGGCTACACGGCAGCGGAATCTGTAACAGAGACAGATCTAAATGGAATTCTTAGCGTCATGATGAATCATCTCGCATTCAGAAAGGAAACCTTTACAAAAGACCTGTGCACAAAGGTATGTCACATGTATAGGTGTAATCTGTTTTCTTTTGCCGAATGTTACAGCATTGTCAATAAAAACATAATTTATATGAACTTGAATAATTGGAAACGTTAAAAGGACTAGCATTATGTTTCTTTCCATGGTTTATTAACTTCTCTTAAATTTTAAAGAAAAAAATCCGCTAAATTATCTGAGTCAGTTTCTTTAACTATCACTTTAAGTATTTTATATATTTAAGCAACTGCTAAATTCAACATTTTCTTGCAAACTGCATCGGTTTGATTAATCCTACTAATTAGTATCTGCCTTGCAGGCTAGACAGATAACGAAGGATGTTAGGCATTCACCAGATTCGTCAATGGATGAGAGGAAAATGAATGCCAATCTTGATATTCTCATACGGTTTCTTGATTGTCCAACCTTCTTTCTAAACAACCCAGCAAGCCAGGAAGCTCTTGAGAACCTGAAAAAGGTAGAAGGAGCAAATACATTATATTATGATGCATTTTGTGGTTGATTTTCTTTTTTATGTTTCAGATTAAAAAGACTGTACATTTTAAATATGAAAAACTAATAATAATTACAATTCACACGAATCATGAACACTGGTCCAGATAACAGAATTCTAGAACTTGGCTTTCGTTTTAATTCAGTATTGGTAAAGGATGGATCATAGAACTAGATTTTCCTGTGAATTTTATAGAATTGAATTACAACAATAAGATATATTTAAATGTAGCCATTTATCTGAATTGTAAATATCAATATGTTTGATACCATCTTGGCAATTTAGGTTTAAATATATAATGTTATCTTAAATGACACCAAAGAGGATTTAATTTCATATCATCTTCAATAATCGAACATGTTTTGTCGTTTTTGGCTCAAGTCATTTGTTAAAAAATGTTTCTTTAATCTAGCAATGCGGTATTGAAATAGTATGACTATGTCATGTGTATATGTTTTGGCAGTTAAAAGCTGATATGCTGCAAATATCAACTGCCGACATCACAGAGGTTCTTAAAGATTATATGAAGCAGATAAAGGCAAATACAGATGATGCATTACAGCAGATGGAACAGAAGAAAAATCAATACCTGCAAGAAGTTTACGAAGTGGTCAGTAAGATGAAAGCTGAGTCAAGCGAGCATTTAGATCGTCTTCTGTTGGCTGCACTTGAGAAGTATAGAGTAGAACATTTCAATCAACAGATATCTGAGAACTACGACGTTTTAAAAGCTCGTGAGATTTAAATTTTTATCTTTATTATCCCCCCCCCGCACAACAAAGTTTTAAAGGGGGGGGGGGGTGCGGGGAAAACTAGACATCCGTCTGTCCGTCCTGCCGTCGGGTTTTTCTTTTCGGGGGTATAACTGAAAAAGTATTGGAGGTATCAACTTGAAACTTCTTACATGAAAAGATCTGAGTGAGAAGTGCAATGTTTAAGAACCATAACCCTCTTTTTCATAAATTTGGAATTATTGCTTTTTGAAATTTTTCAGACTTGAATTTTGTCCGGGCTATTTCTGATCAGCTGTTGATGATAAATCATTGAACTACTTATTAGGAGGTTGACCAAAGTTTTCTTCGCATAATATTCTTGTCTCAGGTACCTTAGGTGAAAAAATCGGGAGGTATATTTGTCCTTGTCCGGAGTATAACTTGAAAACTGATGAATTCAATGCAACTTTACACAATGGTCAAGCACGATAAGAGAAAGTACAGTGTTCAAAAATCGTAACTCCATGTTCGCTACTTGCAGAGTTATTGCCCTTTGTTGGTTTTCTTTGTTCGGAGCATAACCTGAAAACTAATGGTTGGAATTCAATAAAACTTCATACATTGATCGAGCACAGTGACAGGAAGTGCAGTGTACAAGAGCTATAACTCCGTATTCACTATTTGCAGAGTTATTGCTCTTTGTTGGTTTTCATTGTCCGGAGCATAACTTGAAAACCAATGGTTGGAATTCAATGCAACTTCATACAATGGTCAAGCACAATGACAAAAATGCAATGTACAAGAACCACAACTATCTTTAATTGTCCACAACCATAACTCTATTTCAGTTTTTTTTACAAAGTATTCTGTTATTAATAATTTCCTCAGTTCCAAAGCAGTCTTGCGGGGATGTTAATCACATTCAGTGATAGCTCTAGTTATATGACATTCCCCTCTAAAAGATCTTGACCTCGCAGGTTCAACCGTCAGAAGTACTAAATACTAGCCATAACACCCTTATTACTCAACACATTAACATAATGTTTGCACACAAAATCCCAGAAGATAAATCTTCACAGTGACATTTTTTTTTAATTTTACCCCTAAATGACCTTTGAGTTGTTGCCAAATTGTAAAAAAGCTCATCCGTTGAATCAAAAGATTAAGTTCCTGTTTGCATACAACAGTTTTGTTATCCCACAAATGGCATATTTTTTACCTTGACCGCTAAACTACGCTGTCACAATATCGAAAGACAACACTTCTTTTGAATGATCTACATCTTCATCTGGTCCTCAGCGTAAAGGTCAAAGCACTATATTTGTGGCATTGCCATCGTTCAGTGACAGTTGTTGTTCTGAAGATAGCTTTATGTTGCATGTTACATTTACTTGTATAGTTGTCTCCTGAAATAAATTTGTGTCTGTCGATACAATAGTAGCCACTTGGCAAGACAAATTTCCTTTGTGTCCTACATTTCTTATAAAGCACACCTAGTTGTTTTTTCGAAAATGATTGTGTTGTTGGTATCCTAAAAACTTGCAGCTCATTTAATGATAAATTTATACAGAATTTATTATTTCATCTGTTTAAACTAATAACAGACGCACACCTCACATGTAACCTCTGTTTCTTAAATGATAATGTAAAACAATATTTTTTTACATTTTACAATGGCTTGAATACATCTAAATAGGGGATTTATCTATTAATCAATAGATATAAAGATAAAGCTTTACATCAGTTTGATACATTTGACTACATATTTCATAGTCTGAAAAGGACCCAGTTTTCTGCATTCGGTAGGGTAGAATATGCATATAAAATCGAGTTATTTACAGTATATATATAAATATATATCCACATAAATATTCTTTATTTTAATGAATCTTTTTCAGAGCTAAAGGACGATTTGCTTATTTTCAATAAGAAACTTCACAGCAATATCCCGCTGTCACCTTTGTTTGAGAGAAGGGACACACCGCTATCAGGTTTCTATGTTAAACCAACTATCAACTGCATTGAGCATCCCATGAGCGAAACCATGCGATCAGATATCAAAACTGAAATCAATGGCCTTTGTGATATTTTTAAGACAAAACCATGCAATGAAATATATGTGACATCAAAAGCTGGTCTAGGAAAGACTGTGTTTTGTAAGCGGCTAGTCGTTACATGGTGTCAGGCCCATAGCCATGAAATATCTGAAGAAAAGAATGAATCAGAGTCAGATTTAAAGATCATGCAAGGTTTCGACTACGTTTTCCTTGTGCCATTAAGAGATACCCGTCCAACAGATTGTAAAGTAGACAAGATGATTTTACATCAGATAATTAGATCTTTAGCACGTTCAGCAAGTTACAACTTGCAATTTCTGCAGAGTGTTCTAACAAAGGAAAAGTGTTTAATAATTCTTGATGGACTCGATGAATGGGGTCATCCAAAAGAGAAGTCATGTTATACGTTAAATGATATCCCACATAGAAATGCTAGAGAAAACTGCACAGTCTTGACAACATCAAGAACCTGGAAGTTTTGCACTTTGTCGCTAAGCACCAATCAGATAGATGTACATGTAAAGATTACAGGACTGGGAGAAAAGGCAGCTGAAAAGTTAGTCGAAAATGCGGTCTTAAAGCTTGGGGTTGAAAGAATTGATATTAATGACTTCTATACTAAAATGCAGAAAGAAAGTGTTAGCAAGTTCAAAGGTGTACCCCTCATTTTAATACATCTTATACACCTTTGGAGCAAACACTGCAAATTTTGAGATTCTTACTGTAAAATATTCAGCAATATCGTTGATCTGCATTTGCACAGGGCGGAAATTAAGACAAAAATCTCAACACCTGCTGCAAAGAAGCAAGATTGCGACATGCCTCGTTGTATTTCAGAATACCATTACTGTGTTGCGTTTTACGATGATGTGTTAAAATCACTAGGGCGTCTGGCTTTTGAGACCTACTTTGACATAAACAGAGAAAGTTCTTTGGTGTTTGATGTAAAAATTGCACAGGATTACCTTGGTGAAAGGTTCAAATTTTGTTTGTCTACTGGATTGTTGACACAGAACAAATCATCAGCAGACGATTTTTGTGACGAGGCCTCTAGAATAGAATTTGCCCACAAAACATTTCAAGAGTATTTTGCGGCACTGTACATGCACACAAATATTGACATTCAAGCTCATATAAAGAAAGTGATGGCAGTGTGTAAAGATGAAAAGGACATTTTGTCAGTCTCACAGTTTTACATTTTCCTGTGTGGCTTTTGTCCAAAAATATCAGGGCAGTTGTCTCAAGAATTTTATCGAGTCATCGTTGGATCAAAAACAGTGAGTGGGTACCGTAGTGACATGGGATCCTGGAACTACTTTGTAGGGTACAATGAAAAGATTAAAAGCCTTCAAACATTATTGGTTGATGGGGCAAATGAAAGTGAGGACAATGGTCACGATCCAATCAACTTCCAAATTGATGATATTATAATCGATGTAGACTTTCAGTCAGACAGATATTCGAAAACATTGAAAAAGGCAATGCAAAGGAACGGCAAACATGTAAAATCAGTCAAAATCAGAGATGTCACTTCTAGAGGTGCATTTTCTGATATTACAAAGATGTTGAGGGAAGGTGGTGAAATCTTCCTGGAAAAGTTAGACGTGAAATGTGAAATATGCGAGGAGAGTCTTGAAAAATTACTTCAAGGGTCAGTTCACACTATGAAGTGTTTTATCATTAAAGGAGGGAGATGGATAGGAAACCACTGGTGTCACAATCATATCAGTCTTTCAAACAGAAGCCTTCAGATTATTTGGAATATGACACAGTTAGAAGAACTATACCTCAGAAATATTGAGATGACGCACGGACAACTTGAATTGTTAATAGATTTCGTTTCAAAACATTCACACATGAAGCATATAGGACTAGGTTTTTTGAAGTGTAAAAAGCATGTTTACAGCTGTACCGGAATCAAACTGGACCTTAGCCATCACTCGCAGCTTAAAATGCTTGAAATAGGAAGCATACCAATTTCCGAAATACAACTAAATACACAGTCCCTAGAGGTATCCTATGTCGGTGGTTTTGAACATAGCTCTGTGCTCTCAACAATTTTCTCTTCACTGACAACGGCGGAAAAATTGCATGTTTTCTGTTGTGGATTTCTTACTGCAGAAAGAGACATAGACAGAATGCTGAGTACCATTCCGTTACTGACAAATTTGCAGCATATCTGGTTGATCAATATGAACCTAGGGAGCAAACCAGTTCGACTAAGTAGGAGTATGGTAAATATTGAAAACGTGTTTATGATACGGGTACAGATGACTGTTGACACAATAAAGAAATTAGCAGATGATGCTACTGCGATAGAGCGGACAGTGAGAGTAGGGTTATTTGACTATTCTATAGATGGTCGAGATGACTACGAGCGGGAATTAAACAGCATTAAACAGTCCCAGAACATTCGCGTTGTGCAAGAGGATACAAAAGATCATAACGATTTGGTATTCAGGACAGTAATGCAGACGTCAAAGGGAGCCACATAGAAATTTTGACAGAAAAAGAAAAATTTACAAAACCACATGAAAATGGAACAGTTGAAAGACTTTGTTTTAATGTCTGGGTTTTTCTGTTTAAGACAAATCATGACCAAAGTCATTGAAAAATTGAAAAGACGATGTAAATGTACGTATAAAAATAAAGTGATAATTTTCTAAGTCTTTTATGAGAGAGAGAGAGAGAGAGAGAGAGAGAGAGAGAGAGAGAGATCATCTGAAGAAAAGCTAGTTTCATAAGTCTTTCACTGATTTAATTTTGAAAATCTCAGATTTTTATACTACTTAAGTAGAGGTTGAAAGGGAACAAAACCACCGTACGGCTGGATGATCGTGTGTTTGATAACAAACGTACGATGAAGACCTATTCAACAGATCACCACTGGTGCTTATTTTAATTACATTTGCGTTTCTGTACTACTCCCGTTAAACTTAACTCGACGAATTTGTTTATCATTTACATCTGCAAAGAGGCCTTTGGTCGACATAGGTTTGTTATGACACATACAAACATTTTTGTAATTTCTTATCGTCCTTGGCCCAGATATTTTCATACAGATAAAGACAGCAAAGGACATATATTCCTTTTGCTGACGCAAAGGAGGAAAATCAATATGTTTCTACTATGTTAATTTGTGAAAATTGTTACTGTGCGTATGTATAAATCTTGATGTTAAGGTTATTGTATATAGAACAAAAAGAAGTTTGATTATGTGAACAATATTTATATCACTTTTGTACATGACAGAAACACTACTTCTACTCAGAAATATGGAACTGGATATAGAAGTCACTGTTTTTTGCTCCACTTTTCAAATAAAAAAGTGAAACTATTGTCATGACCCTCCCGTTGGCGTCGATGTTGGTTAACCTTTGTGTCAAGGTCCATTTCCTCAGACACTATCAAAGCTATTCATCTCAAATTCGGAACACTTGTTCACTATCAAAATTTGAAACCATTTCTAAAAGGCAGATAATCCTCAAGTTAATTTTTGCAAAGTTATGCCCTTTTTCAGCTTAGATTTTTTTGGTTAACCTATTTGTTAAGTTCCATTTCTCAAAAGGTGTCAAAGATAATCCCTTCAAATACTTCACCATCAAGACCGCTACCAAGATTATTGGCAACCATGTTCCCGGTGTCAAAAATACCCTACCCCCAGTGGTCACTTGATTTAGCTTAGAACTGAACTGTTTACTTACATGGGATGGATAGGTACTCCCCCTCCAATCCTTCATGCATGGAACCCTCCCCCCACCGTTACCCTCCCCCCCCCCCCAAATTTTTCATTATTTTTTAATACGTACGTATTTGACCCGTCCCCCAGCGTTTACCCCTACCCTGATTTTTTTTCATATTTTTGTTTTAATGCTTAGGATCATGACCCCCTTCATTAATTTCATTACATTATTTAATACCTCCCCCTCCCGATAACTTATAATCTATCATCCAGCGCAGAGAAAAGTGGAGCGTGCTGTCTGCGGACAGGTCCTGTTTTAACATGAAACTGTTATTAAGTTCACTGCTCTGAAACAAAATTTATTTTGATTATATGATATTTGCAATGTTCTTTCAGAAAAACATTCTCAATCGAACAGGGATATTTGAAAAAAGTAAAAAATACAAAGATAAAACAGTTTCGTATTTACACGCATCCGTTAGTTAGAATTCCTCTATCTGTCGACTGGCGTCAAATGTTTTCCGGGCCATAACCTCATTATAGTTGAGAGTAGTCACAAATGGTCATCTTTGTTTGACAGCAGACAAACATAATAATTATGACTGATAAGCTTTTCATTGGTCACGATCGGTTACACAATGGTATCTCCTTTTTTTTTTAGAAAATGCGATTTTTGTCTGGCACAACGTCTTGAAATAACATGGCATAAATCCATAACCAATTTTATCTCTATTATGTATAACAGAATCAAGATTGTCTGTACAGAATTCTTCAAACGTTGAATCAAATCTGCAGTGATTGCCTATATATCCTTCGTTACTGTTCAATAAGGAAAATAACCGCTGACGATGATGTTACCGACAACTTTTTGGTGGAGGTCGAAGTGTACATTTTTAAAATTCTTTGCCAGGGTTGTTACCGTGCCACACAGAAAGAATTTGGCTGTCAGGGATTGTATTTTTTTACAATGTAAGAAGATGCACAAGCTGTTACAGAACCAATTTTTTAACATTCTAAATAAGAAACCATGATAGGTTATTTTAGGGCGTCCAGGAGCTTGGATTCCGAACAAGCGCCTATCTTACGAAATTCTGTCCGTAACAGAAGTGTAAGCTAAATCAGAAAAATAACACCCTTATGCTGGATTCGCACACATGCCTGCTGTGCCATAAGTAGTAAAAATCAACCTTCTAGACCACTGCACCAAAGAATCGATTCCCTGATGTAGATTTAAGCAATGTAATTATAATACAAATAAAGATAAGTGTGCATCGGACCGTAACACATCCTCGTTTGAGAGTCATCATTAAAGGTGACTAACTGACTACAAAGTCTTAAATGGTAACATGTTATTTAAGTTAAGAGTGAGTATCCCGGACGAGCCCCCATCTTACTAACTTCGTCAGTTACAGAAAGATGAAATGCATAAAAAAGAACTTCACATTTGTGTTGAATTCGAAATCATGCCTATTCGATAATAAGTACCATTGTGCTAAATCACTTAGCCAAAAAGATTGCCTGATTCAGTTGTCAAGCTTCGAATTTATTTACGTCGCGTAGAAACGCGGAGTCAGTATTGAATAGGTATAGGGTTTCATAATCGATTTGTACGGAAGCCTAATAGTGCCATTTTAACTTACAACTTCGATATTAGAACTTGGAACTTAGGAATTAGAAATTAGGACTTCGATAAAAGACGCGAGACGCTGTGATACTCATTATTTGTATCTGTGTCGTATTAAAACTGTGAAATGTCACTGTTTGCACTAAGAGACAATTACGGAAGAAACTTGAAAAAAAGATAATTACTACAGTTGCCTTCTCTTATCGTCCTCCATGTACGGAAGCCTAATAGTGCCATTTTAACTTACAACTTCGATATTAGAACTTAGAACTTAGTTATTAAAAATTTGGACTTCGATATTAGAACTTAGGAATTGGAACAAATGACTTAGGAGCTAGGACTTGTATACCTGCATTTTGGCGGGACATTTGCCTTCTCTCCGTCCTTTTCGCTATCGTCCTCCATTACACTTATCCCGCCAAAATGCAGGTATACAAGTCGTAGCTCCTAAGTCATTTGTTCCAATTCCTAGTTCTATTCTCGAAGTTGTAAGTTAAAATGGCACTATAAGGCTTCCGTACATGGAGGACGATAGCGAGAAGGACGGAGAGAAGGCAAATGTAGTAATCATCTTTTTTTCAAGTTCCCTCCGTTAATTGTTTCTTAGTGCAAACAGTGACATTTCACAGTTTTAATACGACACAGATACAAATAACCAGAATGAGTATCACAGCGTCTCTCGTCTAATATCGAAGTCCTAATTTCTAATTCCTAAGTTCCATGTTCTAATATCGAAGTTGTAAGTTAAAATGGCCCTATTAGGCTTCCGTAGATTTGGAAGCAGCCAACATCATATTTTGTTATATGCTTAAATACACCTCTGTAAATCATTTAAATATTCTAAATGAGTAAAGAGATATTCAAGAGTCTAAATTCCAGTGTCTTCTACATCTGTCGAAAAACTTTTGACACATTAAATGGGAGTCGTAAACTCGTGGGCTACGGTTTTTATTGCTTTGTTTATGGACCTTACAACCCGATTCAACAAACCTCAGAACAATAGTTTTGTTAGATGTTTTGCTAACTTAAAATAATAAGCCTCATAAAACATGGCTTCAACTTGAAAAATCAATGAAATACCATTTTAATTAATACAGTTTGATAAAGCAACTTTAAAAAACCGTTCATCCAACATCAGGCAATACACACTGCCTTATTTTTTTAATCATCTTGTGTCAAGGTCCGGCAAGAAAAAGGTGAATAACATAATCGACTTATATACATATATATAGTTGAGAACGATATTTCTAATTTAAAAAAAAAAAACTGAAATTTATTTAATATTTCAAGTAAAATTTTATAGAAATGGAGCTTGAAGGTAAATTTTTACAGCATAAATATCCGTATTTTCTTTGGTAATTAATGTTCTAATTTTAGATCAGGTTAGGCAACACCCAGTCACATATTAATCCTTACGCAGTGACCTTCCCTTTATTTTTCGGACTGCGTAGTTTACCGATAAGCAGAGTAGACACTATTGACCAAAATTGGTGTTTTGGTTAATTTGATGAGTAGTTTTAAAATTCTAAAATAAACTGACTTTTATTTTGGTTTGTTTCGCTACACAAAATAGATACACCTGTTATATTATCAAAATAAATCCTATTTGAGAATTTATTTTTTCTACTTGTTTCTACTTGTTTTTTCTGTAAAATTTACCCCAATATCTTCTCAGTTTGCAGTTCTTTTAGTTCTTATATCAAAATAACTAATCCATACATTTTAAATATTGTCTGGTACCTGTGCCACATTCGCAGTACTTGTTGTATGTTTCTATGCCCCCAGTCGAAGATGAGGGAGCATATAAATCTGTAAATGTATGTTTGTCGGTCGGTCGGAAGACACGGAAGACGGAAGATCAATATCTAGAGAACCCTCGGACCTACCTTCCTCAGACTTGGTCTATAGGCTGGCCATGCCTAGTAGATGACCCCTATAGTTTTTCAGGTCACCAGGTCAAAGGTCAAGGTCACAGTGACCTTGAAGAGCAAAACAGTTTCCGATCAATAACTACAGATCCCTTGGTTTTAAATTGTTCAAACTTAGTGTATTGGTTGGTCTTGACCAGTATATGACCCGTTTAGGTTTTCACTTGACCAGGTCAAAGTCACAGTGACCTTGAATAGCAAAACGGATTCTGATCAATAACTATATAACCCTTGGTCCTAGTTTGTTCAAACTTAGTGTGTAGGATTGTCATGACAAGTAAAGAAACAAATAAATAACCCGTTCAGTTTTTCAGGCAATTAGGTCAAAAGTCAAGATCAGAGTGACATTGAACAGCAAACGGTTTCCAATCAATAACTGTAGCAATCTTGGTCCCAGATTCTTCCCCCTCACTCAAAACATGGTATGTAGCGTAGACTTAGTTTGTAGTTTGATCATGACTAGTAGATGACCCTTATAATTTTCAGGTTACCAGTTTAAAGGTCAAGGCCACAGTGACCTTGAAAAGCAAAATGATTTCTAATTAATAACTATAGAACGCTTGTGCCCAGGTTTCTCAAACTTGGTATATAGGTTGGCCATGACCAGTAAATGACTTCTGTAGCTTTCCAGATCAAAGGTCGAGATCACAGTAACCTTGTGTAGCAAAATAGTGTCCGATCAATGACTATAAAACGCTTGGGCCCAGCTCCTCAAAACCTTACAGGTAGGTTGGTCTTGACTATCAGATGACCTCTGTAGTTTTAGGGTATAAGGTCAAAAGTCAAGGTCACAGTAACCTTGAAAAGCAAAGTAGTTTCTGCTGAATATCTAGGGATTTCTTAATTCCAGTTTCGTCAGACTTAGTTTGTAGGTTTGTCACAATCAGTAGATAACAACCGTCGTTTTCCAGGTCATTGATTCAAAGGTCAAGGGTCACAGTGACCTTGAAAAGCAAAATGGTTTCCGATGAAAAACTGTAGAGCGCTTGGGCCCATGTTACTCAAACTTTGTATATAAGTTGTTCATGACTTGTAGATAAGCTCTTTACTTTTTCAGTCACCAGGTCAAAGGCCATGATCACAGTGTCCTTGAATAGCAAAATGGTTTCCGATCAATATCTATAGAACGCTTGGTCCCAGCTTCTGAAAACTTCATGGCTGCCTCTAGGCGCTAGGGTGATATATATGTTTTACAAACATCTCTTGCTTACAATATACATATATGCAATTACCAAATACTTACTTTAAATGATTTTGCTTGTGAAAGCCTGATACGTTGGTGTATATAAATTCTACTACGTCAGCTAAACCTCTTAGGTCCTGTCATGATTATATTTTAGAAGTGTCAGTTTAGGTGTTTACGCCTGTATAGTTTCTTATCTACTTTAAAATACATCTAGACAGTGGTAGCGAGATGGGTTATATAAAGTCATATTGCCCTCTAGTTCAAAATATTCAAACCTTATCTGTAAATTATATTTGCACATTTTATCATCTACTGAAATAGCTATGCTTCCTTTAAGTCAAAAACATGCGCGGCATCTTAGTCTTGTATTTTGTTTGTTTTTATTGGGACAATAACGCCAGTATCAACCGTTTTTCTATCATATGAAGGCGATCACTGCACCTAACAAGTGTTCCCGAGTATTTTACCAGTTTACTTACCAATCTCTTCGCAAGAGACTGACTACTTCTTCACTTATTATCGAGGAAATTAGCCAGCGCTGGTAGCATTTGAACCGAGATCCCCTGGGCTCTATTAAGCAATAAAACTTCAAGAACATTTTTTCAAACATTGAACAAAGGAGCTTGAAATTGTATTTTTTAGTCATTTGAGAGTCGAAACTGTTAACCTAGCTCCTTTTCTATGTATAATAACGGCATATTCGAATATATTCGAATATGGCAAAGCGAATATTCGAATATTGATATTAGTATTCGTTCCCATCCCTAATAATAACACAAAGAATGAAACGCGCACCTGCCCCGCCCACTAAGAATTCAGGCTGGTTTGTTTTGGTAAATTTTAGTGTCTGCTGATTGACAGGGATGACAGATATCTGCACCTTGGCGCATTTTTGCAGATGTTGCCTGAATTCTTAGTGAACGGGGCAGGTGCGCGTTTCATTCCTTGTGTTTTTCTTTACAGAATAGAAGCTTTGTAATATAATATTAAGCTCCTGTGCATTGACAAAGTGGCAAACTTCAGTAATCTTATCTTTAAAGGGAAGATAAAAAGAAACAATGTATTGAAAAATATTAGAAATAGTACACATTACCTGGAACACCTGGCAGTTAGGTGGCCTCCCTTGGTGGTGTTTATTATTTCTTAACAATTGACTCTCTCATTCTGAGTGAGTGTATTTGTCGTTGGTGATCAAACTTGCGACTCCTGGATTAAAAGTCTTTTGCGTTACCACTTGACGACTAAACCGCCTCTTAATCATTGACTTGTAAAAGTAAAGGGAAATATGTGCATAAACATACTTTAATGTTTCTTTGTCGAAAGAGAAGAAATGTTTTATTTTATAATTTACTGTGTTTCTGTAATGCATACAGTTTTATTAAACTGATAAAGTTTATGCTATATACATGAAATGAAAGAGTTTATGCAGAGGCGCGGACATGCCTTAATCACTTTGTAACCTAGGACGTATTATCTGGCTTAATATGGAACGCCAAAGCTGTCTTAAATGGACACTGTGTTTGTTAATATACACTCTTTATTTTATGGTGTAGACAATTTATCATGTTCTATCCATTCTTTATTATTTTATAATGTAGGGTCTTTACTATGTTACGTGCATTCTTCGTTATATCATGAAGACTCTTTATCATATTATATAAATCATTATTTTATTATGTAAATACTTAATTATATCATGTGCATTCTTGCCTGTACTTATTTTGTCATGCCGGTCGTTCAGTTGCAGTTGTTGTAGGCGAACACGTTTCTGATTTGCCAGATGTCTGCTGGTGCAACTTCTGACCTCCTACAAATAATCTTTTCAGTTGATAAACTGCTGTCATAACATAAAGTGAACAGCACATGACGAAAGATTGTCGTAAAACAGACACGTTAAAAACAGGTTAATGAATAAGAAATACAAACAAATAGATAAAATGGCGACGCAAAGAAAATATATTATGAATGAAAGTAATAAGATACGGATCATACATGATAAAATAAAAATGTCCATAATATATACAAAATGTATCTAATATAATAAACAGTTTACGTATTTGAATAAGGATTTAACATAACAAATAATTGACACGACATAAAGAACGATATACACAATAAATAAACAGTGCACAATATAGAGCCTACAGAATATAACAAAGGCTCTACTGTTTGCAACAAAGAATGGACACAATATGATAACTTGTCTTTACAATAAAACAATGTTTATAACCAAATAAAGAGTTCATTATAAGACAGCTTTTGCGTTCCATAGCTTAGCTTCAAACTATAAGGATATTTGCTGATTGTTTTAAGTATAAATATATGACCAGCTAGAGCTAACCAAACAAGAAAGGTAAGTTTTGGTTTTATGTATATTTAAATTGTAAACAGAATACATGTGCAATGTTTTGCTTTGACTGCAATTTAAAGGTACAGTGTATTATATTAGTTCTTCATATATTCTTTTTGATATCTTTCCAAACGATATTGTTTGATATAAAAAATATCTTTTTAAGTAAGTACAGTCTTCACAATACTTAATCGATTAGCATTATTTACCTTTTTTCATAGGCGCATAAACACTGCGTCACGTAAGCCTGAAATCGTAAACATTGCAAAAAAAGACCATGCTATGCTATATCATTATAAGGGGTTTAAAACACTGAATAAGGATAATTTACATTCATGAATAATTTTACCAAGCTAGGTAGCTCAATGAGTTTTGTAATAAAACCAAACCCGAGCAACAGTTACCACTGGTTCAAATCCTATGCTTTTTTGTACAACTAGTTTATATGTAAATGTATTTTAAGACCTAGTAATGTGCACTGTTTTTTTATTCTTTCTGTCTTATATATTAACATTTAGATCATTTTACAAACCAAGATAAATTTTTTGTTCATCAACAATATCGGATATCGTTTTTTTTTATCTGCGTATGCAGTTTTTTTAGTCTAAATATTTAAATCCTATACATTTTGCTGAAACATTATCATTCTCAACTTTCAGAAAAGTTCTTTTGTTTTTCCAAATAAAATTGTACTGTTGTGGAATTCACTTGTTTAGTATTTGCTAAATCTAATGCAATACAATAAATAAAGAAACTAAAACCTTTAAAAAGCTTAGCATGTGATAATTCAATTTTTTCTACAAGAATAAAAGCGGAATTTATGATTATCTTAAATTCTAAGAAATGTCCTTGAAGTTTGTTACAAAACAGACACTTTGAAAAATCCTTGTTTCATTACACGTTTCTTCTAAACTAAAGTCGGTACATTTTACTGAATATTCTATGGATACAAATTTAAAGATTCTAGATCCGACCTACTGCAAGTCTGAAATAATCTATTTTGAAAGTACAAAACATGTATATCCCTGTCACATAATAAGTCACGCGACGTGTAAAGAATAGAGGTGGAAATTGTGAGCATCAATTTTAACCCACTTTCGTTAGTCCCAGTGCTGTGAGACAATCGAAGAACGAGTTTAGTATGAACCTCTTACTCTATTAATTTATTCCTCTGACATTTTGACAATACTAAATCTGCCTAAGTTTCTGTGTGTACCCGCGTGACAGGATCTAATTTTACTTTAGTGGATGTATTAAACTGTATTATGGCATTCTTGGGCTGTATTTAGTCTCTTGAATTTTGGAAGTGCTTATTAGAAGCATTGTTCAGACATATATGCGATTCTTGAATTATTTTAGTATATTTTGTCTTTGTATCTTAAACGAAATCTTTATGTCGATCTTTATTCAATTGACAAGTGACTTAAAATATTGACTACATTTTATATCAGACAAACAGCTTTTAAAACGCCTTGAGCATCTACAAAGCCAGATAAATCAAATAATATGTTAAGTTGCAAACTGAATCATTTATGTTTACCTACGCGCTCAAACATTTATTAAAATTCAGTGTTCAGTTATGCAATTCAAAAAGAAAAATTAGAAAACTGCAAAACCTCAGTTCTTTCAATTTTGCTGATAACATTTGTGAGTTTCAATAGTGCATACATAGCTCCTTTTATGCAGCTTATGCGCAATCAGATTTCACTGTAGATGGATATCCGATTTCTTTTAAAATACACAAGTTAAACAGTGGTTATAACAGTATAGTGTGTGACTGTGGTTTCCATTTTAGGAATAATAATGCAGTCAAGTGAAGAGTTGTTTCAACCAAGAAAACGACAATCCCGATGCCTAGTCATCACCTTAGCTATTGGATGCATAGCAACATTTGTTATCGGCATTCTGATTGGTCGGTATGCTACCTGCCCGGATGAAAAGCGCGAGGAAAACGTGGGACTATACCTCCCAGGTGTATCAAAGGCTCTTGTCAGCGATGGCGACCCTGCAATTAGTGAAGAACTTATGAACAGTATCAGCAGTGATAGAATCAGAGAAAACCTGAGGTATTTTATTCGAATTTTTATACGATTCCGTGTGACAAGTTTTGTGCCATCTTTATCGCGGTGGTTGTAAAAAAAACAAGGTCTTTCAGATTTCCCATTGGTCTATCTGATGTATACATATTAAGTATATACACTCTTCAAAACAAAACAAAATGGATTTGTTTTTTTGAAGAAAAAAACCCAAAAAAAAAACCAACAAAAACATTCAGGTCGACCCATTTTATGTAATCTAACTGTACCACCGCATTTTGTTGATACTGTCGTTACATGCTAGCTTTTCCATAGTCGGGGGATCGAAAACAGACCAGAAATCGTGCCACTTTTTAAGAAGCTTACATTTAAAATTTAATTTTGTAAATAACATTGTTTTATTATAATTCTTCCTAGAATGCTGACAGAGAAACCACATTTAGCAGGTACGGATGAAAACTATCTATCTGCTTGCATCAAGACTAAAGGACCATTGGGAGAAAGTTGGTATAGATCACGTGACTTTAACGCCATACAAGGTGTTATTGTCATATCCGAATATGAATGACCTAAACTATGTCGAACTAATTGATGAAAACAACGCGACGATATATAAATCCAACCTGACAGAACCAGTGCTGACACCTGAAGAGAACAAGACGGACGTTGTGCCGCCATTTAATGCTTATTCCGCACCTGGAGATATATATGTAAGTCGATGTTTATTTTAAAACAGAACTATTCTAATATAGAAATAAACCCTAAGTATACGCCTAGCTAAAAGTATGTTAAGTCACGTCTGTCCGTGCGTGTGCATGTAGAAAAAATAGTGTACATGCTAATTCTTTTCAACTGGTTTTTTCCTGCAATTTTATACGAGTACCGTTTAGGGAATATCGTGAGCTTGAATTAATGTTAAGACAGTATTTGTCAGATCAGATTTCGATGAATCTTGAGAACATTTATAGACATGCCTAGTTTTTATGAAAACAATACGGTTTGCTGGGATAAATTTTTAGGTAGGTATAACCCTATATTTTTTTTTTTGCAAAATTTGGTCAAATAACTATAGCGAATGTAGATGAAATTTCAATGAATTGCACGCAAATAAATACAAGCCACACAAATACGCAGCCTAGGTTAGTGTGCTCACGCCACATTCCAGTAAGATAAATTAAATGAGTTATGACTTTTTGTGTTTGTCCAGTGTTACTTTAATTGTACATCGGTCAAAGTCAAGATGTCCGCCTAAAATTACTATCTACGTTTTACGAAAGGAATAGGACGCGCAGTAATTTGCATAAAATCTTAATTATCGTCTTCTGTAACCGGCCAACGTTATAGCGGTCATGACCCGATCTGTTCACTAACACTTACTGCATTTCGAACAGTGTAATCCTGTTTGACGCAGCTACTACATCGTGGTAGCTTAAAGGGTTGCAACTGTTATTTGAAATAGTTAGCTTGTTGTTGGCAGTTCGGTATTCAGATGTACTTGAGGCTTCAGGTGTGGATTCGATAAATTCTATTCAACAGCTTATTCTAATCGGCTACAGTTCCACCCAATGTCAACTTTAGATTTTTTAGTGAATTTTAGACTAATTTTTGTTTAGAAGCAACGCTGGATTTAGCTTGAATAATTTTATACTCTCTATATCTTTATCTAAATTATCTTCATTTTTTTCCATGTATGTTACATGAAACGCATACCCTGATATGAATTACATTTTTACTTCCTATGTATGTTAAAAAAACATATCATTTTGATGTTTGTCGCATTCCTTTGTTTAAATTATAGTAACACCTTTCATGGATACATTTATCTAATCTTTATACTCTTTATGTATGTTACATAAAATCATTGTATGTTGCATATCTTGAGTTAACTTTAAACCCTGCGTGTTTGTTTAAGAATATAAAAACTGTTATCTTAAAATATCTTTATATACATTCATTTTTGTTTACAGGGAGAGCTGGTGTATGTGAACTATGGTCGAGTAGAGGATTACGCATATCTGGAGCAAAATAAAAGTATAAATATCTCGGGAAAAATAGCCTTTGCCAGATATGGCAAGATTTTCAGAGGAGACAAGGTGACTTTGACAGTGCCCAATAACTAGTTTTATCTAAAAATAAAGTGTAAATAGTTTACTAGTTTTTAATGCGCTTTTTCCACAGACGTCATTACTACATATATACAGTGCAACAGTTATACAAATTGCCTTTTTAAACGTTTGTAGGAAAGTCAAGAAAGCAGCATATATTGCCCAAAGAAATTAGAAAGAATAAAATGCCCTTTGTCTTTACAAACGGCACAAAAGAGATCACGTGATATTTCAATGCTGAATTCTTTTATACCATTGCTTCATAATTCATCAGCCATTCAACAATTTTTCAATACAGTTTACTCTCTTTACTTCTAAGGTTCATCTAGCAGAGAAAAGGGGTGCTATAGGGGTAATTTTATTTTCTGATCCCGATGATGTCACAGACGGGGACATAGAGCAAGTTTACCCAAAGGACTGGTGGCTTCCACCATCAGGGGCCCAGCGTGGTACCGTCTATATTGGAGACGGAGACCCTTTGACAGCTGGATATCCTGCGATAGGTAACTTCTACAAGTATAAATCCGGATATTCACGTAACATTTTCATACTCATGTGAGTTCGTTACTGTACAATTGCTATCCGAATGGTAGATTTTGAGTCAAGAATATGCGCACGGGGACAAAAAAAAAATTCAAATATATTAAAGGGGCTGTGCTCCAGATGACACAAAAAAGAAAGTTTTCTTGTATTATAAATTCCTTGTGATATTTATGATTAATGCTTAAAAACTGACTAACTGTCAAAAATAAGTCAGGTAATCATATTATAAATTGATTTTTTTTCCTTTCATAGTGCTATACCGTAACGCGACGGTATGAGTAAACAATAGTTATTTCACATGCGGCGATAGTGGTGACAGTTAAAGCGTTGTTAATATTTTGTTAACATAAGGGTCCAGAGTTCAAATCCGGCTGAAGCGAATATATTTTTCTTGTTCTATTTTGACTTTTATAATCAGTTTTGAAGTAAAATATCATGTTGTTATAATCTCACGGCATCTAGATATTTCATTTAAGTAAAAAAAATTTTTTATATCAAATCTTGAGTTCAGCCTCTTTAAAATACTCTAAAAAAAGGCTGCTCATTGATATGAATTTCCAAACACTAGTACCTGTTTAACGATTCAGTTAAGAATTAATATCATTATGCATAAAATTTTAAATACATTATGCTTTTAATTATTTATTTGAATTAAGAATTGAATCGATTATATATTTTATATTTGTAGTATTATGTAATTTGTTTGTGTTCAACGTTATCTTTATCTTTAACCTAGAATACGACTACCGTTTTCCACAAATGTATTTCATACACTGATAAAATATAAAAAAAGTTCCCGTTTTCCTAAATGAATACACTTCCATTTATTTTACGCTGTTGGCTATATAGTGTTTTTTTTTCATCTACTGTCTATTTATAGAAACTGCGTACCGGAAATTGTCACCTGAAAATTATCTTCCCGGCATCCCATGCCATCCCATTGGCTACGGTATTGCTATACATCTTATGAGGTTTGTAATTCAATAAGAAGCATGTGGGGTACATATTGATTTCATTTTAAAAAAATGAAAATAAAAAGTAAATAAAAACTCCTGTAAAAGACACAAGTTGATACAAAAAGAAAATTGCAGCTATTGCAGTTGGAGCAAAAGTTTGTGGGGTTTGTTTTGCAACAAATTCAGTACAGCGATAGAAAAAAATTATATTTGTTTGTTCAAGAAGGGGCGTACAACAAAAGAATTGAATTCATTTTAGAAATCTTAGCGGCGAAGCTGTACCCAAGGAGTGGCAAGGGGGAATGAATGTCACATACAAATTTGGTGATGGTTTCACGTCTGAAGGATGGTAGGTTGTTGAAACAAACTAATAAAATTAGACATCAAGTCGATAATAAACTATCTTTTCATCTCTAAATACATCAATATAGATTGATTTATATGACCTATATCCCTTAACAGGCAAATGATTATCCCAATTTACAGCATTATAATTATGACAAAGGGCAAGGTCGAAGTTCTACAAAATATTGTTGAGCAACAATGATCTTGTTGACATTATAAAAAAAATAGAACGGGAAACGATGTAGGCTTCGTAGTAAAATATTACTGCTTTTAGAATAAGATATGGTTATACTTTGATGTTTGTTTTGAAGGCGTGCTCATATCAAAGTATCAACAAGTAATAAGAATGTAACAGTTTACAACGCTATTGGTATTATAAGAGGAGCTATAGAACCTGGTGAGTCACTCATAACCTATTTTCACTTAGGTTAATTTCAACTCGACTTAGAAAATTAATATTTTTAATATTGTTATAAAAGTAAACATTCTGTTTTCACAATATCGTGTTATCTTATCAACTTCAGTGTCAAGGTAAATAGTAGTTCTGTGTAACGGAAAAAAGGTTTTAGTCTGTTGGGGTTTTTTTTGTTACGAACACACAAAGCTCATACGCTTTTTTGTGTTATAAATGTGTCCTTCACAATATTTTAAGTTTAAAAAAAGAATATTGTATAATGATATTTTCCTGATATGTGAACTGAATCATAAATGCATTTCACAGGAGAAAATGACCATGTACTGCTTATTAGTTTTGTTTTTCTTTTTTTCTTGTCATTGTCACCCTATATTTATAAATTTCTCTAGATCGCTATGTTTTGATTGGTAACCATAGAGATGCGTGGGTGTTTGGGGCACTTGATCCTTCCAGTGGAACAGCAGTTATGATGGAAATTTCAAGGGCGATGGGGGAACTTGTCAAGAAAGGTAACTGTATGTCAAAAGCTTTTGACAGTTTAAATTTTACAGCCTATTCGGGTTGTTTTTGTAATCTATTATGCTCTTAAAACGTAATTTGTCCATTTCAAAAGGAACGTGTTCAAACTGTTTTTAGTTAGAGAGGAGTAACACTTTAAAATATCCCTCGTTTCCCATAAAAAATATCCGATTTTTGTTTTGAAGTAATCGCAACTGAACATAACGATTTAAAAAAGGCAGTCAGTTGCAACATGACCACTGTCGTCTGCTATATATTGTTACAAATTAAGTGTATGTCTTTACAGTAAGAGTTATTTAGCAAATTCAGTTTAATATATGAGCAGTAGGTAAATTCTTAAATAGAATTTAAAATAACATTAAGTATTTCATGACGTAACTGTACTAACAGACGGAGAAGACTTTCTCTATTTATAATCAGGCCGATGGCGTCCAAGACGATCAATTATATTCTGCAGCTGGGGCGCGGAGGAATATGGACTCGTTGGTTCAACGGAATGGGTGGAGGTAGGAGAGAAATACTAATATTTTCTTTATTGCAGACCTAGGCAAACTGTTTTTCGTTATTGAATAGATGTTGGTCTGTTAATTAAATTGAGATGATAAAAAAGCAATAACACATTTACGAAATCTTATTGCAGGTGCTAGGCTCCTAGAATCTGTAAGTAAAAAAAGGGTAAGATCACTGATTAAGTTGTAGAAAATAGTTTCAAGTTAAACGGGAAAAGGTATCTGTCCATCTTTAACTTTATTTAAACTTATTTGTTTTACATCAATCTTTCAACCTATATTAATCCCGCTCGATGACTGCTGTCAGGGATCAATCCAATATTAGTGTCAAAAGTGTTGAATGTGTATGTCACTGGTGAACCTCAATCGAACCATCGATCTTTGGATTGGCAGTCCGATCTCTCGACAATTGCTTCTCTCCTGTTGCTTAAATGGACAAATAAGTTATTTAATTCATGAGACCTTTGAAATGTTTTCAGCACTATACCAAGAGTCTTGGAGCCAGAGCCATTGCATATCTCAATGTTGATATAGCCGTACAGGGTACGTTATGAAAATACATTAGTTCCTTAAGATGATTATTTGGATCGCTTAGAAAATTGACCAAAAGTACGTGTATGTAAAATGAGGCGAAAAAGATTTCTACAAAAATCTGTAAACGAATATTATTACTTTTATATCCTATACTTTGATGAATATTTGTTTCGATTTTTTGAATTTGATGGTTATTTTCAGACAAAATGGAAGGAAAGGATATGAAGAATAGGAAAATATGATTTTGTGGTGTTGGTTTCATGATTTGTGCAATATAAATTTCAAAGTAAAAATACTTCGACAGAGGTCTTATCTCTGTTTATTTCTCTGGCGTGGCCAGGATTTTCAAAACATTTCTGCATGTATCATTTCAGGCAATTTTACATTCCGAGCTCTGGGAACTCCGCTAGTCTTCAAGTCTTTGTATGAGGCAACCAAGAGAGTTCCAAATCCTAACGCCACAGAAATGGCAGAAGGGCGGAAAACTGTGTATGACACGTGGATGATGGCGTCACCCTGGGAGGAATTTGACAGACCATTGTAAGTACATGTAGATAAAACTCAGCTGAACGTAGTAACTTTCAATTAGGGTAATAAAGGATGAAACCGTCAAGAGTGCTATCATAGCGAAAACATGTTTTATACTGTGAATTTAGCAAAAGGTGAAAGCATGATAAGGTCGATGAAAAAAGTAAGGTTGCTTATTAGTTCAGCAGCCTCTAATTCACTATGTTTTAAATGATCTGAAGATATCAAGATAAATACTTGGTATACTTATGTAGTTTTAAGGGAACTGAAAAAGCTACGTCACAGACCATTGCAATCCGTTTCTTAAAATTGTTGTGTGTGTCAACTAAAGTCTACATTCCTGTTATAACAAGTACAAATGAAACACTGTCAATATCATTGGAGTAATGGAGTTTATAACTGTTATTTGTCGTTTTGTCTGACAGCCTTTTCTAATCTATAGAGTGAGTACAGGAAGAGTAATTACAATATTTTGTATCTTTGTAATTAGAGTGACCTTGCCTGGTTCAGGAAGTGATTATGCACCTTTCCGGGACAGACTCGGTGTTCCAGTTGTAGATCTCAGATATACATGGGATGTGAGTACTAAAACAAATCACTATATTGTGATTTGCTGTGATTTTCTACGCTAAGCTGTTTCGCAACGCTACTCGGCGATATGATTCGCTAGGAAGGCGATATGGTTCGCTATGAAATCGATATGTTACGCTGTGAGGGCGAAAAGCTACGCTATGAGGGCGAAATTACATGCTGTGAGAGCAACATGATTTGGTACGCTATGAGGGACGATATATTAAGAATGCGATACAGGTGAAAACGTACGATGCTCGGTGATATTATATGTAACTTGGCAGCATGATACGCTTCTCGGTGACATGATACACTAATTGGCAATATGATACAGTATTCAATGGCATGATACGCTTCTCGGTGACATGATACACTACTTGGCAATATGATGCAGTATTCAATGACATGATACGCTTCTCGGTGACATGATTCACTACTTGGCAATATGATACAGTATTCAATGACATGATACGCTTCTCGGTGACATGATTCACTACTTGGTAATATGATACAGTATTCAATGACATGATACGCTTCTCGGTGAAATGATAATCTACTTGTCAATATGATACAGTATTCAATGACATGATACGGTTCTCGGTGACATGATACACTATTTGGCAATATGAAACAGTATTCAATGAGATGATACACTTCTCGGTGACATGATACACTACTTGGCAATACGATACAGTATTCAATGACATGATAGACTTCTCGGCGATATGATACGGTAGACGGTGGTATGATACGCTACCCGGCGATATGATAACCTACTTGAAGGTGATATGATAGGCCACTTTGAAAAACGGGACGTATTATGAGAACGCCCATGGCGGGTGGACGGCGTCCACTTTTGTCCGGAGCACATCTTCAACGTGCGTTGATGGATTTTGACAATACTTCGTACCAATGTTCATCATCACAGGTGGTAGCGTCGCGCGCATGAACAAGGTCTCTAGGTCAATGTCAAGGTCACACTGATTTAATGAAAAACACTTGTCCGGAGCAAAACGTCTACATGAATCGAGGGATTTTAATATAATTTGGCATAAATCTTCACCATTGTCAAGCGGGGTGTCGCGTGCAAATTTCAGGTCCAGTGGCCAAGGTCAAGGTCACACACAGAAGTCAAAAGTCAGATAAAAATATGAAAATGTGAGTATGGATGAATTGAGGGATTCTATCACAAGTGTTCACCATCATGAGACTGAGCATTGCACGCATAATCCTGGTCCATATATGCAAGGTCAAGGTGACTAGAGATGATAAAATGTCCAGATTTTGTCCAGAGGATATCTTCTACATGCATGGAGGTATTTTAGTATTACTTGATACAAAAGTTTACCCTTATGAATTGTAGTTCTGCGTGCAAAAATCAGGTATGTAGGTCGAAGGTCAAGGTGACACCTAGAGGTCATTGGAAAACTCTTGTCCGGAGCAAAACGTCTACATGCATTGAGAGATTTTAATATAACTTGGCATATTTTTTTAACATTGTAAACCGGAGTGTCGCGTGTAAAAATTTTGATCCCTATGGCCAAAGTCAAGGTCAAACACAGACGTCAAATGTCAGATAAAAATATGAACATGTGAGTATGGATCATTTAGTAATCATAAATTGAGGGATTTTATCACAGATGTTCGCCATCATGAAACTGAGCATTACACGCATAATACAGGTCCATATATGCAAGGTCAAGGTCAAGTGTTTCGTGTTTCAAAGGTCAAGATCTCACCTAGAAGTCAGTGGAAAACGCTTGTCCGGAGCTAAACTTCTACATGTTTTGAGAGATTTTAATATAACTTGGCACAAACGTTCATCCTTTTAAGGCGGTGTGTTGTACGCAAAATTCAGGTCCTTGTGGTCAAGGTAAGGGTCACACATAGAGGTCAAATGTCAGGTAAAAATATGAGAATTTGTATATGGACTATTTAGTCATCATGACTTGAGGGATGCTAACATAAATTTTCACGATCATGAGACTGAGGATTACACGCGTAATCATGGTCCATATATGTAAGATAAGGTCTTGATGAAATGTTCAGATTTTGTCGGGGAACATATCTTCTACATGCATTGAGGGATTTTAGTATTAGTTGATACAAAAGTTCGCCATCATGAAACATAGTGTTGCGCGCATGAACCAGATCTCTAGGTCAAAGGTCAGGGTCAAACTTAGAGGTCATCAGTTCATTTCAAATGTTTGTTTCACTATCCAGCACAAGAAATAGTCAAACTTGCTTCCCCCTTTTTTATCCATTATGCTCACATCTTCTGCAAAGCTTTTATGACGGGCGTATTTTGTGACAATGGCACCCTTGTTGGTGATATGATACGCTATCCATCAATACCCTACGGTAGTCGGTGACATGATACGCTACTCGTCCATATCTGAGGGTACTCGGGGATATTATAGTCTACTCGGCGCTACGATAAGCTAGTCGTCGATATGATACGCTATTAGGCCTGATTGCTTCTCGGCGATATGATACGCTTCTTGGTGATATGATACTATTCTCGGCAATATGATACGCTACTGAGCTATATGATTCGCTACTTGGCAAAATGATACGCTACTCGGTAATAGTTTACGCTAATTGATGATAAGATACGCTTCTCGGCGACATGGCACACTTCTCGACTATATGATACGCCAGAAAACTATTTGAGACACTATTACGTCATTATTGTTCCAGCACACGAAAAAATGTCCTTTCTTTTAAAATTCATATGATCAGATATCGATGATTCATTCTTGGAACCAAAAATCTTAATCTTTTACGAAGTTTTCTTACATTGCTCTTAATAATATAAAATTAAATAAAGGTTTTAAAAATGTATAACTATCATTAAAGATAAGTATGTTTGCCTTCTATTTCTCGATTATTTTTGTTTTTCTAGAAAAGGCTTGGATTATCTGCCTATCCGATGTATCATTCTGTCTATGAGACTTTTTATCTCGTTGATGAAATCATGGATCAAGGATTCATGGTAAGACTTGTGATTTATAGTAGTCAGTTCATTGATAGGATTTATAGAATACTTAGCCTTGGTATTCTAAAATATTTACAGAACTGCTTGGTAAAATGATTTCAAAAGGAGTTCAAGACAAAAACACGATGAACTCCAAAGGCATGAGAATACAATAATGGCTTCTTATAAATAATTAATTCCGTTATTGTTTATTTCAATGATGATTACACCTTGACACAACTGCGTACTAACAAGAAATAAAACATCGAGGCTATAATAATGACTAGACGGCCTCGTATGTATAGCTCACAACACTTTTATATTTAAGATAGTTCATGTTGTATTAAGAAATTGTTTCTCAGAATTTTGGGATAAAAAGTCTAAAACTTTATATAATTTTACTATTAATCCTGCATATTCTAAAGTCAACAAACAATCATACAGCACAAGCAAAACAATGCCTGTCGTATGCACTGTCTGTTAAAATGTTATCAAACTCTTGTATTTTAAAAGATTTCCGTATCCTTAGTAAAAAATACACATTATATGTTATAATTAAAGCATGATTTTTCAAGTAAAGGCGATTTGCAATTTTATCGCATAAACGAGAAAATATGTTGTAAGAATTATATAACAGTGTGTAAAGGTCAGGGAGTTCTAGCCATGCAATAACTTATGAATCCTGTAGTTATAGCACGACAGAATATAGCAGCACAGTATACACAGAACGAATGTACGAAGAACTGTTTACTGTAGTATAAATTGTCAGCGTCCGTGAATGATGCAGCATGAATGAATGTGTAAGGAAAGATCTGATTGGTTACTTAAAGAACACGTGAACAAACCATTTATATTTATTTCAGTATCATAAAGCAATTGGTCAGATCTGGGCGGAAATGGGTAGAGATTTAGCTGACAGCCTTATTCTACCCTTCAATGTATCTGATTATTCCGGAGTTATCAAAAGTATTGGCAAAACATTCATGCAGAGCTTCAAACAACAAATGGAAAACAACAGTATTGATACGGGTATGATCCAAAATGTTCAGATTAAAACCTTTTTTAACTTTACAAATGTATAAGTATTTTGACAATGGAAGAAATTTAATTTTTTATCATGAAAAAATTGTAGGTAGATAGTTTTCTCCTTCTTTATTATTTAATATTTTGCTGCTTTCAATATAATTATATATTTTCAGAGACAGTTTTTTTTTATTTTGATTGGATACATTTAGAATTGGTTCGAACTCATTATTTTACCATCTGTTGCTTCAAAATGCACGTAGCAAACTAGTAGTTTTAAAGTGTGTGTTGAATAATTTGGCCTCTAAATTCCAGCTTTGCTAGACAACGCAATAGACAATTTTACCCAAGCTGTACAGGAGTTTGAAGAACAGATACAGAAAGCGAATTTAAAAGAGTAAGTTTTTTCTTTACAGGTTTTTCCAACCTGTTATTTGTAGTTTGTTGAAATATAATTTACAGATAGGTGTCGCAACTGAGAAGCGTTCTAGGAAACTCTCACATGCATACTGATTACCTCCCTTCGCCTGATGCACCACGTGATTGTTGTAGTATATTAAAGGCCCAGTGTAAAGATAAGATGTCCTTAAATAACAGGATTTACCTATATGTTAAAATTATGCTTGTAATAAACATTTTCATTATTTAAACAGCTAAATACAACATTCTGTCTGCACATCTGCAGGAAAAACGAATGATTTTACTAAGATGACGATACATCAACTAAATGTAAATTAGCTACGGTCACGTGGGTAGTGACGACACCCTAAACAGGTCTAAATTTAATACAAATTTAACGAATGTCTGTTGTGAATCTAGATGCTCGACAGATGAATAGTTGTTGCACAGTGAAAAGTTTGTCATTTCTGTATATTTGATCTTTGAAAGTTCAACTGGATCATTAAAATTTTACATCTTTGTAACTGGTAGGTATATTTGTGTTACAGTCCATTTGTTGTTCGGCGAATAAACGATCAGTTAATGCAGCTTGACCGGGCATTCTTGGACCCAGCAGGCCTGCCGGACAGAAGTCTCAAAAGGTAAACCTTTAAATATATTGAATAAAAACGCTAAGACCATTTTATTAAACAAAATATCACTGAAATTTGAAAGGTTCCTTGCAAATATACACCTACTTGGAGATTAAACATATATATTTGCTAGTCGTCTCTGGTGCTTTAGAAATGTTGTGTTGGTAATTCTAAATAATCGTGCCAAATTAGCACTTTTTTGTCAGACTAGAATTAATTCTAATGGGGATCAATGAATCGAAATTCTCTATTGAACAATCGTGAAATTATTATACCAGCATTAATTCCGGCGACACAAGACAATATAGTAATTCTAATTTAGAAACGGATGTATTTCTTAGAATGAAATTTTACTCTTTTTAATATATTTGCAGACACATACTGTTTGCTGAGAGTACGATAGATAACTATGCAGGAAGCCGGTTTCCGGGTCTCTCAGACGCTTTGACCAAAATCCAGCTCGGCGAAGACGTTGGGAACCAGTGGGAGATAGTGCGCAAACACTACTCGGTGATTCTGTTTACGTTCCAGTCAGCCTCCGCTACCCTGAAAGACGTTTCAGACTTCATGTTCAACTACTGAATAATTGCGAACTAGCATCTTAGACTAGCATAACTTGATCTGATACAATTAATTGTTCGTGTCCCGTCTTTGCTTTTCATAATTTTATTATAACTACTGCCTCCGTCTCATGCAGGTTTTACAAACTGGTTGTGTTCTGTTGGTTTAAATACAAATTGTTCATAACTAATAAATTAAGTGTATGTATAACTTTGCAATAAATTTTGGTCAAAGCCAACTAAGTTGTTGAAAAGTCATCTAATTATCATTATACCCTCACACACTTTGTGTTTGAGGGTATATTGGATCCATCCCGTTTCTTGTCCGGACCATAATTTATAGGTTTTCAAGTACTTTGGCAGATTTGTTCACCTTGATCACACGGTGTGTCACGTGAAAGACCAATGTTCATAGCTCAAAGGCCAAGGTCACAGTCAGTGGTCAAAGGTAAAAAATGTTGATGATAGACTTTGTAAAGGCCATACTTTTCCATGCATGGAAGGATTTTAAAGATGAGGCAGTGTGAAGCCTGTAAGACTTAGGTTCATAGTTCAAAGATGAAGGTCACAGTCAAAGGTCAAATGTTAAAAAATGAATGATAGAACTTTTCCGATCCATAAGTCCTCAATACATTGACGGATTTTATAATACATAGGCATGTGTGTTCGTTCACTCTGATGAGGCGGTGTGCCATGTGAAAGACCCATGTCCATAGCTCAAAGGCCAAGGTCACAGTCACTGGTCAAAGAAAAAAGGTTGATGATAGACACTGTCAGGGCCATAACCTCCTGATGCATGTATGGAGTTTAAATACATGTACTTTGACTTATTTGTTCATCTAGATATGACGGTGTGGCGTGTAAGACCCAGATCTATAGCTTAATGTTAAGGTTACAGTTACTGGTCAAAGCTGAAAAATGCTGATGACAGACCTTGCCCGCGCCATAACTTCTCTATACATGGAACGTCACAGTCAATGGTTTAGTTAAAAAAATGATGATAGACCTTATCCGGGCCGTAACTCCTCCTTCAGTGAATTGAAGGATTTTGAAATATATTTACATATTTATTCATCTATGTATATGTCACTTCAAAACTGAATAGTCTGTGTGAAAAAATAAACTTTCGTAAATATTTTCTTCTGCAATATGCCTCATGTCCTCCGCTGCACATTGTTCAAAGTACCCATTTATTCAGAATTCTGTTCTTGTTTTATTAAATAATCTCTGGAGGTGACAGAGAAATAAATGTTTCAAATATTTTTGGAATGCTTACAAAGACTGGGTTTTGTCCTCGGTACGGTCAGTCCACACGCGCAGTACTGTACAAGTCTTGGTGCAACGGAAATGGTATGTAAATGACTTGGTATGTGCACTTGGTGAAATGATCCGGTGCTGAATAAAATAGTTATTTTATATATCCAAAGTTTACCTTACCTTTAAAAAGGCGTGTTTTTTTTTTTTTTTTTTTTTTTTTGCAAATAATGGAAGAGCCATAGAAACGCCAAAAGTAATACATGTACCATGTTTTATAATATACACAAGAAGTAAAGGACCACAAAAAGTCGTGTATATTGACACACACACACACACACACACGCACACACACACCACTTTAATACAATGTAATTATTATAAACAATGATAATGGATTTAAGGAGTAATTTCTTGAAAATACTATTCTCAAAATGTTTGCATTGCATAGAGCTGACAAAACGGTTGTATTATACAAAATTTTATGGCATAGCATGCGGAATGTAAATTGAACCAAACTTCTTTTCAGTGGACGCAAAATGTGTCCTAATTGTATAGGTGTTCAGAATCGAATATTTAGATATGTTTTTATATGTTATCAATGAATAGAATATTTGCAGTCTTTATAATGCGAAGAAATAGTTCACCTTTGTTTCGTACACGACTTCTCTGCAGACAGTTATTATAGCCATTGTGTACAGGTTTTCTTCAGGAATCCTTTGCATGTTGAGAAATATTAGGAAGGCAGTAATTCGAAAAGAAAAATAAGAAATCCTAACTTTACTTTTAACAAGAACTGTCGCAGTTTTACAATGTGTATTTCCAATTATAGAAAGATTATCGAAGAACGGCAAAAATTGAAAGCGAAAAATTGTAACATCAATAAAAGTGGGTCCGTGTGAAGCATGGATAAAAGCGCGTCTGTATGAAGCATGGATAATAGCGCGTCTGTATGACGCATGGATAATAGCGCGTCTGTATGAAGCGTGGAAAATATAACGCGTCTGCATGAAGCATGGATTATTTTCAGTAGCATGTTCTTTATTTTTCTGTAAAAAAGGTTTGAAATAACGCTATATTTGTAGCAGACGACACTTTTTTCCATAATTTGATAAATAGTCAATACATCATTCGATAGCATAGAGTGATAGTAAATTTAAATGTTATTAAAATCACATCGGTCGACAAGTGTTACGTCTATTATGGACGCTAATATCTTACGTGACGTTACTTGTGATTTAATTGCTGCGCATACGAACTCTGTCCATATTTTCTTAACTAGAAGTATCTAAACTCATTTAATGGCTCCGCTTGTCAAAGAATTGTCAGCTTTACTATTCACACCGGCTTCGGCTTGGAATAAATCTTTGTGGAAAGGCTAATATAATGTATGCTATGACAGATGTTTGATTCAAACTTCACATCCTTAATTCATATGACCCCAAAATAAATAAATAAATAAATTATCAGGAAAAAAACACAGTCAGAAAAAAGTAAATTTAACTACTGAGCAATTATAAAAGACCCCACAAACAAATAAAGAAAATGAGAAGCCGCAGGGTTACCGCTTTGGAACGGTCAGTGGCTACACATTTGTCACTGGGGATTTAAAGCAAGTGATAGGGTCAACCAAATTACACTTACCCCAAAAAGGTGCATAACTATGACAAATCACATAACTTTGTCAACAGAAATTTGTGTTATGAACAGTTAAGACTTTTAAAATTTCAGTTAAAGCTTTTTTTGCTGTTTTGCCCAGTCGATGCTTATTCCAACTTCACAAGCTACCAATAAAAAACAAATAAACGAAGAAAACACAAAAAAAAAAACAACAAAAAAAACAAAAACAAAACAAAACAAAACAAAAAACACACATATCAGGAAAACCACAGTCTGAAAACACAGCCTGTCAGTTAGCAATGTTTTTTTGGTATCGTTCAGATTTATCAGAGTTTGAAACACACTGCTTCAACTTTTTGAGATTTGTAGATCTCTATTAATACATTTCACCATGTCACGTTTCTAGAAACAGACTGAATAGTATGAAACAATTATTTTTGTGATGTTATCTGTAAAAGATGTATGCCGTCAACGAGGAGATCGTTAGTAAAGTATGTATTGTGTTACTGTCCCTTCTTTCCCTTGAATTTCAAGCAACCTAACTCGAATTTGGAGACACAAATCCGATCTCTTCGTTGACACTGCGTATATACTGATTTTTGAACCCTTTTACTGCTGTGCCACACAGATGAAAATATCGGGGGTGTTTCAATAATTCCTACACTAAGGTTAGAATTTCAGCTGATTTTAATTATTTCCTGTAAGTGTGGTTTAAAAAAGTCAATAGCTGCTTCAGAGGAACTGAAAGTTAGTTTTAGAGAGCGATTTGGTCTCACAAGTGTCGTAACATCGCTAAAATAGAACAATTGACCTGTCTATTAACAAAGGAGAGTTTTGCCTTATCTTCTGGCTAAGGGATGCAATTCCTTCTTCAGTTTTTTGCCTCCTCCACGGTATTGTTTTAATATTTGCCCTTACTGTCGGATAGTAATACCACTTGATCGAAGTTTGGAAGAATTCTGGGATGACTTTTTCGGTTTTAATAAATTTCTGTATACGTCTTACAGATGCAGTATGTCCTATTCCACCCGCAGTCATTTTTTATTAAACAACAAGAGCACAAAACTATGATTTTTATTATTGATGTACAAATTGAAACAAAAAAATCGGTAGAACCGATGGATGCTCCCCGAATAAATGCCAATTCCAAAAGGGCTATTGTTTAAAATGTATTTTTTTAAGTATGAAAAATAACAAAGGGCAATAACTTATGCAAAATAGAGTTACAAATTTTGCACGCTGCACTTCTCCTCATAGAGATCTATCTACCAATTAAGTTTCATGTTATTATCTCTTATACTTTGTGAGATATGCCCCGGACAAAAAATAAGTATGAGAAATTTCAAAAACCAATAACTCAAAAATTAATAAAGCAAGAGTAATAGTTCTTGTGCACTGCACTGCTCGTTAATGAGATCTAACTTCTTATAAAGTTTCAAGTTGATAACTCTTATACTTTGTGAGATATGCCCCGGACAAAAATAAGTATGAGAAATTTCAAAGGGCAATAATTCAAAAATAAATAAAGCAAGAGTTATGGTTCTTGTGCACTGCACTGCTCCTTAATGAGATCTAACTGCCTATGAAGTTTGGTCTTGATATCTCTCATAGTTGTTGTGTTATGCTCCGGACAAAATTATGACGGACGGACGGACAAAGCGGCAACTATATGCTCGCCCTTCGGGGAGCATAAAAATGTAAGAGATCTGGATAGCGGATAATTTAAAAATTGAAACTTGCTGAAAATTGGAAGATAAAAACAAGATTAAATTACATATTCATTGTGCAACAAACATCTGGTAAGGCGGTAGTGGAAAAGTCATTTTAAATATTCGTAAATATAGAGATGTCAGTCAAGAAACTTCATATTATCTCGCAAATTACTGAAACGGGAAAAAATAGCGAGGTGAACGAGCACATAATATGTATTTTGTTTGTATGTGATATCTTCAAATGTAATACGTGTAAAATATTAAAACTTTATATTCAATGTTAATTTCAAATAAGTTCAACTAAAATTATCCGAGATGTATTCACTTAAGGTACAAAAAAAGAAAACCTCCATCAAAATATAAGAGTGTGTAGCTACCCTTGTGCGGTACGGACAGTCTAAACGCACAACAAGGAGTAAGCTGAACAAACAAATTCGTTATTGATATACCCCGCCGAATAATACAAATCACTGGAACGGGGCTGTTAAGTTAGCATGGATCTTTTGACCTTGGAATTTGAGTGATAAATTAGTTTGGTATCTTTATCTACAATGAATCAATGACCATAAACATTCAGCTGTGTCAAGCAGAAATAGCTGTCATATTTAATGACGTCGTTTGAGAGAAATGATGTCAAAACATTCTCAAAAAGCAGCAGAACAACAGCAATTAATTGTCTAAACAAATGAAGAGTTAAGTTCCTATGCACTGCATGACTCCTTAATGACACCTTTTGAGCTTAATTTTGATACCTGAAATACTTTCTTAGTAATGGTTCAAACAAAAATTAAGTATTCAAAATAACAAAGGGGAATAACTCTTCGGTTATGAAGCGAAGAGTTACAGTTCCTATGCACTATATTTTAACTCAATGAGATCTAACCACATAATATTATAAAGTTTTAGGTTTGTAACTTTTATAATTTTTGAGTTATGTTAAAAGATGTGTGAAGGTCAGACAGGCGGACGGACAAACAGCTGACCGTCAATGCCAAATATATATCCCTCTTCTCCTCAATGACATCAAAGTACAACAAAATTAAGTAATAAAAAATAACAAAGCGCAATAACTAAAAAGTTATAAAGTCGAGGGTAATAGTTCCTACGCACTGCATGGCTCCTTAATGACACCTATGAAGCTTAATTTTGATACCTGAAATAGTTTCTTAGTAATAGTTAAACAAAAAATAAGTATTCAAAATAACAAAGGGGAATAACTCTTCGGTTATGAAGTGAAGAGTTGCAGTTCCTATGCATTGCACTTAAACTCAATGAGATCTAACCACATAAAACGTTTGAGGTTTATAACTTTAATAGTTTTTGAGTAATGATAAAAAAGTGTGAAGGTCAGACAAACGGACGGACAAACAGCTGACCGACAATGCCAAATATATATCCCTCTTCTCCTCAATGACATCAAAGTACAACAAAATTAAGTAATAAAAAATAACAAAGGGCAATAACTCAAAAGTTATAAAGTGAAGAGTTACAGTTCCTACGCACTGCATGACTCCGTAATAACATCTATGCATCTTTGAAGTTTAATTTTTATACCTCAAATAAGGTCCAAACAAAAATTAAATAGGAAAAATAGCAAAAAGGAATTATGAAATGAAGAGTAACAGTTCCTATGCAATACATGACTCCTTAATGACATCTATGCACCCTGTAAGTTTAATTTTGGTACCTCAAATACTTTTAGAGTTATGGTCCAAACAATAATTAAATAGGAAAAATAACAAAAGGGAATAACTCAAAAATATTAGAGTGAAGAGTTTCAATAGCAAAGCCACTCAATGAGATTTAACAACATGCTAAGTTTACGGTTTATGACCTAAATAGTTTAAGGGTTATGCTCCGATCAAAATATGACGGACGGACGGATGGACAACACCAAATCTATATCTAACTTTATATTCCATGTAAATTACATATAAGTTTTCAGTTTTCCTTGATATATTCACTTAAGTTACAAAAAGACCTCCAACAAAGTATTTAAATTGTATTTACCCTTGTGCTGTACGGACAGTCCCAATCTGCACTTAATAACGCTTTGCTATTAGGATCTAAACGTCACCAAAAAGGTCACCTTCTCATGACCTCTCCTGACCAATCAGCGCCTAGCTTTCACGTTTTTGAAGGTAAATCAGTTTCTTTTTTCAAACATTTGAACGCCTGTGAAAAATCTTTATTTAACTAGAATCCCAAATAACTCAGTCGTTTTCTGCCAAAAACGTCATAGCTAAAGCAAAGGTTAATGTTTGCCATGGAAAGTCTACAAGTTTTACCACTCTGGCTCGGCGTAGACGAGCGAGCGGTTCTACATATAAACTCTCGATGGAATTATGTTTTAACGATACTATTTATGTCTCTACCCACAAACATCGATTGCGTGTAAAAAACAACCAATCATATTAAGCTTCGAGAATGCTTATGCTAACTGATTTCCAGAATTCTTGTATTAAAGATAAACATAATGCAATCGGATGTTTTCTGATCCTGCCTCTATGCGCATGCGTACAAAGGTTTATAACAGATGCATTTAATTCCAAGCAATTATTAGTAAACCCATAAAGCTTGTGGTTTACCAAATTAAACCGGCTGAAATTTTGAAAAAAAACTGCTTCCCCATTGGTCAAAATATAAAATAGTGATGTGTATGTGTGGGAAAATTTGCAGTAGCTTTTGATATTTGATAGATGCTGCTTGTATATGTATACCAAAATAAAAAAGGCCCGTTTACTTGAGTATTATCGTCAAAATGCTCATACTCTAATTAATATTCATTTAGAAAATACAAACTGACACATTAATTAACTTTTATTAATCGAAATAGAATTCATTTATCTTACGAAACACGAAATATTTTCAAAATATTCAAGATGATTTAAACATACTATAGAACATTAGCACGCCGTGTGTACAGGTAAACCATAAAGATGCGTCATAAGATACAGTCTCATTGGCTGGGATATGAATAACAATACTGGAAATCCAGATCATCAAGAAGATAGAATTGAATTGGTCGCCTTCAGATATAACCGTAGTTAGATCGTGTACTTCAGTCAGATTGATTTTATTTTAAATGTTTGTTCTTTTACCAAGTGCCTCTTGCAATTTTTTTACTTGCATCTGATCTACATTTACTGCACGATCTATTACAACACCAATATGCCCTGGAATGTTTGCATCTTCACAGTCCACTACTACAGAATGTAGATTCATGCCTTGTGACTTATGCACTGTTATCCCGAAGGAAGAACAAGTGAAAATTGCATTTTTTAATTGGATCTATTTTCGTAAATTAATGACGACATATTGACACAGTTTCTTTTTTCTGAAACATCGGATGTTTTACAGGCATGACCGATTCACCCATTTTACTAGACTGTTGCTTAAATTTACGACTAACATTCAAGACATCCGACTTTTAAGAGCAGAAAATCTATTTGAATAAAAGCTGTCACCCTCGTCAGTAGAATTACCTACATGCACAATTCCAGGCGTTTGGTTTAATTTGTTGTACTTAAATAAGTGTTAAAAGTGCTTGAAAACAAATACACAGTGTTTTAAGTTTCTTGAATTTTTCTCTCGTGTGTTCTCATGATCTGTTGGCATTCCCCTTTCTAGCTCATAAAGAGTCAATATCGAGTTACCATTACAGTGACTGAAAAACTTTTCTAACTGTATATGGTGAGGAATAGCCGTAAAAAAGTATGGCGATTCAAAACAGTATTTGCCGTTGTCCCCATTTAACAAATCACATACAGGTGGTATCAGAAAGAAATCATCAGAGAGAATAACCAGAAACCTCCAAAGTACCTGTCATTTTTCCTTACAGCCCTGCAAATTGCATCTACAGTTTTAAACAAATTTTTACTTATCATAGAGCACTTGTCAATATATCACAGTTCTGAATTCTTTGTTTGGTTTTGGCATATTTTTCATCATCGATTCGTTTATCAATATGCACAATTCTTTTTCCAAAATACTTCCATTCCATACCAAGACCAATGGTATATGCTTTGCCCATTGAAGTATTGTGATGCAGCAATACCGGTGCTTGGCACGTGACAGACACTTTTTTCCCTAAGAATATTATTTCAGTAGAAAATGTATCTACTACTTAAGATTTATCACTGTCACCTTGACCAGTCAGCACAATATTGTGTCCAGTGCAAGCATTACTGTAAAACAATGCCTGGTTACAACTTAACATTTTCAAATTGAGAAAAAATGAAAAAATGAAGTGAAACTTATCGCAGTGACAAAGGGCGTGGCTCTACAACGCAACACGTGCTATGCTGTACGGTTTGATAGTTAATGACTGGTACCCTAACTGTATTGCGCCGTAATAATACCTAGGATCCATTCGAATGCAGCAGCCCCCGTCGCGTGAAACGTAAATTATTTGACGAATTAACTTAATACATTTTATAAGAAAGTGTCTGGATTTCGGTGGAGTTCAAGAGATAACCTGTGCCAGGGGCCAGCAGTTGCCAGGTAAATGTACAGTCTTTGTTTAAACTGTGGAAAATATTTCATTGTTTACATTTTGACATTTGTCAATTCAGGCGCGTGGTTACCAGTACGCAGAATACGCAGCTGCGTACACATTGGTCCAGAAAATCGAGTAAAATTGGTGAAAAAAATATGACTTATTTTATGCCAAAAACCCGCCAAAACGCCCCTGAGACGATCTACAGAAAAAAAAATTCAGGGGGAGAGTGCCCCCGGACCCCCCTAGGATTCTGCGTACACCTTCAAAAGCCCTTGCTACGCCCCTGGTCATCTTGTATTTATAATATAGTTTTTTATGTGCAATGAAGTGGTTTACATAACAATTCACAAAATTCATACTACTATAGCATTACAGTTAAATTCAGTAATCTTGTTCCACATTTCTAACTCACCAATTTGAGTTTCGGCGTCCATTATAGAGCTATTTTTAGCGTGAGAAGTCTTTGACTTTCAGTAATTCTGCAGTGGTGTAATGGCGGACAGGTCACATGACAAACAAAATGGCGGCGGTCTAATTATTCATTATCGAATTGTCTATAATTTACAGTTAAACCAATGTATTTAATTGGCAGCTCTTACTTCTAACAGACCACAGTTCTTAGTCCTCGCTTGCGCCTTTAAGAGACAATGGCCTAGTTGTTCAAAAATGTCATTAACTTTAACAAATCATTTACTCTGTTTTTGTTAGCTAACATTAAATTTGGGGATGTTCAAAGCAAGTTTTCTTTAGTTAATTAAACCTTGAATAACTTAATGGTGTATCATATATTTAACCTGGACATTACATCATGCATCATTTTACACACTTCCACTATGAAAAAAAAAACACTTTTTACTCTAAAGGTTTCATATTAAAATCTACTTACCATAAACTTCATGTTTACTTTATTATCTGGAATCTTTTCATTAGTTTGGTTTTTTCTAGGAATACCTTCTACAGACTGTTATAAACGATTCATAAAATTGTACTGATGTTGTGTTGATCAAGCTAATGTAACAGATCAACAACATAACATATTTCTCCATGCTCGCTGGTTCTTTTGATTACTCTCAGGACAGATGTCTTGGAGGGTGTAAATCTACTGACTTCTGGAGTACTATTAAACCATATCTTTCTAAAAAGTCTTGCTCTTACAGCCATATAAACTCTTCTTGAGAATAAAAAAAAACTTTCTCTGAGGATGTGGAAGTGGCAGAAACTTTCTATAACTTTTATGTAAATGTAGCAGACAAGATAGGCAAAGATTATGTTTTTAACCCACAGGATCACCCTAGCTTAAAAAATAAGGAACAAAACTATAAAAGAGAAGCTTTTAATTTTAAGCAAACTGGTCAGAGAACTGTATCTAAATTTAGCTTTAAAAAGGCTAAAGTGCTCCTTCATCAACTGCTCCACTGACTGATTTAAAAACTTGCTCTATTTCTAGTAACAATTTCCCGAATAGGTTGAAAGAGGCTCAGTCATTCCTTTACATACGAAAAATGATACTATGTTAAAATCAAATTATTGACCAGTCAGTATCTTTTCAAATAAATCTTAACTATTTTAAAGGTTCTTTCAATGCAGTTTTCTGAATATTTTAAAAACATATTTGATAATTTTCTGTGTGCATTTAGGAAGGGTCATGGATGTCAAACTACACTTCTGAAACTACTGTAAGACTGTAAATTGGCTTTAGACTGAAATGAATATGTCGCAACAATCTTGATAGATTTATCAAAAGCCTTTGATTGTTTACCACATGATATTCTTCTTCATAAATTACCTTGCTATGGGCTATCTAAAAACTCAGTAAATCTACTAAATGCTACTTAAGTAATCGTAAACAACAAATAAAAATCGAAAATGTATTTAGTGACTAGGCAAAGTTCAAAAAAGGGGTGTTAAAGGCTCAATTCTAGGTCCTATTCTGTTTAATGTGTTTATTAACGACATCTTCTCCGTCATTTAAAAAATTATACAGCTATGCAGACGTGAACACACTGTCTTTTAATTTTCCAAACTTCAACGAACTAATTAATGTATTGCAGAATTAAAGTCAAATATTAAATGAGTGGTTAGATTTAACTGTTTGCAGGCAAATTCTGACAATTCCAGTCAACTGCCATTGGTTAGAAAACCAACAGCAAATATCCTATTTTTCTGTGGGTAATTCCAGCATAAAATCTTTCATACTTTTATTGTCAAATTTCAGTTTTGCCCTCTTCCTTGGCATTTCTGTTCCGAAAGCTCTCGGATTTGTGTTATGATGAAAATAATACTTCTTATAATGATCTTCTACCAATAGCAAAACTACCTATGTATAAGGCGTATGAGAACCATGACGTTGGAAACCTTTAAGACTTTTCATGGCCTTTCACCACCAGTTCTGATTTGATACAGAAACAGAATAACAAATATAACTTTCGTTACTCAAATCTTTTACAGGTTCCACATGTGAATACTTCAAGACCCGGTAAGACCTTGCACATGAATGCAGCCCCTGCTCTCTGGAACTTGCTGCTGGAGTCATATTGAGCGGCTACAAACTTTGCCCAGTTCAAAACTTTAATTACACATCGGAATGGCAATATATGTAAATGCTCAGCTTGTTTGACTTAGTTCGACTGTTGCAGGTGTTGCATACTTGTAGGAATTCTTAATTTTTCCAGCCTTGCTTCTTTGTTTTTTTCAGTTTGTTATTCTGTGGTTTATTTTGCTGATACTACTTTAGTTGTTTGTACCATTATATGTGTATGGAAAAGGGACTTGCTTCCTATAGACGTCTGCTTGGTCATGCTGTTTTATATGCATTTTATAATCTTTGTGTGTCTTACAATGTCTACTTTCCTACGCATCGGTCGAATGTTTCACGACCACTCACTTTCTTACCCTTGCTTAAATTTAATTTTCAGAAACGTTATTTCTATTTTTAGAGAGGAAAAGCCAAAGTTACTCAATATCAAGCTCAAGGTCAATAGCATACATCTACAATTGATAAAGCAGCGCTGTGAAGTAACGGTAGTGTATTCACATAGCTGCTAAGGGGGCGTATACAATGTCATGCTCTTTGTCATTTTAGTTTATTTTGTTTTGTGCTAGCTTTTATTTTTCAGCTATCTGGAGGCTGATGATCAGTTCAGTCCAAATCTGATTAGGATTGATATTCTCTTTTTTCGTTTTTTAGTATACACTTTGTATCGTTCCTGACAGGGTTTTATCCGGTTTCTTTTTAGAGCAGTTTTAGACTTACACAGTCAAGATCAGCAATTTTCAAATAGGTTTTTATATGCTATGCAAATATCTGTGCTATATATGTATAATGTGTATGCTTTCCCCTAGCTTTTTATGCCCCTGAAGGGAGGCATATAGTAATCGCACTGTCTGTCCGGCCGTCTGTCCGGTAAAATCTTGTCCTCGCTTCTTCTCCAAAACTGGTTGAGGGATTTCATTGAAACTTAACAGGAGTGTTTGTCACCGAGTTATGTCTCCCCCCAAAAATGGGGGAGACATATTGTTTTTCCCCCGGTTGTCTGTCCGCCCGTCCGTCTGTCTGTCCGTCACAAAATCGTGTCCGCTCTGTATCTTCCAAAGCCCTTGAAGGATTTTTATGAAACTTGGGTCAGATGTTCACCTCATCAAGGCGACGTGCAGAACCCACTTTGCGGGTGTGGTGTCTCAAGGTCAAGGTACACTTGGAGGTTAAATGTCAAATGCCACAAAATCGTGTCTGCTCTGTATCTTCAAAAGCCCTTCAATGAAGGATTTTTATGAAACTTGGGTCAGAGGTTCACCTCATTGGGGGAGACATATTGTTTTTCCCCCGGTTGTCTGTCCGTCCGTCCGTCTGTCTGTCCGTCCGTCTGTCCGTCACTAAATCAAGCATTCACTGGATATCTTCAAGTAATTTCGAACCCCACAACTAGAAACAAACTCTGATTGATCATATTTATGTTAAGAGTGCTCCTGTTGTACATTGTGGAGTAGTTCCAACATACTACAGCTATCATGATGTAACTTTTCTCCTTATCAATGGAAATAGATTAAACTTGAGTGATTGAAGAAGACACCTTGTAACTGGCTTCATGTTTTTTGCCCATATCTATGTAACAGCACTGCCATCGACATGATTCCAACATGCTACAGGTACTAGACTGAATGAATACAACCATTTTGTACAAAATGAAACAAGGTTTCTGCTGAATCCTTTCTTGACAGAGTATGAGTTTCTTGTTCATCATATACATTTGACAAAAATATCCCCCTTTACAATCGTCTGACTCAATACTGCCTGCAGCAACTGGCTGGGTGGAGACATATGATTTTGTTCAATCAAAAACCCATTTCTAGTTTAGTGTTGCATATCATCAGGAGATTCCGCTCGATTTATTTTTGGCAGAGTTATGGGCACTTAGTCATATTTTACTCTAAAATATTGTCCTCGCTTCATCTCTAAAACCGCTTGAAGGATTTTATTGAAACTTAACAGGAATGTTTGTCACCGTGTCTAGTGTTGCATATAGTCAGGAGATTCCGCTTGATTTATTTTTGGCAGAGTTATGGGCACTTAGTCATTTTTACTCTAAAATCTTGTCCTCGTTTCTTTTCTAAAACCGCTTGAGGGATTTCACTGAAACTTAACAGGAGTGTTTGACAACAAGCCTAGTTGTGCATATCGTCAGGAGATTCTGCTCAATTATTTTTTGGCAGAGTTATTGACACTTAGTCATTTTTTACTATAACTTCTATATTTAAATCTTGTCCACGCTTCATCTCCAAAACCACTGGTGGATTTCATTGAAACTGTCACCAAACCTAGCTGTGCATATCATCAGGAGTTTCTGGTCAGATTATTTTTGGCAGTGTTATGGGCCCTTAGTCATTTTTACTATAACTTCTTTATTAAAATCTTGTCCAAGCTAAATCTCCAAAACCGCTTGGGGGATTTTATTGAAACCAGAATGTAAGCCTTGTTATATATAAAACATCAGTAGGGGTTTGGAATAAAACAATATTGTTCGTATTTAAGGCCAAACTCACAGCTTTCTTTTTCATTTAATAATTATGTCTTCAACCTTCATATAAAAATTTGAAGCAGAAAAACATTACATTACCATTTACCTTCAGTTCTTGCTCTCATTTTGTCTGGTCTGTTTTCCACAGGCATATTCAATTATATATTTACACCAGTTTAAATTCAAATGTACATTTCGGGCGCATATGTCAATTTCCAGTGACAGCTCTTGTTTATGCATGTTTTTCATTATACCTTATGTAAGTTGTCGGTTCAAAAGCTCTTGAGAGCTTATGCTGTAGAGTTGTAGTCTTGCCGACGCGAAATAAATCTTATCTTTGTTTTCGTTTTGTAGCTGTTGCATCTTTTTTCGTTACTTCGTGTATCTAGATATTGTTACAGTTTAATTCTCAAACGTTCATGATAAAATATCCATGTTCCCAGTGTGAATTAATTCAGTACTTACAGAACACACAGTCTGATACTTCTGAAATGTTTGAATATTGTGAAGACTCAGAATATTTTCAATTATTTCACTACAGATATTTTACAAAAAATGGTTAAGTATATGTACGTTACTTCTGTACTAATAATAAATCGTTGTCATCTACCAACTGAATGTTCAAACTTACTTCCAGAAATGATTTAACTTTTTGTTTATTCATTTGACTTTTTTCATAACAATGATTTTGAAATATATATAACAGAGGAATTTGTGACAAAGACAGCTTTCCTTCGTCATCAGTGTCCAAATTTTTTTAATGACAAATTTAGAGGCAAACTTAGGTCACATTAGCTTGAGATGAATTTCAATTAAAAGCTTTCTGTTTGTCATGTAGTTTTAAATGTTGTACTCTTCGGTACTTGGTCAGTTTATCCAGTTAGGAGCAGTGACTAAATCGGCCCGGAAGCTCCAATTTAAAAGTATAACAATGTATATATTTTACTTTTCTCTAAACCTTGAAATGTAGTTAGTGTTTTAGAATCAACTGATCAGAACTTATCATTTGTAAGAAAAAAATATATATTTATATTATCATAGTAATATATTATATGATAATAAAAAGACACTACAGACTTTTTTAAATTGGATAAATGTTAGAGGTGGGGTGCCGTATACACAAACCATGCATGTGTAGCATTTGTTGAAAAGAATAACAGTGAATAATAATGTCTGTGAGCAAAATACTGAATATCTTATTTTAAGCCTGTAAGTGTTACACTTAAGTTTCAACGAAAACTGAAAGCTGTAACTGATGATCAACAATATTTGTTAAGAGGTAAAACTGAAAAATAACTGCTAAATGGAAAATAACAATATTGCTTTTTTTTTTTTAAATATTATAACAATGTTTATGGAAGTGAGTCTTTGTTAATTTTGTTGAAATCTATTTTTTTTTTAATATTCTAAATTTATCTGATACATCCAAACAAAAATTCTGAATACCAAGTGATATTTTTAATGGTTTATGCTTTTATTTTTTCTTAATGCTTGTTTGTGTTAGATTTATAACTTAATTGACACCAGAAAGACATTTTAGAATCTGCTATGTAGATTACTGCATGAATACCTTCAACATATATTGTATACTGTCATATATATATGGTCTGGAATTTAAATGAAAAATAACTCTTGAAAACATATTCAGTGTGTTTAATTTGTTAAAGACTCAAAGGAGAGCTAATCTAAGAATCTTCTGATAGTCTTGTGTTAGCTAGAATGGACCAAGTTTCATAAAAAATATTATTTAAGAGTCGGACATAAATGGGATGATACAATAATAATATTTTTCTTGACGTTTAAAACCAAGATAAGACTTAAAATGCAATACAAGACCATGTAAGTATATATTTAAGACATTTTTAAGGGGACTGTTACATGAAGTGACCATCATTATGAGTTTCACCAAGAGTTCTTTCATTCCTTTAAAATATTGTTTAATATTGGCAGCAGTAATATTCAAGTTGTCATATTAATCCACTCACAAATGTAAAATAACAGATGAAGTAGAACATTAGAAAAAATATTGAGATGGCCTTTCACATCATAAACATAATTTCAAAGGCTGATATATTACAAAATTAAAATGGCAGACTGAAATACAAAGAAATACATATCTGCAACCTACATTTACAATGAAATTATTTAGTGTTTTTCCAGCATATCAGGTCCAAAGGGCTCAGACACATTTTAGTCTGACTAGATTCTGACATGGTCTAACTGTTGCCATTCAACCTGATATAGAATTTTATACTGACAAAAATAAAAGATGTTCAAGGAAACATAAAGTATATTTAATATTTTAACTTTGTCTCACACTAGACATCATGCTTAGGTTAACACATAATCAGTAAGCAATGAGACACTGACCAGTACAAAAAGAAATATTTACTCATTGTTCATCAAAGCTCTGGGAAAATGCTGTTAAATGAATTTTTATGCTGCACATGAAAATAACGGGGGCTGAAAGAATTAGAAACTACATGCAAAGTAAAATCGTAGCCTGATAATTCAAAATATGTACAAGTAGAATATTTTAGATTTTGAAGAGAGTTTGGTAAAGTTAGATAAAGCCTTAATTAAGTTATATCCAGGTACAGATATATTAAAGTAAAGCTCTTTGAGAACCATGATTTTCTAAATCCCAAACATCTAAAGTAAGGTCATGAATACACAGGACATATTTACAATCATTAGTCTTTTTTAAACGTTTCTTAGTGAATGCCGATGGTGTTTTCGACAACGCTATATGACTGGCCCACAGGCACGTAGCCACGAATACTCCAATGCTGAAAACTTGTAGATAATGAGAACAAGACTTCAAACAGTCAAAAAGCTTTCCGCTCATAAAGGTTTTTAAATTTCATCACTGCCCAACATTACCACTAGTTTATGCAGTTGTTTTTCCTACTGCTACTGCTGGTACTGCTTCTGCCAGCTTTACGTTTGATTTAATTTCTACTGCCAGCTGCTACTGCGTACTGCCACTGCCAACTTCCTACTAGTAAAATAGAAGCTATTTCTAATATTTAGGGCTGACTGGGAGATGGATTTTTTTTCGCTACAAAGAGATAATAGCTTTGCTTTTTTATGTTCAGCGAATGTACTGTTTTGTTCTAAAGAAACTAGGGTAACCCCTTTTAATAAATAAGAGGCAAAGATACTTATATTACGTCACAAAATGAAGTTCTTTGTTCACTATTTTAAATTTGTCGTTATTAATGTGTTGTTATTGATATCTGTGTTTCCTTGAACAAAATTGCAATCTATATTTTCAGATTTAAGTTTCTACCTCAGTGCTTCGGGCCAAAATAGAGTGAAACACATGTTTAAAATCAAAAGAACAACAAAAGCGTTCTTCTTATCAGCACGGGCGATGTCTACTTTACATTTGAAAAAAAATACGTAGGCTATCTAGCGTTGAAAAATGTTTTCAAAAACCAGCCTGTGTTTCATAATTTTTTTGGGGCATATTTGAAAAGCAGGTCACTGAGTCGACATAGATTAAAAAATTCCTTTTTTGCCTTATACCAAGAAAATAAATGGATAATCATGGCTATAGGCGAAAAGCAGATCTTTACAAATGCATGATTGCTTTTAAAGAATTATTTATTTTGATTTACACTAAGAGCATTGTTTTTTCTAGAACCTATTGTTTTTTCAAGGTAAAGGGAAATTACCATGATGGCGGATAAACAATACGTTACTCGTTACATCATAGCTGTCGGTTCCATACTTTCGTTTGTGATAGGAATTCTGATTGGTCGTTTTGCAACATGCCCATATGAAAAAGCGAAGGAGAGAAAAGGTGTTTATTTGCAAGGTGTTTCTGAAGGTTTGGTTAAAGATGGGGATACACTTATAGGTGAAGAATTGATGAACAAAATAAAACCGAATAACATTCGAAACAATTTGAGGTAGGTCATATACTTACCTGAAAAAGAAACGCAGATACGTTAACCTTATTTATCTTCATGACGCGTGCAACACGTGAAGTCAGATATTTGCTGAAGGCATTTGTATGCAAAGTGTATTTTAAACCGCTCTTTCTCGGACTAAAAGAAATTCTAAAGCCGTGAAAATTGCAATTATCTGTCCTCGGAATTCTCGTGCTTATAAAATGATTCTTGAATGTGTCATGGCACTAATGTACAATCTCCTTCCATGTGAGAAACTCAATCTTAGCTTAAAACAGAAAATTAAGATATACAATGCGTTTCTTTTTTGAATAAGTATCTGGAAAATAATCATGCTTTGTTTTTTACATTTGAAACGCATAGCAACTGTTATAATAGGCTACAAAACAAAACTTATTCGCCATTGACTATTTAGCTTATTCGCAAATACCATTGACTTTTTGTTAATATGGTAACAGAGGCGTGTCTTGGTTGACAGTAACATATTCCTCCTATCTCTCCTATGAAAGTTTGTAAGCGTTTATCTCCTTAGGTAAAATCAATTGCGTGTAAATTCATAGAAATTACGAGCGTAAAATTTAGGAAAAGATGAGTTTTTCAGTAGTGCTTGAATTTCAGAATGCTGACACAAAGCCCTCATCTAGCCGGAGAAGAACAGAACTATTTTCTTGCTCGGAAGATTAAAGAGCAATGGGATGAAGTCGGTCTTGATCATGTGACTTTGACGCCATACAAAGTTCTCCTGTCTTATCCAAACATGAGTGATCTTAATTATGTAGAATTACTGGATGAAAGAAATCAAAGCCGGTACAAATCTGACCTCAGAGAACCTGTATTGACCCCAAAAGAAAATAATACGGATGTTGTTCCTCCATTTAATGCATACTCTGCTCCTGGAGATATATACGTAAGTGGTTTAACTTCTAGTGATTTAGTTACACAGGAGTTAAATTGATTTTTCGATTCGTTTTATGAATAAGGTGTTGAAAAAATCCGTAGTAATTTTTCCACATTATTCCATTACCGAGACGAGGAAAACCACGATTGTGACTGCATTCCTATGGTACTGTTTTAGTCCAGTTTTTTCTACATGTAGTAACTATGTCATCTGTACATGTGCAATTATTGTTCCCCGTTGGTTCAGAGTTATTTCATTTTTAGCTCCACTTTCCGAAGAAAAAAGATGAGCTATTTTCATGACCATCTCGTCGGCGTTGGTGTTGGCGTCGGCGTTGGTTAACCTTTATGTTAAGGTTCATTTCTCAGAAACTATCAAAGCTATTTACTTCAAAGATGGAATACTTGTTCATTATCAAAATGTGACAACATTCCTGAAGGGCAGATAACTCTCAACTATAGTTTTGCAAAGTTATACACCTTTTTCGACTTAGAACTTCTTGATTAACTTTTTATTGTTAAGATTCTAAAAGTGTTCCTGGTGCCATAATTAGCCCCACCCTAGGGGTCACTTGAATTTACTTAGACTTATATAGGAAAAAACTTCTTATGGCAAAGCACAAAGGCTAGAACTAACCTCTTGAATTACATGGGATGGGTAGGTACTTCCCCCCAAGTATAGACACCCCCAAATCTTTACCTCCCCCCATTTTTTATACATATGTACATCACCCCCCCCCACATACACACACACACACACACAAACACACACATGAGTAGGTACTTGCACTTCCCGACTCAAATGTTTTTTTTTATTTTTTAACTTGGGCCTCTTTTGGACTTAGCTTAGAATTTATTATCAGCACTGAGAAAGGTGGAGCGTGCTGTCCACGGACAGGTCTTGTTTATAGCTCGTACATAGTGTCCTTGCATTAGATAGTAGTATGTCTTCTAATTTGTAACGATAAGTCCAGATTGTTGCTATTTTTTATTTTTTTCGATGCATTTTTAATAGATTAGACACATCAATATAGGAAAAAATCTTACATTTATGTGTTCGGAGGAAATATTTGTATAAATAAGATAAGATAATATCGTATTTACGAAATTGTAATAAAATTGTGTACGTAATAATGCATACATTAATGTACTCATATAAATGTATATAATTAGTCTCTCATTTACATTGATGTACACACATAAATGTTTCTAATTAGCCTCTCATTTACATTGATGTATACGTATAAAAATATCTAATTAATACATTTAACTAACCTCTCATTTTCATTGCTGTTAAAATTTTGTTGGTAAAATTTAGTATCAAGAAAGAAAAACTGCGATGATTGAGGACACTTGCCTTTTACATAGAATGAACATTTCAGACAGCCCCTAGCTCAGATGCAGCTGGTTATGATTTATCGTAAAGCTTTCTTTCGGAACCAGTAGACGTTAAATGTTAGCAACTATTTCTTGTAAGTATTTAAATTCTATCGTCAGTACTTTGTTCCAATAGAAGATGCCCAGCGTTTTCAGGTGTGATCGTCTTACTAAATATAGCATTTTAAATTAGAGTCGACAGTTCAAAACATTCAGTGCTTTGATTACTTACAGGGTGATTTGGTGTATGTAAACTACGGCAGAGTCGAAGATTATGAAACCTTGGAAAAGCAAAACATTACCATTAGCGGCAAGATTGCCTTTGCGAGATATGGGAAAACTTACAGGGGAGATAAGGTATTAGATATAAAGAACATTTCTGCATTCTTTAGCCTTTTATAAATCCGAAAATACTTTTATAACTCTTTTCTTGTTTACCCAATTCTTAGCTAGTCCTAACTGAACTTATGGGAAGATAAGAACCTTTGCTTTTTCTTCAAATCGCGAAAATAAATGTCATAGGTGAATGAACTCTATTCAGCAAGTGTACTGTTTAAATTTATTTTCCATCAGTAAAGATGCGATAAACGTATACAAGAACAAAGAGAGAAAAAAAAGAGAGAACGAGCACAGTAAAAACAAATCTATAACATTTTAAACATGAGAACTAATCACAGTACAAAACAGCCATAATATATAGAGGTACCAGGTGGCCTTTTACAATGAAACAAATATATACAATTTCCCGTTCACTACAGATCATTAAATTGTTTTCATTTTAAGAACATAACCAATAATTGTTTTTAGCAGCTTGCATAATTTGCTCTTTTTTAAGTAGGAAAACATACAGAAAAACTGCTCACTTCTGGATTTTTATATACGCATCACTTTAAGTAATGCAATAATAACTTTTCGTCTTCTAATTATCACTGACGTATACGTGCGCCGGCACGGACTTTCCTTGATCCGGCAAAGACATACTAAGATGGCAAATGAAACCAATTAGAGGAGGTAAGACTTCGCATTGGCATCCTGTTTTCATGGTGAAGTTCTTTTAATTCTGAAATCAAGTAAAATCTTTAACTTATAACCTTTTTTCCGCATGCCATAGTTTGCAATTCTGTCAATTTTCTTTCATTTTGTTGTAAAATTCCGTGTCATTGTAGCGTTTGAGAACAATCAAAACCCGAAGAGAGACCATAGGCACTTGGTTTCAACTCAATTGCCGTTATTTTGATGATTTGCACTATTACTGATTACCCCCAATATACTGAAAAAGGTAAAGGTAGATCAGATGACATTTTTCGTCTGCAACGGAAGTGCTGTCTTAATATGAACATTTTACCGCAGCGTTCCGGATCTTGTAATCGCGAATCCCGTTGACAGTAACATATAAACTGTTAACAGTATCAGGGTCTGGGTGCAGCGACTTTGCACAAGTTTGCAGTCAGGAAAAACAGTCAGAAAATGTTCTTATTTCAGTATAAATTAATTAGATAGGGGTACACCGAGGGAAAAAAACAAAAGAGTTGATGATTTTTTTATCAAGGCCACTTAGTCCTGAGATGGAGACAAATTTTATTAGGTTGTATGCACGAACTTTGATGTTGATATTTATAATTATGAACGACTGCAGAGTGTCAACAATCCTTTAAAAAAATTCAATGCTGGAGGTAGTGGCGACAGCTTTAACCTTAATAAGTTTATTGTTTCCTAATATTAGGTATAAAGTTGGAAGCATCGGTTATGCTTCTCAGAAATTTAGATATTAAACATTGCAATAGTCTTGTTGAACATGTAACAACAATAGAAGAAAACTATATAAGAGTAAAATTCAAGTTCGAAGGCAAATCAGAGGAATAAATGTATATACAGATACACATTTACCAAATTTGACCCTGTAACTGATAGTTGTTTGGCTAAACGCTATCAATTTCCAATTAAACTTGCTTATTACATGACTATACACAAATCTCAGGGTTGTTTGGCTAAACGCTATCAATTTCCAATTAAACTTGCTTATTACATGACTATACACAAATTTCAGGGTATGTTGTTAAAGGCAGTGGAGATCGACTTAAACAATGCCACAAATCTAGGCCAAATCGGGTTTGCTGTTGGGAGAGCCCTATACATAGATGGACTTCTGGTTATGAACTAGAACCCTCTCTTTGTAGGCAGCACTCGGGACAAATAGGCTAATTCTACAATACGTTTGATAGTTGTGGTGTTCTACTCGATGATCTGTCATGTTGCCGTAACAAGATATGTGTAACTGGCGCAACGGCAGATGACGAAACTGTGATATCAGATAAAGATGATGTTTTTTTAAAGCATTTTAAAAGATATTGCCATCATTGAAGAGAGTCGGACTTACCTTAAGTTCCGATCACATATATGCATCTAAAACACATGACTTTGACCCTGACAATCCTGCATCAGGCAGTTTCAGTGATCATACTTACTCAGCTGTCCATCAAGAAAACATGATTAATTCTGATGTCAAGCATGCTGTCTTGGCTGTTGTAGATACTTTTACAGACACACCACAAGAGGCTGTAGCAAAGGTAGCCACTGAGAGTATAATTAATGATACATCATTAAATGGTACGCACAAAAGTGTAAAGTTAACAAAATATTTGAAGAAAGTTGTAATAGGGATCCTGAAAATATGAGGGACAAACACTTTCCTACATTCTACGCGCAATGTCAGAGATACATTTCTTCAAATGAATACATAAATCAGTGTAAAGTATTTCATTTGATTTCATTTTCCTGTCAGATACTTACTTCTGTAATGTTTAATATTCAGTCAAAAATCTTAGAAGAGAAAGCATGCAGTACTGAACAACAATATGATGTACAAAAATGTTTTTCCTGTAACTGGTTCTGTTAATACTTCTGCTGGAACTGGCAAAGTTAGGTATGTAGGTGCATACCGCATTGCAAAGTCCAGGCAAAATCTTTGATCCACTATGAAAAAAGATCTTTTTGTTTCTGGAATAAAAACATAAATTCAAAACATAAATTGACAAATTAAATTATTAGATGCTTTTGAGACCATGGCCAAAACATAATACATGTACAAGGAAAATACAAAAAAACTGTTAGAAAACAGAATATGAAGAAAGGTTGACCAATATAAATGATGAAAGTCTTTAATTCTTTCTTTTTCTATTGAAAGAAATAACACAAAGTATGACATATACAACCCTAATGGAGCAAAACAGGCATTTTTTAAATATGTTTTAGTGTCACTTTTAGCAAAAAGAATAATTTTTTGAAATGGTAATAGCAAAATGTATCATTTCAAATGAAGGAGAAGTTGAAGGTATTGAAAGCCATAATGAATCTGTTTAAGAATCTTTTGAACATGTTTATAAATATTTGGCAAACGTTACCACACACTGTCTTAAACTGTTTGAAAAAAAAATGTTTAGGTGTTTGTTACAGTTCTTCTCTCTCAATTTAGAAAGGGTTATCTTAGAATAATACAAAGAGAGAAAGGGAAGGCATTGCAACAGAAAGTTGTTGAATTAATCAAAACTGATAAGACAAAGAAATTTCTCACCAAACATTTAAAATGACTGCTCTACAAAATGAGTTGTTCTAAACAAATTGTCAGTTGACACAAATACAGCAGTTCAGAACCCTTTAGCAGAGAGATAATATTTTACAATTTATTTATTTATTTAGATATCACAAATATTTACACTTTTTACAGCTCTACTGATCATACAAGTGAAGTTTCATTGATTTAATACCCTTTCATTCCATTGATCAATTTGGATTTGCTTAAGCCACACATTTTGTCAAGAGACAGACAGATGAAAGGATAGACAGACATGCTGATTCTAGTATGACCCAGTAACAACTTTTTTGTAGGGTATGATAATAAAGAATTTCAAGAAAAAGATATCTTGATTTTGACTAAGTATAGCAAGTACCTGCCTCTTAGAGTCGCGAAACATTGCATCCTGGTTTGTTTCCGCTGCATTATATATCTTGAAAACAAAACTCTCACCTAATATCGAGTTCATTGTCCTACAATATGTGAGCTTATCAAGATTTGAATTGGGTTTATTGTGAATGCTTCTTTGCTGTAAAAATGTTTTCAGTTGCCTCACTGTTTATCTTGGCAGGTTTAACGGATCTTTGAGACATCTTGAATTATTTAGAACATATACTGTCAAAACATTTGATACAAGAAACAATATCCTCTCTTGTCTGCATAGACAGTAAACACTTTTTTTATTTTCAATGTTTGAAGCAATAATTTCTTTTTCTCAGTTCTTAAACTATCAAAGGACATCTCTAAGCTGTGTAAGCTTCGAATCTTCATAGGCTTTCACTGGCCTTATATCTTTAAAAATATCAACCAGTACTAAAGTATTTTGTAACATTTAAGTACTGCTATCAAGGTCCTGACCTTTTTCAACCAGTGATGCCTCGTATAATTCCATCAAATCAGGTTTTTTTAGTCGTTAGACAGAAACATCTTCATAAAGTTAAAGTTCCTATTGGACTGGGCACCATCAGTACCGATATATGCCACCATGAAGCCATGCAGGCTTTACATTTGCACTATTCACAAGAATAAAAAAAGATATAGTTCACTTAAACTGGCTTGCGATGTAGGGCATCTGAATCCAGTATGACCAATGAAGAGAAACTGAAGCACGTGCATGGCAAATTTCAAATCATGCTTGCCGCTAAGTATGTTCATATATTGTTACTCGACACATCACTCTGTGAAACCAAATAACTGATATACTTGCCCATTATTTTAAATTGTAAATCAGCTTGAACAAACATTTCATCAGTTAATAATCCACCTTCATAACCCTCTCTAGGTAGATTTAGCAAAGAAGCTTCATTTTCATCCAGTTAAACACTTATTTATCAATTCCAGACTTTTGATCAACCTTGTTCTTATATCTCCTAATATGTGATGAAGATGGAAGAATTTAATATCCATTTTTGCAATGAATTAATAATTTTAGAAGATCTAGAATAAATGGATAAACATAGCTTTATATAACCTTCGGGTTCAAACGTCAGCTGTTTACCTTGTTTATTTTGTATTTGTGATCGTATTAGAATACTTTCTTTGTGTGTCAAGTTTAATTGTTTAAAAAACTTCTTTTACATATTTATCACTGTTGACTGAATTTAATAAAATGTTCATACCTTCATGATCTGACTTCATCAACAGTATATCTTGATAAGGATCCAATTGGAACACCTAACGGAACTGTCAATGTTTTCTGCTACAAGTACAGATTCACTTTTTTTTGAGTTTGAGATGATCTTTTCAGCTGATGTGACAGATGATACAGTACATCCTTGATTCTTGCTAATGCTCTCAGGCTTTTTCCACTCAACACCAATGTATAACTTAGTAAGTTTGGCCCAGAATTCTTTATTTTTCACAAATTTGACAATAGTTTCTTTAAACACCCTTCTCATAGCCCTGCCAATTTTTGTGTACTGTATTATCCTCTCGGTTTTTTTTTCAAGTCTGGGAAGTTGGCAGTGGGATCAACATTCGACATTCAATGTCCCGCAGTGCATTGGACATTCAGCAGGACATTCGATTTAATGCATGTTTTTAAATGTCCAGCAGTGCATTCGAGATTCAGCAGGACATTCGATTGAATGCATGTTTTTGAATGTCCAGCAGTGCATTCGACATTGGGCAGGACATTCGATTTCATGAATGTTTTTGAGTGTCCTGCAGTGCATTCGACATTCAGCAGGACATTCGATTTCATGCATATTTTTGAATGTTTACAGTGCATTCGACATTGGACAGGACATTCGATTGAATGCATGTTTTTGAATGTCATGCAGTGCATTCGACATTGGGCAGCACATTCCATTTCATGCATGTTTTTGAATGTCCAGCGGTGCATTCGACATTGGGCAGGACATTCGATTTCATGCATGTTTTTGAATGTCCAGCAGTGCTTTCGATATTGGGCAGGACATTTCATTTCATGCATGTTTTTGAATGTCCAACAGTGCATTCGACATTGGGCAGGACATTCGATTTCATGCATGTTTTTGAATGTTCAGCAGTGCATTCGACATTCAGCAGGACATTCGATTTCAAGCATGTTATTGAATGTCCCGCAGTGCATTCGACATTGGGCAGGACATTTGATTTCATGCATGTTTTTGAATGTCAAGCAGTGCATTCGACATTCAGCAGGACATTCGATCTTATGCATGTTTTTGAATGTCCCGCAGTGCATTCGACATTGGGCAGGACAGTCGATTTCATGCATGTTTTTGAATGTCCAGCAGTGCATTCGACATTCAGAAGGACATTCGATTTAATGCATGTTTTTGAATGTCCCGCAGTGCATTCGACATTCAGCAGAACATTCGATTTCATGCATGTTTTTGAATGTCCAGCAGTGCATTCGACATTCAGCAGAACATTCGATTTCATGCATGTTTTTGAATGTCCAGCAGTGCATTCGACATTGGGCAGGACATTCGATTTCATGCATGTTTTTTAATGTCCAGCAGTGTATTCGACATTCATCAGGACATTCGATTTCATGCATGTTTTTGAATGTCCTGCAGTGCATTCGATATTTTCACCAGGACATTCGATTTCATGCATGTTTTTGAATGTCCCGCAGTGCATTCGACATTCAGCAGGACATTCGATTCAATTCATGTTTTTGAATGTCCAGCAGTGCATTCGACATTGGGCAGGACATTCGATTTCATGCATGTTTTTGAATGTTCAGCAGTCCATTCGACATTCAGCAGGACATTCGATTTCGTGCATGTTTTTGAATGTCCTGCAGTGTATCCGACATTCAGGAAGACAATCGATTTCATGCATGTTTTTGAATGTCCAGCAGTGTATTCGACATTCAGCAGGACATTCGATTTAATGCATGTTTTTGAATGTCCCGCAGTGCATTCGACATTGGGCAGGACATACGATTTAATGCATATTTTTGAATGTCCTGCCGTGCATTCGACATTGGGCAGGACATTCGATTTAATGCATTTAGCTCAAGTGTAACCGGAAGGTGTTCAAAATCGAATGTCCTGCTGAATGTTGAATGCACTGCAGAACATTCAAAAACATGTACTAAATCGAATGTCCTGCGCAATGTCGAAAGCACTGCGGGACATTCAAAAACATGCATTAAATTGAATATCCTTCCCAATGTCGAATGCACTGCGGGAAATTCAAAAACATACAGCATCAAACTATCAATGCATAGCAATAGTTGCCTAGAATAGTTCATACGTTACCAAAAGTTTTTTTAACAAAGACACAGAATATTCATCCTCATGTGTGATGGTTTGAAATTTCTTTTATAGTTTTGTTATGTCAGCTTTAGAAAAAAAAGCAAACTGTAAAACATACATCAGGAGGTATTTGTAACTTTAGCAAACTGTTGATGTCAATGCATCGAAAAGCCCAACTTGAACATTTTATGCCAAGGTGTGCTAAAGAGTATCTGTTGCGCATCATATCGTATCATATCTGATATCATATATCATGTCATTTCATCCATACATACTTTTAAAAATTGTAGTCACTATATGCATGTAATTCTTGGTGTATATCTAGGTTTCCAGAAAGCAAGTAATTGTGACAGTAACAGAATGTATGCCTTGTTGATTGTTAAATGCGTCATGTATGTTTATTTTCAAATTTAACACAATAAACTAGCTATATATATATATTTAAAAAAATAATATATTGTAAGTATATAACAACTGTCATTTACATAAGATTTCATAAATTATTTAATACTACGAAGACCGTAGAAAAATGTATAAATATGTACTACAATTTTTGGGGAAGTTTTGGGAACATTTTAAAACCTTTGAAATCAGACACTGCAAAAGTGCCATTACCTGTATCTGTGCTCGGAGTTTTGAAAAATAATTTCAGTGTGTATGAATTAGATCTTCTAATAGCTAAAAACATGATACACAGGGGAAAGAAAAAGAGAATGTCTATAATTTTAAAAGTGCTACTTCTTTTTTGTGTGCATTTGTCATAACATATGGGGTAGATCAGTAATGCTTTATCAATCCTAAAATCCTTAAACATTTTTGTTTAATTTTAGCAAACTGCAGAAAGGGCATATATTCTTTCATAAATTTAATTTGGACCAGCACGTCAGTGAGTTTATAAATGAGACACAGTCCTTTTCAGAATTGAAGAATACACAGGTTTTATTCATTTCAACTGTATTTTTTTTACCTCTATTAAAATTTACTTTCCTGTTTTGCAGTTAGCATTTCTTAGAAAATGTTTGATTTCTTGTATACATGTAGATTATATAAACTATATTATTACTAGTAGTATATATGTGTGGGATATTTGATTGAGTCAAATATCTAAATTAGTAGTCTCATATCTGTCATTTTCAAGGTGCTTCATTAACATGTTGTTGTTGTTTATTTTATATAAATATAGTATCATTATTTTCCTACAGTTGGGTTGCCTTAATATAGATATTAGATATAAGTTGAGCAGATCTCATATTTAGTCAGAATAATTAAATCAGGTATATATAATATATACAATGTATAGATATTTGTGTAATCATATTATAGTATGTTTTAATGAATTGAATGTCTATAAACAGCTGATAGCAGGTTATCTGTTGCAGCCATCAAGTAGCACCTCCCTGCCACAGTGCTGCTTATTGTTAAATAATTTTATTTGTATCAGCCTGCTGACTTTCATCAAATGCTAGGATCAGAGCAGAGGCCAGAAGGAGGGATAAATTAGGCCTCTCTTAAGTTTAACTGATTTTGATACATGTAACATCACCGTATTATTCCTTAATATTAAATAATTGGGTGGACTTCTAATTTATTTATCTTATATCTACATATACATGTAAGCTATCAAAATAGCCATAATTTAAGGCTTTTCCCAAATTTCTGACATAATTATAGCCTAGGTTTGGATATATGTCTCTTCCAAACACTTTTTTGTCTTTCTACAACATATTAGCAAAGACACAGCTCCTGTGATAACGTGTCTATGCTTAAATAAAAACATGAAAAAATAAGTGGGGGCAGGATAGGTGGACGGGAGGCTGCTGATAGGACACATGCCTAGGATTAAGGTATCCTTCTAATTACTATAGCTACTCTAAATTCTCTTGAAACTGTTTTTAAACTGCTCCTCTCAACTGAAGGTTCCTAAACAAGTCATCCAGATATACATTATAATGTCACAATTACTATTTAATTTTACTGGTATATACTGGTCGTGAAAATTTACCATGTGTTCAAGTCCATCATTTTTGGTTTAAATGGATAACTACTCTGGAGCACTGATTTCCACACACACACAAAAATTGTTGTCGTTACATGTAGTTCGAAACTGGCGCCACATTAGGTAAACGGTAAATAGAACTTGTTCCCGGTCTGCATGTTATTGTCAAAGGGGTTCGCGAGTAACAGATCCGGAACGGTACGGGTACGGTTAAATGTTCACATTAAGACATCACCTCCGTTGCGTACGAAGAATGGCAGTTGATCTACCTTTACTTTTTTCAGTATATGGAGGTAGTCAGTAATATGGCAAATCAGCAATGTAACGACAAAGAGTTGAAACCGAGTGCCTATGAACGAGGCAAGCATCTTTCCTAGACCATAGTCGCATAAATTTTAACGATTAGATTTGAATATTTTAATCTAAGGGTTAGGAAAATGATAGTCTTCTCCCCTGATTCTCACTTTTATTCGTACCAGCCCAATCTTCCAAGAAAACGGGTAACTTTCAATTTAAAAAGGAGCTTGCACAGACACCAGGCTCCGGCTAGGACCTTACGTAAAACATTTTGAAAAAAATCTAGCACAGACGGGGACACAGTCGCTGAATTGTATAGGGAGGGAACATATTTGTTGGTATAAAAACTTCATTGCGATGCGATTTTATAAAATGTAAATGTCGTTGCGCAAAATTAAGAAAATGTAACTCATTCCCAACATTTGTAACAATGTGTTTATTACTTAGAGTAAATTAAAATTGATTCAAAGATTCGGGGAAATTGAAGCCGGCAGTCTCTAATACAAGAAATCAAAATCTAGAGACTCTCAGCCCTGGTGAGATTTGAACCAGAAACCTCCGGAACAAGAGTCCGGCGCTTTAACCCCTCTAGAAAATACTTTTAAAAATTGTTGGCTAAAAGCACGGTAATGGTACGATCTACAAAGAAGGTTGATGTAGTACATGTGACTTGGGTGATTTTGGTTTGATGCAACATAATTCTTATGAATAATAGTTTAGTTTGAACAAGTTTAACTATTTTCGCTTTTTCAGAAAATAAATACTGAACATTCATTATTACCACTGATTTTGTTTTATTTTCGCTGTTTCAGTAGACCATCAGTTTGTCGTAAGCACATGTACAAACAAAGTATTGTCTAATTGTCCAAATGCGTAGTGTACAAATATCCTCTAATTTAACTTACGAATATCTGGAAGAATTAACAGGACTGTTCAAGTAATACCTTTCTTTATAACAGAATTACTTTTAGGCCTAAAATAAGAATGGCTGTATACTAGAATACCATAAAAAAGATAGGTCCACTTTTAACACTGATTTGTAGTAGATTTCTTTCGACAAGTCGCAAATACATATGTTCATATGACACATGCAGCTGAAATGATATTTGACTAGAATATCTCGCTTATTCGTTGATTACGTCAACTACTTTCCATAATGTATTTAAGAAAATGACATCTTGCTATTTGGGCTGACATGAATGAAAGTGAGAATCAGGGATGAAGACTATCATTTTTCTAACCCACAGATGACAATATTCAAGTCTAACCGCTAAAATTGATGTAACTATGAATCGGGGAAGATGCTGGTCTCAGTTCGTGTTATTATTGTTCTCAAACACTAGGATGACACGGATTTTCACTAAAATAAAGGAAAACCTACAGAATTGCACATTGGAGCATGCGGAGAAATGGTTTAATGTTAAAGCTTTTACTTGATTTGAGAATAAAAAGAACTTCACCAAGTAAATCAGGATGCAAATGCAAAGCCTTACCATCTCTATACTGAAATCGTCCACCATCTTGCTGTGTCCGTGCCGGCGCACGTGTACGACAGTGATGACATGACTTAGTTATATATCGTTAAGCCAAAGTGAAGCCGTTATATATTGTAGCAATCAGTTGTGCTCTGAATGAGGAGGCAAAACAAATACTAGAATTGCGTGTTTTATAAATAGTTTAAACTGACATTTATGAAAAAATACAACAACTAGATTAAGCTAGTACGAAAGACCCGTGATGACATTTAAACTTAATCATTTCTCAACTCTCACCACAAAATTTTACAATTTCGCCCACATCCTTTAATGTGTTCAAGAATACAAAATTCCGCGATTTCACGATTTTATCCTGAAATTTCGTGCAATTTTGAAGTGAAAATCGTGAAATGTTCAAGCTAAAAAGTCTCCACGGTCTTTTGTGGGATACAGTGGAACTTCCGAAAACCAGACCTTCTAAAAACCGGAAACTTCTGAAAACTGAATGATTTTCTCAGTCCCGAAATTTCTCCTTCTGTTTTCTATGTAAATCATACTTCTGAAATCCGGAACTTCCGAATTCTGAATTCCGGACGATTTTTTCGTAAAATTTAGTTTAAATCAATGCAATTTTACTTCCAAATACCGGAAAAATAAAAAAGTGCAAAAGACACACAGACCTAAGATCGCAAACCCTGCGGCAAAAACTTCACGTCTCTATCTATTATTCACCAGTAAGCGGCGATCGGTTATTTTGACATGCGTTAGAATAACAAGTTGTCAATTTGAAATTGACATGCAGCCGAATATATCGATAATTCTAACACTATCCGCAATTTGCCGACAATAAACAAAGAAGGAATTGAGCGTGATATATCAGGCAGTATAGCACGCTGAATACAAGCGCGCGCCCGCTGACGTCACTGAGAACGCCACTGTTAAATAGTGCACATACTTACATCCCTTATAAATATACGTACGTGTTAGAATGGAAATAGATTTTACCATTTTCGTGATCTACCGTCGTATATATCACGGTTTCTCGTTCATATGCGTAATTATTTAATCACTCAGGCCTACGGCCTTCGTGATTAAATTACTACGCATCTGAATTCGACACCGTGATATATCAGACGGTATATCACTCAAACTTAAAATCTATTTCCTAATTAGACAGCGGTAAATAATCAGGGCGATGATTAGTGGATTAATAACAGGTGTTTGCTACAAGCAACTTTAATGATTAAATTGTAATTGGGGTGTCTTAAAAAGCGTTATTAGTTAGCCAACTTCGGCCAATATGTTGGTTATTCTAATTGGCGTTTTTTTTTCAAACTGATTTAAACGTATGCAAAATGTAGCTTTGTTCTGAGATATAGAGACGTGTTTGCACATAATTTAGTACACAAGTATATGTTTTTGAAAACATGTGACATTTTTTTCTAATAAAATATACATGTGTTGAATGTTTTCATTAATTTTAATTTTGCATTATGTTTCCCATGTTACGAATGCTGTTACGCTAAAAAATACTAACTGCATTCACTATCATAAAGAACCACTGGTGTTTGGCACCTGTACTTGTCCAGAGCATTCATACTTCTGAATTCTGGAAACTTCGAAAAACCGAACTTTTTGTCCGGTCCCAGGGGTGTTCGGTTTTCGGAAGTTCCACTGTAGCAATATTTTTGGCCTTCGGCCCGCTATAATTATGTTTGTCGGCTGACTGTTCGGTCATTATAAGACCAGAAGGTCCTCAATGGTGCTTACTATTTCCAAAATTATTTAAACAATCCTTACTTTGATTGTTGACAGTGTCGTACTTAAGAACGCTATGAAAATTAACTGTTAATGTGTCATGTTCGTTCTTCTGTTCGTAGTAGTAGAGCCTATTTTGTTAGTTTTAACTACAAACTGTCGGTATTTTATACTAGTATGGCACATTTATATTTTGAATGTTTTTAGAAATATTGTGAAAGAAATGAAACTTAAACAAGTCAGCTATTTTCTACTACGTAGGTACATCTTGCGGAGATTAAAAGAGCTATTGGTGTTATCTTGTTTTCTGACCCCGAGGACGTTACAGATGGGGATATAACCAACGTATACCCACATGACTGGTGGCTCCCTCCATCGGGTACTCAACGTGGAGCGGTAAATATAGGGGATGGGGACCCACTGACGGCAGATTATCCCGCAATTGGTAACAATACTTTTTTAAAATGGCAGTTACTGGTAAAAAAAAGGCAATCTAAAGATTCTGTATCCATATCCATTTATGATGGGTCATGATAGGCGTGGTTAAGTGAATTTTTTTCATAATTAGATTTGTCTCTTTTTTTTATTAGAAATAAATGAACTATTATAACTGTACTTTTTTTTCTCAAACAAGTTTTTTTTTTTGTTCTTTTTTTGTTTGTTTGTTTTTTCTTTTGTAAATTTGCAAAATTTAATCATATTTCATACAAAAATGTTCAATTTAAATTGAAAATGCTCATTACTGTTGCTAAAATAAATATAACTCTTAAAGATAAGTCCGACATAAAAATGACACATGCTACATTTATATGTAAGCTGTCCAGAATAAACAAAAAAAACATTATTCACTATTATAATAGGATATTCGGTCAATAAAATAGATCATTTGTTCAACACGGTCACTCTTACAATATATTCATATGGAAAAAAATGAAAGCTAATTAGTATAAAGTTTACTTTTTTTTATTTCCAGAGACCGCCTATCGTAAATTGGACCCACAGTTTTATCTTCCTGGGATACCCTGCCACCCTATTGGATATGGGATTGCTATCAATTTGATGAGGTAGTTCTTTGTCTCACACATGGAGAATGCTGAATTGGCCATTTCTGTTAAAACATTTAATCTATTCATCACAATTTTTTAAGAGAAAAGGGATATTAAGGAAAAGCAAAAGTGAGCAGCTTCGTCATTCATCATTGAACTATAGAAAATGCTTTTGAAGAATGCTCAGATGTTAAAGACAGTTGGGACTTGGGTACTTGAAACTTCTTAATTACACAACAAAACCAACAACAAGAATTTTATTATAGTGTAGAAGTATGCCTCCTTTTCGAAATATAGATCTGTAAAATGATTTTTAGAGTTCTCAATTTCCTCAAGACCGATGCATCAGAAGTTCTCGCCCTGTTGATATGTAAAGTGAACAGTAGTTTATATCATAAAAGGTCTGTGCGTGGAACTTGGCGATGCATCGCATTGATGTATAGCTTTTTTGACCGGGCCTGGAATAATTTAGAAAATAATCAACTACATTCATTACCTTTCATCCTCTGATTATCAGACAAAGTTACTTGTTCAAATTCCCCTTCAAGTCACAGGTGAATGGCGAAATGCTTCATAAGTTGTGACTGTTGTGTATATTTCTATGCTGTTATATTTCTTGTGTAGGCAGCTCGATGGTAAAGAAGTTCCCTCAGACTGGCGTGGTGGAATGAATGTGACTTACAGATTTGGAAATTCCTTCAAAAATCACGGATGGTAGGTGGAAAATTATACGAATAATTTCACTCGAAATTCCGGGGCAAATTCGTCAAATACCGACAATGTTCGTGATTGCTGGTTCACCTTTTACGGAACTGTCTGCAACAGTCACCGTTATTCCAATAGTTCCTTGTAGGTTTTCCTTCCCATGGTGGAGATAACCTAACATCAACGTGTATAATTTGTGATAAATTTATGTATGGGTGAAACAGAAGATCGATTTATTCTGTCTCAAGAGACCACAGTGTTTAGAGAACATTTAACTTCCTTGTAAGACAACTGACTCCGTCACCTCTTGTTCTTATTTATAGACTAAATGTGGTAAATGTTTCTGTTTACTTTAAAGTAAACTTGGATGTACATTTGTATTTAAAGACTCTAAAAGAACATTTTATGTTCCAGGAAGGCGCACATCAAAGTGTCCACCAGTAACCAGAGTGCAGTAATTTATAACGCAATTGGTGTAATTAGAGGAAACATCGAACCAGGTGTTACATACATAGTTTTGTTTTAGATAATGTGTTATGCATAAGTTGCATTTGAAAAATTTTGAGATTTTTATGCATGTCGAATCAAAGTCCGTCCGGCCATCTGTCACACATTTTTCTCAGAACTATTTTTCATTAAATGTCGTTTGGAATTCATTGTACTGTCAGCATCAAAAGGAGATGCGCTCATTACCAGCATGATTTTCACAGAGTTATAGGCCCTTTTATCTAGCACTTACATAACACTGTCTCAAAACTCCTGACCGCCTTTTTACAGCAACGAGTTTTTGGAATTAAATGAAACTTTATAGAAATCCTAAGAACCTAAACGACATGCTCATATCACCAACACGGTCCGTATAAATAATTTTCACAGAGTTATGGGCCCTTTGATCTTGCAGCATATAGTAAACCTTGGATAATTTTTTCTAGGCCACTTGTCAGCAAACAGTAGCTCGAATTTCATGAAAATTCATAGGAAACATCAGCGACGGACAGGAGGAGACATGATTTTGCATGATTTGAGGTCAAGGTCATGCTACAAAAGGATTTCCATGAAACTTAGGCATACACAATATGTGTGTTTTATTTTCACTGAAAACGCAATGTCATAGACCAGTATTTGCTTCGACCATTCCTCGATTCCAATGAAATCTTGTATCTGTAATGTCTTTCATGATGCATATGTGCCTTGAAATTTAAAGTTTAAAATTAAACTTTTTGCACTGAAATTCACAGTTCGCCATTTTATTAAATTTTTTTTGCTTAAAATCTACAAGTATTTACCAATATCCTAGACGTTTTGTGGGTCAACTGTTCTTCATTTGACTTCTTTATGCTATAAAAGAATTTCAAAGAATGGCCACTCGCGTTCTTTTAATCGTCACGTCATATGGACCTTTTTTAACTTTACTATGCTTTCTCGCTGGTGAAATCAACTTGATACCGTATATACATATTATTCAAATATATTTTTAGATAGATACGTTCTTGTCGGTAACCATAGAGATGTTTGGGTCTTCGGGGCTTTGGATCCCTCTAGTGGTACAGCAGTTATGATGGAAATGGCACGCGTAATGGGTGAACTCGTCAAGTCCGGTTTGTATTTTACATCTTCCATTACAGCATTGCATTTTCTGTATTAAAATAGAACTTGCATTTTGTTCTCTAAAAAAATCCAAGTCAAAAACAGTTATGCATTGTCGTGCTACTTGAGAGATCCTGAAGCATACAGCTACCAGAAGGGCTTTGTGCAGTGCATTCTGGCGCATGGGTCCTACGTCAAATATGCACATAGAGCCATATTCTTCGAGTTATTGGTCATTTTTGCTGTCACCACTACACTTATGACCATATTAATTATAAAGTTTTTATTGGTAAGTATTGCCGTCTCATCAGCATCATTGTCATCATTTTGTCATAGTCATTGTCACCCTCGTCGTTAAACTTACTTCTTATATCCTTATGAACTTAATTCTCACCAGAGAAAATCACTCAAACTTTTCACCTATCATCATTTAAAAAATTATCAATGCGTAGTGTAGTCGTTGGGGAAATGGTCGAGTAGAATAATGTCTTGAAATCTCAAACAACACAGTTTAAGTTTTCAAGTTCTTGTTTACTGAGTTTTTTTCTTGTTTTAAGTTTCTAGATTCAAAATATTTTTCAATCGTAAAGTACTCCCTCCACTATTAAAAGGTTGATACATGTTATAGCCGAACAGAATATAACTCACTAAATATAAGCCAACAAGGCATAAAGTAGTTTGTAAATTTAAGTGCCGGCGGAGCAGAATCAAGCATGGTAGGGGTTTCTACCCCTAGCCTGTCTAGTAGCTGACCCCCACACCACCACCCTATTGACTGCCTAAATGATTCGATTTATATAGACGTTTACCCAAGTCTTCAGGTAATGAGCATTTCATGAAATACAGGTAAGTTTGACATGTAAAATAATTAGGTCCCAAGCCAGACAAATAATTGTAGTATCTCATCCGTAGACTGGACTTATGTATTGCCTAAAGACGTATGCATTTACCATACTATTTGAACGTATACAATGTGTTAACAAGTTCGATTTCTAACCTTTCTCTTTTTCTATTTGAATAAAATATGTAAAAATAAACCTTTAAGAGTTATAGACAAAATGATGTTTTCTGCCATTACACAACAAATGTCGTCAGAAAATGCAGCAAAACCAGTTATATCTTCAACAGCAGCAGCAAAACCATCCCTTTATAACATTAACATCACACTTGCGGTTGTTGGCATCATCATTCTCATCTTGACTAACTCGTACATTATCACATCAGAATGACACCATTTCGATTATGTGGGAAACACCACGCCTTCTTTCGTTGCCTACGTTGTTTTTGTTTTAGTAGAAGTAAAAGAAGTTGTACTGAAAATAGTGTTATATGTTTGAGTTATTGACACGGCATGACTGGGTATATTAATCTATACAGCTGCCCAGAAGCTTATTTGGTCTTAAGCTCAACGCGGTTCTAGAACCGAGACATAAAGCTTCTGTTTAAGTTCTAGAAATTCTGCGTCAGGAAATTTTTGGTCTTACAATGCATATTTCCAAATTAACTGGGAAAGGTCTCAAGTAAATCGTGTTCTACAATTCAAAAGTTTTTGTTATTAAAGGTACCCTCTATATAGTGAACTGTTTTTATTCAGAGTCAGTTTTAAAATCTTTAAATATAATAAGCATATGCTCAAAGAATTATTAACAATAATGATCTACAGGTAGATGGCGCCCACGACGGTCTATAGTGTTCTGTAGTTGGGGTGCTGAGGAATATGGACTAATAGGTTCAACAGAATGGGTGGAGGTAAGGCAGTAGCACATTCCTTAGCATTGATTATAAGCAAAATAAGCGTGCATGATTATACAATTCGATATGCAAAATGCGGAAGTTGAAAGCTTTTCTACGGACGCTTACTTCAATGACTTATACACTCTGTACTCGTTTGCTTCGTTGAAAAAAACTATGGACGCTTGCTTTCTTGAGACGCTTACTCTCAATAGACGCATACTCTAATGAATTATAATACTGTCTGTGGACGCTAGCTTCAATGAAAAAAACAAACTCTACAGACTTACAAAAGCAATGGTAAAATGATAAAATATATTCAAGAAAGTTTTGACAAGTTCGATATGTATCATTTCAATGTACTGAAAATGAAATAAGTTAACTTCTATAGCAAATATATTTTTCACACTTTTAGCATTATACAAAAAGTCTTGGTGCGAGGGCTGTTGGTTACTTGAATGTGGATACAGCAGTGGCGGGTATGAAATTAACAACATCATTTTCGGTTTTGTCTGAAATACTTTCATTCGACACCACAAAAGTAGCAGAGCTACTAATTTGCACTGTTCATTTTTATTTATGAAATTAAGAACAACGTGTAATATAAAATCACTTTAAGGAAATGTAAGATAACACTAGCGAGTTCTAAAATAACGTACATTTTACTTATGCCTTCTTTAAAAAACCGTCATTTTGAAAAGCGAAGTATTCAAATGCTTACAATTTTCCTTTATAACTTTTTCTGTCGCTCGACACATATGTACTGTCAAAATTAGTTTTCATTTTTCTTCCAAAGACCGTCAAGCTGAAAATCAAAATATTTAAAACAATTGCTGGATGCATATGACTGTCAAAAACTAGTCAACATTTTGTAGGAAACTTTTCGTTCGAAGCAGAAGGAACTCCTATGCTGTACAATGCCTTAATTAAAGCAACAAAGAAAGTCTCTAATCCCAACATGGCGGAGGATGCGGCAGGGCGTAAAAAGGTTTATGACACTTGGATGAAAACGTTTCCGGAACCTAAATTCAGGCGTCCACAGTAAGTATTTGCAGTGTGTCAAACTAAATGGGTCGCTCAGTAATAAGGAACAAACATCTAAAAATGCTTTTCTCTCTATTTAAGTTTATTTGCCGTCGGAGAAAGTTGCACATATGACCGACGCTTTCCCCACTTTACTGTAGAGAGTTTAAATGTTTTAGATTGTGGTGGATAGGACAAGAAATAAAGCATTTTGTTTTAGAGACACTTCTGGTATTTCAACTGCACGGTGTATAGCACCGAAACATATAACCGCGGTAAAACGTCTCATTCGAATGACAATTTGATGTGTCAGTGAAGAAGTGGTTGAACGGACTCGCGACCCTTAAATTACAAGTCACGAGCATTACCATCGGACAAATGATTTCAATCCACCCTCCCCCACCTCCCATGATATCTTATACTAGTTTATTTTTCTTTTTTCTTTTCTTTTTTGTTTTATTTGGCGAATACTGTGTATGAATGTGTAAAAGTTCCTTTATCTATGCCTTAATAAAACATTTGTCATGTTTGTGACCTTATTTCAAAAAACGGTAGATTACTGCTGCAAATAAATAGATTAATTTTTGAGGAACTCTGAAATTATAAAGCTCGACTTGTGCGAGAAAAGCTTTTATTGTTAAGGTATGCGTCACTACTTAATATATTACTTGGAGCACTAAAAAAGTTTTTTTGTGTTTGATGTTAGTAAATCTTTTAAGCGCATGACTTTTTGACAATTGACTTGGTTGGGCGTCTTTGAGGAATCTATAGCTATCAACAGGAGGTACAAATCATCGATCATTTCGACTATATAAACATATATTTACAAATATTGCAGAAATGCCCTAGATCCTAATTTTCCATCAATTTGCAGGATACGTTTGCCTGGAGCCGGAAGTGACTACGCACCGTTTAGAGACCGCCTTGGTTTACCGGTGATAGACTTGAGCTTTACATGGGATGTACGTGACTTTTTTATTATCTTTCGCTTCCATCTGTTTCCAAACGTGCATTTAAGCTTCACTATTAGATATGGAACGAAACGAAAATCTAATCCGAACTAAAGACAAGTCCAACGTAATATTGCACTTTATATAGGCACGGTTTGAGCGTTTTGTCTCGAAGTTCCAGGAGTTTCTAGCCTAAGGCATATAAAACAAAAAACAAGAAATGATTAAATTAACAGATTCACCATGGCAGAAAGCCATCTGAAGGTTAAAAAGTATACTATTCAGACAGAACATAAACACAATAATTAAACACAATTAGATTCTGAGTTTCCATGGCAGAAGAATAGTATTAGCACAGGTGCTGGGATTTTCTTTCATTTTGAAAATAAGTGAACTGACTTTTGTCAGAAGAGAATCTCACAAACATGTATTTAAGTAGTAAGTATAGTTTATCCCAAATCTTTATTCCAGAGACGTTTTAATGTGTCTGCATACCCTTTGTACCATTCTGCGTACGAGACATTTTATCTTGTGGATAAAATCATGGATAAAGGCTTCAAGGTAGGTTAGAATGTTCGAAGAATGACGAAATGAAAACTTGAAATATATAAATCTGTAAAGCCTTTCATAGCAGCCGCTCCTGTCCCGTCGTCCGTATTTCGGTCAGTCCGGAAAAAAGGAGTTTTAAGCCTGTGATATGAAACTGCCACTTTCAGAACCTAACAGTATTTTGAACTTTACTGTAGCCACTTCCAAATTTATTGGCGTGTTTCTGATAATACGTAGATGGGGCATTCGCATTTTACTTTTTCATACTTTTCGAACAATGTTAATATATACAAGTGGGGGACACCAATACAATACTTTTCATGCACAGTTTCATACAGCAGTTGGACAGATCTGGACAGAAGTTGCGAGAGACTTGGCCGACAGTCTTGTCTTGCCATTTGATATCACTGACTATTCTGCAGTGCTCAAGGATCTAGCTGATACGCTTTTAATGGAGTTTGGTCAACAGATGAATAAAAATGGACTAGATACAGGTGAAAAGAGTGTTGTGAAATAAACTAAATAATGACTAATCCAAAAGTCAATAATATTATCATAATTTTACAATTTCTAACGCAGTTTTCTACAGTTTGTCAATGAAAGTCAAATTTTACATAAGATCTGCATGGCATTTATATATTTTAGAGTTACTGCCTTTTAACAAAGGTCAATAAGAGAAATTATCGCACTCGCAACAATGATACCGACCGAGGGTGTAGTCGAGTTTCGAGTTTATACAATATTTTATCATGAATGATATTCGTTAAGAGAACTTAAAATAGTTGCTTTTAAGATAAATAAAATGTGTTTTTGTATGTAAACATCAAGTTGTATTTGTCAGAACCGAAATGTCTAAACAAATGTAAAGATATTGAACATCTTTTGTTGTAAACGCCTCTCATGTTACTCGAAAATTTATCATCTGATACTACTTTAATACTTTTGCAGAAAAAAAATCACCTACACATTTTTTAAAAATTTTATATGTCACTGACAAAAGATGGAAAAATATATACATGATTGCATTTTATAGATCTTTTACGAGAGGCAGTCTCAAATTTTACACACGCATGTGAAGATTTTAAGAAACGTACAGAAACGGCAAACTTTAATAAGTAAGTACCAGCTGACAATGTTTCTTGCGAAGAATTGTAGATACATTTTCTATTAGCCATTTGTTCTGATAGAGTTAGTTACACAGATGACATGAAATTAGTTTTGAAATAGTCCGATCTCAATGACAATGAATCTCAAACGATGAATCAACACTTGAAAATGTCATCTTTTCTTTGTACTGTAATGAAATAGTCCATGTTTATAAAATATGCCTCTTTGCAGGTATATTTTAATGTATTAAAAATTCCTATTTCAAGTTGTTTTCTGTAAAAGCTTCCAATACATGCAAGAGCTGTAGTCTATGTGAAAATCGAATCCAGGACATTTGCATCCCCAGAATATTCCCCCCATCCGCTAGTCTTAAAATGTATTTTTGAACATATGCCCCCACCTCCCCTATTCCCCCCGATGAAATATCGCCTTGGACATTTGTCCCCAAGATTGGGTGTGGGGGAGCAAATGTCCAAGGTGATCCAAGATGATATATATTCTAGGGAATAAAAAATGCCCGAGGTGATATTTCACCTGGGGGCAAATGTCCAATGATCCATTTAAAGACAAGGGGGAGGGGGGCGCAAATGGTCCGAATTCCGTGAAAATCGTCGAACGCTTGGTTTAAGCCCAAACGGCTGTATTTGACTGGTTTTGGAGCTGCATGACGGATCTACAGTAACTGAAAGTATTTATGGTATATAACTAGAACATGTAAATATTAATAGAATATTTCATGTATCCACAGTCCGTTCGAAGTACGGCGAATTAATGACCAACTAATGCAACTGGACAGAGCTTTTCTAGATCCGGCAGGGCTTCCTGGCAGACGATTAAAGAGGTAAAAAGCTCATTAACTTAACTTTGTTTAATTTTTTGTAATGTAATTAGCTTAAATGTTTGAACACTATTCAAAACGTTTAACCATGGAATTTCTGGAAAAAAAGACACATGTAGCAACCAGAGGTCCCTAGAGTGTTACGTAAATTAATTTTAACCGGAAAATTAAAAAAAGACTGCCTGATAAAACAACAAATCATTAATGACATTTAATGTAATTAAATCCAAAGAATGTTGTATGAGTCGTAATAAATAAAACATTTGGAACTATTGTACTAAGAAAACCGAATTGCAATTACAAGTTATGTATAATGATTAGACAAGCTTTAGCGGGGTTGTTTACTTAGGTCAATTTATATTCAAGCGGTAAAAATTCTAGAGAATAGAATACAGATAAAAATACAGTGTTCAATAATTCGGTTCTCCTGGTTAATGAAAACATTGACCTTGGGTTTAAGAGCTTTCTTTTTCTTTTATTGGTTTTTTAGTACTTGTTAACGTTCCACATAACTAAACTTTTAAGGAGAAAGTAAAACATTAAGAATGTACACCACACAATACCTCTCTCAGACAAGATCAGATTTTCTAGTTGATTTATTTGATTACATATATTTTTATTCCTAGGCATATTATTTTTGCCGAAAGTTCGATTGACTTATATTCCGGAAGTAGTTTTCCTGGTCTTGCAGACGCTCTTACAGAGATCAGGATGGGCAACAACATAGAAAAACAGTGGGAGGATGTAAGGAAACACTTCTCTGTCATCCTTTACAGCATTCAGTCGGCCGCCGGTACTCTCAAGGACGTGTCCGACTTTATGTACGAATACTGACCTGTAACTGAGAGCAGTAGTAGTTGTTCTTCGTTTCAAAAAAGTTTTAATTTTGGAATTGAAATATTATTTTAGGTTTTCACTATTATGTTATACAGTATTTAAGTGCTGGCATCTAGGTCATTTTACCTTATCAAGACGCTAACTTTTCTCTATGTAGCTTATAGACAGAGAACGAATAGATAGACAGTAGTTATATATAATTGTTTGTTTGTTAGTATTTTGTCACTAAACTGGCTGGAGATGTATTATAAAAAATATAAACTGTAAATATTCAAGTTATGATAATTAATTGTACGTTCTATATTTTAATACAAGTAAAATGCAAAATTTTGTTTTGTGAAAAAATCAAGGGAAGAAACTTTTCGCTGCATACTTTTATACATCGGATTAAGTTGTATACTCTAGACCAGCGGTCGGTGCCAAAACGCGCCTTTTCTATCAGCCTCAGAGATTTGGCAATTTAAATATTGCCTTATGTTCACTTATCACTTTCGGGGAAAAAAGAACAGTGCTATAAAACGTAATTGTGTAAATAAATATGGTTTATACTTACATACATTTGATATTATCTTGTTAATAGAAATCTAAAAACCGAGGCAAGATGTTTCTCCGTTACGGAATGTCAACTTGTGAACTTAAATTGTTTCTTCATTAAAAATGAAGCTATTAAATCATGGACCAGTATTGCAAAGAAAAACTTTTATACAGAAAATAACATTTGTTTCAGATTGCAGAAAATTTTTAATACTTCTACTTACAGACCGATACCAGTGTCAACATAAGAAAAATTATTTTGCTTTTTCTTAATTACAAGTCAATCTTTGCAAAACTGTTACAAAAATCTGAAGTCATTTTCTATTCATTGTCTAGTCATTCATGAGAGGCCAAAGACAGATCTTTTTTCAATCTCTTTATAATTATCTATATCACAAAAGACGACAAAGGTGGTCTTTTTTACAGAGTCAAATAATCGAACGAGCAAAATTATCTTGTCTCTTTTTTTAAAAAAAAAATCCAAGGTTAAGCTAGAAAAAAATCACCCCTTTCGTTTGCATCATGTTATAAACAATACATTGGGTTACAGTACGGTACGATACGATACGGTACAATACGGTTCGTTAAAATACTGTACGATACATTACGGTAAGGGACGGCATGGTTGATGTGGTTTGGTTAAGCAGACAAGACCTTAATGTAGAAGTTACAGAGATAATTTTATTTCAAATAGTTTTGACATAAAAAAGAAATGAAAACCAGAGAAAACATTATCCGCAAAGGTTTGTTATATTGTTGGTGTTACTAAAAGCATTTGAGAGAAAACGAGAATTGTTAAACAATATATAGTTATATAGTTTTAACACTCTCTTTGTGTGTGTGTGTGTGTGTGTGTGTGTGTGTGTATTTATGTCAATATGCTTAATATTCATTGGACTGAATAAACTGTATGTTCTGTTCCGTTCTGTATCACGTATCATTTAAATGGTAAATTTAATTATCAAAGCTATAAATAAATAAAGAGATTTAGACTTAAACTTCACGGAGTATTAATAACAGTGAACCGTCCTTAAAGATGTTTCGTTACATGGGTATGTGTATGTCTTAAACAAATTACAATGGTTATCCCTGTGAATAGAGTTTTTGTCAAAATTTTTACAAAATTTTAGCGATTTCAGATCATCAGAATAAGTTTTCTAAAATTTCCGATTCTTATCTATCGCCCGTCGGATTGGGTGTAGAATTATGACAACAGTACTTTAACCCTTACCCTGTTGGAGCCAACTGACTATGCCTTTGCAACCAGTGCAGACCAAGATCAGCCTACAATTCTGTGCAGTCTGATCATGGTCTTTACTTTTCGCCATTCAGTCAGTAAATTTTCAGTAATCATCCTCATAAAGATGGCATGACAATGAGTTACAGACACAACCAACAGACAGGCGATAAATAATTAGTTGAAATCAATAAAACAGCAGTTAGGATCTCCCTGTAAAGCTTAAACCTTGTTACTTACTGGTTTTTAACAGGATAGACAGAACATAAAGCTAAAATAAAAAGCTCAAGAGCGTTTTTAAGCAATTATGATTCATGCATCGAAATTGACATTTCAGTTATTCCCGGCACGAGACCAAATATGATATGCAAGAAAATTTACATTTACATGTGATGACCCGCCCAGAGAGCAGTTGTGGTATGGTGGCAACGGAGCAGTTTAAAGCTAAAAAGTGTCAAATAAATCCTGATTTTGTGTAAAAGCGAATTCACGTGGCAAAAGAGTAACCTATTACACATCCAGAGATTTCAAACTTAAATCAAACTTCTTTTTCATTATACTGACAACATTCCTGTGTTGTCTACCTGTGCTACTTGTAACTAGATAATGTTACGTTACCTTTGAGATAAGTCACCTTTAGTTTTCAACTTTTCAAAAAGCATGATGGATGTTTAATTGCTGATGTACGGTCAAATATTCAGACTTAGTAAAAGCATCGCATACAAAGTCTTCTTTTGAATATATGCTTGGATATCTCTCAACAACAAGGTAAAAATTATTTATTCAATCCAAATAACCCAAATGATACGTACTGTTTCTATAGATAGCTATGTTTTTATACCAATCAGCAAAGCAAAAAATTAATAATTCTTATATAAAAAAATCTTTGTTTTTCTAACATGATATAAAAATTACTGCATTGCAAGTGTTACATACTAATAATATACTACTTATATAATTGTCAGACTGATAACTTGAATGTGCAATAAATAGTAAAACAGATGACGGTCGAACAGGTAAATGACGCTACTAACTAAATGTCACTCTAAACACTAGACTAGAAGAAACTCATGGCTATTGCTTATGTTTCGGGCTGACTTGAAAAAAAAATTCTAGCTATGCCTAATGTTTCGGACTGACTGGAAGGATCTCCTAGCTGTCTAATGTTTCGGACAGACTGGAAGGAACTCCTATCTGTCTAATGTTTCGGACTGACTGGAAGAAACTCATAGCCATTGCTTATGTTTCGGGCTGACTTGAAAAAAGATCCTAGCTATGTCTAATGTTTCGGACTGACTGGAAGGAACTCATAGCTGTCTTATGTTTTGGGCTTACTAGAAGAAACCCATATCTGGAAGAAATTCATAATTTCTTATGTTTCGGACTGACTTGAAAAAAAAATCCTAGCTATTTCTAATGTTTCGGGCTGACAGGAAGAAACTCATAGCTATTTCTTATGTTTCGGGCTGACAGGAAGAAACTCAGAGCTATTACTAATGTTTCGGACTGACTAGGAGAAAATCCTAGCTATGTCTAATGTTTTGGGCAGACTGGGAGAAAAATCAAAGCTATGTCTAATATCTCGGGCTGAGTCTGATATGGATTTTTTTTCGCAACAAAGAAATAATAGCTTTGCCATTGTTACTTTGTTAGGGGAATGTACTGTTTTATTTCTAAAGAAACTACCCCTTTAATAAATAGGTAGGAGGCAAAGATACTGGTATTACGTCACAAAATGAAGTTCTTTGTTTCCGATTTTAAATTTGTTGTAATTAATGTTTCGTTCTTTGATAATTATCAGGACTTTCGTACTGTTGATAATTATGTTTTGTATCCTTGTGTAACATTATACACTAGAGTTATTTAGAGCATAGTGCAAACATCATTATATTGTCATTAAATATTACTGTCTCATCGGCACAGAGCAAAATAAAAATCTTGAGAAAATTTTGTTTTCCGTTACTGAAGTATATTCTAGAGACACCACTGGTACGGCTCTCTCCTCAAAACTTGTCAAGGCCATTCAGAGAAGAAGAAAATAAAAAAGACAGATTTTTTCCTTCTCTTACACCTACCAAACAGGTAAAGTAGTGAACTGAACCTTCTGCTTGAACAATTTTTTATCTTTATATTGTTATACAGATCTGGGTTTCCTTGACTTGAAAAAAATGCCTCCTCTGTTTTAAGATTTAAGTTTCTACCACAGTGCTACGCACCAAAACAGAGTGAAACACATTTTTAAAATCAACAGAACAACAAAGGCTTTTTTTTTGTTATCAGCATGGGCAATGTCTACTTCACATTTGAAAATAAATACGTAGGCTATCTAGCGTTGAAAAATGTTTTCGAAAACCAGCCTGTGCTTCATGAATCAAATTTGTTTTTTCGGCATATTTGAAAACCAGATCACTGAGTCGACATAGATTAAATAATTCCCTTTTTTGCCTTAAACCAAGAAAATAACTGGATAATTATGGCTACAAATGAAAAGCATATATTTACAAATGCATGATCGCATTTAAAGAATTATTTACTTTGATTTACACTAGTAGCATTGTATTTCTAGAACGAATTGTTTTCTCAAGGTAAAAGGAATTCACTATTATGGCGGATAAACAATACGACACTCGTTGCATCTACATCAGCATAGCTGTCGGTTCCATACTTGCGTTTGTGATAGGAATTCTGATTGGTCGTTTTGCAACATGCCCGGATGTAAAAGAGGAGGAGAGAAAAGGTGTTTATTTACAAGGTGTTTCTAAAGCTTTGGTGAAAGATGGGGATACACTTATAGGTGAAGAATTGATGAACAAAATAAAACCGAATAACATTCGAAACAATTTGAGGTAGGTCATATACTTACCTAAAAAAGAAATGCAGATACGTTAACACTATTTATTTTCATTACGCCTGCACCCAATAAAGTCAGATATTTGCTGGGAGCATTTGTATGCAAAGTGTATCTTAAATCGCTCTTTCTCGGCCTAAAAGAATTGCTAATGTCGTGAAAATTGCAATTTTCTATGCTCGGAATTCTCGTGCTTATAAAATTATTCTTGAATGTGTCATGGCACTAATGTACAATCTCCTTCCATGTGAGAAACTCAATCTCAGCAGAAAACACAAAATTAAAGATATAAAATGTGTTTCTTTTTTAATCAGCATCTGGAAAATGACCTCGGTTATGAGGCTCTTTTAAGTTTAAACATGCTTTGTTTTTGACATTTGAAACACATAGCAACTTTTATGTTAGGCTACAAAACAAAGCTTATTCGCCAACGCCAGTGACTACAAGTATTTATTTACATAGTTATAGAGGCGTATTTTGATTGACAGTAAAAGTCTGATTACATATTCTTCCTATCTCTCCTGTGGAAGTTTGTAAGCCTTTATCTCTTTAGGTATTATAATTTGCATGTGATTTTATAGATATTACGAGTGCTTGAATTTCAGAATGCTGACCCAAAACCCTCATCTAGCCGGAGAAAAACAGAACTATTTTCTTGCTCGGAAGATTAAAGAGCACTGGGATAAAGTCGGTCTTGATCATGTGACTTTGACGCCATACAAAGTTCTCCTGTCTTATCCAAACATGAGTGATCTTAATTATGTAGAATTACTAGATGAAAGAAATCAGAGCCGGTACAAATCTGACCTCAGAGAACCTGTATTGACCCCAAAAGAAAACAATACGGATGTAGTTCCTCCATATAATGCATACTCTGCTCCTGGGGATATAAACGTAAGTGGTTTAACTTCTAGCGATTTACTTTCACAGGAGCTAAACTGCTTTTTCGATTCCTTTTACTAGTATGAATAAGGTGTTTACAAAATCCATACAAAAGCGTGGTGTAATTGTCTTACTAAATACAGCATTTTAAATGAGAGTCGACAGTTCAAAACGTTCAGTGCTTTGATTATTTACAGGGTGATTTGGTGTATGTAAACTACGGCAGAGTCGAAGATTATGAAACCTTGGAAAAGCAAAACATCAACATTAGCGGCAAGATTGCCTTTGCGAGATATGGGAAAATTTTCAGGGGAGATAAGGTAGTATATTTTAACATTTCTGCATTCTTTAGCCTTTTATAAATCCGAAAATTCTTTTAGTTTAGAAATCTTTTCTTGAGCCAAATTCTCAGCTAATCCTAACTAAACTTGCGGGAAGATAAGAACTTCCGCCTTTTCTTCTAATCTCGAAAATAAATGTCATCGGAGATAGATCAAATGAACTCTACTCAGCCAGTACACTGTTGAAATTTATTTTCCATCAGATAGAATGGGATAAATATATACAAGACCAAAGAAAGAAGCAAAAAGAACGAGCACAGTAACAACAAATCTAAAACAATTAAAACATGAGAACTAATCACAGTACAAAACAGCCATACAGATACCAGGTTCCATTTTACAATGAAACAAGTATACAGAATTTCTTATTCACTACAGATCATTAAATTATTTTCATTTAAGGAAAATAACAAAAAAACTTGTTTTGAGCATCTTGCATAATTTGCTCATTTTAAAGTAGGAAAAAACTGCTGAATGAGAAGCATCTTGCTCAGCATTCGTTGTTTGCATTACACAACCTATTTGTAATATATAATCAGTTAGAATTAAAAACAAACGACAAATGTAAACAGTTTGACAGTCTAGTAGGATCAATACTGAACTATGGCGCAGAAGTGTTCGGATATAATGAATGTAAAAATATTGAAATAATCCATTGTAAATTTCTTAGAAAGATACTGTGTGTCAGAAAATGTACAAACTTGGACGGAATGTATGGAGAACTAGGTCGATATCCAATGGCAATACATAGAAAAATAATAATTATGAAGTACTGGCTAAAACTCCTAAAACTTAGTAATGATTGTATTCTTAAGAAAACCTATAATATGCTTAAAGCAGACGCAGATAACGATATTTCTTATAATGGTAATAATTGGGCTTTTCATGTTAAATCTATACTAAATCAAATAGGTATGTCTGATATATGGCTCCAGCAAAATGCAAGTACTATAAATATTGAAGTGATAAAACTGAGAATTCTTGACATATACAAACAAAATTGGTATTCGAGAATTAATAACTCTAGCAGATTATCATCCTTAAGTTTAATCAAACATGAATTTGAACAGGAAAAGTACTTAAACGTTATTAACACAAATAAATACAGAATTTCATTAACTAAGTTTCGATTGTCATCTCATAACTTAGCTATAGAAACTGGTAGGCACGATAATATTCCCAGAGAAAATAGGAAATGTAGAAATTGCTCTATGAATGTGATAGAGAATGAATATCACCTACTACTAGTGTGTCCAAAATACTATAACTTGCGTAAAAGATTTTTTAAACCGTATTTTTGTAGATGGCCTACAGTGCAAAAATTTGAAGTGCTCATGACAAGCAAGAATAATAAAATATTAAACAGCTTGGCAAATTTCTTATACTGTGCTTTTCAAGAAAGAATTTAATAATAATCTTTGTCAACCTTTATATATTTATATGTGCTGTTTCTGTGTGTGTTATGCGTATAGATTGTAACTGTTTAATAAGTACATGCATTACCTATTCTCAGACAGTTTACACAATAACTGTAGACGCTCGACAAGTAGAGCAAATTGTGTTAAATGATACACAACAATATATATAGCAAGTCTCTGTGTACTCTAAAATAACCGCGATAATATTATTATCTATGTTTAACATTGATTTTATTATTGTTATCATCACATTACATGTTATAACGGTTCCGTGGCTATAGGAACGTTGAATGTTATTGTTTTGAAATCTATTAATAGTAACAAGTAACTGTGCTTGTGATGTCATCAGTCAACGTCCCTATAGTAAAATATATAGGTGATATATATGTCATCACTGCCTAAATTAATTAAATCGGACATAATATGCAATATATATATGTGACACACATAGAAATTACACGGTTGCAATTTGATAAGCGATTTACACGTTAGTTTGCGATCGATTCAAAAAACAAAACAAACAAAAAATCCGTAGAAATAGCTTATTACATCAAGATTGATAATTTTATTACCCTTTTTAAGTATTAATGTGATTTTTTGATAACATCAATCTCATATTGAATTTCTTACTATTTATATTAAATGCATTGTTTCATGGTGTTCAATTTTACTCTGAACTTCTCTGGTAATCAAAAATAGGTCCGGAGAGACAGACAGACCTGTCTCTTCTGCTTTGCATAGGTTGTATTTTGTAAGTCGACTATATTTTGTATGTATACAATTTTATGTCGAATAAACTATATGTTATGTTTATGTTATGAGAAGGCAAAAGCAATTACCAAAATTGCGTGTTTTATAAATAGTTGAGAGTGAAAATTATGACAAAAATTACAGCACCTTGATAAGGTTTGCACGGAAGACCCGTGGTGACATTTAAACTTCAACATTTCACAACTTTCACTTCAAAATGATACAATTTCACCTTTTTCCTTTCAAAAATTCACATTTTCAAGAATACAAGATTCCGCGATTTCACGATTTTATCCTGAAATTTCGTGCAGTTTCGAAGTGAAAATCAAGAAATGTTCGAGCTGAAATGTCTCCACGGATCTTTTGTTGGGTAGCAATAGATTCAGCTTCGGTGCGCTATATGTCTGAGGGCTGACTGTTCGGTCATTGTAAGACCAGAAGGCCCTCAATGGTGTGTACTATATCTGAAATAATAAAAACAATCCTTACTTTGTTTGTTGACAGTGTCGCACTTAAGATAAATATGAAAATAAACTTCATAGTGTCTTGTTCGGTCTTCTGTTAGAAGTATAGCCTATTCCGTTAGTTTAATCTACCAACTGTCCACATTTATATTTTGAATATTCTAAAAGATATTGTATCAGAACAAAACAAAACAAATCATCTATTTTTACAACGCAGGTACATCTTGCGGAGCTTCGAGGAGCTATTGGTGTTATCTTGTTTTCTGACCCCGAGGACGTGACAGACGGGGATATAACCAACGTATACCCCCGTGACTGGTGGCTCCCTCCATCAGGAACTCAACGTGGAACGGTATATATAGGGGATGGGGACCCACTGACGGCAGATTATCCCGCCATTGGTAATAATACTTTTAAAAGTGGCAGTTACTGATCCATCAAAAAAGGTTATCTAAATATTATGTATCCATACTTATTTCTAAGTGTGTAGGAATATTTATGAAAAGTCATTGTAGGTGCGGTTAAGAGAACTTGATAACTTCTTTATTACGAGGTGGACTTCGTTTCCTTGGGCATTGTGTTGTGGTTAGGTAGTTGTACTGTTAGTCAAGATGTTTATGTAGTTCTTGGTCAGGAAATACTGCCCTTCGTAGCTTCTGTGTTTTTTTTTTTGTTGTTGTTTGTTTATTTGTTTTTTTTTCATTGAATAGCTAGATTCGTTTCATTTCGATCAGAAATATATGATTAATTATATTTGTTATTGGCATTGTCACAAACATGTTTTGAAATATCTGCTTCATTTTTTGGCTTTATTGTATACAGAAGATAAACATATTTTATACATGACTTTCAATCTAATTTCAAAACACTTATATCTTATTATTTTTCCTAAAGATGATTTTTACAGATAAATCCGAATGCTTCATGTTATATGTAAATTGACCAGAACTTCACTCTGAAATATTCCGATCAGAGTTAAGGACATGGTCCTTTTTTCGACATAAAAACCATTTCGTCTTAAACATATCGAAAAAATGTTTTTATTTTATTTTCAGAAACAGCCTATCGTAGATTGGACCCACAATTTTATCTTCCTGGGATACCCTGCCACCCTATTGGATATGGGATTGCTATCAATTTGATGAGGTAGTTCTTTGTCTCACACATGGATAATGCTTAATTGGCCAGTTCTGTTAAAACCTTTAATTTATCCTACACAAATTATTAAGAGAAAAGGGATATTAAGGAACGGCAAAAGTAAGTAACGTTTTCCTTTATCATTGAACATTATGAAAAATGCTTTTGAAAAATATTCATATGTTAAATACAGCTGAGACTAGGGTACTTGGTGTCGACTACTTAATAAAGCAACAATAAAAAGAATTTGGTTTTAGTGTAGAATTCTGCCTCTTTTTTCGCAATTCAGATCAGTAAAATGATTTTTAGCGTTCTCAATTTCCTCAAGACCGATGCATAAGCAGTTCTCACCCTGTTGAAATGTAAAGTAGACAGTACTTTAATTCATAAAAGGTCTGTGCTTGGAACTTTTGCGATGCGTCGCATTGATGTATAGCTTTTTTGACTGGGACTCAAATAATTTAGAAAATAATCAAGTACATTCATTACCTTTCTCCCTCTAATTATCAGACAAAGTTTCTTGTTCAAATTTCCATTCAAATCACAGGTGGATGGTGAAATGCTACATAAGTTGTGACTGTTGTGTATATTTGTTATGGTGTTATATTTCCTGTGTAGGCAGCTCGATGGTAATGTAGTTCCTTCAAACTGGCGTGGTGGAATGAACGTGACTTACAGATTTGGAAATTCTTTCAAAAATCAGGGATGGTAGGTGGAAAATTATACGGATAATTTCACTCGAAATTCCGCGGCTATGTAGACTCTGGCAAATTCGTCAAATACCGACAATGTTCGAGATTTTCGATTAACTGCTTGCGAAATTTCTGGCAAAAGTCGGTATTTAAATAGTTCCTCGTAAGTTTTCCTTCCAACAGGGGAGATTACCCAACATGAACGTGCAGAATTTGTGAAAAATTTATTTATTGTCTAAAGCGAAAAATCGATTTATTCTGTCTCAACAGACCACAACGTTTAAAGAACATTTAACTTTCTTGAAAGACAACTGTCAACATCACCCCATGTTCTTTTTTATTTGCTAAATGTTGCTCAAAGTTTCTGTTTACTTGACGCGTGAACGTGGTTGTATTTAAATACTTTAAAAATGCATTATATGTTCCAGGAAGGCGCACATCAAAGTATCCACCAGTAACCAGAGTGCAGTAATTTATAACGCAATTGGTGTAATTAGAGGAAACATCGAACCAGGTGTTACATATATAGCTTTGTTTTAGATAATGTGTCATGCATAAGTGATCATTTGAAAAACTTAGAGATCTTTTATGCTCCTCGAATCAAATCGGCTTCGTCCGTCCGTCTGGCCGTCGGTCCATCTGTCACACATCTTTCCAGGAATTATTTCTCAGCAACCATAGTTTGGAATTGATTGAACTGTCAGTATCAAAAGGAGATGCGCATATTACCAGCATAGTCTTCACAGAGTTATAGACCCTTTATTTGGTACTCACATTACATTGTAACACTACTCGTGACAGAGCTTTTTACAGCAACGAGTTGTTGGAATAAAATGAAACTTTATATAAACCCTCAGAACAAAAACGAGATGCTCATGTCACCAGCACGGTCCGTATTAATCATTTTTACAGAGATTTATGGGCGTTTTGATTTCGCAATATATTGTATACTTTGTGCTTTTTTTGCCTAGGCCACTTGTCAGCAAACAGTAGCTCGAATTTCATGAAAGTTTATAGGAAACAGTGACAAAAGGAGATGCGTATTTATAAATGGCATGATTTTAAGTCAAGGTCATGCTACAAAAGGATTTCCATGAAACTTGGAATGCAGATTCGATGACAATATAAAGAAGCTTTTAAAGGCATACATAATATGTGTGTTCTTTTTGCAATGAAAAGGCAATGTCATAGACCAGTATTTGCTTCGAGCATACCTCGATTCCAATGATTTCTTGTTTCTATAATATCTTTCTTGATGCATATATACCTTGAACTTAAAGGTTTAAAATTACACTTTTTGCACTGAAATTCACAGTTCGCCGTTTTGATAAAATGTTTTTGCTTAAAATCTACACGTATTTACCAATAACCTAGACGTTTTGTTGGTCATCCGGTCTTCATTTGACTTCTTTACGATATAAAAGACTTTCAAAGAATGGCCACTGGCGTTCTTTTTATCGTCACGTTATGCGGGCTGTTTTTAACTTTACTATGCTTGCTCGCTGGTGAAATGAACTTGATACCGTATATATACATATTATTCAAATATACTTTAGATAGGTACGTTCTTGTCGGTAACCATAGAGATGCTTGGGTCTTCGGGGCTTTGGATCCCTCTAGTGGTACAGCAGTTATGATGGAAATGGCACGCGTAATGGGTGAACTCGTCAAGTCCGGTTTGTATTTAACATCTTCCATTACAGTACTACATTTTATGTTTTAAAATAGAACTTGCATTTTGTTTTCAAAAAAAAATCTACGTCGAAAACAGTTATGCACTGTAGTATTACATGAAGATCCTGAAGCATACAGCTACCGGAAGGACTCTGTGCAGTGCATTCTGACGCCTTGGTCCTGCGTCAAATGTATACATCAGTTTTAGAAGAGATCGGTCACATTTGCTCAAACTCTTCCAGTAATGGGTCATTTTTGCTGCCACAGCAATCAAAATGTTTACCTATCATCATTGAAATTAATACCAATAATGCCATAAAATGCAGCAAGACCAATTATATTTTCAACAGCAGCAGCAGAACCATCTCTTTTTAACGTTAACATCACACTCGTCTTGTCTTCGTCGTCGATGGCATCATCATTTTCATCTTGACAAACATACAGTTCCATATCAAAATAACACCATATTGACTACTTGGGAAACATGATGCCTCTTTCGTTGCCTATGTTGTTGTTGTTGTTTTGGTAGAAGTAGAAGAAGCTGTACTGAAAATAGTTATATGTCTTAGTTGTTGACCTATCAAGACAGAGGAAATGTTTCGGGTATGACCGGGTATATTGATCCATGCGGGTCCCCAGAAGCTCATATGGTCTTAAGCTCTACCCAGTTCTAAAATCGAGACATAGAGCTTCTTCGGGAGTTCTAGGAGTTCTGTGTTAGGGTCTTTTCGGTTTTACATTGCATATTTCCTAATTTACTAGGAGAGGTCTGTTAGATTATCTTCTTTGTAGGAATACTCACTTATGGTCATAACTCTACAAGTAAAACGTGTTATACAGTTAAAAAGTTTTTTGCTATTAAAGGTATGCTGTATATACTGAACATTTTTATTCAGAATCAATCTTAAAATCTTTAAATATAATAAGCATGCTCAAAGAATTATTAAACAATAATGATCTATAGGTAGATGGCGCCCACGACGGTCTATAGTGTTCTGTAGTTGGGGTGCTGAGGAATATGGACTAATAGGCTCAACAGAATGGGTGGAGGTACGGCAATAACACATTCCTTAGGATTGATTATAAGCAAATTATGTGTAAATAATAATACAATTCGATATGCAAAATGCTTGCTTCAATGAAAAAAAAGACTCTATGGACGTTTGCTTCAATGAATAACACAATCTATAGACGCTTACATCATTGAAAATATTCTCAATAGACGCATACTTTAATGAATTATAATACTGTCTGTGGACGCTAGCTTCAATGAAAAAAAAAAAACTCTATAGACTTACAAAAGCAATGATAAAAAGATAAAATATATTCAAGAAAGTTTTGACAAGTTCGATATGTATCATTTCAATGTACTGAAAATGAAATAAGTTAACTTCTATAGCAAAAATATGTTTCACACTTTCAGCATTATACAAAAAGTCTTGGCGCGAGGGCTGTTGGTTACTTGAATGTGGATATAGCAGTGGAGGGTTTGAAATAATAATAATTTCCTTTTTGGTTTTGTCTGAAATACTTTTATTTGACACATCGACAGTGGCAGAGCTAGAAAACGTGCACTGTTAATAGCATTTTTTTTAATTTATGAAATTAGGAACATTGTGTCGTACTACCTGTTACAAAAAATTACTTTAAGGAAAATAGCTCTAGCTAGTTCTTACATAACGTAAATTTTATTCATGTCTCTCTTTAAAGACGTCAAGCTGAAAAACAAAACATTTAAAACAACTTTCTTCAAAACTTTTCTGACGCTGGATGCATATAACTGTCAAAAACTGCTGTACATTTTGTAGGAAACTTTTCGCTCGAAGCAGAAGGAACTCCTATGCTGTACAATGCCTTAATTAAAGCAACAAAGAAAGTCTCGAATCCCAACATGGCGGAGGATGCGGCAGGGCGTAAAAAAGTTTATGACACTTGGATGAAAACGTTTCCGGAACCTAAATTCAGACGTCCACAGTAAGTAATTGTTTTATGTCAAAGTAAAAGGGTTGCTCACTATTAAGGTACAAAGAGTCACTTTTGGCGTTTCAGCTGCTCTGTGTATTGCATGTGACCTCGGTTTATTCGAATGAAAATTAGTAGTAGTGTAAAAGAAGGAGCGGTTGAGCGGACTCGTGACCCTTGAATTACAAGTTTTGAGCGTTACTATTATACCACTGATCCGCCTCCACGCCCACCCCACCAACCACGCCTCCCCCACCTCCCATGACATTTTACACTCTTTTTGTCTGTCTTATTTCGTGAATACTGTGTATGAGTGTGAAAAAATTGCTCTATCTGTTCCTTCATAAAATATTTGTCATGTCTGTGACCTAACTTAAAAAAAAGTTAGATTACTGACACTGAAATGATAAATAAAGCACGACATGTTCGAGAAATGCTGATGGTTTATGTGCACCACACTAATTTGGTCTTTCTTCTGTCACCTAACTTTAAAAAAAAGTTAGATTACAGATACTGAAATGATAAATAAAGCACGACATGTGCGAGAAATGCTGATGGTTTATGTGCACGCACAAATTTGGTCTTTCTTTTACTGTAAATATATGCGTCACTACATCATATAATATTTGCTGCACTGAAAAAGTTTTATGTTGTGTTTGATGTCAGTAAAGCTTTTAAGCGCATGACTTTATGACAAATGCACTTGGTATGTATCGACAGGAGGTACAAAGCATCGATCAACATATATATATTAACAAATATTGCAGAAATGCCTTACAGCCTAATTTCCAATCAATTTGCAGGATACGTTTGCCTGGAGCCGGAAGTGACTACGCACCGTTTAGGGACCGCCTTGGTTTACCGGTGATGGACGTGAGATTTACATGGGATGTACGTGACTTTTTTATTACTCTTCGCTTCCGTCTATTTCCAAACGTGCATTCAAGCTTCACTATTAGATGTGTAACGAAACGAAAACGAAAATCCAGTCCGAACTAAAGACAAGTCCAATGTAATATTGCACTTTATATATAAGCCCGGTTTGAGTGTCTTTTCTCAAAGTTCATGAGCTTTCATATATATATAAATATAAATATATATATATATATAAATCTGCATTCAATATTTATAGCCCAATGCCTATGAAACAAAATAATAAAAACGATTAATTAAACAGATTCGCCTTGAAAGAAAACGATCTGAAGGTTAAAATGTGTAACATTTAGACAGAGATTGTTCTTTCGTTTTGATATGCTTGAAGATATGTGAACTAACTTTTGTCAAAAGAGAATATCACAGACATGCTTAATAGTAGTAAGCATAGAAGTACTTTAAAATCTTTATTCCAGAGACGTTTCAGTGTGTCGTCATACCCTATGTACCATTCTGCTTACGAGACGTTTTATCTTGTGGATAAAATCATGGATAAAGGCTTCAAGGTAGGTTAGAATGTTCGATGAATGACGAAATGAAAAGTAAATTCAGGAAAGAAAGTTTTAAGCCTGTGATATAAAACTGCCACTTTTAACACATATAAGACTATAAAGCCTTTGGCAACGGCCTTTTCCGTCCGGTCGGTCAGAAAAAAGTGTTAAAACCTGTGATAAAGAACTGCCACTTTCAACACCTAACAGTATTTTGAACTTTACAGTTACCACTTCCATGTTTATAGACATGTTTCTGATAATATGTAGATGGAGCATTCGCATATTTTCTTTTTCAATACTTTTCGAACAATCTTACATACAAGTTGGACACCAGTAAAATACTTTTTATGTGCAGTTTCATACAGCAGTTGGACAGATCTGGACAGAAGTTGCGAGAGACTTGGCCGACAGTCTTATCCTGCCGTTTGATATCACTGACTATTCTACAGTACTCGAGGATCTAGCTGATACCCTTTTAAAGGAGTTTGGTCTACAGATGAATAAAAATGGACTAGATACAAGTAAAAGAGTGTTGTGAAATAAACTAAATAATGACTAATCCAAAAGTCAATAATATTATCATAACATTATATCTTTAACGCGGTTTTCTACACCTTGTCGACGATAATCAAACTTTAAGATCGGCATGAATTTTTTGTTTTAGAGTTACTGCCTTTTATTGAGGTCAATAACAGAAATTATCGCATTTGCAACAATGATATCGACCGGGGGTGTAGCCCAGCCTCGAGTTAATATAATAAAATATATTATAATGAATGATATAATTTCACAGAATTTGAAATAAGTTGTTTTAACAAATGATTTTTTTTTTCTTTTTTTTTAACTGTAAACATCAAGTCGTGTGTGTCAGATCCGAAATGCCTAAACAAAAGTCAATATACTGAACATCTTTTCATGTAAACGCTTCTCAAGTTACTCGAAAAGTTATTATCAGATAGTACTTTAATACCTTTGTATCAAAAAAACACCAGCACATTTTTGTTAAATTTTATATGTCACTGATAAAAGATGAAATTGAAAAATATATACATGATTGCATTTTATAGATCTTTTACGAGAGGCAGTCTCAAATTTTACACAAGCATGTGAAGATTTTAAGAAACGTACAGAAACAGCAAACTTGAATGAGTAAGTACCAGTTGACAATGTTTCCTGCGAAGAAATGTAGATACATTTTCTATTAGCCATTTTTTCTGATAAACTTGGTTATACAAATGATGAGAAATTAGTTTTGAATACGTCAGATCTCAGTGTTTACGATGAATCAACACTTGAAAATGTCATCTTTGTACTAAAATGGAATAGTCCGTGTTAATAAACTGTGATTAAAAGTTCTAAAATGTGCTAACAGGCCATACATGCAAGAGCTGCAGTGTATGTGAAAATCATTGAAATGCTTACCCAGAGATCGCTGGCTTGAACCAAAACGGCTGTATTTGACTGGTTCTGGAGTTGCATGTCAGATCTACAGTTATTGAAAGTATTTATGATAAATTATGATTAATAATTAATAATTAAGTTAATATTAATAGAATATTTCATGTATCCACAGTCCGTTCGAAGTACGGCAAATTAATGACCAACTAATGCAACTGGACAGAGCTTTTCTAGACCCGGCAGGGCTTCCTGGCAGACGATTAAAGAGGTAAAAAGCTCATTAACTTGACTTGGTTTAATTTTCTGTAATATACTTAGCTAAAATGTTATTAATCGAACACTATTCAAAACGGGGAACCGTGGGATTTCTGTAAAAAAAAATGGCTCATGTAGCAATCAGAGGTCCCTGGAGTGTTCCGTAAAATAATTTGTAACCGGAAAATTAAAGAAAGACTGCCTTATAAAACGACAAATCATTAATGACATTTAATTTAATAAAATCCAAAGCATGCTGTATGAGTCATAATAAACAAAAACATTTGAAACTATTGTATCAAGAAAACCGAATTGCAATAACAAGTTATGTTTAATGATTCGACAAGCTTTGGCAGGGATGTTTACTTCTGCCAATTTATTTTTAAGCGGTAACAGAGAAAAGAATACAGATAAAAAACAGAACAGTGTTCAGTATTTTTTCCTGTTTAATGAAAACATTGACATTGGGTGTAAGAGCTTTTCTTGTTTACGTTTTACATAACTTATCTTTAAGGAGAAAGTAAAACATTAAGAATATATACCGTACAATACCTCTCTCAGACAAGATAAGACTTCGTTGATGTTGTTATATTTGATAACATTTTTTTTCATAGGCATATTATTTTTGCTGAAAGTTCGATTGACACGTATTCCGGAAGCAGTTTTCCTGGTCTTGCAGACGCTCTTACAGAGATCAGGGTGGGCAACAACATAGAAAAACAGTGGGAGGATGTAAGGAAACACTTCTCTGTCATCCTCTACAGCATTCAGTCGGCCGCCGGTACTCTCAAGGACGTGTCGGACTTTATGTATGAATACTGACCTGTAACTGAGAGCAGTGTTTATACACAGTCTCGTTAATTCCTCTGGAATATTATTTTAGTTTTTCACTATCTATTATGTTTTGCAGTATTTAAGTGCTATCATCCAGGGTCACTCTCTATGTAGTTTATGGGCAGAGAACGAATAGATAGACAGTAGTTATAGACAATTGTTTGTTTGTTAGTATTTTGTCACTTAACTGGGTTGAGATGTATTATAAAAAAAGTAAACTATATATGTTCAAATTATGATAATAAACTTTGATAAAGTCAATTTTTGTTTTGTGAAATAGTCAAGGGAGGCAACTTTTCGCTGAATACTTTAAAACATCGGTTTAGGTTGTATACTCTAGGTAAAGTTCCTTTCGACAGCGAGCGTTGCCAAAATTCGCCTTTTCTATATTCAATGGTAGGATACTACGTCATCGCGCACCTGTTTTATGCTCTCTCGCGGACCATTTTTTTGTCAACAATCTTTCGCTTTTTTCAGAATGCATTGAAAAAAAAAACCTTTTTCAGGCCTAAACTAGAATTTTACATTATAAAAATTCCTTACGTAAATACAAAGCACACCAGCCAATCTTCGTTGCACAACATGATTTTTGTAACTCTACAGATTTCTTATTGAAGAAGACCATTTTACCTCTCAAGCGACGGATTGTTGATCCGCGAGAGAGCATAAAACAGGTGCGCGATGACGTAGTATCCTACCATTGAATTGCCTTACGTTCACTTGTCACTTTCAGACAAAGAAAAATGAACAGTGCTATAAAACGTTAATTGCGTAAATAAATATGATTTATACTTACATAAATTTGATTCTATCTTGTTAATAGAAATCTCAATACCGAGGCAAGATGTTTCTTCGTTACGGGATGTCAGCTTGTGAACTTAAATTGTTTATTCGTAAAAAATGAAACTATTAAATCATGGGCCAGTATTGCAAAGATAAACTCTTCTACAGAAAACAACATTTGTTTAAGATTGCAGAAAATTGTGCAACACTAATGCATTCAATCATTATTTAAACATTAGACAGAAATCTTTCTCGAAATCTGTCCATAAAACAGGAAGTCTGGTGAATGTTATGGGCAATTTAGATCCCAAACGGAAATATAAATGTCTAATAAATTATTTTAATACTTCTACTAACAGATCGATGCTTCATTATATACCAGTGTCAACATAAAAAAGGATATTTTGCTTTTTTTTTTTAATTACAAGTCTGCCTTAGGAAGACTATTATAAAAGTCTGATGTCATTTTCTATTCACTGTCTAAACATTTATGAGAGGCCAAAGACAGGAATATTTTTTTCAAACTTTAATTTTTCTTATTTATAACTATTTATAACTATCACACAAGAAGACATGGGTGGTCCTCTTTACCGATTCAAATAAGCGAACGAGCAAAAACCTCTTATCTCCTCTTTAATTTTTTCCCAAGGTTTAGCTAGAAAATCACCCCTTTCGTTTGTTAATAAAATGCTTACACGAAGTCAGATCGTGTTATACACAGTACAGTACGGTACGGTACGGTACTGAACGGCACGGTACGATACGATACGGTACAATACGGTTCATTAAAGTACTATACGGTACATTACGGTAAGGGACGGCATAGTTGATGTGGTTGGGTGAAGCAGACATAACTTAAATGTAAAAGTTACAGACATTATCTCATTTCAGATAATTTTGAGATAAAAAGAAATGAGAAAAGGAGAAACAGCTATCCGCAAAGGTTTGTTATATTACTTAATAAATTGGTAAATATAAATACCAAAGCTATAAATAAAAAGATTAAGAGTTAAAATACACGGAATATTAATCATCCGACAGTGAACCGTCGTTAAAGATGCTTCGTTACCTTTTTTATCAAATTACAATGGATGTCCCTGAAAATAGTGTTTGTCACAGTTTTATATTCGTTATTTCAGGTCATCAGAATACGTTATTCTTATTTACCGCCCGTCGGAGTGGGTGTAGAATTATGACATCTGTTTAATGGACATATCCTGTGTTTAACCGACGGTATATAACATAATCTTTTTTTATTGGCTCACTCGCTATAGAAAAAGAGGTACACATATTGAAAACAAAATCTTTAGACTTTAAGATACTTAGAAAGTGTTCAGTTGGAATAAATGGCCATCCACCCTTAAAATTATAATAACCAAATCTCTGATCATGAAAGTAGCCTTATCATAAGATAAGTCTGCACTATCTTTATATCAACTGACTGACCCATTCGAAATCAATCAAATTTACATGATTTTCAGAAAGTTTGTCCAAAAAAAGTCATACTGTTGTTGTTGAAGACAAGTTTCTCGCTACTCAAAACCACTGAACTAACTCTATTGCAATCGTCTACTATCTAGTAGATTGTCTTGTTTTTTTTCTAGATTTTATTTTTAGAAGGGTGTCTTTAAATGAGCCAGACGTAGAATTACACCTTTAATTCCATATACATGTAGTTCAGACATTTTTTCAAGATTAAACTTTTATTTATGTTGTTTGGAATCCGAGTTTTATATTCCTGTTTCTGCATTACATCTCAATCCCAGACGCAATTGCTATATGCCAGACGTTTTGCGATTCAATTCTTGATTTATGGCAGCTTTTAAGTAAATCACAGCGTCTTCTCTTAGTTTTTAGATGCACAGACACGGTTTTTTATCCATTAGATAACATGTACTTGCGCAAAAAATCTCGCTGGCACGTTTATTGTGTGCAGTATATTCTAATCCCTTTATAGTCGCTTGAACAAAGTAACAGCAAGACAATTCGTGCATAAACGTTTATCTGCAGGTTCGATTCGCGAAAAACTCGTAAACTTGTATGTATTTGTTTTATTTTTAATAATTTGAATGTATCACGTATTCAGATGTATGTATTTTTTAAGTTAAAAGGGTGGCACCAAGTCTTTTTAACATGATACTATACCACAAACGCTTATTCTATCTACGTATTGAACCATTGTTAAAATTTTATACACTAAGGACAATTTTGAATGACTTAGTCGGGATGTTTCGCTAAAGGAAATCTTATTCAACAAAATATTTGTTAAAACAATGAAGTTGTCAATAAAGTTGTGTTTCATATTTCTGTACAGGCAGAATTTGCAAAGAGAAAAAAAATAATATGTATAAATTTATTTATTCATGCCTGAATTTGCTATGAGGAATATATGTAATCGTTGAGATAAATTTGTTTTATCTGATGAAGCTATTGTGTACACATTTGCAAGACAAATGACTGATTGATTTAAATGGTAAAAAAGGAAACCTTTCCAGCGAAGTTTTATTTGAATTTTCATTTATACACATGCATAGCACTATTACTGGTCAACAGAACAATCATAGGAACGTCAGGTGAGGACAGGGGTGGGGGCGGGGGGGACGGGGGCTGGTGACAAATTTCGTTGTGACAACGAAAGTAGTTCCAGCAAAAACAACAATAACAACACATTGTCTTCGTAAAACACAAGGCTGCAGAGAAGGGGCTTGGCATACGATGTTTAAAATTATCGCTTGAGGTCTTAAAACGCAGGCAGTTTATTGCATTGTTAAATCTCGGATAAGAATTTTGATAATACCTACAAACGAGAGATTGCGGCACAGATTGTACATTTTAATGTTGTCTAGCTTACATTGGTGGGCGTTGTTTTCTTAGTTTCCAAGCAATATGGCCAAAGTTTTTATTCTATGTTGATTTCCTCGAAATAATTGTAAATTCGTGAATAAGAACGGAAAAGGAATTAAAGTACAGTTACCGCTAGAGAGACATTTGCTGAAACTAGAGTACAAAATCTAATACATTTTAAAATCATTTCATTTGTTTTAATACTGATTTGATATAAAAGATAGTGTTAATCGAGGGTATAAAGTGAACTGTTTCATATGTCATATTCAGATGCAGACAGATCAGCTTGTATGTGTAACTTGATTAGAGATGTACCTTGTCACAACATCTGACAATTTGAACTGCCACTGGCCACGTCTGGACATACACGATTTGTTCCCAAGCTCAACAAAAAATAAAACACTCGTCACATCTCAGATTGATAGGTTTTCTTAAAACGTTGTCTGAAATTAACGTCTGCAGGTGTTATGCAGAGACACATTGACCGAATTCTACTACAAAGTCTGCACGTAAGCTCGTGCTAATCAGAGATACCACGTGATAATAAACATGACACCCGGAAGAAGAAAGCATTATAGTGACCTCTACCCATTGACTGAACAAAAAATGCTTTTGTTGACATGTGTTCTTGAAATAAAACAGTGCGGTTTTAACCTGACCCCTGCCACTTTGAACATAGGTAAAGGTACTAATGTGGCTCTATTTTTCTCAGTCCAGCATATAGGACAATTTCTGTTGGCGTGAAGAAATGAGCGCGTCTTCATTAATCTATAGAAGCAAGGTCTTCTTTCAGACGATATAAAATAAACTAGTCCGTAAAGGATCTTTTCGCTCTTACAGCTGCCGGTAACCAGATCAAGTTCGGTTCTGTTATGTAATGATATAAACATACATTGCTAAGTAAATACTTTCATATCGCCTTTCAAAACAATAGAAGAGAATGCATTTTAATGGCTAAAACGCCCTGCCTCATTAAGCCAACTATATAGCAGCCTCCGACTGTTTACTAATGTGCTACGAACGATTTCTACGATGTTGATTATAAACTTACATACCAACAATGCGAAAGAGAAGTTTTACAAGTTTATGCAGAAAAAAATAAAGGACAAACAAATCTTGAGGCACGTGCAGCAAATTTAAAGGTTTTAGATGAAAGAAATATCATCTCAAAAAGTTAAATGACCCTTGCTGAAGTATTGAACAGGAACTATAACTGATTGCTTCTATAAAACAAAACTTCAGCATATTGAAAGTTTCACAATTCTGATAATTATACGTTCTTGAACAAAGGGGAAAAAACATCCAAAAATCGAATATCAGCGTCAAGGCCGAACTCAAGCCCCCTTTCCCCTGCCTCTATACAACAACATGAAATGCATCACTTTTAAATTACACGTTGCTTTAATTGCATATAATTTTTATTCTAACGTTACAGAACAGATTTCATACAGTCTGTATTCATGTATAACGAACTGACACGTAAAAATATATTTCATTTCACTCTGGGCACATTGTTAACTAAAGACAGACCGTATTATCTCATCTTCAAATTACGCATGGCGTATCTGGTATCTGGCCTTTATAAATAACACAACACTGAAGCCAGGGTTTTATCAAAACACATCGCTGATTGTACTAACGGCTTCTGGCGAGAGTGAAAGAAAGCGCTATTTCAATACAGTGTACTTGGATGCTATGAATGGATAAAGCATTTATAAATTTTATATCCAGGGATACATTAAAACAGGTGAGTATTATTTTTTTATCATGAATTAGTATCATGTAGTAATATTTGGATTTATTGAACTGTGCGTATTCAGTACATAAAATTTAATGAGTTCATTAAAACATAATTAAAAGAGTTTCATAATCAGCGTGAAAATACTTATTTAGAAGTTAATAACATTTTAATGGCCATGTATTCTTTACAGTGGTCAGCACTGTGCATGAAAGAATATAGATTTCTCAATTATGGACAATATTGTAGAAATTATCGTTCCCATAATATTATATCAAATGAAATTGGACACTGAAAACACGGTATAAAAAGGAGTTGATAGAAAATTATTTCATACATGTACAGCTCTCGTACGGAAAGTTAAAATCATATTTATAACTTTATAACATTATCTATAAAAACATAAATTTAAAATGTTTTGTTTTTGTTATGCGCGGTTTATTTTTTTCGTAGTTTTTAAATATAATAAACAAAAAACGGGCATATAATTTCAACTGAATGAGTTTAAACCGCTTCGCCCATTATTACAATTTATGGTGACCTTTTCAGAGTTAGATATAAATTATGACATATTCAATTACAAAACGATAAATGAAAAAAAAATGTCACCTTGAGCAACTGATTTCTAGTCACTTTGACTCCCTTTTTTTCCCTGACAGCTATAAAACTTCAACAGCTGTATAATTTTATAGTGATATTAATTAAGAACAGTATTTTGATGCAGCCATTAATCTACTGTGGTGATTCACTGACAAAAAAACGAGAAACAGAGACAAAATTCCCATGTCAACAAAAAAGTATTAATTTACATAACACCGCGTAACAAAATACATCCAGGTTTATGAGATTTTATGTCTGACGAATATTTCACGTGCGGTGCCTATATTTGTCCGTTAGTCCGTCACGGATATAAGCATTATTATCTAGGGGAATTGACGTTTCTTTTTCTCTTTGACATATTTTGTTAATATCGGTAGTTTAAGGTCATATAGTAACTTAGGTCAATTTAAATGCTTCTTAGACTTGATACATGTGTATTTCATTTTTTTTTTTTTTTTCTTTTTTTTTTGTAATTAGGATTTTTGTTAATACTTCTGGTTTATGTCTTGGCCATATTTGTTGTATTTCTATGTGAATGGCCAAAGGCAAGCAATTGCCGATTTGCTTAATAAAAACTGAACTGAACTGAACTTAAGACAGTTAAAACAGCTGACCAAGAAAACTGAATGTGTTTGTACTTTCGCATTGCGACGATACAGAAGTTTTAAACGCGATCATTTTTTTTTCTCATAAAAGTTTATAATGAATAAAGATGATACCGGACTTGACGTTTAAACTACTAAAATGCATATATGTTTAAAACATATTTAAACATATTTAAATGTTTAGCCACTAGTCGTTATTAACATAATCGGGGGCATTATATGTATAATGAAATTAACTTTATTTCTGAATACTTTTGTATATAAATAAGTGTATAAGTTACATTATGTATGAAATTGTATACAACACACCGAGGAAAAGCCTGCCACAACGTCTATTTTTGTGACATGTCTGATGGGTTTATTATCTCAAATTTCGAGTAAACTATGCGGATTTTTTATGTTTTCAAGATTAACTGCATATGTGAAAAGAGAAAGATTTCAGTTTTATTAGTCATGCATCGTATTAAAAGCTGAAAGCTTTAAGGCCTGTGGTGTTAAATATGTGTACTGTAATAATTGTTTTTTCTACTAACTAGTCTTATAAGAACTAGAAGAAACTATATCTTTTTTTACATTTTCATCTTTCTTTCTTTCTTGCATTATTTGTACTTTCTTTCTTTCTTTCTTTCTTTCTTTCTTTCTTTCTTTCTTTATTTATTTATTTCTTTTTCTTGCATTATTTGTACCTTCTTTCTTTCTTTCTTTTCCTTGCATTATTTGTACCTTCTTTCTTTCTTTCGTTCTTGCATTATTTGTACCGTCTTTCTTTCTTTCTTTCGTTCTAGCATTATTTTGTACCTTCTTTCTTTCTTTCGTTCTTGCATTATTTGTACCTTCTTTCCTTCTTTCGTTCTCGCATTATTTGTATTTTCTTTCCTTCTTTCGTTCTTGTATTATTTGTTCTTCCTTTCCTTCTTTCGTTCTTGCATTATTTGTACCTTCTTTCTTTCTTTCTTTCTTTTTCTTGCATTATTTGTACCTTCTTTCTTTCTATCGTTCTAGCATTATTTTGTACCTTCTTTCTTTCTTTCGTTCTTTCGTTCTTGCATTATTTGTACCTTCTTTCTTTCTTTTGTTCTTGCATTATTTGTACCCTCTTTCCTTCTTTCGTTCTCGCATTATTTGTACCTTCTTTCTTTCTTTCTTTCGTTCTAGCATTATTTTGTACCTTCTTTCTTTCTTTCTTTCGTTCTCGCATTATTTGTACCTTCTTTCTTTCTTTCGTTCTCGCATTATTTGTACCTTCTTTCTTTCTTTCTTTCGTTCTAGCATTATTTTGTACCTTCTTTCTTTCTTTCGTTCTTTCGTTCTTGCATTATTTGTACCTTCTTTCTTTCTTTTGTTCTTGCATTATTTGTACCTTCTTTCCTTCTTTCGTTCTTGCATCATTTGTACCTTTTTTCTTTCTTTCGTTTTTGCATTATTTGTACCTTCTTTCTTTCTTTCGTTCTTGCATTATTTGTACTTTCTTTCGATCTTTCGTTCTCGCATTATTTGTACTTTCTTTCCTTCTTTCGTTCTTGCATTATTTGTACTTTCTTTCTTTCGTTCTTGCATTATTTGTACCTTCTTTCTTTCTTATGTTCTTGCATTATTTGTTGCATTATTTGCACCTTCTTTCGTTCTTGCATTATTTGTACTTTCTTTCTTTCTTTCGTTCTTGCATTATCTGACTTTCTTTCCCAATTTTTATTAGTTAAGTGTTTGTAAAAAGAACTCAGCACATTATGCAGATAAACTAGGAAATCAAGGATTTAGTTAAAAGCTTTAAACCCTATCTGTATAGTAATAATAATAATATAAAATATTTCAATAACAAAGAAATCTGCTGCAGTTTATTTCTACACGGTATCATATTGACATCTTTTCGGTTAAGCACAGCCTCGATCGTCTAAATAAACATATTCCTTTATATGACATTTTGCATTAAGATGTGTTCTCTACTTTTTTTCTTTTTATATGATATGAGATGTATGAGAGAAAAAGCAAATAAACTGTGTGGTTTAAATAAAAGATACAAGAATTAGAATAAAAACAATCGCTTGGGAATTGTCTGCGCTTATACAGTTTTATAATATACAAAGTTAGAGGTTAAATGAAATATGCACATGCAAACTTGTAAAACTGTGTACTTATATGTGAAAACAGCATAAAATTTATGATTTATTATAAACACCTTGACATGTTATATAATAAAATGCTATAAAAGTTTTATGCTATCAACGGCACCTGAATACAATAATTTCTTAATGTCTACATAAATACCTATTTATGTAGCTTAATGTCTCCTTTTTCAGCGACAAAAGTTTCAAGTTTTGATATTTTACAGTCTTCTAACCGGATTTTACACACACACAAAATAAATTAATTAAAAAAAAATAACAACAATAGCTGATTGTTGTTGTTTTTTTTTTCGAATATTGAAATATCAGAACAGAACAGAACAGAACTGAACATATGTTCTTTTTTTTATTCCCGACGGAAAAAAATAACATAGCTTGTCAGGCGGAGGTCTGCTCTTTGTGAATCTAACCTTATAAAACTCGGCAAAAAGTTGCAGAACCGTAACTATGTGCACGCAGCGAGAAAATAAATTGCACATGTGCACACTGCATTTTTTGCGCTTTAAAAGCATATTTATGTAGCTATAAAGAAAATGCCCATTTCTGATGTTAATCATATTTCGCGATCAAATTGTAGATTGAAATGAATGTCTTTTTTTGGTTGAAACAAGGGCTTATTTCTTCCGTTATAGCACCCATTTTCCATTCAGAAGAGTAAAACTGAAGTGAAATTGAAGCTAGCTTTTCACTTTACATGAGAAAATCGAAAAACAAATGTTTAAAGAGGATCACATTTGGATTGGTAAATATGAAATGTCCGATTGATTAAAATGTTACGGACTAAAGGTGTAAATACAGCTGAAGATATTCTGTAGTCGGCGCTGCTCGATGTTTATCTATTTCCCATGAAAGGTTTCACTATTTAAAGTTAAAATCATTTTTACCTCCTTTTAGTAATGTGTTAATGGTGGAATAAAATGTTTGTAAATCACATATGGGGCGAACTGTTGAACAGAGACACTAGTTAATCTTTCTAACACATACATTAGTACACACTGTTTTTAAGTGAATTTAAAAAAAAAAAAAGAATCAAATTTTTGTATATCTGAAAGTGAAAACATTGTTTGTTTGTTCTCATAAAATTATAAACCCAAATGCAACGGTAAACATGGACAATAAAGAAGGTCTGAAATTATCGGGTGTATACCTTTAAAACCTTGCATTTGTGTCACCCGAACCTATTGATAAAGGGGTGATTTGAGGATAACTTTTATCAAAATATTTCTATGTTTATTGTGTTACATGGAGATTTATGAATGTGCGTGGTTTAAAGAAAGGATTTATACATTATTGTGCGGCATCTGTTAAATTTGCGGAACAAAAAATAGAGAATTAAATCGGTAAGTGTCTTAATATATGATGTGTTTTGCACGCATCTTACTTCAATTATTTCAGCAATAAGTGTTGTCAAACGTCTTGATTTAGTAAATCAGTGAACGCCAAAGACATTTACAGAAATAGTCTGTAACTTTCAAATGTTTGTGATGAAAAATATGCAACACCTGTACATAACAAACGTCTAGTGTTTCATTCAGATTATTTCATTTTTCGGTATATTCCATAGAAAAATATTATCTTTAGGAACCCTAAAATTTTAGATTTCTAAGTTGTTTCTTTAAATTTGAAGAAACACATTAAATGTTGACAGTCAGACGGACGGATGGACTTTTTTATTATTAGGGCATTCAAGCACATAGGGACATTAGTTTCAAAATATTTTTTTCTGTTTTCTCTGCGAGCTGATATGTTGGACTGAGGTTAAAAAGTAAAAGTATTGTGAAAACGTTAGCTTCCACAGGCTATGTATGTTACCTATAATTGGACGTTAGTTTCACACGTGACATTATCGGATGAGTGTTACCAAACATTTACCTTTACCTTCAAGACATTCCGGCAATGACAGATACAGAACCGACTTTACAGTAAAGATATCGCGAATCAAATTCAGACCATATAAACCGAAAGCCAAGTATTGCCGTTATATGCTAGGCGTGTAAAAAAAACCAGAAGTGTCTGTGGTATGGGATGCTTCATGGAAGAATAAGCTTCACACATACATACGCTTCACACACCGTAAATATTACAATCTATTACAAGTACTTTAGTTTCCCCACAGATGTGAATGATAAATACATATATATGTTAGCTTTATACATCCGTGGATTTTACGTACAAGTATATGTAAGCGTCAAACATCTGTAAATGTTACGAACAAATATATTAGCTTCATACATCTGTGAGTGTTACGTACAAATATATAAGCTTCTAACATCTGTTATTTTACATACAAATATATGTTAGCGTTGTTCATCTGTGAATGTAATGTTCATATATAATTTTAAGTTAGCTTTATACATATATGAATATTACGTACAAATATATTAGCTTCATACATCTGTGATTGCTACGTACAAGTATATATTAGGTTCATACACATGTGATTATAACGTGCAAATACATGTAAGCTTCATACATCTGTGATTATTACGTACAAATATATTTTAGATTCATACATCTGTGATTGTTACGTACAAATATATGTAAGCGTCATACATCTGTGATTATTACGTACAGATATATGTTAGCTTCATACATCTGTGATTGTTACGTACAAATATATGTAAGCGTCATACATCTGTGATTATTACGTACAAATATATGTAAGCTTCATAAATATGTGAATGTTACTTACAAATATATATTAGCTTCATACATCTGTGAATATTACGAACAAATATATGTAAGCTTTATACATATGTGAATATTACGTACAAATATATTTAAGCTTCATACATCTGTGATAATTATGTACAAATATATGTAAGCTTCATAGATCTGTGGTTATTACGTACAAATATACATTTGCTTCATACATCTGTGATTATTACGTACAAATATGTGTAACCTTAATACATCTGTGAATGTTACATAAGCTTCATACGACTGTAAATATTACATACAGATATATATTAGCTTCATACATCTGTAATTATTACGTACACATACATTTTACCTGTATACATCTGTGAATATTACGGACAGATATGTGTAACCTTCATACATCTGTGATTATTACGTACAAATATATGCAAGCTTCATAAATCTGTGAATGTTACGTACAGATATATGTAAGCTTCATGCATCTGTAAATATTACGTCCATATATATTAGCTTTATACATCCGTGGATATTACGTACACATATATGTTAAATTCATACATCTGTGAATATGACGTACAATTATATGTAAGCTTTAAACATCTGTGAATGTTACGTACAAATATATTAGCTTCATACACATACATCAGTGAATGTTACGTAGAAATATGTTAGCTTCTTACATCTGTTCATACATCTGTAATTTCTATATAGAAATATATGTTAGCGTTGCACATCTGTGAATGTAACGTGCATATATAAGTTAGCTTTTAACACCTATGAATATTACGTACACATTAGCTGCTTACATCTGTTATTATAACGTACAAATAAATGTAAGCTTCATACATCTGTGTTATTTCGAACAACTATATGTTAGTTTTGCACATCTGTGAATGTAACGTACATATATATGTTAGCTTCATAGATCTGTGATTGTTACGTACAAATATATAAGCTTCATACATCTGTTAGCGTTGCACATACGTGAATGTAACGTGCATATAAAGTTAGCTTTATACATATGTGATTGCTACGTACAAAGATATATGTAAGCTTTGCACATCTGTTATGTACAAATATTATGTTAACTTCGCATATCTGTGAATGTTACGTACACATATTATGTTACCCTTGCACATCTGTGATTGTTACGTACAAAGATATGTTAGCTATGCACATCTCTGAATGTTATATATACATATTATTTTAGCTTTGCACATCTGTGAATGTTACGTACAAAGATATGTTAGCTTTGCACATCTGCGATTGTTACGCACAAAGATATGTTAGCTTTGCACATCTGTGAATGTTTTGTACAAATAATATGTTAGCTTCATACATCTGTGAATGTTATGTACACATATATGTTAGCTTTGCACACCTGTGAATGTTATGTACAAATATTATGTTAGCTTCATACATGTGTGAACGATATGTACATCTTTCGTAAAAGCCAGACATTGTCATCAAGATAATTCAAGGTAGGTAACATTTCTAGGTGAAACGGGTGATGACTGAGTGATGATCAACAGTGTTTTTAATACACCATTGATGCTTAAAAACTCAAGTTCGGATTCAAATTGATTGGTTCTTTTGGCCAATTACGTATAAATGAGGTATGATAGCGAATTGTAAAGTGTAAATGTTCTCTGTTCGGTATCTGATTCAGGATCAATGTAACTGGTCCTATTAACAAGTTTTCTCTTGTTATTTTTTCCAAGGGTTCTCTGTCTATTTTGAAGTAAGAACATGTGATTTTTTCTTTCCGTGAATCTTTACAAAATTCGGTATGTAGCACTTATCTGTAAATGTCACTTGTAAAGCTAACGTGCAAATGTGTGAAGATTACCATGCAGTGTTAAAATACTGAAATATCTAAACAGTTTCAGGGCGTTGGGATTTTGAGCAAACCGTACCAACGACAAACAATATGAAATAATAGAAAATTTGATTCGGAGTACTAATAGGCGAATCTGTTAGGGGTTTTTTTCTGTAAGAACTAATGATAAATGTGCAGTTCAATGTCTGGTTTTTGAACTCATGTCTGCATATATTATGTACTTAATTTTGCACATGCTATTGAATACTAATGTGACTCAGTTTACCTAACTCATTAATGCCTTATGGGTTATGCCATCCTTGTTAGTTGGACGAGCTCATTTTCAATTAAAAAGGTTTCTGGTATAATTTTTCAATTTCATTCTATTTAGGGTACAGCGTCCTTAATGCAAACAGTGTAGACCCTGAGCAGACGCCACATCTTGCGTCAATATGCGGCGTCTGATCTGGGTCAATATGCGGCGTCTGATCTGGCTCAATATGCGGCGTCTGATCTGGCTCAATATGTGGCGTCTGATCTGGGTTTGCACTGTTTGTCTATGTCTAATTGTGTGGACGCTAGGATTAATGGGTTCATATACGTGATATTTACCCAAAATATTCTACTAATGCTAACTTATATATCAGGATTATTGGAAAATAACTACGCAAAGGATTTATGATGATTTGTGACGTAACTATTGATTAAGGTGACGTAACTATTGATTAAGGTATTAATTGGTTCAAAAAAGAGAAATAAGATCTGCAAATTCTACACGCGCGAAACAAACGACTGTCATTAGATAACAGAAAAAAAAAAAAAATAAAACGATTGACAGCAAAACCATTCGCTGTTAATAGTATCGATTTTGTCAGTTTTCACACCTTCCATTAATTACAATTACTGTTTCTTGAATTACAGCAAAAACATCATGCCTAAATCAAATTAATTTTCCTTTTTGAATTAACTTTAGATTGCAATTTTATCGAGCGCAAAATAATGCTTATTTTTTCCGTTTTAATAGCTACTTTTTAAATGTCAAAATGCTATTGAAATAGCACAAAGCGGCGAAGTATGAACTTTGAGATTTTTACCAAGATAGTTTTGTGACATAAATCAGTTTAAAAAAAATGTTTATCTCGATTATAAAACACTAAGGTACTTGTCAGAAAAGATTGCGCTGTTGAATTGACGGGGCAGGGCATTTCAGTGGCAGTGGAAAGAGTTTATTGTCTTGCAAGATTTAAAGCGGCTGTTTCACATATTGTATAAAAAGCGCTTTCAGGAACAATTTCTGAATGTTTTACTCCACATCAGGTAAAAATACGTATTATGTTTTAGTGGATAAAACATAGAGAGATAATTCTTTTAAAATAACTAGAGTTTTAGAGTAGATGTACGTGCATAAGTCATTTAGAATTATCTAATTACTGCCTTGGGTATGCTTAAAATTAATTCAGCTTTGAACTCTTTTTGCTGCATTTTGTGTTGGCTTGTAATGGTTCAAAAGTGTATTCAAAAATACTTTTCTGACCTGCAGTTGGAGAAACAAATTTGCCAGAAGTGCGTTTCTAAATGAGCATTCGAATCCCCAGCTACATCCAGGAAGTGAATTTTCGAACGTGCCTTTTAATCCCCAATTGCCAGCCAGAAAAAAAAAATGTCGATTGCACATTTGAATCCCCAAATACTAGCCAACTTCACAGACCTTTTCAATTTCAACTGACTAATTTTTCCACAAATGTTTTTATCCTACATAATCATTCATCGACTAAATGTTATTTCGGTGTCTTCTGTTTAATCTCCATACTCAACAAGAACACGTCGCATTATTCAAAGCAAACATACACGACAGATGCTTTAAATGGGATGGTATTATTTTTCGCTGTTGACACTTGAATAGAATGCATTAATTGTTGTGTTAAGCCAGCGGGGTAGGATACAAATAATAGACCAAGCGAGTGCAAGTAAAGAACACGGATATTAAAGAAAGGTTAGCTAAATACTTATCATTACTTAAGTATTTTGCACTTCATAAACATGGTTGTTTAAATAGAAAAAAAATACATGTAAATGGTTCAGAATACGACTTGACTGGGTTTAAGCATTTGTTGCCTGCATGGTATTGTAGACAGTATTGTAATTGCAATTAGTAATTACGGTGAAAATGATACAACGAAACATTCAATTATATCTCTCATTTCTCGAAATTGATTAGGGAAAACGTTTTTGTGCCATTTTCGTTGCACTGTAGTCTTTAGAATTTTCTTGGTTAGAAAATAAAATGTCTATGAAGTTTCTGCCAATAACAAAATGAATTAAGGCTATTTTTTGCCTTACCCATTGCAGAGCATGTGATGCTAGTTTTTTCAAGATAATTTCTGACATTCGAAGGTTGATTTTCCTGGATATGTTATGTCGAATTTATCTAGCCAAGAAAATAATTGGGATTACTAGCCGCCGAGTGACACATCCAATTAGTCTCATCCAGGATGTAACAGTATTATTGGAAAAGACATCCACTATACACTCCCTTATCCATTGTTTCTCGAAGAAACGAAAATAAAATATGCTTGTAAAATGTTATCATTCAGGATCTTATCTGTTACTGTGGCGGTAACAGTCCGGATGGTATGGATAAATACCCGTAACCCGGACCCCTTTAAGTGTAGACTACTAAAATATACATGCAGAGTATTGCAAAGATAAGAAAGGCTTAAGAGAAAGAATCCTGGCAATATCTTACTTGTAGTGTCAAAGACTGCACAAATTGTTTCAACAAGACAGTTAAATGTCTTATTATATGTATTAACTAAATACATTGTATTTGTTTCAAGCAAATTTACAAAGTTTGCAGAGAGGTGTTTAAAATCGGGTATACTTTAACCTTAACACGCACGAGAAAAAAATAAACTGCACACGAAAATAGCCGGAAAAAAAACACTTTTTATTCAAAATATCCAAAGACCGTTCACCGCGACAAAACTGCGTTTGTAAAAAGTTTTCCTAACACGATTTGAAGTAACAAGATATCTCACAGCATTCCAGTGACATCAATTGTGAAGACAAGATAATTAGCCAAATTTTCCCCCAGTTAATAGGACGCACGCTGAGGTTTTCAGTGTCAACATTAACACTACCAAATAGAGAATAATGACTTGTAAATACAGGGGAGATAATTTAGGTCGGTTCTTTCTCATACTGCCTTTTGCACTGTTTCAGTTAGGTGGACAGATTGGTGTCCCTTTATCTCCCTTATTTCTGTCGTTTAATAATGTAAAAGGCCAGTACAGCAAGGCTTGACCCCGTGTCTCTCAATCAATGAAAGGTTACAGTGCTGCATGAGACAGGGGGGAGATAGATTGATTCAATAAACAATTGTCTTTCAATCTTAATTCTGACATTATAAATATGATGTTCGAACATCTGTAAACTACACAGCCATTTTTATTTTTATTTTATTTTTTTATTTATCTTTATTATTATTATTATCATTGTTGTTGTTTCTTCTTCTTCTTTTTCTTGTTTTTCTTTTGCCATGACATTTATTTACTGCAAAGAACTCATACAGACGTAAGGACAGAACGCGCTGGGGAGCATTTAATTTCTTTTTTTTTTTTTTTTTTTTCTTTTTTTTGTAATTTCAACTGCAAGTACATACAATGCGTATGTAATTTCTGTAGACATTAACTGTGTATGGGGTTCTTTTTGTCAATATTGTATTAGTCTTAGAAATGATATTGATTGCATAACCTATAGAATTACCGCCAACAGTTTATAAGAGTTCTTGCTGTCGTCTGCTTTTCTACGAAATAGACATTTTGGCAGCGTTGAGGGTTTTCAATCTTGCATAGATGTAAACCATGTTGCTGGATTTGGCAGACGTCAGAATTCATTATTATTTCCTTTATAAAACAGAAAAGCGTATTTTTTGGATTCAAACTTGTAGTTTTTGGCAGGTTTTCAGTATATTGACTAAATTGTGTAATAGGTACATCCTCCTGCAGCTTCACAGAGAAAATAATTTGAGTACGTAATACCAGTGACGTTGTTTGGTATCTACATGTCGTAGGTTCGAATCTGTTCAGAGACAGCGTATGCAAAGTCTCTTGCTTTGCGTCGTGACTCGGCTCCGAGGTTGCATCAAGATATCTTGTCCTTTTATTTGGTCAGTAATAGATGAAAAATAAAGAAAGAAAGAAATAAAACGAAAGAACAGTTTTAATAAGCTTGTATATTTTTCAGCATCATCATTTAGTTAAATACACGTAAAAGTAGAATAGAAACAGGATAATGTGTTATAAATCAATAGTTATCAATATAAATGGTCATAGACAATCTGACAAAAAAAAAGACGAACAACTGCATGGCTATTCAAATGTTGTTTCGTCGCAGAAAGCACGCGTTTGTGCATAAAGAACTCTAATGTAGTTATATAATTACTGTAAGATTTTATCGACTGGTACATTCTCTCTAGCACACTTGTAATAACCTCGTCGAAGATGGCACGGTACACACTGAGAATAAACTCCGCTATGATAATAGACAATCAATTTCCTAGCTTAATCTTTTGTCATACTTAGTTCTTATACTTAGTACAGATAATCGCCTTATATAGACATCTCTGTATGAAAAGCGATTGTATTTGAAGGAATAATTGTTGTTTCGAGGTAAAGAAAGTTGATATTTTTGTTATTTTCTTGAAAAGATATTTTGCTATATTTACAATGCTAGATGAAGTTGTCGTTGTATTATTTCCTGAATTTTGAAACTCATTATCAATCCATTAATTTTTACTCAAATGTAATTCTAAATCTAGGGTTTTAAAACGAATGAAAAATCTATTTGAAACGGTCAACAGTGAAAGTAAACACATTTTAATCAGAATTTCGAAAAAAAGCAGTATTTTCTTATATTTCAAACGACATTTAAAAAAAAAACAAAGTGAAGATTTGGTCTATTTTCACATGTTTGAATAATTATTTTATTCAGTTTTTGACGTTTTCATTATACAAAAAAAACATAGGGGAGAAAATTAAATGTGTAAAATCTGCCTTAACAGATTTAAAAAAGAAAAGCGTAGAGGAATGTTTTCAAGTTTAATTGCTTTGGTAATTATCTTTTGCATGTTTCATGCAATAAAAGTGAATTAGCTTTTAGCATTAAGCTGGAAGCTCCGTCAGTTCATAAGATCTTTTTTTCTAGAAATAGTTTCTACCGTCTCTGTGAGTCATGCCAAAACTTTAGACACAGATATGAGTTTCTTTTCGCCTGTTTTTTAACTTGTCGCTCGATTGTCTTTCTGAAGCTTGCGTTTTACTAAAAAGTGCTTGTAATTACTTTTAACACCATCTATCTATTTAGTACTGTTTAAGTTGCTTTCCGACCCAAGTTAAAAAGTTGCTCAATTATGACTTGTTCTGTTATGCATTTTTGTCCATTTCTGTCCTTGTCTAACCAGCATAATGAGTCAGTTCAGTTCAGTGTAGCACATGCCAGTGTAGAGCAGTTCAGTTCAGTGTAGCACATGTCAGTGTAGAACAGTTCAGTTCAGTGTAGCACATGTCAGTGTAGAGTAGTTCAGTTCAGTGTAGCACATGTCAGTGTAGAGCAGTTCAGTTCAGATGAGTTCCTTTATGTGCAGTGTAGTGCAGTGCCGCTAACCTATACTAAACTTCGTTCAGCTCAGCTCAACTCAGATCTGCTCAGGTCTGCTCAGCTCTGATCTCTTCTGCTCAGCTCTGATCTGCTATGTTCTGCTCTGATCTGCTCAGCTCAGCTCTGTTCTGCTCAGCTCTGATCTGCTATGTTCTGCTCTGATCTGCTCAGCTCAGCTCAGCTCTGATCTGCTATTTTCTGCTCTGATCTGCTCAACTCAGATCTGCTCAGCCCAGCTCCGCTCTGCTTTGTTCTGCTCAGCTCTGATCTGTTAACTTCTGCTCTGATATGCTCAACTCAGATCTGCTCAGCTCAACTCAGCTCTGCTCTGATCTGCTATGTTCTACTCTTATCTGCTCAGCTCAGCTCTGTTCTGTTCTGCTTTGCTTTGCTGTGCTTTGATCTGATCTGCTTCGTTCTTCTCTGTTCTTTAATGTTTGGTTCCGTTCATTTCTCATTTGATCTACAATTATCTGTAGTGCCAAGTTCTGCTCGAATCAGTATTCTTACATTAGTTCACTAGATACATTGAAAAGTAGCCAAGACCGTGTAAAGTAAATTTAGATAAAGGGGCTGAAAAAGTTATAGTATTAGCTCGTACATTATTTTTGTTGTACTGCATACCTAGTCGTTTTAATATAAAATGCCACAACAGATATAATTGATGTCGGGTGCACCTATTAGTCACTGTTCATCTTGACAAAACTGTTTTTTCAAAGAATTTTCAAGGCTGCAAAAATGACAATTATAATTATGAAAAGAGTGAATGAAAATATTGTGAAAAAAAGAAAATGTTTCAAAACGTTAAAAACAGGTTTACTTAAATCATGAATAACACCAGCATTGTTGTTGTTGTTGTTGTTCATTTTCGAATTTAGCTGACGTTAGAAAAATGATAGCATCATACATTTACATGATCATCACCTTAACTAAAGTATAAATAATTTATAAGTGTTATATTTCAAAGTCAAAGTAATGCATCTTATCACTGATATCACCATTATCATCATTGTCATTATCTGAATTTCACGTAATTGTTCTAAATATGTTATCTTCTTTAAATAGTTATTGTAATTATTTAATAATCATTTTCATATTTATTTCTTTATTATTATTATCATCATCGTTATTGTTGTTGTTAGCAAATTTAGGCGCCAGGCGAGGAAAACATATTATATTTATCTTTTTAGCTCACCTGAGCACTATGTGCTCAAATTGCGCTTGTGTGGTTGCCCTGTGTCCGTTGTGCGTCGTACGTTGTGAATTGTGGGTCGTGCGCCGTCAACTTTTTAAAACAACATCTTCTCATAAACCATAAGGTGAGAGTTGATAATACTTTGCAGTAATGCTCCTTGCTTGAAGTTTTACCAATGTTGCTCCAAGAATTCTATTCCATGCAGAACTCTGGTTGCAATGGCAAAAAAGGATGAAAAACTTTAAAAAATCTTCTTGTCTAAAACTACTGAGATCTGAAATTTGGTGTGTAGCATTGTAAGCATTGTCTAGTGGACCTCTACCAAGTTTGTAAAAATGTTGTCCCCAGGGTCACTATTTATCCCGCCAGAGGGACCTCATGTTTTACATAGAAATATAAAGAAAAATATCTAAAGAGCTGCTTGTCAGAAACCACAAGGACCTAAGTTCTGATATTTGGCATGAATCATCTATAAAGTTTAATCAAATTATGTCCCTCGGGTCACTATTAGCCGCAAAATAGGGGTCACATGTTTTACATAGAAATGCTGAGGGAAATCTTTAAGGTTCTCCTTCTACAAAACCACAAGGCCCAACGTTCTGAAATTTAAAATGAAGCACTGTCTAGTGGACCCTTACCAAAACTGCTTAAACTTTCCCCCTGTGGTCATTTTTGCTCTGCCTCGGGTAGCAGATATTTTATATTGACAAATACAGGGAAATTAAAACTTTAAAAATCTCCTTGTCAGAAACAGTAAGGGTGAGACTTTTGAAATTTGAAGCAAAGCATTATTGAATGGACGTCTACCAGGTTTGCTCAAATTATGTACCTGAGGTTATTGGCCCTGCCATAGAGTCACATGTTTTACATAGAATATAGACGAAACTCTTTTAAATTTTTCTTCTGAAACTACATGGTCCAGAGTTTTGAAAGTTTGCATGAAGCCTTCTTACATTTGCGACGTTATTATTTTTTCACGTACTCATAAACAAAATGCAAGAAATAAACAAGAATTTCAAAGCCAGACGCATACGTAAGGCTGTTGATATCAAATCATGTATATAGATATATCATGAAACATTTTTGCTAAAGATTGTTAGATATGGTTTCTTTTATTAATTTTGATTATTGTAATACAGATCTATATATATTTTCTTCTCTTTTCGTTACAGAAAGTTACAGTAATTGCACCTGCGTATACCTACGTGACTTTGCATGAAAACATGCAATTGACAGCGGGAGGTGTGTCAAGTTTATGATGACAAATAAATAACCAGTGTACAGCTACAGTTGTATAATTTGAAATCCTTCAGTTCGACATGTTTTGGAAGTTTAAAAGACGGCATAAAAATGGTATATGGAAACATGGGTTATATTATTTTAGTGTTCTAGTAGTGTTATTTCTTTTTATAAATATTATGACGTTTCACAGAAATTTCGCAGCTCTCGAAGGCGAAAATAATGTGGACCCTGGGGGCACGCCATTTTCTTCTAATGTAGGAGACGCTGGTTTAAAATACGATGTCTTTCAGGAGAGAAAATTGAAATTTCGCAGAAACCAGCGTTATGTGTTTCAAAGTAAATTAAGAAAACTCCTTGACATTATGGAAAGTAATTTAGAGAACACTGCCGCTTTTGGCACTCCAGAAAATGAAATTCCATTTGAGAGATATTTTCCAGATCGTCTGCTTTACTGTGATGATATTTTGAATATAACGGATATGACATATATGGCTTCCGGTTGGACGAAAGCTGTATATAAGGGGACGTTTAAGGGTTCTCCAGTTGCCATAAAGACGGTAGACGCCAAGGGACAGGACGTTACAACGTGCATGGAATCCGGAAGGACGCGTACATTCTGTTTTCTGAAAGCTGCCAAAAAGATTGTTAAAGAAATTGTTGTTCTAGAGGCTTTGGCCGGTGAAAATGTATTAAAGGTAAAATATAACAAACTTTAGAAATGCAATGTTACTGGCATTTTAATTGCACAATTGCATTTTTTAAAGACGTCATTTACATCGTTTCATGCTTCATGTACAATTATGTTGTTAATAGAAAATAGAACAAATGTAAAGACTTTATATTAACAGATGATAAGTGTGTTATCGATCCATTATTTTCCTGTCATCAGTTGTATGTCACATACGCCACTACATATATTTTAATCTGTATCGCGCAGGTGCTTGGCTTCTGTCTTCCGCGCAATGCAGACGACAATCTGTGGGTTGCCATGGTAACGGAATTAGGAGAAGCCGTGGATTTAATAAAACTGCTTCAAATGTCATGGGAAGACAGGCTTAAAGTAAGTATAATTAGGTGTTATCTCTGGCCTCCCTTATATGGATAAATCATCGACCAGCAATTCTAGGAAACTCACGATATGAAACGCTCGCTGTTGAAACAAGCAAGTGTAATAAAGTTTGCGGAATTCCCGAGAGTGATGTATTTACGGATCTGAGCACGAGATATCGTGTTTATTTAAACTTTCAATGATTTCGTATGAACGCAGAGGCTAAAAAGAAAACAAATAAAACATAATTCTACAGACATTAAGATACCATGCATGGAGATTCGGAAACAACTGCCATCACTTTTTCTGTTTTTACTTTGATACATTACGTTAAACACCCAAGACCCCACTCAGAAGGGTCTTACTTGCACTTACCAGAAAAGTTTTAATTTATTGCAAAAGTCAATAACAATTAAGTTATTAAACAAAAAAAGGTTTCCATACAAAGCGCGTGATAAGGGCGTACACGAGTAATTTGATATTTCTCATTTTCAAAGCTGCATTAGTAGAACGAAATTGGACTGGTTATTAATTACACGTATTTTGAAATTTAATGTAACACAATTTTGCGATAGGAAAGAAAAATGTATTTAATTGATACAACTGAATCTAATTAGGTTATTTCTATTTAAAAACAATTGTCTTATTTTCCTCAAATACAAAAAAAAAAAATAATTGTACTATTAACTATATGAAAGAATTCCAGGGGAAAAATAACAAACGCTGGAATTAGAGAGCGAAATATCTGCGTAATGAAGATTAATGTTAGGGCGAGAATCCGACAGATTGTAGCAATCATTCCTGATATTTTCTGTATTTTTGTTTCTTCTACGTCAGGTTAGACCTGATAAACACACCGGAACCGGTGCATACTCACATAAATCACTGATAAAAAGAGCAGGCATGCTAATATTTTAGAATTCCTTTGATAAATTAGCCGTCTTCTTTCCGTATGTAACCGCTAGTGTTACCGACAATTAATTGATCAGGAACACTTTTTGGGGTTAGTTTATTTGTTTTTATTCCGTTTAATGGAGTATGTCAAGATATTTTGATGAAATAAAACGCGATAAATTTTGAATGCGGGTTGATAAGGAACTTTTTGTACCCAACGTCTAGAGTCAGTATTCCTGTATGCACGCGGGATCTAGATTACAATCTAACAAACAGATTAAGTCGAATGATTTTGGTGCTTCTTTCGGATTTTGACAGTCAAAGCAGACTATTTTGGGAGAATTGTGAAGGTGTTAGCTTCACAGCTACGTTAGCTTCACACGGTGTGAATTAAACTTGTGACTTTTCACACCTCATTCGTTAAATTTACATTTAGATCTATTTGCCTTTATTGGATAAGGGATGACGACGAGTCCGTGAAAATAGCAATATCAGGAAATCAATCAGGTCGACATATTGAATGTAGAGCCGAATGTCCAGCTGGCTCAACATTCAGGTCGACTTTTTTTACCTTTGTTTTTCAGATTTGACTAAAGTTTTCCACATGTCGAGCGAAATGTCGATCTGAGACAATATTCAGCTCGATGTTTCATTTGAGCCTTTTTTCTTGTTTATGTATGTGTATACGAACGTCAAGATTGCTTTTTTATCTTAAAGTTTTTAGTTTCCTAGCTCAGCATTGAAACGAAAAAACACTGAATATCGAGCTGAGTGCTGAGCTCGGCATTCAGAAAACGAGAAAAAACAACAGCAAAGAATATCGAGCTGAATGTTGAGGCATGTAGACCTTTGGCTCGATATTCAGAAAAAAAGGGGGAAAAAAACAAAAGAAATGTCGAGCCGAATGATGATTGATGATCTCAGAACCAACTTCTCGGACCTGATGACGACGAAATATGATTACGTTTTTCTTTATCCTTATTTGCTTCAGTCCGTCTGACTTTCTAGCCTTAAAATACCACTGTCAGTTTTCGATGGTCACATTTATCTTCTGTCTCTGTGTGATTCATGTCTATGATCTGTATCTTTTGATACTATTCAGTCTTTTGGGATAATCTTCCTGTATTTATTCAAGTTATTCTTCCTATTCTAACCCAAAAGTGAGATTTCTCTGTCAATTAGAATCTGTGAGATTTACAAAAGGTTCATAAGGTATTTATATGATACGTAAACTTGAAAAAAAATCCAATGTGTGATTTTTCGTACATTTACATATACATATGTGAAGCTACCGTGTATGACTTACACACACATGTTACGTTTATATGCGAATATACATAACTTACACACATATGTTAAGCTTGCGTGTCATTGTACATAACTTACACACATATGTGAAGCTATCGTGCATAACTTACATACACATATGTTAAGCTTATGTTCAAATATACATAACTTACACACATATTTGAAGCTTGCATGTCATTGTACATAACGCACACATATGTCAAGCATACGTGCAATTATGAATAACTTACACACACATATGTGAAGCTTTAGTGCAATAATATATAACTTACACGCATATGTGAAGGTTGCGTGTAATTGAACGTACCTTACACACATCTGTTAATGTTGCGTGAAATTGTACATAACTTACACACATATGTGAAGCTTTCATGTAATTGTACACACATATGTGGAACTTACGTGCAATTGTACATAACTTACACACATATGTGAAGTTTACGTGTAGTTAGCACACATAGTCACATGCAACTATACATTCGAAGTTTGCGTGCAATTATACATAAGTTTTATGTATGTGCAATTATACATATCATAACTTACACATAATTTATAATTATGTGAAGCTTGCGTGCAATTATACATAACTTACACACAAAAATTGCTAACAAAGGTTTGATGCTTACGTCTTCACAGTACTTGTTCATTTATATCTATATATTAGATTTTCTGTCCTTGACCTGTGTTACATACTTTGATGTAACATGCCATAAGTCAACCATTACCGTACAGTTCTACTGAATAATATGTTAGAATTTTCGTTTGGCCGTTCGTTCGTTCATCTTTCGTTTCTTCGTGCTTGCTGTCTTCTAAAAACCATGTAACATTTCCTTATTCAACTTTTAATTGAATTACAATTTTACAAAACAGAGGCGGGGAATTATAATGAGATAGGAACTAGAAGTAACACGGAACTAGTGAGATATATCTCGTGCTGCAGTTTTCTCTAACGAGCACGTGTGTGCATGGCAAAAATAACAGATTTCTTTCATTATCTTAGCTCCATCTTGCATCAACATGGAGAAAGGAAAGAAATATTGCTGTCAGGTTCGTTTATCTACACAGTAAATAACTAATAAGCCAAATTGACATTTGTTTCACTCACTTGAAAATAACTCAACGTTTTAATTGTAAGATAGATGCATTTTTTTTCTCCCAGGGAGTTCCTGGAGCGACAGAAATTCGCAACATTTACAAAACTTGGCGTCAGAGATACCGTGCGCAAGATTTTTGGGGAGAAAATTGCTGTTACATAACAGAAAAATAAAAGGTTTATCGTAATTGCGCTATTTACCACCGGTCTTTACTTAGAATTCACTTTTATTTTATACCAAAACTTTATCAAAACTCTATGGAATACTCTCTAGTCCTAACAATTAATAAACTGAATGCTGCAGTTCGTTACTGTACGGAAATTTGAACAGGTTTCATAAACAGTAGCCTGGCTGCAGGCTATATGATTTTTTTTATATTGTTGCATAGATATATTAAATGTTTGTTATCTCTCTAATAGCAGCATTTTTTCCTCTGCTAGCAGTTACAATTCCAGCCAAGAAAAAATAACTCTGTAGTTAGAAAGGCACTTAATAGTCATTTAGGTTATCATTATTAAGGAATAGCATTAATTGCTTGGTCTGAAACAAGGCTACATTAACAGCCATAAATAAATAAATAAATAAATAAATAAATAAATAAAAACACTCTATAACTTCTTGTACATATGTTTGTTGTTTTACCTCGGAATTTTTAGTATATTCCGATTTGCACTTCTATTGATCGAAAATATATTTATAGGATAGACCATATATCACTGCTACGTTTGATTTATACATGTAAGAACATCATTTTTATGCCCCGAAGGGAGGCATATAATAATGTACTGTTTGTCCGTCCGTCTGTCCAGTAAAATCTTTTCCTCGCTTCATCTCCAAAACCGCTGGAGGGATTTCATTGAAGTTATAGGCACTTAGTCATTTTTTACTCTAACTTCTATATTAAAATCTTGTCCACGCTTCCTTTTTTAATATCTAATTGTCTGTTGTGATAAAGTATTTTTCTATATTGTATTTATGTTATAATGTAATACATGTATCAATATTTAATATAAACATCTATGTGTAAGGTCAATGAGGGTTTGATCCCCGACCCTCATTTGTACCTATGACGGGGTTAGATAAATGGGGTTACCTCAAATGAGGACCTGGAAAAAAAAGAAATCTTGTCAACGCTTCATCTCCAGAACCACTGGAGGATTTCATTGAAACTACACAGGAATGTTTGTCACCAAACCTAGCTGTGCATATCGTCAGGAGTTTCTGGTCGGATTATTTTTGGCAGTGTTATGGGCCCTTAATCATTTTTACTATAACTTCTTTATTTAAATCTTGTCCAAGCTACATCTCCAAAACCACTAGGGGGTTTTTATTATATATAAAACATCAGTAGGGGTTGGGAATAAAATCATATTGTTCGTATTCAAGGCCAAACTCACAGCTTTCTATTTTATTGATTAATTATGTCTTCAACCTTCATATAAGAATCTGAAGCAGAAAAACATTACTTTACCATTTACCTTCAGTTCATGCTCTATTTTTTGTTTGATCTCTTTTCCACAGGCATATTCAATTATAATTTATATTTACACCAGTTTCACTTCAAAGCTATATTTCGGGGGCATATGTCAATTTCCAGTGACAGCTCTTGTTTTATCTAATGACAGTCGTTTGTTTGGCACGTGCAGAATCTGCAGATTTTATTTCTATTTTTTTCACAAATTAATACCTCAATCAATAGTTACTTCAAAAATTATCATATCATTTATACAAATCCTTTATGTAATTATTTTCCCATATTCCTGATATATAAGTTAGCATTAGTAGAATATTTTGGATAAATATTTCATACATGAATGGACAGGGTTAGTTTTGTTTCTGTTTCTCAAATTTCTTCACCCCGTTACCCGTGCTTGCCGATCAAAAAGAAACACTCTTTATATGAAAATCTAGGTGACTGAGCTCACAGGCCGCTACGGTTAGGACCCTAGGCCGTTGGGTCGCCATTTTTATGAACATGATACATATAAACTCTCATTTTTGGAGGCTTCCTTTTTCAGATCCGATAGAAAGTTTCTGTTGTTATTTGTTCCGTTTTTTTTCTTATTTCATTCGTCCATTCATGGGTTTATGGTGAATTGTTATTCGAAAATTTCAGTTGAGCAATTGCGGCGGCTGTTATTTGTCTGCTGTCAAGTTCATGTTGAGTGAAAAACAAGTTTTAGTTTTCTATTAGGAAATCCTTTTAAGTCTTACATAATATACTCTAAGACTAACGTTGTGCTGTTGAAATAAACATCTGTCAATCATGTAGTCGAGAGGTAGCACCTGTGTTTTGAAAGGCGTCTATAATGTTTACATTTCACCAGGATGTTTATGATTATCCAACTGCCTCTGTCTGTTCTGCTATGCAGATACAAAACACGTTACCTCGCATGCTTCATTACGTATTTTTTTCGCGTGTCATGCAAAGAATCTCAATGCTTCAGGTCTTAAATCTTAAGTTATAGATAAAGTGGCTAATACAGTTCAAGTTATACATGCGGTAATAAAGTCTGGGAAAGGGAGGGGTCTAGCATTCTTTACATCAAAAACTTCCATCGTTTAAATGATTTATTGCTTTGTAACTGTAAACAATGAAGAGATTTTGTTGTAAAAAACAATAATGTTTACTTTTAAGACTTTTATAACTTATGTTTAACAATGACAATATGTGTTAGGAACATTGACAGTAAGTTGTAGGAACAACGACAATAGGCTTATGAGGAAGGAACAATGACAATATGAGGTAGGAACAATGACAATATGAGGTAGGAACAATGACAATATGAGGTAAGAACAATGACAATATAAGGTAGGAACAATGACAATATGAGATAGGAACTATGACAATATGAGGTAGGAACAATAACAATATGAAGTAGGAACAATATCAATATGAAGTAGGAACAATAACAATATGTAACAATGGCAATATGAGGTAGGAACAATGACAATATGAGATAGGAACAATGACAATATAAGGTAGGAACAATGACAATATGAGGTAGGAACAATATCAATATGAGGTAAGAACAATGACAATATGAGATAGGAACAATGACAAAATGAGATAGGAACAATGACAATATGAGGTAGGAACAATGACAATATGAGGTAGGAACAATGACAATATGAGGTAGGAACAATATCAATATGAGGTAAGAACAATGACAATATGAGATAGGAACAATGACAATATGAGATAGGAACAATGACAATATGAGGTAGGAACAATGACAATATGAGGTAAGAACAATGACAATATAAGGTAGGAACAATACCATTTGAAGTAGGAACAATAACAATATGAGGTATAAACAATGACAATATGAGGTAGGAACAATATCAATATGAAGTAGGAACAATAACAATATGTAACAATGGCAATATGAGGTAGGAACAATGACAATATGAGGTATGAACAATAACAATATGAAGTAGGAACAATAACAATATGAGGTAGAAACAATGAAAATATGGTAGGAACAATGAAAATATATGACTTTGGTATCTGACACCATCAAAATTTTTATTCAAAGCTTAACATTTATCAATGAACAAAAGCACTCATGAACAATTGATCGCAGAGATGGATAGAAGAACAGACAGGCAGGTTGACAGGCAGTTAAGCAAACAATTCATAAAGAACCGATATCAGGTTATTCTTTTAGACATTTAGAAACTGGAATTATTGTCTATACACGATTTAACTCAAGACGTAGAATATAAAAATGTATTTTTTTCTTCAGGTTTGTCTGGATATAACAAAAATTGTCCACATCATGAGTAATACACCATACGGTTCCATGTCAATGAATGACTTCCGCCGACAGCAGTTTGTCCTTGTTGATGGTACATTGAAACTGTCTGATGTTGACGACGCCGGATTTGAGGATCCTGCTTGCGTTTCTATTGGCGAATGTGATGTCACTTTTTCTAGCGCGAACTTCTCTCAAAGGTGCGTCCTAACACGTCACTATGGTCTCTTTAAACGTATGTGAAAACAGAATAGTAGTATCTTTAACAAAAATATGTTGTTGACAGTGCAAAACGCAGAGCTTTAATATCATTGTCATCATTATTTTTTTCGACCTCACTTGAACCCCTTACCCGCACCCCCCTTGATTTTTCCCCTTCAAAACCGATGTCACGAAAAAAAAGCAGAATTTACCGACGTAAGGTCTTGTAGTATATAATGATGAAATCTGAATTAAGGGCCAGAAAAAAAGGTGTTGAGATTTTTTTTACTGTACACTTTATGACATTTCTTTTCTAGTTACACACAACAATATACTTTTTTGTCATACAAAAAGCTAAAAAAATACGAGGAGATGTCATCAAAAGAAACCGTCATATCTCATAAAGGAACTAAGAACACCAGTGAAGTAGTAACTATAAAAGTACAACTATTTTTAGAACTGTTGAGAATATTTTGTCTGTAAACGACTTTCAACTGTAGCAAACTTCATTTGCCTGCAAGCAGAATAAATAGTTCCGCCATATGGCCATTTTTTAGGTCTGAATTAAAACTAACGTTTCTGTTCCTTGTAGCAAACTGACAAAATGCGTTTGTCTTGCGCTTAATAACTTGATATGACGTTTGATTTTTAAAAAAGGCAATAAGTACAGGCAGTAAAGAAATATGTATTTCTCATTTGTGCTGTCTTTGCAAAGTTCGCCATAAAGCAGGAGAAGGTAATTGTTAAATGTATTGTCAAATTATTTTCAATACTAATTAAGTAATAATTAAGCAACGTCTTTTTGTGCAATGATTGGCAAATCTGGGCAAGACTGCCCTTCATGAGGGCCTTTTGTGAATCGAATTTCAAGTTTGATAATAGGTATGGAATATTTCAGAGACATGTACAATTAATAGAAGGTTTTAAATTACTTTAGAACCCAGTGTCTTCACGGAAGATGTGTGCAATACAATGAAAAGAAAAATCTGTTCAACGCAGGCCGCCATTTTGTTACATTCCTTCTACCCCATGGTGCGCCCCAACGTCTTCAGCCAATCATCACCAATGTTGTTGACGGGTATTCTAACCTTACAATGACGTCAGGGCAACTTCTGGATCAAATCAATAAGATTGTGACACTGTACCAGTCAGGATGGTATTTAGACAGAACAAATTCTACGCAGTATATATCCAGTAAGTTTTGTGACATACAATTTTAGTTCTAGTGTCTAGTACAGTTCAGTACAGAAAATATATAGGAGCGTAAGTAAAAGACAAAGACACATACAAAAATATAGTACTATGTCAAGGGACTGTATTCAGGAAATGATGAATGAAAATACTGGGCATGAGAACCACAATGTTTCCATGAACAAATACCGGTGTCTGTCTTAGTTTAATGAGATCTTTATTTAACTGCTGTCTTACAAGCTTGACAGTGCTTGAATAGCGATGAACTACAATGTATTTAGAATATAAATATAATATAATATTACAAAATTATTATTAAAAATATTACAAAATATATTAAGAAAATTTTGCACTTCAGTTAAACAAAATATGAGTACTTTCAAGAAACACTGTATACAAATGCCTAAAGGAGGACATATCTAAAGGCCTTTCTAGAAGTTTAATGATTATTTTACACGTTTACATTTGTTGTTGATCATTGTATCCATTCTGAACATTTCAACATTTACACTGATAATAAATGCTTGGAAAGTTTAAGTAGCAGTTATTTTAAGTTGGAAGGTAGGTACATTTAGCACACTGTATACAATACATTTAGTTTCACTAGGAAGTGTCTGTTTATTCCAAAATCTGTTCTCTAGATTACAAGCGCCTGGAGCAATCAGATTTACCAGGACAACATGACTACCGGTGTCGTCTGTCACTCTCCATGGCAACATGCACGGTGTCTGTGTTCGATATCCAGGAAGCCGTGGAAACATGCAATATGGATGCTGATTGCCAGGGTTTTGTTTTGTCAAAGCAGAAAACCTGGACTGGTAAAATAGTTAAAATTTGTACAAATTATTGAAGTTGGGCATTTGTGGTCAATGAGTGCGCTTTCAGCGAGTGTCTGAAAACCATCATGAAATTGTAAATTTACTGAAAGTTTATTAAAGAACAATTTTAGTTCGTATTCTTTCAAATATCGATGGTAAACATCTCCTTTTGCTGTGTTGTCTGATATTTAAGTATCCAAGCTAATGTTTCTTGCTATAAGGTACAGACCTTGAACAGGTTGGTTGGTTCATTGTCTGCTTTAAGTCTGTTGTGGCCCAAATCATGCTCAAGAAGGTGAAATGCTAAAACTGAGCTTCATTGCTCAAACTATCTTGATTCTAAAACAAGTGACTGTCACCTAAATATCATACAAAAATGTTTGCTTACACCAAGAATTTCTATCCTTAAACATGCCAGTCCATTAAACTTTGTTAAAGAAATATCTATCAAAACATGGAGGTTAAAAAGAATAAAGCGTATGCGATCACATCAAACCTCTTGTCTGCTGTTGTTGTTGTTTATGTAACTTATTTTTTTCTTATCACGCCTTGACGCTGAAATGGAACCGTGTAATTATTATTGATTTTAATTGTTAAAGAGATTTAGAATAAGACCATTCAATCTTGTAGCGGTAACAGTTATTCAGAAACCAAAATAGTTCTAAGGTTTAGAAGTTAAAACATCTCTTACCTAGCTTGATTTGTTAAAGTCATAAAGATGCAAAAATACAGGAAGAACTAAAGTCGAAATATCTTATTGGTCTCTTTACAGGTCGGAGGTTAATTCATCTTAAAAGTGCTGTCGGCACGCCTTCTTTCAATCCAAATACAACTTTGTATATTAAACCTCAGATCGGACGCTGAACGACTCAGACCACTATATTTGATGATTAAATCAAAAGATGTGACCAGAATCAACGGCACTCATGTTAGGGTTTCCACGTGGACAAAATGTTGTATGTTCAACTTTCTATTCTCCGCCGAGCATACATTGTTGGCCTGTTTGAAAATAGAGCGAACCGTTTTGAACACCAGATGTGCTTGACAAGCCTTTGACCTGCTGTCAACGTTTCAAGATGCTGAGAGAAATTTCAGTTTTCATATCATTTGTTAAAATTAAAGTAATTTAGTCTCTAACATATCATGTGTAATTGTATGAAGAAAGATGCATTTTTTTTCTTACAAAAAACAAAATTCGCCGTATTAATTTCTTGCAAATCTCGCTGTTTTGTCACTGACTTCTTGAACAGAATCATAAAAAGCAAGTAAATCAGTATTACAACATATATTTTAACCCTGAACCTGCTGAATTTTTGTAATGGATTTGTCCAGCTTTAAATTTGGAACATTCCATTCAAAGTTTAAGGGATTTCAATATTAAAATACAATAATTGAGCTACCAACAGTATAGAGCCTGGTCAGACTGCACGGATGTGCAGGCTGGCCTGGCTCTATACTGGTGGCAAAGGCTAATCACTTTCGGTTCCAGCAGGTTAAGGGTTAAAAGAGGCAGCTGGTGATTAGTTTTTGTGTGTTGTTCATGGGTGACAACTGCCTGTTTCCATAGAAGACACTTTGCTACTTTATTTTGTCTTGCAAGACAGAGAAAATTCACCACATGCGAGGAAAAGACGTTTAGGGATTGAAATCAAGATTATCAAGGAAAGCAGAGAGTAAATTCAATTTATTTGTTTCACTCGTTTTTATACGTGACAAACCTTTTATGACTATCTCTAAGATATATTTTAAATTTAGATTGGCGAACAACGTTTATTTGTCCCATGTAATTTCGTGCGTCCATGACGTCATTTTCATCTCCATTCAATATGATTCTGGGCGATGAAAGACAACGATGGTGCAAACTTAGCTGTCTTCCATTTGTGATTTTCACGATGAGTGGTTTTCACGGAGAATCGCAGCTGATGTCAGAGACGCAAACATGTAGGACAATCACGTAATTCGCCATTCTGATCACGACATGACCCGAAAATTATGTCTGTATCTTTGTCTTTATAAGGCAAAGGTGATGTCTACCAAATCAGCATTTCTTGTAGATAAAGCGGTACACTGTGTCATATGCGGCATGTGCACCTTTTATATTTTGTTATATGGATTTATCTGTTTGTTCTATTTAAAGCATTGTTAAGACTATACACTTGATGAATATATTGTTTTTACATGTAAGTTTTTTTTCTGAGATGGTCCCTCATTAACTGGACCAGTGTTCGGATAAAGCATTTTCAGTTATATTGAATATTGTATAAAATACATGTTAAAAGTTTTTAAAGGTCGGTTTGAACTGATATATGTGAAGGACTTATATAAGCATTAGAATAAATTGATTGAGAAACTAAAGATCTTCTTTTCATATTATTCCAAGTTCTGCATCATTTTTTAAAAAAAAATATCCTTTAAGCCGTCAACTCCGTCGACATTTCACACGAGCAGGAAACAAATTAGATTGGAATGTTGCCTCCGTTTGAATGTAAAATTATATAACAATGGCGGTGACCCTGAGTATACATGCATATATCTGGTAATCTGTCAGTCCGACGTTAGACAATAGGTTTTTGACCAGTAACTAAAGACTGCATGAACCTTCATACTTAATACTTAAGAAGATGTGATGGGCAGGACGAGTAAGTGATCCCGGATCTCTGCGTCGGAGGTCAAGGTCAAGGAAGATGCACTTCAAAACCGTTCCGGATCAATTTCTGAAAAAATGCATGGGTCTAGTTACGAAAAGTTAATGTAAGTAGGTTGGGCATAATGAATAGATGACCCCTAATGATATAGTGCTCATAGTGTCAAAGGAACCTGCTGTTCGAAAACGGTTTCTGATCAACACACGAATCACTCGACCCAGGGAACCTCAAACTTCCCAGGATGGTCGGGAATGTGAAGACGTTCTTTAGTGATTTCGGTTCACTGTGTCAAAGGTCATGCACAGAAAATTGTTTCCAATTTATAACTCAAGAATAGAGGAATCTCACATTGTACAGAATAAATAAGCATGATAAGTAGATGGCTCCAACTGATATTTTGTCTGATGCGTCAACTATCCAAGATAAATGAATTTTAATTAGAAAATTGGAAATAGTTTTCCGATCAACTGAACCAATGACCCTCGAATTTAAGAGTAAGGTTGGCTTTAATTTAAGTAAATGACATTTTTCATCGATGCCAAGGGCAAAGGGGCATTAACTTCGAAGTAAGTTCCCGTTAATATCCATAGAACAACTGAACAAGAATTTTCAAACTGAATGGGTATTATGAGCAAATAAATCCTACTGATTTTAGGCGAAATATGTCAAGGTCATTGATAAACGATTGCCAGTTACTTCGACACTCTTATACCGCGTTCTTCTTAGGGGACAGGGGACCCGAAATGAGCCATTTCTAAGGTCCGAGGTTCTTATTATTTCGAACATTCTACACAAGCAACAAACCTGTCACGCTATATTATTCAAGGATATATAACGTACATTTCAGAAAATAACAGTTTCCATTCATTGCTCCTGATAATAAAATCTCATAGCAATTTATATTTCACCCACCCACCCAAAACCACAAAATTGAATATGGCCAATCTTCATGAAGATCTACAACATTCAAAATTCCCCAAATTTCATTAATGTTAATATTTGTCTGCAGTACAATTATTCAAAACTTCAAAAATGCTCAATAAAGCGTCTGTCATACGTTCAGAGTTTTCGCCAAAAAAAAATCAAAGTCCCTCACCAGTTTTGCAGAAGCAGTCAATGTTTACATTTTAAGTTTTCATACCTCCTTTTGGAGACTCATAAATACATACATAATTACCAAATGTTTAGTTTCGTGCACAAATCCAGAAATATTGCTCATTTCCTACACGCAAATGACAAACGTCTCAATCATTTCAATACTTTCAAAGCACTATGTCTGTTTTATTAAGAAATTTCACCAAAGCCAAAGTTCGCCCCCATAGATTGTACACATGTTCCGGCTGTAGATTGGTTCAGATGACTATATTTCTTTTCAGTGGAAACAATGTCACGGTGTTGGAATGGTGTGCAGATCTTCAACTCTTTTTACTCTAATAATACAGTAAAATGTTTGAAATGCTTAGAGGTATTTAAAGAAAACAATCATATCATAAACTTTATCAGAAGACTTCAAATTGTCTCTAGTATTATTTTTCGTTTGATTGTCGTATTTCTTTTTCCGTACACAGGATGCTATATGTGCGTCTGTAATAAATATCTACAACTAGGTATATCATGTCTGTTTTAGAAGCTTGTGTATGGAAATACCTAAAAATGCCTGGATATGTCCCAAGTATTCAAGCACTAATCTCTAGTTGGTTTGAACCTGTCTGTCTTAAACAATAAATAGGCCTGAGACTAGTCCCTTTTACCTAATAAAGCAGTGTAATGATCATGTCATGAAACTAGAGCGTTAAAATCATTGATACCCTAATCTAAAGCCTTAACTAAATGACATATGGCTTACTCGCTGTTTCTGAAGCGAACCTTTTAAAGCGGTACACCAGATTTTGTAGTTAAAATCACATGACCGCCTCTTATCCATACATTCGCGTTGAAAAATAGTACCACAGGTTGTATGTGTTTTCATTGCAGTTTTGATAAAAATGCTTTGATATTTTAGAATTCTGTTGGTTTTGAAAGCATGGGGTATAATCTCTTTCTTTTTTTTTTTTTTTTTTGGGTAAATCAAACTGTAAAATTAACAAGTTATTAATTTAGTATTCATCCGCACAAGGTGCATTTCTAAAATTTACTACGCATTCAAACAATCGCAACTTCTCGGCCCTTGGATAATAGGCGAGGTATTCCGAATGCGTATAATGAGATTACGTATACATGAAAACGTACACGAACAACCATTCACGCTTTTGACTCTATTGAAAACACTTGTTTGTTGTTTTGTTGTCCAATCAGTCAGAATAACTCAAATATTTTCCTCTAATAAATGTGTTTCAATATATTTTTAACATCCTTGCTTTTAGTTTGCATACTAGTATTAATTAAATTATCATTGTCAATATATTCATCTGTTTTCCCGAATCTTGAGCGAAAAAAAAACAACCCTTGCTTTATTATCCAACTGTCCGTATTTATTACGATATTTCACATTTTAAAGAACGGAATATATTGTGTTTATGCCATTTACAAAAAGTATTTGACGCTTCCATTAAACAAGCCATTTCCTGATTACAAGATGGGGACCCGCGCAACCGCGGGCTTAGAGAATCTACCTATTTGCATAAGAAAGGCATGCCTGTAGCGAGAGAAGGACATGATCTTATTTATATGTAAACTGACTGATCTACTACCTTTTATAATGTTTTCGATGCCGGAATGTTAGAATAGCGAACCGCCGCAACATGTTCAAATGCTTTTACATGGAAAAGTTTTCTAAAATCCAATTGTTTTATACTTCAACAACACACTTGACCATGTTTATGTAGTAAACTGTAGTAAAGAACCACGGACATATAAAACATGCAGATAATGTATTTAATATTTCGTGATTCACAGACGAATCGTTGTGTCACCTTGGTGACTTTTCAAAAATTGTGCCGGCCAGGTTGGAACATGGGTTTTGCACATGGTCTTGATGGGATGAACATTTGACCAAAATTTCATAAAATATTCCTTCCAGGGATTTAAAAGGTAGGGAGCGGACACGAAATCAAGATGCAACCACACACACGGACGTACTAAGATCATTCCTATAATCCCCTACCGTTAGCGGCGGGGGATAATAAAGATCAAGTTATTCAAGTGCAGTTGATGCATTTCTACTATCAATTAGCTTGTAAACTACCTTCTTGAAGTTAGTTTGAGTATAATACACAGATGAGAATATGTTCTGTAATTTTGTACATATCAGTGTTTATTACAAAAAAAGAAATATCCACTTTAGATGCTCATATATGAGTGCTTCGGCGACATAGAACAGAATAGCTTGAGATCGCGTTGTTTCTCCGACAAATCGGTGAACCTATTATGCTTATACTTATTATACTTTTACACAGTTAAACAGTACCTATATTCGGATATCGAAATTCTGATAACTGATGGACGTCCAAAAATCGAATATTCGAATATTTTCCAATATGGCAAACCAAATATTCGAATATTAATGTGAGTATTCGTTCCAATCCCTATTTTTGATAAGCTTTTACTAGTATATAATGCATATAATAATGTATATAATGTATATATTTTAATGTTTTTTTTAAACACCTTCAGTTCATTATTGATAAGCACAGATATCCAAATATCTTGGTCATAAATAATGTAATGATTAAAACATTTCAATGAAAACGTTTAGAGTTTCATCATGACCATGTTTGCCTTAAATTAATTTCAGGCCAAAATTCCTAAAACAAATAATAAGATCCATGCAAGTTTATGCAAGTTTACTTCATGCAAGGTAGGATGTATGTGTTAAATTTTATTATACTTGTCACAAGAGGTTATTCTACATAGACAGTATGTAGGTCTAGGACAAATCTGAGGAGACTGGTATCCAAATTACATCTAGTAAAACGTACAGCACTGAATGTTTTGAACATGGCCATGAGTCAAGAAATTAGTTTCTGGTAATTACTGTGCTGTCAGTATAATTGCATTTGAGGCCGCAATATATATTTGCAGTATTATTTTTATACATTTCAGGTTATTTATCTACTATTTTTACAACTTGATTATTTGCTTACATAATTTTGTTACTTTTGTATGAACAGTTTACTTACATAAAAATATATATATTTGATTTCTGTGTCGCTCTTGATTTGGATATAAGCAATTGTCAAGCATTTCAGTTTAATACAGATCACTGTGGTATTTTCCCTCTTTTTAGCTTATCTGTTTTGGAGAAAAACTCGAGCTATTATGGTCGCTAGGTCGTCTTCGTTGTCGTGCAAAAACTGTAATGTAGCCTGTTACTGAAACACTTAAAAGTATCATCACAAAACTTGGAATACTTGCTTATAATGTAAAGGTGCAGTTGTAGGACAATGGGCATTATTCTGACATATGTTTTTGGAGTTAAGCTCCTTTTTTACTTAGAAATTTTGCCACAATTGTTTATTATTGTGGAATGATTTCAATTCTATCAAAGGTATTAACAATTCAACTTACGAGCGCTGGCACCGCATGCGATGCTCTTATAAGAGTTTCAAATGAACAAAGTGTCTCCCGTCACGTCTGTATGTCACAACTCAGAAAGTACTTGAGGGATTGAGTTTATACTTTATACAATGGTTACACTTTAGTTACAAGGAAGTCCGAACAATGAGTCTACCTTGGTTCATTTTTGGATTATCTCGATTATTTTTATGTTGAAATTATGCTTTTCTAGAGCATATCTAAAAAGCAATTGAAGGAATTGATATGATTCTTATCACATGGGTAGGATTTGCGAAGTGACAAAGAACAGTCTTCACACATTTTAACTTTCGCTTCTGACAGTACTCTCAGTGCTTTGATTAAGGAACAATCGCCACTTAAGGTAATAGGAGTGTCTGTACCTCAAAACTAAAGAGATTTGGTTTTGATATGAAAATTTTTCTCGAAAGATCCTCTGTTCGATCTCAGTTGGAGCTTGTCAGTTATTTTTGTAATTTTTCTTCTGTTACAAGCTTTATTTACTACTGGAATCAGAGAAAATTCCTTTCAGTTTTAAAATATTTCGAATATTTATAACGCCTTTAAGAACTTTAACCCTGAACATGCTGAAATTTTGTAATGGATTTGCCCAGCTTTGAATTTGGAACAGTCCATTCAAAGTTTAAGGGATTTCAATATCAAAATACAAAAATGGAGCTACCAACAGTATAGAGCCTGGTCAGATCGACGGATGTGCAGGCTGGCCTGGCTCTATACTGGTGGCAAAGGCTAATCACTTTCGGTTCCAGCAGGTTAAGGGTTAAATACATAAAAATTGAAAATCAGTGATTCTCAGTATTCTTAATACTTCTTTATACTCGTATATTAAAAACAAATTTGGTATAAGTTTTTTGTATTCTTTTATACTCCTACATTTAAAAAACGTTTGGTATGAGTTTTTTTGCATTCTCTAAATTCTGTTATCTTAAAACAGATTACTAAAACCTTACACCCCGCTCCCAACCCTACCTGTAAACAGTCGCGTCGGATATTTTGAAAACATACGTTCAAGTTCAAGAAGTGATACACACCAATTCGGTATATTTTAGGGACTTTTGCTTTGATACTAAATGTACTGTGGATGTCAGACATACAACGGTAATACAGCTGATAAGCATTATTCAGAAACTGTGTACACATGACTTGTATATTTAGAATAATAGCTGAAACTGTACTCAACCCTTTTAGTTACTGCACTATCACAGACAGAACATGAATCGTGCTAAAGAAGTTTTAAATCATTTACATTTTTTAAGCAAAAATAGTATGCTTTTCACACATGTATTTCAGTTTGTAGTTGCAAGAGGAATTGCTCCGTATATTGTTCCATGCCCAGTTTCCAGCTTTATACAAACCGAGAAAATTCTCCATTTGGATCATTTCTTTTGAAATTTGAGAAAGTCTTATCTATTCTCTCAACAATAGTACTCCAAATACAGACTCTTTTTTCTGATCAGTTCCGTACAGACAAACCTCTTACCCACCTAAGGCTTTTTCCATGGCTAAATTCACCAGAAACGTATTTTTTCTACCAAAGTCTGTTTGCAAATGATGAGCATTTTTTTTAAAAACAGTCCCCCCACCCCCGATGTAGGTGTCTCTTTTTCAAAGTAATAATATAATTTTCTGTATGAAGTTCATCCCAAGTCTGCACAAATATATAAACTTAACACATTTAATTTCTTTTGAAGTTCCACAATTTTCAGTGTATCCATCTCTCTGCGTTTTTTTATGTTCATATTCAATGAACTACTGATTTTCAAAATTTTCTTCCATTTTGTAAAATCCTACAGAATTGTTTGTAATCACGTTTTCAAGCTTTTTGTATTTTCTTTAGATTTCACCATATGAGAGAGAAGGTAACTTTGCAATGCCTGTAGTATAATGCAGTGTTCTTTTTGCTTATCTTATGTTTTTGTTTGTTTATCTTGATACTAATTTCGTGTTTAAGTTCCAATTCTTTCTGTTCTTTATATTAGACACTCCGGATATGCTGTGTTTTTCTTTCATTGATTTTTTCACAATTGTTGAAAATTCATACATTTCCTTTAGGCTAATATGAAGACAAAAATATACATATAATATTATATCAAAATTTACTTTGATATCTTACCCTCATCATAAAATGGCAACATGTTTGTTAAATCATTTCTGTAATTTTCACTATTTGATGTTCTTTTTTATTCATTAGTTTTTTTTTTTATTTCTGTGAATGATGTCAGACTGAAAACACCAAAATTGATAACAGTACCTCAATGATGAACTGAGAAAAAGTGTGATTTTTAAAAGTTTACTTCTTCGCTTGAAAGACATATTTAGTTCGGCGAGAATTTAAGTAAATACGTTTTAAATCTTAAAAATTGTTCTGTTAAAGGTTTTTGTACTGTTTAAATTTTGTCATTTGATAGTGTAATTCTTAAAACAGATGGCTTAAACCGAGGTTTGGAAAAAAAGCTTTTTACAACCCCTTGCCCCTATCACCCCTACCTTAAAGCAGTCGCGTCGGATATTAGGAAAATAAACATACAACTTCAAAAAGTAATAAATATCAATTCCATTATTGGACTTCTACATTGGTACTTAGCAAAATGTGGTTAAAGACAAAAAGTAGGATTATTCAAGAACTTTGTGTACGCATGACTTGTATATCTAGACTGCTACTTAAATCAGTATAGTTGTAGTATTAACCTCTATCGATCACAGCACTGACCCAGACTGAACTTAAACCGTGTCAATGAGGTTTGAAATCAGTTGCATTCTTATGCAAAAATAGTTTGTCTTTCACATATGTAGTTCATTTTGTACTTGCAAGGCATGTCGTTCCATGCCCAGTTTCCATCTTTATACAAATGGAGACAATTCTCATTCCTCCCTCCATTTGGTTCGTTTCCTTTGAAATTCGAAAATGTCTCATCTATTCCCTCTTCACTAGTACTCCAAATCCAGACACCTTCTTGTTTCTGATCAGTTCCGCCCAGCCACACCCCGTACCCACCTTCGCCCTTTTCCATTGCTAAATTTACCAGAAACTTATTTTCATTTTCATCGTCTACTTGTGTGAGCTGTGACTCAACTGATGCGCATCTGTCAAATGCTTCTTTCCATGTAAGTGTTTCTCTTCCAACTTTGTAACAGGATTTTCCATACGAAACCCATCCCGAGTCTGCACAAATCCGTAAACTTAACGTATGCAAACTCTTTTCAAGTTCCACAATTTTCGAATTCAGATGACCCCTCTCTTTGCGATTTTCATTTTCATGATCACTGAATTGATTTTCTATTTTTTGAATGTCTACAGTGTTGTTTGATATGGTTCTTTCAAGTTTCTTGTAATTTCTTTGCGTTTCAACCAAATAAGAGATGAGGTTACTCTTCAATGTATTCATTATTATACTTTGTTCTTTTTGCTTATCAAATATGTTTGTTTGTATATCCTTAAACTCATTTCTGATAAGTTCCAGTTCTTTCTTCTCTTCGTTTAAGATACTCCTGGTGTGCTGTTTTTCTTCTTTCATTGATTTCTTCACAATTCTTGAAAAGTTATCCATTTCTATTTTTGTTCTGTCCTCTTCCGTTTTGTCCTCATTGTCTATTCTTTCTTTATGTGTAACATCTAACCTGTTGTACGAAATGTTATCCAGTTTTTCCAGAATCATATTAATGTCTTCCCTCATTGAAATTTTGTCCTCGAGCATTCTTTGTTCCATTAAATGAAAGCGCCTCTCTAACTGAGACAACCTCGAAGATGCCGTTTTCCCACTTCCTATTAGAATCACAATGAGCAAGCAAAGAAAATATGACGACGAATTCATATTCATGCTTTGTTAATGCAGGTATTTAAATCAACAGACATTTACCTTGTCCAGAAAATATTAAACTATCCTTAAAACTTTCGAACGAACTTATATATTTATAAATGTAAATATAAACAAGAAAAAGTTTTCGTGGGCTGGTTCTTTTTTCATGTTTGCTTTTCAGATCGTTGTTTATCAGATAAGCGTCTGGCGAGATGTCTCGAAATTCTAAGGTATGTTATGTAGACTGTTGGATCAACTGTACGGATTCTTCTCTGAAGTCATTTCTGACACTGATATATTCATTTCTAAAATGTTTTGCAATCTGTATTTGTTTACTCTCTGTGGTGTAAAGATATTTAAAATGAATGACGTGTTTATTAACAAAAAGAACAAGTTTGCCTAAGTCTCTCAATGCATTTCGTTTTGCCCGATCGCCTAGTTGTTGATACAATGTGGCTGAATTCCAAACTCGACACTGAGATTATGTCAAACATGCTGATAAATGTGTTGATTGAATGTCCTAACTTCATGTTTCTGTACGGAAAATTACCAGTATTATATTCCTATATGTACAATTGGAGCGGGGTTAGTGTTATCCAATATTATGTAATTCTAAGTTTTGATTGGCTGTTAGAAGATCCGATTATTGCCGAAGCATTACGTATTTTTACGATGTACCTGACGAATCAATTTGCGAATGCTTGATTCGGCTGTTGTGTTATTCCGGAAATTCTCGGACAGAATCACGTGACTGTCTAGTAATATTGTTTATATACCAATCTGATTAAAATCATATCCTAAACATCGCTATGCTATTAGGATCTGAGGTTGACCAATAGAAGGTCACCTCCTCGTGACCTATTAATCAGCCAATCAGAGCAACGCTTCCACTCTCATGGAAGTAAATGTTCAACTTGTGAAAATCTATTTATATAGCTGGGATCCCAAACAATTATCTGCCATATATAAACTGTCACCGAACTCAGTTAAATTTATTTGTCAAAATCTTTTAAAATAAAAAGATTTATGTTTGTGATTTATATCATTTTTTCAAAATATTTAAGCACTTTCAATTTTCGCTAATAAACATTGTTATGCTAGAGAAGTTTACACGTTGTAAGTGTTTGAACACGCATTGTGTACAGTTAAGATATCGAGACGCGTCATAAGCTGCAGTGTCATTGGCTAGGATATAAATAAAATCGTGGGAATTCAAGGTTATCGAGAAGGTCGTCTTCACATCTAACTGTAGGGAGATCGTGAACTTCAGTCTTAATATATCTGCATATATCCACAGGCCACATTTTACATGATATTCTATATAACCCTATAATGCATGTATATAAAAAGGTACGACACTCCTCGAGGACAAACTTTGATGAATTCACTGATTTACCATCGATCTCAATACAGTAAAAAAAGATAAGGTACTGCTTTTTAATATTTAAACGATTATGCAATGATTAAATGACAGTTACTGTTGTTTTACTTGTAATATTATAAACCCTTTTTTACTTGAAGCGTAAAAACTCAATCAACTTGAAGTAGTTTCCGGTTTTACGGGGTAAATTTCTATCTCATTTTTCATTGGACAATTGAAACGTTATACATATGGCGGGAAACTAGGTAATACATGAGTAAAGTGCCCGGTATGCTTTCAAATGTAAACCATGTCTTCTGTCTCAGAATGTATTTTGAATGCCGTAAGAGATGGTCACAATGTTATAATAACAGGCCAGGCCGGAACAGGGTTCTGAAAATAAAAAGACAAACTTTCACCCAATAAGAACGCAGCTTTTTACGGAGGATAATTGCTGGCACTACGGTACCTAACCGTAAACCTGCTCAAGTAAAAAAACATATTTCAGGATGTATTAATTCAAATGTTGTTGAAGTGTTGAAAAATCAGATAATTCGTTTTTGATTTTTAGGTAAATTAGTTTTGGTCAAAGTGAACAAAATTGAAAATTTCCAATATGAATGAATCGGTCAATGACATTTTATTTACTGCCGATTACAACCGGATGTAAACAAAAGTTGAATTTGTAAAAGTGTTAATTGTGATAGAATACACGATATTCTATCAGAAAATCGCACCAAGACCGAGGAACAACAGTCGATTTGTTAATTCAATTCATTTCCAGGTAAACAAATGCTTCCTTCGATCGCTCCTTCAGTAAACTATGAAAAAACGAAGTTGGTCCTCGAGGAGTGTCGTACCTTGTGTTTTTATATACATGCATAATAGGGTTATATAGAATATCATGTAAAACGTGGCCTGTGCATATATCTGGACGTTATGCTCCATTGTGTTTATATACATGATTTATGGGGAGGTATCATGTCTAAGATTTCTGCAAAGGGTAAAGCAGCTGAACTTAATTGATGAAGTCAACTTTAATATTAAAGGTGTGTGTAATTTGGAGAATAAGCATCGTAATTACAAAATCATAGCGGGTTATTGTAAATACTCTGTACATAGCAGGTGTCCGAATAGTGAAGTCAAGGGAGATAATGCGAAAAAACATGTCAATATTGTTCGAACTTTTTTGTATATTCGGTGGCAATTTGAATAATTTGTTCCAAAAATATATCATTTAAGCCTCCTGTAAACTTAATTGTAGGTTACAACTCCAACATTCATAAGAAAAATGCATTGTTATATAGGGCAGATTTTTTACCGTAATTGTCCACACATGGCAAAGAAAATTACTGCTGTTCATTTTATTTTAATGATGTGCATCACTATTAAATAGAGAACGAGTAGGTAGCCAAACAGAAAACGACATTCAGATGATACAGTCAAAAATCCAAAAGTAGGGGCAATACACAAAGAAAACGAGCATACACCAATTGAAATAAAACCGATAACAGTCTAAAAACAAGAATTATGGTCCAGCGGACACAACTACCCCTGGCTATATCTTTTAGTGTAACCATACATAAAGTGTCAGACATTAAAGACAGCATGCATTGATGTTTGCAGTGACATCTTTCAAGGTAGAATGGCATATGTGGCTACAAGTAGAGTTTCAACATTTAGTGATTTACATATATGCAAATGTAACCCCCTTCAGCTTTACCAACCTCGAAATATCTGACAAGAATTAGATGACATTAAGAAACTCAGTGTGCAGATATCTTGAAATGACCTTGTACTGTACATTTTCCATCTCAAGGATATAAAAAATGCTCTTTTTAAAAAGGAAACACCCTGCTTATAATTATAACATTTTACTGACATTTTTCATTATAATTCATTATGTCATTGCAAGTACTGATACAAGGCATGAAAATGCACTGACATTTCAATGAACTGCTAATTCATTCTTTCCTATTGTTCAGTTCAGTACTAGACTGTATATTTTTAATGATATTGTGTCTAAAATACATTTTAGTATATAGTACAGTAATCGAACCTATTACCAAAATGTGCATTAATATAGGACCATTATACTGTTTTGCAATGAATATGAACAAGAACTCTTATAAATATTTAGAATTGCTTGACCTCATCTTAATGTATTACCTGTTGAAATTTCATATACATGTATGACAGATCAGAAAGCATAGTAATAAGTGACTGTATCTAACCTGGTCTTTATACTGAATTATATCAAAGTAATCAAAGCATGGTCATAGTTTATTATTAAAATTGATATTACAAGTAAATTTGTAATTCTATTCAAGCATGTTTGTTATTCTGTTCAAACATGTTATTCCATGAAATTCATGTTATTTTGTTACTTAAACTTAAACACAAACAATGTTTCAGTATCATAATTATCACCATTAACATCAGATATATATGAAAATAAAAAATTGAACAAATATGTTGCTGTTGTTCTTCAAAAATGTGCATTACATGTCTGAACAGGCAGGTTTCCAATTTAAAGATATATATTAAATTACTTTTTATTGGCATCTGCAAATAAAATAGAGTGCTGTAGCTTAAGGTTCCTTAAAAATACAATAAGTACAATACACTCAAATGGACTCAAGTCCATTTAAATTTTCCTTGTTTACAGTCCAAAACAATAACATTAATTACGCAGTTCTGTTTCAGCGTATAGGCGTGATAAGAAAACATTAGTTCTAACAACAACAACAGGAAAGTGTTTGATGTTTCCGCATACTGTCATTCTTTTCCACATGTATGACTGGATATACATTCTTTACCGAAGTAATATGGTGTGCTTAAGGATAGAAAGTGTTTAGCATTAGCAAATATTTTTTATAGTGATAGTCACCTGTTTAAGAGTTAATTTAGTTTAGATATCTTAATTTCAGATACCACAGCAAACCTATAAATGTTTGAATAATACAAACTAAAATTATTCTTAAAATAAAATTTCAGTAAATTAACAATTTTCAAGGTTGTTGACCAAAAGCGTTTTCTACTCTCGATGAAAGTGGACACATTGACAAAAGACTCAACTTCAATAATTTGTAAAAATCTTATTTTTTTACCGGGCAATCAGCGGTCATATTGCAATTTCCATGGCTTCCTGGATATCGAACACAGGCACCGTGCACGTTGCCATGTAGAGTGACAGACGACACCGCTGGTCATGAAGTCTTGGTAAATCTGACCGCTCTTAGCGAATGTAGTCTACAGGAAAGGTTTTGGAATATACAGAAACTGTTTTCTTAAAACTTTCGAATGATACTCATATACTGTGCAGTGTGTGCTAAATGTACCTTCAAACTTTAAATAACTGCAACTTAATTTTAAAAGACATTATCAATATACATTTTGAAACGTTCATAATGGACACAAATCTGCGACAAATGTCAACGTGCAATGTAATCATTAACCTGTAGGAAAGCGTTTAGACATTTTCTTCTTTAGATTATTGTACAGTGTTTCATAAAAGTACTCATATTTTCCTAAATACATTTCAGTTTCACCGCTCTTGGAGCACAGTCCAGGAATGAATCATAAACTTGTACGACAACAGGTCAGTTTCAATTTTGAAATACAGAACTCGGTAGATTGAGACAGGAACCGCTATTAAATCTGATCTCATGTGCATAGAAACAATGTAGGTCTCATGCCCATAATTTTCATTTATCATTCCCTGAATATACTAGCACGAACACGTATTATTATATTTGTGTATGTGTCTTCGTGTTTTTCGGGGGTCAAAATTTCCGCTGCCCACACGCCCACAGGGGTCCTATTTGTGTAAACTATAAAATCTTATCTTTGAAAATCTTCTTGAAAGAGACGGTATGCTCTAGATTTTAAATATTTTGTTTGTTGCATTGTCTAGTGGATCTCTACCAACTGAGTTTTGTTCTAAGTAGTCTTAATTGCAGAACCTTACTGTAATTGTGTGTACATACGGTTTGCAGACCCTCTAGGTTTATATAAATGATATAAATGTAGCCTTTTGACAGGAAATACTTATAAAACTCGTAAAAAGGGTGGTTTGGAAGACTTCATTGCAAGTTTTCAGATAACGAAAACTATGCCATTGATACAATTTGTCTTTTTTACTCGTACCTGATTAAAATTTAAAAAAAAGAATGTCTGTTTGTTTGTAATTATAACTTCCTAAAGAAGTGTCTGTTTGTGTGTTTGTCCATATTTTTTCTGTATCTGAACCAATTGAGTTACATGTAAAAGTCAAACAAGGCTTTATTGGAGAGGTCATCAGACCTCTCCACAGTGTTGGCTTTAATTGCTGGCGGCATCCATTTATGCGTATCAAATTTTAGTGAATGATAAGCCTAAAATCATGAAAACCACTCTACAAAGATAGTTATGCGCATGCTCCGAATCAAAATACGAATGTATTTAAACGAAACCAAAATTTAACATCGGGTCAAAACGGCCCATGGTTAAAACGGCCCATTATGAAGAGAACGTACAGAATAATTTTGTATTCCCTTAACTAAACACAAAAAAAAATACAATTATAGGGATGCATTTCATATAATGCATGCTACTTTTTAAAAACTACAAATTTTAAAATGCATTTTTTTCTGAGAAACTCATCAGCCTGTTGAACAAATTAATATTTAGCCATGGTCATGAAAAAATGGTAAATATTTTTTACGAATTTCAGAGCATTTTTGACAAGTCCATTTCCTCGATTTGGATCAAATTTACGCCCTTTTAATATTTAGTCCAGCTTAACAGATATTATCGCTGATTATTTTGTAAAATATTTGGACTAAGATAGGTATAATTAAAGCTTTAAAGGGAAAACAAAACTTAATGAGCCTAAAAAAGCAGCAGCTTAACATGGGAGTTCTGGCTTCAACAACTACATGCATTGTTGTAAAAGGGGGGGGGAGTAAAGCCTTAGGGGCTTATAAGAAGATCCCCAAGATTCTACAAGATATGAAATACATGAGGTTATCTTAATTTGTTTCATTTATTTAAATGATAGATACGCCACTATAAAAAACATTTGAAATAACTAAATTATAGTCAGTTTCGGTCATTTTGCCTAATAAGGTATTAACTATTAATAATAGTTAAGTTACTAGATTTTATAATTATTTAAGTCACAAAACGTTTAAAAATTCAAAATGATCTTGGAAACGAGTAAATTCATTCTTTCAGTGACGACAGCTGCTGACCTCTCTCTGGCTTACTTTTTAAAGAATGCCAACTTGTTACCACTATTGACAAGTAATGGGGGACATTAGTGGATTATCTACCCTGAATACTCTCTGATATTACATTGGTCCTTCCATTTGGATTCCTCTGCTTTTATCGCTATTTTCTCTTTTGGTATCATGGTGATAATTAAGCCTAATTATTTGCAACAGTGGTAGTCAGATTACACATTAGGTTTAGCAACAAGTTTTCTTAACACCATAATCTTTGTTTTTTGATAATCCTAACTTTTTATTTAAAATATAAATGACAATATTCACAACTAAAAGTCAAGTCGATCACAGTAAGAAACAAGGATAAAGTCAGAGGATTCCAACTGAAAGGACCAATGTGCTATTTGGTCTACCTTTGCTGTTATCAGAGTAAGGGAGATAATTTGTTATCAGGAATGTCCTTCATTGTTAGTACATTGGTAATATGAAGCTTTGAATGCAAAGATCTGACTCTGGAAGGTTGAGGCATCAATGAGGTTTACATTTTATCCTTACAATTCTCAATGCTTGGTTTTGCAGATACAATGGCACATTCTTTGCCGGCTAAATCCACAGACCTGTTAGCACAGCCATCATATGGAAAGCATTGGAAATCGTAGATTTTGCAAACCCCAGAATAATCTTGACAACTGATCAGAGTGTCATTTAATAAGATCAGGATTAGGTGTACACGGCACGTCTAGTTAAGAGCAATGATACGATATTAGTAAAGTAGGAATACAGCTCTCCAGTTTAGCACTATTGAATAAATGAGCAGAAAAGAAATATAGCTCTCTAGATAAGCACTATGTAAAAAAATAGTAGAGTATGCATATATTTCACTAGATAAGCACTCTGTTAGGAAATAATCAGAGTAAGCATATAGCTCTTTAAGTAAGCATACAACTATCTAGATTAGCACTATGTGCATAAATTAATAGGGTAGGTATATAGCTCTCTACATAAGCACTATGTGAATAAATCAGCATAGAAGCCATACAGTTGTATAGGTAAACACTATGTAAAGAAATAACCTGAGTTGGTATTACGTGTTTTATGATTTATACAACAGTTAAAAGTTCTAAAATCAGAAATATGATTAGTTTATAGTATGTTCTTCATTTTTAGCCCCACTTTTCGAAAAAAAATAGTGGAGCTATTGTCATGACCCTCCCGTCGGTGTCGGCTTTGGTTAACCATTTTGTTACGGTCCATTTCTCAGAAACTATCAAAGCTGTTTACTTCAAATTAAGAATACATGTTCACTATCAAAATGCGACACCATTTCTCAAGGACAGATAACCCTCAAATGTATTTTTGCAAAGTTATGCCCCTATTTCAACTCGCGTCATCCCCATTAACCAAAATATCTTATTCATTATAACTTTTGTTTAGTTTATAGGTACTTGACTCCCCCCTTCCCCCCCCCCCCCCCCCAGTCCAAAAAAATATTTTTTTCATTTTCTTAAATATAAAGGAAAGTAGGTACTTGGCTCTTTCCCCCCCCCCCCCCCCCCCCCTCCATCAGACCCTCTCCAACCCATCCCCCCAAAAAGAAATTTTTTTCTCCTGTATAGGAAAAAATCTTCTTAAGATTTGAAATAAACTTTTAATTTACATGGGATGGATCAGTACTCCTCACCCCCACCCCCGCTTTTTTACGCATGAGCAATCCACACCCAGCCCCTAGCCTAGAATTAAACTATTTATTTGCATGGCATGGGTAGGTACTTCCCCCACCCTCTGCATGGGATATTACTCCCATCCCCACTCCTCCGCCCATTTTTTTTAATATGTAGGTACTTGATTCCCTATCCACCCTCAATCCCCCTACCAGTCACCAGACTCTCCCCCCTCTCCTCCAAAACAAAATATCTTGAATGAGTAACTCCCTCTTGCCCCCCTTCCTTCCTCCAATCCTCCTCAACCTCCCTACCTCCCCCCCCCCACCAACTTCCCCAAGCCCCCTTGCCAAAAACAATTTTCATCTTACATGAGTAGGTACTTGCCCTCCCCCACTCAAATTGGGCCACTTGTTTGACTTGGCTTATAGTTTATTATCCAGCACTGAGAAAAGTGGAGCGCGCTACCCGCGGACAGGTCTTGTTATTTACATTTTATAGAGATATGAACCATAATGATTCGGATCGATTTGACCTGCTCTGAGAGATTGGTATATAGAATACTTTTAATCAAATTTAATGTGAATAATGACTTTTTGTCCACCCTAGAAACTTGGTAAACTCTCATTTATATGAGAAACAATTAAAAAGTTAAACCCTCTGTTCAGCCCCTGCCATATGACTATATTTAATTGTCTAGTTTTACCACATCACAACGACTATTAGACTGAAAATAGCATTGAATTCCACTAAAGGTAATAATTCTTACCCTTATTTTATTTAAAAAGACTTGCTTTAAGAATAATTGAGAATGTACTACACATTGCATATAGATAGTTGCTCCCCCGTGTTGATTGCACCATTGAAAACATTAATAAAGTTACTTCCCCTGTTTTTTCCCCATTACGCCATTTAAAAACATAATATCAGACGACACTGTGTGTTTTTCGTTAAAAGCAAAGGTTTAGAGTGAGTTTTTTATTAAATCTTTATGATAATGCAATAAAAATGCATAATTCGTCATTATGATGAGAGCAAACTACCAAGCATTTGTGTGGCGAAATCCATATTGTCAATTTCCAACTATTCCAAGTCCTAATGGATATGGGTGAGCTATTGGTACCGCCGAAGATCTCACATATGCCTGGACAGGGGGTAATATATTACCACCCGAGTTAATTGACATCTTAGCTGATAAAAATGCACGTGAAATGTTAGTAGATGATGAAGATGAAGAATCTGATCTAGAGGAAATCAAGTTGGAAAACTTGATGTCAGTTTTGAAGAAGATGTTAAATGTGAAGAGATTTTGGTATCGAATGTGCCTTTAGACTTGTGTATCTCATTCCAAATTAAAGTAACGTAATTATATAGACACAGAAGATGTGTCTAGATGGATATTGTTAAGGTTTTGATTACATAGACTTCTTATAACAAAACACAATATTTTGTTAAAAAATGATATACCTTTGAGGACACATACGAGGGGTGATTCAAAAGTTCGCGGAATTGCTTTATTACTAGAACGGAAAAGACAATACAAACACAAAAATTACATCACTCGATACGTTTACTCAATACTAAAGCAGAGCCGTAATCTCATTGAAATACATTTACTAATAAATCGTTTGTACATATTTGAATTGTATACATGACCGGCACTTGACGCACGCCATCACGACGTCGACGTCACTAACGGTCAAATTCTAGCGTACGATTCACCTTCTCGACGTAATCGCCGCCCGTCGCTACACACTTCCTATGCCTTTGTACCCATTGCATAAATGTTACCTTAAACCAATCCTGACTGAATGAAGAGATTACTTCACGAGCCTTATTGCGTAGCTCTAATGTTGTTTCAAATCTCTGGCCTCTGAGTTCCCTCTTCATATCTGGAAACAGACGAAAGTCCATCGGTGCTAGATCCGGGCTGTACGGCGGATGTGGTAAGAGACTGAAACCAAGCAGTGAAATCTCTAACTCTGTACTCTGTGCCCGATGTGCTGGAGCGTTGTCATGATGGAGTATAACATCATCCAGTACCAACAGGGGGCGCTTGCGGCGCAGAGCCTGTATCAGATCGCGTCTAAGCACCTGAAGTCAAACAAACAAACGGGAAAACATGAAATAATTTAAGTTTAAGAAAGTAAAAAGCGGCACATTTTAAATAATATTTTTATATATTTTGTTATTTGAAACAATACATACTGTAAAATATTAGTTTGTTATAAAAATAATATATAAGTGTTGATCGTTTGTATGACTAAAATGCGGCATACCTTTGAATAATAGTCGGCATTTACGGTACATCCGTCGCGCACTTTGTGTTGAAGCAAAAGCCCTTGTCTATCCATGAAGAAGATGAACATTTCCTTTTTGCAGCTGCGTGTTGTCCTGGCCTTTTTTGGTGGAGGTGTGTCTGGTGACTTCCAGACGGACGACTGCTGTTTCGACTCTGGATCATAATGGTATAACCATGTCTCGTCTGTCGTGATGATTTTGTCCAAAAACTCGTCACCCTGTGCGTCGTACAGATCCAGAAATTGCTGAGAACATTCTAACCTCCGCTGCTTGTTTTCATCAGTCAGAAGTCTGGGCACCCAACGCGCAGATACTTTGGACATATTTAGCTCTTCTGTAAGAATTCGTTGCACAGTAGAATACGATAGGGAGAGTTCCTCTGCAATACCCCTAACCGTTAAGCGCCGGTCGTTGTCCAAAAGCTCTCTCACTAACGTTGCGTTGCTCGTCGTCATAGCGGATGCTGGTCTACCTGCTCTATCGTCATCAAGTACCGATTTTCTGCCGTTCCGAAATCGCTCATGCCATTTGTAGACAAACGATTTACCACAAGGTTGTAATGTATGCGAGTTTTTAATTTGATTCAACGTCTCAACTGGTGTAAGTTTGAGTCCAACACAAAATTTCACAACTGCGCGTAGCTCCAATTCACTTGTTGACGTCGCGGAAGAAGTTGAAGACATGGCGACAACTCGCTGCTGTGGAGTAACGGTTCAACGTAATGTAATCAAAATTATAGGAAATGACGTCAACACGTCATTCTAACGTCAGTTACGTTCGCGCCAAAATTGAGCAACATTTGAAAACATACTATCGTCTGAAGTGAATTAGTAAAACGAAATATTTTGGCCTGCTTCAAGTCACCTAACCGTGGTTGCTATGGAGACCATTTATATTCTTCCGGTTACACATATTCCATAAACTAAACGAAAATGTTAGTTAAAATACGTTGAATTATATTTATGCGAAATTTAATGTGATTCGGTGAAAAAATAAATGATTTAGAGATAAATTCCGCGAACTTTTGAATCACCCCTCGTACATATGAAAACCTTCTACAATTTAGACATTTTGGTAATACATATTATTTTGTAACGTATTCTACATTCTGAATAGAATTATTTAACTTTACATACGGAAGGTCTTGTGCTAATATGATTAAACAAATGTCATATATGAATTTTAAATTTGAATGTGAAGTTCAGCGCATTTGTTGGTGTTATGAATATATTGTTTTTACATTTATGGTCCTCTTTGAGATGGTCTCGCATTAACTGCACCAGTGTTCGGAGAAAGCATTTGAAATTACAGTGAATATCGTATAGAATACATGTAAACAGTTTTTAAAGATCAGTTTGAACTGATATTTGTGAAGAACTAGCAATATAAGTACATATATTAGAATAAATTGAATGTGACAGTGAATTAACATCTTCCCATTTATATTATTTCTGGATGAAGACAGTTTTTGTATCATTTTTAAAAAAGAAAATCATTTTAGCCGTCAGCCACATCAACATCTTACACGAGCAGAAAACAAATAAGACTGGAAATGTTGCCTCCGTTTGAATGTAAAATCATGTATAGCCATAATGGTTACTGTGAGTATACGTATGGCATTTAAGCTTATGTTACGCAAACATCTGTCGGTCTGTCAGTCCGACGTTAGACAATAGGTTTTTGATCAGTAACTTAAGAAACCATGAGCCTACCTGTTTTTTTTTTAATTCTTTTGTTGTACCAAGGCAGTAACCCGTGGCTTCTCACTTTCATTAATTGTTTGTGTTGTTTTTTTTATTGATCAATATATTCAGTTATTCTTTCTTTTTCCTTTCCACTTTTTGGTTGTGTAGGGAGTTGCTGTTTTCTGATCGTGCTTTTTTCTGATACGCGTTTTCCACTCTTTTAAGTGATGCGCCGAACGAATCAAAGGTCAAGGTCACAGGGAGATGCACGTCAGAAAACGTTCTGGAAAAATTACTGTAAAACGCTTGGGTCTTCTCACTCCACATTTAGGTAAACAGGCTGGACATGATAAATAGATGACCCCTAATGATAAAGTGACTCGCGATGTCAAATGTTAAAAGGAACCTGTTCTTCGATCGAAAACGATTTCCGAACAATAACACACGAATCACTCGACCTAGTAACTCTCAAACTTTTCAAGATGGACTGGAATGATGTTTAGACGATCATTAATGGTTTTGGCAAACTGTGTTAAAAGGTTAGGGACCTGGAGTTTGAAAATGGTTTCCGATCAATAACTCAAGAATAAAAGAATAAAGAACCTTCCATTGTCCAGACTAAGTTAGCGTGATAAGTAAATGGTGCCAATTGACAATTTGTCCAACACACCATCTTTCAACGTTACATGGACTTTTAATCAGAAAATAGTTTTCGAACAACTGTACCCAGGGGCTTCAAACATTACATTATAGTTGGACCTAATGACCAGTGACGTTGTGTCCAAGGTCTAAGTCACAGATACGCTGATTGTGAAATGGATTTCTGATCAGCTGGACCAAGGACTCTCGAATATAAAAGAAAAGCTGGCTTAAAATAGTAAACGACATTGTTTTCGATGCGCCAATATCAAGGTCAAAGAGCCATTAAATTCGAAGTAAGATTCCGATTAGTATTTCAAGGACAGCTGAAACTAAATGGGCATGATGTAAAAATGATCATATTGATTTTAGGCGAACTATGTCAAAGATCAAGGTCATCGATAAATGGATACTAGATACCTCGGCACTCTTGTAGATTTTCATAGATTATACGCATGTTTCCTCAAAATACGGCTAAAACCGTAAATTGTTTCAGATGATTATATGTCTTTTTATCAATTTTCCCAGTGGAAACAATTTCAAGATGTTGGAATCGTGTATAGATGCTCAAGTCTTTTTACTCTAAAAATACATTAAAACGGTCGACATACTTAAAAGTATTTAAAGAAAACAATCCTACTGCATTCTTTATCAGAAGAATTCAGATGGCCTTTTCTGTTATTTTTCGTTGTATTGTCGTTATTCTTCAATAAACCGAATCCCATGTATGTATTCATAACAAATATCTAAAACTATGTATCTTATTTCTGCTTAAGAAATTTGTGTATAGAAATACCTAACAATACCTGAATATGTCCCAAGTATTCAATTTATAACATTTAGTTAGTTTCAAATAATAAATAGATCTTCGACTAGTACCTTTTCATTTGATAAACCAGTGTAATAATCATGAAACTAGAGCATTAAAATAATGTATACCTTAATTTTTAGCCTCTAATAAAGCAGAGTATAAGAACTGTATAAAAATACTAATTATCGATAACAAAAGTCATCTCTTAAGGTATTAGATTCCTAATACCCTACCTCCACTATGACGAGTATTCAATTCCATTAATTAAGACATTTTCACTGAAGGACAAGGGTCAAACCCCCTCAGGCCATTTTTTCTCTAGCTTTTTTTTGGTGGGTGGGGGGGGGGGGCAGTTTTACATTTTGTTTTGTTTTACAACATTAACTTTTATGGGATTTAAATTCAATTTCTTTTGTTTTAAATATATGTCAATTGTAACAGATTTTTAACAAGGTAAATTGATGAAAATTGGGTATCTGTGATTTCAGTTATTAATTTCTCCTAAACTGGATGGTAAAAATATTTGATATTTTGCCTATTTGTTCAGAATAGTACAGGCATAAAACTAATTGTAGCTAATTTGAAGCCCGAAAGATTTATGTTGAAGTTTACGTTGATAACATCCCCTCATAATGAAGTGGGTGGGGTAAATTCTAGTCATTTTTATAAGCATATTTCGTTTCTTCTTACTTTCGGCATTTCATTTTGTTTGCCGTTTGTCAGTAGGCAGTAGGTCTTCATAATGTGAATGAATACATACCAAGTAACACTTTTTTAATGATCAGTAGTAGAAAAAAACTCTGTGTTTCTCTATACCTTAGAAACTTATTAAATCGGGTGAGGTTTGAAATGAATATAACTTATATTAAGTCATTTCTTGAAACTCCCATGGTAATAGTGTCTTGTATGGTCTATATTTTGTCCTAGGATAGTATATTTTCTTAAAAGAAAAACTCAATTAAATGAGAGCTGACAAAATGTTTGTAAATATTCTAAAACCTTATTGTAGTAGGGGTATAAAGCTGTACCTCATTTCTGAAGATAATTTGAATTAATATGAAACCGTTTTATTGAAGGCCATTGGTTCAATCCCCAATGGAGCTATTTTCTAATCTTTGTTATTGCTTTTGTTTTAAAACTGTTGAATATTATAACGCTGGTAAACACTCTAAATACATGAAAATTGATTATCAGTGGTTTCGGTATTTACTTTAATCCCAAACTGCACGGTAAAACTTTTTTCTACTTATTTTGCTTAAAATGTTCAGAACGATATTGAAATAAAATTTATTTTAGCTACTTTGAAGTCAAACTGATATATTTTGAAATGTACTTGATATATTTCTCTCATCGTAAAACGATATCATGTTGTAAAATCATTTTAGTGATTTTAACTAATTGACGCACTTTTTTTTTTATTCTCAACAAACATTAGCTTTATTACTGTGAACTGTAGTTCTAACGGTCAGACTCAGAAAAAAAGTGTGATTTTGAAGTGTTTACTTCTTTGCTTGACAGACTTATTTAGTTCAGAGAGATTCTCATATCTTTTTAATCGTTTGGTAAAATTGTTTTCTATAGTCCATTTTTTTCATTTGGTATGGTAGTTCTTAAAACAAATCTCAACTAGAAACGCCTCAATGCGACGAAACCAGGTTTTCAACGTTCATGTTTAACAGAAGCTTCGTCATCAAGGGCCCTGGTGCATATTGTCAGCATTTTGGAATTTGAACATTTTTGGGGGAATTATGGCCTTCTGATTTTTTTACATATATTATATACACATTGATGAATATTAATTTGTATCTTTTATGTTTCTACAGATAGGAAATGCTAATTGTATCTAATTAGATGCATATTTTTACAAACAACAAACTTAAGAACAAATTAATTTTATTTATAATACTAATCTATTCATTAGTTTATGGTAGTATATAATGTTGGTTGGTTATTTTGTTTGCTTTGTACATTTACTTTTATATTATTTACTATATACATGTATCATTTTTTCGGGGGGGGGGGGGGGGGTTGTTTATTTAAAAAAAAAAACAATGGGCAACAATTCGGCCAAAAATGCTTGAATCACAAAACCCCGATAATATGCACCAGGACACTTGATGATAAAGCTTCTGTGAAAGTTTAGTCAAAATCGCTTGAGAAATGTAGGAGGAGTTGCGCAAAGACAAAATTGTTTACGCCCGCCCGTCCGCCGATATACCCCAATCTAATAACCGGAGGATGAAACAAGTCCATTACTCCCCACTACCTTACAGCAGTTGCGTCGGATGTTTGGAAAACTTACGTACAATTTTCAGTTAGTGATATATATCATCTCCGTTTAGGGACTTTCGCCTTGATACTTAATGTAATGTGGATAAAAGAAAAGCAAAAGTAAAACAGCTGATAAGCATTATTCAAAAACCTTGTTTACAAATGACCTGTATATCTAGATCAAGAGTTAACCAGAAATTGTATTACTCAACTCATACAGTCACTGCATTGACTAAGACTGAACTTAAACCGTGTTTAATGAAGTTTTAAATCAGTTGCATTCCTATGCAAAAATAGCTTGTTTTTCACATATGTAGTTCATTTTGGTCTCGCAAGACTCATCGTTCCATGCCCAGGATTCAACTTTCTTTAATTGGAGACAATTCTCATCCTTCTCTCCATTTGGTTCCTTTCCTTTGAAATTTGAGAAAGTCTCATCTATTCTCTCTTCACTAGAACTCCAGATCCAGACCCCTTCTTGTTTCTGATCAGTTCCGCCCAGCCACGTCCCGTAACCACCAGCCACCCTTTCCCTGGATAAATTTACTAGAAACGTATTTTCTCCATTATCGTCTACTTGAGCAAGGTGTGCTGCAAATGAAGCACATTTGATCAATGCTTCCTCCCATGTTAGTTCTACCATACCAACGTAGTAACATGATTTTTCATACAAAAACCATCCCCAGTCTAGACAACTTAACTTAAGCAAGCTCTTTTCAAGTTCCACAATTTTCGAATTCAGATGATTCCTCTCTCTGCGATTTTCATTTTCTTGTTCACTGAATTGATTTTCAAGCCTTTCTTCCATTTTGTATATGCCTACAGTATAGTTTGCATTGGCACTATCTAGCTTTTTGTATTTTCTTTCCGTTTCATCCCGGTAAGACATAAAGTTACTTTGCAATGCCTCTAGTATAATGCTTTGTTCTTTTTGCTTCTCAAATATGTTTGTTTGTATATCCTTTAACTCATTTCTGATAAGTTCCAGATCTTTCTTCTCTTCGTTTAGGACATTCCTGATATACTGTTTTTCTTCTTTGATTGATTTCTTCACAATTTTTGATAAGTTATCCATTTCTGTTTTTGTTCTGTCCTGTTCCGTTTTGTCCTCATTTTCTATTCTACCTTTATTTGTAACATCTAACCTGTTGTACGAAATGTTATCCAGTTTTTCCAGAATCATATTAATGTCTTCCCTCATCGCAGTTTTGTCTTCAAACATGCTTTGCTCCATTAAATGAAAGCGCCTCTCTAACCAAGAAACGCGCGAAGATGCCGTTTTCCCACTTCCTGTCAGAATCACAGCGACCAAGCAAAGAAAATATGACGACGAATTCATTCCTATGCTTTGTTAATGCAGGCACTTAACTGAACAAAACTGTACCTTGTGCAGAAAATAATAAACTATCCTTAAAACATTCGAACGAATTTATATATTTATAAATGTAAATATAAACAAGAACTGGTTCTCCTCACTGTTGTTTATAAGATAAACTTTCAATGAGAGGCATTCTGGCGAGTTGTCTTGAAATTTATAGCTGTGGAATAAACTGTACGAATTCCTCTCAGCAGCTACTTCAAAACTTATATTTTCATAATTATAGAAATACCGTAGTTGTAAAAATAACTACCCCTGGTACTGTCAATGACGTGTTACTAAGAAAAGAAGACTGGCCTAGACCTCTTAACGGAATCATTTTTGCCCAATCGCCTAGTTGTTGATATGATGTGACACAATCTCGACATTGAAATTATAATGTAAAACATGCTGATAAATGTGCACTCTTACGAATATATGAGCCAACACGGACTTTCCTTGATCCAGCAAAGACGAACAAGATACGTACCGGACTTTATTGACAATAAAAAGTAGTCATGGTTTTATTTATTTTCTTTGGTACTTGACTTATTGGTATACTACATGTGTAGGGACGGTGACACCATTCCTTTGCATGTTAAAACAAGTAAAATGAATTAAAGATAAAAAAATAGAATGAGTGAGCACAAACGTGAGATTTCTTGCTTCGAAGACATTAACAATATTAAGGCTGGCAGTTAAAACTTACGTTGCATTGATTTGACATTTAGAAAATACTTTTATACATCCGATCCGTACCTCGCAAACATGTAAGTTATCATATGTTTATAACTTATCCTTGTTGAATATTCAAATTTTATCGAGCAGAAATACGTATGGGACAAACAGATAAATGTATTTTTGTTTTTTACGATTATATATATATATGTGTCTGTGTCTTTGTTAAGCGGAACCCGGCATTGTACTTATCTAGTGAACTAAATGCCTACTCTGCTTATCTCTTTGCATTGTACTTATCTAGTGAACTAAATGCCTGCTCTGCTTATCTCTTGGCATTGTACTTATCTAGTGAACTAAATACCTACTCTGCTTATCTCTTGGCATTGTACTTATCTAGTGAACTAAATGCCTACTCTGCTTATCTCTTTGCATTGGACTTATCTAGTGAACTAAAGGTCTACTCTGCTTATCTCTTGGCATTGGACTTATCTAGTGAACTAAAGATGTACTCTGCTTATCCCTTGGCATTGTATTTATCTAGTGAAATAAATGCCTGCTCTGCTTATCTCTTGGCATTGTACTTATCAAGTGAACTAAATGTCTACTCTGCTTTTCTCTTGGCTTTGTACTTATCTAGTGAACTAAATGTCTACTCGGCTTATCTCTTGGCATTGGACTTATCTAGTGAACTAAAGGTCTACTCTGCTTATCTCTTTGCATTGTACTTATCTAGTGAACTAAATGCCTGCTCTGCTTATCTCTTTGCATTGTACTTATCTAGTGAACTAAATGCCTGCTCTGCTTATCTCTTTGCATTGTACTTATCTAGTGAAATAAATGCCTGCTCTGCTTATCTCTTTGCCTTGTACTTATCTAGTGAACTAAATATTTTTTCTGCTGATCTCTTGGCATTGTACTTACCTAGAGCACTTAAACGTCTATTCTGCTTATCTCTTGGCATTGTACTTATCTAATGAACTAAATATTTATTCTGCTGATCTCTTGGCATTGCACTTATCTAGAGCACTTAAATGTCTACTCTGCTTATCTCTTGGCATTATACTTATCTAGAGCACTTAAATGTCTACTCTGCTTATCTCTTGGCATTGTACTTATCTAGAGCACTTAAATGTCTACTCTGCTTATCTCTTGGCATTGTACTTATCTAATGAACTTAATATTTATTCTGCTGATCTCTTGGCATTGTACTTATCTAGAGCACTTAAATGTCTACTCTGCTTATCTCTTGGCATTGTACTTATCTAGAGCACTTGAATGTCTACTCTGCTTATCTCTTGGCATTGTACTTATCTAGTGAACTAAATATTTATTCTGCTGATCTCTTGGCATTGTACTTATCTAGAGCACTTAAATGTCTACTCTGCTTATCTCTTGGCATTGTACTTATCTAGTGAACTAAATGCTTGCTCTGCTTATCAATTGGCATTGCACTTATCTAGTGAACTTAATCTCTACTCTGCTTATTTATTGGCATTGTACTTATCTAGTGAACTAAATGCCTGCTCTGCTTATCTCTTGGCATTGGACTTATCTAGTGAACTAAATATTTATTCTGCTTATATCATGGCATTGTACTTATCTAGTGAACTTAATATTTATTCTGCTGATCTCTTGGCATTGTACTTATCTAGAGCACTTAAATGTCTACTCTGCTTATCTCTTGGCATTGTACTTATCTAGTGAACTAAATGCTTGCTCTGCTTATCTATTGGCATTGCACTTATCTAGTGAACTTAATCTCTACTCTGCTTATTTATTGGCATTGTACTTATCTAGTGAACTAAATGCCTGCTCTGCTTATCTCTTCGCATTGTTCTTACCTAGTGAACTAAATATTTATTCTGCTTATTTGTTGGCATTGTATTTATCTAGTGAACTAAATGCCTACTCTTCTTATTTATTGGCACTGTACTTATCTAGTGAACTTAATCTCTACTCTGCTTATTTATTGGCATTGTATTTATCTAGTGAACTAAATATCTACTCTGCTTATTTATTGGCATTGTACTTATCTAGTGAACTAAATCTCTACTCTGCTTATTTATTGGCATTGCACTTATCTAGTGAACTTAATCTCTACTCTGCTTATTTATTGGCATTGTACTTATCTAGTGAACTTAATCTCTACTCTGCTTATTTCTTGGCATTGTACTTATCTAGTGAACTAAATGCCTACTCTGCTTATTTATTGGCATTGCACTTATCTAGTGAGATTAATCTCTACTCTGCTTATTTATTGGCATTGTACTTATCTAGTGAACTAAATGCCTACTCTGCTTATCTCTTGGCATTGGACTTATCTAGTGAACTAAAGGTCTACTCTGCTTATCTCTTTGCATTGTACTTATCTAGTGAACTAAATGCCTGCTCTGCTTATCTCTTGGCATTGTACTTATCTAGTGAACTAAATACCTACTCTGCTTATCTCTTGGCATTGTATTTATCTAGTGAACTAAATGCCTACTCTGCTTATCTCTTGGCATTGTACTTATCTAGTGACCCAAATGCCTACTCTGCTTATCTCTTTGCATTAAGCTTATCTAGTGAACTAAATTCCTGCTCTGCTTATCTCTTGGCATTGGACTTATCTAGTGAACTAAATTCCTGCTCTGCTTATCTCTTGGCATTGTACTTATCTAGTGAACTAAATGCCTACTCTGCTTATCTCTTGGTATTTTACTTATCTAGTGAACTAAATATTTATTCTGCTTATCCCTTGGCATTGTACTTATCTAGTGAACTAAATTCCTGCTCTGCTTATCTCTTGGCATTGGACTTATCTAGTGAACTAAATGCCTGCTCTGCTTATCTCTTTGCATTGTACTTATCTAGTGAACTAAATTCCTGCTCTGCTTATCTCTTGGCATTGGACTTATCTAGTGAACTAAATGCCTGCTCTGCTTATCTCTTTGCATTGTACTTATCTAGTGAACTAAATTCCTGCTCTGCTTATCTCTTGGCATTGTAGTTATCTAGTGAACTAAATTCCTGCTCTGCTTATCTCTTGGCATTGGACTTATCTAGTGAACTAAAGGTCTACTCTGCTTATCTCTTTGCATTGTACTTATCTAGTGAACTAAATTCCTGCTCTGCTTATCTCTTGGCATTGGACTTATCTAGTGAACTAAATGCCTGCTCTGCTTATCTCTTTGCATTGTACTTATCTAGTGAACTGAAAGCCAAATCTGCTAATGTATTCACATATTGCTTATTTAGTGAATAAAAATATGATTTTAAAGATAAAATGTAAACATCATTGATGCTGCAACCTTCCAGAGTTCAGGTCTGTGATCCGTGATCATGTGACCAAATTGATCAAGATAAATATGGTCAAACATCAGCAAATACTTCTTTAAAAAGTTATAAATAAAAACAAACTGACATTCTTTTTTAAATTTAATCAAAATTGTACAAGTTGCACATTTTTTTCACTTTTCATTTTTTATCATCAATCAATCAACTTGGTATTTTTATACTAAGCTGCAGGGAAATTCAATATTTAATAGTCAGCTGCAGGGTAAAACTAGCATCTTTAACCAGTTAAAAGGGTAATACAAAATTCTACAGCCAGTTACAGGATAAAACAAGATTCTATGGCCAGTGACAGGGTATTAGAAGACTCTTTAGCTAGTTACAGGATAAAACAAGATTCTATGGCCAGTGACAGGTTATTAGAAGACTCTTTAGCTAGTTACAGGATAAAACAAGATTCTATGGCCAGTGACAGGGTATTAGAAGACTCTTTAGCTAGTTACAGGATAAAACAAGATTCTATGGCCAGTGACAGAGTATTAGAAGACTCTTTAGCTAGTTCCAGGATAAAACAAGATTCTATGGCCAGTGACAGGGTATTAGAAGACTCTTTAGCTAGTTCCAGGATAAAACAAGATTCTATGGCCAGTGACAGGGTATTAGAAGACTCTTTAGCTAGTTCAGGATAAAACAAGATTCTATGGCCAGTGACAGGGTATTAGAAGACTCTTTAGCTAGTTCCAGGATAAAACAAGATTCTATGGCCAGTGACAGGGTATTTGAAGACTCTTTAGCTAGTTACAGGATAAAACAAGATTCTATGGCCAGTGACAGGGTATTAGAAGACTCCTTAGCTAGTTACAGGATAAAACAAGATTCTATGGCCAGTGACAGGTTATTCCAAGTTTTCGTCATGACAACTTGTGAAACTCATTTTTTGTCTACTCTGCTGAGATTATTTCCTTATTTGTCTTTGAAATGTCCTGGAAACTACCTGATTCAAATAAGTTATCAACAACAAACAAAAATAATAATGTTGATATAAAACGTTTATATCTGTAAATTTTAAAAGGTATATACAGAACAGGCAACAAACAGACTTTTAATTCATATGCATTTGAATATATGTCATTGTTTCTAGTAAGAACCTAATCCATACTACTAGTATTTCATAGATTTTTTCTGTCAGAAAAACAGCCATGCATTTGATGTGTTAAGAGTAAAAGCTTTTATGATAAGGAACTACAGTGATTTTACTTTGGTCAAAGGCAATTTTTGGTCCGTAAAGACATGAGTCTTTCCTTGAGTGGCTGTGTCTAAATCTATTTACCAACAAGATCTTACCGGATAAAATTTCATTTAAAAGATTACATCTATTGTAAATATTGTAAACATTACATTCCTTTTCTGAAGGTTACTTGAAAATACAATCAGCTATGCACCATTATGATCAGTCTCATCTTTGAAACAAATTAATTGTTGTTGTTTTTTTTATAACATTATTTAATTAAAAAATAGTTAACAACATTAAATCATGCAGTTAAGACTGGCTCAAAACCAGTTCAAAATATAAATTAACACTTACTTTTACGCATTTATTTCCCTCTCATTTTTCCCATACTGTAATTTTCTTGTTATTTTTTTCTCAATCTAATTTCTTCTTCTATTTTTTCTCAAACAGACCCTTTTCCCCTCGTCCTCATTCTTTCTCTCGCTACTACCTTGCCCCTTTATTCTTGACCCCTTCAGCGATCTCCTAGCCCTACATTTATTTAATTTACTATTGTTTCTTAACAATCTAGACCCAAAAAAGAAGTTGAATAGAAAAGAACATGACTCGTGCTGATTAATTGGGATTAAATTACAGAAATGAGAAGAATATACAATATATGTAATACAGTGTAATAACATGTTAATCAGAGCAAGACATTTTCAAATATTTTTCTATGAATTTCAGCCCAAATCCAGGATGTAACTGAGTTTGTTAAAGTGTCAACTTCCGGAATATACTTGAGGCTCTTTCAACAAACCTCGTAATATACAACTATACATGTCCTAGTCACGAGCACATATTTATATCTTACGCACTTTTTATTCATAGTTTTTTTCATCCTGTGCTTTGTGAAGTAAAAATCTTACATTTCCTTTTCTTTCTTTACTATCTGGAAGTAAAAACAAAACAAAAGAAACATTTACCATATAATACTGTTTCTAGTTATATACAGCAAAGTATTTATTTTTTCTATTTCTTGTCCTTTTGTACAATATGAATTTCTTTATTGTTCTTTGAGTGTCTGTGTGAAAAATTGCCCTTTATTTAACAGGTTTTCTTTTTATATGCTTGTTTTTTGGGCCTGTAACTACTCTCCTTACAACTGTTTATATGCCCTAACCTTTAACAAAATATGCAACGATGTGACTTCAAGATCATGATTATAATGACCCCTGATGCAAGATGTTGTATTACTGTCAGCAGTTTTAAATACTGACAAGTCGACTGAAAAAGATATAAAAGAAAAAATACATAAAATTCATAATAGCAGATGCATTTATTTCTACGTCTGTGAAGCTGGCTTGTAGCTGGTAGTTGGGATTCAAATGTGCATTTAAAAATGTGCATCTAGCATGTAGTTAAGGATTCAAATGTGCATTCAAAATTGTGCATCTAGCTTGGAGTTAGGGATTCAAATGTGCATTCGAAAATGTGCATCTAGCATGTAGTTAGGGATTCAAATGTGCATTCAAAAATGTGCATCTAGCATGATGTTAGGGATTCAAATGTGCATTTGAAAATGTGCATCTAGCTTGTAAATAGGGATTCAAATGTGCATTCAAAATGTGCATCTAGCATGTAGTTAGGGATTCAAATGTGCATTCGAAAATGTGCATCTAGCTTGTAGTTAGGGATTCAAATGTGCATTCGAAAATGTGCATCTAGCATGTAGTTAGGGATTCAAATGTGCATTCAAAAATGTGCATCTAGCATGTAGTTAGGGATTCAAATGTGCATTCAAAAATGTGCATCTAGCATGATGTTAGGGATTCAAATGTGCATTCGAAAATGTGCGTCTAGCTTATAGTTAGGGATTCAAATGTGCATTCGAAAATGTGCATCTAGCATGTAGTTAGGGATTCAAATGTGCATTCGAAAATGTGCATCTAGCTTGTAGTTAGGGATTCAAATGTGCATTCAAAAATGTGCATCTAGCATGTAGTTAGGGATTCAGATGTGCATTCAAAAATGTGCATCTAGCATGTAGTTAGGGATTCAAATGTGCATTCAAAAATGTGCATCTAGCATGATGTTAGGGATTCAAATGTGCATTCGAAAATGTGCATCTAGCTTGTAGTTAGGGATTCAAATGTGCATTCGAAAATGTGCATCTAGCATGTAGTTAGGGATTCAAATGTGCATTCGAAAATGTGCATCTAGCTTGTAGTTAGGGATTCAAATGTGCATTCAAAAATGTGCATGTAGCATGTAGTTAGGGATTCTGATGTGCATTCAAAAATGTGCATCTAGCATGATGTTAGGGATTCAAATGTGCATTCGAAAATGTGCATCTAGCTTGTAGTTAGGGATTCAAATATGCATTCAAAAATGTGCATCTAGCATGTAGTTAGGGATTCAAATGTGCATTCAAAAATGTGCATCTAGCATGTAGTTAGGGATTCAAATGTGCATTCGAAAAATGTGCATCTAGCATGTAGTTAGGGATTCAAATGTGCATTCGAAAATGTGCATCTAGCTTGTAGTTAGGGATTCAAATGTGCATTCGAAAATGTGCATCTAGCATGTAGTTAGGGATTCAAATGTGCATTCGAAAATGTGCATCTAGCTTGTAGTTAGGAATTCAAATGTGCATTCGAAAATGTGCATCTAGCATGTAGTTAGGGATTCAGATGTGCATTTGAAAATGCGCATCTAGCTTGAGGTTAGGGATTCAGATGTGCATTCGAAAATGAAAATAAAATACACATCTAGCTTGTATTTGGGGACTCAAATATGCTTTTGAACATGCACATCTAGCTTGTAGCTGGTGATTCAAATGTGCATTCGAAAATGAGCATGTAGCCTGTAGTTAGGGATTCAGATATGCATTTGAAAATGTAAAGAAAATGCACATCTAGCGTGAAGCTGGTGATCCAAATGAGCATTCAAAATGCACATTAGGCTTGAAGTTGTGGATTCAAATGTGCAGTCGAAATTGCACATATTAGCTTGTAGTTAAGGATTCAAAAATGCAAAGAAAATACACACCTAGTTTGTAGTTTGGGATTTATATGTGCATTCGGAAATGTACATCAAGCATGTAGTTGGGGATTCAGATGTACATTCAAAAATCCAAAGAAAATACACATCTAGCTTGAATTTGGGGATTCAAATTAGCATTTGAAAACACACATCTAACTTGAAGTTGGGGATTTAAAAGTGCAATCGAAAATGCATATCTAGCTTGTAGCTTGGAATTCAGATGTGCATTAGAAATGAATTCTAGCTAGAAGTTGGGAATTCAGATGTGTATTCAAAAATAAACATCTTGCTTGCAATAGGGGGTTCAGTTGTGCATTCAAGATGTGTTTTTTCCTTGCATTTACCAATGCACTTATGAATCACCAACTTCAATTTCCATTACCCATCTGAATCTTTAACTACAAGCTAGATGTGCATTTTCGAATGCACATCTGAATCCCAAATTCCTAGCTGGAATTGGTTTCTTGAACTGCAAATCTGAATGTCCATCTACAAGCTAGACTTGCATTTTGAATGCACATCTGAATTGCAAATCTGAATGCCCACCTACAAAGCTAGACGAGCATTTTGAATGCACATCTGAACTGAAAATCTGAATGTCCATCTACAAGCTAGACTTGCATTTTGAATGCACATCTGAATTGCAAATCTGAATGCCCACCTACAAAGCTAGACGTGCATTTTGAATGCACATCTGAACTGAAAATCTGAATGTTCATCTGTAAGCTAGATGTGCATTCTGAATGCACATCTAACTGCACATAAAAATCTTTATTTTTTTTTCCTTCTGAAACCACATGACCTAGAGCTTAGATATTTTGGTGTATGGTGTATCATCTAGAGGTCCTCCACCAAAGTTTTTCAAATTAAGTCCCTCAGGTCAAAATTGGCCACATCCTAGGGGGTCACATGTTTTACACAGGAATGTAAAGAAAAAACTTTAGGAATATTCTTCTCTGAAACCACAAAGCCCTAAGTTCAAAAATTTTGCACAAAGTATTGTCTAGTGGACCTCTACCATGATTGTTCAAATTATGTCCCTAGGGTCAAAATTGACCCAGCCCCAGGGGTCACTTGTTTAAATAGAGGCATATATAGGGTGAAAAAAAACTTTAAAAATCTTCTTTAAGTCTTTTACCAAGATTGTTCAAATGATACACTTGTGGTCAAAACTGACCCCATCTAAGGGGTCACTTTTTTTTTGTAAAAACTTGCATAGAAAATCTCATCAGTATCCAATGCCTAGTGTGAAGATATTTGATGTGTAACATGGCTTAGTAGTCCTCTGCTAAGTTTACTAAGTTTGTTCAAATCTTGGCCCTGGGGTCAAAATTGGCCCTGCCCCTGGGTCCTCATGTCTAAACATAGACTTGTCAAATTTCAGTCACAGAGCTTTAATTTACTGACAGATATCTTAGATATTTGGTATAGACGCACCTTGCATGAATCTCTGCCATTCACTTGGATCAACAGATTTTTTTTACTTTTCCCTTTTAGTCTTCATATTATCTATATGTAGGTAACTTGCAAGAACCTCTACAGTCACTGGGTCAAGGTCAAGGTCACTATGGCTAAAATTGATTTTTCTACTTTTTGTCATAGAACCTTAATTCATTGATTGATATTTTAAATATTTGGTATGTGGACACCTTGCATGAACCTTCATACCTACCCCCCACCAATGTCATTGATAGAAGGTGACTTGGATATTTGAATAGGAAAAGGGAATAACTTTTGTGGCAAAAAATAGTTGTGTTTGATGGAAAAAAAGACAACACTTCACAGGTAATAGTAATGAATAAATTTTGACTCATCAAATCAGGAAACATGTATCAATAACCTTTGATTTTGCAAATTTACAAAACAAAGAAATTATGAGATAAAATAAAGAATATCATGTATTCAGCCAAGTAAGAAAAAAGTCCTCATCTTAATTTGATTGTCTAATATTTGACTTTCAAGTGTGACCTTGACCATGAGCAAGGGCAACACAAGTTCAACACCAATTCTGCATATCCTCTTCATCAGGGAAACATTTGAGCTAAGTTTGAATAAAATCCTTCAAGGGGTATAGGATTTAAACAGCAGACAAAAAAATTGTCTAACATTCCAGTGTGACCTTGACTTTGAGCTGACACAAGGGCAATATAGGTTATGCATTTGGGCGAAGTTAGAAGAAAATCCTTGTCTTATAATTCATTGTCAAATATTTGATCTTCAAGTATGACCTTGACCTTGAGCTAGTACAAGGTCAACACAGGTTCTGCACATCGCTGTCATGAGGTGAACATTTGAGCCAAGTTTGAAGAAAATCCTTCAAAGGGTATAAAATTTACAGAGCGGACACGAAAACTGTCTGACCTTCCAGTGTGACCTTGACCTGACACATGTGCAACATGGGTTATGCATATTGCCTTGCTGAGTTAAATATTTGAGCCAAGTAATAACAACATCTTTCAAGGGGTAAAGAATTTACATAGTAAACAAGACACATTGTTTTTTTAAATTGTCAGATATTTGATTATCATGGGGTGAACATTTAAGCCAAGTTTGAAGAAAATCCTTCAAAGGCTATAGGACTTACAGAGCTGACACGAACGTTTTTTGACCTTCCAATGTGACCTTGACCTTGACCTGATACAAGGTCAACATGGGTTCTGCACATTGCCTTGTTGAGTTGAATATTTGAGCCAAGTAAGAACAAAATCCTTCAAGGGGTAAAGAATTTACAGAGCAAACAAGACACATTGTATTTTGTCAGATATTTGATCTTCCAGTGTGACCTTGACCTTGAGCTGACACAAGGGCAATATGGGTTATGCACACTGCCTTGTTCAGATGAACATTTGAGCAACATCAGGAGAAAATCCATGTCTTATAATTCATTGTTAAAAATTTGACCTTCAAGTGTGACCTTGACCTTGAGCTGGTACAAGGTCAACACAGGTTCTGCACATCGCTATCATGAGATGAACATTTGAGCCAAGTTTGAAGAAAATCCTTCAAGGAGTATAAGATTTGCAGAGCGGACACAAAAATTATCTGACCTTCCAGTGCGACCTTGAACTTGACCTGACACAAGGGCAACATGGGTTCTGCACATTCCCATGTTGAGGTTAACATCAAAGCCAAGTTTGAAGAAAATTCTTCCATTAGTATATGACTTATTGAGTGGACAATGTGGAGATGGACCGACTGACGCGACAAAGCAATTCCAGTATACACCCCCCACATTCATGGTGGGGGTATAAAAATAGGTATAACAACTTCTAAACCATAAACATCTTTAAGGACCTTTACCTCTATACTTTAGGATGTTACATTTGGTAACATGTTTATTTATGAAGAAGACTTCATTCTAACCACAGCAAAGGAAACCTTTACAGTTAGGAAATGGACCAGATATGGGCACAAACGAAATCAGAAACTTGAATACTTTTCTTGGCAGAACGGACCAAAGATTGTTTTCAGAGTGCACGCAAGTCTCTTTCCTATAATATTTTTTGATTTAGTTTTGACTTCTAAAAGATTCTTAACAAGAATTCCATCACTAATTGCTGAAACCAATGCAATACTGTTAACCAGACACTGGTTGACTTTTGCTGAAAACTTAAGTGACAATGGACCATAGTATGGTTATATCAAAATTGAGTTTGGTTCAACTATAGGGTCTAATGGGATTCACAACACTATGATATTCAAAAGAAAAGGTCAATCAAGTCTCTTTCAACAACAAGGAAATTTGAGAACCCTATTATAATAAGGATGGCACTGTATTCCCTACAGAAACAAATGCAATGATGGGTTTTGGAAATATCCCCTTTCCACAGGAGCACATCAGTGTTGCAAGTTATGAAATTTTTTATCAAATTTAATCATTTCTTTCAACTTTCTGTGACAACCATACAGCAAAACTGACAACACAAGAAGACCAAATGGTCCTGGGTCGCTCACCTAAAAAGTGGCAATCAAAAAATGCTAGAGCGTTCACTGAATGTGATTGCAGTAATGTTTTTAATCAGATCACAAAAATTTCATAATTTATATGGATTATCACACAAGAAACACTTGTGCCAAACTGTTTACAAATCAGAGCAGGAATTTCTGAGACGAAGAGCATTGAAGTTTTGCCTTTAAGTTGCTGTGACAACCAGAGTTCTCAATGGAATTCCATTATTTATTAAAGTTTTAAAGGGGGCCATCAAAGGCTCATTCTTGTAAAATTTTATTGCAGTTGGCCTGAGAGGACAAGATTTTGAAAGCTATTCCTTTAAAAATGCTATGCAAAATGAAGTGATCCCTCAGGTGGGGCCAATTCTGACCCTCTAGCCATGATTTTGGTAGAGGTCTACTAAATGATACTACAAAACAAATACCTAAGCTCTAGGCCTTGTGGTTTCAGACAAGAAGATTTTGAAGTTTTTCCTATCAGTTGCCATGCATCCAGAGTTCTAAATGGAATTCCATTTTTTAATATAATTTTGAAAGGGGACTAAACAAGGATAATTCCTGTGAAGTTATATTTCAAGTGGTGGTATAGGAGGAGGTATCATTTGCAGTTAATTGTGGATGACAGACAGATGGACATCAGACGACGCACAAAAGAGCATACTAAGGCTACACCTTACCTTCAGTCAGGAGAGCTAAACACTATTTTCCCTAATTTACCTACAAACCTTTTTCACAATATACTGATGAACACTTCAAAATACCTTTATGAAGCCTTTTCCTTATGTACTGATATATCTATACCAAACAAGTATCAACTTTGCACTTATGCTTACCAACTGCAAAAAGCCTAGATGACTGTGTACTGCTGTTCTTAATTTACTACTGTTCAATATTTCAAAATTGAAATGTCATTAATTAAAGTATAAAGACTCTTAAATGTTGGTGTTTAAAAGGAATGGCTAAAATTGCATTTCTAAAATCTCAAACAAAAATAAAAAATAATATATAATTAAAACAAACAAAATCATGCTCTTAAAATTGAACATAAAGTCCTTAAATTAAAATTCTAGAATAAAAAACAAATACATGTACATATCTCAACACCCGTTTGATTAACAATTTAAACTGTCTTCAACACCCTAATTTAGTACCATCAACTTGTAGTTAACTGTTTTCTTCTTGATAACCATCTTACCAGTACAGATGTTCGTAGCCACAATAAGAATTCATATATCTCAATTCTGGCTAATTGTAACTGAGTAACCAGATGTGTGCTTAATGTCTGGAAAAAACCATCACATTGTTGTAATTTTTCACTTCCAACTGCTCGAATGCAGCATTTGGACATGTTAATAAATGATGAAGCATTTGCCCTGGTCTGAAGAGCAGCCTCTATGCCACGTAACACGTCGTTGGTTTTCATGATAAGTAACATCTGACGTGGGATACTGTTCAATACCTGAGAAATTTCTATAAAGTAGGTGGCTGCATTATCACGTAACTCCTGGTTCTGAAAGGAAAAATAAAAAAATTGTAGAAAACTATCAAGAAAGCTGTGATTAAACCAGAGACATTCAGAGTGAAAGGTTTGTTATACCCCTACATACTTGTACTTAATGCAAAATTGATAAAATTCAACGTCATACAATAAAGCCTTTTAGTGAGGTCAATATGAAAATTTATCAACCTTGAAAAAAAGGTAGTAACCGAGGGTATAAGCCAAAGATTGATATCACTTCTAAGAGGTTTAAAAATTCTCATATCTTTATCTCAGATAAAAAAACATAAACAATGCACCTAGCGATTTTGTGTGTGAATCATTTTGTATGGTAAAATTAATATCTGTTTTGGCCATGCATTTAAGTCAATATGACTTTTTGAAATCAAATACTTGTTTTAATACCAACGAATACAAATTTAATAATAAATACAAAATATATTCTGTTCAGTTACAAGTTTGCTGCTCTGATTCAAGAATTTTTGTGTAAAACAATAACAGCTGCTATATGCCATGTGCAAGAGATAGAAAATTGGTACTTTGTAGTACAATATTCAAAGAGACCATCTGTCTACAAATTTTTTTTTCAAATAACTGGTTAAATTGTTAACTACATATTATTGTTGGTCAAAAAACAGGGTCCCATATTTTACCACAATCAACCTCAATTAGCTGAATCGAGTCAACAGTTTATGAACAAAAGGAATTCAAGTGGTAAGTTTTTATACATGATCGAAAAACAGGCGATTTGTGGAAAATTTTCGTACATGGATTTACACCAGAATCGAGGTGTATTTCATTGTAAGAAATTTCATTGTATTTTAATAAAATATCTATGGTATAAATCATTATTTCATTTCATAAATAATTTATTTACAAAATAATTTCAAGTATCTTCAAGTGGTAAGTTTTTACATATGATAGAAAATCGGAGTTTTGTAGAAAATTATGGAGATACAAGGCAATCGCTCTGTATTTCAAAGAAAACTTGTATTTTAATAAGGTATATGATATTATTCACTAATCATATAAATCACAAATAATGTATTTATAAAAGGAATTTGAAGTGTCTTCATGTGGTATGTTTTTATTTTCAGGAAAATTTCCCATACAGAGAAACACAACAATCCACAAGTATTTCATAGAAAACTAGTATTTTACTAAGATATATATGGTATTACTCATTAATTTACATCACAAATAAAGAAGTTACATAAGGACTTTGAAGTGTCTTCAAGTGGTATGTTTTTATTTTCAGGAAAATTTCCCATACAGAGAAACACAGCAATCGACAAGTATTTCATAGAAAACTTGTATTTTACTAAGATATATGGTATAATATTACTCATTAATTTACATCACAAGTAAAGAAGTTACATAAGGACTTTGAAGTGTCTTCAAGTGGTATGTTTTTTTTACGAAACTGAAAACTGGTAATTAGCAGAAAATTTTCGCATCCTGAGATACACAGACTTGACATGTATTTCATGGAAAACTAGTATTTTACACTGAACTGAACTGAAATGAAGCCAGTACTTTAAAATTACAAGGAAAAAGATGTGGAGTGTATGATTTAAGTGTTGGTAAGTGCTACATTATACTCAATGGTAAATAAACAAGAGATGTTTGTAAAACACACATGCCCCACTAGCGCCTTATTGCTAGAGGCAGCCATAGAAGTATAGGAAGGTAGAAGGACAGGGACATGTGTCAGTGCATTAAAGGGAGGGTGACAGGGGCTTCTGATATCAAAAGCTATTGGCCATGGCAAGTAGATGAATGACAGGAACTGCAGATTATGTCAATGACACTTCAGTTATTAAACGCATTAATTTCAATTACTGGAGAATATGAAAGAGTACAAGAACTGCATGGGTAGGTTAAAAGGTAGGAGGTGGGTAGGTAGGAAGTTTTGAGGCAGCAAGGCCCAAGGGTTCTAGTTATCAATCAGAATCTGTTTTCCTCTTAATGGTCTATTGTCTTGACCTTTAACCTAGTGACCTCAAAGACAAAAGGAGTCATTTCCTGAACAGACTAACAGGTCTGCATAGCAAGTCTGAAGAGCCAATGCCCAAAGGTTCTCCAGTTATTGATTGGAAACCATTTTTCTGTTAATGGTCACTCTGACCTTGAACTTAGACCAAGTGACCCAAAAAGCAATATGAGTCATCTATGGGTAATTATCAACCTGCCATGCAGGTTGAAGGACCCTAGACTCAAGTATTCTCTAGTTATTCATCAGAAACTATTTTCCAGTTAATGATCAATATGACCTTGACCTTTAATCTAGTGACCCTAAATACTATATAAGGGTCATCTACTGGCCATAGCCAACTTGCCTCTGAAGATTTTGAAGGCCTGGGCCCAAGAATTCTAGTAACTGTGACCATGGCCTTTGACCTAGTTGCCTGAAAAACTATAGCAGTCATCTACTGGTCATGACCAACCTCCAAACCATGTTTTAGAAGCCTGGACACAAGGATTCTCTAGATATTTAACAAAGAAGGTTTTAGTGACCCTGAAGACAATAGGGGTCAACTACTGGCCATGACCAACATGCCTATAAGTTTTAAAGAAGTCTGGGCTCAAGTGTTCTATAGTTATTGATCAGAAACCGCTTTGCTTTTGAAGGTCACTGTGACCTTGCCTTTGACCTAGTGACCTGAAGAACTTTAGGGGTCATCTACTGGTCATGACCAACATGCATACAAAGTTTGAGGAACCTGGATATTCTAGATATTTAACAAATTGTTTTGCTTTTCAAGGTCATTGTGACATTGGCCTTTGACCTAATGACCCAAAAATCTGAAGAGGTCATCTACTGGCCATGGCCAACATGTCTATGAAGTTTTGGGGAGCTTCAGCTGAAGTGTTCTATAGTTTTTGATTGGAAACAGCTTCGCTATTCAATGCACTATGACCTTGGCCTTTGTCCTAGTGACCTGAAAACTATAGGGGTCATCTTATAGTAATGACTAGCCTACATTTCATGTTTAAGGAACCTGGGCCCAAGGAATCTCTAGATATTTATTGGAAAAGCTTTTGCTTTTCAAAGTCATTGTGACATAGGCTTTTGACCTAATGACCTGAAAAATATAGGGGTCATCTACTATCTATGACAAACCTGTCTATGAAGTTTGAGGGAGACTGGGCCCAAGCGTTCTATAGTTATTGATTGAAAATTGTTTTGCTTTTCAATGTCACTGTGACACTGACCTTTGACCTAGTGATCTGAAAAACTACAGGCCTCATCTTCTGGTCATGGACAACCTAAATACCAAGTCTGAGGAGCCTGGGCCCAAGGTTTCTACAGTTATTAGTCGGAAACTGTTTTACTTTTCAAGGTTACTGTGACCTTGGCCTTTGCCCTTATGACCTGAAAAACTAAAAGGGTCATCTACTGGTCATGACCAATCTACATACCAAGTTTAAGGAAGGTGGGTCCAAGGCTTCTCTAGATATTAATGCAAAACCAAGTTTCTACCAACCGACATTTGCAAAACAATATTCTCCCTAATCCTTGATGGGTACCATAATTATGCATTTGACCTAAGTAATCAGTGCAAAGGTATAGGAGATAGTAAGAGGACACAAAATTAAAGACTGTAACAAATGACCTTCAAGTGTGACCTTGACCTTGAACTGACATGGCTGGAATATGTGTTCAGCATATTGTTTCACTAAGTTAAATATTTGAGCAAAGTTTCAAGAAAATCTTATCAAGGGTGTATGAGAATGGAGCGGAAATGAAAATGTTACAGACAGATAGACAGATGAAGGCCATTCCTATAACACCCATCCCGCTTAGAGGCAGGTAATGAAAATTCACCAATAAAACCACCCAGCTATTAAGATCACTTTAGAAAAGTCCCACAGGTGGTCTTAATAGAGGGTTTTCACTGTATTTTAGTGAGAAATATGGTATCAATTCTCATTTACAAAAAGAATTTGAAGCATCTTCAAGATAATAGTTTTTATACAAGACTTATACATCCGAATCATCCTGACTGCAATAGTGTTGGAATGGCCATTTCTCTGCTCTCCCTGAGATGAGGGAGACAGAAAAACCTCAAATGCACACTTCCATTTGTTGATCTACAGTCCTCTGAAGTTTCATGTCCATAAAGTATATTAGTGTTTGATGAATGCATAAAAACTATTTGGTAGCTATTTTGACTAAATTAGGGACTATAACTCTGCTTTCCCTGGATGTAGGGGGATGAAAAACAGGTGCACAACTTTAATTGCTGACCTATATCCCTGTGAAGTTTCATGACTCTAAGTGTAAAAGTGCTGGCTGAGCTTCGACACAAACTAATGGGGCACAATGAAAACAATTATTATTATTACCTCTTTATCAGTGACTTCTTTTGTGTCAATACCATGAGTCACTGCTTCCCATGATCGTGCTGTTAACATACAGGCAAACAATGGGTACAGACGTCCAACATTTAACATCTTTGAATACTTCTCTATACCTTTCAGATCTGTCTGAATAATTGAAATCCACAACTTGCAGTAGTTGATGCGGAAGTCATCTGTCAATGTCTGAAGTAACAGGTACACATTAAAACATACATATAATCATAACTTTCATAAAAATACAATGGAAGTGTAACTGATATTATTCAATGTAAAAGTTAGGGATGTATATTTGAGAAATTTAAGAGAGGGTAACAACAGAGTATGTCAAACATTTTTTGAATGAGGTCTGAATGTAGTCAGCAAAAAATTCAAGTGATAAAGAACAAAAGTAATATCTATGTGACAAGCCAATCTATTTATAACAGGTTTTTGTTTTGTTTTTTCTTCATTAATTAATACTCAGTTTGCTTTGGTTGTTTACACTATTTGCTTTGGTTGTTTACACTGTTTGCTTTGGTTGTTTGCACTGTTTGCTTTTGTTGTTTACACAGCGTGCTTTGGTTGTTTACACAGTTTGCTTTGGTTGTTTACACTATTTGCTTTGGTTGTTTACACTGTTTGCTTTGGTTGTTTACAAAGCTTGCTTTGGTTGTTTACACTGTTTGCTTTGGTTGTTTACACTGTTTGCTTTTGTTGTTTACACAGCGTGCTTTGGTTGTTTACACAGCTTGCTTTGGTTGTTTACACAGCTTGCTTTGGCTGTTTACACAGCTTGCTTTGGTTGTTTACACTGCTTGCTTTGGTTGTTTACACAGCTTGCTTTGGCTGTTTACACAGCTTGCTTTGGTTGTTTACACAGCTTGCTTTGGTTGTTTACACAGCTTGCTTTGGCTGTTTACACAGCTTGCTTTGGTTGTTTACACAGCGTGCTTTGGCTGTTTACACAGCTTGCTTTGGCTGTTTACACAGCTTGCTTTGGTTGTTTACACAGCGTGCTTTGGTTGTTTACACAGCTTGCTTTGGCTGTTTACACAGCTTGCTTTGGTTGTTTACACAGCTTGCTTTGGTTGTTTACACAGCTTGCTTTGGTTGTTTACACAGCTTGCTTTGGTTGTTTACACAGCTTGCTTTGGTTGTTTACACAGCTTGCTTTGGTTGTTTACACAGCTTTACACATCTTGCTTTGGCTGTTTACACAGCTTGCTTTGGTTGTTTACACTGTTTGCTTTGGTTGTTTACACAGCTTGCTTTGGTTGTTTACACTGTTTGCTTTGGTTGTTTACACAGCTTGCTTTGGTTGTTTACACTGTTTGCTTTGGTTGTTTACACTGTCTGCTTTGGTTATTTTCACTGTTAACCATTTTTTATTAAACTTATTACAAAGCATATGTTCATAGATTTCTATGTTGGTCAGTAAAAGGTTAGTTCTCTCTGTACAATGTACGAGTAGATAACAATTTATTAGAGAAGGTGTCTAAATTGATGACTTGTGTACATAATACATTTGACATGTCATCTTTTCTCCTTTCATAAAGCAATTACTTTTAAAATAACTTATATCAAACATACCTTTAACAATAACAGAAAAAGATGATAGTTTCATGATCTTTTAAGCAAAATTAAGGGTGACTCTGAGTATATCGTTATGGTTCAGTGCACACCACCCTATACTGTATAAATAGAACCTCTGACAACTGCATCAGGGAATCAATTCTTTGGCTTAGTATAAATATATATTAGATATACTATGCCCATCTCTGCATTACCAATAAAATACTTTTATTGCAGGAATTAATTGAAATCTAGGAAATTCTTACTGAATCTGTCTAATTAGGCGACTAGAATATAAACACTATGTATGGGAAGCTGCATTCCCTATTACTGGTCATATTATGTTGGTGCTTTCTTAAAAAACTGCCAGTTTTTTTTTTTAATGACACTTTGTATTTATACTGTGTTTACCTATAGTGTGTAGAGTTTTAATCGTTATATGTCTTATCTGTGTGTACTCAAACATGTTTATTTTATATTTACAAAGAAAATGTGTAGTAGTTATTTGAATCTAAAACTTGAGCATAATATATCTTTAAGCTTTGGTTTTCAATGCAGAAGGACCTGTGTTCAAATCTTGCTCTGGATGATATTTCTCAAGATGCTTTGCGTTTTTTCTGTTATGAATATTCATGTTTATGAGAATATGTTTACCTGATACAGCCCATGGTCAAGAAGTACTATCTGTGTACCATGTTTGGTTTTGTTGACAAGTACATTACCGGGATGAGGATCACAGTGTACGTAACCATTGACAAATATCATCTCACTGTACAGCTTACCTAGGTCTCTTGATACCTGAAAAATATACAATGTTGTTGTATTTTTATACACATACAGCATTTGATGATTGTACAGAAAATACCTTTAATGAATTATAAATGTCTGAAAAAAGTATTTAAGTAAATGAGAGTTTAAGGTCTAGTTCACACTTACCCGTGTATTTGATGAATTCAATCTCTGTGGTTTAAGTTTCAGTTTACTGGCAAATCAGCATTATCAAACAACAATACAAAGTACATTACAATGGACAATATATAATGCAACACAATACAAGAATACTAAACATTCAAACAATGAATTTATGAATGGAAGGTTGTAAGAGAAAAATATACTATTTTACTGTATCTCATTACAGATTATCACACATATCACTGAAAACTAGTAACTACACTCCACTACCCTAACCTTAACCAAACAAGGATATCATTGGAAACTATGGATGCCACTCAAACTAATGCAAGAGAGTAAAAAAATGAGCAGTTGAGGAAGGTGTAAAGAGAAAGAGTTATTTTCTGTTTCATGATGAAGAGGTGTGGGTGGGAAATATCATGAAAATATGGTTGAAAATGAATGAAAAGTAATTGGAGGTGTGGGCTCATTTAATAGGGGTGGGATTACCTATAAGGCAGTAAGGTAGATGCTGAAACAGAATTTGTTAAATGTTTGGGTTATAATAAAGTTGTATGGCCTTCTAAATCTTTGCAAAAGCAATAAATAAGAAGAAATTGTAATGAAACACTTCATAACAAATTGGTATGTCAATACAGGAAAAAATAATTTCACGCCATTATAGTTTTTGTTTTCAAAGTATAAATGACGTAACTACATTTCCCCATATGGTCTATGTAAAAAAATGCAAAGCATTGTCACACCAAACTAGGCCTATTTTAGATTACAAATCCAATGACCATCCACATTTTTGAAGAATTACAGTAGCACTAACAGCGGAAAATGTCCTGGTCATGTATCTTCTAAGACAAATTTGGCCTGTCAGAAGTGCTCATATGAAATCTTATTACAAAAATTGGGATTATGTATGTATGTTCTGCAAATAAAACTGCTTTAACCTGGTAATACTACTGATATTGGCAGAGAGTTGCACTTCATTAAAATGTCAAAATCCACATAGAAATTTCCACCGAAACTAGACTTTAACTCCAAACATATTGCACTAATTTGTTGAAAGTGAACAAATGATAGAATACAGTAAGAGAAATACACTTTACAGGGCTGTTTTATGTAACCTTTGGAATTATCTCCCTTAGTTAAATATTAACTTGTACACTTCCTATAAAACTTTCGATAAATTTCACTTGGTGGTTGCTTAGAAATAGTCTGGACAAAAATTACAATTAAAGATGCATGAAACAGGCATACATTTAAGAAAAATCAGGGAACCAGATCATGCACAGCTTCTCTTGGTAGTTAAGGTTCCTATGAAGTTTCAATAAATTCCTGACAGTAGTTGTTGAGATATAGTACGGACAAATTATCAGGGTGGACAGAGGGACGGACTGATGAACGAAGTGCCAACTATATGCATCGCTAATGGGGAACACAAAAACATAAATCTAATGTCTAAGTCAAAATAATGGTCCTTCCATGAAAAATGCTCTAGGAAAGAATTTTGAATATCAACCATTTTCTTTATCAAGAAAGCAACTTCTAGTCTTGAGACTCGGATAAAGAGATTGTGCCAATTCTTTGAAAATGACCTTGCCATTGTTAACATATTAAAACTGCAAATTACTTTGATCATACAAATTTTGGTAATTAAAAGAAATATTTCTAGTTGTTTGCCATCATAATTTTTGATACATACCAGTAACAAATGTATCTTTTAAAATTCTTTGTTCTTCCTGTGACATTTCATTTCAAATCATACTCAAAATTCATTGTTATAAAATTCTACCATGTTTCCCACATTTCAAACTACTTATGTATACCTCATTTACATCAATGTTGTGTTTTTTCATGTATTCTCTGTCATCCACCTTACCACCTTCACAATATTCCATGGTTAATACTCTCTCACTGCTCAACTCCCAGTGTATCTTAGGAACCTGCAGTGGGAAAAAAGTATTTTATAGACACACACAATGCCTTAAAGATTGTCTGAGGGCCCTTTTAGTCACTGGCTTTTACCCTTTCAAATACATCCCTATTGAAATAGCCTAAATGAGCATTGCATTTTGCCTTCAAATCAAGTGCCTTTAAATCAAGTGCACCCTGCCATTTATATACCCTTGAACAAGAAAATGAGTATATGTGCCATTAAAATTGATCATGGGATAGTGTGTTGTTTCAAGAAAATGTTTTTACTGAATATTTGTAAGATTTTTTTTATTACTTACAACATTTTAAGCTCAGATTTCAATTTTTCTTAACTGTTAGGTTTTCAGTTCAAAAAACATAGAATTACAAATTTTGCTGATACCTTGTTTCGAGGATTTTGTGTTTTGAAGATAATCACTACTAAATCAGATTCAAAAAGACATTTCTTTTACTGTAGTTACCTTCAGAAACTTAAAATGGCTGTACATCTTGGCAACTCTTTCACAATGTTCTCCTTCCTTCACAAAATCCAGCTCCTTAGGAAGGTTTTTCTTAGTTTCCTCTGCTAGCCAAACATACTGAAAATCTGGGAAAATCCAGGCTACTCGATTTATCAGGAACTGAAATATGTAGAGTCTAGTTCATACATTTTTTTTTTGTAAAAACTAAGTACAGATAATGAACAATGTAAAATAAAGTGGGTCTTTCTGTAAAATTCTTCACTGTCTTTTTAAAAGAAAAAAAAGAACGTGGCAAAAGTTTTATTTTTTTCATTTTCACTTTTAGTAACTACTTTTCAACAGTTTGAAAATGTGCACATACAAAATTTACAGGAGAAAAAAAAATCATCAAAATCAATGCTGTGTTTGTACTTGTAGCTATCATATACCATGGCATATATCCCTTAATTATCTATTTGTTTTTACCTCCATTGTTCTTATATCCACATAGGAATGGGCTTTCACTTTTGGATGTTGAATTTTCACAGCCAAGACCTGTCCATCCTTGGTGGTAGCTTTGTGGACCTGAGCCAGGGATGCTGTACCCAAAGGTTCTGTAGAAAAGGTCTCAAACACATCTTCTACCTTAAAAACAAGAAAAAATATTAAGAATTTCAATTACAGATATGGATGCATTTATACATTTAAGGTCTTCACACTATATTGAAATTAGCAAATGTCACTAACTTTTGTTCTTTCTTGTTTCTCATAATCGGGAAATGTCGGAAACAAATGCCATTACATTAAATATATACTAAAGGGAGACAATGCAACAAAGTAACACAGCACAGTATCAAATAAACATTCAAATCAATCATATGTATAACTTATAAAAAATAGGGATTTATATCATTTAGTAATCAACAACTTAGCTGGATGGAGTTTAACCTTTCCTCTACAGAAATTTTAGTCTTGTAATTATAAAATATCAGTTGTAAGCATAGCAAGTTAAAGCATTCAGAACAAAACAAAACAAATATATGAGAATCTGGTAGCTAAATTGTGTTATGTTTGTACAAAAGTGTCAGTCATTAGCAGATGATCTCCTAGAATTGCCAACAGATAATTATGACTTAATTAAGGTCTCATATATCCTTTTAACTGGAATGAATCTGTTAACAGCCAGTTCTCTTCTCATTTAACTTGACATTCACTGAACTACAAAATGAGCAGAATGAAATTTTCTCTTTCAAGAAAACACTGTAGTAATGATTCCTGAAGTTAAAAACAATTACTAATATTTGTTATTTACTGGTACTTACAAATAATTATGTATTTTTCTTTTAGGCAAATACATTTCTATGCAAAAGCTGTTTAATGATTAAGGCCGATTTGAGAGATGCAAAATATGTCCCAAAAATAATCCACTACTTAGTTATAAACATTAATACCTTCAAAATGATAGGATTTAGTGTCTAGTATGATACAGATTCCAATTATGTCTATTTCAAATTAATTTGTGACCATGCCCATCCGAGTCTGAAAACTTCAATTAACTTAAAATGACACAATATCATTATAGTAAAAATTGTTAAATACTCTACTGGCAAAAACAACTGTAAAACATAATTTATAGAAGTTTCAAATTCTTAGCCATTTTTCAGATGCAGTTTCTATCAGGGTCTGGACAACTTATTTGCATTTAAGTGTTAACATATTTCTACGTTTCACTCAAGGTAAACTGATACCAAAAAATTAACTTCTACTTCCATATGTAGCTAAAATTTCCAACAAGTGAAATGGTAGTCAGGATCCCCATTTTTTAAACACATTTATTAAATAAAAGAAAACGTCCAAAAAAAATATTTTGCCAAATACCTTTTTACCTACATCTTCCTCGAAGACACGGAACAAATCCTGCACAGAGGACTGTGGGGCATCACTATGGAGAACCTTCATTGCTTGTACATATTCCTGTGGTAAGAGGTACTCTAGTGTGCCAAGATGCTGACCAACTTTAATAAATGCCCCACCATTTTTACAACACATTTCTCTCAGTTTAAGAGCTGATCTTGTGTGTATCTAAAAGTTGAAATTATAGTTGAATGATTACATAGCTGATTAATTATTATTAGAAAGAATCTTTCTTTTTTTGTTCACTTTTTTTTTAATCTAAAAATGCTACAATTTTACATCTACCAAAACCAAACACCTTTTCATCAATGATAGGTCAACAGCTTACAGCTTCTATTCCATAATTTTTGGACACCTCTAATTCAAGGTTTGTTCAACCAGACAGCCTCTATTCCCTAATTTTCAGATACATTAAGTCAATGTTAGGTCAATGAGACAGCAAATATTTCACATTTCTCACAGTAACTGCAGGTTCCACTTTAAAGTTTGGCAGACTACACATGTAATGAAATGGCTACAGATATGGAACAATAAAAGGTGAAAGAAACATGATAATTACCTCAGATTTTATAATTTCATATTCTTTTGATTCTGGGTCGACATTTCTCAAATTCCATTTGTAGTCTGCTACAACTTTGACAGCCTGTTATATATATATAGAAAATAAATAAATAAGAAATACATGGAGGTACATGTACAATAAAATGAATGTGAAAAATGGTAGGATTAACAATAAAAGATCATAAAGATAAAATCATAATGATTTAAGATGAAGTTTTGAAGAACAAAAAGTATAAGATGATTTAGAGTACCCCTGTGACTATTACTGAGGATACGGTTACAGTGGTGTACCATCATAGATTACCCCTGTGACTATTACTGAGGATACGGTTACAGTGGTGTACCATCATAGATTACCCCTGTGACTATTACTGAGGATACGGTTACAGTGGTGTACCATCGAAAATCAATGCGGAACCAGTACCAGTACTAGAATAGTTTTGTCGTCCTTTTTACATTGCTATGCAGGAAGCAGGACTCAAAACCAAAGCTCTCAATAAGTGAGAGGTTAACTTTTTAATTTTTTTTTTAAACCTTTCCACACAAAACCTAAACTGGACAAATGCATCATTCATTTAATATATTATGCATATTAATATATATCTTTGCTTTATTGTAAAACTTCATGGAAGTTCATGTTCTGTCCTGGCTGCAAGGGTAAAAAAGAGACTAGTGTTGCCAGTAGGCTTAAAGCAACATGACAGTCACTACACAAATACTTACAGCGATAGCTGCTCTACCAAATCTGACAACGCCTACAGTTGACATTTCCCAGTCATTTTTCCGAAGCAGATACACAGACCCTCCCACCAGTCCACCAAGACTTCCATACTTCAGAACTTGTTTCACCCTCTGAACAATCATTGTTACCATTTACGCATTAAAAAGAACTTGTCATCCACCTACAAAAATAGATTTTCACTTATCTTAGGCATTATGGTCTTCACATTCGGAAACAATATAGAATATACATAAAAGAATTATATATATTTGAATGTCAATATTTTTACACATTTGACATTTCAATGACACCTGTCAAAAGAGTAATAGGAAAATCATTTTCAGTAGCTACACTGAGAAGAACTGCTGCAGGGATGTCTATTTGAAGTCCAAGGGTGCGTGCACCATTACTTAACTTTCACATTACTTCTAATTTGAGTAATTTTCTAATGTCTAATGATGATCAATCAATCAATCCAAAAAGCTTTCTTTATGAAAATACTCGGGAAATTAAGATTAACAAAAATAATTTATCATATCTAAATCTTTCGGGCATTTAAATGCCCCTTTCTTTTATGCCCAGATTGCACTATGAAGCTGCTCGTAATATCATATATTGATATCTGATTGGACCCCTTTACATTTTGATCAATGGAGAATAACATGTTCCAAATTTGTGAACAAAATCTCACTGGAATATTAAAAAATATCTGATACCACGCTGACATTAAGGCAGTGATTAGGGCACTGGAAGTACTACTCTAGACAAAAACTTGATGAGTCTAGAATTGGTTCACTAGCCTATACACTAGCTTTTGTCTATGAACTGGGATTTTTCCTTGACATTCTTTAGTATGTAGTAAATCAATGTGTTTAAATGCTGTATACTCTTGTTTTATATAGCTAACGAAAATACATTAATATAACAGGTTTTACATTATTCTTCTAGAAGCATCTTTTCTTCTAGAAGCATCTTAAGTTATGACAGGTATTGTTCAATCATAATGTTTTTAAAACAACAAGATCTACTTGAGGTCTTGTGACTAACCACGTGACCATATGATAGCTAATTTGCATACAGTTTTATGACTTACCACATGACCATATGATAGCTAATTTGCATACAGTTTTATGACTTACCATGTGACCATATGATAGCTAATTTGCATACAGTTTTATGACTTACCATATGACCATATGATAGCTAATTTGCATACAGTTTTATGACTTACCACATGACCATATGATAGCTAATTTGCATACAGTTTTATGACTTACCACATGACCATATGATAGCTAATTTGCATACAGTTTTATGACTTACCACATGACCATATGATAGCTAATTTGCATACAGTTTTGTGACTTACCACATGACCATATGATAGCTAATTTGCATACAGTTTTATGACTTACCACATGACCATATGATAGCTAATTTGCATGTAGTTTTATGATTTACCGCGTGACCATATGATAGCTAATTTGCATACAGTTTTGTGATTTACCACATGACCATATGATAGCTAATTTGCATATAGTTAGATAATCTTTTAGTGAAACCACTGGCATTTTCTGTAGATTTGCTGATGTCGGGTTGTATATTTAAGCTGTATAAATAATGGCAATACATGTATTTGTTATTAGCACAGTTGTAACACACAATGTAAATCCTCTAATTTCAGTATATTTTATCTTCGAAACTGACATTAGGTCTTTATTGTTGTCAGATTATATTTTACCTTTAACCTTTGTTAACAGACTGACTTGATTCAAGATCACGATCAAGTGAAATCGGCCCCAAGGCAAATCAGCCCCAAGTCAAAATGGCCTCAAAAAAGTTAAATCGGGTCCAAGCCAAATCAGCCTCATTTTTTTATCTGAAAAAGTTATACTTTACATTGAAAATATCTGAAACCATATTATTGCCGTTGGCCAACAGTTTATAAATTTGCAAATTTAATGTCGACAACAAATACACATATATTGAAAAACTTATCTAAAAAATTTAATTTTCTTTTCCTATTAGTTGAAGTATTTGGAGTTTTAAATAAAGACTTAGGTGTTGAAGTTGTGAAGCTTGAATTAATCTTTGCCCTATCACGGGACATTTACAAATTTGTTCATCATCAAGACAATGATAAACCACTATCAATTATTTATTATTAATCGCTTTGATCTTATGTCACGGATTAAATCACTTTCCAGGTGCTGGTACTGTTTCATGACACATTAAATAAACAATATCCAATCAACACCTACATAAATGACATGATTATATAGCCGCACTCTAAATACTGTTCCTCTGATCTTACGTCGTGGATTAAGCACCCTAGCGGGCATTTCTTTTGTGATATTTCTGGAGTAATAAACATAAAGTACTGTAAAATACAATACCAATCTACACCTATATAAATGACACGATTATTTGATTAACTCCACTAATCCCGTCAAAGCAAAATGGTATCATCATTATTATAATTATACTGTTTTTTATGTTAATAACAATTATCACTACCATTAAAGCTAATTTAATTTAAAAATAGTTTGTTTTTGTTTGTCATGTTGATAATCAAACAGCAATTATCACATGCGTGTAAAATTATGTTAATAAAAAATTATTATCATTAACATTAAAGCTTATTTTTATTTAACAATACGTTATTTTCAGTTTTTCATGTTGAATATTTCAACGCAATTATATTTTATCATCTTCTTCTAAAAAATTGAGGCAGATCTGACATATTTTGGGTGACTTACAAAAAAAGCAATGGGGCGGATCTGACTGTTTTGGGGGCCGATTTGACTTGGGGCCGATTTGACTTGCTTGCTTCTACATAACCTATTGGATTATCTGATAAAATTATAATTTTCACTGTGGTCCAATCAACAGCTCATGCTTTAAGCTCCCAAGAGCTCCTAAAAATTGCTTCTGAAATTGAAATTCATTGGACAATATAAGTCAGGCCAAATTAATAAAACCTTTAGCAAAGGAAAGCTTGCTTATAGCAGTTATGCAACACCCACAAATCTCATTTTCAAAAGATCAACTGTCCCACTGACAAACTATATAATATCGGATCAGGAATTGAACAGTATAAGTTATTTTTGGAAAATTGACTTGCTTCTCCTTTAGACAGTAATAAAATATTCCCTGAAACATACACTAATTTACATACTCTGAGCTTACTAACGGATATTCCTTTTACATGGGCGCAGCCATTTTTGTCCGTGATTGTAAGATTTGACAGGTGAAATTCCGTGAAGGTATGCAGGCCAATGAAATCTTCAGAAAGGCAGTCTCGGCCATTTCCGAGAGCGGAAGCGTGGACTAGAAGTATTCCAAATATAAAACGAAAACATCATGGCGATGAAAATCTCCGAGTAAAAATCTTTTCATTACTTTTATACTTGTAACTAAGATAATTAAAACTCTTTTCTTTTAGGTCGAGTTTATGAATAATTGTTTAGCAATATAAGGCCAGTGTCTATGTTTGCAATGAACATTGTTGCAAGGAATTAAATGTACTTCTGTCCCCACTATGACTATCGTTCGTAAACGATAGATTTTTAAAAATCTGAATTTGGTCCTAAATTCGGGTTTACTGTTATACTTACATAGTTTCTGTTCAGTTATATTTCTTCAGTTTACTGAAATTGTACGTTAGACTCTAGTCATAATTGTTAACGATTGTTAAGCATTATCGTTAGGTCTTTGTATAAAGCTTGAATCTAAACTGAAATTTATCTGAGCTTTGCAAATAAGGTTACTCACATCATAGGAAGAGTATTAAACAGCAGAATTGTATTGGATTTTAATGCATTTATTGAGTATATGTAGCAGGGGTATAATACAGCACTTGTACTCCCTTGCCCATCAGCTAGCTTTTATGGCGACGTGGTGGAGTGTCCGCTTAGGAATCGAAGGTACCCGAGTTCAAACCCAGCTCAGGGAAGGTGGATTTTTCCGGGTTACATTTGGCACCCAATGAAAATAACTCAAGAGTTTAGATGTGATGGCATCCTTAGAAAGTCCCACAGACATTCAGTGCTCCAGGAATTCGAGGACGAATTCTAAGAAGGGGGTGTATGAAGCAGGGCTATAATACGGCACTTGTACTCCCTTGCCTATATGCTAGCTTTTACAGAACATGCTAGGAGGAAGTCTCGTTTTCCTTACCCATTCCTTAGAACGCAACCAAATTTGCCGCATTTTGAGGATCACCGCCGCGGACATGTCACATTGTCACCAAATATCGCGGCGGATGTCCACTTAATGGTTCCGCGAACTTTTTCACAGGTAAGAATTGACATATCGAGGCTCAAAATGTTCCTGATTTCACGCATTTCGGCAAATTTTACGCATTACAATATCATTTAAATGTATAAAACACTCAATCTGATGCATTTGTTTACGAATGCTCGTATTTGTTAACGGAAGGAATGACAATTCAAAACTGAAAATAATTGCTTCTCGGAACAGCTGACCCTATTTTCAGAAAATAAATTGACTGGTTTTCGATTTACACGTGTTAAAACTGTTTTCCTATATTTAAAGAAAACATACAATATGTAAACCCTACTGCAACATCTGTATTGACAAAATTACTAATCGATTTTGGTATACAATAACAAGCTTTTTCCAATGACGGAAGTACACATAAACCTACACAGCAAATGTATTTGGTTTTAATTTTACCAAATGTCACATAATTGGCAGATGTAAAATGCACAGTTTGATTATGGTCATTTCATTAAATGTTCAGCTAAGCCAGGTGAGTTATGACTCAAATTATTTTTGCGCTGGTCATCAAATATCGCCGAGATATTTCGCGATGTCGAGACATTGAGGAAATCCGTTTATTCCTCGATGTCGCGGCGGATGTTTTTTCCGCGTCCGCGGAATAAGGCGGAAAATGTGAGTTCCTCCTGGCGCATACTGTATAGCGACGTGGTAGAGTGTCCGCTTAGTAATTGGAGGAACCCAAGTTCAAGCCCAGCTTGGGGAAGGTGGATTTTTCCGGGTTACATTTAGAAATCATTCTTAACACCTGGACCATTTTCCTTTAAAGATAATACATTTACAAAACAGGATCCGGGTGCGTCTTACAAACCTTACAAAATGATTTGCACAACCTTGAAGTATGGGATGGAATTCAACCCTGACATGTGTGAAGTACTCAGAATACACAGGAAAAAGAAATCGGTCATCTTTCCCTACACTCTACAAAACACTATACTGAAAGCACAGAAAATGCAAAATACTTAGGAGTTATAATAAATAGTAACCTAAACTGGTCATTCCATATAAACAATATCACAAACAAAGCAAAAAAACAGCTTAAGGTTCATCAGACGAAATGTCAAAACACAAAACAACTCAGAGAAGCAGCATAAACATATGAAGACCACAGGTTGAATACTGCTCAACCATATGGCATCCATGGCAAAAATATCTCACTCACAGAATAGAAATGGTACAGATGTCAGCTGCAAGGTACGTCCATAATGATAACCACTATACAAGCAGTGTAACAAACATGATCAAGGAACTAAAATGGTCAACTTTAGAATAAAGGCCGAACCATGCCAGCCTGGTCATGCTACACAATATAAAAAACAAACAGGTCAATGTCGATCACAATCACCTTACAAACACAAGAAACAGCAAATTCCTCATCCCACAATCAAAAACACAACATCACATGAACTCATTCTTCCCAAGGACTATACGACTCTGGAACGAATTACCGACCGAGATTAAGGCTACCCCAAACTGTGCTAGCTTTTATCAGTGGATTAAACAAGTTTATAGATTTTAAGTATTTAAAATAAATGATTAAGTAAGCTCTTCAGTTTAATCTTGTTTTCTTTGTTATTATCTTTTATAATTTTAATGTTCCTGACACGCGCTTGCCTAGCATAGTCAGTATTGACTTTTGGCAGTAATAAGTTGAAGTTAAAGCAGTGTTTTCGGAAGGTTCCTGAAAAACAGCATTTTCTAAATATGCCTGTGGTGATCAATGAGTTCCTCCAACTTGGTTTCATTTATGAAACTTCTGATACCTGTGCTTCCATGTTCTAGGAACATAACTTTGATCCTAAGTATATGTGAGAAATGAGAATCACTTTTTTATCTTATTTTCGGACCATACAACTTCGTGTTTGTAAGAAGGTTAACAGCTGTGTTTTCAAACCATCCCAGTTTCCAAGTCTAAAATTGCCTGTTTCAAACTGTTTTTTTTTTTTTTATTGTTTTGTTGTTTTGAAAGAAAAACTACTTGATCTTGTTTAAAGGCCTTAATTGAAAGGATAAAATAAAAATTCTGAAATTTGCTGTTGGGCACATGCACAGACAGAACTATATAAAAACTGTTGCTTTTAAAATGACGGAAGTATGTACCAAGTTCTTGTTTTCTGGTCAACTTCCGGGGGGTAATCAGATGAAAATGGAGTGATGAAATTAACAGGAGTTGGCTGTTTGCTTAGTGGACTTTATAAAGCTGTGGCAACAGTATATTTTGTTGCTGTATCTAGGTTTGTTCATGAATTAAAGCGCCGTAAAATAGCAGGTTGTTAAAATAAAATTATCGGTGGTAAACACTGAACCGAATTGTGGATGTAATTTGTGCGAATACTTAATAGACACTAAACATGAATTTCAGCAAACGCCATTTGGTCTATATTGTGGTCTGGTTATAAAGTTTGTGACAATCCTCAGATATAAGCTTCAAAATGGATGGTTAAATATTCTGCTATTTTCAGCACTTTGTTGACCAAATGTTGTGTTTGAAAATACTTACCTTTTACTCATCAGCATGCAATAAAAAACTTAAGCTGTTGAAATGAAAGATATTGTTAAAGGTCAGTGTTTCTTAGAAATTCTTAATTTTGAAAATTGGCTAATTATTGACAAAACTGACCAATTATTTTTTTTTGGTAAACTGGGTGTAAGCATTTCATGTTAACTTACTGCCATACAACAATAAAGTATTAATGATTGATTTATTTTCCATTATGCGATATACATGAGAGTGTGCGGCAACCTATTTTGGTTATTCCTTTGATAGAGGGTGTCGGTTCACTTCAGTTAAGGCCCTGCTTGTATACAACAGGTTTTATTGTTTAATACATATGCATGATAAAATTAACCATGATTTTAATACCCAACTCATAAGCTGTAGCAGTTAAAACTTAAGATTTGTAGTTCATACATATGCTTAGAGTCCAATAATGTTCCTACTACCTGTCGTTGAAGTACAGTCCATGCAATTCTGTATCATAGGTACTAATGCAAAATATCATCAGGGAACTCCTTGACAAATTACTGTTGGCAAGATAGTTGAAATATTTCAACTTAGACAGATCTTGAATAGTTTTGATTTAGGCAAAATTTGATACCATTGAAAATTGAAAGGATCAAAATAAGGGAGGAAAGTCCACAGCACTATTGAAATTTCAGTTTTATCTTCATTTCACTCGGTGAAAAGTTAGTGTGTGATTTTCTACTATTTGAATACTGTAGGTTTTAATCGCCTGAAAAATGGATAATTTTCTACATGCCACTCTGTATTTTACATATTTTGAAAGATAAATGACCGCTCTTTCAAGCCATTTATTTTTATCCCGTTTGATATTAATTAATTTTGACAAAAACCTTTCACAACAGTCTTCCCTTACTTGGGTCAGATACTTTAGATTAACCCTCATAAAGTATTATGATCTCACACATTGAATAGTTGTGTTACAAGCAAATCATTCTGTTATTGTTGGAAAAAAGTAGAACCAAAACATTGGAAGAAAATCAGCAATGTATTGTGTTGAATTTTTCAGTTCATTACACAGAGCAGCAAAAGAGAATTTGTAATTATTAATATACATTGTGACAAAGTTTAAATGGCAAGGCAATGGATTGTTTTGAATTGGTTAAATACTTATATTTAAACATGTTTGGAAACATTGATGATTTCTACTTCAGCCCATATCAGTTACATGTAAACTTAGTTTTATTGATCATCATGACATGGTCGTGTGAACTTGTGGAGAAAATCTTTTCAGAACCATGCTGCATAATGTTTTCTTCAGAATATTTTGCCAGTAGAGAAAATTTCATACACAAATTTCACAAGCTTGGGTTAGAAAAAAATGTGTTCAGGATTACAGACAGTAAAGAAAATTTTGTAAGTTATCTTTTCCACATGATTATCTTTTCAGCATATATAAATACAATTCTTTTTCAGTAAGTAGAAGTTTGTTTTACACACCATATTCATATCGAAAAATAACGATGGTTTAAAAAATATTTTCAGTATTTTACCTGCACCTGCTCAGAAGGTGTATGATCGTGATGATGAAGAAAGACAGATTAGATCCCAGATGCAGGTTTGATACATTTGATATTTTAAATCCAATTTATCAGTTGGGTTTGTCTTATTGAACTTGTTTGGTTCAGGTACATTGTAATATTTGTAAAGACACTTTGAGATTCAGTTACTGGGGAGTAAAGTTTTTTATCATTCTTTGCAATTATTAAATCAAGGTCAATATTTGTTTGGTTTGCACACCAAGTAACAGTATTTGCAATAAATATTCAATAAATTTTGGTACTTCGGTAGTTACCGACAGTGTAAATGTGAAAAATATGTCTTCTTATGCTCACCAAATCCAAGTTAGGGGGAGTGAAGGGTGAGAAAATATATACAGCTTTGTCCATCCTTCTGTCCACCCAGCACACATTCTTATCAGGGCCATTTCTCAGCAATCTTTTGTTGGAATTAAATAAAAGCCAACTCCATTACATTTCAAAGAAGCTTTAAAAAATATACACAGTCCTACCATTCTTTATTTACAAAAAGAGCCATGTCTTATACCAAGCCAGTGCTTTTGGAAGCATCCATCATTTCAAACTTTTTTTGTTGTTATTCAGGTACAGGTACAAAAGACGTTCTTGCGGATTATTGTCAGATTTTCTGTGACCTGAAGTTTTAGATTTTAAAACTTACACTTTTGCAAATATTTCAGTTGGCCCCTGTGATAAGCAACAGGACAGCACCACCATATGGACACAGAAAAGGTTGGGTTCCCAGATATCAAGAGGTGACTGAACTTAATTGATCTCTTATTTTAGAATGGATACATTGAAATCCTGTAATGTATAATGATATAAAAAAATTGTCACATTGTTTAAGAGGTTAATTTTATTGAAATACAAGTTCGGCCTTCATAAATGAAATTTCTGTAAGGATGAAAACTGTACTTAAATTGGAACCCATCTGAAAGTACAGTATAAACTAGTTTTAAGTTGTAAGAACTTCCTTGACATTTTTCCTTTTAATTTTTTTGACATTTTCTTTTGAAAACAAAACATGGAGTTAAAGATTCAAAATATAATCAGTTCAGTAGATCATATATAGAGTTAATATATTAACCCTTACCATGCTAAATATAAGAAATCGACATGTCCATCTTTCAATTTGGACAGATCCATTAACTGATTATGGGGGTGCTTATTGAAAATTTACTGACTGAATGGCGATCTTCATCTGCACTAGTCGGAAAGGCAAAGTCAGTTGCTGCCAGCAGGGTGAGGGTTAAGTGATAATTGTTATGGGCAGTCATTCATTTTCAGGACTTTGGTGATGGTGGAGCTTTCCCAGAGATTGCTGTTGCCCAGTATCCACTGGGTATGGGACAGAAGAAGAGTTCCTCAAATGCCCTGGCTGTGCAGTTAGATGCAGAGGGCAAAATCAAATATGATGCTATTGCCAAACATGGACATGGCAAGGATAAGGTAAAGACATTTTAGTTAATAGTAAAAATGCTGTCTTTTGTTGAGCGGCATTAACATGTAATTATGCTGTTTCTTTTGTAGTGATAGTGTTTGGTAATGATACGGTCTTCTTGTTTGTGTGGCTCCTGTTGCTAACTATAAATTTATCTGTCACATATTAAGGGGGACTTGGATGAGGTCTTGCTTTCTACTTCACTCTGTAAGAAAGATGGTAGTTTATGGAGAATAAGTTTTGAGCTGGTTCAAGCTTGGGCAGTGTAAACTGCTGAATTACTGTTCAGGTTATGTATACAGATAGACACAGAGATACTGTCACAGAAAGACCACAAAAAAATATGTGTGATTGCATCTGGTATATGCACATTGCTCACATATTTTAAATGATATCCTCTTACTGTTACATGTCATGTTCAGGCAATGATAAAATGTCTTCAAAATTACATAATTGTAACTAATTGTTTTCCTTGCAGTATTCATATCCACTCGGAAACATGTATGTAAAACGAGATATACATGCATGGATTTCCTATCACTAAGATGGTTTTCACAGCCATGATTAACGAAAACTGCAAATAATTCACAGAGAACTTTAATATGAGATTTCATTTGTTTTCAAGGTTGTCCACTCAAAATTCCAAGATCTTGTTCCAAAACAAATAGATGAAGATGACCCAAGTTTTGAGCGTCCAGATGAAGAAAGTATCCAAGATAACACAGAGAAAACCAGACTAGCTCTGGAAAAGCTTGTCTCGGGGAAGATAGCAGCTGCTATGCCAGTGAAGGCTGCCGAAAAACAGGCACCTGCACAGTATATCAGGTGTGTTACACTTAAGGCCCAATATACAAACTAAAATATTGCAAACTTCAAAAAAAGAATTAACTGGTTTATCAGTTGACCGTATATAGGAAGTCTTGTAAAATTGTTTTTAACAAGAAAGTTTTATTTAGGGGTTGAATGCATTCATAAATTGTTGTTTTCAAGCCCAATTAAAGCGTTAACCTCTCTTCTTGGCTGTTGAAAATTGTTTTTACTTTTTCAACCAGGAATCCATGCTTTCCAGGCAGTCTCCTTATAATCTATGCTATTAGCAGTTAAGTCAGTAAGGTTTTTTTTTATAAATTACTTGATAAATGGTAAGTTCATTCTCAAATTTTACAGGGTAAATGTTATTTGTATCATTGTTTGGCTGTTTAGTGCTGTGGGTTAAATCATTTAGAGAGTCTGCTGAACAGTAAACTGTCAATTATATCATACATGTATTATAAAGTGGCTTATATTTGCAGATACACTCCCTCACAACAAGGGGTAGCTTATAATTCAGGGGCTAAACAGAGGATTATACGAATGGTAGAAGCACAAAAAGACCCTATGGAACCTCCAAAATTTAAGTAAGTTTTATTCAGTAGTGGTTTTACCTCTTAAATTGGTAAACAAACACTTAAATAGTATGTTTTATAAAGTTATTGTTGCTTTGCAGAGAAGATAATTATATTCCTTTCCTGCAAGAGAGTTTACCATGTCTGGATAGTTAATGTGCTCTCATAATTGAAAGTGATTTTGACTTCCAATCTCAGATTTTTAACAGAACAATGAAACTGTTTATGGCCATGTAATAACCTCATTTGTATATTGATGGAGCTTTTTATAATATTTTTAAGAGTCAACAAGAAGATACCAAGGGGACCACCTTCACCCCCTGCACCTGTCATGCATTCACCAAATAGAAAGGTAATAACTTCTTAGAAATATGTATTGATTTCATTCCTTTCAATATTTTCCATGTAGTTTCAGTTTTAACTAAAGTTATACTTTTGAATCATATAAATATTGTTTTTATATCCAAACATTCATAATTTTTGCTTTCCAAAGACTGAGAAGCCCTAGTTCTCCAAGCTAACAAGCCAACATTTGATTCCTAACCACAGCTATCAGCTGGGCAATAGAAAAACCTTTTGGCATTTTACACTCCTACTTCATACACTTACTGTATATTTCCTATACTTAAGTGAACTCTGAGATGTTCTTGGATTGAATTTTTAAAATGGGGCATGATGTTGTCTCTGATTTCTAGGTCACTGTGAAGGAACAGCAGGAATGGAAGATCCCACCATGTATATCTAACTGGAAGAACGTGAAGGGATATACTATACCTCTTGATAAGCGTCTGGCTGCAGATGGCAGAGGTCTACAGGGGGTCCACATCAATGAAAACTTTGCTAAACTTGCTGAATCTCTATACATTGCTGACAGAAAAGTAAGTCTAGGCTACAGCCAAACAGTATTTACATTTGATGATTTCTTTTGCTGAATAAAATTAGATGTCATTGAATAGATTGTAAAGATCTATAAAATTCCTGGATGTATGTCAAAATTGAGCTGATAATGTATTTCAAATTGATACTGCAATTTTTTTTACTAAACACAAAATGTTCTTACAAGATAAGTGTAGTCATTCCTGAAGGAGCATACCCTTAAATTTGCCATGATTTATGTGTGTGTGTTCAGTTGGCTTATGAACTAAAAACTCACTATATGAAGATGAATATTAATACATTCAGTGTTGTAATTAAAAGTATGTTTATTATACATTGACAGTGGGTAATGAATTGCTCGATATTCTAATTTCATGTTCCTTATTAGGTAATTTATACCATATATGTTTCAATTCAGTAAGATAAATTCTGGGTAAGATTTCACCCTTTAGAAAGACAGATTATGGACAATGATTCCACCAGTTTGCAAAACTAATATGACAGTGCAAATAACATATTGTTACATATCTAATATTGAACATTTTTCAGCTATTTTGGGTCTGTTTAGATTAAATTTATTTTAAGGCACGTGAAGCTGTTGAGACACGTGCTCAGACAGAACAGAAAATGATGCAGAAAGAGAAGGAAAAGAAAGAAGAACATTTACGACAGCTGGCTATGAAAGCACGTGAGGAACGGGCAGGAATACGTAGAGCTGATGGTTTGTTGCTTTGAGTTGTTTCATATTTGCCCAAATCAACATTTTCTGATCTGGTAAACTGTCAGTGTTCAGGTGTCAGATATTGACAGACTTGCAATTTTTGTAAGATACTGAAAAAGTGAAATTGATTGCACTTAAAGTTTATTGATTTAGATTTTCTAAGAAGTAGAACCTTTGATAGTACACTAATTCTGTTGTATCGGAACTTTCGATACTGATCTGACCTGTCCCTGTTTAATCTTGATAATAAGAGTTGAAATGACTACTTTGATAAATCAGCTGTGAGTCTCTCTGTTTCTAATGATTATGTTAAATTCTAGACAAAGATGATGATATAGCTGACAGAGAAGAGATCAGACGTGAAAGACACAAAGAAAGACAAAGGGAGAGAAATCTAGCAAGAGCTGCCCCTGATAAGAGGTACAACAGCAGGGAAATAAGTAGTTTTACGTATTATGTATTGAATTGATTGTCTTTGAAGTTGGCGTATTTGTTTCTAGTGAATTTCAATATAAATTTCCATTTAATAGTGTAATTGGTAACAGTTGCAAGAGAATTTCCAACAAGGAAATTCTAAATTGATCAGCCTTAAACTTTCAAAGATTAATTTTGAACATTATAATGAATTCTACACATTGGGTTCACTAATCTCTATTTCACTTGCTGAATTAGCTTTTTTTTCTACATGTACACAGAATTGTTCATTTTTAAAAAATTAGGTGATTATTTTCACAAGCAGTTTGTATTTGTTTAATTTCAGATCACGTCTACAGAAGGATAGAGAGAGAGATATTAGTGAGAAGATTGCTTTGGGACTGCCCAATACAGGTGGTGGACAGCAAGAGCAGTTTGATTCTAGGCTTTTCAATCAGTCAAAGGTTGGCTCCTGTTTTTATACATCATTATTCATTCATTTTTTATATAACCTTTTTCTATGACCTTCAGGTTTTGAAATAAATAAAACAGTCAACAGCCATAAGCTGTAATGTATAGAAGGAAATAAATATGAAAATAAGCTATTTTTCCTATTAAGATCAAAAAGTTGGGCTACAGGTTCTCAGTATTAATTTATATGACTGTTAAATAAAGAATAATATAGTGTCAGATGTTGTTAGTTGATGTTTGATATGTACTGTATGACATAATGCCATATATCACAAACATATTTTGTCGAAGTTTCGACAATCAGTATACGTGTCTCTATTTACAGGGTATGGACAGTGGTTTTGGTGATGATGAAGGTTACAATGTATATGACAAGCCATGGCGAGCAGACAAGGATGCTGCAGGACACATTTACCGACCATCCAGAAATAAGGATAGGGACACATACGGCGATGACCTTGATGAACTCATTAAAACAAACAGGTTAGATGCATTTGTTTGCACTGTATGTATTGATGTGCAAGTTGTAGACTTTGCATCAGTAGAATTGTAATTAGACTTACTCTAATACTTTTTAACACTCGGAGGTTATTTTTCAGTCAGTAAAAGGACAAATTTGAGATAAAGTTTTCACAAACCTGGTCAGATTCTTGAAAGTCAGAACTTAAATGAAATGCTGTTTTCAGAAACATTGATATGTTTGAAAAACCCCGTTTGCCAATACAATATACCTTTCAACAATATTGTTTTTTTGAAAATAATGCTATACATAAATAGAATAAAGGATTTTACATATAATATCAATTTGTTTACTTAATTATACAAATTTTCAAGTTTTCATGTCTATTGATTTCTTTGTCAGGTTTGTTCCAGACAAAGGTTTTACGGGTGCTGACTCAAGTCGTCGGCGGGAGGGACCTGTGCAGTTTGAGAGACACGAGGAAGAAGATCCCTTCGGTTTAGATAAGTTCTTGAAGGAAGCTAAAACTGGACAGAAACGTGGAATTGATGATTCACGATCAAGTCGAGACTATGATAGAAAGAAAAGACGGGAATAGCTGTAACAGCAAAATGATGGCAAAGTTCATTGTTAAAAGAATATAGACATTATCAAAATCTGTTATGATTTAAGGTATTTATACCTCAGGTATTCACAGCGGTAACCAAGTGGCAGCAAAGATAGAAATGTTGTTTTTCTTTTGGACTTTCCTCAACAAGTACTGTAAATCAATGAGCAGTGTCCACTTGTGGGCCTTAAATATCCCTTTGTAGGCATTTTTGTCTAAGGGAAGTGTCATCTCCTTTGTTGAATCAACTGGAATCACTGCTTATGATTTTGACAGTTATTTACAATCACAAGAACGAAACATTAACAGTGTGGAAGCTATCCCCAGTCAAATTAGTATAACTGTACCTAGCAGATGCTACAATCAAATACAAATGCTGAAAGATAATGTATATGTGTCGGGACAGTTGATTAGAAAGAATCGAGTCGGGAGGAACAGAGCAAAAAACAGAAGTAACTTTGGTCATAATTATGACAGAAGTTCTTGTTATCATATTTATCATGTACATGTAAATATTTGAAAAGAATGTTGTTTCCATTTTATCATCATACTCTTTGATTACTTCTGCAGTCTTCATTCTTTGTTCAAGCATTAGAAAGGAAACTTCTTTCAAAATCCTCTTTTGTATCTTGCTCAGATATTTTTTTCAGTGTGATTTTTGTGTCGACTGCTACAAAGTATCTGCGACATATAGGGATCACTTATCATGGTCACTTACTTCTTACTTTTTGCTTAAATGAAGGAATAATTGTGTGATTTTTAAATCGTAATCAAGTCAGACTTATTTGTCAGATTATTATTATTTATCATTATTTGTCTGACTTAAGTTACATACTTATTATTGCTGCAGCTCATTTTTAGGTTTGTATCTCAATTGATTGAAACATTTCACGTCATATTTTGTATGTAAATGAATTGAAATTGTGCTAATTATGTCAGATTACATAATTCAATAAAAAGAAATCACATTATGAAAAAATGTAATAGATTTGTGTTTTTGTAATGGATGCAAAGTTTGTCTCTATTCAGTAGTCTTCTGAAGCCAGTTGTAACATTCTTACCATGCTTTATGCAACTAGGGCCACAGTTGATTTTAGAGGTCAATAGGACAAAGGTCACTGTCTGTAGAACAGACCTTGTCTGATCAGTAACTCTAGTACCATTTGGCTTTCAAACTCCATAGAGTGGTTGCTCTTGTTAACTAGAAGACCCTTATAATTTTTGGGGTCAGTAGGTGAAAGGTCAAAATCACTGTCACCTTGAAAACCATATCCGCTCAGTAACTCCAGCACCATTTGGCCTACAGCCTTCAAATTTCATAGGGTGATTGCTCTTACTAAGTAGAAGACCGATATTGTTTTGGAGCCAGTAGGTCAAGATCACAACCACCTTCAATCAGTAACTAGAGAACGCTTTTGCCTGTCCTCAGACATGCTGGGGAGGTTGGACATGACCAGTAAATGAGCCGTTTTGATTTTGAGGTTAAGTAGGCCAAAGGTCAAGGTCACTGACCTTGAATAAGGGAATCTTGCCCTAAGAATAACTAGAGAATGCTTTGGTTTACAGTCCTCAGATATGTTGGGGAGGGAGGTCATGACCTGTAGATGATCTCTATTGATTTTAAGATCAGTAGGTCAAAAGTCTGACCTTGACGACTTAAAGGCTGTCTGATCAATAACTAATAATTGCTTTTGCCTACAGTCCTGATATTTGGAGTGGAGGTAGGTAATGACTGGTAGATGGTCCATTTGATTTTAAGTTCAGTAGGTAAAAGGTCATGGGACACAAATATTTGACCTCGAAATTTTCATATGAGCGTAAAATATATATCTAAGACAGTTTTACAAAATTCCGCACGTAATTTTCATCTTAAAGATGTTTTTATAGCAAATTAAAATCCATATTTTACGCACTTGGTTGCGCGCACCTGTCGCCCGCGAAAACGGAAGTGAGGCACATTTATCACTTGACACAGCTACCTGGACCATAAACAAAAACTTAAAAATTATGGTGGAAAGTGAAAATGAATACTGAAAATAGTAAAAAAATAATAATAATGGACATGCCATATTATTATTTTTCAAACAATATCCCAACGTAAAATAATACATTATAGTGTGAATTTCCATTCCAGTGAAACAAATGTTCACACATTAGGTCACCTAAATTCACTTCAATTTTACAACACTTAAATGACAAAGAATTTGTTTATGACGTAGTCGTCAAGTGAGGAAGTGTTACACAACATGTTAAAAAGTGGAGGACACAGTTTTATTTAGAACCACAACATCGAAGAAATTGGAATATTTATTAATCACATTCTCTGCTAAGGTAAAATTACAACTTGTTCTCCCTGCATAAAGTTTGAATTTACTTATAAAAATCGAGAAGTAATCACATTATTTTTTAATATATAATTTATAGCATGTTATTTTTATGTGTGCCTTTATTGTGTTTCTTGCACTTGTGGTTTAGTGTTATTTTTGCATTTTAAAACGGATGCGTTATGAGCTGTGTAATTCTGCACTACTGCCTCGAACAGTAGGGATAAATCTACGTCACAGCCAAAAATTGCAGCGGAAACTACCGATGTCGAAACGGAAACAGCCGATCATCAAAAACAAGTTTTTTATCAAAAGCAATATTTTCATAGTTTCGTAATTAAACCAATTAAATCAGTACATTATTATCATTATTTTGAATAGAAAAAGTTGCTATAGTCGTGTCCCATGACCTTTAAGGTCACTGTGACCTTCTGCACAAAAAGCTTGTCCGATCAATAAGTAGAGAACGCTTTGGCATACAGTCATCAGATTTGGTGGGGAGGTTGGTCATGACCGGCTGATGGCCTCTTTTGAGGTCAATGGTCAAGGTCATATTTGGAAGTTCATGTAACATGAATAATTGATTGCCGTTAGGGGGCATTCATGCTCTGATATTTAATTTTCAGGTTTATTAAGGTTATTAGTATTGCATTATTTTAAGAGAATTACGAATTACGAATGGCAATCTTCCTACCTCAGCTGAAAATTTTGTATAAACAATTTCCTTCGTTACAAATAAAGGTCAAAGTCAATTCTAATATTGCTACGCCGAAAAACGTGGACGTATTGCATATGCGACGTCTTTTTAGGAGAGGAGCATAAACTACAGACGTCGGTATCCGACGATGAACCGCCAAAGGCTCGTTTTATTGTACTTTTCCACTTCTCGATAAAGCTAGTAACCGTACCTGACTACTTTCATAAGAAGCATTTTTACTTTATTGCCAACTTCAGAACGTCGATCGTTTCTTTATAAACATTATCTCCCCTGCAACGACATGTTTACAATTCCATTATGACCCACTTTCCTTGTCCCGTTGTCCTTTATTTCTGAGTGAAATATATCTTTTGTTAATTACTTATCGGCTCATTCATCTGATAAAATATTTTATCTCACAATAGTGTCAAATGTCGCCGTTTACTGAATAATTCGTTTTGGGTTACAAATATTGCCTAGTCATATCAGGACAATTTTCTCGTAGTCTAGAACTCACCTGGGGACACATTTTGATTTAAGATTTCTTGATTAACTGATTGCTGATTGATAACTGTTTGTTAATGATTTAACATTTTGTTAAGTGACCCACACCTTAAGATCAATGCGTCTTTGTCGGCTTAAAGTTCAAAATCCAGAGTCATTGGCTAGAAACAACGTATTACGTGACCCGCCAATAAATCTCTTTTTTTTGATAGGTAAAGGTAACAGAAGAACGAATGAAAGACTAAAAACAAAAGTCGTATGCGGCTTATTTATAGAATAATACAATTGTCTGTTGACCGTGAAAAAAAAATCTTACCTCTTACATGGGATCCTGTAAAAGAACAGACTCGTGACCAGACTCGCCCCGCTTATGTAAACATAAAAAGGGACGTTAAAAATTTAATTGGTTAAATAATGTTGAATTGATCATAGTAGCTACTGTCGTTGAGTAGTTTTCCTGGGGGCTATGTTATGAGAAACATAAGTAATTGTAACACTAATGTTTACAGTAACGTTTAGCTGAAGTGTCCTTAAAATTACCATGGATACAACCTAATCTGGTTGCAGTTTCCTATATGCTCACACATTTGACCACCCTTCTTCAATTCTTGTAAATGGCAAAAAACTGGTAGTGTTTTAATCAATAAAAGATCAAACAAACGTTAATGTATGCGTGTGTGTGTGTGAGTGTGTGCGCACGTGCGCGTGAGTGCGTGTGTGTGTGTGGCTGAGGGTGAGTTGGGGTTGGGTCGAGGGATTGAGGAGTCAATCTGTATCCAGAAGAGATATATGTATTTCAACCTTTGAGCTGTTGCGTTTTAGATCGAAGCCTTTGATTAAATATTTTATCGGTTAAATTTACCTGTTCTGATGACGTGCTCTTGGAAAAGTACTGACTCTTAACTTGCTTTTACAGAGGTTTCTCAAAGCAAAATCATCGAGACAATAGACTAATGTTCACCATCTCCATTAATCAATAAAATCAGTCCTCATTGCTGTGTGAATAATAAATAATCAACTTTATTTTGACAATATTAAAATAACCACTACATGAACACTCACTAAAATATAGGGTCTACCTATAAGTATTAATTAACTGTAACCTAAATATTGTAAGACAATATCGCAATACAAAAACATATCAGTGCCTGTTATTAGTTTGTTTTTCTTTTAATTTGCTTCTCTTCTAAAGATACTTAAAAAAATCTTGTTTATTTAGTTTCTATTACAAGAAAAACTTGTTTTAAGGACGACATTTTTATTTCCCATAAATCTGATACGTCGACGATTGGAAATTTGTCGATGACGATTAATCAGATATATCTTCGTTAACGATTAATCAAGCAGCAGATTAATCATCCCAAATCTAATGAACAGATATTAATAGTATCAACATATATCTTCCCAACAAAACATGTCTCCTTTATACATGAGTGATAAGTAAATGCAACAGACGCAGGAAAAAGGAGAAATTACGGTTTCACCATCTTAGGCTCATTTTGATCGTTACAGAACAGAAAGGTTAACTACACTTGTTTATCACTAGTGCACCTACAGGTGATGTTACTTTTTTAATCGATTATTGTTACCAGTTTTTATTTCAGCGGTGTAAACCAAATTATGAAGAATATTTTGATTGAAGGATATGTTGCATTTTCTTTACTTTGTTGAATAATTTTGATGTTGTAGCCATTTAGTATAAAGTGTAACAGCGTATTTTTTCCTAACTTGTAACTTTGTAAGGTTAGCACATGATGGCTCTCCTACCTCTGCTCAACCTTTGACGGGGACAGTAAACAGAGTAACCTGTCTGGGCCTCAAAAAGATATTAATGACACCAACACATATTTTCCCAACAAAACAAGCTTTCTTTATACACGAGAGGGATAAATAAAAGGCAAAAGACGCAGAAAAAAAGGAAATAATAACAGGTTTACCGTCTTAACCTTACTTTTATTCTTACAACTATTTTACATTGTCAAATTTATATACTAGCAAGAACAACACATTAATAAATGCATTTCGACTTGAACAAAAACATATGCGAACAATTTTTAAAACCCGAAGATGGGATATAACAAGACTCGTTTGTCGTTCAAATTTCAGGGCTGTATTACAAATGTTTTTAGACTTTTGAAAATGTTAACATCTATGAATTCCCGCGCGCAAACCAGTCATTTTACACAATACAATATACATTAGAAGAATGCGAAAGATAAAATCAAAACAGAACTTACTGGCATTGAACAAGAGAATGAACTTTTTTAAAGATTTCTTTTTGAATGCCTTTTAAATGCTCGAATTCCCAAATAATCCAAGCATGTATATTCTGAAGCATATAGATGTAATTCTCCTCTACATACATATTTTGATGTTCAGACGACTAAATTTTGAAAATAAGAGAATTTAAAATCTGATGCGGCTGCGATTTATTTTCGCCGAAAAGAAAAATGTAAAACACCTTGATTAGAATCCTAACTAATGTATTTATAAATTTATATGTTTATATTCGGCGAATTATATGTTCAGATACTATCACTATTAAACATGTAAGTTTTTGTTTTTAGAAAAAAATCACAATATGGTTTGCTTCAAGCAAATTAGTTATCAATGGCCTGACACTAACAATTTTCGTTTTACACACAGTCTTGCCGGATATTTCGTAGTTCATTAACGAATTCCACACCCTTCACTTCTTCGCTCGACAAAACTCATTATCGTTTCCAGTGGTTGTCCTGTTAAAAAAATCTCCTGTTTTCATCTTGGAATCCTAAATGAACCACCTTTGAGTGCGTGTTTTAGTTTTGAGGCAGCCTGTTGTTTTCTTGTTGGTTGTAGGTCGGACAAACTGTACATAGAGTCCGAAGTACTCATTGTTTTTATTGGGCGTTTCAAACTGCTGTGGCGGGAAAGACCTCGTTTACTTGCGACTATATCACCCAGTCGAGGGGTGGGTGGTTCTTCATCATCAAGATATAAATTCATTTTAGACGTTGGTTTTAGGCTCCCTCTCTGATACATGTATCCATTTATTTGGTCATAGTTATTACTAATCTCTTGAGCGTGTCCGTTTCGGTGTGGTGAGGAAGAGCGATCATTTGGAACAGAAATTCCGTTGCGAACACCATTTTGTTCGGAATATGGAGAAAATTTTGACATTTCCTTCTTTATAGGGAAAGATTTTTTAACATCGTTCCATGGGTTTTCTTCTGTAGAATCACTCGGAGTACTATTTTTAGGAGTACTACTCGGGGTAGCGCGTGGTGTTATGATTACCCTCGGAGTGCTGCTCTCGTCGCTTCGGTTTGAGTTAGGTACCGACGCTGGTAGAGAGGCCGATTGATGCTGGTTAATCATTCCTCTGTTCTTCGGCGCAATAAGTGGCAAGCGTGATGTATCCAGAGTTCGTGTAACTCGATCATACATGGACCGCGGCTTAGCGAGTATTTCCGGGTCCACTTCCGGTACGGTGGCAAGGCTGGGTTCACTGAGGACACCGGCTAACCGTTCCTCGTGTACGTGGTTTAATTGACTTGTTGCACGTATTCTTCCGCTCGTTACTTCAAAGTAGTTCTTCAATACCTGGAGCGTGGCCTTGTGTCTACGTTCCTCCATTTCCTCGGCAGACTGCTGCGTATCCTCAATCTGTTTTTTCAACTTTGATCTCTGGTCTTGCATTCTGGTGTCTATAAAGTCCAGCAACTTCTGAAGCCGCCCCTCCTCAACTCTCTTCGTCGCGGCGTTATTCCTCCTTGACATGCCGCGAAATTTGGGTTCCAAATGACTCATTCCGGACATTGTCAATTCTTGGACAAAAATCAACTCGATGCACCGGGTCCTTTATTCAATCGTAAGTTCCAAATTAATAATCAGATTAAAGGAGGTTCTTTGTTTTTCTTGACCTTTGTCCGCTGTGTCACTATGAACAAAGTTTCACCTGTTATGATTTCATGTAATCATTGTAAAATGTTATGATTGTTCCTTTCCTTTTGAATTAAATAAAATCAATTTTCACAGTATTACAACTTTGTCAAGGCGATAACGTTAGCACGCTCATTTCATAACTGTTTTCCACTGGAATATAAATTTCCGTATAATCTCCTTTTCCAGTCTGTAATGTAAGTCTTAATTCCACCTAAAACTACACGATAGAAAAAAAATCTGAAGTAAACACTTACTCATTGAAAAATCTTTTTCTATTCACCATGGCACTCGAATCGGTTGGTCTCACTTCAAGAGTTCTATATAATCGAACATGAAAATCGAACTATATTTCTGTGCTTGTTAATTCATAAACAGGGGATTCTCAGGTTACAGAAGGGTAACGACACAGCAACTTCGCCTTTCATTGTCTGCAGTGGTTATTATTCGCCTGATCGCAAATCGTTTTTCAAGATTTATGATATGTGAAATCGTTTTTAAAGATATGAACTTTTTTTTAAGAGATTTGCAAATGTGATATACCTCCATATGCATTAATAGTCGGTTTGACCTAATAATTGATTTTAATAATAGTTTTTTTTCGTTCGCTCGTTCATTCATTCATTCAGTTTATGTTGGAGACTTGCTCATAAATGTGTTCGTTCAAAATTGTTGTCCATTTCATAATTTGCTTCATTTTCCTTTTTGTCATTTCAAAAATAATCTAAGATATTTTTCTTTCTCTTTTTCTTTTGTTTGTTTGTTTCTTTTTTCAATCATTTATCTTCCATTTCTATGGAATGCGGGTCGGGACATGCTACTTGCTATTTGCCACTTGCTACTTGCTATATGCTACTTGCCAGTTGCCACTTGCCAGTTGCTACTTGCAAATTGCCAGTTGCTACTTGCCAGTTGCCACTTGCTATTTGCTACTTGCTAGTTGCCAGTTGCTACTTGCCAATTGCCACTTGCTACTTGCCAGTTTGCCACTTGCTACTTGAGAGTCATTCAGACGCTTGATATAATGTTTAAATTTAAAATTATATATATATATATATATATATATATATATATATATATATATATATATATATATATATATATATATATATATATATATATAAGCAGGAAATTGAATAAATGAGAAAATATTTCTAATGAATTCTGGAAATATATATATACACACGTTTTTGCTCAGTTAAAAACGCTTCTATTCGTGTTTTTACAGGTGATTTTCTAATAATGTTAATAAATATATGTAAAGTGTTTGTATAAATGCCTCCCCGCATTCTGCGTCGAATAAATAAGTGTGTTTAGTTATTTTCTCTGATTTATCACAGGTATTATTTGTTTATGTACTTACTTTTGTGATTGATTTTGGCGGAAATTCATGGTAGGAGCGTTTTCATTATATTTTGAAGTTTATGAAAACACAATGTATCCCGAAGTAAAGAACACAGGAGGTTGAAGTATCTGATTGACTTATGGAATGCGGGTCGGGACATGCTACTTGCTATTTGCCAGTTACTACTTGCAAATTGCCAGTTGCTACTTGCCAGTTGCGACTTGCTATTTGCTACTTGCTAGTTGCCAGTTGCTACTTGCCACTTGCTACTTGCCACTTGCCATTTGCCACTTGCCATATCAAGCGTCTGAATGACTCTCAAGTAGCAAGTGGCAACTGGCAAGTGGCATGTCCCAACCCGCATTCCATACATTTCCCTTATCATCCAATGTTATAATCTACAAATTTCTCGGCTTTAAAATCTAATTCTTAAACTAGTGTTTATTTGAGAAAACAACTTCATAAAAAACGGGGAAGAAAGAGAGAGCTGAATCATTGCAGAGGTAATTTTTGGAGAGGTCATCAGAGCTCTCCACAGTCTTGGGGGTAGTTGCAGGAGTCGTCTATTTTTGCGTATCGAACTGAAGTTGAACCTCAAGATTTGAAGTCCATATCTTTAGAACCAGTCTTCAATAATCTGTGTGCGGATGTACTTCTTGTTCATAAAAATATATATGACCTTTCACCTGTTTAACCTTTGCAATCTGCATATTAAATAGCTGCAATTGGAGAAAAACATTCAAAATATTTGGGATGCATGACATGACTACTTGAAAGATTGTCGCCACAGTGTTGGACAAATTATCGATTTAAAAAAGCCGATATACTGAATAAGATAGACATAATTTTTCAGAGCACGCTGATAAACCTCTCTTATTTTTTTAAAGAAGCTTACTTGTTTTTAAATATATCTGAACCGAGACCAGACTGTTTCAACTGCTGGTATGAACCCAGGAATTAAGCAGTCATCATATAAGTTGCAAGAACTTGCCTGCCTAAAATAGTCAGTATTTACTGTTGGCAGTAACAAGTTGAACTTAAACTTAATTATGAATTCCAATCGCTAGAGACAGACGAAAATATAGGCAGATCATGCATCGGTCCATATATCTTTTTCCAGTGACAGTTTTTGTTTGTTTTACAATAAACACAAGGAACATCATGATTTATGTATGTATGTCCTTCTTTCTTTGTCCTATTTTACAAATTCAGAGACAATAATTAACTCACCAGAAAAAAAACATACACATGTAAAAGAATGGTGTAATATTTTACAGTAGATAGTCCTTTTTGCACTAAAATCAGTTCACTGTTTTCAATTTCAACTTCAACTTATTACTGCCAAAAGTCAATATACTGACTATACTAGGCAGGCGCGTGTCATTTAGCTGATGCGACCCAAATTTTTAGTTCCAAGTGCGCATTTCATTCCTTTTGTTTTTATATACGGAATAGAAGCTAGAAATACAGTTTCGAGTCTTGGATGACAAAAAATTCAATTTCAAGCTCCTGCTGTTAGACTATAGTGAAAATCATTTGGATGATAGAAGGAAGACTGTGCAACTTTGGCTACCTACTTGTTCAACAAATAATGTTACACTGTACTCAGTTTTCCTGAGTACAGTGTAACATTTAAATCTCTCAGTGTTTAGTCACCTAGTACAATGTTTTTTTTTGTTCGAGAATCGAAAATCAATTTTTTTAAATGTGCTCAAAATCGTGAAGATTTAGCAATCTGTACGGATAAGTACGGGGAATAACAGGGTTTTATCCAGATTTGATGATGTAACTCCGAAGGTAGCCGACTGAATGTTTCGATTGTGATAGACTTGCATCTCGATATTTAAGTTTAAATTAGTCTTTGAGAATGATTTGCAAGTTTAACGCGATAACAAACGTGTGTTTCTGTATATTCAATGATTGAGATGGCCACCGAGTCTTACAAGGAACGTCAAGATGACGAATTACAGGTGTTGCAGGCAATACTTCTGGAAGATTTTAAAGATCTGCGTCAGGGAGACGCATGGAGAGTATGATTTTTTCGTTTTATCATCAAACATATTAAATTGCAGAAGAGCAAAATATTCTAAGTGATGCCAACTGAATGTTTTTTTTGAACAAGTAGTTTGCCAAAGTTGCACAGTCTTCCTTCTATCTAGCCCAACAAATTGTGCGCCAGGGCTTTTTATTACAGTTTGTGAAGGCAATCCGAATCAAAAGACATTCCGAATCAATGGCGAATTTTTGATTTGAAATATCTCTACCCCGACCGATAATTGTACGGACACTGATAATTTCTTATAACATAATCATTTTGCTTTAGAATTATCAAAAACATTCAAAGTTGCAAGCCTTGAAGTTCATCAAACGTCCAGTCGAATTAGATCACGAACAGACGATTTCGCGCACCTGTTTGAATATTGCCAGCCTATCGTGGAAATTGATCGCTCGTGTCTTATAGAATGTGGCCAAAAAAGAAAAAGGAAATTTGCAAAATATAACCCTGACATAGGTCTACACTTGGAGAAATTTGCTTTTTCAAATATTCATGCTAAGTGTTATTCCCCGTTTAGTCTAGAACGCACGTCCCAGAAGCCAATGCGAATCAACCAGCCATGGTTTAAGGGGTCGTCTCAAGTTTGTAATTGGACAGTTACTTTTTTCTATTAAATTAACTGTTTTGTTTCGTTTGTACTTGTAAGTGATATTTCTCATCCTTGATAGTATTTTAAAAAATATTTTATACTTTTAAAGATGATTTAATTAAAACTGTGACGTTTCAATTAGTAACCAATGCAGTACTGATAGTAATATACTAAATACATATATTCTAGCATTTTTTTAAAACACCAGGATATATTATTGCATTTTTTTTAATATAACGCTTTTAAACTCAAATCTCTTTCTTCTTCTAACCAACCTCTCACAGAATTGAAATAGACCGATTTCAAGAGAGGGCCAAATTTACATCGTCACCGGTATATCCGCCATATTGGAGACACCGCGTGAAAGGCAAAATCGTATACAGATCAATATTTTGAAATTTCATTAGTTTCATCATTCTCGAGTGTTGAAAATGGAAAAATCTAAAAAACTATTGTATAGGGAAAAACTTGGTCCAATGGAAAAGTGCAGATATATGGAAAAAATTAAGTTTATTGACGGTATTGATCCTCTCGATCTATCGGTGGTAAAGACATGGCAGAGAGAGTGTGAAGAAATCTTACCAGCAATATCGTATTTTGACATTGTTAATTACTTAGTGTATGGGACCAGCACTTACACCCAAGAGCAGTTCAAATGTTACAAAGGCTTGGAAGCCTACAATCAGTTTGTTTGCGGCTGGGTATCAGATAGGGCTGTGTACCGCTGTACAGATGAAAAGCATGTCGTTGTGTCAGCAAAGGTAAAACTCTGCATATATCGATATAAAATTTATTTTTCTAATATTTGAATGGAACAAAAATCCAATCATTCAGAATGTCATAACAGTAAGTGCTTAGATTTGTAATCATTTAGAATGCAAACCTCATGAGGGTTTATAACTAAGAGCCTATTATAACAGAAGACAGTCCTAAGTCAAAGTAATGTTTCTTTGCCAAAACACAAGTTAATAGAATTGCCTGTATGGTACATCTGTAAAAATTGTTGAATTTGAGTGGTTAAACTAAACTTTTACATAGAATTTAAAATTTATTGTATTATTTTTTCTAGGTACTGCACTCACAGCGTATAAAAGAAAAGGCACTGAGACCTTGGATTGTTGCAGAACATGAGGGTGTTATCGTTTTTGGTCATTGCGATTGTCAGGCGGGGTGTGGTGAAGTTTGTACACATATTGCAGCCTTACTCTTCTCAATAGACGCCACTGTCAGGATACGTGAAGCCAAGACTGTGACAGAAAAGGCTGCCTATTGGAAGCTACCGTCAGAAATCAAACAAATAGAATACAATAAATTAGCTGATACAGACTTCACATCAGCCAAGACATTAAAGAAGAAATTAGATAAAAAAATTGAGGCAGTGTGTAATCATATAACCACACCACCTGATATACATCACACTCCACTCCCTACTGAGAAGGATTCATTAAGTCCATCTGACGCTGAACTTGACAGGTTTTTCAAGGCATTGTTTGAAACTGAAACTAAGCCGGTGATACTTTCAACAATAGAACCTTATAGTGATTCCTACATTCCTGGAGTTGTTTCGGAGGACTATCCTGTAGTGTTATCCACCTTATATGATGAAAAAATGCTGACTGCCTCTCATGCTGAACTTTCAGTTGTTTGCAAGGATATATTGATAACAGTGACAGAGGAGCAGGCAAAAGAAGTTGAAAAAGTTACAAGGCTGCAATACAAAACAAAATTATGGAACAGATTTAGGGCCGGGAGGATAACAGCAAGTAGGGCCAAGGCTGTATCCAGAACAAATCCATCAAACCCTTCTGTCAGTTTATTGAAGGCAGTGTGCTATCCCGAAGAAAATAGGTTTTCTAACGCTGCTACTAGATGGGGCTGTGACCACGAAGAAACAGCAAAGACTGAATTTGTTCGTCAGATGGAACATTTTCATGAACACTTTCTAGTAGAGCAAAGTGGACTTTATATTGATCCAGCGCACCCATACCTTGGTGCATCTCCAGACGCCATGGTATCATGTGAATGTTGTGGGACAAGTGTGCTAGAAATTAAGTGTCCGTTCTGTGTGAAAGACAAAGAATTGTCAGAGAAATCAGTGAATTATTTAGTAAAAAAAGAAGACGGACGACTTAGTCTCGATAGAAAACATGCTTACTATTACCAAATCCAAACACAGTTAGGTGTCACAAAAAAAGATACAGGGTTCTTTATTGTTTGGTCAGAAAAGGACATGCATGTCGAGAGAGTGGCTTTTGATGAAGACATATTCATAGAAATTTGTGAACGATCAAAACATTTTTTTGAGTATGCAGTTCTTCCTGAACTGGTGGGTAAGTTTTTTTCTCGAGGTTCATACAGTAACCAGACAGGAGTTAGTAACTCAGGTCAGGGTGCCAGCACTGTGATGGAACAGACAAATCTTGGAACGTCTGAGAAAAATGTACAGTTCAATGAAAATGAAGAGAGATGGTGCGTTTGTAGAGATGTAGAATATGGGCAAATGATTTTTTGTGAAAATGAGAACTGTAGCATACAGTGGTTTCACTTTAAGTGTGTTGGAATCAAGAGGCAGCCTAAAGGACATTGGTTTTGTAATGATTGTAGACAGAAAAGGCCACCATCAAAAAGACTGAAAAAAAAATGAGCTTCGTTCATGATCCTACAGACTGTCAAATGCAAAATATAAAATGAAATCTTTCAGTACAGTAAATGCTTTTTATTACTGAAAATTTTTATACAGAAATCACCTGTCGCTCTAAGCCACTTAATATGTATGAAACAGAATAATTGTATCAATCTTTTTCTTCTTAAGGAAATCAACAAAGGTCAATACAGTATGTCATTTGCATATTTTTTGTAAGGAAATGGTTCATGTTTTTCTATCAAAGCACCTTGTTTAAAACATTACCTTTATCCACAGACTACTTGTAAACAAAGTTCTAGAAATGTATATATACTGTTGTTGATACTATTTTGTTCTTTTTTTCATTATTCTGTCAAAGTATGTACAGTTTAGTCTGCAGTTTAGCATAAGCAAAGAGAAAAAAAGAGAAAAATGCCTTTAAAGATATATTATGCTCAAGTTTCAGATACATATTATGACCTGTAATAATGAATGCAGCTTCCTTTACATAGTGTTTGCATTTTAATAGCTGATTTTACTGAATAAATAAATACACATATATAATGTGTAAGTGTGTAACATTTTTAGTTTTGGTTTTAACCCAAATCAATCATATATTCCTATTAAGTATATATCCGTGTAATTGTGAATCCGTGTTAACACATTAATTAAAGTCAACAACAGATGGACATAAGTTAGCGAGACCACATGCAGATACAACAATCTTGTCTAGCTGGGTCACATCTTCACCTGGTTTACATGTCATGTACTCAAGTGAACAAGTCCCACTCAGTAGGGTGTACTTTTGCCGCACAAGTCCTATAACTCTCTCAACCTGAATCCTACAACTAGCTAATTTACGAGTGCTTTCAATGTCAAGAGGAGATAGTTGATCCCGGCCTTTAGTAAAAGCTGGAATTTTAGCTTCAGCACACAAACAACCAACCGAATCAGCTATGTCAAAACCTCTGTCAGCCAATATAAGATCTCCTGGTAAAATTTTTGAAAGGAATCCACTATGTTCGGTAATATATTTGTCACTTGTGCGACCACCCCAACCTTTAGAAATATATGACACAGATCCCTGTGGAGTAATACCAACTAAGTATTTAGCCGTATGATGATGCTTGTAATTTGACCATGTAGTAGCTCTAGCTATGAGATTCGACGGTCTCTCGATGAATATTTCAAAACAGTCGATAATAACTGCCACCTTGTTGTTGAAATGTTTACGGAACTGCATGGGCATAGTCTTTCTGAGTTGCTCTCTGTCTGGCCAGTGGACTACTGGTTTGAGTCTCTTGTATAATATGTCAATACATTCGGAAAAAAATCTAGAAACACTACTGGGTGAAATGTTAAATTCATATGCAAGAAATTGCAAAGGGAGGTCTAATCTCATTCTCATCAAGCACAATATCAAGAACTGAAATTTATCAAGGCACTGTTTTTCTGGTAACTTAGGTTCAACAAACTGAAACAAAGCCCACAGCACAGTGAACTTTGGCAGTCCAGTGAAATATTTAACTTTTTCATCATTTTCTCGGAATTCACCTACTGTGTGCTTATTTGTGGTAGAAAGTAACTGTTCTTTAAATTTGATATTTTCTGTCCTAAGACTTTGTAACTCATCTTCCATTGCCAGGTACAATTGCTGTTCAACATCTGTTTGTACAGCAATTCCTGTCTCTAGTTCATGATCTGTCTCGGGTGGAAGTTCAAAACACTGACTAAATTCAAGCAATGCTGCTGCACCTTCAGACTTCTTCTTTCGTTCCACCTTCCTGTTGTACCTTGCGTTCACACGTGCAGAGTCTATATCTGGAGCCTTGCGTGATTTGCTGCTCATGTTCATTGTCGGTATCCAGTCTGGGCTGTCTTTTTGATACAGATCTGCTTTCTTCCCTGTAGAGATAAAAAATGCCAGTTTCAAGTGGATTTTGGAAAATATCAATATATCAATATATTAAACTCTCTTGCCTGGATAGGGTTCTTAAAAAGTTAATTAAAATACAGTTCACAAAAGACCAAATAACTGTCAAAGCATAATGACATATTATGTACATGCATATGTAGATATCACAACATCACACTTGATAAGATTCTGCTATAACAAGAAAACGTATGCTTTTGTGAGCTTTATACACCTATTTTCACAGCTTTTTACATCGACAACATTTTATCCAAACGTAATCATTTTTGTGTTGAAATTATTGAATTAATGTATTACCGTTTAGGCTCCAGATATAGACTCTGCATATAGTCCCATTTACAGTGACGTCACAGAAACGGAAGTCGGCCATCTTGGAGACAACCACAAATAGAGCATATCGTATTTTGCATATGAATATTCGATCTAAATTTGGAAATTTCCGAAAATGCCTAAGGTCAAGGGCAACTATTGTAATGTCGAAGGCTGTCATAACAGATCGGAGGACGATAAAAAGAATGAAATTTAATAAAATTAAATAAATTTGAATTGCTTTAACAATTTCATGTTCACGTCCGTCTGACTTACTGTATTTAAGAAGCAGCCAAGCTTCCATCCTTGGCCAGCACCACAAGAAATAGGTGGAGGTGCTCTTATCCTATGCATGTATCTTGTAAGACATGATTATAAACAGCAGGCTATAGATATTGTTTAAGAGGCATTGACGAACATGACTGTTTGGTGTGGGTGGGGACGGGGGTTATAAGGCTAGTATTTTAAAAGTACATTACTAAGACTGACACTGAGTTGGGTAACGTTGTCATGCTGCACTGAATAAAGAATAAATACAATGGTTTTTAAACGTGACTTTTATTAATTTCCAGTTGCAGTAGTTCCACCATATATGTAGCTGTCAAATTTTTACAGTTAAAGTAGATTTTAAGGTATCCCCCGCAGCTGATTCAGATGACCGCCACTTGATTCATATACACTACACAAAGTGCTAAAAATAGAAACAGTCTATCTCACAACATACAGTACTAGGAAACGCAGTGACAACATTATTTGTTAGGTGGTGCTATTAAAAGACAAAAGCACAAAAACAATTTTTTAAATTACATATTTAATGTTACTATGATAGGCAAATAAATTTAGTGATCCGGATTGCCTTTACAAACTGTATATAGACATTGGTCGCCCTTCGCGCACAACCCTCTTACTGTTCAAAACAATGCGGAAAGTTTTTTTTCTATGTGTATATGCCAGCCACCAGATTCTCGTTGCTAACTTTGACAGCTTCAAATATATATTTACACTCAATATTTCTTGAAAAAAATACCTTTAAAGCTTATTCCAAACTGAATCAATATAAGAAAAAATAGATAAGAAAATTTTATGTTTTTTATGCATTACAGTTATAAACTCTACACATGTCAACATGTTTTTGTTGGACACCGCTAAAACTCTACCTGACGGCAGTTTATCGATCGGTTATATTTTTAAACCTCGATTTCCGACACAGTTTTGAATCTAACTGGTTTGAGACGTAAAGGCCGACATCTATGTAATATCAGTTTGTAAATCGTCGGTCTTGCAGTCGAAATATTGAGACTACCTTCTATCATGCAAATGAATTTCACCAGAGTCTAACAACAGAGGCTTGAAATTGTATTTTTAGTCATTCAAGATTCGAAACTGTATTTCTAGCTTCTATTCTGTATATAAAAACAAAAGGAATGAAAAGCACACTTGCCCCAGGCACTAAGAATTTGGGTCGCATCAGCTAAAATGCGCCCAGGTGCAGATATCAGTCAGTCCTGTCACTCACCAGACAAAAATCATTAATTTCTGTCAATACCCTACACACTGGTAGAAAACTGCTGCTTTTCATGGATTTCCAACAAAATTTGCTTGTCGCCAAGGCCATTGCGTGACTTCATTGCTTGGACTGTCCAAAATATTTCTTGATCAGAAGCAGTTTTGAACTGAAGAAACCTTTCTGTTGTATATTTTTATGCTTCCCAAAAATAATTGTTAAGTATATTTTACTGTTATTTCTTTATAAAAAATATATGTAGTGCGATTTTGCATTTATTCTTTCTATTTATTAAATCCAGAAACAGATTTTTCTGAGAAACCGCCAAAATTTTTGGGAATTTCGTGATGTCATGCAATGGCTTCGGCAACAAACTGATTTTGTTCAAAAATGCCTGAAAACCAGCGGTTTTCTTCTACTGCATAGTGTACTGAAAAAATTAAGCGATTTGTTGTGGTAAGTTTTAGTGCCTGCTGAGTGACAGGACTGGTAGATATTTGCACCTGGGTGTATTTTTGCTAATGCAAACTGAATTCTTAGTGGGCGGGGCAGGTGCACATTTCATTCCTTGTATTTTTATATCCAGAAAAAGAAGCTAGATTAACAGTTTCAACTCTTGAATGACTAAAAAACAATTTCAAGCTCCTGTGGTCTAATTCATCAGTGTCATTATAGTGACACTGTAGCTGGGGCTGCATATTTGTGAAAATATGTCTACAAAATGGGTCAAACCGTCAAGGCCAAATTTATAAGGCTGTCCACACACCTTCATTAAAATTGAAAACTGATGGTCGGATCGTTGTGTACCCTAGTTAATGCAATTAATATGCATATAAGTACATGTGTACTGGAAACTGTCCTTGAATTTGCATGTATATTAGCTATGAAATGATTTTATTTCACAAGAAGAAATGGAAAGTGCTTTAAGCCTAGAATTAAGAGGGTTTTTTTATGTTGTTGTTGTTTTTTTTTTCCCTTAGGTCTGTCAGTTCTAGGACATTGTCGAGAGCATGGCAAACGAGATAATTTTTGTTATGAAAAAAATAAAAAAAAACATGAAATTGCTGCATTTCTTCTGACTTTGTGGCACATCTATTGATACTCTTGATAGTTCAAAAGTAACAGACAAGTTCTTCTATGCCTTTTAGTCTGAAAAATGTATCTTTTTATGATTACAATCAAAATGGCCCCAAGTCAAAACAGCCGCAAATGAAAACTGTTCTAAGAAATAAGCTGAATTGTAATGCTGGAACTTTCTGTGTCCAAAACTATGTAATGTACAACATGTCTATGATTGATTCTCAAAAACTGAACAGTGATTGTCCTGATGGTTAGTGGGAGCTCTTATTATTCAGGCAATATGTACCTAGAAAAATTTCTAAAACAGATCTGATTCCCTTTTCTTATAATATTGACAAATGAAATCAAAATTGAAATTATTTCGACTAAATATACATTATATGCAGTCCTAAACATAGTTAGTACAAATAATTGAATAATAAATTAGATTAATATAACAAAATTACAAGTTATGATCATCATTTATGACCTTTTGCTGGATGTTATACACAAATATATAAATAAGAACTTATAAAATTTTGAATAATGCCCTACAGCCCTGGTTGTTTTAAGTATTGTTTCATTTTCGACATTGTTAAATGAATGTCAGCAGGCATCTGTGAATCAGCTTTTGTCTGCATTGCAGGTGAATAGACCACCGGAAGTGTGTTTGACTTTGAGACCACAGGAAAGTGTTGGTGACCATGGGGAAGTTTACGTCCAGCTTGATCTTATCTTTAACTGTCATGTCAAATATCCTGATGTGTAAGACCAGCTTTTTCTTCCTGGGTGTCATCGTAAATTTAAGAAAGAGATAATATGAATAATTGAATAATATGGTTCTACATTCACATATTTTATTTGATTCAAACCATTTAATTGACAACCATGGGTAAGTACAAATGTAGTTAGGACTTGTAGATCTGGTATAACTCTACTGTTAGAGAATCACTGATTTGTGTGCAAGTGTGCAACTGTACATGTTATGTGTTTTATGGAGGTTTAGAGACTTACATATGTATATGTACTTCTGTAAACAGTAGTTACTTAGCTATTAATGACTGAATTGAATTGAATAAGTTTTGGATTTTCTCCATAGTAATGTAAATAATTAATGGAACTTTTTGAAAAGGTTTGACTATTGCAGTTTAACAAGTAATTTTTTGTGGAACTGCTTAAATTTCCTAGCAGACCTTTTTGAATGTTTGATCCCAGTTTTTATAACTATTGCAGAGTACCAGAGATCAGAATTGAAAACTCGAAAGGTCTGTCTGACAAACAACTATCAGTTCTGAAATGTGATTTGGAAAAAGAAGCGGAGAAGTTAAAAGGACAGGTGAATAGTAATAATGAATCATTGGTATTCTTGGGGAGTGAAGCAATAAGTATTTGTATAAAATTATCCAGGGGTAGCTAAATACTATGTATCTATGTCAGATCCATACTGTAAAGCTCCTAAAAATGATATGTCAGCAGATTAGGTACCATGGGAGTCTGAAAGTGGCTGAATGTGTGAAGTGTCAACAGATTAGGTACCATGGGAGTCGTACAGTGGCTGGATGTGTGGAATTAAGAAGTTTATAAGCAGATAGATTTATTTGAAATTTTGTATGTTCTTTCTGTAATACATATGTACATCAGTATTATTGCCCTTTTGTTCGTGTAAGAGGTACCTTCTTCAGCCAGATTTTTTTCATGGTTGAAAATGTATACTGAGGCGAAGAAAGGAAATTCTTACTTTAGTAGTCAAGTAGTCAAATAGCATTTGAAAGACCCTGGTTTCAGTAAATATAATTATTTACTCCAAGCGATGTTAATTGTTTGATCTTGGAAAAACCTGGCAAATTGCCAACTTGTTTTGTTATGAAGGAGATGATGTTAGAACTGTCCCAGTTTGTCAAAGACTTCCTGTATGCGAACAACAAGCCCCCACCCAAGTCATTCTACGATGAGATGATGTCGAACAAGAAAAAACTGGAGGAGAAACAAGCAGAAGAAATTAAGAAAAAACAAGAACAACTAAGGAAGAAAGAAGAAAAGGAGGTTTGTAGCATATATATACTGCATCAAAGGACTTATATTTCAAAGAATGCATGTTATATTAATAAGCTTTAACAGAAAATTTCTGAAAGTAAGTAACCACCTACAGTATTCTTTTCCTTGAAAGTTCTATATGGCTCTGTTATTTGTATCATATACGGAGTATGATGTGGGGAGGTGTTCTTTGTGTTTTTCAGATGTTGTTGATTGAGGATCAGATACAGAAGAGAAAAGAGGCCCTGAAAGAAGAAACACGAAGAATGAAAGAGGAGGCCAGGCAGGTGAGATATGCTTTTGATAAAAACTAGATAAGTTGCTTTGGTATAAACTTGATAAAATGCATTGATATAAAATGGATAAGTTGCTTGGTTATAAACTGGATAAGTTGCTTTGATATAAACTGGATAAGTTGCTTTGGTATAAACTTGATTTAATGCATTGATATAAAATGGATAAAGTGCTTGGTGATTAACTAGATAAGTTGCTTTGATATGAACTTGATAAAATTCATTGATATACAATAGATAAGTTGCTTGGTTATAAACTGGATAAGTTGTTATGATATAAACTTGATAAAATGCAGTGATATAAACTGGATTAGTAGCATTGATATGAACTAGATTAGTTGTTTGGATATAAACTTGATAAGTTGCTGGGATATTTACTGGATAAGTTTGTAGGAAGTGTCTATACTAAATATGTTTTGAGGACTGTTAGGGCAGTAGTAAGTGTTCTCATGCTTCAACACTAGAAGATAATCAAATTGCTGTAGGATACTTGAATTGGAAGACAGGTCACTAAATTGAAAAGAAAGTTGGTATGAAATAGGCAGATAAAATAGAACTTAAACTCATAAAATTTGCCAGTGCAGCACATCATTGAATGATTTTAGCTGTAGTAATTTTTATACTGTTCCATTCCTAGGCTACTGGAGAGAAGTTAAGTCCAGTGAAGTCCCCAGTAGGTTCTCCGTCCGATGCTCAGTCAGTACCTAATGTACAGGATACCAAACACTCGAGAAGATCTGTGTCACCAGCTGTACATAATTACAACAATGATGAAGATGATAAGAAACAACCTAGGAAGAGGTGTGTGTTATTTTAGCTCATGATAGAGTACAAGATGCTCCTGGTTAGCTTTTGTGATTGGCCTTCGTCTGTAGTCAGTCATTCGCCATACCTCTTGCATCAAAAGTTTGCTTGCATTGAGCTCTGTAATACTACTTCTGTACTACTTGAAAGTTGATGAAGTTTTGAAGGGATACAGCTATATGTCCTTGCATTGTACTGACACGGAATTTCATTCTTTGTAGAACAGTTGTCGCTAAATCACTTTTTATACCCTCTAAACGAAGTCACCCGGTGGTTGGTTGGTCGGTCGGGCAGTCTGTTTGTCCGGAGCATAACTTGAAAACCAATTGTTTGAATTCAATGCAACTTCATACAGTGTTCAAGCACAATGAGAGAAAGTGCATTGTTCAAGAATCATATCTCCATCTTCAGTATTTGCAGAGTTATTGCCCTGTGATGGTTTTCCTTGTCCAGAGTATAACTTGAAAACTACTGGTTGGAATTCAGTGCAACTTCATACAATGATTAAATACAACAAAAGAAGGTGCAGTATACTATAGCTATAACTCTATCTTTACTATTTGCACAGTTATTGCCCTTTGTTGGTTTTCCTTATCCTGAGCATTAGTTGAAAAGTACTGGTTGGAATTCAATACAACTTCATACAATGGTCAAGAAGCACAATGACAGGAAGTGCAGTATATAAGAGCCATAACTCCATTTTTACTATTTGCACAGTTATTGCCCTTTGTTTGTTTATCTTGTCCGGAGCATAACTTGAGAACTACTTGTTGGAATTCAATGCAACTTCATACAGTGGTCAGTACAATACTATCTTTAACTGCTCATAACCATAACTCTATTTCAGTTCTTTTACAAAGTATTCTGTAATTACATGTTATAACTTTCTCAGTTCTGAAGCAGTCTTGCAGGGGTATTAATCATATTTAGTGATAGCTCTAGTTTCTGAAGCCACAAGGTACAGAGCTCTAAAATTTAGTGTTAAGCATTCTATAGTGGTTTTCAACTGAGATTGTTCACATTTGGCCTTACGGTCACAATTGGCCCAAGTCAAAGGATCACATTTTTAGCTTCTCTGTATTGAAGAAAAAGTCAAACTGTTTTTGCTTGCTTATCATGACAAAAGGTAGTTGTAACACAAGGGACATTATTCTGAAGGTTATATTTTTGGAGTTATGTCCCTTTTAAACTTACATTTTTTTTTTCAAAATTGCTTATTAAGTTGAATGATGAAATGTGTCAGTATGAACAATATCATATAGACCTCCTTCAGGAGTAGTGCTCAAAACCATAACTTTGGCAGACTTTTGTTTACATGTAAAACAGACAAGCGTTAGCACTGCTCCGCGGAGCTCTTGTTCCATGTAGAAATTTCCTCATTTTACATTAATCAATACTCTTGCTTTTAAGGATATTATGGTGATATTTGAACTTCTGTTTGTATGTTTTATCCTGTCACAAGGGCAGGCAGGCTATATCTGGGAAGGCCATGTTGTATAAATTATTTTGTGTGTGGGTTGCTAGGTATATATTGCTGTTTGATTTTTAAGAACTGATCACAGACATGTTGTACATTACATAGTTTTGGACACAAAATGTTCCAACATTAGAATTCAGCTTATTTCTAAGAACAGTCTTGTGTTGGGGTGTGGTGGTGGTGTGTGCAAGGCATTATAAAAAATTATGTTCTGAAATTAATAAAAAGATTTAGTTGAGGGAAGTTTGAAAAAAAGTCATCTATGTACTAGTATTATAGGGTTTTTAAGACAGTATGTGTATTTAAGCTGAATGTAAATATCTACCTGTGTATTGCAGAGGTGTGAGTTGGAGCTGTTCAGAGGACAATCATAAGTATTGTAAACATCATACAGGTGGGATAGTGGTGCTTGCCTTCAACACAAAGTCAGAGAGAATAGTTCACAGAGGAAGATGTCTTGGTATCCTGGCAATTTCTGTATTTTCTTTGAATATTATGTCATTTAATGAATGTGTAATCATTGAAATTGTGTAATTAAAATCATAGGAAAGCATTTTTGAAAGAAAAGTTTTTAATGACTTGTTGAGTTACATCTTACATCCTTTTGAAAATCTATTTAGCCCTTCTCTACATGGCCATATATGGGGTCTAAAACATAAAAACAGTTCAGGGAGAGTCACATTTAAAGATACTGGTTCACTTGCAATGATAGGAATATACAAAAATAATAGGATCTTGTGACCACCCATTTGACTGTAGCTAATTTGCATTTAGTTGCTGTATCATCCAGTTAGTGAAATTGTTGTTTCTTGCAGATTTGTAGACATGGCATTGTTTGTAGCTGTTTAAATTATGGGAGTATTTGTTAGAAGGATAGTTGTTACACATTAATCCTGTTATTTCAGTATACTTTGTTACTGTTACTGTGCCTTTCAAGTTAGGATTGCTTTGTAAAAGAAGTAAAAACATTTACATGAAACTTGGTTGTGAAATTTTTAAAGCATTTTCTCTGATCTATTTGAGTTTATTTATCATTGGTATCGGTTGCCCATATGACCGACACCCCCTGCAGAGATTAGTTATTTTATGTTGTGGGGGATTGTGCAGAATACAGTAAGCATCCTATTCCAGAGCCACACCTTGTTCTTTTGCATGCTCACTGTACAGCACTGATACATGGGTTTCTCGGTTTAATGTCTCATCCAAAAGACAATTAGTAATGTTAGTGGATTTTTTTTCTCTGATATTTGATTAGACTTAAGCTGACAAGAAGTGTACACATGAAATTTACATTTCAATCAGTCACTCATTGACACTCTAGGCCATGGTGTACATGGAAGTACTGTGTACGCTGGTATCGATACAAAGACAGGAGACTTAGTAGCAATATCAGAATGGGTACTGAAATGGAGACATTTAGGAAAGAAATCTGCTAGTGATAAAGACACAGACAAAGAAGGGGAGACTTATATGAAACAGGTAAAGGACTTATGTTTGTATATAAGATTTTTTTACAAGCTTTTATTCAAGACCTTTTTTTAGGTGTTTTGTTTTATATATAAAGTGTTGTAGAATTAAAAGTCAAATTTTGGGAATGAAGTGAAAGGGCTGGCTTTGTATTAATTCTTGCTGTTAGGCTTTTCTTACAGTACTGTCTCTGTGGTTAAGATATCAGCTTACAGGAGATTGCTGGTTCGAGTCCCTTAAGTCCCTGACAGGACTCGAACCTTTGACCTCCCGCTCCGTAAACAGATGCCTTAACCACTAGGCCAAGGAGATGGTTTATAAACTATGAGCATCTTTATCTACTTGATAAAAATTAATCGTATGATCATAGTATAGAGCCAGACTGTTTGTTTGAATTAAGTCATGGAAAATCATTGGAAAAGTAAGAAAGGTAATGTTCCGTGTTTCCACAGGTGATAACAATGGAACAGGAGATGTCTTCCTTACTGAAGTTGAGTCATAGACACTTGCTGCATTATCTTGCCTTCAAATATGAAGAGGAACCAGGGAAGATAACCATTTTTGTAAGTAACAGTGCTTTCCGCCCTTCCCCCAGACCCCCCACCCCACTAAAAAGAAAAAAAAGAACCATTCAGTTGTATTTTATCATCCCAGTGCAACATCTAACTGGGTACTATACAAAAACAAGGTAGTGAAATTGGAAGGGATTTTTAATAGCCTTGATCCTGTGACCTCTTCTAGCCAGTACCACACCTTACTAGACTTTGACCTCATGATTAATCTTTACATCTTTGCAGTTACTTTTTATGTCAGGTTCTGATGGAATATTCAGGAGGTCAGAATCTGGACATCTATCTGACAAGGAAGACACTGACCATGGCTGCATTAAGATTATACTGTGAAGAAATGCTCCTAGCCCTAGAATATCTCCACAATAAAGATGTTACACACAAGAATCTCAGGGTAAACTTTATTTTATAAAGGGACAAAGAACTTTGTAAATAATCTACAGGTAGCATCTCCTAGTATTTAAGACTGCTTACTGTCTGTAATGGTGTTTTTCATTTGTCAACTTTTTAATCTAAGGTGAAATGTTTTATTAGAAAGATAAATATAGTTATTCATAAAATTTCTTTTACACATTTTCACAATAGATGAAGGTCCAGGGTTCTCCTCAGGATTTTTTTAAGGGATAGCTCATAAAATGTGGAAGGGGTGGGTGCGGGAGGGGTGGCCTGTCCCGCGCGCCTGCAGCGAAAATTTTTGATAGTTTTACCTTTATTTATTACAATTTCATGCTATCTGCAGACACTCTGCTGGTTAAATTATAACAAAAGCATATATAAAGTATCATTAGTTTTATTCCATGTAACAACAAATGTCACAATAGTAAGCAACTCCTGGAAGAATTTTTTTCTATTTGAAATATGAAACAAAAAAACTCAAAATGGATACCATTTTGAAATTCTTCTACCCAGGGGTAAGAGTTGGGCCATTCTGGGTCGAATCCCGAAGCGAAAATTCCTTCCTTTACTACCATCTACACATTAAGGTTGTTCATCCCTGGAAGTTTAAGCAAAATCTACCATCCGGTTTAAGAGGAGTTGGGTTCACAAGATTTCGGGACAGACGGACGGACGGACAAGTGCAACGCTATATGCTCCCCACTTTGTGGGAGCATAAAAATCACTGAAGCGTCCTTGTACTTAAAGCGTCCTTAAACTATGCTGAACCTTTAAACGTTTGGCAGGCGACTGGGGTTCATCATCACAGATGGATTCAGTTTCAGACATGACACTGTTCTCACTTCTTGAAACAGCGAACCCAAAACTGGTCATAGTTCCAGCTCCACTAGTACAAGGACGCTTCAGTGAATTTTATGCTCCCACAAAGTGGGGAGCATATAGCGTTGCACTTGTCCGTCCGTCCGTCCGTACGTCCCGAAATCTTGTGAACGCAACTCCTCTTAAACCGGATGGCAGATTTTGCTTAAACTTCCAGGGATGAACAACCTTAATGTGTAGATGGTAGTAAAGGAAGGAATTTTCGCTGCGACCAAATTTAACAGAATTATGGCCCTTTGTTGATTTTTTCACTATATACTATGTAAAAATTTTGTGAACACAACTCCTCTTAAGCCGGATGGCAGATTTTGCTTAAACTTCCGAGGGATGAACAACCTTAATGTGTAGATGGAAGTAAAGGAAGGAATTTTTGCTGCGACCAAATTTAACAGAATTATGGCCCTTTGTTGATTTTTTCACTATATACCATATAGAAATTTTGTGAACGCAACTCCTCTTAAACTGGATGGCAGATTTTGCTTAAACTTCCAGGGATGAACAGCTTTAATGTGTAGATGGTAGTAAAGGAAGGAATTTTTGCTGTGACCATATTTAACAGAATTAATAAATAAATTAATAAATTGTTGATTTTTTCACTTTATACCATATAAATAATTGAACATATAAATTTTACATTTGTAATTTAATTTAACATGTACATAAGGTTACCTGTAGATCATTTTAGGTATATGTACAGAAAAAATCTTACATACAGGATATTCATGCTTTTGTTTATGAGCACTTATGCATAGTGGGGGCATCCGTGTCCTATGGACACAGTTCTAGTTTTAGCATTCTTGATCAGACAGACAAATAAATAAATGAGCAAAATACTCTTATTAGCCTTTTAAAGAAGAATAAGGCACACTGATTTAGCAATCAGTTCTTATACTTTTTTTCTTTCCACCTTTAAATTACTAAGAAAACTGTGAACAAAAAATATTCTAATCAATACTTACCCAAAACACATCAAATGCTACCGACTCCCGGTAACTGCCAATTACCAACACTTCCATTGTTCCAGTAATTACCTTCAATCAATTTATCATCGCCTGAAATATCTTTCATTCCCTTAATTGACACATGCACCGCACAGATAATTGCAATTTTCTCATCTTATCTACTTAATCCCATAACTGGCGTCTGCATCACACTGATTGCGACCTTGACCATCAAATCTGTTTTAGTGTTACGTAATAGTGAGCGTCTACTGATACAGATAAAGTGAAGTTTGACCGGATTTATGACAGACGCTTCAGGCCAAATACATAATTGACACGCTTTACTGGGTTTGTTGGAATACACCAAAGTTTATTCGACAGGCAGTTAGGCGTAGCGCAGATCTTCAAAGGCATAGCGGTGAATTTTAGGCGTAGCGGATATATGGATTTGAAATTTAAGCGTAGCGGTCCCGCTATGCTAAAATGGCCTGGGGAGAACCCTGAGGTCATAAGACCATCCAGCATATTTTAGACTTGTTAATCTATGTCTGTGCAAAGAACCTGGGATTGAAATGGGCAACTAATGCCTTTGTCTTTGAATTTATTCTTCTGATATTAAAATTTGTATCTTATTGACATATAACAGTAAGAAGATCATGTTCTATCATTTCAGGCATCCAGTGTGTTTATTGACATGAATGCACGAGTTAGATTAGCCGACTACAGTATCAACAAAAAGTAAGCTTTTTTTAACATGATGTTTGTATGAAAGGTAATAATATGTGATGGTTTAAGAATACTCATTTGAGAAAAAGCAAGAGCAAAATTACAGTTGAGACATGTCTCTTCAAATTTGAGGCAAATCTGATTTTTTTTGGTTATCATTCGTATATATTAATACCTACTGATGGGACCAAAGTATATTTTTGAGGTACACAACGACTTTGTTCTGTCGCTGTATGTTCCATTGCATTTCAACTATCCTTACTTGTATTCTGTCTTGAAACAGTATTACAAGAAAAGATTTTTTTTATAAAAGTGTGAACAATTTGATGGTTGTGAAATCTTGTGAAATGTTTTGTAGGGAAAACAAAATGTAGCAAAAGTGGAGTTTTACCAGATTTTTATTCTTTCAACATTTTTTTTTCAGGAGAAAAAGTAATCAGCAAAGATTCATCTTTACTAAAAAACGATTTAGAAATTCAGTGTCTTTTCCTTTTTCAACATTGATTACTGTTAAAATGCATTTATTGTAATAATCAGGGTACAGTAAACTTCAGCTATTAAGACTACTAATTGTTTCAAAATCAAATAAAAATTAATTTTAATGACCCAGAGTCTAAAATTATGAAACAAAAAAGGCCCCCTATTATGACAGATTCTTTATTCTGACCACTTTTTGACTCATCTAGCAGAACTTTACTGTAACCATGTCCGATATTCCTTTATAATCCTATATTTGCCCTGTTTTTCCATCTGAAAAAGTCCTATATTTGTCCTATATATTTTCAAAGTCTAGTCGACAGCCTGTAGTAATAATAAGTTGCATTGAAAAGACACACAGTGACATTGCTATACTTGAAAGAGGCTTTTTTTAATGTACAGTGTTTTGTGTTTTATAGGTTATGTGATCTGTATCAGTCGGTTGAGGATGCCAAACCAGGGGTGAAATTCTCTAAACAGTCGACTTACACTGGAAAAGGGAACAAGAAAGAGGACGTCTTTCAACTGGTAAAATATACCTTTTTCAACAACAGTACTAGAATAAATCAACCCAGTACTAGAATAAATCAACTCAGTACTAGAATAAATCAACCCAAAAGCTGATTGTCAGTGTTGGTTTATGAAGCAGAATGTGGAATAAGTTTATAAGCTTTTAATACAGAAAATATTATTTTCCCTTCATGGAGAGAAGTAGCTTTAAGCTTAAATGTACATTTGTATATGTTTGCCAAATGTATGCATACCATCTGTCTTTTTAGCTCACCTGTCACATAGTGACAGGGTGAGCTTTTGTGATCGCCTTTTGTCTGTCGTCCGTTGTCCGTTCACAATTGTTGTCCGCATTCTAGCAGTCTTAATTTTGGTGCGATCTTCTTTAAACATGGTCAGAATGTTTATCTCAATGATATCTAGGTCAAGTTCATAACTGGGTCATCTCACCCTTAAAACTAGGTCACTTGGTCAAATTATAGAAAAAGCTTGTCCGCACTCTAACGGTCTTAATTTTGGTCCGATCTTCTTCAAACTTGGTCAGAATGTTTATCTCAATGATATCTAGATCAAGTTCGAAACTGGGTCATGTGACTTTCTAAACTAGGTCACAAGGTCAAATTATAGAAAAAGCTTGTCCGCACTCTAGCAGTCTTAATTTTGGTCAGAGCTTCTTCAAACTTGGTCAGAATGTTTATCTCAATGATATCTAGGTTAAGTTCATAACTGGGTAATCTCACTCTCAAAACTAGGTCACTTGGTCAAATTATAGAAAAAGCTTGTCCGCACTCTAGGGGTCTTAATTTTGGTCCGATCTTCTTCAAACTTTGTAAAAATGTTAATCTCAATGATATCTAGATCAAGTTTGAAACTGGGTCATGTGACCTTCAAAACTAGGTCACAAAGTCATATTATAGGAAAAGCTTGTCCGCACTCTAGCAGTCTTAATTTTGGTCCGAGCTTCTTCAAACTTGGTCAGAATGTTTATCACAATGATATCTAGGTCAAGTTTATAACTGGGTCATCTCACCCTTAAAACTAGGTCACTAGGCCAAATTAAAGAAAAAGCTTCTCTGCACTCTAGCGGTCTTATTTTTTGGTCCGATCTTCTTCAAACTTGGTCAAAATGTTAATCTCAATGATATCTAGATCAAGTTTGAAACTGGGTCATGTGACCTTCAAAACTAGGTCACAAGGTCAAATTATAGAAAAAGCTTGTCTGCACTCTAGCAGTCTTAATTTTGGTCTGAGCTTTTCAAACTTGGTCAGAATGTTTATCTCAATGATATCTAGGTCAAGTTTATAACTGGGTCATCTCACCCTTAAAACTAGGTCACTAGGCCAAATTAAAGAAAAAGCTTCTCTGCACTCTAGCAGTCTTAATTTTGGTCCGATCTTCTTCAAACTTGGTCAAAATGTTAATCCCAGTGATATCTAGATTAATTTCGAAACTGGGTCATGTGACCTTCAAAACTAGGTCACAAGGTCAAATTAAAGAAAAAGCTTGTCCGCACTCTAGTAGACTTAATTTTGGTCCGAGCTTCTTCAAACTTGGTCAGATTGTTTATCTCAATGATATCTAGGTCAAGTTCGTAACTGGGTCATGTGACCTTGAAAACAAGGTAACTAGTTTGTATTTTAGAAAAAGCTTGTCCGCATTCTAGCGGTCTTAATTTTGGTCCCATCTTCTTCAAACTTGGTCAGAATGTGTATCTCAATGATATTTAGATCAGGTTCGAAACTGGGTTATGTGACCTTGAAAACTGGGTCACTAGGTCAAATTATAGAAAAAGCTTGTCCACACTGTAGTGTAGTCTTCTTCAAGCTTTGTCAGAATGTTTATCTCGATGATATCTAGGTCAAGTTTGAAACTGGGTCATGTGACTTAGAAATTTAGGTCACTAGGTCAAGTTATGATAAAAGCTTTTCTGCACTCTAGTGGTCTTAATTTTGGTCTGATCTTCACTTTCATTACCATAAGATCTTGGTTCCTTTCTTCAAATTGCCTTATTGCATTATTGGTTCCAGGGTTATGGCCCCTGAAAGTGCCAAAATTAACTATTTAGACCTTGTCTGCACAATAGCAGCTTCATTTTTGATTTGAATTTAATCAGACTTGTACAATACTTGAGTTAATATAAGATCTTGCAGGGTTGCCAGGGGACTTAAAAAGTCAGGGAAATTTGATTTTTTTTCAGGGTCAGGGAATTGTCAGGTAATTTTGAAAATTGGTCAGTGGAAAATAAAAATCCAGAAAAGTTAGTGAAAAGTCAGGGAAAAATAATTTTGAAGGGCTAATATTGTTCTATTTTATTAAAGATTGCATTTACACATTTTTTTTCTGTTATGAATCTTTTTCTTTATAATTGTGTACATTGTATTTTAATAAAAGTTCTAGTATTATAAATAACATTACTTTAAGACCGAAAGTCTCTGCAACCCTTACAACCAAAAATTAAAATAAGTATGTGTTACACTCAAAACCCATGTTCCTCCCTCCAAGATCCATGTCACAGCAACCCTCTGAACTTAGTAAGTTCTGCTATATAGGCCTTACTGCTGATAGTTTGTGTCTTGCCCATATATTTTTTGCATCTATGGTTGGATTTTAAAATAATTAGTAGAATTGGCAATAGAGTGAACATGCGTCATGTACATAATCCCTGTTTGGAACGGTGTTCCAACATTCAGTTCACAGCAACCTAGTTTTTTGTATAACGGCAGGATTTTTTAAAAAATATTGCGGCACAAACTTCTACATTTTTCAAGATACTGCTTTGAAACTTTAAACATGTTAGGTATCATGTGTATATGTGCCTGATATATTTTTTATGAGGCTCAGTCCATTATAGTCCATGTTGTGCTTTAACAATCCTGATGACGCACGACATCTAGTGAAACTCTACCAAAGATGACCCCATGGTCATAATTGCCTGCACCCTTTTAGTCAATTGGCAATTGTATTTGCATCCACAGACTCTTGCAACCATTGAGCAGTTGTTGGCAGGGGAGCGACCCAGGGTCCCATGGACCCTCTTGTTTGAGATAAGTTAGTTTAGGTATATCAAGTTTAGTAAGATACAGAGAGCATCCCATGCTAGAGACACTCCTTTTTAGCTCCACTTTTCAAAGAAAAAAAATGGAGCTATTATCATAACCATCTCGTTGGTTAACCTTTTTGTTAAGGTCCATTTCCTTAGACACTATCAAAGCTATTCACTTCAAATTTGGAATACTTTTACACTCTCAAAATGCGACACCATTTCTAAAGGGCAGATAACCCTCATAATTTATTTTTGCAAAGTTATGCCTCTTTTTGACGTAGAATTTCTTGGTTAATCTTTTTGTTAAACGTCTTACCCAAAAGACAGTTAGTAGTGTTTGTGAAGGACCATATTAAACTTGTTACCCCAGGATTACAAATCTTGTGCTCTACCACTGGAGCACTGACCTGCCTTTGTATGTATTTATTCACAACTGCCTTTTCTATTTGGCCATGCTTTTAGCATTCATTAAGCTAATTTTTTCTCGAAAATTCATGAACATTTTTTTTGCATATGAAAGCTTAGTAGTAGTGTTGTTAGAATTCTGAATGTCACCAATGTATGTTTGTTTTTTTTTTTCTTTATCAGGGAACATTACTTCTGTCACTGTCACAAGGAAGTGCTATTGATGATGTTATACCCACAGTTCCTCATACATTACCCGATGTGTTCCAAGACTTTCTTGCAAAGTTTGTAAATTTGTCATAATATGTCTTTACTTAGTACTTTTAAATAGCACTAGTCAGGATTTCTTGCTTGTTTCTTGAAAGAAGGTTATCAGAACGTGATTTGCTTGGTCACATGATTCAACTGTATTTAAGTCTATATAATTTATTTCAAGTGGTAAATGTGTTCAGAATTGTGTTGTCATACTGTTTGTAAGTTGGTTGTTCAAGCATTTTTGTTGTCAGAAATTTTTAGTGCAAACCATTTCAACAGCATTACCTTGACTGATCAGAAACTTCCTACTCATTAAAGGGTTAGATTCCCTAAACATAATGGAGGTGTTGAACAGTTTCAGTTATGGTGATATTTGACCAAATATTTGGAGTCTCTTAATGTAACAAAAAGTTTTTTGTAGAAACTTTGGCATGTCAGTTTATGAACATTGTAGGTGTTTAATGCGTGATGACAAACTACGTTGGTCCTGCTCTCAACTGTTAGACCATCATTTTGTGAAAGAACCACTACCTCCACTTCTGACCATGCATGATGAAGATATGGACAAAAAGGCAGCAGTTGGTAAGAATCTATCAATGGCAATAGTTCTACTTACACATATTTTGAATATCTCTCTGTTGCCCAAGTAAAGGTCTATTGGGATTGGTACAGCTCATGTTTAGTCTGTACATCTGTGCTGATTCATGCCAATGCCTGTCTGCTGTGTTTGTCATTTGATCTATGAAATTTCAATGAAAACTACCTTTGAAGTATACATGGTTTTGGAGTGGGATGCTTATATCTTGTGCTGTCTACCACGACCTAAAATAACTAAACTTTGGTGCCGGTCATACGGCTGTTGAATAAATTCAAATAGATGCTATGAACCAGTACAGGTGTTTCAGCCTGCTGATCCTTACAGTCTCCAAAATCTGTTCACTATTCTGTCAATGAATTGAATATGAAAATTCCTTCCATCCATCAATGGTTTAGCTTGAAAGAAATGCTAGTCTTTCTTAGAAATTGTGAGCTAATTGTTAACTAACACACATTAAAAAAAAAAAATCATAATTCTTCTTTGTAGAAGACAAGGATGACAACTCTGTGGAAGATGAAGAAGAATTATCTCCCCTTATAACTGCCTGGGAGGCAAGTGGTCAGTCAAGACTTACAAATGAGTTTGATGTACTGAAGTCACTGGGCAAGGGAGGTTTCGGGGATGTTATTAAGGTCAGAGCATTTGAAATGCCCTTATACAGAATCAAATATTATGGGTGACTTAAGTTGTTGCATTTAAGATAAAAATAGAATGTTTTTTCCAGGAACCTTAAGCATATACATATATCCAAATACTCAAACAAATCAGTTCATTAAAACAATGTGCATTTATCACAACTGTTATCACTTTTAAGTCTAACATTTTGATTCTTGTGCAAATATTGTGTATATATTAGTGACAGAATTCTATGTGCCGTATGTATGATAGAACATTAAAAATCCATTACGAAGGACAAGAAAAATTGAAATTGCAGGTATTTATGTACAAATCTAACATGAAATTGGATAACCATTCAAGCAAACTTTTGAATACTTTTAAAACCGTGGTATTCGTCGGCATCCCTAGAAGAAATGAACTTCTGAATGGTCATCACTTCCATGCTTTAATTATACAAATTTATGGAGTGAGATATACATGAATGTTTGTTGCAAGAGAAACATATTGCTACATCCCAATTGTAACAAAAAAAATGGCAGAAGCACTTCATAGATTCCCATGTGAGATCATGATGAATCCAAACTTGAATTGAAAATGGCGCATACCCTCTGAAATAGTCATGGGGTATTAATCGACTTTAGTGATAGTGTATTTATATCTTTCTGTAGGTAAAGAACAAGCTAGATGGAAGGCTTTATGCCATAAAAAGAATTCCACTGAATCCTAAGAGTCAGCAGTTTAATAGGAAAATAACCAGAGAAGTCAAGCTTCTGTCCCGACTCAACCATGAAAATGTTGTCAGGTATTATGCCAATGTTTTAAACTGTTTCAGAAGTGGTTTTAAGATTGATATATTATCATTTAAGACTAAGAGTGTGTATTCTTTATACTGTTGTGCAGTGGACTTCGAAATTTTAATAATAAAGCTTGTAGATATTTGCCATTCCCCTTCGCTGGCTGTTGAAGTTGGGTTTGATTGTATGATAAATCTACCCCCAGAACTACACACTAAGTCAAGCTGATATGGATCATAGATTTAGACCCTGCTCACTTTGGATTCATTTTTTATTGTTGAATTTGACAGGTATTACAATTCTTGGATAGAAACAAGTGATGAACCTGCGGAAAGCAGTTCTTCATCGTCACTCATTCTTACAGACACGCCCAAAACTTCAGACCTTGAAAAGAAAATTGGAATTCCAGGTGGTTTTAACAAAGACATGTTAGATGTCACAGATGATTTAGAAAAGTTTGCTCCACAAATAAATTCCCAGTCAGTAGATTTCAGTATTTCATTTGAGCCATCAAGGTCAAGGTCACATGGTTTCCATGGCACTGACTCAGATACATCCAGTGATGAGGATGATGAGGAACCAGAAGATGTATTTGGCCTGTCCTTCATGTAAGTTTATTTTATAATTTAATAGTCATTTATTGAACCATAAAGCCTACCTCGGCTTAATTTCTGAATTGACTAATCCATCTTTTAAGTCTGACCTTCTATAGGTTGTTACTGATAATAGAAAGAGAACTGATTAATGTGTAGGTAACTTGTATGAAATTATAGCATGGGATTGTATTTGAGGTGTCTGCAAATCAAGGTAAAGGTCAGTGTTCCTTTTATGTAGAAAAATGGTTTCCCATCAGTAACTTCAATTCAGAATGTTGTTATGCAGTGAAGCTCGTGTAAATAGTTTGTATGCAGTTGTTTGATTAGGGGAGCATTTTGGATGTCTTATTGTTTTTTTCCTGTGACAAGGCATTTTAGATGTCCTGTTGCTTTTATTCCTGTGACATGGCAGAATGTTGGGATATTTATCACTCACCAGTTCAGTTAAAGAATTCTTCATTTACTGCTTGTAGGGGAGAGAAGTCAGAATCTTCTGATGGTATAATATTTGAACATGACTTGGATATTGCAGATGATTCAGTTAGTGTAAGTTACCTTTCCTTTTCAATAATTATCTCCTCTTTAATGTCAAATACCTCCCATGTATTTTGATCAGGTGTCTGCAGTAGATTAGATATTTCAGTGTTTTAAAGAAACTCTGACTTAAAACAATATATTCTTTGTACATTGTAGGTATAAGTTTAATGTCAATCTTACAACTGTCTTTTGATAATAAGGTTTCTGTGTAAAATATGAATGTAAACATAATATACAAGGAACTAACATATATGAGCTGAAGTCAACAGTTTTTTAGTTTAAATAATACCCAAAAATAACGTTTCATTTGCTCCTCAGTAAGTTTGTTGCCCAATGTATGACAGTTGCACTTTTATAAACCTGTAGAATAATGATGGTGAACAGAAGAAATCTGGAGATTTGTGCCAAAATACAGTATTTGTACCGAAACAGTATCTGTATATACAAGTAAGTACATGCTTATGCCAAAATACTAAAGGTGTGTCGATTTTCTCAACAGACAATAGCAAGTATAGATATTGTAATGAACAGACTGTGGGATAGTCAGACAAGTGTGGTACTACAGTTTGGCTGAATATTTGGAAATTTTAAAGAGCAAAGTCAGTTTATATCTAAATAATGTTTACTTATACATTACTCCCCTTCACAAGGATTTGTTTGATGGGAGCACTGAAACGTTGGGGTGAAAGTTTTTAATCTACTGAGATTTAAAGATCCAAGATAAAATATGCTAAAATAAATGATTTACTTATGTGCTAAAACTATTTTTATTATGTATGTCTGTCTGTCCATACGATACCTATTTCAGCAAGTTGGATATATCTTAAGTTCCTCTTGTACCCTTGTCTTCATACTATACACACTTACTTACCAATATAAAGGCCATGATCCTGGCCAGTTACATAACTATGGCATCGATTTTTCTTCAGTTCTCTCCCCTTTATGTACTTTGGAATTAGGTACAGTTAACCTATATCCGCAAGTTAGATATATCTAAATATGTAATGGTATCAATGGTTTCATACTGTTAATTACCAGTACAAAAGCCATGATTCTGGCAAGTTACATAACTGTGGCATCCATTTTTCCCAAGTAAAGTCCCTTCCCTTTATGCAGTTTAAAAGTAGGTATGGTTAACCTTTTTTTGGCAAGTTGGATTTTTTTTTTTAACTTCAGCAGATAGCAATGAATAGGCACTATACACTTTTACTAACAATTACGAAAGGTTATGACACTGATGCATAACTGTGTCAACCATTTTTCAGCAGTAATCTCCCCTTCCTGAACTTAGTGAATAATTAAACTTTTTTTGGGTAAGTTGGTTATTTTTCAGCTTCTCCAAATAGCAGACAGTTTGGTAGGAAATGGGTATTGTTTATATATCTTAGATTATTCAGACTTTTATAAGTCATGGAGTCATCATGTCCTCATGCATTTCATATCTTACCTCATCGTCGGAGACCCACGGTTGTTGATCTCCATTGTATGGAGATCAACAACCGTGGGTCTCCGACGATGATCTTACCTGTAAATATAAAAAAAACTGACTTACTGTGTTGGTATCATTTATTTTGAAACTAATTTCATTCAAACCTTGAATATGATAAAGATACAATTATGTTCATGTAATGTCCCTTGATATACAGTGTGTGGTCCCTAAATTTTTTAGTAGACAGCCCAGTTGCTGAATTTTGATTAAGGCCTAAAATGCAGAATAGAATGCAGACTGCATTGCGTTTTACACCTAACCGAATTTAGTTTATAACATGTGTTAACAATAGGAGTCTGGCTGTGCCATGATCTTAAGTTCGGTTCCTGACAAGAATGCTTCCAAGGGCATGTGTGTTTACCAGCGTGTATCCTAATTTATGACAGATGTTGTTTTAGATTAATTTAAACCTGCCTCTCTTTTTGACCTAACATAGCTAATTTGCATTTAGGTGATGTATCATCAAGTTACTGAAACCATTGATGTTTCTTGCAGATTTGTAGATAAAGGGTTGTACTTAAACTGTTTAAATTATGGCAGTGTTGGTTCAGTATTCATTATAGTTTTAACACATACGTACATAAATCCAGTTAACTTCTCATGATTTATTTTGGAGAGTGAAACTGGTACATTTTCCAGTTACACAGGTTCTATAAACTCATGATGTCTCACATTTTTGTTGTTGTTTTATTGTGTTGCTGTGTAATGTTTGTTACATGGTTTACTTCCAGATGGAATACTGTGAGAAATCCACATTACGGAATTGTATTGACGCTGGGCTATATTTAGATATGGACAGGGTTTGGAGATTATTCAGGGAGATTGTAGAGGGACTAGTACATATACATGAACAGGTAAATTAGTTACCGTAATATATATATAAAATGAATGCCACTTTTATTAGTTGCTTAGTCACATATTAGGCAAAACGGCAAAGCTTTTAAAATACCATAAAACTTTGTAGCCTTAAACTTCATATATATAACAGAATTATGTTTTGAAGTAGAACAGTTTGCATCATTTTTGAACGACATGCAGCATGTGATTTCTTGGTTAAATTATAAAAGGGCCAAGAAAGTATTAATGGATAAAATGGTTTATTTCAGTGCATCTCCAAACATCAGTTATCTGTTAAATTTGTGCAAATTTCAAACACGTAACTCAAATAAGTGAATTGATTTTGTCTTCAAGGGCATGATTCACAGGGATTTAAAGCCAGTAAACATTTTCTTGGACTCCAATGACCATGTCAAGATTGGTGACTTTGGATTGGCTACATCTGATATTATCTCAAAGGTAAGCTATTGCAGAGAAGATGAAAGCATTGGAATTTTGTTTCAGTAAGCGAAGTATTGACTACAGGAATATTCTAACTACATTGTTTTTCTAGAGTTTACCAGTCAACAATGCAGTCATATTTTGACTACTTATGTTCTTGAGTTTACGATGCAAACTCAATGCAGGAATATTCTGGCTACATTTTTTTTCAGGAGTTACCATGCAAACTCAGTGCAGGAATATTCTGAGTACATTTTTTTTCAGGAGTTTACCATGCTAACTCAATGCAAGAATATTCTGAGTACATTTTTTTCAGGAGTTAACCATGCAAACTCAATGCAGGAATATTCTGAGTACATTTTTTTTACTATGTAAACTATGAAAGATTATTGTGCATAATTTTGAATGCATTTATGCATTTCTTAAGTTGTGTATATGCAAAATTAAGTAGACATTGTATGCACTTATAGAAAAAGTTAATTTTCTTCATGGCCTGGAAACAATATTGATTAGTTTTCCAGTAAATTCATATTAGTAAATGTGACAGTACATTTTTTGAGGCTTAACAAGACTTCATTATTTATAAAACCATGAAAAAGTTTCAAAAGTTGTAGCATATGTCAATTTTTTTTCAATGTAAAAGGGTTTTAAAAACCATTTTCATTTTCTATATTATAGAACAGTTTAAAAGAAGGTGTATTAATGAATGTCAGTGTTGATATTCATGACATGTCTTCAAGATCCGGAAGCCTTGGTGATGGGAATCTTACTGGTCAGGTCGGCACTGCGCTGTACGTCAGTCCAGAAATGATGAGCAAACAAAGCAGGGGCACATACAGTCAGGTTGATATTAAAATATTTGTAAACAAAGAATCTGTTTCTTCTGAACTTATAAACTGTTTGAAAAGATTGATGCTTAATGAAGATGCTTATTGAAGATTTTCAGATTTGATTTTAATGGACTAATGTTTTCATTCTTTCGTTAGTGTATGGACTTGTAATGTAGTGTTTTAAGTAAGTGCTACTTATAAAACTTGGGAATATTCAATTTGTTTGTTTGTTTGTTAAGCACCTAGTGAATTAGAGTGAAATTTCATCTTAACAAAAGAGATAACAGAATATACATATTTTCATTTTCATATAACAGAAAGTGGACATCTACAGTTTGGGCATTATATTTTTTGAGATGTGTTACAAGCCATTGCCCACAGGGATGGAGAGAGTCAAGATACTGGGAGACTTGAGGTCCAAAGATATTACACTTCCTGAAGATTTTGATCAGACAGAAAATATGGAAAACCAGGTACTCTAAGGTTTTCTTGTATATGCTGGACTGAGTTGTCATACATAGAATAACAAAATGTGTTACTGCTGTCAGTAATGAGACTTTTGTTGTTGTTTTATTTGTTGTTTAACAGACTGGTAGTACTGATACATTAGTTAACAAGGTATTATTGCTACATTATATATAAATGCCAGAGCAGGGAATTTATTTTTAAAAAAACTGAAACCTTTTCAGTTGTAGCCGTATGTTTGCTACAAGTTTGCCCTGTAGTGATAGGTTAATAAAAACAAGTTAAGCGTTATTTTGCCATTTAAAGTCTTTGATACTTAATATATTCCAGATATTTATATATGTTTATATAGTGTCACATCCTTCGATGGCTACTTAACCATGACTACAATGAACGACCAACATCAAAAGAGCTGTTAAAGTCTGACTACATTCCACCGTCACAAATGGAGGAGGCGGAGTTGAATGAGGTGTTGAGGTCAGCGATATCTGACCCGCAGAGTAAATCATACCACCGCATGATCAGTGCACTTTTCTCTCAGACTGTGAGCCTAGCCGATGATCATGTATATGACAGTGATATGCATAAGGTACACTGATACACTAATAGTATTACATGTACATACTTATTAAGCATTGATCGTGAAGTCACATTAGTTTTGGATTGTTGAAAAAAGTTTAAATCTGCTAATTTACAAAGGTTGCAGACAGTGATTTTTTTTTTCTTCCTTTTTGATAATCACATGAATTTTGAAATAGGAAGTTAACATTTATATTGTCTTTCAGTAAACAAAATCTTTTTTTACCACATTCCTGAGCAAATAAAATAAGTGAAATGAAAAACAACAAATTTCCACCAGTAAAGCTTTTTTATTGATCAACCGGTTTTGGTACAAGCAAAGACTCTCCTCAGGATTAAATGTATGAGATTTTTTCAATCTAAAGATACTAAAAATAGATAAAGTTGTTACTAAAAATAGACAAAAGTTGGAACTTAGCCAAAACGTTTTGGAGGTATGCCAAATAAAACTGTATAACAAATAATGATAATAACATTTCAGGGCAGCATAACAATGAAGACGGCGTTAACTCAGCGGTTAGTCGATAATACACTAGTCAAAGTCTTCCAGCTTCATGGTGCAATCAAACTAAATACCCCGCTACTCATGCCGAGGCAGAACTTATACGAGAATTTAGAACATTATCCGTGTCTCATGGACCACAGCGGGAGACTAGTTGGACTGCCTTTTGATCTCAGGGTGAGTGATAGAACTTATTATATAGTTTGTTTGAGAATGTAATGATTATGGTCTGCTGGATACAGATATTGATTCCTGATAACTTAATTTTCTACTTATGATGAAGAATACCTCATGCACCAGGGATGTATTGGTGTAAGTCATGCTTATTTCCTGGGTCTTGACTTAGATGTTTCACAGAGGGTTTTAGTACTGGTTTGTCTCCCCTACACTTACGACTAAAAATGTTTTATCTTGAAAGTGAATGGATTCAGTCTGCTGTAGTAGCATCAGATTTCTGCTGGTTTTGCTACTGAAGAAAATGAAGTAGTATGAAAATACATTTTTTCTGAAACTGTCACAAAATTTTAACCTTGACCATAACACATAAGTCTTTACAACTACAGTTTGCAGCAGGTGCATGCATCTTGATGTGCTCTACCTGCAAGACCCACTTAGAGGTCATGGGGTCAAAGGTCAAGGTCACTAACCCTAAATAGCAAATATTAACCTTGGCCACAATATGCACATGCTTCCATTCATAACCTGACTTATGGCTTGTCACAGAACTTTAACCTTGACCATAACACGGAAGTCCTTTGACCTCTAGCCTCCAAACTTCACAGGTGCATGCATCTTGAGGAGCTGTACCCGCCAGACCCACTTAGACATCAAGGGGTCAAAGGTCATTGCCCCCTAGGGCATGGCATTCATTCAAACATAGAGCTTGTTTTTCATTTTATAGTAAATTACCCAGTAAAATAGATATGCCATTATCAGTTAATTGTAGGGTATGTCCCTTTAAACATGGTAAAACTTACACTTGACATATTACTGTTGTAGGTACCTTTTGCCCGTTTCATCACCAGAACAAGTACTAACTATATCAAGAGATACTGTATAGACAGGGTGTATAGGAAGAAGAAAGTAGGAGGATTCCATCCAAGAGAGCTCACAGAGTGTGCATTTGATATTGTCACAGCAAATCCAATATGGTAATACTGTGAGGAAATATACTTAAATATTTTTGAAAGTAGCAACATTTAAAACATTCTGTTTTTAGTTGGCGAGAGACCTGATGATTTTGTTATAGAATCACATGTTTTGTTGAATCACATCTTTCATTCTTCTCTAGGAATACTCGAGGGACTGTTTATTATAATTTTGTTTAATTTTGATTTGTTCACTCTTGTCTTTTGTAGTTATTTTAGCAGTATTAAATGGACAATTATAACCTTCTTTATGAATAGGTACCAACCAAGTCTTTGAATTTCCGTCACTTATTCAGTATCTTTTAAAGTTACACGCTGTTTTAGAAAAACAGATTCTGTGATCTGATGTGTCCCAAATTTTTAAAATCCAGATGAATCAGTATGTAGATAGATATTGTACTTGTAAATTTGGAGAGTGCCTGACTGTTTCTCTGATTAATAGAGATCATTAACTATACTATAACTAAAATCCTTTCCAGTATTTAAATCCTTTCCAGTATTTATTAACATTAGGTCATAGTTACATAACATGTTATTTTTGATTTCTAGTTTAATACCAGATGCCGAAGTGCTTGTTGTTGTGCAGGATATCATCAATGAGTTCCCTCCCTTACAGGTAACCATGGTTACACTTGTATCCTTGGTACATAGCAGTTAGGATTTGCTTTGAAAAATCTTGGATTTTAAATAGAAAAAGTTTATACATACAGAAGTTTTAGTTGTATTTGTAAAGAACATATCAAAACATAGTTAGTGGCATTTTTTGTCACAGAAAAACATTGAAATAATTTAGTTTTTCATATTTTTATTAGTAAATATTTCAGCCCATTAGTTAAGAGGGGCATAGACATGAAACTGCACTGCTGTGCAGTTGGTAAGATTGTTGCATATCATTTACTTTAATCAAAGGTCAATGGTTTTATCCACCTACCAACATTCTTTTTTCTTCTATTTTCAAGCCGTATAGAAGCATAAATTGTGTTTGAAATGGTATTTCGACTTATTTTTAATTTCAAGAAAGAATATTTTTAAGCTAAAACCTATAGGTCAGTAGCTTTAACAAAGACAATCTAAGCTTAGTTATTTACAGTGACATCAGCATCTCTTGTATTTCAGCAAAGGAACTATTATGTACGCTTGAATCATACATCTTTACTGAAAGCTGTGTTAATACACTGTGGTATACCAGAGGACCAACATATATCTGCGTTGACGGCTTTGGCAGAAATAAAGGTATTTTGTATATTTTGTGCCATCTGCTTCTTTATTTTAAGATAAGAACTCAGAACTTTTACATACGCACTCCTCGATTTTGTCTTGAAAAATCACTTCATGCACAAACGGAAAATTTCATTTCTGAGATTTATTATACTCTTCACATGTTAAAATAAAAATAGGTTTGGAATTGAAATTTCTTCGTCTTTACATGGTATACTGGTAAAAAGTATATTTTGTTTTCTTTAAAGTGGGCCTGAAACAGTGTTTTAGTTAAGATCTTCTGCAATAAATTTTGTTTAAAAAAGTCACGAAAATCTTTGTGAAAAGCTCAGTAGAAATGACAAGAATAATATGTTGAATAAATTTCTTGGTATTTGAGTGTCAGTTGACTGTTTGCCTCTTTTATAACAGTTTCATCATAAAGTTACTACAAGTTTTAGAAGTGTTTTGTTACAGATATGAAGTAACAACTCTATGTGTATCTGTGAGTTACAACCATAGTTGTATCCCATTTCTTTGAATCAACATTGGTCTTGATAGTTTTTTCCCAATGCATTACAATGTATCCGATTTTTTGTTCATACAGAAATGCATTGCAGGAACTAATAAATTTGATTGTAAGTATTGTCTTTCTGTTTTGAGAATATGCTGAAATTTCATATATTAATATGCTGTTTCAGAGAGACAGTAAGTCCAAAGGAAAATTATTGTCGGCGTTATCAATATCGGACCAGTCTTTGTCTCTTCTGCTGAACTTAATGGAGACCGAAGGACCGTTCAGTAAAATAAACAGTTTAATGAGAATGATCACAAAAACTAAAGGACAGGTAGGTTTTCTCAATAGACATGGTAAAATATTGAAATATAAGGTGTTTAATATACTGGTATTTCTTGATGAAAGTTGCCATGTGTTACTTTAAAGGACATTTTTTTCTTATGGTAGGGATAAGACTTCATCAATAGAAAAGCTAAGCCTTGCATCAGATTTTTGAATTGCTGTTATGTTTATAGAAAAAAATAGTAAAATACAAGAAAAAACTCCTAAATGGAGGTATTAGAAAAACTACAGGGGTTATTATCTCTGGAAACTTTTCTCTTTCCTTATGTGTTCTTAGTGCAAACTGCTATATTCTTTACATTGTTGCTGCAATATCAGGCATAATGTTACCAGAAACTGTATGAAGAGAACCAGTGTTTTATGATAATTTTGTATTTTTGGCAGGCTGGTTCCCTGGCTAAGCAAGGCTTGCATGAAATGGAGGCTGTCATAACAAAAGCTGAACATCTTGGTCTAAAACTGCCGGTATGATTGCTGTTATCGAAAAAAAAATATTCTTGAAGTTTTTAATTAAAATTTCCTGTATCTTCAAAATTTTAAAGTATCAGGTATCTTTATGCTGAGCAAAAATAGCAGTCCTTTGAAATGGGTTTTGACATAGCTAAATTTATCATAAATCAGTTTTGTTTTTGTTTTGTTTTCTTCTTCAATAGTATCAGTCAAAAAATTACATTTTCATGTAAAAATGTTGACAGTTGCCTAATAAATGTCTGTTATTCCATTTACAAGGGTTGAAGCTGTTTTACAGCAGGATATTTCAAGCATATACAATTTATATTCGCACAAGAGCCCTAGGCCTGAGTATGCAGTAAAATCACATGTACTTGAAAAAATGCTGTTAATATTTTAAACCATAAAGTAGTGCCATCAATTTACCTGGCTTATAAGTCAGGAAGCATGTACTGAGCTATATCTGACAAATGTGTCACTCGCTATGGTATAAGTCATGCATTGAGGAAAAGATTCTGAAATTCAGATTATATTTTGTTGGTTACTGTTGTAAAATTAAAACTTACATGTTTTATTGATAATGGTATTGAATTAAAGTACATTTTCAATAAATACTGTCAAATTCAAGTTAAATTCATCTTTTATTCATTGTTAAGATTAAACATAACATTACACTATAGTTCCAGTGTTAAACTACTGTACCATATATGTTAATGTATTGCAGGTGACAGTGAGTGTAGGTTGGGTGTACAGTCTTCAGATGTATGATGGGGTCACATTCCAAGTGGCTGTAGACATAACCAGGAAGAAGAAAACTGTATCTGAGGTGCTGGCCACTGGAGGCAGATATGATATCCTTGTAAGGTCTTACAGTGAACCTTCACTTGTTATATTGTTGTATTTGTTTGTAAAAGAAAGCTCTCTGAACACCTAGTCTTGAAAATAAACCTCAGAATACCCAATGTTTTGTAAATAAACCACGGAAGAACAGCCTATACCTTGTAAATAGCCCTCATATTGTGTAAATAACCCACAAATGATTCTTAATGTTTTGTAGATATCCCTTATATCTTGTTAATAACCATCTGAAGATACCTAATGCTTTGTAAATAACCCTCTAATTAGCCCCCACATTTTGTAAATACTCTTCAGAAGAAAAAGCTATATTATGTCAGTTACCATGTAAAGGAAACCAACTGGGTAGCATCTTGTTTATAACCATTTTAAGATACCCAATGCTTTGTAAATGTCCTCTAATTAGAACCCATGTTTCGTATATAAAGAAAGAATACACTATTTCTTGTCAGTTACCATACATAGGACAACTATCGGTTGTGTCTGTTGAATAACCATTAAAAGAACATGCAGCAACTCCCAGGAAATATTGAATAACTGTATAACTCAACCATTTAATCTACATTGATAGAAAATTAAAAAGCCTTTTTGATGTAGCATTTTACATGATGTGGCTCTGGACATGTAAGTTTATTCAAAGCAATTTAAAAGTTCTGTATTGTTTAAATGTTAATGATGGACAGTCTTGCTTTTCAATTTTTGTTCAAGCACCAACTCTGTACCTCTCTCCTCAAGAAAAAAAAACAGTCAGCTGTTCTTTGGTTTAAACTTAGATTGTCATTGTTAGTCAGTTTTCATGAGAACAGATGGTGGCAAAATTGAACATTGAAAAGTTTTATTCTGAATTTATACAGCAGGTTAAGGTTCAGATATTACTCTAGTAATTTACATTACAGATAAAGAAGTTTGAACCTCGTCACAGTATCCTTACACCAACAGTGTCCAAACAGTCGGGTGTAGGTGTTAGTATAGCATTTGAGAAGATTGTCTCAGCCATGCTGGAACAAGCAGAGGTATGCTGCTATCACAAGTTTATCAGTTATTTCCATTTTCATTCTATGAAACAATGGAGCGAAAATTTTGTGTACATAAGATGTAAATTACTACCTTAGTTTGTAGAATTTGATATTGATTTTTCATGATTTAACAGAGCATGTGATTGATTGCCGACCATAACTGAAGTACCAAGTTTTTACAGGTTAAAAAGGTTCTGTAATGTGACAGAAACCTTCATTTCGTGAATTGTATTAGTTCTTTAATTTTAGACAGTGATAAATTTCTGTAAAAAACATTTCCAGAGCTCAGTGTAAAACTGATGTGCTTCCATTTTTTAAATTTTTTTTTTTACATGTAATTACAATATTTTTGCTTTGAGCCTCGATTTTAATCAAATAAAACTCCTTTTATTTCATTTTTTATGTAAAAATGATTTTTTTTTAAAGTTCATGTGTCTTTCAACTCTAATCCTTCTAATTTTCAAAATTCGGACATACTATTTATAATACACATAGTTACTGTCTCAGTAGCAGACAGTACAGAACATGAACAAAATGCATGGAATTGCAGGCTAATAATGGTTGGTAATTGTCACAAAGGCAGAAATACAGTCAGTGGGGTAAGAGTAAATAGTGTAAGTTGGTTGGGTAAGAGTAAATGGTGTAAGTCATTGGGGTAAGAGTAAATAGTGTATTCAGTGGGATAAGAGTAAATAGTATAAGTAAGTGGGTTGAGTAAATAGTGTAAGTCAGTGGGATTAGAATCAGTAGTTTGAGATATATGTTTTCAGTTCCAGCCTCCGAGTGCCTATGATGTGTTGGTATGTACAATAGGTCATAAACCAATGGAGAAAGAGAGGATGAATCTAGTCAGGGAGCTATGGAGTGCAGGACTTAAAGCTGAAATTTTACATGAAACCCTTGAGGTATATATTTTTATATATACATTGACAATTAAAATATAATTTCCTAGCTTTATTCATTTTGTTGTGAAAATATGATTTAAAAAATCATCAGGTTTAAAAGTTAGAGTAATTAAAGTGTTTTTAATTGATTTTTTGTCAGTAATCCTGATACAGATAGAGAATCAGAGGTCTATAAAACATTTTTTCCAGCATGGTGTCATCTTTTTCAGTATTGTAGATTTTAAAATATCTAGTGAATTTTGGATAAGAAGTATTTCTCTGCTAATGGTGTCCCTACTCTGGTACGGGCATTAACTCTGTCAGTTTGTAGAATAAGATCATGAAAAAAGAAAGTTTTTATGTAATTGTGCAGGGTCAAGAAGAGATCCAGGATTACTGTAGGGTCCATGGTATATCACATCTAGTCATACTGAAAGATTCTGAAGGTTCTAGTGTCAGGGTATGTATTATCTTAATCTTATCCCTCTTCAGTGAGAATTTCCCTGATCTGTATTGTAATGTTTCTCAGATCAGGTAATAGAATGTAAAACAGCCAGAATGGTGTTCAGATTTCCTCACATCAGGATAAACTACACATGGGAAATTATCAGTTGTTAATGGCCCTGTTTAAAATTGCTGCATTGTTGAACAGATAGTATGTGGAAGATAGTGACTTGTTCAGGAAGTGGGGTCTGTTTTAGGGGAACCTTTAGGTGGGCATGCCCAAACATTTTGAGTGTTCCAGTTTCTTCAGAATCATGTAAATATGAATGGTATTAAATGAATGATTACTGATCTCAAAGTGTTAGTTGAAAATTCTTAATAAAGCAGGTAAATGGATAGCACTAAAATTAGTCTTTATACAGAAAGTTGCGGTTTTATCATTTTTGGGTGGATAGCTTTTTTTACATATGCACACTTACTTTGTTGCTGTATACCTCAAACATTTTTAACGCATGTTCTTCTTTGATTTTTTAATTATTCATTTTTTATTTTAAAATGAATGTGCCAATAAAATACATATACAGTAATATCATCTGTAAATTTTAAGGTATGTCCGTTTAATAATACTTTCTGTTTGTTATCTCGAGTTATTTCATGCATTAACAGGACAGATTATTTTCCACCTGGTCATGTTTTTGTTGACATTTGTAGGTAAGAACTTAGTCACAAAATCTAAGAGTTGTCAGGTAAATTAATTTTCAATCTTAATGATTTAAAAGGGATTTCTTTGTGTTTAATTAGTTAATTGTTAATTAATATTAGAATATTATGCTACAAAATTCAGTATTAATTCAGGTAAGGTCTATAGAAAAGGAAAAGATAACAGAGAAAGTGATGTCAGCATCTTTGCTGGTAGAATTCCTGCAGCAGAAACTTCAAGCTTCAGACATGTAAGTATTCCAGGAAATTTAACCCATCTGCAGACCTTTTCACAAAAAAATCTTACGACAATTTTTTTTCGTAAGAGAAATTTTACGATAAATATCCTTTTCACAAAAAATCGTAAGAAAATCTTAAGTGCAAAATCTGTCTTAACCTAACGATTGATGTTACCTGTTCGTAAGTGTAAAATGTTACATTTAGAAGTAAAATTTATTATAAGTTTTTATCTTGAATAAGAATTATCATAAGATAAAAAAAATTAAACTTACGATTGGTTTTGTGAAAATGACTTAAGATTTCACTTACGATTATCGTAAGTCAAAATCTTAAGATAAATCATAAAAATTTTTGTGAAAAGGTCTCCTGATCGCTTAAAAATGCAAGTATTTACAAAAAAATGTTTCCAGATTTTAATATTGTGTCCTATGAATGACTTCTGCTTTGAGAGTTAAGTGCTGTTTAAATATTTTGACTAGAAATGTGATCTTTAGGAATCTTTTGAGTCTAAGTAATGTATTCAGTAAATTTGTGAGCCTGTAGAAATACATCCCAGATACTTGACAGACTTGTAGTAGTCCTTCAAAAATTAAACAGCAGGAGAACTGGAGAATATTGAAACTTTGGTAATTGAAGCATAAAAGGATAGAGTGTTCATACAAAATTCACACAGTTGTTTCTTTGGCTGTAAATATAGATTGTCTGTTTTTACTGTGATTAACACTGAATTACTTACTGCATGTTTGTAACTGATCTTCCATTGTGTATGTAATTTTGTATTTAACTTTACTTGGACTGCTTTTAGGTTATATGTATTTACATATGTCATGATTATTCCAAGTGATTTTTAGAATCAAGTATGATTCCAGCTTCACTGAATATTTGTATCAAAGTTTACCTTTACAGGGAACCAAAATCAAGCAGTCAGCTGACTGGTAGTAAATTAAACCAGTCCAATATTTCTCACCAGGAGAATGTGTCCCAGTCTGCTTCTTCCGGGGGTAATGTTTCCTGGAACTTTAATTTTGTACATCAAGAAGGGAAAATGGCTTCTAATGTAAGAAGGAAACATGAGGCCCAGGTATGTATGGCTGCCAACAGTCAATCTGTATTGACAAAGATATTTTCAGTCACCACATATCCTGTTTTACTAATCTTCTAGGAGTGAAATAATAAAAAATTACTTCTATGGCTTTAGTTAAGCTGCAGGGGAGATTTATTTTAGGATATTAAATTCTGGTTTATTTTGTAGTTGGGTACATTACATAAGAAGAAAAAAAGAAAATAGAAAAAATATTGTGAACTGAAAATCAATGGGTAGTCAGTATTGCTTATAGGAAGACTACTTTACCATTTAAAGTTAACATCTGGCAAGTAGATAAGGTGTAGATTTATTCTGTATGCATTTTATACATGTACACGTATGTAGTAAATTTAATAGCTTTCTGAAAAGTGAACTTATATCTGATTGAATAGATTGTGTCACAAGTGAATTCCTGTTTTCCGTGGTTAAGTCTGAAGTGTGTAGAAGTCATCGCAGTTGAACTGCCCAGTTCTGCTACAAAAGTTATCTCGGCTTTTCTGGAGGTAATGTATGAGTGATTTTCAGATTGTTAAAACAAATTCTTGTTTCAATTATTCTTAACTGCTTTTTACATTTCTGATCAGTTCTCAATTTAAAAGGAGAGCTTCGTAATATAGTAGTAAAATTCCACTGATGGTGTTTAGATCCACAGCTTCTGGATAAAGTGGTCTCTACACATTATGTCAATTTTAAGATAGCAGGTGCTTTGTAAGCGCTATTACCGACAACAGAGAATTTCTAAGATTATTTACAAATCTTAAACATATTGTAACTTTATTATTTTCTTAAATCTTTACCAAATTGAATGAAAAATTGTTAATGAAAAATACTTGCAGTTACAGTATTATTACTAAAAATACTTCCATTTCTGTTATTTAGGTCGATTCATCAGAAAAAGACTTTGAGTCAAGTATAAGTACTGTGATAGAGAAGTGAGTACTGTATTTATTCATTTTGAAAGATTAAAAATTTTTTAGAGGTTTGTACATTATATGTAGCAAATTGTCAGAGCCAGTTAAGATAAGAATTACACTCACAGATGTAACAATCTGTTTTATTTGTTCAACAAAACTAGAGTTCAAATGTCACCATGTATTCATATAGGTTGAACAGGTAATGGGTGCCATATACTGCCTACATTGACACATGTATATACTATATGCCAGGTATTCTGCGATGTTGAAATTGGTCTGAAAGGTGAGAATTTCACGCTTGTCAGTTGTAAATTTCAGACGTCTGCCAAGTCAGATGGAAGTATTTTAAATCATAATGTGATATCTGTAAGACTAGAGTCCATTTCAGGTTTTTGTATAAGACTTACACCAGGTACTGACAAGTCATACTTTAGGTAAAAAATTTGCTTAATTCTTTATTTCAGACTCCCAAGATACAAGAAATATATGAGTAAAATAACTGACCAGATACATACACTTGTGTTCGAAAAGAAGTAAGTATATATTTCCATCGTCAGTTATATAGTATTTAAATCTTATATTTAAATTTATTTCATTTTGCTTATGGAGAAAAAACTTCACTATCAATATTCACTAGTGTTAAGAACATTTGATTTTAAAACAGGGTCAAGTGAGTTTATAGAATAAACAAGCGCTACGTTCAAATGAACGCCATGCTTTCGGCGGGACCTCAGAAAGGTTAAAGTTTTGTGACAAACAAACACACACAGAGACCAAAAACAATATGCTCCCTCCTGGGGCATAAAAACATTAAGTTAGCTTAGCTGTTTCCTGTGAACAAACATACACATATCTTCCAATAAAAATGTTCGATAAAAAAAAAAAACATCCTTTTTTTTCCCTGCAGGTGCAGTTGTATTGTCATCTACAGTTTGAAAGATGAGAAAGTAAAACTTCTGACCTCATCATAATTAGGGCATTAGAGACAGTCAGTCTATGAACTAAAGACCATGTGTAGAGAATGTTACATACACAGTCAGGCCATTTGTGAGAGCCAGTGATGCAGTACTAAGAGAAGTCTTCATTTTCAACAGACACCTTATACATGCGTTAAAATAGTGGCCAAGCCTTCATGACAGAATATGAAGAATTGACAAACTTTTGGGGACCAGATTTCACAGTTGTTAAATGACCAGACCCAGTTGTTCTGGACATATGGAAAGATAGAATCGTGTAATGATGTAATTAGTGTAAAGGTTTCACCTAGCTAAACAGTGCTGAGCAAAGATATAAATAATATTTTGATATATATTTTATTCTAAAGTGAAATGTAGCAAAATATTTAAGAAGCAGGGTCACAAAAAAACCATTCTGTTAATATCTTATAGACAAGGCATAGCTTTAAAAGCAGGCAATTGGATCAAAATTTTTATTTGGCCCCCCCATCGAAGATGAGGCGGTATATTGTTTTGCAAATAATAGTCGGTCTGAAGGTTGGTTGGTTGGTCGGTAGACACTTCATTTCCGATCAGTATCTAGAGAACCCCTGGACCGATTTACCTCAAACATGGTATGTAGGTTGATCATGACCAGTAGATGACCTCTACCCCTTTTGGGTCATAGGTCAATGACCAAGGTCACAGTGACCTTGAAAAGCACAAAAGTTTCTGATAAAAAAATATAGAATCCTTGGGGCCCAAGTTCCTCAAACATGGTATGTAGGTTGGTAATGACCAGTAGTTTTTCAGTTCACTGGGTCAAAGGCCAAGATCACAACAACATTGAAAAGGAAAACGGTTTCTGATCAATTACTATAGAATGCTTCGGCCCAGGCCCTCAGAACTTCATTGGCTGATTGGTCATCCCTATAGTTTTTCAGGTGATTAGGTCAAAGGCCAATGTCACTGTGACCTTGAAAAACTAATCCTTTTTTGATAAATATCCAGGGCTAGCGCTGTTGCTCGCCAAAATCGCCGATGACCAAGTTTTGAAAAATTTGGCTACAAATAATTCCATTTGGCTAAAATTGTGGTGAATCCTTTTTTCGGATAGGAAAAAAAAATGATACTGAATTTCCATTTCGCTATCTATGATAAAGATGCATGATCTTGGTAAGAAAAATCAATACACAGTCTACATCTGGGGACTTCGGGTCAAAATATAGAACAATGAAAATACCACAACTGACAGCGAGGTGTGAAATGCTTGTTTATCATTTATTGCGACACAAGTGACTCAATTTGTTTTTAAATGGACTGTTAAATGGCTCAAACAGAAAAATGGTTTCCAATCAATAACTAGAGAACCCTAGGACATTGGCTTCTCAGACTTGGTATGCAGGTTGGTCTGTTCAGATGACACCTGTTGTCTTTGAAGTCACTAGGTTAAAGGTCAAAGTCACCATGGCCATAAACCATAAAGAGGAAAACAGATTCTGGTTGATAACTAGAGAACCCTTGGTCCTTGCTGCCTCAAAACTTCCTTCATTCCTACCCTCCAACCTACCTATCATCCATGCAGTTCCTGTACTCTTTTGTGTTCTCCAGTAATTGAACTTTATACATTTTATAACCAAAGTGTCAATGACATAATGTATAGTTCCCCCTAATTCATCTACTTGCCATGGCCAGTAGCTTTTGGTATCAGAAGCCTTGGCATCCTCCGCTTAATGTACTGACACGTGTCCCTATCCTTCTACCTTTCTATACTTCTATGGCTGACTCTAGCGATAAGGCACAAGGGAAGCATGTATGTTTTACAAACATCTCTTGTTCAAGATTCAAGAAATATATAAAAGGGAGTGTATATCAGGTATAGGTATTTATCTTTGTTGATCTGACAGAATATAGACAAGTGTGCAAGAAACAGCATCATAGATGCTATGTGGGACTTTTTTTCATTACAGAGTATATGTGATTCATTTTTGTTTATGTTTCTTGGTTTATTATATGATGTACCATTTTTACCATAACACAAAATGTGTTCAATTCTGTCTGTGATAAAATGTGTTGATGGATTGATAATATACATGTTTTAGTTCTGGAGTGTTTATTTACTTAGACGTGTGGGGTGCCAAGTTACGGTAGATGTAGAAATTTTAGTGGTTGCTGAGATGGTTTTTGTTGTAGTTTCTCCATGTGCCATGTTACAGCCTCTGTTAAAGATCTTGTTAAATATAGGGATAGGAATTGTTTTCACAAACCGCTGGAATATTGTTTTTTGTGTCATCTGCTACACAGTAGCTGCGACATATAGGGATCACTTCTCCATTGTCTGTCTGTCTGTCACAAAACTTGTTCAGGCTACTCCTCAAAAATAACTTGTGCAATTTCATCCAAACTTTACATGAATGATCAGTACCAAAATTAGTTGTGCATGTCTTTGGCATTTTCAAGTTCAATTATTTTTGTCAGAGTTATTGCCCTTCAATGATTTTTATTTCTAAAGTTTGTCTGGACTACTTCTCTTATACTACTAATGCAATTCGAATGAAATGTTACAGGATTGATCAGTACGTCAAGTACTTGCGCACATTTAACGTTTTTTTTGGTTGAAAGATTTTTGGCTGAGTTATGGCCCGTGAATGAAAAAGGCATTTTGGCCCATTAATGATTTTTGTGTCACTCACTAGACAGTAGCTGTGACATGCTACAAAGTAGCTGTGACATATAGGGATCACTTCTCTGTCTGTCACAAACCTTGTCTGGACTACTCCTCAAAAACTATCAGTGCAATTTCATCCAATCTTTACAGGAATGATCTGTACCAAGTCTAGATGTTCATGTCTTTGGCATTTTCCAGTTCAATTATTTTTGTAAGAGTTTTGGCCCTTTAATGATTTTTATTTTTAAAGTTTGTGCGGACTACTTTGACAGTCAAGTTGAAATAGGGTACATCCACATAACACAACCACTGTGTATCCATGTCTTCTCTGTTTATGCAAAGCCTTATACAAAGCTGAAATCCATTACAAAAGATATTAGGTCTGCACTGGAAGGTATTACTGGGTTGGTCATTGTGATGGGAGATTTCAACTGTGAAGGACAGAGGAAAGAGCAGTTAGAAACACACATGGAAACATGGGCTGCAGAAAAAACTCACATGCCTACAACTAACAACAACACCTTGGATCTGGTCTTCATTAATATACAAGAAACCAATTTCGATATACTTGAAATATACTTCAGCTACCACAAAACTGTGATTCTGACTGTGCCCACCCATGAAACATAATGGTATCCTCCAAAAGAACATTGTTCAGCATCATCAGTTGGGTAATTCTTACTTTCTACACATTACAGAAAACACTCAAACATCCATACAGTCTATTTACATTTCCAACAAACTGTCCAATCACCCCTCAATACAACTGCTTAATTGGCTATCATCAGGCGACACAATGTCATGTGATCAATGATCGCTCTTGTTTTATGAAGCAAACAATGTTAACAAATTTTCTGTAGAGAGACATGATTTTGAATTTCTATAAAATATAGATGTATTTATGAGGAAAATAACCATTAATGAGGAATTACTTTGTTATTCAACAGTTTTATGCAAGAAAAAATAAAGGTTAAATCAGAGTAATTTACTTTTAAAATTATTTTAAAAGATTTTTGATTCATTAAAAAAGGTGTTTTTTTTTTTTTTTTTTTTTTTTTGTGGTTTTTTATTTAGAGTCTGGAAAAATGCAAGTCTGGAAGATTGAGTCTCTCTTAGTTTTAAAAATACTTAACATATTTAATCACCACATCTTCAGCAGCCATACCTATGACCAAAAAAGCATATTGCATTTTATTTCATTTTTGTTTTATTTTGTACAACGTCCCCTGAAAGTTTTCATGTTCTAACTAAGTATCTGACTAAGTTTAGTTACTGTATTATTGATTGGGAGACTAACGGAGGTTACTTCACTGTCTAGGTAGTACTGAGACTGAGCCTTCTTAACTTCATGTTGGAAGTGAGGTTTGCTCTGAGCTTTCTCACCTTCATATTGCTAGAAAGGCTCAGACAGAGCTGTTGTATTCACTGTCATGTTTTTCTCGGTCAAGCTGGGTCTGATTTTACTTATGTTGTATCTGTAGTGAGATGAACACTCTGCCTGCTTATTGTCATGTTGTAAACAAGGGTCAGACTGAGCTTTTTTGTGTCCTTTTGGCCCAGATTTCCCTTACTACTGTCATGCAGTGATAAAATGGAGGCCATGATTAATCTATCTTAGTTACATTAGCTTTTTTGGCTGTCATATGTAAAGTGAAACTCAGAATGTGCTTTTGTTACTTACTGTCAAGCTGGCAGAAAGTCTCAGACTGTGCTTTTGTCACTGTCAAGCTGGGAGTTTGGCTAAGACTAAACTATTGTTCTGTCAGGTTGGCAGTGAGTCTCAGACAAAGCTTTTGTATTGTTAAGTTGGCATTGAGGCTCAGACTGGGCAATTGTACTGTCAAGATGGCAGTGAGCTTCCGACTGAGCATCTATACTGTCAAATTGACAGTGGTGCTCAGACTGAGCCTTTTTACTGTCAAATTGACAGTGAGGCTCAGACTGAGCCTTTTTACTGTCAAATTGACAGTGATGCTCAGACTGAGCTTTTATACTGTCAGATTGACTGTGATGCTCAGACTGAGCTTTTATACTGTCAAGTTGACAGTGATGCTCAGTCTAAATTTTTATAAAGTCAGTATTGAAGGAGGCTCAGATGAGTTTTTTAATGTCAAGTTGGCAATGAGGCTCAGACTGAGCTTTTGTACTGTTAAGTTGCCATTGAGGCTCAGACTGATCTTTAGTACTTATAAGTTGGCAACTGTGCGCAAACTTAAGAGTTTGTGCTGACATGTCAGAATTTAGGTGTTTTTTACCATCACATTTTTTTTATTGGAATCAAGGAACAGAGAGATAGATGTCCAAGTAACTTTATAACAAAGCATTTGATATTTAGACCAAATTGCTCATCTGCAGATGTACTGAAATATTCTAGTGCGCAAAAATTTTAGTCACTTGATTTATCTTTCGTCTTGGTCTAAATAGTGTTCATATGTTCATGCCACATTTTATTTTTGATTGAAATTTGGCAGTCAGTCTGTCGGTATTTATGTATGCATTTACATAATTTTAATGCTGTTGAAGAGAATAAATAAAGAAAGTGCTAATTTAAATATTTACATTTTTAATCCATCCAAGTGTCCACCCATACAAACAAGCAGCCATTGACCACTTAAGGTAGTGGTCAATATCTGAATAATTACAGGGTCCCTATCTGCACCACCTATTCTGCGCATCGGTCGAATGTTTCACTTTCTTACCTCTGTCAAAATACAACTTTCAGAACGATATTTTTATTTTTAGACAAGGAAATCCGCAGTTACTTTTCAGCCAATCGGTGACTAGCCTACAACGAATCGTCCATACATATACTACTCAAAATTTGATAGGGATCGCTTTTTATTTCTTAAATATCTTTTTAATGATAACCTGAAGATAACTGATTTTTTCTCATACATGTAGTTTATTCATATGGCAAAGCCGACCTGTCCTCCAGATTTTGTTTGTTTACCTGTACATGGCTCGAGATGCACGGGAAAAGCAATTCCCCTGGAAAAGTGGTGCACCGCGGGCATGTACCTTCATGTACACATCCGTTTTATTCAGACTTGGCTTGTGCATGGTAACGTTTACATCGAACCTAGCACTGGTCATGGCAAATCTACGGCAAAGACGGCATATTGACGATGAGGAGATGAATAGGGGGGTAGGGATGCTTGAGGCTGGGCGTTCCCAACGGCACGTGGCAGGTGTCCTTGGGGTGTCCCGGAGCACAGTTGCCAGGATGTGGCGACGGTTTCAAACTTACGGGCATGTCATGCATAGGCATGGCGGAGGGCGACAGAGGTCCACAACTCAGCGTGAGGACCGGTTTATTGTCGATCAAGCGCGACGTCAGCCCTTGTTACCTCTACTGCCCTCCAAAATGACTTCCAGAATGCCACTGTTGTAAGACTTTCCACTCAAACCATCAGGAACCGTCTTCAGTACAGCTGGCATGAGGGCTAGAAGGCCAGCAATCCGAATCCCATTGACGCGAAACCACATCCAGGCACGTCTTCAATGGGCCCGCGATCACGCCAGGTGGACGCTGCATGACTGGACCCCAGTGCTGTTCACTGACGAGTCTAGATTTACACATTGTTCAAAACGGCACATTGACGGCTGTACGATACGTCAATGAGATGTTAGATGTGTACGTTCGTCCGTACGCTGGTGCTATAGGCCCTGAGTTCATTTTAATGGGCGACAACGCCCGGCCTTACAGGGCAAGGGTCACCGACGAGTACCTGGAGGCAGCAGCCATAGAGAGAATGGACTGGCAACCAAGATCTCCAGACCTCAATCCAATAGAGCACGCCTGGGACATGCTGCAGACTGCAATATCTGCTCGCCCAGTCCAGCCAACCACGTTCCCTGGGCTAGAGCAGGCCCTTCTGGACGAGTGGGCTCGACTCCCACAGCAAAGGAACCGTAGACTCATTAGCAGCATGAGAAGGCGGTGCAGAGCAGTAATCCAAGCAAACGGACACCTTAAGCGATATTAAAGCAAAATTCAGGCCATAGACCTGATTTTTCCAAAAAGTTCCATTTCATCTCCTGTCTGTGTTATCCCAAATGCGTGCCCCTCCCACGGCTCAGCCTCTGTCACACTTCAACGGTTTACAGACTTACTCATGTTTTGGTACCAAACTGTTGTCATATGAACATATTTTCAGAATCACAACAAAAAATGTAACCTTTCAACCTTATGTAGTAAATATACGAATTCTCATAAGTGAACCCTATCAAATTTTGAGTAGTATACATTTGACAACCTAAAATGTAAACAAACAATGCATGTTTGCATTTTACTTTTGTATTTCACTTTTCAAAGTGTTTTTAATATGTATACGGAAATAAACCAGTAAAAATACCAAACAAAAGTTAAAGTTACTATCGTATGGTTGTTTTTAGACGTCTATTTATAATTTTGATCGTTTCAACCAATGAAATTGGTTTCAAGATTTTTCGGTCGCAGGGATATTGGTGCACTTTCATTGGTTGTTTAAAAGTTCATTGTAAAGGTCAATATCATAAATCTACTCTTATTACAGCAGCGGTGTGAAGTTACGGTAGGAGCGGATCAGTGGTTTAGTGGTAACGCGCTGGGCTGGTAAACCAGGGGTCTCGAGTACGATCCCCCGCTCCTCCACTACCATTACTGATAGTCTTACGGATGAGACGTTAAACCGAGGTCCCATGTATCAGTGCTGTACACTGAGCATGCAAAGGAACCAGGAGTGTCTCTGGAATGGGATGCTTTCTGTATCTTGCACTACCCCCGCAACATAGAATAACTAATCTCTTCAGGGGCATCGGTCATATGGGCAACCGGTATCGACGATAAATAAGCTCAAATAGAAACGGTCGTGTATACACATAGCTGAATCAGGAGTGTATCTAGACAAAAAGTACGGATACCTTCTTCTACATACACACCTCACACTATTGCAGAGGTAGACTCACATAACCTTATGTACCCCAGTATTGATTGAACTGAATTTGAGGTCTTGATTTAATCATGAACGATTTTGCAAGTATTTGACGGTGCAATATATACTAACTTTTTACCCCAAAGGATGCCCGGTTGAGCTTTTGTGACCCGCAGGTTTACGTGAAGGATTGTCTATCCTCAGCATTTATTTTTTCTCATAAATTGGTCAGAATGACTTCCTTGCCCAAACCTTAGATTAAAGAAAATGTAACACCAGCTAACATTAAAGACGCATACCCTTAGATTCAGAACATTAAATTTCCTTCAAAATTATATAAAACTGGATGATACTGAAGGTGTTTGTCAAAAATTTGAAATACAAGAGATAAACTCAATACATGAATACTAGTCTTTAAACAGAGAGTTGTTTTTGCACAGTCATTGGACTGATAGCTATTTATTATCAGTGAACACTCTTACTGTATATGTGACCTAAGGAGATATTTTTTATTATTATTTTTAAAATGAGCCAGTAAAGCGTATATGCAGTATGTCGTTTGTTTTTTATGGTGTGTCACTTTAAATGAATACTGTGAACCCATTCATTTGTGAAACCTGGTCATTGTGAAATCTGGTCATTATGAAGGCTTGTCATTGTTAAATCCGGTCGTTGTGAAACCTGGTCATTTTGAACCCGGTCATTGTTCAACATAGGCATTATGAACCCGGTTATTGTGAAACCTGGTCATTCTGAAACCTGGTCATTCTGAAAACCTTGTCATTTTGAACTCGGTTATTATGAAACCCGAATTTGAAACCTAGTCATTGTGAACCTGTCATTTTGAAATCTGGTTATTAATAAACCAGTCATTGTGAAACCTGGTCATTGTGATGCCTAGTCAGAATTATTGTCTTCATCACCTCTCTCTTTCAAAATTGAAGCGCTAAATTAAATGGAGACAAGACTAGAATGAAAAGAATTTCTTTCTCTGTTTGACAGGACTACATTTAACCATTATTTTCAGTTAGGACAGTTGTACTCAGTCGATTGATATACGGCCCTCTGGTTTTTATTTCGTGGGTAGGAAAAATATATAAAATAGTAAAACGCTTTATTTGAAATACGTGAAATTTCCTGAATTTTTTTCACGGCATAAACCGAATAAATGTTCGCATTAGGAATTTCTTCAATCGTAACAACTCGGCCTTTTCCAACAATTTCCTATAAAGACTTATTGAGGTCGCCCGAGGTGTTCCGAATGGAATTTCTTATGATGGAATTAACATGACGTGTTTTTGTATGGCTGTGATAGAAATCCGATATATTTACGATATATGTTTACATATTTTTCCAATGTGAATCAGCAAAATTGAAAACTTATTTCTTCAGTTGTCCAGAAAATCGATTTGCCTCAAGCTAGGTTTGAACTCAGATATCCACGATCACTAACGTCGCCATAAAAGCTAGCCGACCAATAAGCGTATAGAAGTTCCGTACTATCTATCTTACAAGTACAGTAATTATTGTTCAACAATTTGTGTTCATTCTTCTTATGTTTAATGTTTTGCGGTTTTAACTCTGAATTGATTTATTACTAATACAAAAACTTGATGAGCCTTCATTTGAAAATATATCTCTATTCTAAGTATGTTTGATAAAGGCGTTATATCATTAGCGTTAAACAAAACATGGGAGCAAAATTTGACAGTCAACAAAATCACTCGTTATCAACAACCACCTGGTAACAAAATTCACGTTCAAAAAAGAGATGAAGCAAACCACTTGTGAACAGAAAACGTGTTTGAACAAAGATCATCTTTGAACTTGAAAATGTGTAAATTAAGACCTTATGCATTTGCCCGTTCTCCTGGACGGCCAGTGTTCAGAAGTTTAACCGTTATCGTATCGAAGTATGTGAATTTGCTCAAAATCATAAAATTTACAACACTTGTGATTAACTCAGATCTAGATAACAGCTCGCGACATATTGAAAAAAGCTGACGCGTTTATTACTCGTATATATCAACAGGGATAAATAAACTTTAGTGAACCAAGATTCCTCGGAATGTTGTTGAAGCCAGGGTCATTTGTTGTCATTTATTTTCGGCTCGGGTCCGAAAAAAATCAATTAGTGTTATCTTATCTACTATTCATCGGAGGAAATGAAGAAAAGAGGCTTTTGCCTTTAAGTAATGCCAAACAAAATAAATCTTTGATTTGTCTCAAATTCAGTTTTTAAACCTATTCCAGCAAGCAGTGACAGTAAAAACCCAACTAAAGAAACTTTTTTTCATGATGAATACATTGATAATTAACAATAAAACCAATCTAATGACCAGCTTTTCTTAACAAAATAAATGATATAACCATATTCTTGGGTGGGGGGATTGACTTTTAAACTAAAAATTCTTAACTTACCAGCCAGACATTTTTTGTTTTACAGAGACAGCTGTCTCAAGAGAGATATGACATAGACTTTTTTTCAACTTTATCGGCTGACAAACTTTGGTATGGCCTAAACTAGATCGCAAACATATCTATCGTCTGCACTGGTCTAAAATTTGTCATTGTACGAAACTGAAGGTCACGTCAAAATGTACAGATTGATTATTCAAGATAAAACAAACAAAAATTAGGAATTAAACGAACATTTTACCAGATTAGGCCATCGTGCCCTCACGCAGGGGAGGAGGATTTGTAGAATTCCTCCACATCCATCTTTCTTTGACTCGCCTTATTACACTTATTCCTAAAGTGGGTCTTGTAAGTGTAAAATATCAATTGAAAATTTCAGCATTCTATTGAGCAAACGGTATCACATTGATGCAGAATTAAAGAAATCAAAATTTTCCTTTCGGACTCCCTCCAACCCCTTTACAACACCTACCTGTACACCTTTTGCCACAGCGAGACTATCTCTATTCTGGGTTTATGATCCGCCCCGACAGCGAGACTTACTCCTGCACCCTTTTTAATCCCTCACCAAACATAGGTTTTTTTTCGAGGGGCGGAGTGAAGGGGGTGGGGGATTGAGGTGTGGGGGCTAAATAGGCATAACTTTATCCTTTCCCGTCCCATGGAGGGGATTAGTCGTCCAGTGACAACCCATGGATTGCTAGATCGATGCCCCGCTTCTCGTCTTTCGGATGAGACGTTTAACCGAGTTCCTATTTAGCTGACTGAGCATGCAAACGAACCAGCGGTTTCTCTGGAATAGGATGCTTTCTGTATCTTGCAGTATTCCCGACAACATAAAATCCCTGCAGGGAGCGTTGGACATATGGGCAACCAATACCTACGATAAATAAACTCAAATAGAGAGAGAGAGAGAGGCCCCATTTTTTGTATAGCTCTGAAACTTAAAATATGAAAGATCACAATGTTACTCTAAGTGCCAAGTTTCATAACTTAAGAGTTGTATTTTAACGTAATTCTGTCCCTTTTCACTAAATTTACATTTTTCTTGAATATCTCTGAAATAAGTATTGCTATTAAATTGAAATAAAAGATCACAATACAGTTCAAGTTTGATAACTTTGACTTTTACTTTGATGAAATTATGCCCCTTGATCACTTAAATTATGTCCCAGAATTTACTCTTTCTTGAATTTCTCTAAAACCAGAATTAAAATATATTTCAAAAGTAACAAGCAAAGTGCATAATTATGCCAAATTTGATAACTCTGACTTGCATTTTGAAATCAATATGCTTCTTTTCGCTTAAAAATGTCCCTGAATAGACATTCTTTACCTGAATTATTTTATGAGTCATACAAAGAAGAATTTTTCTTAACAAAGATGGAGTTCAAGATGGTTAGTATTGGTTTAGTCTAATATTTCTGTATTTGTATTTAACACTTGCGTGCGTATTTATCGTGATAAAATGTGAAGGATATCTCATGGATAATTTCTTATGTAATGGCGGAAAGTGTTAGGATATAGTGTTTATAATATAATAGTAATAATTGCAAGTTCCAATACCTTTCCCAGCCTTCCAAGCCTTTATTCACTCTAAGCATATTAGTAGGGGTATGATTTGCATTCAGCAATAACTCTGATTTTTTTCCTTGGCAAGACCCTATATTGGTATACTAAAACAAAGCAATATGATATAAAATCCACATTCTATTTAAATCTGAATATGCAATTTGCTTTTTGCTAAAGCAACGCAGATTATGTACTAAGCAGAGATTTCGATGAAGGTTTTAAATGATTGTACATTCCCGTGCTTACTTTGAAACCTCTAGAAATACTCTGACGAAATCGAGTTCGTGAAGTATCCATCCATCCATCCATCCATCCATCCATCTATCTATCTATCTATCTATCTATCTATCTATCTATCTATCTATCTTATCCATCCACCCATCCATCCATCCATCCATCCATCTATCTATCTATCTATCTATCTATCTATCTATCTTTTATTTACCATCGGTACCTGTTGCCCATATGAGCGACGCCCCCTGAAGAGACTAGTTATTTTATGTTGTGTGGGTAGTGCAAGATACAGAAAGTATCTCATTCCAGAGACACCCCTGGCTCTTTTGCATGCTTAGTGTACAGCACTGATACATGAGACCTCGTTTCACTCACTCACTCACTTACTCACTCACTCACTATGTTTTGTAGTTTTCTTGTTTGTGTTAATATCAAAATTGTTTTACAACTCTATCGACGTTTATTTGTTTACCCTGGATACCCGTCATAACGACCACTTTATCCTGTAAAAGATTAGGCACTTCACGAGTTAGATGCAACTTGCTAGGTGTTACCCGTTTCAAAAATAAATAAGGTGTGGGGTTTAACTGTAGTAATACACAACATAACGAATTTCACAACGCGCCTTAAAATATGTTTTAATATTTCAAGGGAGCACAAATATTTTATGATAAACTTTAATTGCATGAAACGCCTTGAATAATACATGTACTAGTGACTTTTTTTTGCAGAAAAAGGTTTAATTAAGTTTTAACAAAGTCGAAAATGGGTGCAGTTGACAGTTTCAAAGGAGCCGGATTGTTTGCTAAAATTGCCTTAGCGTTGTTGAGCATTTCTGCTCTGTTTGTATGGATAGCGTACACGTGCACGGGCTGAGGAGAAAAAATGACCGGACCTCAAGGAAACAGCTTTCAGAGTAAACACTACGGTCTCTGGCGAATTTGTTCGAACAGCGAAATTAGACCAGACTGTGAACCTACGGACGGCTGGGGAAATGGTAATCTGTTTGTTGTCTTCTTAAAAATATAGAAATGTGTTTATTACAAGGAAATCAGCAAATATATCTATTAGTATTACGTATCAATCTGTTTGTTGTCTTCTTAAAAATACTGAAATGTGTTTATTACAAGGAAATCAGCAAATTTATCTATTAGTATTACGAATCAATCTGTTTGTTGTCATCTTATAAATACTGAAATGTGTTTATTACAAGGAAATCAGCAAATTTATCTAGTAGTATTACAAAAAAAATGGCTCTTGAGTTTTGTCAACGTGTTTCTTCTTATCAGTACACAAAAAGTGATAAATGTCTTCAAAATGAAATTAAAGACATATAAAGGAATACATAAATCGTTTTCCTCTGATCGTCTGTCACAGGTCCCACTTTACATTCGCATTCCGTTCAGTAGAGAATTGTATGCAAGATGAAGTATTTTCTTTGAAAATGGTTAATGCAATTTTCAAAATGAAATCAGTAATACATAAATATAAAATGCAGTGTTCTAGACAAAACTCAAAACTCATTCATGTTTGAAGATGTTCATGAAAATACCAGCATTTCTAAACGTTTTTAAATTATTAGTCAGAATTATGGTCAGAATTGATGTTCTTATCTGGTCTGTCCACAGATAAAACAGGACACAAAATTAATATGCTTTGTTTCAGATTGGTATGCGGCCTGCCAGGCACTGGTGACGTTCGGTTTCTTTGGTATCAACGTGGCTCTGTTCCTTCTTATACTGTACATGTTTGTACCAAGTTGTCAGAAGAATGGAGAAATAGCCATGGCAACCGCTATCATATGTATTGTTACAGGTAGGAAATGCCTTTAACCATTTGTAATAATCATTACCTTTAACTTCAACGGCAGACACATTGAGGGTGTGGCTGATTTCTGCCCCTAGCGTATCGACGCAATTGTGTTTTCGTCGTCTCTTTGCTAGCGCCGGTGACATCGCGAAAAAAGGAAAGACGCCGATGCGAAAAGACGGTCAGAAGAGGTGCCGAAACTGGCGTGTCGTGTCTTCGTCTGCTTAGATCATTTAGATGGACAAAATAACGCAGAAATAATGCTAAGAACAAGCAAAAACAAGTTCTTTCCCTTCACAGACATTACCCGTGATTCTATGTTGTACGCATATGCTACAGGAACGCGACAACACGAAAATACTCCGGATCGTCTTTTCGCTGGCGCCAGTCCCTGGTGGGTGGTGGCGTGCAGAAATCAGCCGCCATTATTTTTAGTGCTATAGAGTCCTAATGTCTTCCGTGACGAGGTCAAAAGAGCTCTTCAGTGTGCTCTCTAGCAGAGTTTGGATCCTTTTTAAAAGATATGTACATTGCTGAATATTTCAGTGTTAAATCTCAAGAGACATTTTTGGTCTTAGGGGCAGCTGAAGGGCCACTTTACTTGTATAAAATTATAAGTAATAAACAAATTACCACTCACAGAAACATGTCTTTGTAAATTATAGTACACGAACTTATCTGAATCTAAACAGGCCAATTTAATTTCAATTTAATTTCACCCCTAAACTACATAATTTAGCAAATGACTTTAGACAATAAAGAAGTTTTGTATAGTCAGCAAATACCGTACTTTATTGATGCTTTTGTATTTGTAGACAGCGGCGTCTCATTGAACGACTTTACGAAAATTTTGGTCAAAGATAGGAAGGTCTTTGGGATATAAGAGCTATGGTATTGAAAGAATTCTGACTATCTTCTCAGATTCGAACGTGCTCAAAAAGTAGGGCTTACTTGTTTTAATTCGTTCTGTATTACAGGAGTTCTGTACCTTATCGGCGTGATTGTCTTTGGTGCCAAGTTCAAAGAGGACTTCATTGACCCTGCCAACTCGCCTCTTGGCTTGAGAGATCATAAGCTCAGCTACTGCTTTGGTTTGTCAATTGTGGCTTTAATTCTGGAGATTGTGGCGGGAGTTCTAGCGTTCCTGGACTCTAAGAAAGGCGGGACATCGCCGTCTGGTTGATAAAATACCAGTTTTAGTATTTATTTGAAATTACGTAGAACTGAATTGAAAAAAAAATGGGTGTATGTGCTTTTGACTGTATGTTGTTCGTCTCAAAATATGTTTTCTCTCTCTCTCTCTCTCTCTCTGTACTTATAGTTTTTCTATATTATATATAATTATATATACTTTTTGCAGATTGCTTATATACAGAAACGGTGCTTGTCTTGTCGCGTTCAGTGTTAAAAGACCAATGCGTATGTATGGCTTGTACTGGAATGAATTACCATCGTATATTTAATGTGATTGGTGTAGTTTTTTTAACTTAAAATAAATGGTTAATCCACTAAAATGGTTTTCAAATGAATATACTTGTCGATTCTAGATGATTTTTTTTTGAATTTGGTTTATATTAATTCATATATTCAACAGTATAAGAATAATGATATAGTTTTATTATTGAATAATCCAGAGCTCTGTTTGATTTCAAAGAAGAAATTTAGTCTATTTGTTTGTTTGTTTGTTGTTGTCTTTTTATAAATAATATGAAAAATATCATTTTTCAGTAGCATATAAATGCAAAAGGAATTTTATTTGAAAAATTATAATAGTTAAAACACATTTGAAAACGCGACAAAAGATGTGAAATTATATCGTATAATCGTAAAGCTATAAATGATATATAATGTAGTAGCTGTAATAGATTTATACAAAAGTAAAAAGCACATAAAGCAGCGTTAACTGCATAATAAATCAGTTGTTTTGTTCAGTTAACTAAAATCTTTTGACTTTTTTTACCGTTACCAAATTTATGATGATCTTGTATGTCGCCGTTATATGTCGCAACGCCGCCAAATGCCGCACTTGCCGTTAAATGTCGCATCATTGCCACTAAATGTCGCAACGCCGCCAAATGTCGCACTTGCCGTTAAATGTCGCACCATTGCCACTAAATGTCGTAACTGCCGCTAAATGTCGCCAAATCTCCTGCCGTTAAATGTCGCAATGGTAACGTTAAATGTTGCATGATTCCCCCCTACCGTTAAATGTCGCAAGATGTAAAGTCTTGTGAAACTCAAGGGTTATAGTGAAAATGTTTTCCGTTAGTCGTTGAGAAAATATTTGTAAATATTAAGTAACTTAAGTACTTAAAGTATTTCCCTTCAATCTGCCTTCTTAAGACGTAACATGTTTTTAAATGTCTTTTTTTTTGTTTGGAATGAAAATGCAAAATCGACTGAGTACTTCAAGTATATATATGTTCATTTACTCTTTGTATGAAATTGTTAATTTGACATTGTGCTGTAAATAACATTCTATAATTCGATATCAATATAAACTTAATTATTGTTAAAAAGAAGACACATCCATAATTTTGCATGAATAACTCATCAGACACATAAATATGCTCTGTGGTCTCAAAAAATGAAGTCAGTGCCCAATAAAACTACTTAAAACAATTTGATCATCTATAATACACGTGTGTGGGCGTGCATGCCAGCGTGCGCGTGTGTGCATGTTTGTGATGTATTTATTTACCCTCGTAACATGTAGAATCACAAGAGTTCCTTCCCGTTGATTTTTTGTTCATTCCTTCGTTCTTTCTTTCTTTGTAAATTATTGTCTTTTTTTTTTTTTTTTTTGTATGTTTTTCATATCTTATCCGTAACTCTGCCATTTATGAATGGATTTCGAAAACGCAAGGCGGAAATCTTCATCAACACGAGACTATGTCTTTCGCAAGACCTATGTCTATATCTCCAAGATCAAAGTCATACTTAGAGGTCAAAGATTAAAAGTTGGGTCTGTTTTTTCGTGTCCATGTTGTACCTCTGTCATTATATCTCCAGTATACTGGAGTCATTACACCCCCACATGAAGAAGTTTGGAGGGTGGTATACTGGTGCCATCTTCTTCTTCCGTGCATGCGTCCGTTCGAAAATAAATCTATTACTCTGCCTTTAATGTGGAAATACTTGGCAGAAATATTCACCTCCTTGAGATGATGTTTCACGCGCAAGACACAGCTCCATACCTCCAAGGTCAATGTCACACTTTGAGTTCAAAGGTAAAAAAGTTGAGTATGTTGTTCGTGTTTGTTCCATAACGCTGTCATTTATGGATGAATTTCAAAATTACTTGGCAGAAATATTCATCAACGTAAGACAATGTGTCATGCAGAAGATCCAGGTCCGTCCCTTAAAGGTCAAGGTAGGACTTAGAGGTCAAATTTCAAAAGTTGGTTCTGTATTGTATGTCTGTTCCATAACTCTGTCATTAATAGATGGAGTTTTGGAAAAACTTGGTAGACATGTTTATCTTCATGAGACGATGTGTCATGCACAAGACCCAGGTAAGAACCGTCAAGGTCATAGAGGTAAAAGGTAAAACAGTAGGGTCTGTTTGTCGTATCTGTTCTATAATTCTGTCATTTATAAATGGATTTCGGAAATTCTTGGCAGAAATGTTAACTAACTTAAGGGAATTGTCATGCGCAGCACCCAGGTTTATACCTCCAAGGTCAAGCTAACATTTAGGGGTCGAAAGGTCAAAAAGTAGGACTTGTTTAAAAAGTTGGGTCTGTTTTTCGTGTCCATTCCATGATCCTGTCACTGTGCCCCCACAAAACAAATTTTGGGGGTATGCTTGGGTCATCTTGTGCGTCCGTGCGTCCATCCGTTCGGAAAAAAATATAACTCTGTCATTCATGAATGGTTTTTGGAAATACTTGGCAAAAATATTCAACTACATAAAACAATTGTCATGCACAAGACACAAGTTCGTACCTCTAAAGTCAAAGTCACACATTGAGGTCAAATGTCAATAAGTTGGGTCTGTTTTTCGTTTTCATTCCATTACTCTGCCATTTAAGGAAGAATTTCAGCGTAACTTGGCAGAAATGTTCATGAACTTAAGACAATGTGTCATACACAAGATCCAGGTCCATACCTTTAAGGTCAAGGTAAGATTTACAGGTCAAAGTTCAAATGTTGGGTCTGTTTTGTCTGTTCCACAATTCTGTCATTCATGAATGGATTTCGGAAATACTTCGCTTAAATATTCACCAACATGAGATGATTTGCCACGCACAAGACCCAGGTCTGCACCTCCAAGGTAAAGGTCACACTTTGAATAAAGGTAAAACAGTTTGGCCTGTTGTTCTTGTCTGCTCCATAAACCTGTCAGTTACGGATAGATTTCGGACATACTTGGCAGATCTAGAAATGTTAACCAACGTAAGAGGATTGTCAGGTGCAAGACCCAGGTCTGTACACCCGAGGACAACGTCACATGAAGAGGTTGAATGTTAAAATGTTGGATTTTTTAAATGCTGCGTCTGTTTTTCGTCTCTGTTCCATATATCTGTTATTTTGCTCTCACAAAATAAAGTTTGGTGATAAACTGGAGTTACCTTGTCTGTCCGTGGGTTTGTGCGTCAGTTCGTTCGAAAAACAAAGCTATAACTCTTCCATTTATAGATGGTTTTCAAATTTATTTGACAGAAATGTTCACCAACATAATATAATATGTCAGGCGTAAGACCCAGGTCCGTATCTTTAAGGTCAAGGTCACACATAGAGATCACAAAACAGTCTGTTTAAAAGTTTGGTATATTTTTCGTTTCTTTTCCATAACTCTGTCATTATAGCCCCACAAAACAGACTTTTTTGTCAGATGTGTATGTGTATGTGTGTCTGTGTGGGAGGGTATGCTGCAGTCACCTTGTGAATTAAAGTTGCACACATTGAGTCCATATGTTGCGTACAGGTCTCAGCTGCGTAGTTCAAACCTCAAGGTCACACTCAGAGATTGTCCCTGTTGTGTGTCCACTCTGTAACTGAATCATGTGTTAAGGGATTTTGACGATTTTTAAAATAATTTGACACAAATTTTGCTCCATATTTTTTCTATAGAAAAATAAGAGAAAATTTAGTGAGGTGGTATACAAGACCTATGACTTAACCTTGCTTATTTCGTTCTTACTTGATATTTTCCTTTGACAAGGCGTTTTTTTTGGGAGAGTATTAATCACAGTAAGTGATAACTCTAGTTTTTGTCTACTTCTAACCTCATTCTGCTAGAAAAATAGAAACAAAAAGAAATTGCCATTAAATATCTTTATCCCTGTATAATTTTTACTGTAGAGTAATAGAAAATTTTCTGGCGTTTATAATGCTTGTTCAGCACAAAAACATAAGTTTAAGCATAATTAGCAGATCTCCCTAACTAGCTCATGTGAATTTAGAGGTATGCTTGCCAACTGTTCAATGTTAAATCCTATCTTTAAAATATATATGCTGTTTTGAACCCCCTGATACGAGTGACTTACTAAATATCCATGCGGTGCCCTCGGTGGGCTAATATAGGGTATCGAGATGATACGGGATTAGCATACAATAATCTATAACATCTGTACCATATACTTTCAACAGATCTTACAAAAGGTACACAACTTGAGCACACACAGAATATGAAACGACCTGCTGAAGAATGTACGAGTTATTATTCCTGAAAATAAAGGGAGTCTGTCGGAGTTTCTTTGGGTAATATGACAAAAGAATATTTATCAAAACCAAGAATAGCACCGTGATCTTGTGCTAACGGACAAAACTGATTTCTGTCCCATTTCAGATGTAAACTCAACTTAGGCCTAGTAAAAGTACTAAGACACGATAAATCTAAAAGATATAAAAAAAGTCACCCCACTCAATTTCAAGGAATTGTTTTATCCGTGTCCACATTGTCTTGAAATCCTAAAATGTACTTTTTCAATAGAGAAATGCCTGTTGTTTGTTTTGCGCCGCCAGCTTGCTTTTACGTATTTACGCAAAATATTTAGTGAATATTTTCGTTTTAAGCACCTCACTGGACTGCGAGTTCAATCCTCCGATCTCCATTAATACTACTTACTACCTGTTATTATCTTTCTGATGAGACGACAAGCCGAGAGTCCATGTGTCTGAACCATATAAACTGCGCTTGATTAAGAAGTAAGGGTGATTCGCAGTTAACAAGATAGCTTGTCCTGAAAGAAATAGGACAGGGCCACCATCTTAACTTTTTCCACGCAAATTTTATACCAGAATTTTCATCGGGGTATAAACTATTGAATCTTTAGAGTTAAAATCATATTTCTACACACATACCACCACTATTGTTAGCATATTAACGTCAGTAGTAAAATATGGCGCGTTTTGAAATTAGCACAAAAAAAACCGCCAAAAAATCATAAAAGACAGTGAAAAAGGAGGGGAAAATGAGTGACCTTACGTCGGTAAAGCATATTCGGAATATACTGCTTATAGACATCGAGAACCTGAAGTCTGTTCCACCCTACTCTGAAACCCCAGCTACAACCCGAACCGACGTTTCTCGAGAAACGAATACCTGTTTGATGATTGAGAAATAAATCCTGTCCCAGATTTTCAACCGTTCTTGTATAAGTTTTCCTCTTTTCTTTTAAAGCTCATTTTCGTCTTCTCTAACCCCTGGACTACATGGACGTCAATGACCTACACTTCTCATTTTTTGCATTTTTTTTCCGGGATAACCCTGGTGATTTTCAAAAAAAAAATACAAGGGATATTATAAAAACTTTTATTTCACGTTTATTTGCAACTCTGAATGATTTTCTACTTTTCAACTTTAATCTTTTTTAAAGATCACACTAGCATTCTAATATTTTCTCATTTTAATCAATATTTCTTAGTTCATGTCTACTAAGACTCTTGAAACTACCAAGTTCACCTTGCAGTACCCCATCAGTGTCGAAAAACTTTTGAAAAAAAAAACGACTTGTTTATTACTACCAATGAAGATTACACAGAGAAATCAAATTAAAGAAACACCACACGCAGATAATTTTCGGCAATTTTCTCGGTGCTTTTATTTTTCGAGAGAGAAAACAAGACGTCTGAATTTCAAATTCTAACGTCTGTTCGCATACGAAATTACTGTTCGAAAATAATTGTCATTGTTAATTATACTGCAATTTAATCTTTTTTAACGCAGATACTTTTGGGATTTTGACACACACACACACTTACACATAAAAACCATTTTTCCCACCGGAATCTAACAGGCTGTCCGTAGCTTTCTTTATATTAAGTGCTGAACCGTCTTCTTACTTGCACGTGGGCATATGCTTCCATTAAGAATTTCACATTCGAAATGTTATGTGTTACGTTCTTGCCCACATCTAAGGCTTAGAAGTACATTGAGTATCAGACTTCCTTTCAATTTCCTACCTTTCTTTACAGATGTGTGTTTTTCATAAGTATTACGTTTCTGCAATATAAGCATGGGGCGTATTTAAGGTTGTCAGTCGTTAGAGCCTTTAGATGTAACTTATCTTTATGCAGTTTACGACTGTTAAGTATAGAATAAAAGTGAGTATTAATTTATGTTTGTTTCTATACCTACGCAAGGAATTCAAATTTTAAAAAGTTAAACGATACCGAAAGTTAAAATTTTCGAATATATATTTTAAATCAACTCCTTGATTTATTTCATAATCAAAGTTATTAAGAAAATCTGCAAATACCAAATTTGACTTTTAGAAAAGAAAATTGAGGCTGTCCGTCGGTTTTTCGACGGCGCCATTGTTGCAAAAACATATCGCGAAAGAAAGCGAGACTGTAGATTTGTGACGTAACAGTGGTCCATTGAAAAAATGGCGGAAATGTACACATTGTGATTCGTAGATTTCATCCAAATAAATTTTTGTATTTATATTTGGATAAAATGTAACTCATCATCTAAAACAAATAAATTTAATGATAAAAGTACGCTTTGGTTAACTAAATTATCTATTCTTTTGAAGCGCTGTCCGTATACAAATCTTAGATCCGCGGAGAGTACAAGGCATGTCTTATAATACAGTTTGATCATTCATAAAAAAACCGTATTATTATTCAGTTCATGCCCGCTCCCCCACTATCATTACTCACTGTCTTTCGGATGAGATGTTAAACCGAGATCAAATGTACCAGTGTTGTAAACTGGGCATGCAAAAGAACCTGGGTTATCTCTGGAACGCGATGCTTTTGTATCTTGTTCTTTCCCAACAAAACTCAGCAGGAGCCGTCGGTTATATGGGCAACCATTAACGACGAGAAATAAACTCAAATAGAAATTAGCTTTTTTCTAGGTTGCATGACAACATAAGAAAGTCCAACAGACATCGAGGAAGGGTATATGTATAGATTTTTTCTAGGATACAAAAATCTTTTTAAAAATTCGTGGTAAAGTATGTGGATGTTCTCTTATATAACACACAAGCAACCACGCGTTGTCGAACTTCCAAATCAAAAGTTATAACATTTTGGTAAATTAGAAAAAAAAGCCCCATACATTTATAATGAATACAATACTTATTTTGTCACTTGAAAACCCAATATCTTTCACAAAATTATCGCCGTAAACAATGATTGAAACAACGCAGGTCGATAGTTTTAACAAACACCCGACAGGGGCGCAGCCATTTTGAAAAGACGACGTCTTGCCATTGCATTATGCTCTATAGAGAAAACGATAATAATTGATTTTCGACAGAACTGTGAGATAAAAAAGATAGATTGAAAATAGGTATAGAGATATAACTGTATTGGAATGAAAGATGTCTTTTAGCGAATATGCGTAGAATACAGTGACAAATGAGATTTCAAAATTAGGTGAGACAGACTTTAATACATCCACAAGACAATTCTTCGGCAAACCGTGCAGAGGACAGTTTTCTGTCTATAAACTTTCTAGATATGAACCATTGAGACACACACCCTACTCGCCAAACCTTGCTCCATTCGAGTTCGCCTTTTTCCCTCAGCTAAAAGCGTGGCAGAAAATTCACAGATCTATAACCACTGACCACAAAAGTTTTATCGATTATCAAGTTCTACAGTAAGGGATTTTTAATGAAATATACAAAAAGATGAAACGACACAGGAAAAACAAAAGTAAACATGGCGAATACTTTGAGCGGAATGATGTTCAAAAGCTCGACATTGTAACGAAGTTTATAGTGCGCTGTCTCTTGTCATTAGTTAGATATTTTTTGTTCATTATTAGGAATGAGTGGTCTAAAAGTACCCAAAATTTGTAGTTTTATTGGAAAATAAGTAGTCCTAAATTTTATAGCGACAACTGAATGACAGTTCCACTTTTACAACTTGTCCAATTTCTTGTCCTATTACTTTCCGACCAAACCTCATATATAGATAAACAACAAATGTAATTCGACCGTCGTATGTTCTTATTTTTGCGCTGAGAAAGGGGTTATTTCAAGAATAAAAGCTGTTTACTACTCACTCTCAGAATCAGAACATTAGTTCTTATTTTGCAATTCCATTTGAAAATTAGGAGTTCAGTAAAGATTTTGAAGGCGACTGTTGGTCTGGGACATGTCAAATTGTTAACAAATTGTTAGACCATGGACTGTTAAAAATTGAAGCTTGAGTTTTCTTTTTTCATGTGAAAACATGGTCTTTACTTGTTCCTGGTTGTGATATGAAATTTAGCATCTATTGCTGTATGCCGGACCTTTTTTTCTATTCTTTATTTCTTGCATTTCGGAAATGTGTTTTTGCAAAATATTGATATGCACAACATGTGAGTTTGTGTATGCAGAGAGAAAACAATAGCTGCAAGGGGGGAACAGACTATAGCAAACTAGGACAAAAGCCCAATGCTTATCAGAAAGATCAAATTTGAACGTTATCGTGATAAGAACTCATTTGGGATTTAAAACAATAGCTTACTTTTTTCACCTTTGAGGTAACTTTCAGTATTTGCCATAAGTAGTAAGGGTACGGTTAAAATTAGATCCTATTATGAAAAAAAAATCTGCCTATCTGAAATGGAGCACTTTTCTGCTTATTTCTACCAGATGTTTAATTGTTTTAATATTTACATCTTTATATTTGCAATACTGATTCAAACTTTTGTCTGTAAACATTAATTTTCATATTAAATTATACAGTATCTTCCAAATAAAACATGTGTTAAAAGTACAGAGCTGGTAATAAAATCCATTGGATTTGGATCTGTTGTTTGTGTAAACAGAAATGTCAGAATTTAAAAAAATGTCTACACAGTTGACTTATATTTTGAACTCATTAAAATACCCAGTTTCTTAATTAAATGCATAATTATGCATATCAGTGGGCTATTGTCCTAGTTGACTATTGTCCTAGTGAGCTATTATCCTAGTGGACTATTGTCCTACTTGGCTATTGTCCAGTGGGCTATTATCCTAGTGGGCTATTGTCCTAGTGGGCTGTTGCCTTACACTCGCTGCAAGGAACACGTTTATAAGATATTGATCTTACAGTAATACGTTTGCTTTCCTTCTTATTTTTAACATAATTGTTGTTGATAGTTCTTGTAATACTGAAAACTATTACTAAAATTATTTTGACACATATATAACTGTACTCTTTTAATCAGCTTTTTAAAAGATAAATACATGTACAAAAGCAGTATTTCGTGAACTTAAGATATGATAAAAAGAATTAACCAACCGGAGAATATTACAAGACTTTTATTTAACAGTTCAACAGATTTAGATATCAGAAAAATCGATTTTTTTTCAGTTAAGACCATTGGATATATCTTTAGTGATAATAAATGCTCCACGTAGTTTATATGAATCTGTTTCTCTACGATACAACCTCAGAATTACATAACAACTATGAAATTGGGACTTTTTCTACGTTCTGCATATAAAACTGCTTCATTCTTAGCTCCTTACTGGCCTACGCAAGGGGGGTAATCAGGGATGTACTAATTTCTGGAACGGCCTATACTTAGTAATGAAATATGAATAAAAGTATCCCATTCTATTTGAAACTGAATATGCCATCTGCAATTCGCCATAGCTGCGATTATTATGTCCTAAACAATTCCAACACGACAACTTTAAGGGAATTCAATAACGAAAATTTAATTCGCGAAGTATTTTGTAGGCTATGTCAATACAAGTTTGATTATTATGCTAAAACGTGTGTACATTTTATATTAAGCCTTAAACCATTGGTGGGTATAGATGATTAAATTCTTACCCCGCCCCCTCCTTCCAACATACATAACATACACGCACACGCACACGAACACACATTGACAAGTTTTATTTTATGCCGCAGCGAACAGTACATATATCAAGGTAGATCATAATGTAAGGTGAAAGAAAAAATAATAAAGATGAAAACCATCGACGGAATAATATATTGGTTAGTCTGTTTCAGCAATGTCAGATATATTGAATGATGAAATTTTTAGGAAAACGTTTTGCATGCATGTTATGAGCTTCTTTTGTCACTATCCGCATCACCAGTTTACTTGTTCATACTATTGCTCACTCACTCACTCACTCACTCACTCACTCACTATGTTTTGTAGTTCTCTTGTTTGTGTAAAGATCAAAATTGTTTTACAACTCTGTCGAGGTTTATTTGTTTACCCTGGAGACCCGTCATAACAACCACTCTGTCATATATAAAGCTAGGCACTTCACGAGTTAGCTGCAACTTGCTAGATGTTACCCGCTTCTTATAAACTAAGTAAATAAGGCGTGGGTTTTAACGGTAGTAACACACAACAGTACGTGTTTCTACCGAGTGCGAGTTCTCTACGAGCCTTTTAATATAATTTCTTAATTTGCGGGATATAAATTTGAAGGGAGCAAAAGTATTTTATGATAAACCTTTTTCAATAAAACGCTTTAAATAAATTTTTTAGCAAATTTTGTGCAGAAAAAAAGTGAAATAAACTTTTCAATAAGTCTAAAATGGGTGTAGTCGACAGTTTCAAAGGAGCCGGATTGTTTGCTAAAATTGCCTTAGCATTGTTGAGCATTTCTGCTCTATTTGTATGGATAGCTTACACGTGCACGGGCTGGGGAGAAGAAAAGATCGCTGCTAAAGCAGAAAGCACTGGGAGTAGTCACTACGGTCTCTGGCGAATTTGTTCGAATAACGTAAACTCTCCAAGCTGCGTCCCTACGGACGGCTGGGGAAATGGTAAGGTGTTCGTCCTCTTCTTAAAAATGCTGACGTGTGTATATTACAAGCAAACACATGTTGTATTTATTAGTATTGGTTGACGTTTGAGTTAACTCGCTTCCTCTTTACAGTGCACAGAAAATAAATGTCTTCAAAATATAACTGATAAGATTTATAGGAATACAATGTACATTTATCGTTTAACTCCGATTCCCTGTCGCAGGTCCTGCTTATACTCGCATTCCTTAAAAGGTTTTCAGAAGAGTTTCTATGCATGGCAAATTTTTGTTTAAAAATGGTTAATGTATTTTTCAAAGAGAATTCAGTGATGTATATATGTCAAATGCAGCGTTCTAGACTAAACTCCACTAGCACATGTATGAAAAACATTCCTGAAAATACAAGTTTTTCAAAATGTTTTGAAAATATTCTATTTCATACAGTCTGATGTACTTTCTAATCTTATCTGTCCACACAGATAAAACAGGACACAAATATATTTTGTTTCAGATTGGTTTGCGGCGTGCCAGGCACTGGTGACGTTCGGTTTCTTTGGTATCAACGTGGCTCTGTTCCTTCTTATACTATACATGTTTGTACCAAGTTGTCAGAAGAATGGGGAAATTGCCATGGCAACCGCAATTATATGTATTGTTACAGGTACACAATATTTTAAATTGTAACAATCATTACCATTATCTAAAAGAGCTCAATGAAAGAATCAGTAGTGTAGTAACCTGGCCTATGAGGTCAATTTGGGACACCCATCCAAGCACTAACCATGGATAACGTTGCTTAACTTGGCAAACGTTCCAGACACTCCAACCATGTCGCTAAAGAGCTAGCCCAACAGCGAGGCTGTTGGAAGTGTCTTATATACCCGGTGTCCACTACACTCCTCCCCTCTTTAACCTTTAGGAGCTGGGCATCTACTGTACAGTTTCCTACAAAGACCCCAATCCACTTTAACTGTGCAAGGGACTCAATTCCCACTGCACTTCCAGTGCACACAGGCACTAACCAAGGTAAAGAGCCGGCGAAGATTCGTGAAATTACCGCTGCCACCAATGTAGTAACCTGGCCTATGAGGTCAATTTGGGACACCCATCCAAGCACTAACCATGGATAACGTTGCTTAACTTGGCAAACGTTACAGACACTCCAACCATGTCGCTAAAGAGCTAGCCCAACAGCGAGGCTGTTGGAAGTGTCTTATATACCCGGTGTCCACTACAGTAGCTACTGAACTTTGGTGGCTTTTTTTTTTTTTGGGGGGGGGGGGGGGGGGGGGCGGGGACTGATTCCTAATTCTAGCGTATTGACGCGATAATGCTGATACGAAAAGTCGCCTATCGACATGTTTTCGTCTCGTCTTCTTTTCGCCAGCGCCGCAGCGACAACGCCAGTAAATTAATGTGGAATGGCAGCGATACGAAAAGACGAAAATAAGAAGAAGCGCTAAAAGTGGAGCGGTATATGTGTCGTGTCTTCGTCTCTTTATACCATTTACAAAAAAATGGACAAAGTAATGCAGTAATAACGCAAAGAACCAGCATAAACAAGCTATCACATGGCACGGACATTATCCGTGATTCTGCGTTGTGCGAATATAACAACACGAAAATATGCCGGCACGTAAAGAGGGAGGGAGCAACTAGGGGGGGGGGGGGGGGGGGGGGCAGCGTTTTTGTGCTATGGAGACTTCCGTGACGAGTTAAAAGGAGCTCTTCAGCGTGATTTCTATTTCTAGCAAAGTTCAGATACTTTTTTCAAAAATATGTAAAATGCTGAATATTTCAGTGTTAAATCTCTATTTAAGCTTATTTAACGTCGGTACCGGTAGCCCATATGACCGACGCCCCCTGAAGAGATTAGTTATTTTGTGTTGTGGGGATAGTGCAAGATACAGAAAGCATCCTATTTCAGAGAAACCCCTGGTTTTTTTGCTTGCTTAATGTACAGCACTGATACATGGGACATCGGTTTAAAGTCTCATCCGAAAGACTATTAGCAATGTTAGTGGAGGAGCGGGGGATCGAACTCGGGACCCCTGCTTTACCAGTCCAGCTCGTTACCACTGGACCACATCCGCTCCCTGTTAAATCTCAAAAGACTTTTCATAATTTATAGGGCAGCTGAAGGGCCACTTTTCCGGCATAAAATTGTAAATCATAAACAAATTTCCAGTCACAAAACCATGTCTATGTAAATAATATACACTAACTTATCTGAATCTAAACATGTCAATTTAGTTTCACCCCTGAACTACATAATTTAGCAAATGACTTTAGACAATAAAAAAGTACTTCACGTAAAAGATACCGGTACTTTATTGATCCATTTATATTTGTAAACAGCAGCGTCTCATTTAACGGCACTTTACGAGATTTTAGCCCAAGCTAGGAAAGTTAATTTATGTCTGTGAGCTATGGCGCATGAAGAATTGTTACCATTTCAGATTCGAACGTGATCAACTAGCAGGGCTAACAATTTTTAATTGGTTCTGTATTTCAGGTGTTCTATACCTTATCGGCGTGATTGTCTTTGGCGCCAAGTTCGATGAAGACTTCATTGACCCTGCCAAATCAAATCCGAGCTTTGACTTCGAGCTCAGCTATTGTTTTGGTTTGTCCATCGTGGCTTTAATTCTGGAGATTGTTGCAGGAGTTCTAGCGTTCCTAGACTCTAAGAAAGGCGGTACATCGCCGTCTGCGTGATAAAAACACCCGTTTTAGTATTTATTTTAAATTATGTAGATCTAAATTAAAAAGTGTGTGTGTGATTTTCTTTGGGTCTCTAGGCATGTTTAGTGACACTTTATCTCTCTCTTTTAAGAATAACCATCGTTTTTTTATGTGAAAGGTGCACTTTTTGAAACTTAGATAAATGGTTTCTCCATTGAAATGGTTTTTAAAAGAATATACATGTCGTCTATGTTAGATGTGTTTTTAAATTTCCGTATGTATTAATTCTTATACTGAACAGGTAAAGAATAATGATAATGTTTAACTACTGAATAACACAGAGCTCCTTTTGATTGCAAAGCAGAAATTTAGTCTATTTTTTTAGATAAATAGTATAAAAGTATAGTTTTCAGAAGCATTTAAATTTTAATGGGAATATTATATGAAAAATTATAAAACGTAAAACGCCTGACAAAAGATATAAATATGAATCTTTAAGCAATAAATGATAAATTATGTAGAAGCTCTAATAGATCTATTCAAAAGTAAATAACACAAAACGCAGCGTTAACCGTATAATAAACCTGTCTTTCACAAAAGATGTTTTGAGAAATAAGCCCATTCTTTTTAACTGAATTGATTTCATTACATTCTAATACGTAGAGACGATATGAATATCTAACGACTAAGCACCTGACTTGTTATTAACTTATGCTCATATTTTACAGTATTGTCAATATTTGTTAAGCTCTTAATAGGACAATACCTAGTGCTCATTTATGCATAATTGAAAACTTACTCTGTTCTGATGGAATAAAACAACAATTTAGTATTTAAGATATTAACAGGCCCACAATAAGTCTGAACAGCAAAATAGTTTTTTTTCCTTTAGAATATAGCCCTGATACATGGGACTTTGATTCACTACCTCATCCGAAAGATTATCAGTTTGCAAGTGTAGGGTCGAACTTGCGACCACTAGATTACCAGTCTAGTGCATTAAGCTTGGACAAACAATTCAGTTTAGCTGTCTGCCCCAACTATTTACCTACTTTCTAGTGGTCATGGGATAATACAAAAATTGTATTGTAATTTACGACAATGTATTAAATGTTGACTATGAAAATCAATGTAATAAACAATGCATAGTTTCTGCATTGATTTAAAACTCTAGAATGCAAGTAACTCTATTGATGCATTGCATGCATTATACAGTGCAATGCATATTGTACAAAGTATCAATATAATATCAGAGGAGGATAATATAGTTGATTTCAATATCTAAGGGAAAATAGAAAATATATGCAAATAATAAAATGTATTATACGGAAGGAATCGAAGCAAACATCTAAACATTGTTTTCTGTGTTGAAATATTTAACAGATTAAGACAAAAAATGCGCTATTTTGTTTATGTAAATTTATGTCAATGCATTATGTTCTGCTAGAATTCGACCAATACGATTTGTAGCCTAAATGAATATTCGTTATTATTTCATTGGTAGAAAATTTAGATTTCTCTTTCTCTATCTTCTTACACCTTCATCTCTTCACGGTTTTTTATTATCTTTTAAGATATAAATATTTAATTAGATTTTGTTATCAAAAAGTCGAGCAATTTAGTTCATATATCCCCATTTAATGCAGCTGAAAATAGGATGAAAATAAATAAAACTTTCTTTGCTTCGGATTTCCGGATTTCTTTTTTTTTCAATGATGTCTGTCTTCTCTATTCATCCATGGATGGAAGTGGGTAAGGTCGGGAGGAGAGTGTATACCGAAGTGACCTTGTCCGTGCTTGCGTTCGTTCGAAAATAAATCTATAACTCTGTTTATTGGAAATGCATGGCTGACATGTTTATCTACATTAGACGAAGTGTCATGCACAAGACACTGGTTTGTACCTTCAAAATCAAGGCCACAATTATAGGTAAGAGCTCAAATAGTTGGGACTGTTTTTCATATCTGTTCCATAACTCTGTCATGTAAGGATGACAGAAATGTTCACCACCAAGAGATGATGTGTCTTGTGAAAGACCAAGGTCTGTCGATCCAAGATCAAAGTCATACTTAGAGACAATATGTCAAAAGTTGGGTCTTTTTTCATGTCCGTGCGATAACTCGAAGTTTTGAAAATTATTTGTAGTCATTACACCCCACAAAACAAAGTTTTGAGGGTGGAGTACTGGTGTCATCTTGTTCATACGTGCATGCGTCCGTTTGAAAATAAATCTATTACTCTGTCATTCACGGATTTACTTGGGAAAAACTTGGCAGAAATGTTTATTGTTTGAGATGATACGTAATGAACAAAACCAAGGTCCGTAACTCCAAGGTCGAGGTCACAATTTGAGGTCAAAGGAAAAAAAAGTTGAGTATATGTTTTGTGGACGTTCAATGTAGCTTCCAAAGGATCAAAGTTGCAAAAATATTAACCACATTGAGTTCATGGACTGCGTACGGCTCTCAACGGCGTACTTTAAACGTCAAGTTCACAGACAGAGGTTGTCCCCATTTTGTTGCCAATCTGTAACTGAATCATTCGTCACAAGATTTTTACAAGATTTTGAAACAATTTGGCACAAATTAGCCCCTCTTTTTTATAAAAACAAAAAATAATAGAAAATTTAGTGAAATGGTGTAGTGCAAACTTGATATTTTCCTTTGACATGGCGGTATTTTTTTGTGAAGATATTAATCACGTCAAGTGAAAGATATAGTTTTTGTCGTCTTCTTTTAACTTCATTCTTCTGTAAATTGGCATTGTCATTAAATGTCTATGTTCTTGTGTAAATTTTACCGTAGAGAGAGAGAGAGAAAACATTCTGGCGTTTAAAATGGTGGTTCAACAAAAAATATTATTCAGATCCCCTAGATAGGCCCATTTGAACGAATAAGGGGTATCCTTGCCCTCTGTTCAATGTTAGATCTAATCTGTAAAGGATACGTGCTGTTCTGATGCCCATGATACGAGTTGTTTACTCAGTATCAATGCGGTCCGCTCGGTGAGCTAATATAAGGTACCGGAATGATATGGGATTAGCATATAATAATCTATAACATCTGTACCGTAAACCCACTGTCTATGGCTTGCAACAGATCTTAAAAGGTACACAACTCGAGCACACACAGAATATGAATCGACATGCTAAAGAAAGTACGAGTTATTATTCCTGGCAGTCTATCGGAGTCTCTTTGGGTATAGTCAGACCAAAGAATATTTAACAAAACCAAGAATAGCTCCGTGATCTTGTGCTATTGGACAAAACTGATGTCTTTCCCATTTCAGGTGTAAACTCACCTATGACACGATAAATCTAAAAGATAAAAAAGTCTATATATAAAAAAGTCACCCTTTTCAATTACAAGGAATTTTTATCCGTGTTCACATTTTCTTGAAATCTTTAAATGTGCATTCTCCACAGAGAAATGCCAATTGTTTGTTTTGAACCAACAGCTTGCTTGTACGTATTTAAGCAAAATGTTTAGTGAATATCTGAAGCACGTCAATGGACTGCGTGTTCGATCCTACACTTTCACAATACTACATAATATAAAACTATAGTTCGAATGAGATGACAATCCGAGAAATCATGTATCAGAACTATGTAAACTGTGCTTGATTGAGAAGTAAGAGTCTTTCGCACTTAACAAAATAGATAAACTCTCAAATATATAGACAGGCAACACATGTAATTCAGCCTTTTTGTGGAACAGTTTGAATGTTGATCAAACATGTTGATTTTTTTTTTGCGCTGAGATAGGAATCAAATCAAGGATACGTAACTCAGCCGCAGAACCAGAACAGTAGTTCCTATTTTTTGTATTACCATTTGGAAATCAGAAGTTAGTAAACATTTTGAAGGTCACTGTTGGTCTGGAACAAATAATTATTATGTATATGATGATGTACTATGTACAAATCAAAATAAAAGATCTGTTCTGTTCTGTTCTGTTCTGTCAAATTGTGAACGAAATGGTCAAACCTCTTTCTTTCCCATGAAAACAATAACACAGTCAACTGACAAAAAGCCTAAATGTAGCTATTAATTTTTTACCTTGGATACTCTCATAACTGCAATTTGATCCGGTGTAAAATATATGAAGTAAACTAACAACACATGTGATTTAGCGCATGTTACTACGTGATTAATTGACTGTGCATAAAATAATGTGAAGGTGGCAGGCATTTCAAACGGTTGTAATATTTACTTCCATGAGTGACTGCAAAGTTGTATCTTAAAATAAGGAGCAAAATATAATTATTACACAGTTCATAAAAGTAATTAAAAATTAAATTAAATAAAGTTGGCTGCAAGAAGAAAAAAAATAAAAACAGTTGAAAAACATACTAAAAAAAAAACCGAGCATTTTACTCTGAAACTCAGAAGAATGGGGGTTGTAGAAGGATTTAAAGTTTCTGGATTATTTGCAAAAATTGCTCTAGTATTACTGCTCATTAGTGCACTGTTTGCCTGGATCGCTTACACGTGCACGGGTTGGGGCGAGGCGACATCAGGGGCCGCTGAAGGCACTCATTTTGGGCTCTGGCGCATTTGTTCGGACGATAAGTACTACCCAAGATGTTCTAGAACAGACGGCTGGGCTAATGGTAAGATTTAAATATGTATATATATATTTGTTTTAAATATGGCGCTAGATACTGAATTTTGTCAATATAAAGTTTCAGTCAGAGAAACAAAAGACATGAAATGGACGAATTCCGATAAACCCACTTCTTGCGACTTGAAACTGAAATTCCAGATATGTTTCATTTTACTGAAAATAGATCTGCTGAAAGATATTTAACAGAATATATGGTATGTGTACAAAAGGTACATGAACTGCTGTCGTCTGCTGTAGTGAAATACAGCGAATGTAAAAACTATGAAAAAGATTCAAAAAAGCGAAATTCGATTTGAAACATATTTAGATCCTTCATTAAGCTTATCTTTCTTTTTTGTTTTAATCTTTGTTTCGTTTTGTTTCTGATCTTTAATTAAGAACAATGTGTTTTGTTTCAGATTGGTTCGCGGCGTGCCAGGCGCTGGTGACATTTGGTTTCTTTGGTATCAACGTAGCTCTGTTTCTATTTATTTTGTACATGTTTGTACCCAGTTGTCAGAAGAATGGGGAAATTGCCATGGCAACCTCTATCATATGCACTGTTACTGGTACAAATTTGATATTTCTTTTAATAACATTGGATAACAGTATGATCAGACTTGTTTAAATTCGCGCTTAATCACTGGAATTTCATTAAATTAAATTCATTCAAAAATAAACGAGTTAATTCGTAAAACACTAACCCGCGGTTAACAGTTAATACAATGCGACACTTGTTCATAGAAAATAATGCAACATTGTAAAAACGAAGCTGATCGATTCATACATTAATAATTTCGCTGTTAAGTGAATTTAATTGTACATTAAATGTACTCTGCGTTAGTTTTTGCCAAATTTTATGGCTAGTTTTCCCTCATGAAAATAACAACAATTCACATTAAGGACCGGTTCATTTTTCCCACTAAGCTATTAAATAACCCTGTACTAAACTAAACGGGTGATGGTAAAATTTGAATTCAAATATGGCGGTGTATTACGGCACACTTTTAAAATGATAGACGCTTACACAGTATCTCTTTTTTGTACAATGATATTTGATACATTTATAAACTAACTTAACTATAACATGTATTCACTGTTATCGTCTCACCTACTATACGTATTAATCTTTGCAGAAGAATGGAAACTCAAACCCGAGACCTGTAATTATAAGTAAACCGCGTCATTTCTAAAGCACAGATTTATTTTCAGTGCGGTCTATCTAAATAGAGTGCGATGAGGGAGTGAATAAAAAGATAAAAGGTCTTTGTTTGTTTCGATTCCATTCGTGTCAAATCTTTCAGTTTTTTTCTCTGAAGATGCAAAACCTTTAATCAGTAAATGTATTTAATTCAGGTCTTCTGTATCTGACCGGGGTGATTGTATTTGCTACAAAGTTCAAGGAGAATTATATTGACCCCGCAGACACAGACCCGAGTTGGAGTGAATACAGACTTAGCTATTGTTACATTCTCTCTGTTGTGGCTTTGATTCTGGAGCTTGTGGTGGGAGTTCTAGCTATCTTGGACTCGAAGAAAGGCGAAACCTCACCGTCTGCTTGACTGATATAAATTTTAAGATGACTTTCACGATACATTTTAATTATATTTTTAAGGTACTTCATATAACAATGAGTTATTCTTTCTAAAACTTTTATTTAACCGCAGTTACCCAACTATTGTTCCGGTGGCTGATATCTTATATCTAGTACTTTATACCTATTTATAATCTGATGTGAAAATAAAGACAGCGTATAGTATACCGCTTCGAAATGATATCATTGAAATAAAAACAACAACAAAGAAACCCCACACAAACAAACAAACAAACAAACAAAAACAAACAAACAAAACACATGTTCAGAAAAACAGTGTGATAAAGCAGTAGTAATGGCTTACAGTCCGGTTCTTTGTTGAAAATCAAAAACGTGAATTAGGCAGAAACATTTTTGTTGCATCTAACAGGATAGAACCGTATTTTTATATTTTTGAATTTTATCTTTTTTAAATCTTCAAATGCAACATTATTTTCTAAGAGATATCTAGTATTTCCTTCTACACATCATTAGCGGAAGAGGCTTCTAAAACAATATTAGACCACTTATTCAACTATTTAGAAGCTTCATTTTTCTGAGAATCTCCCTCATTTTTCACATTGTTCTTTTGCCTCTCAATAAAAGAAGTACTTAATATTAGTAAGTTGTGTTCTGTCGTCATTTCCTGTTTACTCTCTGAGTAAAGAAGCAAGTGTTAGCCTGATTCCTTCTTCTATTCATTTCTTGCATGTCAAAGAGCAGCAACTGACGCAAGACATAAAATAAATATGGATACGCGTTTTGAAAATCAGTTAAATTACACTAGATGTCAGCTTGGGTGAAAATATTAAAAGTCATGATTAAGCTCCACTGACGGATTTTGAACTCGAAATCTCCGGGTTTAGATCTGCCAAGACTTTTGTTTTAAAGCTGAATTTAGTAACTGATTCTAGATAGCAACGTACAATTCCTCGAGAATATGTGCCTCAAAAATCTCAATAACAACAATGAAGACTAGAGGGGAAAACGTATAGAAATGCGTAATGAAAAATATTTTAAGTACGCACAGCGTGTTAATGGTTTACCATTCGTTCAAAGAAGCTAACATATCTCATCCGACAATAATATAGTGATGTTTAAAAAAATCTGATAAAGACCTAAACTTACTCGAGTCAGCTGACAATAATATTAGACTGAAAACAGAACAATAGATAGCTTCTGAATAGACATGTCCACTTGCTGTATCTTAGCGTGATGCGTTGCAGTGACCGGAACGCGCCAACAGGTAACGTTAGTCCTAATGACGTAGCCTTGAACAACAAAGTTTGGGAGGAGGACGCAATGGGTCTGGAATTTGTTGTGCAAAATATAGGATTGTACGACAAACTGGTTTGGGTGCTGTTAACGATTTCGGCGTTATTCGCTTGGATAGCGTTCTCATGCACCGGGTGGGGTGAGGCTGTGTCTGGCGCTATGGCAGGAACACACTATGGACTCTGGCGTATATGTACAGATCATACACTGGCACCAAAATGTTTGACTGTCGATGGATGGGGAAAAGGTACGTAAATCTAGACCACTTTTGAAGCATCACAAAGTTTATTATTTGATGTTGATTTCAGTCATGTGGAATTAAATTCACAAAAATAATTAGAACAGGCTATGTCTACAGTAGGAAATTTTACATGTATTACCAGAAATGTGTTGCATATCTTTTTCTGTGCATTCTTGTACCATTTTTGTTTAATATCTAAAACGGAGTTGTGTTTCGATTCAGGTACATGAGTATAATTATTTTGTTAGGCGGGGTACTCTAAAATCTGCGGGGCACTCTCAAATCTGCGTGTCAAACATGCCGATATTTCTGCTACAATATTAAAGAAATATATTTATAAAATGTCAATATTTCTCTGGTTTTATTTAGACTGGTATGCCGCAAGCCAAGCTTTGATAACATTTGGATTCCTTGGTATCAATGCTGCCTTCGTGCTCCAGACGATGTACATGTTCCTACCAAAGTGTATGGGTAGAGGAGAAGTCGCCATTTCAACAGCGCTAGTCTGTTGTATCACAAGTATAGTGCTTAGACAATTAGATTTTTATAATAGGTCGCTCTAGTTATATCAATTTTATTTAGCTGTTCGAGGTCGTATACCTGTCAAGAATCTATATAACTAATATTATAGTGCTTGTGGCTAAAAATAACCTGCTTTAGTGTAAACCCAGTGGTCGATAATCCATCTCTTATTAATCACTTGAGGACTCTTCTGTTTATCGGTGACATATATTGGCTATTGAAAAGGCCATTGGACGTTTCTGGAACTGAGACGCTCACACATCTTTCCTAACACAAAACAGTTCCCAAAGTTTCGGTGCTTATTCCCTGTTCTCCGTTGAAAACTGTCGTCTTCGTGGATGTTCAGGTGGGCTCCAACCAGTATCTCTAAATAACAGTTATCTCTCAATTAAGTGACCGAAACACGAGTTTAGCCTCAGTTACAACACCCTTGTTGTATATAGCCATATTGCATCTATATGTGTATGGAACTATCTGAAATGTATGTTTTGCCTCTATTTTTTTCTCCCGTCAAAACTTTTCTCCAATTACCTGACAGGCAAGAACAATAAAGAAAAAGCCAAGTAAGGGATGGCATATCAACACATTTATGTGAAACTGTTTGCTTTATCAATACTTCTTTTTTCGCACGGACTCTTTCTCGGTTGAGATAAGCTGTGTTTCTAGATTCAGTTAGAAAAAAAGAATAATAATTTGACTTTCATTGCTCGTGCTAATAGCTTGATCTTAGTTATATTGTGGTATACTGTTCTTTAAAAAAGAAAAAGAAAAAGAAAACAAATAAACATCACACTGGTAGTCAAGGTGTAGAAAAGGTGATTTGTTTCTAAAAACCCAATCGACATCGGGTGATCTAATATGCACACAGTTTCGAGTGACCTTGTCCAAAGGCACAGCCTTCACTTTAGCCGAGATACGTCAAAGCGCTTTTACATGTTTATACATGTTTAACCATTGCAAGTGACTTTAATTAGCGCATTCAGGCTTTTATAAGTCGCTTTCTTTTTCATTTCCTAGGTTTATTGTATTTGACTGGCGTGATTGTTTTTGGAGCAAAGTTCAAGGAGGACTTTATCAACCTCGGGGATTCAAACTCTGAGGCCGGGAAGTTTAAGCTCGGTTACAGCTTCGCTTTGTCTTGTGTAGCCCTGACACTGGAACTTCTGGCTGGCGTCGTCATAATATTGATCAATTTCAAGGCCACTGGAACAAACCCTGAGGCTCCGCCTGGTACCTGTGTCGCTTAGTTGTGTCCCGATCACTTAGGAACTTAGGAATATTGTGTGAACAATATCAATGAATAAAAAGCTTGTTCAGCTTCAAAATAATCATCGTTTGGAAGAGAAATCAAAATAAAATATGTCTAATTTTACGAAATTCTTTTGATTTATTATCGTTTTATCGATCGTTTTTTTTTTTTGTTTTTTTTTCTTTGGTGGGGTGGGGGATGAGTTTATGTCCCTTACGGCATCATCCACTATAGTGGCGAGTTTTCAAAATGCGACAGAGCGTCTATTGAAAATGAATATGCAGCAGAGCGTCTGGAGACGGAGATTTTCTGACATCATTTCTCTGCGACCCTATTTGCGGGCCCCGTTTCCGGCCTTAGTTTTAACAATGTGACTGGCAAATATATGTGTTTATAGGTAAATGATGTGTTTAAGTTGATTGTAATTTACATATAATTTTCCATTTTTTTAAAATAACGACAGCAATAAAATTGAGAATTATTTACTGCACGTAAAAACAGACTTACAATTCAGAATTCAGCGTTCTTGAATGGTTTTTGCCGTAGAAACATGTTTCACACTTCTAAAAGAATATGATAAAAGACATAACACTTGATATTTTAAAAATGAAACCTCATTTAAGTACATGTTCAACGTAAACAATTTGAACAATTCCCCAGAATTCATATAATATAATGCCAGCAGGCGTTACTAAATTAACTGTATTGCTCCATCTATCCAAGTTAATTTATCGCAGTAGCCTGTTGACCATTTGACCAACGCCCCATGGAAAGGCTAGTTATTTGAAGTTGTTGAGGGTAGTGCAAGACAAGAAAGCATCCCGTTTCAATGACGTCTCTGGTTCTTTTTCATGCTCAGTGTATAAGCATTGATATAAGGGACCTCAGTTTAACGTCTTATCCGAAAAAAAATAAGTAATGTTAGTGGAGGAGTGGGGAGCGAAATCACGACCCCTAGATTAACTGTTCAGCGCTTTACCACTGGACCACTGCTCCTGTAGGATGCCGGCTTAAAGAGACAACATGTTGAAATGTGACGATAAAAATGCAAAATACAGTGGTTTCATTTCAAATGTGTAAGTGCATATGATGCACACTGGAAATGTTACTGTTGTAAAATATAAAATTGTTATGGTGTTCTTTTATAAATATCCTTGTTTAGGTCGATTTACGATACTTTATTATTTCTAAAAAAGGTGATCTCAAAGATTATATTTTATAGTGTATTTATTATATTCTGTGCTTGTAAAGACTTATAAGATTACTTGCTTTGTCTACACACTGACAGTATTTACTAAAATGGACAGAAACATTGAAGCAAGAAGACAACTACTATCAATAACGCGAGAAATACTGCATCAACGTGTGATCACATGTACAATATCGCGAGAAATATTGCATCAACGTGTGATCACATGTACAATATCGCGAGAAATATTGCATCAACGTGTGATCACACGTACAATTCAATTATCTGGCATAACCCATTAGATGCTTTTTAAGCAGCCAACTTGTTTGAAATCATACGAAAGCAGTTATATTACATTTGCAGTACCAACAAGTCTGTTTGAATGAACATGCAGTGATTCATTTGTTCCGTTAAGAGAAATCTAATACACGAGCCAAAAACTTCATCCTTGAAGACAACACATTTATTAAATGCTTACAATATTTTATCCAATTACACAAACAACAAATACAAGAAACAAAAAATAAATACACACTCACTAATTCAAATTCACACAACATTAAGTCATTCACGCTTGAAGATATGATCAAAAGATTTTAGGGTCGGAATATATTGCACATGGATACTTTCCATATAATTATTTAGCTGTGTATAGGACTTAGCTTGAGAAGCAAGGGTTGTGCGGTTAGCCCGTGTATATAAAAACTACAAACATTAAGTCAAAAGTTGTCATTGTAAACGTGTACTGATGCAAATTTTTATCAACAATAAATATAAAATGGCGATAAATGGGTGAAACGATCATTGTGTAATATAAATAATAAACTCTGTGACAAGAAACCGGAGGAAACCCGACATTATAACACCTAAAACAATGTTTTGGTCATTGTCACAAAAAAAATGAATTGACTGGTTATATAGGCGCTGTAAAACCTCTTCATTGATGATATAACCTTGTCAATAAAAACCATCTCTTAACTTAAAAAAAAACTGACAATTTCTACGGTGTTATAGTTTATCCGAATGCTGAAACCCAAGCCCTGATATAACAAGGCCGGGCTAAACATTTTCTGTTGATATTCATTTCTACAAAATTAATAAAAAAACAAAAACAAAAACAACATCAACAGTGCTTTAATCCCATCGCCGTTACAGAGCCTTCATTTCGTGTTTTAATCAAAATGTATTATTTAAACGAATGGTGTCATAAAATCAAATATCAAGAAAATAATAATAATAATAAGTAAAGAAAAACAATAGTAAAAAACGTACAGCTAGCACGACTGTCACCATGGTTACGTTACCATACAATATCAAGAACACGCAGAAACATGGCGGTTTTGTCATACGGTATAAGATAAGTTAAAATCAACCTATTAGGCTGGTATTTTTTTCTCCGGGTCCGAGATTTATCTGTGCAGGGGACATTAATTGGAAAACCTCGGTTACACCTCACTTAACGTTGCTGAACACAAAAACCACTTTACTTTTTTTCTTGTTTTTGGAGGTCACCATGTTGTTGTTTTCCGAAAAAAGTTACAATGGCGGTTTACGTCATACATCCGAGATGTGATCACAAGAATTACCCGAGGTGTTCCGGGGTAATATGTTTAAGTTTATCTTCTTGTGGTAATTCTAACTAGTATTTCAGAAAAGTTTACCTTCGTATATTTGAAACTATGTCACGTACATACCACTGAACATTTATTCTACTCTCATTATTCAAAGATGTTGTAAGTATTGTCAAATATAAATATCCTTCTTTTTTGAAGTCTGAAGAAGTAAAATCACGTAAATTCCGTTTCCCATGTGACAGCTTCTCGGATTGTATTTAATCTGCAATATAAAATGACAATAAAAATAATGCGATTACTGAATGTATATAGACTACTTGAGATAGAGACACCTCCACGGAGGAAAATTATGAGATATCCTTTTCATATTTCAAGTAAAGAAATAAAATTGTAACTATTTTTGTTTGGAAAAACAAGTCTGCAACATATTCAAAAGAATGGCGGGAAGAATGTCTTAGATGACACACAAACAGATTTTGTCTGAAGACAAATAGATACATGCAGAACTTGGCATTTATCATTGGGTATGTAAGTTCTAAACGTACAAACCTGACTGAAATTCAAGGGGGCCACGTTGGCCAACATATCCTTCCCCTAGCATCGCTGTCCTTATTGCAAACATAATGGTTAAATACAACCTGTCATACAGAAATAAGACTTCTTGATCAGACAACCTAGTTTTTCATTCTGTGCAACTTAGTTTCAATCTCGAGCCTGCGTCAAGTTCAAGTTTTCCAATGTGAAAATGTTCCGACCAAGACACGCACAAACTGGGTCCAAAATGTTGAGTGTTCATAGGGTTTTCCATTGATCTGAGCTGGTACTTACATGACCAAGATTAAAATTCATTAAAAACTAGAGCTATCACTAAATGTGACTGATACCCCTGCAAGAATGCTTTGGAACTGACGAAGTTATAAGCAACAAAAAACTTTGTAAAAGAATTCAAATAGAGTTATGGTTGTGGGCAATTAAAGAAAGTTGTGGTTCTTGTACATTGCATTTCCTTTCATTGTGGTTGACCATTGCATGAAGTTGCATTGAATTCCAACAATTAGTTTCAAGTTATGCTCTGGATAAGGAAAACCAGCAAAGGGCAATGACTGTGCAAATACTGAAGATGGAGTTATGGCTCTTGAACACTAACTTCCTGTCATTATGCTTGACCATTGTATGAAGCTGCATTAAATTCCATTACTTTTCAAGTTATGCTCCAGACAAGGAAAACCAACAAAGGGCAATTACTGTGCAAATAGTGAAGATGGAGTTATAGATCTTGTACAGTGCACTTCCTGTCATTGTGCTTGATCATTGTATGAAGCTGCACTGAATTCCAACCATTAGTTTTCAAGTTATGCTCCTGACAAGGTAAAACCAACAAAGGGCAATAGCTGTGCAAATAGTAAAGAAAGAGTTATGATTCTTGAACACTGCACTTCCTCTCATTGTGCTTGACCACTGTATGATGTTGCACTGAATTCCAACCATTAGTTTTCAAGTTATGCTCCTGACAAGGTAAAACCAACAAAGGGCAATAGCTGTGCAAATAGTAAAGAAAGAGTTATGATTCTTGAACATTGCACTTCCTCTCATTGTGCTTGACCACTGTATGATGTTGCACTGAATTCCAAACATTAGTTTTCAACTTATGCTCCGGGACAAGGAAAACCAACAAAGGGCAGTAACTCTGCAAATTCTGAAGTTGGAGTTATGATTCATGAACACTGCACTTCCTCTCATTGTGCTTGACCATTGTTTGAAGTTGCATTGAATTTAAACCATTAGTTTTCAAGTTCTACTCCAGACAAGGAAATTACAACCGACCTGATCGACCGACCTCCCTCCCGACCGACCAACCACCAGGCGACTCCTTTATACCCCAAACCAAACTTTGTTTTAGGAGGTATAAACATAAAGACAAACATTCTGATCAAGTTTTAGGTTGAATGGGTAAAAAATGTGACCTCTAGAGTGGTCATGTATTTTCCTGATCCTAGCTGGTGGTTACTTGACCCCCTCTTATCCTGGGGACCTTCAAAACACCAATTCTTATCAAAATATCATGAAAATTGGATTTCCACCAATCAGAGCTGGTGACTGCATGTGACCCATTTTCAAATTTGTTCTTGAATCAAACATTCTAAACTAGTTTACTGATGACTGGGTTGAAAATATGACCCCTAGAGTGTTCACAAGCTTTTTTTATTGATCCGAGTTGGTCTCTTAGTTGTTAGGCCAATTTCAAATTTATCCACGAGATTTATCAAGACAAACATTCTGAGCAAGTTTCATGATAACTGGGTCAAAATGTGACCTCTAGAGGGTTACACCACAGGTCCAAGTTTTTAACTCATTGGTAAGCTCATCAAGAGTTTGCAAGGTTTTCCGATGATCTCAGTTTGGCCTTGTTTTTGACAAGACATACCCCAATTTCACAATTTTCTGAAAGATCATCACGCCATTCTGAGCAAGTTTTATGTGGACTGGGTGAAAATTGTGACCTATAGTGTATTTACAAGGTCTTCCTTTGGATGGTGACATAGTTTTTTCCCTAAAGTCCTTATTACCGTATATCATTTTGAAGTTTGAAGGCGAGTGTTTACCATCTTAGTCAACAGTAAGGTCGACCAGGACCTGTTGCTTAAAGATGGCATTTTTCTGTCATATGTCGACATGTAGTCATGGATCATTTTTGGTGTTATTTTTGTCTGTGTTATTGTTTCATACTTTAAATTTTCATAGACTGACCTTCAGTGGCTGTCTATGTGTAGTTCAGTAAGATTCTTGTCCTTGAGCATCCGACAAAAAATGAAAGCAAACTAACGGCACCTGTTGGTGTTCCTAAACAAGTTTCTTAGTGGAGTAGGGTAGGGCCAAGTATGGAATTCAAGAACCACGACCCCGTATCCTGGTTTATCTCCCCTTTTAAATCTTACACAAAGTTCACTATACAGATGTAAGCAGGAACCAGATGAACAATCTTGACAGGGGTCTTGATGGTGATGGATCTCAATGAAAAGGTTAACCAACACTGACGCCAACAGGAGGGTCATAACAATAGCAACACTTTTTTTCTTTGGAAAGTGTAGCTTAAAAACTACCTACAGTAGCAAAAACAGGCATCACAAATGTCACTGTGGACATGAATGATCTCACAAAGTCCCTTTATCTTAAAAACCTGAAAAATAAATAGCTTCATGTAACACAGTACAAATGGTCTATTGTTAAAGAAACAGTTCATGAAAATCACAACACTGACACCACGACAAAAGGTAAAATGATGACAACAATTGAGGCAGTTTTAAGTTGTCTATTTTTTGAGTATTCCTCTACATCTTGATATTTTTCTCATTTTATTTTTCTTATGAAAAAAATATACATATGTATGCAAAATCTTTCACCAAACCATATATGGTAACAATTATCATAAGTGTACAAAAATATAGAACCAGAAGAAGCTAGGCTCACTGTACTGACTAAGACCAAATCAAACGTTTTGTTTTCTTTGTGACGTGTGAAATTAACAATCTTGCTTTTGAACAATCTTGCATTAAATCCCAAAGTAGTTGTTCTTTAACCTTGTAAAATATTCAACTGTTTTCAACACTTGAAGAGCTTCACTTTTTTTCCCTCACCAGCTGGGCATGAAAAAATGCTGCTTAAAAAATATAATACAGATAATGGGCCATTCAGGGCACGGGTCCCTTAACGACCCTAAAACCCCTTAAAACATTCTGTGGTGGTTTCATTATTAAACAAATTTAGGAACAAGAACCCAACTCCCGTGTCCCTTTTAAACTAAAATAATCCCTTTTGAAATTTTATTTGTTTCAGTCTTATTCAGTACAATATACTATCATATTGCAAACAATTAACATTGCCAACTTGATTCAAATTTGTCTGCAAACATTCCAAGCCCAGTTTTTCATTTCATCAACAAAAACTGTTGCACTGCAGACACCGATATCTATAAATCAAGTTTATAATGGAAGAAATTCTTAACATATCTTTATAGAAAAGTGTACAAATATAACAAGGGTAAAATCAATATATAATATTGTTGAAAATACAAATTGATAGATTCTATAAACAGCATGCTGAACAATAAACTTTATAACGAATATAACACGAAAATACACGCCCCTGTTTGCAGTAATAATAATACACACAAAATAGTCTTTTAAAACTGGTACAGCAAAATTATAAAATTTCCCTGCATACAAGACAATGACTTCAAACAAATTTCCTCTTTGCTAGGTTAAACTGAACTAATATATCCGATTCTGAACAAGTCATGTTTTTTTTTTTTTTTTTTTTTTTCAAAATCTCCAAGATGCATTGCAGTCAAGATAAACCATAATATGAAGTAAATGTTCAAAAATCATTCAAATTAGAACAAGTGCACTGATTATCATAAAATACACCCGTCAAATAGTTACGGAATCCAGGGCTTTAATTTACATGTAAATTAAAGCCCTGCGGCATCAGATGACGATTGGTTGCAAGTGAACCAATGGTCTTAGTTAAAACCTATTTGACCCCTCGTATCAGACATTTATTTCTAGTACTGATAAAAGCTCTTCTACCGAGAGAAAGGACATGGCTTATTTGGTATCTTTTGTACAAAGGCTGAAACTCTGCAGCGCCAGGAGATATCCGACTGGCCAAAACATATTAACAGCAAATCTTTACCCTACTCAAGTGCACTGGTGGAGTAAAACTTTTCAAAGCAAAAAGATTGGTAATGTCTGGGTTTTTTAAAAGATACACATTGGTTCAAATTGGTATTAAGCACCAATCTCATGTCTAATGTAATTTCAAATATTCTCTAAGTATTACCTATATTTAATATGAATCTGGTATCCCCAGTACCCTCAAACAGTGTTCCATGAAGTAGCCTTGAAGTCCATCTATTGCTAGTCCTGTCTCTGTATCAATGCTAGACTTCTTTTCCCATTATAACCTAACTCACTGTCTTACAATGAAGGCTAGGTGTTCAGTATGTATCCCACAATAATCAGTGTAAGCTAACATCTTTCTTTTGAAAGTCAATGGCAACATAACCACTGAGGCAATCTGTATGAACCATGAACAATCTTAACTCTTGAGTAAGAAAATAAATAACCATCATTAAAATGGTACCATTATACAGGCAGTATTGTAGAATCCCAATTAAATTATAAAATGGCCCCAATTTATTGTCCAAATTGTACAATTTAGCTCAGAAATGGTCACAGGAACAGTAATATAGCTTACTGAAGCTGGTTTAAGAATAACAAACTTATGGGTTTCTGCTACCGAAATCCAATGCAAAGAAGTGCACAATCTCCAAGTGTTTGTCCTTTACAATACTGACTTTAGCACTACACAAATCTAATATGCAATGATGTATATAAAAAAACCAAACAAACTTGTAAAGCATTCATGTGACTGTTTGCTCCAATTTCGAGGTAACATGTAAAGAAGTAATACAAATGACTAAAATGAATGTATTTTCTTGCTTGTCCCCCCACCCCCTCTAAAAATACTGACTCACTCTATAAAGTTTTGGCATTAACAGTATATCAACATAGTACTTTGGTTCTTAGTGTTTTTACAGTCTCGCATGTGTGATATTTTACTTCCAGGACATAAAATTATCAATTAAAAGCACCATAACCTTATACACTAAAATTAACACACCCTTCTTACAAAAAAAAAAAAGAAATTTCTGTCAATCTGAACCAGTCTTATCTCCTCAATGTTTTGCCGACTAAATCTGAACAGGGTTAACACGATACTAGTGATTGCATACTTGCAGTTTTCTTTTGAAATTAAAAATGACAATACTGGAACAAATATTTCTTAAAAAAATTGGCAATAACATATAAAAAGTTTGGAGCAATATCATTGTAACTATTATGAAATAAAAGAGAAGTCAGGACGATACTGCTCTAAACCCTACATAACAAGTTAACTACAATAACAAGAAATAGAGAGAAAAAAACCAGCAATTTTCCTATAATATATACAGATAAATATAAATGTATAAATTATAAAAATATCAAGACGTATATTATGAAATAGGTCTATTCTTGTACGACTCGGTGCAAAATGTAGCACTTAAAACATATATATAAAAAACATTACAAGTGGGTCATGTTGGCCTAAATTAGTCACCTAAGTCAACAAGAAAACAACTTTTAGTCAAGTCTGCCTGATTCATGTTTTGAAGAAATTTTGATAAAAAAAAAATCTTAATCTGCACAAATCATTTCATAATCATTACCGGTATATAAAAATTGTGAATGTTGGACATAAAGTATGAGTATGAAGTCTAATGCTTTGGTACATATAACCAAGTTCCTCATTTTCCTTTTTGAAAATTTGTACTCTTCTTCCAGGTCACATTTGACCTTGATAACATAAAGCATGCATTCTGACTAGTTCAGAAATTGGTCCAAAAAATAAACTCTTAAGAATGTTCCCAAATTTTACATGTTGTCAGACAAAATGATTTACTTTAGACACCTGACCCAGCCGAGGCTGGCACCCCACAGGGAGTTAGAGAAATGAAATAACATTTTATTTACCTTTCTGGATGAAAAATGTTGTATCCAGTATAATTGTTAAGTAACAAGTAAACCTTCATGGACTATTGACAGGGGGTCATGATAATTTCAACAGGGAGCACACAGTGCTCAAGATAAGTCAAACCTGACAGACCAGTTAATTTCAAAAAAACTAAAACCATATTCTGATGTACTGACATGCTCAACTACAGTAAATTTTGCTGACAGTAAATGTGTGTTGCTGTTTACCTTTGCATACTGTACTTGTTACATTTTGCTCCCATTTTACTTTTACAGTAAAATCAAGCTTTGCAAAATTTAGAGCGATGAGAACAATGTGACAGAACATTTGACAAGGCTAAACATTTACAAGACATAACAATGACATGACAACAACGTCAGGGCCTGACAAGTACAGGGTAAACAACAGAACAGAACAGAACTAAGATAGCTAGCATAGTTCATAACTGCCCTTTCTATAATTTCCTGGTAGTTCATATAGTTACAATAAATTCAACAAGATTTGATGACCGAATTAACAGTCTCTCCACTGGTAGGCTAACAGAATAAATATCATATTTCATGTCTCTCACTCACACCTATTCCACCCAAAAACAAGTGCACTTTTTCTGTGTTATTCAGTTCCATATATGAAGAATTTTTTTCTGTAACATTTACTCTGCTAGCATGATGTCACATAGATAATCCCCATAAAAAAGCATTAAATGATACTGGTAAATTTCTCATAAAATCTGGAATCTAAATCAGTGCATATTCTAGATGTGTATCAGATAATTTTGCCAAACCATTATGATGGTAAAAGAAAAATTGTAACACTGATTGAGAATACACACACAGAGTATAGGAGTGAAAACAGAAAATGGATGAGACATTGTGCGTCATGAATAATAGGGTAACAGAACACAAGCTGAGACATGTGTGAAGATACTTTAGAAATGGTTTGACAATGAATAGTCCTAATATGTCACAAAGATGTAACATACACAAACACAAGACCTATGATACGACATATACATGTATGCAGGTAGGTAAAACACTGTGTACAACTGAGAAACAATAACAAAACAGACATAACATTTAAACATGTGGCTATTCACGGGAAAAATATAATGCATATATAATAAAGAATATCACACTGCCATACATGCCATATTTCTGAAGGGTCTCTCAGAGAAATTTTGGTTTGTAGACATCGATTTGGGACCCAGCAAGGGAAGTTTTAAAGAAGTGTCATTTAATCCTAACACACATTACTAAAACTACTAAAAACATCTTGAAAAGAAGTGTTATATAATAAGTGAACATCCTTTTATAAATATATATGTTTTAATTGTTTTATTATAATAATAAAACGTTGATACATAATTGACATCCTTATCTAACATTCAATAAACAACTAAAAAGATCCCTCATTGTTGTTCACTCAAATTATCTGACTGTATATCTTTGAAATTCTATTTCTTCTAAGGATCTGACAGCAATGGGGTCTCGAACATATGTGAATATCAAATTTCTGATTTTCACTTCACAATTTTACTTTCGAAGGACTGAGTATTTGCTTGAAGCTATATATAAAAATCCTTTAGTGGGTTTTTTAATAATACATTTGGATTGGCCTCTCTTCTTATGAAATGGGATGTTCAAAGGGTTTCTGTGCCAGGGAAACCCTTTCAGAATCTAAGAAAGCACTGGGTTGTTCCATAATTTTACTATCCATTTTACAAAACTTAAAAGATACAAAAGGTAAGTTCAATACTTTGTTAATTCAACTGGATCTATAGTGGTATGGCATTGGCAAACATAAACACTTATGATTTATCAGTCCATTAATTACACTTGAATACACTTTGTGTATTACAGTAACACGACAGGTACTCACTCCGTACCCCCTGGACTGACTGCAGTACTGATTAATAACATCATAAAACTTAACAAAACAGTAACTTAACTTTAATATTGCTTTGACCAGCGTAATTGGCAAAGAGAGGTCCTGAAGTGCAGCTGTTTTCCAAAATTTTAGATTCCCCAGGAGTTTTTGACTTAAAGGCACAAGACCACGAGATGGAGCAAATTTCGGTGAGATTTGACATCCCACTGGGAGACATGGCATGTAGGCACTGTCCACATAAAACAATTTTTTGATTTTGGTGAATACAATCTACATAATCAAGAACATTTTAAATGCTCTGTACGTAACATAATTTCTCAGATATTCCTGGTATTCTATGATGATATACAATATACAAATATGTAAATAAACTTTTTATAAACAGTAAAAACATAATTATATTTTTGTTATAAAATCACTTTCTGTCCAAACTTCCTGCAGAAACCACTTAACAAACTTACACTATCATATAATCCTTAAAGTAATAACATATCCTCATCTACTATTAAAAAATTCTGATGCACATGCATGGTTTTGACCACAAATCATCTATCACAGTCTTTGATTTTCATTTAAGGAAAACTTCAATCATTTACCAGTAACTTACTAAAGAGTTTGACTTATCAATTATTCTTGAAAAAGAAATTCCTGCCTGGTGCATAATTCTGGTTATACTTTAGCTGGAATTGTTTCTTAAACAGAACACTTACACTGCTGTGAAAAAAAAATCTGAGCATGTTCCCGACAAAAGTATGGTCTACAATAATTTTACATAGCGGCACCACAATATCTAACTGAGAAACTTGAGATGTGAGAGTATGGAACACATTTTGTACGAACAAGGTTCACCATGACACCAACATCACGTTTGTCATGACACAGTTGTACCAGAACTAGGGGTGTTACGATCACGAGACTTGCTTAAATTGTACTTTTCATTCACACCTTTTTGACCGACATCCTGCCACACTTTTAAGTTCTTTTCTCGTCTAAAGGTCTCCCATCTCTCATCATCTGAGTCATGAGTCAAGTATCGCTGACCAACAAGCTGCTCCAATTTTCTCAGATCACACCATGTTTGATAATCCTAAAAATATTGACACTGGTCTTATACTTATTCTATTTAACATCATTTTTATTTTCCATGATATATGACGCAGCAACTCAAAACATAAAGGCAATAAGCTACCATAAATCATGAAAGCTAAGTAAGATAATTACTTTTTTATGAAACAGAAAAGGTGTGCAAAGATTTAGTAACATGAAAATTAATGTCCATAACATATCACATTCAATCTTGCAACAGCATTCATTTCTGATTAATATCTGCCTGACATGAAAATAAAGTAAATTTATCAAAGCAACATTTCACGAACTTATTACAACAAACATTAGTTTGCTGAAACATTGTACACTGAACATAGTGTACACTTTTAAAGAATATCTCATAATTTTCCTATACTGTTACTTCTAAGACTGTATTTGTATTATACTGCATGTTGATTTCTTACCTGTAACCAAACATGTGACAGTGACTTGTCCACAGTAAGTCTTTTTCTCATCTTCACTTGTAACAAGTTACTGATCAAATCAATAGCTGAAAAGAAAAACGGAATTCATGAAATTTTGCCACAGTATGTAAGGAAGATACCACCCAGTCCAACACTGTATGCAATCTAATAAATACATTTGCTTGTACTAGAGATTACTTTAAACATATAACATATGCAGTCTTCCATTTCAGGACACCTCTAGGATGACCAAATTATGTTTAACATAAACAGCAGCAATAACAAAACTTAGTTATGTCTAGACTTCTAGGATTAGGTAATCTTGACTTTTCCTGTTGGGTATGTTTTGATTTCTTACGTTACATCCTGAATTTTATTTCGGTATGTTCTGGTAGTGGGTACCTCTTGGACTGACTCCATAAGAAAGGGGCATTTAAACTTTGCAACACCATCAAGCTTCACAAAAAAGTCACTTTTTAGTACACAAAATACTTTGCTATACAAAGTCTCTGGTTAATCCTAGAAAACTTTTTTTCATCACAAACTTTTTGAAAATGACCGCCTATAGGGCCTTTGAAAAAAACACACAAGACTCTGATATTGACTGTGGAGTGGATCATTGGTCCAGTGGTAATGCATTGGACTGGCAATCCAAGCCCCCCCCACACACACACACTTCTTCAACTAACATTACTAATTGTCTTTAAGATGAGACATTAAACCGATGTATCAGTGATATATACTGAGCATGGAAAAGAAGCAGAGGTGTTTCTGGAATCACAGACTTTGCACTATGGCCCAAAACAAAAGAGAGAGAGAGAGAGAGCGAGCGAAAGAGAGAGAAAGAGAGAGAGAGAGAAGAAACATGACTGGACACAAGTTACCTTCCTGTGAGATTTCCTTCCATGGTGTAGGTGGGTACATAAATGTTGCATTCTGTATCTGATCACTGATCTCTTCATCTTCATTAAAAGGGAATGTTCCACTTAAACTGTGACAAAAGAAGAAGTTAATATTACCTTGGAAGTATCAAATGTAGTTGTATGTAAAATAAAGAATTCTGATTCTGTACAAAATGTTGGTTAACTAAACATTATCAGTCTTCAAAATGAAACAGAAAAAAAATCTCTTAATGACACTGACAAGCACAGCAACCGTTTTAAGCTAAAGATTTTTTACATAAGAATTTTTCACACTAATTATAGTTACGTCTTTTTTGTAAAAACAGATATTTTTGACATAATTTTTTCCTCCAAATAGTATGGGTTATAAACCTTTTCTGAAGCTAAATATCTCAATGTTCTTCTCTATCAATTATTTAGTGTGGACATTATTACTTATATCGTTAAATGAAAGCCTTCAGTGACCAGTACCAGCTGATAATGATCAATGCTTGTTGCCATGGCAAAAGTGTTTTCTAGATAGACAACATACCTTACATAGACAACAACTCCTACAGACCACATATCCAGGGACCTGTTGTAACCCTTGCTCTTTAATACTTCTGGTGCTGGAAATATTTAACATGTAAAATTGACGGATGAATGCTAAAAAACTATCTACTTCTTTATCTTAAAGTACTTAGAGGTCTTTCACATTCACCACTTGAAATGTGTTATTCTCAAAATGAAACATCCATGATTTTTATATTCAATATGCTTTGGTACAGTAATAAAGCATACTTCTTGTCATACACCATGTGTTCATTAAGTCTTTCATAAATCAAGTTTATGTATGGATCACAGATTATCAAGTCCCACATCAATCAAGGAAAACTGAGGAGACAGGAATCAAGACTGTAAAAGACTGTAAGTATATTTATACTGAAGTTCTAAAATAGCTTTTTCTTGTCTTTTTGATCTCTCATTTTTCTATCACTATTGTTGTTCCATTTTGGATGAAAAGCCATTTATTCCAAATGAAAACTTTAATAAGTGATCTTATCAAAACATGTTATAGTACCAACAGTTAACTAGTGATTTTACCTAAATATGCTGGGGTACCAACAGTTAACTAGTGATTTTACCTAAATATGCTGGGGTACCAACAGTTAACTAGTGACTTTACCTAAATATGCTGGGGTACCAACAACTGACCTCCTGAAAGACTTTTCACCGATGATTCTTGCAAATCCAAAATCACACAGTTTCACCTGAAAATTAAACAAGAAAGATTCTTCTTTGTTCAAATTCATACAATTGAATCTTTCTAAACTCTTCACACCAAATCTTTCATACTACAAATGTATATGTTAACCTAAATATTTGCAGCACACTGAAACAGCTTCCATGTAACAAATCATGATGACTCAAATTCTGAACAAAACAAAGCACACTGGTTCTAATATCCCTAAGACTTCATCAACACCTCTCACTAATATCAACACCTCTCACTAATATCCCTAAGACTTCATCAACACCTCTCACTAATACCCCTAAGACTTCATCAACACCTCTCACTAATATCCCTAAGACTTCATCAACACCTCTCACTAATATCAACACCTCTCACTAATATCCCTAAGACTTCATCAACACCTCTCACTAATATCAACACCTCTCACTTATATCCCTGAGACTTCATCAACACCTCTCACTAATACCCCTAAGACTTCATCAACACCTCTCACTAATATCCCTAAGACTTCATCAACACCTCTCACTAATATCCCTGAGACTCCATCAACACCTCTTACTAATATCCCTGAGACTTCACCAACACCTCTCACTAATATCCCTGAGACTTCTTCAACACCTCTCACTAACGTCCTTAAGACTCCATCAACACCTCTTACTAATATCCCTGAAACTTCACCAACACCTCTCACTAATATCCCTGAGACTTCATCAACACCTCTCACTAACGTCCTTAAGACTTCATCAACACCTCTCACTAATATCCCTGAGACTTCATCAACACCTCTTACTAATATCCCTAAGACTTCATCAACACCTCTCACTAATATCCCTAAGACTTCATAAACACCTCTCACTGATATCCCTAAGACTTCATCAACACCTCTCACTAATGTCCCTAAGACTTCATCAACACCTCTCACTGATATCCCTAAGACTTCATCAACACCTCTCACTGATATCCCTAAGACTTCATCAACACCTCTCACTAATATCCCTAAGACTTCATCAACACCTCTCACTAATATCCCTAAGACGTCATCAACACCTCTCACTAATATCCCTAAGACTTCATCTACACCTCCCACTAATATCCCTAAGACTTCATAAACACCTCTCACTGATATCCCTAAGACTTCATCAACACCTCTCACTGATATCCCTAAGACTTCATAAACACGTGACCTCTCACAGATGATTTCATAGGGTGAAAAGCAAATTTCTTTTTGGTACTACCTATTCAGTCACTCAAATGTAACCAATTGTCCATCCTTTTTTGAAAACATCCGCTTATCTAAAAAACTTCACATCACATTATGCTATATACTGAAATCAAGTCAGAATCTTAAACATCTTACAAAAAAGTCTGCAACTTTTCTTGGGTTTTCATTATAGTTAAAAAGATTATAAAGCTAATACTATACCTGTGGAAATGCTGTTTCAGATGAAAGTAGTACATTCTCTGGTTTTAGATCACAATGCACAATGTGTTTTGAGTGTAAATGCTTTAAGGCAACCAGTATCTGAAATAGCATGACTTGCATTAGTACTTCCAAATGCCACTTACAAGGGACAAAGATCAGTCATTTATACATGTATACAATGAAATATAAAAAATTATAAAATCATTGCAGTGACATATTTTGTATATTTATACAAATAAATGGTGACTCTGAATAACTGATGCCAACAGCAATATGTAATAGATTCATTAAAATTTTGATATTTGATGCAGAAAACTGTTTGTGTACTGAAAACAAGGACCTGCTGTGTTAATTCACTGTTTCTGTGATAAAATATAGTGGTTTACTGCAAAACGATTTAACCAGGGATGAAAGTTTGTAGAATTCTAAATGGGCATAGTAAAACACCACAGAGACTACTAATTGGCTGAAATTTAATTTTACATTTCAGCATCCCCCAGCCCCACCTCGACACATACTGCTGACTAAAACTAAGAAATATCAATAGTAATTATATTAAAGTACTTGGAACGACCTTAAGAAAGATGAGACATGGTAATAAAATGACTGTAAGTATTCATTAGACAATCAGCCATTATGATGCTTTAAATGGCAAACTGTTATGTTCAGATGTGTAAGAAGTTGCTAAGCAAACAACTGTAATATCAAAGAAAAATACCTATCCTAAGTTCTCCCAGTTATTCTTTTTTTCTTTTTCTTTTTTTTTTCCAGTATTCTATTCCAATTCTAAAGGATTCTTAGAAATATTTCTTCATCCACAGAAAAATAATGACAGTCTTTAGGCATAATGGAAATTTTGTAGTTAATTGAATAAAATAATGTCAAAGACTAAACAATTCTGAAATTGACAGGTTACTGCAAGTTTGAACAATGTATCATGATTATACATGTATAACCTTTTCTCATGTGCAGAAATATTGAAAAAAAAAAGAGAACTTGTCCACATAACCAAAACTAACACTCCTAGGGCAATATTTGGACAGGAAACATTTAGATCTCTATTTTTATTTGTAACATGCTGCATACTCTATAGGGACATTAAAACTGTATTTTGTCTCTGTACAGACACATTTTCATGGAACTCTTCCAAGTGTTTCAGGATGCTAAGTTAGAGCATGTATGGTTCACCTGTGATACAAGGAATTTAGTGACTCTCTCACTAAGTCGACCACGTGGACTAGATAAAATCATCTCTAACATGTCTCCTTTCAACTTTTCCATGACAACAAAGATCTGAAAATATAGAACAAAATGCAAATTAATTACAGTCTATTTAAATCTCATCAAGGTCATACAGAAGCTCCTTTCATGACAAACAGAAGCTTTCTGAATAATGACATCTTTATGTTCTCATCTTTCTGTGGGAAGGCTAAAGAAATCTAAAACCCTTTAGTTATGTAATCATAGCTTGAAGTTTTTGATAATTGAATTATTTATCCAAAAGATGCTATTTTATCACAAACTGTTTCAAAACCAATTACCAAGATGTGTCTGTTTGTTTCTACTGGGATTTAATGCCAGATTCATCCTCTTTTTGGTCATATACTGGCAGGCAGTCCAACTACATGTGACAAGTGTTCCTTTGTAACCAACTAGTTAACTAACCAATCTCTCTACAAGAGACTGACTGCTTCCTCACTTAAAATGGAGGTGAAGGACAAATGACCTTTGGAAGCACGAAATCAATTATCATGGAGAAATTTAGATGACCCTGACCCTGGTGGGATTTGAGCTGAGAGCCCCTGGATTGCAATCCCATGCTCTACCAACTGAGCTCACCAGGTCGGCTAAGCACTGCTGGAGGTTGAAGGTTCAAATCCAGTCAGCAAAACTGAACTTCCTAATTTCTCATTCTGGCTAAGCACACTGGCTCTTGTACAAGAAAAGCAGAATTGTCAAAACTATATATCATAAATTTCACGATCCCCTTTACCAAGGCATATTAAAGAATGCTTACCCTTTCTGGTGTTTCAAACATTTTTTCCAGATTCACTACACCAGGATGATGGAGATTCTACAATAACACAATAAAGAGGTTTTACAATCTTTTCTATTTTTTTTTTTTTTTTTTTTGAAAATCATAATCTAAATTCATACTTTTAGTATAATATACATGGACATTACAACTTCTTATCGAGTTTCCTGCATCATGCCATTTGTAACTGGACTACTGCTAAACATACTATATGAAAAACAGAAATATTAAATCTCTTTGCTTGTTCCAATAAATGTACATTTAAAAAAACAACAACAACAACTAACAGAAAAAATTAAAATGCAAGTGTTTCATTTCTGAGTTAATGAAATATACTGACTTTTACATATGGTACTTCAGTTTATAATTGTAATGTGGATTTTTTCCAGAAGGGCACTGTGCAATTGTCTAAACTACCATCAGCAACATTTTTATGCTTATTCTTACAGATTATTGATTGTTAAAAGCAATTTTAGAGAAATTTTGCCAACAGCACCAGTTTTGAAGCTAATTCACACAGAATATTAAACTGTCATCAGGCAGTTTTCACAGAAGCAACATTTTTCATGCTAATTCTTACAGAGTATCAAATTGTTAGTTTCACCAACAATTTATCTCGACAGTTTATTTTCATTTATCTGTATGGTAAGTCTCTAAGTAATAATTCAAAACAGTATCTCATTTCCTATTGAACAAGTGCTTAAAAACTGCCTATAGCAAGCCATATAAAATCAATTTGTGCAGACAGGCTACAATCCTACAAAGTGTTACCAATATTTCACTGCTGGAGGAAAGGAAATAAACAAGAAAAACTGCAAGAAATCTCTAGACTTAAGAGACAATCATCGAAAAATCCATAGATTTAAGAGACAATCATCTATCCACAATAATTTAAAAGCCCTGCCAGAACAGCAGTTTTCTGTAATTAAATGTTCTATGAGGCTTCTTGTCTTTGATACAACACATGTTGTTGTTGTAATATAGAGAAACTGCGTGGAATCTAGACTGTTCTGTGGCCACCTGTTTGTATCAATTTTCATTATTCTTATCGACGATCACAATTTTTGCCTTTGTCCTCAAAATGCATTTCCTTCACTATAGTTTTCATTTGCAAATAAAGAATATTTATAATATATAATAGTTATTTTAATTGTTATTCAAATTACAAGAGCCTTTAATAAGTGCCTTTCTGCAACGGGGCTTCCTGTTTTTGATACATCATGTTGTTTATGTAATACAGAGAAACTGGGTGGAATCTAGACTGTTCTGTAGCCACTTGTTTGTATCAATTTTCATTATTTTTATCGACGATCACATTTTTTGCCTTTGTCCTAAAAATGCATTTCCTTCACTATAGTTTTCATTTACGACTAAAGAACCAATCAAAAAGGAACATTCTGAATGAATCAAATGGTAAAATCTTAAATAAAGTCAAAGGTTAAGACTGAGTCAAAAGCTAAAATTCAGAAAAAAAAAGGTTCTGTTATTATGACAAAATCATTATAAAGACAACTTTTTGATTGTCGACACTGTACGTACTGTTCTACTGACAAAAGCACATTCAGTCTGTCTTAAGACACTCCTTGTCCTTCGTGACCGCATTTGTTAACTTGTGATAAATGTCACTAGAAGGAAGTCTAGACTCAACCTTATCATGCTAGAGTATTGTTCCAACTTCAAATTAAGATTTTAGGATTGTATTATTCTACTAATGTAAGTCTACTTTGTTCAAATTATTTCCATACATTTTAATAACAACTTGCATTAAGTCTGTGAGACATATCAACAAGAATTGTGGTTTTGTAATGAAAATAAGATCACACTTTCTATAGAGGCCATGGAAGTGCCAACATGTGTATGTAAGAATATAAGGGGTGTCTCTGAAGTTTGTGAACTTTTTGTATACTTAATAATACATGGTTTATTGGTTTTGAAGTAAGTTTGGTTATTATATGTTTAAGAAATTAAATAAAGTAAAAATTGGTAATGTCTTATATAAAGCTTCTACTGTGTTTCTACAGAGACCAATATATGTTTGTGTAGCACACACCCCTTGCTCAAAGATCTTGCATAGAAAATGTGTTCCTGTTCATGGAGACTATACTGAAAAAGTGTTAGTATTTTAATGTTGTACTGTGTGCCACATAGGTTTTAGAAGGGTTTTTTTTTTCTTTACGTTGTAGTCAAACCTTATTTGTCTGCTGTTTTATAATGAAACTTAGCTGAGATATAACTGATTAATGATTAACTGATTTATCTGATTGCCTGGTTGTCCTTTTTGTTCGAAAATATACAAAAAGTCCATAAACATCTGTGACAACCCTCATTTATCAAAGGCAATATATTTTATTATTTAATATATGTCAGCGGTTTCGTCTGTTAGGTAGGCAGGTAGCTATTACCTGCTCATTATACCATAGTGAGTGATAGCAATTTTTCTTTGACTGTGTATGTTTCAGATACACTGTGTATTTTTATCCAGCACTGCTGTGTGTGATTCCTGACCTAACCTCAAGTGAAAAAGACATCACTAGTTTTCAAACTCTGGCAGAAAACATTTACATCGAGTTTTTATCTCATGAGTAATTAGAAAAACAACTCTTAGAACAGTACTTAAGTAAAATGCATCATTACCTGAAGAATTGAGACTTCATTTTTGAGTTGTGCTTCTTGTTTGGTTGGAAACCTCATTTTATCTATGACCTTAATGGCCACCTCACAGTTGGTCTTTCTATGCTTTCCTGTAAAATGAATAAAAGATCAATTAACTCCATCCCTAGAAACTTTTAATAGGTTTCACATTGACTGAAATTTCAGTAAGCAAATCACTTTTGTATTTGCTTTTCTACTCAACATTCTAATTAAATTGACAGATTTAAACAAGCATTCAAAAACCAATGTGAAAGTTGTAAGTAACTTACAGGAAAGTTCTTACATTTTATCATAGGTTTGCGCCATTTCAACAAATAACAAAAAAAACAAACTTTTTTTTTTCTTTCACCTACTGATTTATTGTCAAACATGTTTGACCTCTTGTTATTTTTTTTATTTTATTTTTTTCTTACAAAGCAAAAAGTTTCTTTAAACTACCTACCTCCATATACAATACCAAACTGTCCAGACCCTAGCACATCATCAGGAAATATTTGGTATAACTGACTGATATCTGGCTCCTCCGGGGCCCCTGCATTGTTAGCTTGACCATCTGAATAACAGAAAAAAAATATTTGCATGTTTTCAGCAAGTAATTAACAATTTATTATAAGTATTCCTGGAAAATAATTTAGTAAAACCAAATTTTTGCCTATTTTCCAATGAAATCAAAATTACATTTTGTCTGTAAAATTGACAGAATTGTTCTAGCTGAGTAACTTGAAAGTAATCAGAGGTACATTGTATCCATGATTACATACCAAGTTTGGCACTGTATATCTTTGCTACACAAAATGTAGAGTTAGCTAAAAATGAGATCATTGCTTTACACCTTATCCCAACAAGGAAGGGTGGAATTCGACCAGTGCTTATGAAAACCATGAATAACAATGTTAAGTTCAGATTGATGAAAAAAAGGAAAGAAATGAAAAAGATTGGTCATAGACTGGTAGATGATGTCACATCAGCCAACACTGGTTTGATCAACCGCCTACAACTACATTCTGATATAGAAAGTGCTTGGTACTTTAATGGTTCTGTCTATGGAATGACACACACCAAAAATCGTATTAAGTTTGACTTATATGACAACATAAATGAAGTTATTGCTGCATCCAAAGCCCATTCCAACAGTGGAAGGAGATAAAGTGAACTCAGACAGACAAGTATAAACATTGTATATTATAAAACATTTCTGTTTGTTCTGATGTGTTTGTTTTCTGTTTGTTTGAACATGTTTTTCTTTGTTTTGTTTTTTCTTTCTTAACAGAAAACAATAATGTAGTTTGTTATTGAATCCTTAGAATTAATATTTATTTTCTAAAGACCATTTAACTATTGCTATGGTCCTTTACAAATTTCATTCTAGTGTTGTTGTTTTTTTTATACATGTGAAGCAAGATTAATCCTACTTTTGGGAAAACCCAGGTAAGCTAAAATGCATAAAATATAGTGCTATTTTTAGAACAATCTAGGTTTTCCAATAAATTTACAGCTATAGCCAATTATAGAGTACTCTGCTTTTATAAATCAGTGACTTGTGTGTACTGTTTTTTTGTGTAAAAGATTGAACAATAATTCATTTTTGTTACAATGCTGTTTATTTTTGTTTTGTTAATATATCTTTTTACTTGTATGTTGTTGAGTTTGAAGTGTTGTTTTATTTGGTTTATATAATATTAGTCAAATGTAGTTGTTACTTGAATTGTATTAATAGAAGGAAAGGTATAAATGAATCAATATACAATGGGTAGTCTCAAAATTTTCTGTTACAATTGCCGTGGTTTAAATGATAGTATTAAAAGACGTGATGTGTTAAATCTTTTTCAAACTAAAGAAGCTGATATACTTTGTCTGCAAGAAACCCATTTTATAAAAGATATAGAAAAGAAAATTTATTCTGAGTGGAATGGTTTATGCTATTTTAGTCATGGAAAATCAAATGCCAAGGGTGTAGCAATTTTATTTAGAAAGAATTTAAATATTAAAATTAATTCAGTTAAAACCGATGATAATGGATGTTATATAATTTTACAGGTATTGTTTGACTCTTCTACTTTTATATTAGTCAATGTTTATGCACCTAACATAGATAGTCCAAATTTTTTTAAAAGTATTTTTGATGATATTGATACCTTTAATGAGAACGACTCCCTAATAATTTGTGGAGACTTTAACCTAGTACAAAATCCTGAATTAGATTATCATAATTATAAATCAAGAAATAATAATATTAAGGCTAGGAATGTTTTACTAGATATTATTGAAGAAAAAAAACTTGTTGACCCATTTAGAGAGTTACATGGTGATGTCAAAAAATATACATGGCGACGCACAAATCCTATACAGCAAGGTAGACTAGATTTTTTTCTATTGTCAAGTGATTTGTATCAATATGTAAGAAAATGTGATATTGATATTAGCTATAAGTCTGACCATTCAATAATATATTTAGATATTTGTTTTGTTCATGTGACTCATGGAAAAGGTTTATGGAAATTTAACAATGCTCTTTTACAGGATATTGAATTTTTGAATATTATTAATGAGAAAATAAATGAAGTAAAATTACAATATTGTTTACCAGTATATAATATTGATTATGTGTTGGATATAAAAAATAATGACATAGAGTTTGTTATTTCTGATGATCTTTTTTTAGAAACGCTTCTTATGGAAATAAGGGGTAAAACCATTTCTTATAGCTCTTTTAAGGTCAAAGAAAGAAATATTTTTGAAAAACAACTTATGGATGAAATTATTTATATTGAGCAAAATTTGACAGATGACAATAAAGAAAAGCTTTTACATTTACAGAATGAGCTAAATGAGTTAAGATCCAACAAAATAAGAGGAGCTATGATTAGGTCAAGGTCAAAATGGATAGAATGTGGAGAAAAACCTTCTAATTATTTTTTAAGTTTAGAGAAATCACATTGCACAGAAAAAGTCATACCTTTTATAGAAATGGATGATGGAACATTTATTTATGACCAAAAGGATATATTAGAAAAAACTTGTTCATATTATGAAAATTTATATAATGAGGTAAATTTAACTTCAGAATCAAACATTGATAGCGAACTAAGAAATTGTGTAGTTACTAAGTTGACAAATGATGAATCACTTAATCTTGAAGGTTTACTCTCATATGATGAAGTTTCTTTAACATTAAAAAATATGAAAAATGATAAAAGCCCGGGTTGTGATGGCTTTACAACAAATTTTTTTAAAACGTTTTGGAACAGAATTGGTTATTTTGTAGTTAGGGCTATAAATTATGCTTATAATGTAAATACTTTTTCAAGAAATCAAAAACTAGGGACAATCACATGTATTCCAAAAGAAAATAAAGCAAAACAATTTTTGAAAAACTGGAGACCAATAACTTTATTAAATGTTGTTTATAAATTGGCATCTGGTAGTATAGCAAATAGAATTAAAGGTGTTTTAGATATTTTAGTGTCAAAAGATCAAACTGGATTTGTTAAAAATAGATATATTGGAGAAAATACTAGATTATTGTATGATATAATGAAATATACTGAAGATAATAATATACCTGGTTTAATTATGATGATCGATTTCGAAAAAGCCTTTGATACATTATCTTTTAAATTTATAGAAAAATGTCTTTTACTGTTTAACTTTGGTCCTATGTTAAGGAAATGGATATCATTATTTTTATATAATACTGAAACTTGTGTTATTCTAAATGGTTTTTTATCTACGTTCTTCAAAGTTAAACGAGGCTGTAGGCAAGGTGATCCAATTTCACCGTATATTTTCATTTTATGTGCAGAAATATTAGCTATTAAAATAAAACAATGTAACGATATTAAAGGTATACATATAGATGGTGAAGAATATAAAATTACACAATTTGCAGATGATACATCACTATTGTTAGATGGTACTGAAAAATGATTAAAAAATGCTCTAAAATTGTTGAATAAATTTTCAGAGATTTCTGGACTAAAAGTAAATTTTGATAAAACCAAAGTCATTTGGATAGGTTCCCTTAAGTACAGTACTAGATCAATCAAGACAAAATGGGAACTTACATGGGGTGATACACAGTTTAAATTGCTAGGTTTGATATTTGATGTAGATTTAGACAAAATGATTGATTTGAATTTTTATGAAAAACTAAAACAGGTAAAAAATAGTATAAGTCATTGGAAAAAAAGAATGTTGACACCAATAGGTAAAGTCACTGTTGTTAAGTCTATTTTACTTCCATTATTTACACATTGTTTTACAAGTTTGCCAACTCCTAGTGCAGTATTTTTAAAGACCCTCAATGATATATTTTATGACTTTATATGGGGAGGCAAGGCAAAAATAAAGCAATCAGTTATGACAAAGACATACAAAGAAGGTGGTCTTAACATGGTTGATATTTATAGTTATATACACTGTTTAAAGATAAAATGGCTTAAAAGGTATGTTAGTAATAGTGATGGAAAATGCTTTAACCTTGTAAAATCACTGTTTAATATTGATAAAATTTTTGATACTGGAAAATTGTTCTGTGATTTGATTATTAATAAGATAAAGAATAGATTCTGGATCGATGTTTTGAAAGCCTATATTGTACTTATTGATAAGCTTAATATAGATGATATTGAACAAGTGCTACATATGCCACTATTTTATAACTATAAATTGTTAACAGGAAGTAATATTTTTTTCGTTAAATCTTTATATGATCATGGATTTAGATTTGTAAAGGATATTTTAAATCAAGATGGAGAATTTTTAGACTTAAGTTACATAGAACAAATTACATGTAAACCAATTAATTTTATACAGTATCATAGTTTGAAATTGGCAATAAAAAGATACACACAAAACCTTAATATTTGTATTCAAAATGACTTACTGTATGTTCAGTATCCTATTATAAGTTGTTACATCAAACCTATTATAGTTGTCAATAGCAATCATAAATATGTTTATGAAACCATGGTAAAAACTATAGAGGTACCAACATGCCAAGAAAAATGGATATCTTACTTTGGAGACATTTCCCTAAATTGGCAGTTTATATATGGTTATGTATTTAAATGTACCAAAGATTCATACCTACAATGGTTTCAGACAAGAATTATTCACAGAATATTGGCAACAAACTCTCTTTTATTTAAAATGAAAATAGTTAATTCTAAAATGTGCACTTTTTGTGAATGTCAAGAAGAAACACTGATACATTTATTTTGGGAATGCAAAAAGATTCAGCCAATATTTCAGTTTCTGAAAGAAAATATACATAATTTTGATACCTTTTTTAATTGTAAATCTTTTATTCTCGGCTGTGAAATAAATGACTATAGATATGATATTTTATTTTTAGAATTAAAAAGATATATATATTTGTCTAAGAGAAAAAAATTGTTACCTACTTGTACTGGTTTTAAAAATAGCTTGAAATTAGCTTGGAATATTTATAAAAATATAAATTTGACAACAGAAGAAATCAATAGATGGGCAATTGTTAAATCTCTTATTGTGTAACTGAAATAACTACATCAAAATTTGGTTATTCCACTAATATAAAAGAAAACAACTTCAATGCATACAAGATATTTCTTTCAGATGTTAATTTTGCTTTTTTTTCTTCGTTTTATAAACTAAATAAATGATATAGATGTTGATCTTATTAATTACATGTATATGCGTTAACTGTTTAATCATTATGCAATGTGATATAATGACATAATGTATACGATTTGTTTGATATATATGTTGAGATGTTTGTATAATTACATGACTTGATTGATATATACATTATGATTAAATTATATTTGCAATACATGTAAGGTATGATGGGGATGCCCTCGACCCCGTCAGACCTATTACGAGGAAAATAAACGGGGTTACCCAGTTGGGGCCTCAAAAAAAAAAAAGTTTGGCACTGTAATTGAATAAATTAAATTACACATTATTACATAAAGATCATTAATTGAATATGCTTGATTACTTGTTAAGTAATCAATTACAGGTAATAACATTTAGCTCAAATCCTGCAAAACACATTTCAATAATCTGCATAGAAAACATACATATGGAAATAGTAAATATAAAATAGATAAATAACTGCTAACAAAATAAATACTGAAATAAATTATGCCAAATATAAGACTGTGTATTAAAAGACAGCAAAAATATTTCACATTTGTAAAGCTGACAGACAACATTGACTGACAGAAACGAAGACAATATTACAACACGATCATTAATAAATACGTAATTATAACATGTACATGTATACTGAATAACAATTTATCTAAATCCACAAACTATCATTAGCCATTATATGTATCTTTTAATTGTTGTAAGCTGATGAAATGTTACTGACTTTCTTTCAGGCATTTTCAGGGTATTAAAAAATGAAAATGTGGAGATAAAAAGTTGCTAAAAGAAGTTTTAAATGTATAAAAAAAACTTCATTTTCTTACAATTAATAATTTCGTACTGATAAACACACAGCAATTTATATCAAAAGAAATAATACTGAAATATGAATGTGATCTATATTAAGGAAATAATACTGAAATATGAATGTGATCTATATTAAGGAAATAATACTGAAATATGACTGTGATATATAAAGAAAATATTATTGAAATTTATCTGTGATCTATAGAGGAAATAACACTGAAATTTGACTGTGAAATGCAAAGTAAATATTACTGTAAAATATGACTGTGAAATATATATATAAAAGAAATAAACTTTATTATATATTTATAAATGAAATATTGATGAAATAAAATGTGTAATTTCATTTCCCGTATTTTCACTGTAAAAATTTATTTTTCACTGCAGTGAAACATATTTTCCGTATTTTCACTGGAGTCTTGCCGGACTACTTTCTTTTAAATTCAGCCAATACACAAAATTAAAGGGGAATTCTTTTGAATCGTAAGGTCAAAAAAGAGAGAAAGTATATAATAAACAGAAAATTCAAGTTTTTTTTTATAAATACGGGATTTATTTTCATCTTGTGGTATGAAAATTATCATATTTCATTCGTGGCTATTGCCACTCGTTTATTTTTATACCACTCGATGAAAATAAATCCCGTATTTATAGAAAAAACTTGAATATCCTCTATATGGCTTTCATATATTAAGTAAGCCATACTTTAAAATTACTGTGATATATAAAGGAAACATTACTGAAATATGACTATCATATACAAAGGATATAATACTGAAATATGACTGTGTTATATAAAGTAAATAATACTGAAATAAGACTGTGATATATAAAGAAAATAATACTGAAATATGACTGTGATATATAAAGGATATAATACTGAAATAAGACTGTGATATATAAAGAAAATAATACTGAAATATGACTGTGATATATAAAGGATATAATACTGAAATATGACTGTGATATATAAAGAAAATAATACTGAAATATGACTGTGATATATAAAGGATATAATACTGAAATATGACTGTGATATATAAAGGATATAATACTGAAATATGACTGTGATATATAAAGGATATAATACTGAAATATGACTGTGATATACAAAGGATATAATACTGAAATATGACTGTGATATATAAAGGATATAATACTGAAATATGACTGTGATATATAAAGAAAATAATGCTGAAATATGACTGTGATATATAAAGGATATAATACTGAAATATGACTGTGATATATAAAGAAAATAATGCTGAAATATGACTGTGATATACAAAGGATATAATACTGAAATATGACTGTGATATATAAAGAAAATAATGCTGAAATATGACTGTGATATACAAAGGATATAATACTGAAATATGACTGTGATATATAAAGAAAATAATACTGAAATATGACTGTGATATATAAAGGATATAATACTGAAATATGACTGTGATATATAAAGGATATAATACTGAAATATGACTGTGATATATAAAGGATATAATACTGAAATATGACTGTGATATACAAAGGATATAATACTGAAATATGACTGTGATATATAAAGGATATAATACTGAAATATGACTGTGATATATAAAGAAAATAATGCTGAAATATGACTGTGATATACAAAGGATATAATACTGAAATATGACTGTGATATATAAAGAAAATAATACTGAAATATGGCTGTGATACATAAATTAGCAGTATATATTAAAATGCAGACGTAATATGTAAAGAAACTGATAACCAATTTCAGCTGGACTAAATACTGTAATGCAGCTATAATCAATAGTGTACATGATTCAAGTAGAAGACTCAATGTACATACAGACCCTGGAACTGTCATTTAAAATAACCGTATAAGGTAGAAAGCTTGTGACAACTAGAACTGTGTCCATAGGACACGGATGCCCCCACTATGCATAAGTGCTCATAAACAAGAGCATGTATATTCTGTATAAGATTTAGGTGGGGAAAATTTTTTTTCTGTAGCTGCAAATGAATTGAGGTGTTTTGTATATTATTAATGCTGTCCTTTTATTTCAAAGTTATTTTATACTGAAACAAGGGCTGTCGGATGGACAGCTCGCTTGACTATTCTTAGTTCTTGAAGGTATAATAAAAGCCTGAAATTAAAGATTTTTCAAAGTCTTAAAAGGGGAATAACTAATAAAAATGCTTAACAGAGTTATGGGCCTTGATGGAATGACACAGTCTACGGCCAAGTTTGAACCAAATATCTGCAGTAGAAAGGGAAGAAATAGTGAAAATGAGAAGCTTGCCCTAAAACTTTAACCCGATAGCCACGCCACAAGTACAATAGACCTCCTTATTCTTTGAATAGTTGACATAAAAATGTTGTAAATATTTATGTACTATGAGGAATCACATTAGCCAAGACGAAGAAAGAGACACACAAGTAATTACATGTTGCTGATATTAAAGTAAGCAGGTAAAATTTAAAAAAAAATCAACAAAGGGCCATAATTCTGTTAAATTTGGTCGCAGCAAAAATTCCTTCCTTTACTTCCATCTACACATTAAGGTTGTTCATCCCTGGAAGTTTAAGCAAAATCGGGACGTACGGAGAGACATACGGACAGAAGGACAGACGGACGGACGGACAAGTGCAACGCTATATGCTCCCCACTTTGTGGAGGCATAAAAACTGGGACAGGCCAAATAAACCACTGAGCAAATCATACCTGAAAATCACTTGAAATGTTACTACTATTTTTATACCTGAGAACTACTTCTGACTGACTTTTCTGATAGCTGAAAACTACTTAGAAATCTCTATTCTGACACCTGAAAACTACTATTCTAGTACCTAAAAACTACTTGGAAATGACCATTCTAGTACCTAAAACTACTTGGAAATGACTATTCTAGTACCTATAAACTACTTGGAAATGAGTATTCTGACACCTGAAATTTAATTGGAAATGACTTTTATTAAAATATCTGAAAACTACTTTGAAATTCCTATTTTGTTTTTCAAAACTACTTGGAAAGTATGCATACATGCCGTTCTCCCGTTACTCGCCGGGTTCTCCCGATATTAAGACCCTTACCCCGGCGCCCCGGCGAAGCACCCAAATCTCCCGATAAATCAACATTTTGCCTTGAAAGAAAAAAAAATCCATAAAATTCGTTGAATCCAGACAGTATAAAAATCTGCCAAAAACGAATCCACAACATAAGTCCCGGACCGTCTGTGTATATCACACCTCGCTAATCCGTTGCAATGACACCCTAATAAACTTGTCAAAGACCAAATGACCGTGAAAAATAAGTTCGATAATTGATAGCTTCTGTCGGTGCCTTCGAATTAATAAATGAAATCCTTTAGCCTAATGTTTGCACATAGCACTACGTCAGCCCACGTGTTCGTAGAAGTCGGCTCCTTTGAAGTCAGTTGAAAGATGAACGACCTTTACACAGTTACTTTTGAGCTGAATTAGCGGTGCGTTTTTTATGCTCCATACTGTTTGATGTTTGGAAATTGAGTAACAAAGCGAGTTATTTTCGAAATACACCATTTAAAAGTGTATTTTTTTATTTTTATGCAGTTACACACTGCGTCAATGTGTAAATAAAACAGAAGGCGGTAGGCAATTATTTTGTATTCGGAAGTCTTTTGTACGTATCAATCCAAGGAACAAATTTTTCATTCAGTGACGACGACGAGTGACCAAAATTTCTACTCGTCCTGTATCACTATCACCTAGACCTAGGAGAAAAAAGATCAACGGTACTGTGCGGTTAAAAAGGCGCAGTGCTCCCCCTTACTCACGCTTCCGGTTTCGTTTTGACAGCGTATCACATCTACATCTACATGGAGAATTACTGTCGGTAAACTGTGACGTTATAATATACACTTCCATCGGTATATTTCTTGCAGTCAGTGTTTGCACTCGTTCTGCAGGACAGGCGATCAGATATACTCGTCCTCATACGAGCGAACTTTTTTTTTTTTTTTTTTACCCCGTTGTGATGTCCAAAAACCCGGCGATTTTCCACAAATCTCCCGTTAATGATCCAACCCTAAACGGCATGTATGAAAGTATGGTATTTATCCTAATTAAGATGTTCAGGAGTAAAGCAGTTTAAGGGTTGGGCACTTCCACTCAAGGATAATTTTCAAACTTTTTTCCCTACGGCATTAAACGTATCTTTTCACAAATGCACCTACTATGCATACTATCACTAAACTTTCACTTATACAGCCAATAAAACAAACAGCAAGTTAGTGCAAACGTACATACATCAGCACTAGACTTCTTGAAAATGACTATTTTGAAACCTGTTTACTCCCTTGAAACAACTTGGAATGAAAATTACTATTTTGATAAACTACATTAAAATCAATATTTTGAAGCCTGAAAACTATTTGACAATTACTTGGATAAGACTATTTTAAATACCTGTAACCTACCTAGAAATGACTTGTTTTAATACCTAAAAATTACTTTGAAATAAGTTTTTGATATCTGAGAATATCCATAAAAAGAAATGACTTTAAATACATGTACCACCTTTATTACTGTTTTGTTCGACTGTACTTTTAAACAACTAACATTTGAGTTACCATTGCTTTTTACTAACAGACCTATCAGGTCTAATATTTCATATAACAATTTTGAACATTATGTTAAGAAGGACTGTAAGTTTTGCTTCACTATTCTTTTGCAAAGCACTACTAGTTTTACCTTTCCACTTCTGTCCAGCCAGTTACACTTTCAAGTTTAGGTCCAATATTCTATGCTTTACATAAAGGGACCTCACGAAGTTTCTTCATTGTATATCTGCAACTTCTCTATCACAATACTGAACTAGCTAAATACTTCTTTTTTTTTGCAACAGAGGCAATTCTTCCACTTGAGATGTTTTTAATACTGTTAAAAATCTCACCTATAAAATGTATGGTGGAATTCTATCAACAGCACTATCCAGTAAATAACTAAATTTCATGTTGGGCGCCAAATGTAACAGGTGGTGAAAAATTATGGCTTGAACCCAGGGCCTTCCACTTACAGGGCATACACTACTAACTAAGCTACCAAGCCACAAGGTTCTGCCTTATCAATTTATCACCTATAAACCTGTACCCGGCTACATACAGTCAGACAAAAAAAAAGACAACTGATTACCCAGCAAAACATTAAAGACTGACTTGGGCCATAACTAGAGACAATATATTGTCAGTCAATCAGAAAATCAATATAAAATTTATATCAAGGTAAGGAAAATTAATTACAGGGAATTCAAGATGGCTAATAACACCACTCACATTAAGGACCATCACCTTTGTTGCCACATGATACTTTAAGAATACAATCATAACTGAAAATTACCATTAACTATTATTGGTACAGTCTATTATATTTTCTTGGAAATTCTCTGAAGGGAGTGCTTAATGACTTTGATATCTAAAAGGCTAAATTTTTGTTCACTTATTTTTGCTGTTTCATTATCTTGTTGTTGTGTATGCAAGTTGTTTTGCAACGAACATTAGATTTATCAAAATATTTTATAAACTGAAAAATAAATAGAATATGCAGTTCCCGGGTCTGTTGTTTATAGAAATACATTTTACATGAAATACAAGAGAAAAGAAGAAAGCAGTCATGCATACATTTAGGTTGAGTACCCTGGTTAATACTGGATGTTGGTGTTACTGGCATGAGAGCCTGTCGTATCGCATGTTCCCAGTGACGAGCCTGTTCCAGCCCCTTCCCACTCTCCGTTGACACAACAAGGCTGCCCTCCTCTGACCCGTAGAAAGGATCCTCACCAACATAATATATCATGTTCTGAACACGTATTTCAAATACATGTGGTGCTCTTGGAAACTCATTACTTGGGTCCATTTTGAAAGTTTCAATCCCAATTATAGCATTTAAGGGAATTTCCTGAAATAAAATTGACAAACATATTAAGGCTTTTAAGTGAAAACAAGCCTTTTTAGATATCAATGTGTGATCAGACTAGCCACAATACATCTGTAAGAAAATCTTATCAGCTTCAATCTTTTTTGATGATAAAACTGGACAGATTGAACAAACAATTCAAAAATACATATGCTAATATATATAGTAAAATTTTCACTTGTCAAATAAGACTTCCTGAAAAGATTATGGGCCACTCAGGAAATTATCTCACAACTGCCTTCCCATTCCCGTGGGAATTATGGCATAGCTGTCTAGGAAGAAGTTTACCAATGGACTTAAAAGTAACTGACATAAAAAATGGCTACCAAAACAATAAAAATATACATTTACATTGACTAATACAAGTGTAAAAGAAATAAACTATAGAAAAACAGTTTGTAAAAAATACACAATTTCTGTGCTAACTGACAGGTAAATAAATAATTTTTATTTGCAGAAAAGACAAAAGTTAGTTTGTTTGGCAGGTAAATGATTTCATATTTAATATGTATAACCTCAATTTAGCTGAATTAAAAAACATATGTACAAAACAAAGTAAGGTCAGGCAGACCTAGAACATCTGTCACTTATTACCCCAATGACAAAACACTCCACTTTGGCCAAAGCCCTATTATATATTATTACATATTATCATAATTGTATACCCTTACATAAAACATCTTGTTACTAAGCAAATCGAGGTTCTTTTTTCATACAACTTATCTCATTCAATACACCACGCTGCATTATGTATCAAAGTCTTACAAGAAAATAGCTATTACTGAGATGAACTATTACAAGTCTACACAGGAGAGACATCGGTTCACATTCACTTGTAGCTTATGTCTATTCTCTTAAGTGGCTGCCAAGAAAATTATGACATATACCATTATATGTTTGTCTTTATGAAAGATAGTATTCTTTGTTTCGGACCATCCAGTTTGTCTGTGAATAGAATTACTTTGATATGCAGATATTGTAGATTATTCACTTTGCATGCCAGCATTATTCCAGAAACATTTATGTTATTTGTATTATGCTACAAAAAGTAAAATGAAGGTTCCGTAAACAATGACAGGTATTGATTTCATACTGAAACTATTTTTGATCTACTGTAATTGTAATTCCCGTTAATCTAAACAAACATATGAAGAAGCATCATCCAATTTTGGAAACAATTCTGTATCCTTGTACATGTACACCCTTAAGGCACTGGCAAACAGCAGATCCTAGGACATTACTAGAGCTATTACTCTTCCAAGAGCAAGTTTTTAATCTTGGGAAAAGAAAACTGTCACAGGCAGCCAGTAAGAAAGGCATGGAAGACAGCTGACTCTCTTTGAATGCATGAAGTCCATTACAATAAAGGCTTTGCTGATGGTCCTATTGTTTGCAGAAGACAAGCATAATTTAAACCTGTTTCAGGGTGACAGTTTGAAGTTCTTTTTTCTTTCAAAACAATGTTTTCATAAACCCTTCCTCAGACAGATGTATCTTTTGGTACAGTCATTTGTATGCTGAGACTGTTGCTATTCAAAAGTACTGTTTTACAGGACCTTCTTAGCTCACAATTTGCAGAAGTTGGTTGTTTTGCATTTTCTGAGACAAGAAATAAATATATAGGCACCATATAAATCAGTCTTGATTTTCTTTCTGAACAAGTAAATTTGTGAGCTAATGCTCACTAGCGATACCCCCGCTATCAGAAATTTGACTTTCATAATGTAATTTGCATTTGTCATATGTATAAAGAGTGTCAAATTTTTCCGAGTATTTACCTGAATTTAATACAACTTCATCCAAGGCACAGCTAGATGGATATGAAAATGGTCAGAATAATGAACAGGTATTACATCTGTGATTTCTGATTCATCGAAGTCTTTATTCACAAAAATACGATCAAGTGAACCTCCTTTCCTGTGTGTTGGTAACTTCTAAGTATTCGGTAAACAGGAAGTAGATGAGCAAGGAGCATATGATCGCTTTATACCATATGAGAATATAGGATAAAGCAATATGCAAAATATCAGGCTGCTGCATCTTATAGTTGCTGAGAAAACTGTGACGGAAATTGTGAATGTATGTCAACTATGTGTAAAAATCTAAGTATTCGGTAAACAGGAAGTAGATGAGCAAGGAGCATAAAATCGCTTTACACCATATGGGACTATAGGATAAAGCAATATGCAAAATATCAGGCTGCTGCATCTTATAGTTGCTGAGAAAACTGTGACGGAAATTGTGAAAGTATGTCAACTATGTGTAAAAATCTAAGTATTCGGTAAACAGGAAGTAGATGAGCAAGGAGCATAAAATCACTTTACACCATATGGGACTATAGGATAAAGCAATATGCAAAATATCAGGCTGCTGCATCTTACAGTTGCTGAGAAAACTGTGACGGAAATTGTGAATGTATGTCAACTATGTGTAAAAATCTAAGTATTCGGTAAACAGGAAGTAGATGAGCAAGGAGCATAAAATCACTTTACACCATATGGGACTATAGGATAAAGCAATATGCAAAATATCAGGCGGCTGCATGCTCTAGTTGCTTAGAAAACTGCGACGGAAAATAAAGATGTTGTTTGGTTGATGTAATGCACCTATATAGTGACAAAATCTAAAAATATTCGGTAAACAGGAAGTAGATGAGCAAGGAGCATAAATTCGCTTTACACCATATGGGACTATAGGGTATAGCAATATGTGAAATATCAGGCTTCTGCATGTTATAGTTGCTGAGAAAACTGCAACGGAAATTTGTTACGGACAGACGGACAGACGGACACACGGACAAGGGTAAAACAGTATACCCCCCACTTCTTCGAAGCGAGGGTATAATAAACTGTTAAAAAGGTCCTAATTTGGTATTAAAGCCACAACTGAGAACATGATAATCCATACTCTACCCTTTCTTATCCAACCCACTTTTTCTGGGAAGGCAATTTTTACTATTCAAATATTCTTAACATCAAAGGCTTATAGGAAATCAGCTGAAATAGAAGATGGTTTGGGACCTTCAATTTCTTAGAATTGTGAGGGTTCATTTCATGGCTTTTCACAAATCACTGACACTAAATGAAAAATCTACTTTTTAGTAATCACATACCTTATAGTATCTTGATGAGTTTTCATTCTGGAACATTGTAAGTGATTTGGTGTCTAGTTTCCAATAGTGTCTCCTTCTCTGTGAATATATGGTAACAAATATATGACCACTAGCAGTTGAAGCTAATTATCTTTCTTGCTACAGAAAAACTTGACTGTCCTTCAGAGCTCTAAATCCAGTTCAGAAATGCCAAGTATACACACTTAATGCAATATATGTTGTATGTATAATAACACCTCTACATGTGAAACCAGCATTCCATCATGGAAACCTGGTATTTATCAACACTTTTCCTGAGCCACAGAATCTTTGTTTTCTTTCTAACTCATGTATTTTGTGAACTGTACACCCCTAAAGCATATTTTGTCACTAATATGTAAGTTCCAACCAATCTAAAGAAATAGGATAGACAACATTTCACAATATTACATAAAATGTAAAACTTGAGACTTTAATGTGTGATGCTTCAGCAAGTGTTCAGGAAAAGTAATGACAGTAAAAAGGTCACAGATTCAAATCTCTTCAGCAAAATTTAAGTATTATTTTAGCAGAATTTCAATATTATCTTAGCAGAATTTGAATGCTATTTCATGTTTTTCCGAGCCAATGCCCAGGTTAAAACTTCATGAAGTGGTCAAAAACAGTACCAAATATAGTAACAAAGAATAAATTTTTCTTTTCATGTAACTGTAAAAAAAAGTTTTTAAAATCTAAAATTCACTTGAATTCACAAACCTGACTATCTTTGTCTGTGCAATGTACCATCCAACCCTCCTTCAAAACCTTAGATCCTGTTCGTTTAGTGTGTTTAACAGACTGGACAATTCTCATCAATGGTATGTTACTGCTCTGTGTGGGGCTGAAAAGCAAAAAAACACTTGAGACTTTATAAGTTTTCTATCACAACTGATGAACAATATTCGTGGGTGTGTTTCCAATGAAAGGTCTGACATCACTAATGTACCAAAGGCCTTAAAAAAGTAAGTGGACCTCCTTTCATAAACATACTGCTACATATCTTAGTATTTACTTCTATCAGAAGAGTTACCAAGAGGTTCATGATGGGCCTTAAGAGCTCACTTGAGTACATATACAAGCACTTTTACAGTACGAGTAAAAAATCATAACCTTCACTTTCTTTAATCTATTATTTCATGGACTTTTCATTCAAATTAAATAAAAAAAACTGCGGACCAAAAACAATCCATACCAGTCACAAAGACAATGACAACTGACTCATGTAAATTCAGTTAATCAAATAAATTTAAGGTTATGAGGCTGGTGAGGTAAATTTCCTACAGCGTAAGCTTCAAAACCACACAAAGTAAAATTTGCTGCATATTCATGTAGGGACATCCTTTTAAATTACATTTTACTTCATCTTCTAAGACAAAAACACTACTTGAAAGGTCTCGTTAAAAGTCTATTGCACTTTTAAGTGATCAAATAAAGGCTCATTTCTTCGAAAAAATAGCTCAGTCAGACATTTTTCCAATTAGTTTACTTACAGACAGGAAGACATTTTTATGACAACTGCATGAGAAAATCTCTCGAAAAAGAAAGAAGAAGATACATACACTGGGAGAAGCTCAGTGGTGCTTCAACATGTTGATGTGAGAGAAAATATTACCTCAATGGTGGCTTCCTGTCACTGTCATCATTGTCATTATCATTCTCAAGTAGTGACTCGTCTTCTGGAATCTCTGAGACCTCGGTTCCATTTGTGCTCTCGACTTCTGACACGTCACTCTGTTCAAAGTACACTGAAACATAGAAAAGATTTTTATTATGGTACAAGTCTCCTAAAAACAAACCTACATAAAAAGTTTATAATAAAATAATCCCTTGAAAAATCATAGCAGATTAACTTTTTTCATTTTAAAAATCATGACAAATTATCTGACTATTTTGTTGAGTATATATATATATTTTTTCAGCAGCAGCTGTAACTTCTTTATGGAAAAAGCTTTTTGTGTCTGGAAGAATATAAACTGTCTCAGGTTAGCTTTTCAGATAGTTTATAACTTGACAAAATACTGAAGACATTCTCATAAATGCACCTTATTTTATAACTATTTTCAAATTCTTGCAACTTCCAGGCATACAGTAAGCAATATAGCAGTTTTAGCCTTACAAAGAGGGAAGCCCATCAATTTGTATTTACATAACTTCAGTAATCCGGGGCAAATAAACTAATTATATAGAAACATAGTGATACCAAATTTTAATGATGGCACCCTCTCACAATTCAGTGAGGAACCTTGAAGAACGTTGAAACAACTCTTTGTCCAAAGACATATTTTGTGACTTTGCTGGATTAACACAGTGGAGTAACCATTTCAAAGGTTAATGATATAACCACTGTGTTATGAAAAAGCCCAGAAAAATTATGATGCCAATAGTTTCTCTCTTGAAACTGGAACTGGTTTGATATGTATAAAGAACCTTCAGTTCTGACAGACACCCCTTACTTTTAACTGTTACTATCTGATAATCAAACCTGTTTACCCATGGACAATGGACGATATCTACTTAATGAAAACAGAATGATTAGTATTTCTTTGCGATACCACATACTTTCACCACTGGGTAGCTCCCCAGCACAATCCTTGTGTACTTGTGGTGCACATTTCTTGTGGCAATTGAATTTGCAATCTGAAATATAATATATTTATCTTACTTAGAAAGGATTATGTATTATAACAAGCCATCTGTCAGATTAACCACTTATTTTTGCGTATTTGGTCCAAAATGAAAAAAAATAGAATAAAAAAAACTGCCTCACCAGACTTTGCAATAATAAATGTCTTACACTAGCAGCAAACAATTTTGATTTAAATTCATTTAGATATTTTTTGGAGCATCAGTTCAAACTGTGGTAAAAACACACACATATGCAGTTCAGAAGACAAATCAAGATTATATTTTAAATGAGACTAATTATAAGATAAATTTAGTAAAAGTATAACATGGTCATTTCACGTCCTGAAACATTCAGGCCACTTTTGAGTATATATTAACTGACCTTTGCATTGTACTCCCTGTCTAAAAAGACCTTTAAGGAGTTTTCTGCACCACATGCACACAGTGGGGCGTGTATAGTTGTGAACAATGAATGTGTGTGGCACTTTGATGCGACTTGCAAACTCTCTCTCTAGCCAGATTGGACGACCACTCCATGACTTAGATCGACTGTTACGTCCTTCAAGAATAGGCTGTCCAGGAACAGTCAATGTCTGAAATAGCAAAATGAGACCACAGTCTTAATAGAAGAAAAGTTTAACTGATAACAGACTGACACACTCTTTACAAGTTTGTATCAACATACAAAACACGCATGGGGACAATATGCAATGTTCCTAACGTACACAATATTAGAATCTTTTTTAAGCATGAAACTTAATTCTACAAGCACTAAAACAAACTTCACTGTAAAGTTTCACAGGAGCTGATGAACAATTAAAAAGCAAAATTTTGGATTGACTTCGACATCAGTCAGACAGGAAGTGCCAAGCAGGTATAAGATAATTACATTCTAGTCTTGTGTCTATGTTACACGATCTTACAAGGCAGGTTCAGTCTTGCTATTTTTTTACACAGTAAGACTTGACCACTGAAGACAAGATGCTCTGAAAACTGATGAGGATGTTTGATTTCTTTTCTCTCCATACTTTTCTCTGGATAAATCTCTCAGCTTACCAAGATGAGATTTTTTTTAAACAAAATTTTTCTCTGGTTTTTAAACTTTCAAACCCTTTAGTGAAACAGCTCCATACAAGTCCCACATTTTTTGAGGGCTTGTCATTATGAAAGAATGTTTACATGTAATACACTAACCTCCAGCATTTTTTACCAAAGGTAAAACACCATGTTAATGCTTTGTAAAGTTGTTAACATTTCGTGATGAAACTCATTACAGTTCAAGCCACTAAACTACTTGAAGCCGAGAAATCAAATTGTAGATGTAATTTTATTTGGACTTCACATGCAACATTGATTTTTGTTTTAACATTGAATGGCATGAATTTTTAATGTACATGCAAAACTTATGTGCTCAAGAGAATAAACTTAGGAATTTCAGGAATATAATAGATTTCCATCATATTATAGAATCATGTGGGTACATCATAAAAGCTCAGCTTGATTTGCACTTCCAACAGCTTCCTTATAAAGGCACACAGTATCTAATAATTCCCAAACACATGCAGCTTTTACTACATCTAATAGTCTATATAATGTGATTCAATACTTGTTATACATGATATGAAACTTGTTGTCGCTTTTGCAGATTCTGTGGTCTTTTATTTGACAAGACAAACTGAACAGCTGATTTTTTTAAATAAAAATATATTATAATAATAATATAAAAAAATATATATATATATAAAGTTTCTCCAAAAATAAATTCTGCAAAAACAAATACTGTTTCCCAATCTGACAGTGGGGCTTGAACAATTTTAGCTGGAAATCATCATCACAAAGGACTGATATTTTTATCTTAGTTGTCGAGTTTTACAGAAGTGTCACAAAGCAAAGAAATATAATGAGCTTGAATGATGTACATGTTAATGGGAGATTGTTGAAATCTGTTTCGTTAGTGTTACTTTACTTTGGTTTTTTTTGTTTTGTTTTTTTTTACCTATGAATTTAAACTGTACAAAAATTGTTTAAAAATTGAAAACACTTTTTAGGGCAAAGGTGTCATGTGGGAAGTCATTTTTGATCTCATAAGAATTGTTTGAGTTATTGGCACAAGAAATTGCAAACAGACAGATGGATAGACATATGTACAACATGAGCCATACCACAGATGACCCATTGGGCATATAAAAATACGAAAAAAAAAAGCTCATAAAAAAAACTCCTACAGTATGTTCAATTCTTTTGTAATCTATCTTTATTATCCTGGCCTTTGGAAACCTTAAAGTTGTCTGGCAATTATACTATCTGAGACAACAGGGCATCTCAAGACTAGAGCCTAGACAATGTTTTGTCTTTGAATAATACAACTATCTGTTTAGAATTCATTACTTTGAATAATGGAAATATCCAATATTCCACTCCAATTACTGCCTTAGTTGTGACACAGATATCCCAACAGTGAATACAGAAAGGAAAACTTTTGTGTGACAGAAATTAGAAGCAAACCTTTTTATATATCAGCTACAGAGGTTTTCAAGTTTTCTCACAAAAATCACTTAAATGCTAAAACTTTTTGCTTTTTAGAAAAAAAAAAGCAATTAAAGACTTTTCACAAACTTATGCCTGTTGAAAGAACATACCCTAAATTTACTGACAATACACTGCATAAAATATTGGCACATTCTCTTTTAAATAATGACAATAACTCATAATTAAAAGAAGAATGTATGCTCAAAAATGTTTACTTTAGGCAAATAGCAACGAAGAAAGTGTGCATCTGTAATAAATGGCTATCCACCAAAAATAACGACAATAACTCACTACATAAAGACTAATAATAATGTATTAAAATGTTGTTTAACCTTTTGCACTTGAATGTTTGACTGACACCTTGACATTTTGAAATAATTTATTCAATTACACTCATATTTGCATGATTTTGAAGAAAATCGATTACTTAAATATTAAGGGTATGCCCCTTAAACAGAGAAGCCAGACTTTTTAAACTATACATATTTAACCTGTGAATGCCCTCAAGGAAGTGTTATTTTATATTTTAGGCTTTTTCAAATTTAATCCCTGCAGTTGAAACATACCATGCATGCTAGCAATCACAAAAGGGAGAGTAACTCACACAATTACTACTGGGCAAACAATAGAACATGCTCTATACATACACTGTACTTGTATTCTGTTCTCCGAGGGTTACTGTCTGTGGAGCCAAAGCTGATTGGTCGAGAGCTCATATGCCGCGGGCTTCTGGGCCCGGGAGAGGGAGGTAGGGAGATGGTGGTACAGTTCTACAACAAACAGGAATGCACAATAATTATATAGCTCCATCCCATAGTTATATGTGTGTGAATGTACAAAACACATTCCAGAGTGAAAAGGGACTATGTAACATCAACTAAAAGTTACTCCATGTGACTGATTTCCCCACAAATAGGACACTCCTGGAAAATTTACAATTTCAATTTCATTTTATATAATATTATGGCTTACTAAATTCATTACACTTGTTATAGAGTACTGCAGCATCCTGCCAAACCAAATAAAATAAATTCTGCTGCATATTTGCATTTTATTTGTACCAATTCAAGCTGGATTTGTTATTTATGTGAAATGTTGGGTGCCATCTGAATAATTTTCCTCATATTTGCATCTGAATGATCTATTTTATTCCAAAAATCTTCCAAAAATTGAAAATCTGTAGATATTGTATAGTTGCTTTCTTACCATAATGACTGACTCTTTCCTTTGTTGTGTATATTTAAGATATGCCATGCAGGTTAATCTAGCTATAACTGCAGAATTCATCAGTTATAGCACTGTATTACCTTCCTATCCTGTATGTCAGCTTAAAGAGGCTGTACTCCAGATTTATTATAAAAATATTTTTTACATAAATTAAATATCTAGATGCCGTGAGATTATAACAACATGATATTTTACTTCAAAACTGATTATAAAAGTCAAAATAGAACCCAAAAAAATATATTCGCTTCAGCCTGATTTGAACTCTGGACCCTCATGTTAACAAAATTTTACCAACGCTTTTACTGTCACCACTATCGCTGCTTGTGTAATTATAGTTATTTACTTTAAATCTTATACAATATAGTTATACTGTCGCGTTACAGTATAGCACTATGATATGAAAAAAATCATTTTATAATGTGATTATCTGACTAATTTTTTGTCAATTAGTTAGTTTTCAAGCATTAGTCATGAATATTACAAGAAATTTGTAATACAAGAAAACTTTCTTTTTTTGTCATCTGGAGGCCAGCCCCTTTAAGTGTTGCATTTGATTTACATTAAGGCATAAAATATTCAAAACAATTTTTCTCGTTTATGCGAAATAAATACGAACAAGAGCTCTGTTGAAGTGGGTAAATATATGCCCAAAGGAAGCTACTGACAGTGAATGTCCCGAGTTTAGGCAAAATCTGTGCTCTGCACATCATCTCAGTATGGTAAAATTATCTATCAAAAAGTTTCCATTCCCTTCAAGCCATTAAGTGTTACATACTGTGGGCACAAAACATCAAATAGTTTCAACTTCCTTCGAGCAGTTCAAAAGATACAAAGTAAGATGTGTGTCCTGTCAGTGACAGCCAAAACCTGTGCTCTGCACACCATCTTTCTAAAGTAAACATTTCTGCCAAACAGTTTCAATACATGGATAAAGACAGACCGACCAGAAGCATAACATGTTACGTCCCTTCTGGCATATAAAAGCTATTACACTCAGTCACTAGACCCTTTTCACTTTACTTAGTTCAATATTCATTTTTCAAGACATGCAAACAAAAAAAATATCTGAAAATAAAGAAGAAATCATACATACGAATAAAATATGAACATACGTGATGAAATAATGTTCAACAGACATTACATATTATGAATTACAACTACACAAAAGCTTCTCACATAGTAGAACAATGATGCAGGCATCACCTTAAAGCAACAGTCTTCCTTCACCTCTCTGGTCATAATTGTCATAACAATTACATCGAGAAACAACAAGATGAAGGTTGCAAACTATACCATAATTAATTATTTCTTTTATGAGGGTTGCAACTGAGATTTCGCATCACAGATTTTTCATAATGCACATAATAATAGAACAAAAAAACAAGAAACATGGCAATGCCACGAAACCAGGTTTTCAAAAATGTTGTTCTGATTCTATACTATAGTATGAATTTTGGAATGAAGATTGCTATGAATATTCAAAAGATTATAACATGACATGAAGGAAAAGATAATATTCATGAGAATACATGATAATGAGTAGGATGTAAATTTCGGCTAACAATACTGTCTGCAAGGAGTATACTTAATAATGAGACAACAATTTCTGCACGTCATCTTGATGTGGTAAACATTTGTCTGAAGTTTCATCAAAATTCTTCAAAGGGTTGAAGAGTTACAGAGCGGACAGGATTTTCAATGTTAATGTCACTGTGACCTTGACCTTGGAGCCATCAAAATTCTTCAAAGGGTTGAAGAGTTACAGAGCGGACAGGATTTTCAATGTTAATGTCACTGTGACCTTGACCTTGGAGCCAGCCATGCGGAACATGCGTTCTGCACGTCATCTTGATGTGGTAAACATTTGTCTGAAGTTTCATCAAAATTCTTCAAAGGGTTGAAGAGTTACAGAGCGGACAGGATTTTCAATGTTAATGTCACTGTGACCTTGACCTTGGAGCCAGCCATGCGGAACATGCGTTCTGCACGTCATCTTGATGTGGTAAACATTTGTCTGAAGTTTCATCAAAATTCTTCAAAGGGTTGAAGAGTTACAGAGCGGACAGGATTTTCAATGTTAATGTCACTGTGACCTTGACCTTGGAGCCAGCCATGCGGAACATGCGTTCTGCACGTCATCTTGATGTGGTAAACATTTGTCTGAAGTTTCATCAAAATTCTTCAAAGGGTTGAAGAGTTACAGAGCGGACACAATTTCGTTTGACGCCCGCCCATCCGCCCGCCATACCCCAATCTAATAACCAGGATTTTCAAAATTGAAAACCTGGTTAAAAAACCAACAGATAACAAACTGTACAAACTAAACAATACAGAACAACAGACCTCATACATGTAACATTTTAATCTCTTGATCCAATTATTTTTTGCAAAAGTTTTGTCTAAAATTTTCATTCAAATTTGTAAGAAACTGAGAAAAACTGACAACTGTATTGTAAAATGACAGTAACGCCTATATCCAACTTTATCATGCTTTTGTAGACTGAATCTCAGAAAAAAAACTCTTGACTTAGGACTGAAGCCAACAAACTGTATGTAATGTCCCCTTCCCTTGCCACAGTTAATAAGTTACTCAGGTTCTTCCAAATCTGCATATTTTTAGAGTGTTTAACTCAATAATTCAACTGTTTTTGAGATCCATTCCCACTGGGGCATAATAATCAATTTTGCTGAATATTGTCCTGTGCCAAGATCAAATAGGAAAAAGGCCAAAAACAGTAAAGGATGTGACAAAGAGTCAGAAAATGCTGTTGCTTTTCTATGATGAAGGCATTTTACATACATGTAAGCCAAGTGTTGAACAATTTCCTTTAACACAAAACATCTGGTGAGTCATCATTTAAGTTGCTGTTAGTTACAGGCATGAGTACCAGAGTGTGGATCAATTATTATGTTTAAAACACATTTTTTACATCAAGGAATTCTTGTCAGCAAGAATAAATTTGAATTATTCTCATGTATCTCGCAATATTGTCTTGATAAAGCTACAAACAACTGGCAGAAACAATAACTAAGTATTGTTGCACACCAGATAAATCACCCGATCTGGATTGTTTACTTGTGTAGGAAGCATGACCTTACACCCCAGCCCCCCATTTAAAGTGAGCCAACATTCTAGATGTCACATTGTTTACAGTCACTCTGACATCATACTGACATGATCAGAGCCTCATTCCCAAGAGAAAACAGTTATTCGCAGGCTGGACCTGTCTGTCATCATCTCAAACACAAGAAAGATACTTATAAAGAAGCACCTTTGTATACACAACATGATTTCTACATCGCATTCTCGAACTAACAATAAATGTCCCAAGTTCTACAACTCATGACTGGTATTTCTACAACACAGACAACAGGAATGACACAATCTTATGAGACAGGGAACAGCATACACCTGACAATTACCTCAGTTGGTGTGGTGGGTTCTGATTTATCCTTCAGGGAATATGAAATGCTGCTAATACTACTGGTAGATGTCCGCCGTTGACGATCATATGAACAATTGTTGGGTATCTTGAAGGCACATCGCTTGTGAAAGTTTAGGCCGCATCCTGTATGTCAATGAAATATGAAACAAACATTGAAATTCACAGTATCAGGTACATTTTTTATTAATGAACACTTCAGAGTTCAATTTATTCAGACTGCTAAAACCGAACTGTGCAGTATTAAAATCACATACAGACAAAGAGTTATGAATACTTTGTACAAAAAGTGTAATGATATTATTTTAAGGTACCAATTTACAGGTTAGAAAAAAATATCACAGCACTACTTTACATATAAATTCAGCAGAGCTTGTCAGAATGTCTAACTAATTTCTGAAGTTACGGCACTATCAGAAATCCATTCTGTCATGGAAGCAAGGTAAGTCTTGTTAGCTTAAACTACTTACAATTATTTGATCTTCTTTCTATATCAACACAGTGAGAAAGTGTGTTTGAAAATGTTAAGTAAGTTTTATTGTTATTGTTTTATCTTCTCCTAAGGTTAAAACATCTTTAACTATGATAGTGATTTTTTGTGTGGAAGCCATTACTTTGTCAATATTGACCCTGGATGCATCATTTGAACCAACATGATAGAGGTCCACTAGACAATGCTACACACCAAATATCAAACTCTTAACATTATAGTTTATGAATAATCAGCTACATTAAAGTTTTTGCATGACACCACTGATGTCTAAAATGCTGACTCAGTGACCACTGACAATAGCTCGACTTTTTTTCCAAAAACAGACGAGCTAAAAATTGGCTTTTATAGCTCCCAACTCAGATTGAAAACCAGGACTCCCTTCTGTTATGGATTCTTTTTTAGCAAGTGAACAAAGGAACTTTCTGAAGCTATCTCTTTTACAGATGACCTGAAGCCAATGTGAATAATTAAGCCATCCAAGACAGTCTTTAGCTAACAAGGACCCACTCCTGTCTAACAGTCAAGAGAATCCTTGGCACATTTGGACTCACACTAGTCTAAGCTTCAGATTGTCCTTGGCTAACAAGGACTCCTGTAAGTCTTAAGCCAAACTAGGGCAGTTCTTGGCTTGCGAGGATCCATTCTATTCAAACAGCCAAGAAAATCCTTGGCTTTCAAGTACTCATTTACCTTCACATTTGATTCCCTGCTTGACGAGTCCAAAGAGCATCTCTCCGCAGAAATCACAGAAATGTGGTGACTTGTAGGAATGCACAAATAACAAATGTGGTCGGATCTGTAACTCCTCCATTGTAGCTTTGGCTGTAAATACACAAAAATATATTAGGGATTGCAAGAAAAAAAATGTGTAATTTCAGTAAGGTTGTTAATTTAACTGTACAGTCAAACCTTTACATGGTCTCAATTGCAGTTGCTGTCTTCCACAGTCTGCTCCCTTCTAGAAAATACATCTGTAGTCATTCAACAAGCTAGAAATTTTGCAATAAACTTGCTACAAGGCTCAAAAGAACAAAAAAAAAACATGTTTTCAGTGACTTAAGTATTTAATGAAATTGCCTATATTTACAGCAGTAAGTATGCTTACCTCTGGTTGGCTAACATCCTGGGTTTAAAACACCCAAAATAAAAAGGTGTATCTTAGGGCAAATATACCTAAAGCCAAGGCTATCTAAGTGATAACAGCTTAGAGCAGAGACAAGTACTGACAGTTATTGGTATACTATGCCCTGATTGGTGCTTCAAGACTTTGTTTTATTCATTTTGTAAGTATAAACTATCTATTTTAAATGGACTGAAGAGAAGATCTGGAAACTAATATGAAATTTTCTCTGTTTCCTGGAGTTCTAACAAAAATTGGTGCCAATTTATCAAGAAATGTGGAAAATCACATTTTAATCCTTATCAATGTGATTTGAACAAGACACCTCTTCACTAGAGGTGCGAAATTCTAACTCCATACATGCAATCTTAAGAAATGTTTGACACTAAAGCTAAAAGATTAATCAACAAATACCTATGTTCCTAGACATTGTCAGATCTTACAGAATAATTCTAAAGTATTTATAAGTCTGCTATCCAGAATAAAAACAACTATTTCAGCAGTTTTATCCTGATGGCAATGCTCAGTAGAAATACCAGAAATGAAGTGTGACATTTATTCTACAAAACAGTGATGCAGAACTCTGCCAAAGAACTACTGCCCCTTGTGGGCAACTTGTCTGTTAACCCTGTAAGCACAATATATCACACAGACAAAAAGTCTTTTCACCTCAAACACTCCAAGGAATACACTTTGAACATTAATAATTGAATATAAATGTAGTGAAATGTGACCCATGAGAACTGCTTTATATTTGTAATACAAAAACAGGCATTATTATATGTATACATTTCTGTCAATTCTATTTTTCAACAACAGATTTTTGCACATTTTTAAAACATTGTACACATGTATACAAGAGACTAAGTATATGCTTCAAATGAAAAAACTCTTCCCATTTACAGCTAACGAAGTACATGAACTCGGGACAATGGTGAAAGAAAATGTGACAAAATATTGATGGAAGATATAAAGCTCTTCCATACAGATAATTGTGTCTGTAAGCTACAGTATGTATAATTACTGATAATGACCTCCTATTATATTAAGTGAACAACTTGTGCCACTAATCTGGCCAAAGGAATTCATATTTCAGTTGGAATTTGTCTAAACTGTCTTAACCCTTTACTTCATAGATACGTGTTTTAACGCATATGCGACCAGTGCAGATCCAGATCAGCCTGCACATCCGTGCAGTCTGATCAGGATCTCCACTGTTCGCTTTTATATCCATAAAAGTATTTCTGACTGAAAAGCGAACAGTGGAGATCCAGATCAGACTGCACAGATGTGCAGGCTGATCTGGATCTGCACTGGTCGCATATGCAATTTAACACTTAACCATGTGGTAAAGGGTTAAGCTGTACACTAGACTCAGCAGTTTTCTTTTTTCAAATGCAAATATCTCAAAATCCGAAATAATGAAATAAACGTCTGAGGAATGTACCATATGCAAAACATGTTACCGAAAACGGAAGCCGATTAATTCTTTCCATTTGTTTTAGAACCTTTCACTAGTTAAGAATGTTTAGTAACCATTAGTATTTCAAGTAGAGAAGACCAATGGCATAGCTCAGAGAAATAGCTTTACAAATCCGAGTATGTTGTCCTCATCTCACTTTACTTGAAAATATAAAAGACATTATTGAGAATCTGTATTAAATCCCTACAGAGTAATGCATCAACAGTCTTGAAAAATGACTGTTATAAATCAATGGATAAATCACCAGAGTCCTCTTTTTGTGTGTGTTTTTTTTTCATATAGATTTAAATATATTTTCATCATACACAGTTTCAAAGACACAGTGGTATGATAAGGCCTGAAATAAGATATTGTTTGTTTCCCCTCCCGCTACCTACCCACAAAAATTATAGCTACCCAAAAATTTTTATAGCAAAACAAAAAAAATAATTTTTTATTGCACATGGAAGCAAAGTATGTCAATGAGAATCACATCTTTATATTTGACTCATATTTTTGTAAATATACAAATTGGGATGTATATATTGAATAAAACTTTTAAACTTTGGTTCTAAACTTTGAACAGATGCTAAGCACTCACAATTTCTGTTTCTTTGAAATCCATACAATTCAGATAAATAAATTATATAATCAGTAAAAAATATTTTAGATTAAAAAAAGGATTTGACTTACTTACCTACCCTAGCCAAACTGGCATTGGTCGCGGGAGGGGAAACAAACAATATTTTATGTTAGGCCTATGCATTGGACATATTCACCAAGCCCTTGCTGCATTTACTAAAATTACTTCACCATCAGTTACAACAAAAAAAAGACAAGGGAAAATATTCTTCATAGAATTAAGATGCCTTCAAGAGACCTTGACCTTAGGAATATAGTCACAGAAGATGAAAAACAACTTAAAGTCTATGCATTCAATCTTTTATGTCAACATTCTGAGCTAAAAATATGACCTTGACCCTTGACCTTAGCTACTGGGAAATGGTAGATAAACTGCAAAGCTAGCTGTATACTTTGTTATGCATTAAAAATTTTAGTGTGTCACTTAGTTAGTTCTGAAATATATAATCTAATGCATCGATGTCAAGACTGCAGGATGTCTGTTGCAGCATTACCTCTCAGCCAAACAAATGAAGACATGCCAGGAAGCTGCAAAATGTTGTACTGTGTGATTTCAGCCATCAGAGGCTTATTTCCAAAGACTGCATGATTAAAATTTTTAAATCCTTTGGACAAAACACAATCACGTAACCACTATTACTTTCAAAATATGATACCAAATTATCACAATCAGATTTCAGTTCAAGAAAATAAGCACATAATTACTTTATAATTAACACTTTAATAGTATAACAGATGTTTAACAATATTTATGCTTATAATTAAGGAGAAATAATTCTAATACAGATAATTAGACAAGAAATTAACAGATATTTAACAAACATGTTTCTGAAAACTTGTAACCACACCACTGGCCACAACACGACAAGCGATGCATGTTTGTGGCCATTAATAAATCTAATCCAGTGCCAATCAGTGCTGAAATAACGTATAAAAAATTTTCTACATCAATGAAGCAGAAAACAAGATATATTGTAACAAACCTGTAGTCGAGCTGTGAAATTTAACAAGCAAAGTTGTTGTACCAAGTTGTTAACAAATATTATTCCATTGTTCTCACACTGTAATGTACATGACCCTGTAGCAGTTTTCAAAGTGTCCAAACATGTTGTCCAGGACAAAAATGAAACTGTGTCATTTGTATGTACATGCACAATACAGCGAAATTTGAAAAATACACAAGACAAAGCTCAGTCATTACAAATCATCAGCATATTTCCTTTCCAATATACCTTGTACCCATTTTTTTTATCCTTCTATAAATAACGCTAACTTACTGATGTCAGCTTCACGTTATAGTAAAATCTTATCCCATGCAGCTGCACATGTGTCACACAAACTTGTAGAAGTCTACCATATTTGTAATCAAAATATAACTGTATTATGCTACATACTTCTATAGAATATCAAGAAAAAAGTTAACAACACTTCTGTGACAGATAAAGATAGTCTTCGTTATTTCCCAAGAGACAATTGAACCGTAACTCATATCTTTATATACTTATTGGAAAACAAAGAGTACCTTATATCAGAAACCGTCCCTGGAACTAAATGCATAATGCTTTCTCAGAGGTTCTTAGAATCAAACATTAATTACCATTAAAGCTTGATTTTTTTGAGAGAATTAACTCCTTATTCATCATATAGCTCTAAACTGCCTTCTCTGGAGTAACAAAATAAATCTGAAACCAGTCACCTCTCAATATTATCTGAAGAACTTTTTTGCATAGTTAATTAATGCTTAATTTTCACAGTCCATTACATAACATTAACCCTTAACCTGCTGGAACCGAAAGTGATTAGCCTTTGTTACCAGTATAGAGCCAGGCCAGCCTGCAAATCCGTGCAGTCTGACCAGGCTCTATACTGTTGGTAGCTCCATTTTTGTATTTTGATATTGAAATCCCTTAAACTTGAATGGACTGTTCCAAATTCAAAGCTGGGCAAATCCATTACAAAATTTCAGCATGTTCAGGGTTAAGATTTTAATGATTATCCTCATAAATAATCTTCATGTTTATACAATGCATACCAAAAATGTCAATTACAAAAACAAGGTCATATTATTAATGATGGAAATAAGGTGATCTTGATAATATAATACAGTGTCATTATTAGCTGACACATAATCTATCAAAGTTAAATCAAAGATAATATGTTGCTTAAATGTATACAACTACACATATTACTATGTACTTCTGTTACCATAGATCATAATTCTCAGTACAACTGACTAATAAGTAATAACTACTGTTGTTGTGAACTATGGCAAGATGGTATTAACTGATATGAAAAGCTACTAGTATTATTCTTGACCTGTAGGTCCACTTTGGTCAATAACTGAACAGTCTAGATATTAAAACATTGTTTCCAAGATATGAGCAATCAGGGTTCTCACGAGGATTTTGGAAATGGGGGTCCAGGAATCCCATCCTCCAAAAAATGGGGGTCCTCTGGCAAACAGTGGGGGTCCAATGCTGTGCATTGAAATTCTGATGGCAGTCCGAGCAAGCGCATTGCAAACTTAACTCATATCAGTTTCCTTATTCTACATAAGGAACTAAGATAAGTGTGAATGGTAACTGACTGCAATTTTACAGAGCTTTAAAGTTGCTGTTGATTGTGCTGTTATTTTTTACAATTATAGCTAGACATTTAACTTGAAGAAAAATATATAACTACTGATACTTTTACTTATTAAATACCAGAACAAACTACATGTATTCACAGAAGACACAATATATGTTTCTCATCTTTAACAAGAGCACCGCTGGGCGGAGCATTATATGCCCAAAGGATGATTTTCGAAGTATGATGCGTTTGTGATATAAGGGAGGAAACCTTAGGCTTTAAAAATAAATGATCTGCCCTAAATTTTGATTTGTTTGACCTTTGACCTACTGACCCCAAAATCAATAGGGGTCGTTCACTCAATGTGTGCAACCATTATATGAATTTTGAAGTCTCTACGAAAAATGGTTGTCGAGTTACAGAGTGTAAATGATTCTAAACATATAGGTCACTGTGACCCTGACCTTTGACATACTGATTTCAAAATAAACAGGGGTCATCCACTCAATGTGTGCAATCATGATATAAAGTATGAAGTCTCTATAACAAATGATTGTCAAGTTATATGGCAGAAATGGTTTTCAATGTTAAGGTCACTGTGACCTTGACCTTTGACCCCAAAATCAATAGGAGTCATTCACTCAATGTGTGCAACCATTACATGAATTTTGAAGTCTCTAGGACAAATGGTTGTCAAGTAACAGAGTGTAAATGATTCTAAACATTTAAGTCACTGCAACCTTGACCTTAGATATACTGACCCCAAAATGTAAAGGGGTCATCCACACAAAGTGTACAATTATGATTATAAAGTTTGAAGTCTCTGTTACAAATGATTGTCATGTAAAATGGTGGAAATGGTTTTCAATGTTTAGGTCTATGTGACCTTGACCTTTTACCTACTGACCCCAAAATTAATTGGAAGTCATTCATTCAATGTGTGCAACCATCAAATAAATTTTGAAGTCTCTAAGACAAATGGTTGTTGAGTTACAGAGTGCAAATGATTCTAAACATTTAGGTCACTGTGACCTTGACCTTTGACATACTGACCCCAAAATGTATAGGGGTCATCCACTCAATGAGTGCAATCATGATATGAAGTTTGAAGTCTCTACAGCAAATGATTGTCAAGTTACAGGGCGTAAATAGTTTTCAATGTTAAGGTCTATGTGACTGGCCCCTTCTTCTAATTGTTATGGAATGAACTCTATTGTCCTCTTTTTTTTGTTTACAGTTAGACGAGCCCCTATTTCTTTTCGGTAGCGTGGACATACTGGCGGACGGACGGACGCCCTGGACCATAACATAATATGCCCCCTTTGGGCACATAAAAATGGAAAACAAAATACTGAATAACAACAGTCTAAACAATTTAACCCAGAAAGTGTTAATTTTCCGTGGCTTTTTTTTTGCAGAACAGGCCCAAAAATGAGTCCACTGTTGATGGCATTGTGCCAAAATAATATTTATTTTTAGTTTTTCATAATGCAGCAATTTGCTGTTTTCATGCGGCACAATGAAACAAAAACTTGTGACAAGCAAACGTTCAATATTCCGGCATCCATGAAAAACCGACTATCCAATTCCTTGAATCATTTTAGGTCTATTTTAAACAAAATTACATATAGTGGGAATGTCAATTAAATTTTCACACAATACATAATTAAACACCTCTTGGTAATTTACACACTTTCCAATCACATTTCATGTTAGCCCAGCCTAACTGTCAATCAAACAAACAACTGTGCAGTAGTGTCAAATGTTAATGCATCTGATTGGTTGAGACATTGACATAATTAGCATATCAAGGTCATGTGGTAAAATGAAGCTAATGATGTGTAACCATTACCAACTGTTTTTGTTGATCAATTAATTAGTTGTCAAACAGGAAGATATGATTGCATTCAGGTTAAAAATCTCTGCATTCTGGGATTCTCGATACGTAATTTTTTTTTTGCATCCTCTGTGAATTTTCTGCATAATTTAAGCAGAATTCTGTGTTACTGAGAACCCTGAGCAATGATGTTTGCTATCTTCAACATTGATGCATACAAGACACTTTCATTTTAGCTAAGTATTGAAATTCATTAGAAAATCAATGATGCTTTAAGTTCATTTCAAGTACCTTGTGGCAAGGTGAGGTAAAAAATATTGCCATAGATGCACAGACCTTTCATAGTGACAACATTATTTTCCCCATCAACTACAATTTTAATCCAAAGAAAACAGAATTCTAACCACCTACGTCAGACATCTTAGCTTACAAATAATTTACTTCAGTTTTCTTTTTGGTTATTTAAGTGTCTCTGCTGATAAATATTCAATTATTGTCTTAGTTAATAAAAACAGACATGTAATTCTATTAGTCTGTCACCTTAATGTTGAGCATCGATCACAGGGCTGTCCCAGTTAATGGCAAGAATAAAAGCTTCTGCTGACAATGATGACCAAAATCTGGAATTAAAGCTTCCAATTACACTGATGACCAGTCCTTGACGTCAACATGCAGCAATTTTGACTGATTGTCAGCCCTAAATGAGGTGTTATAATTAGACAGCAGCTACATACAAGACTTTTTTCTCTCTGGGACACATCATCTAGTTTGGTGAGTGGTTTTCTTTACCAAAAAGCCTCATGATTTTTTTTACTCCATGAGTGAGGGGTTAGAGTCCTACACTTCCAATAAAGAGGAAACTGGATGTAATCCAAGAAGCAGTCATGGCAATGATCATTAATGTAAGTGACATGAACTTGTTTTACAATCCATGTAAAATAAACAGATTTAATCTAACTAAACTAAAAAGAAATGTAATGGGGAAAATTAAGTAGTTCACTTGTTTCATTTATTTTCATCACAAGATGACATTTTCACCAGTTAACATGCAACAGAACTAAACTGTTAAGCTTACTGTTAGCGCTAAAATTAGTGGCCAAATTTTCAATTTTATTAAAAAAGACATGTCATTTCCAAATTTAGGAACCAGTACAAAAGTATTGTATCTCTGTCTTAATAACTCTATATATATGTAGTTACATTATATACATATCATTTCCAAATTGAGGAACCAGTACAAAAGTATTGTATCTCTGTCGTAATAACTCTATAAATATGTAGTTACAAATTATACCAAAGATATTTCAATATTAAATATCTATGTAAAGATCATCATAAAAAGCCAAGACGTACCAGTCTTTTTTTCAGTTCTGTTCATTGTCTTTATGCACTTTAATTTCAATAAATACTGGCAGTATAATTAATTGTAATAACTGCCAAGCATGCACATGGGCATAATGTCAAACCTGCCAATGGAAATCTACCAATGAGGATAGGACAGTATGATAGTTGACTCGTTATAATATATTAGCTTTGTACAGTGCACTTCTTCCTTAAATGTCCCTTATCATTGTGTGAATTTCCAACAAGGTCTCTCTAAACATCTTTGCATTATGCTACAGAAAATGAAACAAGAGGGCCATGATGGCCCTGAATCGCTCACCTGATAGACCATGAAACGATATTGTAGACATAATGAGGAGAGAATTGGTGAAAGAAGGGCATGTGTCCACACTTGCTGATTGGTGAAGTTTTAACTTTACATGAACTGTTTTAATAATTTCCAGTTTACCTCATTTCGTCTAGATGATAAATACATGGAAAATGTTAACATTTCAAAGTCATTAGACTTTCGATACATTTTTTTTTTCTTTGTAAGTTAACATGAAACTATTGTATGAAGTACAAATTGAAATATGGATATCTGAAACAGGTGTAATGTTTTCATTTTGGCTGAAGGTAGTTTCCTTCAGAAATGTACAGTCTAGAAGTGACTTTTGTGTTAGGGTATATGCTATTTTGAGACAGTATTTAAGTTACATAATGGTATGCAGTTAACCTGTGTTGGTAAATTCTGTACCAGTACAGAATTTGAGAGCACGTTATGACACACAAGATAGGTGATCCACAGACCATGGACTGTACGTACTGAACTCAGCAGTTGGGAAGACCGAAGCAAACTTTGCAGACTAAGATCAGATGGCTATATAAACTATATATAAAATGAATTGACTATGGGGCGGGGTCAATTTGACCCCGGGGATCATGATTTAAGCAAACTTGGTAAAGGTCTACTAGGTAATGCTACATGCAAAATATCTAAGCTCCAGGCTTTGTGGTTCTGGAGAAGAAGATTTTTGAAGTTTTTCCTATATAAACTCTATATAAAATCAATTGACCCCCGGGCGGGGTCAACTTGACCCCGGGGATCATGATTTGAGCAAACTTGGTAGAAGTCTACTAGGTAATGCTACATGCAAAATATCTAAGCTCCAGGCTTTGTGGTTCTGGAGAAGAAGATTTTTGAAGTTTTTCCTATATAAACTCTATATAAAATCAATTGACCCCCGGGGCGGGGTCAATCTGACCCCGGGGATCATGATTTGAGCAAACTTGGTTAAGGTCTACTTGGTTATGCTACATGCAAAATATCTAAGCTCTAGCCTTTGTGGTTCTGGAGAAGAAGATTTTTGAAGTTTTTCCTATATAAACTCTATATAAAATTAACTGACCCCCGGGCGGGATCAACTTGACCCCGGGGATCATGATTTGAGCAAACTTGGTAGAAGTCTACTAGTTAATGCTACATGCAAAATATCTAAGCGCCAGGCTTTGTGGTTCTGGAGAAGAAGATTTTTGAAGTTTTTCCTATATAAATTCTAAGTAAAATCTATTTACCCCCGGGGCTGAACCAGTTTGACCCCGGAAGTCATGATTTGAGCAAACTTGACAGAGGTCCCCTAGATGATGCTTCATACCAAATATGAAAGCTCTGGGCCTTGTTATTTCAGACAAGAAGATTTTTGAAATTTCCATTTTAAAAACACCTTTTAGGGCCTCACAGCCATATTGTGCATTGGACCGGAACCATTTGAGCAAACTTGGTAAAGGGACATCTAAGGACCATTAGTATGAAGTTATTTTAAAATTGGGCCAGGGGTTTAGGAGGAGATGTCATTTAAAGAAAATGTTGACGACGGACGACGGACGGACGACGGACGCCGGACACAAGGGTATCCTAATAGCTCACTCTGTCACTGCGTGACAGGTGAGCTAAAAAACAAGAGCTGTCATAGGACAGCACGCTCGACTATTCTCAGTACTTGACACTAAAGGGTTATAAAACCTTATAAACTCAAAATTCACACAAAATCCTTGACAAAGTTACCTCCTCTTGTGGCAGTCTAAAGCCATGATAATAAAAAAATGTTTTAAGTTAATCTGCAAGGGAAAGGTGACTTGTGCTACCTTGCAAAAAACTTTAACCTAATTTGTAAGTCCAAAAGGGGCCATAATTCACACAAAATGCTGGACACAATAACCTTCTCTTGTGAGCAGACTAAGCTCTTGATGGTAAACAAGTATTGTGAGTTTCAGGGCTATATCTGCAAGGGAAAGGTGACTAGTGCTACCTTGCCTAAAAATTTAACCTAATTTGTAAGTCCAAAAGGGGCCATAATTCACACAAAATGCTGGACAAAGTTACCTCCTCTTGTGATTAGACTAAGATCTTGAAGGAAAACTAATATTGTATGCTTCAGGTCTATATCTGCAAGGGAAAGGTGACTAGTACTACCTTGTCGAACAAGAGCTATCGTAAGACAGCGCGCTCAACTATTCTCAGTACTTGACACTAAAGGGTTATAAAACCTAAAAAACTCAAAATCCACACAAAATCCTTGACAAAGTTTTTGGTGGTGGTGGTGGTGGGGGGGGGGGTTTGAGGGTGGATGGGGAGTGAAGTACCTATGAATAAATTTAAAAAAAAAAAAAGAAAAAAAAAAATCTAGTCAGAGGGGGAGGTCCCCCCATGCAGAGGGGAGATGCGGGGAGAGTACGTACCCATCTAATGTCAGTTAATATTTTATTTCTAAGTTTTTTCCTATTTATAAGTATAAGCAAAAACAAGTGACCCCTGGGGTGGGGCTAACTGTGACCTGAGGGACATCAGTACCAAGAATCTTTGCAGGGGTCTTGCTGGTTATCAAGTATTCCAAGTTTGAATGGAATATCTTTGACACTTTTTGAGAAATGGACACAAATTTCTAAGTCGAAAAGGGGCCATAATTCACACAAAATGCTTGACACAGTTATCTCCTGTTGTAAGCATAGTAAGTTCTTGATGGTTAACAAGTATTGTAAGTTTCAGGGCTATATCTGCAAGGGTTAGGTGAATAATGTTACGTTGCCGAAAAACTTTAACCTGAACCAATGCCGACGCCGGGGCGAAAACTATAGCCCTCCTTATTCTTTGAATAGTCGAGCTAAAAATTATATGAAAAAAACTAACAGAACGTAATTATTCAAAAGCTAAGCCAGGCAGAGTTATGGGTCCTCACCATGCTCTACACTTCCTCTTATTGTCCTTTATCTCTGTGTGAAGTTCAAACAAAATCCCAGATATTTTTACAGCTTAGTTTTGTGGCTTGATCTAAAAGAACCTTAATCTGTCTTCAAGACTGTCAATTATCTGCCATTTTAGAAGCAAATCATTCTAATCTGATACTTCCACAAGACAGAAAACAAAAGTAAGCAGTGGAGCTAATGTTACCGAAATCTCCCAGCATTTTTTTACAGGAGAGTTGAAAGACGTTTAAAAAAAAATCCTGAAACTCTTTAACTGCAATGCATTTATCTACAACCTTCACCGTAGATGGGAAAAAGCATCTCTAAGGTAGAAAAAACAACATGGTAAGGTTCTCAACTGTAATTAAGCTGATCAAATGGAGTATTCTTTTTTTAACAGCTTTTTGGTGTATTATGATCCTGAAAAGTAAAAGCTCAGTGCTTGCATTATCTGTCTTATACATTACTGTAAACAATCGTTTGACACTCTCAAAACCAAAACATCACTTCTGACGCTATTCCTTGTTCATGTTAAGAGAAACATACAATAACTTTTTAATTTATTGTATTATTATATTATTTTAGCCCCTTCCCACCTCTTTAACTGATACCTATTAGCAAGAATGTATGACACGAAACTGCTGTGAAAACACACTTGGCACATAACATGTAATGTGAAACTTAAATCTTCACAGTAAGTGGTTTTCACACTATACGTGACATGAAATGCTGTCGAAGACTATTGTGCAAGACTCGCTTTTTTTACTCAGGGGCTTTATTGAAGTTAATTTGGTGTACGAGTGTTGACAAAATTGGAAAATCAATACTGACCTGATAGAACGACTTCAACTAGACAGCCCTCTTTCACTTCACAGGCATTGCTGATAATCTGCAATACATTCGGGCTGCTGGATTCATGACGGAACAATAGAATCTTGTCTGCGATACCATAGAAGCCATGTTCAGGATACTGAAACAGAAATGATAAAGAAATAACTTAATAAGAATCAACTCTTTACTAGAGGCTACAAGTTTAAAAAAGAAATAGCAAAAATTATATTTTCTAAGTACATGTAACACCAAATATTATATTGCGTTTGAGCCGTTATTCCAACTTGCCGTCAATTTTGAAACTGGGTAATTAGAATGAGAACATACATACTTTAATTTCTGGGTTATATTTTTTGTGGCTGAATTTTGAGTTACAAAGTCTAAAGAGATTCAAACTTTTGCACTCGGTCACAAAAATTGCTGAATAAAATGACCATTGCTGCTTCTGAAGTTCAGTAGGTTAATAATGCCTTATAATAGTACTGGTTAATTTCAACATGTCATTTGAATAAAGGAGCATAGAAGCTAACATCTTTAAAATTGAACAGAAATATACTGTCATTCATAATATGCAAATTTCATGTAAAAGCTACCAGTACAGAGGAGTTAATGGCCCTGGAACTAATGTAAATAGACAGATTAAACCAATCTTATTAACTTTGAGCAAACAAGACTGCTCTAATATCTGTGAAAACTATCACTTTTTCGGTGACATCACCACTTAAATCCAGCACTCTAAGTGGAATATTTTCTTAGCATTTCTAAACTCATTTATCAGCAGATGTATGGTTAAGTTCTGAGGCAAAAGAAAAATCCTTAACTTAAATGTTCTTTTGTATATTTCCATTTACATTATGTCATATATAGATTAAACTGGAGTTTACACTGAAGTTTTACCCACAAAATTTAATTAATTTAATATTAATTTGCCATCTGAAAATATAACAATACATATAAACAGTTTCTTAAACCTGTTTATCCTCACAAAAATTTAAACTGGGCGCACTTATAACTGATGAAATCAGTTTCACAAAACAGGTGAATAGACTCCTTAAAAGGTAGTGAACGTTAAAAAAACAAAAAAAACAAAACTGAACAAAATATAACATTTAATGTACAATTATTATAACTGTTGAATATTGCACACCAATTACTAGGAGCATAACTAATATCCTAAGCATGGGTGTGAATGCAAAAAATCATAATTCTTAAGTAATTTGTTTATCTTACACTATTCCCTTGTTATAGAAAACCATAACAAAGGGAGGTAATTTTGAAAACAAGGAGTACAGTTCCTTGAAAAGGGTATTTACTTTGTTGTCATCACTGAATTTATCAAGTAAATTTATCAACTATACACTATAAAACCGAATTCAGAAGGATAGAGATAAAAATGTAAGCAAGAAAAGATCAGGAGAAACAAACCTCCGAACAAAACATTTCTGAAAGGAACATTTTAAAATGTAAGTTTACGTTAAAATAATGAGCAAAAAACAAATCAAAAGGGGGAGATAAGGGGGAATATAAGTAAGATAGCTATATAAACTTACATTTAACTTTATTTTTATCAGACTGTATCTAAAAAGGTTTTTCTTATGAAAAGACTCCTAAAGCAGATAAAAGGTATAGAAAGTTCATATGCAAAATAAACTTCAAACTCTCTTTTCCAAATAAAACATCAGTTTGTGTGTCTTCACATTAAATATTGGGAAAACAGGTCCAGCTATAACCAGTCTTGTTGATCAAAGGTAAATAGTTTGAGACCTGTTCCACCCCATTTTTGAGTGAGAAAGTTTGCAGTTTAAATTTATAATATGGATCTTTAACCCTTACCCTGCTGGAGGCAACTGACTCTGCCTTTGCAATCAGGGCAGACCAAAATCAGACTCCAGGCAGTCTGATCATGGTCTGCACTATTCACCATTCAGTCAGCAAATTTTCAATGAGCACCCCCATAAACAGTTAATGGATCTATCCAAATTGAAAGATGGACAAGTCCATTTTAGATATTTAGCATGGTAAGGGTCTAGTTAAGGCTCTTACACAATCAGATATCTCTCTCTCTCTTATACACAACATAAATTTTTAAGGGTCAATATCATACGATGAAATGTGTGTATGACAACACTGCTTAATTAACAAGAGATGTAACTTCTGCCTGATCATCTAGTATTCACTTCAACAGTGTCAAGTATCTCAATGGTGTCAAGTGTCTAATATTTACTCATCACACATACTGGTTAACTCCTTGAAAGGTAATACTGCAATCGTGATTTCATCTCAATATGTCAGTCATGAAATATTACCGAAAGTGTAAACAAATACAATCTGATCATGACTTATTACAAAATACTATAAGTTGTAAAGAACTTTTCAGTTATGTCATTATGCATTTTAACTGGTCTGTTTTTCTGCACTTAAACTTCTCAAAGTTCAAAGTGCTCGAAATTACGAAATATAGTACTACAAGCAATACAGTATATATTATAGTAATTTTAAGTCACGTTCAATAAAACTTATGTCATTTCCTATCTGTGACAACTGATCATTAGACAATAAAAAAAGTCCCTAATACTGGGTGGAGAAGTTTATCATTTTAGCAGGTAGAGAATGTGTAGCAAGGATTGGAAAGAAGAACTTCAATTAGAAAAGATCTAACAATTGCTACATGTATATAAAATGAGTAACTCTGGAACTCGTAACTATTTAACAAAAGAAACCAAATTCTGAACTGTGAGTAAACCCAGGGCTATTAATAATTCGAAGAGAGATCGATTGATGCTTCGATCAAATGAACCATGTGACTATTTGCCCCTATCTAACAATCTGTTTTAAATATACATTAATAGACATCTTTTACATAAATGTGCAGATGGTATTGGTATCTAATCAAAGAACTTAAAACTAATTGACTTGACTGTTTAATTAATACATGAAAACATATATTCCACTGTTATAAAGGTGACTAACACCATTAATGACAATTTAATTAAGTGATGAAAAACTTGTCAGTTGTTTGCATCTTAGCCCACATCTGTAAAACAAAACTTCTTAAACATTTCAAGGCCATATCAAAGGAACCATGTGTTTATCTGCCCCTACCTTGTTATCTGTTTTAAATACACTGTAACCATTCTATCAAATATATAACTATATTTTATGAAACAAATTAATTGGCTAACATGAAGATGACAATTAAACTTATAAAGAAATTGACCTGTGCATAACAAGTTGAAGAAATAAGTTCTCAATACTCAACAGGTCATATTTAAGTGAATGTCCTTCGGCAAACCTATTTATCATATATATAGAGTTTTTGTTACCTCCTTTTGACCACTTATAACTGATACAATGACAATGTTATTATCAAACCAATCATACATGTTATATGTATGGTATATAGACTATATTAATATGAAGTGAAATCTTCAGCATTAAGAAACTGAAGAAAGGGTGCATTATAAATGACAGCAACCAGGGTTTCTTACAGCTGAAGATTACACTTACATAGCCTCTATCCAACTTCGTGTTTGCCCCTAATTTTCATCTTCACTTTTTTTTGTTGGCTTTCTTAACCATTTGGAACATAACTATGCGTAAGCGAACCACTCTGTCCTGTGCCCTAACACAGCTGCGCAGACAACATGTTTTGGCAGGTACAATGTAAGAACGAACAGAACAGTGCTATTTATGAAGAAGAGCAGAAATCGCAATTCTTCACAGAAAAACCTATCAGAAATTAAAATATCTTTATATTCTGATTAACTAGAGCATGCAGTCTGCCAAATACTGAGATTTGACTTGTCTTAATAATATTGTGATGAGTTAAAAATTACCAGTCTAGAACACTGTGTTTTAGTTCTAAAAGTGTTGGAGTTTGGTGAGGCAGGGGTTATATTCAGACTCAGTTTCTTAGAGAGGACAAGAAGTTGAGTCATCTCTGCATCTCAACAAATGCAACCTGTCTTTCTTTATTTAATTCTGACATAAATGGATGCTTCTAATTACCAGCAACATGAAATGTTTTATTAATTCCTGATAGTGCTGTCTCAATGCCATTTTCCATAATATTATATGATTTATAAAGGTTCTGGTATAATATAATTACTATAGAAAATAATCCTGTTACCATGGTAACCAGAAACAATAGTGTCGAATGGCAGTGAACAGACCAGATTAAACACCTAAGTGTCAGAGAAGACAAGAGGAGGGAACTGTTTCTAGTTTCTACACTATTATCTGCCTAATTATATTACAACCTGCTGAATGATTACTGGATAAAGAAACTTCAAGTCAGACTGGATAATTTTCTCTGTGTTAAAAACCTTTGAAGTGATACATTACATATTTCTTCTTAAACAACACTTTGGTTGAACAACTGTAAAATTCTTAAACCATTTCTACAGACAAAATTAAAATCTTAGTTAAATGGCTAAAGATTTTGAAAAATTATCTGAATCATTATATAATATATAAATTGCAATAGGTAGATTTTTTGTAAACAACATCTGCTCTACCTTTTCATTGGAATGAAAATTCATGCATTTTCATGTTCTGGGACTCTATGAAAGGGACAATAAAAAATGTCACAGGGGAAATAAAAAAGATAAACTTTAAGTCAGAGTTACTGTTCTTTAATTGAGTAAAGCATTCCAACTTCTGCTAAAGGTTTCAACAACAGTATTTCATAAAATCTTATATTTCATGTTTAGTAGCTTAAATATACTGAAAAATTGTAAGGGAAACTGCGATATCTCAAACCTAGGAAGGAAATAATGTGAGATTGTTATAAAATACTTAAAAATAGAATCCTAGAAACAGTTTGATCGATCAGCAGTGACACAATGCTCTATTAACTTACTTTTGAATATTTTACATGAAGAGTCTATCAACTGTTTCTTTATTTTCAAAATTACAGCCGTGACTTAGCAACTCAATTTTATAATGAAAAAATATATAAAAGTTAGTTGTTCATATATATATTGTGTTATGCCAGGGCTATCATGTCAAGAATTCTTAAAAAACAGCATTTTACTAATATTTAGGTTTTATGGAAATCCAAAATACAAAGTAAATGTGCAAGAAAATGTATTTCCTTCTCCAAAAATAGGCCCAATGATTAATAATCTGATGTAAAAATACAACCACATAACACATAATGAAAGAAGATAGACAACAGCTGTCATTAAAATACAGACTCAAAACATGTATTTAATGCAGTTTACTAAACTTAGTACAAAACACTTCATACAAAACCTGTCAAATTTTAAACCAGACTGTATACTTAAACATAAGTGTATTACAAAAGAAGTTCATGAGTCATTAGGAAGGAAACATTAATGCTTCTGCTTTTCTGTGAATTACATAAATAGAACCTGACTACCATATATGTTTACAGAATAATAGGTTTTTTTCTTTTAGACTACCTCAATGTAAAATAATGCCTGTCTAAAATAGAGTTTGATGGCAATATAACTTTTCAGTATAATGAGTTTTTCTTGATTACTTCCATAAAAATGTCTAGGTGAAACATTAGTTCCATTCCCAAGAAGAATATAAACTATATGCAGAACCATTCAGCTACATGTTACTAACTTGAAATTTTACAATAAAATAACTGTCAATCACACCTTTGTACATGAAGGATAATCTCTGGAACAAATTAATACAACCCCCTGTCAGTTCTGCAGCTCAAATGCTTAGACAGAATTTCAGCAAATGAAATATAATCACCTCAGATCAATGACCACCTGAATTAATTTGGTCAGTGCCTCAGATTGAAAGACATAAATGATATTTTGCTACTTTTTTTCCTAAAGGTGAAATAAGGTTCATAATACAAGGAAGACCTTGACCTTTTAAATAATTTCTTCTGTATGACACTGACCTTAAAAGTAGCAATCCCAAGATAATACCCTAACAAGTGAACAGCACACCCAGTTTGTCCTTGACCTTAAGAAACAGTTCCAGTATGACCCTGAACTTTAAACACATTCATTATGACCTTCACATTTGGAACAATCGCAATCTCGGGTATCAAAACCTCTGCTGAGTAATGTAAAGCATCATCGGCTCTGTGGCCTTCTAATTATCTGAAGCAGTTCTAATCAATGTTGAAGTCGGCAAAATACAATAATAACGATATACTTGCAGGAACCAGACTTAACAGAGGAATCCGAGAGCAGATCTGAGCAAAATATATGCAAGTCATCATTCTCACCTGACAGCCTTTGACACTGAATTAATATATTACATCTGATACATAATACTGACTAACAGACGACTAGTATTCACAAAGACGTGGTTTCACTTTGAAAAAGTACTGAGTTTTGTTACAGCAACATGCAGATTTGTAATTTCTCCCCAGCTACTTTGAGTTTTAACTGAATTGTAAATAATTAATGGAAGTTAAGGTTTAGGAATTTTAACTTAGAGTGTTATTGCTACTTGAGAAAGTCTAATGGAACCTAAATTTGCAAATCAATAAGTGTGGAAAGAATGTACATTGCACTTACACGTACTTTGAGTTAGACTTGAGGTGATTCTGAGGGCTACGTGTAGTCTCCAAATAGAATTGGACAGCTACAACTTCAAACATGAAAATTACGTTTATTGTACATGTATTTGCACCTACACAAACGCATCCATCAAAAACATGTACACACAAATACAGAGTGACTTTTAAATGTCAAACTTATCTTCTTACATTAATGAACAAACTTGATTTATGACAAAGTGATAGAAGGTGCATTACCATATGTTTTATTTATCAAATAGTAAGAAAACAGTCAACTGTGTATATAATGTATATGCACTGCAAAATGCTAATTGCCGAAAAAGACAATGATAATTTAAAGCTTTTAACCTTAAGAGTACATTAAACAACAATAGGAGAGAGCCAATATTCTTTCATTAAGGTATAGTTTACAAACACCCCAGGGCTACACTGTCACAACCTATTCCTTCAATAACGAACACTAAATGACTTATAAATGGTAAAACATTACAACAAATAGAAGGTCAAAGGTCAAGTGAGTGAGGCAAAGATAACGATGTCAAATAGGGCATTAACCATTATTACCAAAATGAATGTAAGTCTAATTAAAAATATTTGACCAAACTGCATAATATATGATTAAAATGACTTTTTTTTGGTCCTGGAAATACTAATATACATGTCCTGAGTACCAGACTGATTTGGAAATTAACATACATTAAAGAACACACCCTACAATTAACTGAAGATAAATTGTATATCTATTGTGTCTATCAATTTAGAAATAACTGATAATTCAAAGAAGATGTTCAAAAATGTCTCCTATAGACATTATTAAAGACTCATGAAAGTGTTCATATGGAATGGTTATTCGCCTAAAAATGGTTCAACAACAACTCTCTATACAAAAGACAAATATTAATGCATTCAGTTACTCCTGTTGTTTACTGATACCTAGACATCAGATAATTCATTCAGTTTCATTCATATTTACATGAATTTTATAAGAAAACTGTACACTATAAATTTTACGGTAGGCCTCATCAGTAGCCTGAAATCCTGTGTGTTAGAAAATTAATAAAATAAATAAAAATAATATAAACAAATAAATGAAATAATAATAAAATAATTTTTGCAATAAGGGGAAACAATTCTGACTGTACATGTATTACGGACACGACTCTTACTATAAGGAAACATTTTCACTGTTCTATGTAAATCATGTATATTTGTATTTTAAATGACATAAAACTACTTTTCCAGCTAAAAAGGAAATTATTACAGACAAAAAAAAAACATTATTATATTCTACTAGGCCATAATTTTTTTTATTTTCCAGTTTACCGCTCCGCTGACTCCATATTTTGGGAAAATGAAAAAAAAAGATCCTTCAGGGAAAAAAAATTTGCAGTCATAGTACACACAACTGTAAATCGCTCAAACTCCTATGTATTGTGATCGAAACATGGCTTCCCAAATTTGCATTTCTGTTAACCTCCTAGCTAGCTGCTACCCTACCTTATCTTGAAAAAAATCAGTAAAACAAAAAATTAAAACCAAATGGCCTTAAACAGCATATGCAATATACTGAGAAGTCAAATTGCTAATGGTGAAAAGGTATGGCAGAACCTGAACTTAAGAAAAGGGCCATGATGGCCGTTAATCGTTCACCTGCATCCAACTGCTAAGGGGTCATAACTCTGGAACCCATGATGGGATGAAGCTGGTTCAGGCAATGAGATGACCCATATTCAACTTGACCTAGAGATCATCAGGAAAAACATTCTGACAAGTTTTCAAGCCACCTGGACATAAAAATTGGCCTCTAGAATGTTAATAAGGTAAATCTGTGTTTTGACCCAATGACCTTGTTTTTGACCCCATATGAAATATTTTCAAACCTGACTTGGATATCATCAAGATAAACATCCCAAAAGATTTTCATAACAATTGGATAGGAAATGTAGTCTCTAGAGTGTTGACCCCATGACCTAGTTTTTGAACCCAGATGACCTATTATTGAAAATGATCTAGGTATCATCAAGGCGAAGATCCTGAAAAATGTTCATGATATTTGGAAAGGAAATGTAGCCTCTAGAGTGTTAACAAGGTTTTTCTATGTTTTGACCTACGATGACCTAGTTCTTGACCCAAGATGACCTATATTCAAACCTGTTCTAGATATTATCAGGACAAATATACTGACAAGTTTCCATGTCGTCAGAACAGAAAAGATGTTGTCTCTAGAGTGTTAACAACGAATATCTGTATTTTGAACCAATGACCTAGTTTTTGACCCCTGATGACCCATATATTGACCTAAATATGATTAAAACAAATATTTTAGCAAGTTTTCAGGACATCTGGAAAGAAAATGTAGCCTCTAGAGTGTTAACAAGGTTTTTCTATGTTTTGACCCTGTGACCAAGTTTTTAATTCAAGATGACCCAGATTCAAACTCAAGCTACAGATCATTACATGATTGTGTAAGATAGACCACCTGACAAGTTTTCATGCCATTTTGGAAAAAAAAATGGCCTCCAGAATTTTAACACGGTAAATCTGTGTTTTGACTTGATGACCAAGTTTTTTACCTCAAATCATCCATAATCAAACTGATAAATTTTCATGACATTTGTAAAGAAAATGAAGCCTCTACAGTGTTCACAAGGTTTATTCTATGATTTGACCTACAATGACCTAGTTTTTGAACCAAGATGACCCATATTTGAATTTGACCTAGATGTCATCAAGACAAATTCATGACACTTGAACAAAAATGAGGCCTCTAGAGTGTTAACAAGGTTTTTCCTTGATTTGGCCTTGACTGACATGACCCATATTCAAACTTGTTCCAGATTTTATTGAGACAATCATTCTTATCAAGTTTCATGATCATAAAATAAAAAAATGTAACCCCTAGAGTGTTAACAAACCAACTGTGGATGACAGATGATGGATGACAGACACTGAAGGATCCTATAAGATCACCTTTAGCTTCTCAGGTGAGCTAAAATATCATGCACATGTAGAAAGCAGGAAGCTGAAAATTATACAGGTATGTGTGTTGAAGAAGACTGAACTCCTCAATATAAGGAATAGGAGTTTAAAGAAATAGAACAGAAAGATAGACAGAAGGTCAAAAGAAACGTATCTAAACTGGAATATTTTGCTAAAAAATAATGTGAAACTTTTTGTCTTTGCCCCCTTGGAGATGTTATTCCTATTATTTTATGCACAAGCACTATTCCAACCACTACAGTACTTTCTGTTATAGCTACATGTATGTTTAAGATACATGTACCGGTTTTATTGATCAAACAAATGGCAACACATTCAATGCCAGATAAAATTTACATTAGAGACCAATACAGGGTACCTAGATAATGCCTAACAATTTTTTTTTTAAAAATGAGTTAATGAACATCACAGCAGTTCAACCACAAGCAATTTGAGTAACACACAAATCTAGCCAACCTGACACACTGGTATCTACACACAGATGCAATTAAAGCTCAATCATTTTTAAATACTCAATGCCTGTATGAGCTGGATGTTTCAAAGAGACAGCTTTGAGTTTGAATAGCTTCTATACATGTAGTGCCGTGACAAAGCAATCATACAATTCAGTGAGTATGAAATATGGCCCTAGGTCAATTAAACTTGCTTGTAAAGTACTCACAAATCCTTGCTTTATTACAAGTCCACTCAAAAAAAATTGAGATGATAATGAATTTTTCATGTGGCTGAATCTATCTTTACAATTCAGATTTCATGGCAGCTTATTAATTTGGGTATTTCAAATTGGCATTATGCCGCTTTCTCTGTTAATCAATTAAACAAGTCACTACACTTTCAACCACTATTAGTCAGACAGAAATACCAGTGATACACCAAAGTTTCTTGGAAAAGACACTGAGGCTGGTATGATAAGATGACTTCAGTCTCTTTTCAGTTAATGCATTTTTTTTATACTTGAATGTACTGAAAGCTCTCCGAACTTATTTACAGCACTCCCAAAGCCAGCAACAATGACATTACTGGTACCCATGTAATAGGGTGAAGTGAGGCATTTGAAGTGAGGCATTTGTGGCAGACTTTGTCACAGGAAACATCCTGTTCTCCTGCTAGTGTTTAAACCCTGAACATTCATACTTCTAAACTACTGACACATATTAAGTATCCTATTGAAACATATTATTTCATCTTGCACATCAAAATGCAAATAAAAATGTCAACCGTTAAAAGATGTCAGATGTTTAAATTCTCAGGTGCCAGTTTTCTGAATCCGCCAGCACTGCCAGATAGTACTGACTGCCAATAGACATTAATATCTCTCTAAAACAGATACTACGAATGCTAATTCCAAGGTAGGATTACACAGATATAAAGCTATTTTGACTATATATTGGGTCAATTTACACCGTGGGGTTATCATGAAACTTTTTAATAAGCACCAATGTTAACATTACTGATGGTAAGTAAGAAAGAAATCTGGAACTTTTGGATTTTGAATCCTGAACAGGTAAAGCTGATGGAATTAAGAACTGCAAAGAATTTTTTCAGTTTTTACAAATATTTTTGCCACTCATATACCGTAGGTTTATTGGTTACGACAAAAAAGTCTTCCTTTTAAAATTATTCTTTCTTTGAATAAAAGTAACAATGTTATTACATCTTTTCTGACCAACATTATGCTATGCTGCGGCAATGAAATTAAGTATTTCAAGTCAGCTGTCTGAAATAAAGCTTAAACAAAATAAAAAGTAGCAAGTGTAGTTTTTCAATAAATTTGCTATCCTATTATTATGTATTGTCAACTTTAATGTCAACTGGACATTAAGGAAATAAAGTATGCATTCAGGAACTTTTTAAATCCAATTAAGCGATCACAAATGTAATTTATTTACATTTTGCCTCTTGTATAAAATTAAGAGACCAACCCTGACCATGCTAAATATCTGAAATGGACTTTTCCATCTTTCAATTTGGACCGACCCATTAATTGTACATGGGGTGCTAATTGAAAATTCACTCACTGAATGGTAAATAGCGCAGACCATGATCAGACTGCATGGATATGCAGGCTGATCTTGGTCTGCACTTTTCAAAGGCAGAGGCAATTGCCTCCAGCATTAAGAAAGATCATGATGAAGTGGCTTCATTCATTTCATTTAAACTTCTGACATAGATATTTGGTACAAAAGGAGAAATCATTCATCCAGATCTTTCATTTAGTTTAAATTAATTTATTTTACATTGATTGGGAAGCAACTCCTTGCAACTTATATTAATCCCTTTCGATGACTATCATTTAAAAAAAACTTTCTATATTATCTGTTATTCTTCCATTTTGAGCCTTTAGACCATAAAAATTTTACATTTTTCTCCACAATGTTCATTGTTGACATTGTTAGAAATTCTGCTAATATCAATGACAAAGGTTTCTGTTAACTAGAATGCTAGTCATATCTACCTGCTTACATAATTACTACAAAACATTTTTTACGTTTTATGTGGAAATCAAAGATTTAATTTTAGCTCCTATGTCATAAGCTTTATATAGTATTATTACATGCACTAAAATCATCATTGCCACCTCATGGATGGGCAGAAACTTGGGTACTTTACTGAATTGTACTAGCGTGAACTAAGTAATCTCAACTGTTGCACATACTTTGTCCATTTATTCAAAGACCATACCTAACTGATATTCACTTATAAGAATTCCTTTTTTTCTCAGTTATTAAGTGTATGATCTTCATAATAAATGTATGTATATACCAAGACTAAGTACTGATTTTATTAAAATAGTAAACAATGATCGTAATTTATCACTGGTTTGAATCCTACCAGAGGCAAGATCCTCCAGCAACTTTCTGATTCCAAAATTTTGACATATGCACAGATACTTTGATTGGCTCCTGTCTGAATAATATCATATACTTAAATTTTTTTATATTTTCACACACTGTCACTAGGAGTGCAACGGTTCACTGAAGCTCACATATATTAGAACTAGTTCATAAAAAAAATAATGTAATTGAAGTGTAATCAGTTACAAATTACACATAATTTTCATTGTAATTAATTACAGTTCAATTACATATAATTTAAGTTTACCTCAATTACAAATTACATTCAATTACTTGGAAAAAATGTAATTAATAACAATTACCCTATGTCTGATTCAGGCTTGGTTTCAAAACTTCAGTTCAGTACGTTTCGATACAGTCACAAAAATGCGCTGCACTACTGACCAATCCAAATGCTGCAAATCATTCAATGGGCCACTTTTGCTAAGTAAGAAAATGGCTGAACAACCTAAAGTAAGTGAATTACCCACATGTTTAAAAAAGTTACCAGTATGGAACAGTCCTTTTAATCAGGTGTGGACATATTCTTTTCATATTTTGTTTCAAGATTATTCACTTGTGGGCATTTTAACATCAACAGTTAATAATAACATAGTGGCTGGATGATAATGGTGTCTAGCCAATAGTTAAATGAGAATAAAGATACTGAACATTTTATATCCTTTTTTGGAATACCGGCTGATTTGGACCTTGGCTGATTCGGACCTCTTTCCGGATCAAAGTCGAGCATTTACACTTACTTTATAATGTGTTGATTAAAGTGCATACAGTACGTGCCAGGAGGAACTCTCGTTTTCCTCGAGGTCGTCGCGGACTACCCATTCCTTAAAACGCGACCAAATCCGCCGCATTTCGAGGACGACCGCCGCGGACATGGTCACCAAATATCGCGGCGGACGTCCGCTAAATGGTTCCGCGAACTTTTTCACAGGTAAGAATTGACGTATCGAGGCTAACAAAGTTCCTGATAACACGCATTTCGGCGAATTTTACGCTTTAAAATATCATTTAAATGTATAAAACTCTCATAAAACTCTCATTCTGATTCATTTGTTTACGAATGCTCGTATTTGTTAACGGAAGGAATGACAATTCAAAACCGAAAGTAATTGTTTCTCGGAACAGCTGACCCTATTTTCAGAAAATAAATTGACTGGTTTTCGATTTACACGTGTTAAAACTGCTCTGCTATATTTAAAGAAAACATACAACATGTAAACCCTACTGCGACATCTGTATCGTCTATGCGCTTGACAAAATTATTGATCGATTTTGCTATACAATAACGAGCGTTTTCAACGACGGAAACACAGCAAATATATGAGAAATTTTGGTTCTAATTTTACCAAATGTCACATAATTGGCAGACGTAAAATGCACAGTTTCATTACGGTCATTTCATTAAATGTTCAGCTTATCCAGGTGAGTTATGACTCTAATTATTTTCGCGCTGGTCGTCAAATATCGCCGAGATATTTCGCGATGTCGAGACATCGAGGAAATCCGTTTTTTTCCTCGATGTCGCGGCGGATATTTTTTTTTCCGCGTCCGCGAAATAAAGCGGAAAATGTGAGTTCCTCCTGGCGCGTACTGTATAACTACTTAGTTTTTTGCACACTCGTTACAAATTTTCTTTAATTTTGATGACTTCCATTTTTAATTGTATATTGTCCTTCATGTAGATATTATTATTATAGTTGTTTTGAATTTAACGAAATGAATGCAATAAATATGACCACAAATTTTCAGCGTAACTCGCATCATGGCCCTAATACAATAAAATTAAGCCAGTTTAGAATAAAAAAAAGGAAGTTACTCTCTAAAAAAAATGTTAAAGATGAGGAATATTTTTCAGTTACGTGGTCCGAATCGGCCAAGAAAGTGGTCCGAATCAGCAAAGGAGGGTCCGAATCAGCCTGGGCCGAATCAGCCAAGGTCCAAATCAGCCGAGTTCCCTTTTTTGTTTAGCATTTGTAAAATGTGCATTTTTGCCAGAACTGCAGTTCTTTCTGAAATGATATCAAAGAGTAAAAATATAATCATTATCTGGTCATGTTTCAGCATCAACCCTCAAAGCTGTCACTTACAGCTGATGAAACAGGAAAGACAAAACCTGTTAGTCACCTACACTAGGGGTCAGTGTGTGATAAAATGAAAAATGGTGCATGATGAGAATCATGACAAAAGCCTCTCTACTGCACCCAATCATCTATGGACTCATGTAACATTTTGCAATAAGGAACAGACATCAAACTGGATTATTAATATTAATAATAAGTTGCAATGTAAAAAAAAATATTATAACGCTGCAACACTGTGATCACCTACCTTCCTGTCTACAAACGCACATGCAATTTCCTTCAAACTTGCTAATGTCAATTCTCCTTCAACATTGACTTGTTCTCTTGTCAAACCAATCTGCATCTGGAACGAAAAGTTCCTTCGCATCAAATCTGGATCTGACATTTTAAAAGTCAATGTGTAAATTTCTTCTCGTGCGTTTAATCCTCTTTCCAAATATCGTTTCCGGGTTCTGTCTTCCAGCAATACAAATAAGCTGAAAATCTAGTCTTAACAAATTACATGATACATTGGCGTACCGTTTAAACATCGGAATGAAACCAAAATTTAACAGTTACATTTTAATACTGCGAAAATTAAAATTAATGCAAAATTTTATCTGGGTGAAGTCGCAGTCGCAAACCGCAAGCGGATGACGTAGTTGTCGCGAAAAATGTTGACATTTCGCGGCCTTAATTTCATTAGTTAAACACTATTTTGAGATTTAACGCAATATTATAATACATAGGTTATGTGGAATTTAAAAGAACCATTTTATATTCTTATAACAAAACGTTTCAGAAATTTAGGACCAACTCCTTTTTCACGACAAACAAATATTTGCTTTACGGCACAACAAAGTAGAAAATTCTGAGAAAGTGTAAAAATTAAGTACATGTAAGTCTTTTAATCCTGTTTAAGCAGGATATGGCCTCGTCAGAAGGCTCAGATAGTCGAACAAATAGCTTAACTAATCGATCTTCATCGACTGGCCATAATGACGATGACATTCAAGCAAATGAACTCAAAGGATGGTTGATGAAAAGGACAAAAATATCAAGGAAATGGAAAAAGCAATGGTTTCTTTTAAAAAATACAGATCTTCATTATGGAAACTCCCCTGAGGTATATTTTGCTTGTTGCTTAAGGCAACTAACATAACAGTTTTGGCTTTATGATAGCTCTTTTATGGCATATTTAATTTTCTTTAAACAAGTTTCCAGGGTTAGAATTTGGCAAAATAGTGGCTCTCACCTTTTTTGGCACACATTTGTAAGTACATGATTATTGTCTGAGGTCTTGCACAAGAAAATAAACCGTATGTCACATGTTGTTGTAACCGGTAAAAATCATGGGAAAATGAGGTCGAAAAAGACTGCTTTAACAATTTTTGCACAGACAAATGCAGTCCAAGGACCATGGTCCAGTTCTTTATTAGAGACTGTTGTAAAGTTTACAGTCGCTGATCTGATTTCCAAGTTGTTGCTGACAGTGGGGTTATTGCACTGACTGTTGTCAACAAAGCAGTCAGCTCAGTTTTAGATTCTGTTCAACAACTGTCGGCACATTCATGTCAGCGAAAAGCATGCAGTGAGTGGACAGGGTAAATTTGCTTGGCTTGTTATTAATGATCAGATGGAGCAAGTAATTTTTTGTTGTAAGATTTGTCAAGAACAGAAAGACAAACTAGTGAAGGAGAGTTGTCACTATTTCTGATAATATGTTGTAAATATCCAGTCATTCCTAAATAGTCCTGGTTATTTAAATTGTTGTTACCAAATTGAAAATATGATTCATGTATCCCCAATATTTTGAAAAATGGTGGGTACTTACCAAATTATTGCAAAAAGTTATCTGTTTCTCAGTGTATATAGATGTGTTTCTGCTTTGTGAGGTAGCATTAGTACTACAAGGCCCTAAGTCATTGAAGTGACTGCCATTGGTCTAGGTCCTTATTTAATCTAATGACCAGCTTAGATTAATGTGTTGTTAATCTTAAATAAATTCTCACAGCACATTTTTCCCCATTTTTAGGTGGTGTGCATGTACATTTGTGAATAGACTCACTATTTTGCCTAAGAAGGTGGCCTTTTACAGGCTGATACTTAAAGTTTGTTGAACAACTGATTGCATAATTAAATAGGCTAATTTGTTTAATCAAACTTTAATGTCGTACCAGACATGGACTATTTTAGTGAACTGTGAACTTCTTGTTTTGAAGCACCGTTGAGATGAAAGTCAGTGATTATTTTGGTCAGTGTTTTTGGAAAGCAGACAGCTTCAAATTATATGTGTGTAACCTTAAAATCATTTTATTTTGTTCAAAAACATCTAGACTTTGTTTACCTTTTAGCTCACCTGAACACACAGTGATCATGTGAGCTTTAAGGATTGATGATTGTCAGTCATCTATCATCCACATTTGTTTCAAAGGACATTGTCACTGTAACCATTTGGCCAAATTTGATAAAACTTGCCTGGAATGTTCTTTGCATGAAGCTATATCGAGGTTGTTAAAATAGTTCCTGTCCTTCTGGGTCACAGGAGGTAAATGTGTATTTTAAAAGTGAAAACTTCAAAAATCTTCTTGTCTGAAACCACAAGGCTTAGAGCTTAGATATGTGATATGTAACATTATCTAGTGGATCTTTACCAAGTTTGTTCAAATCATAGCCCTAGAGTGTAAACTGGCCCCACCCCAGATGCAACATGATTTTACATTGGCTTACACTGTATATAGGGAAAATTTCAAAAGTCCTCTTGTCTGAAAGTACTACATGTATGCCTTGGGACTTGATATTTGGCATTCAGGTTCACATAGAGCTCCTCTACAAAGATTGTTCAAATTATGCCCCTAGGGTCATTAATAGCTCCCCCATGTAAAATAGCCCTAAGCCTTGAGGTTTCATAGAAGTTTTCCTTCTATAACCCTTTATTAAGGTCCTCTATAAGCTACCAAGATTTTTCAACTTACGCTTTTTGGGTCAAAATTTACACAGTTCCATGGGTCACTTGAACTTTATGAAGACTTTTATAGGAATAAAAAATTTAAAAATCTTCTTGTCAGTAACCCAAAGTCCTAGAGCTAACAAATTGTTTAATCTTGGCCCTTCAGTCAAAATTGGTCCTGTCCCTGGGGTCACAAAGGCTCAAAATTGACTTTTCTGCTTTTTTTCTTAAAGCCTATATTTACTGATATCTCTGATAGTTTATGGTATGTTGGCACCTTGAATGAATCTTTGCCATTCACTGGAAATTAGACATAGATGTTTGTACTTTTCCCCATAGCTTCTTTATTTACTGCCTGATGTCTTAGATATTTGGTATGTAGGTAACATGCAAGGAACTCCTCTCCCCTTGGGTAGGGTTTGAGGTCTATGTCAAGGTCATCAATGCTAAAAAAAATAATTGTCTACCTTTTTGTCATAGAGCCTTTATTTATTGACTTACATTTTAGAAAATTTTTATAGACACCTTGAATAAACTTCTGCCATTAACTGGGGTCAAGGTAACTGAGGTTAAAAGAAGATTTTTCATCTTTACCTCATGCAGCCTTCATTTATTGACCAATATCTTAGATATTTGGTATATAGATTCCTTGCAAGGACTTCTAGCATTAGGTGAGGTCACTGGATCAAAAACAAGGTCGCTGAGGGTAAAAATAGATTTTTCTATTTTCTGTCTAATTTTCTGTTTTATCAAGTCTTCAGGCAAATGTATATTCATCTAGCAGTGTCATAACTCATAAGGAACCCTAGCAAACCTTTTACCTGTATGGGAAAATAGTTACAAAATGAAAATTCTTTTCTTATGTTTCAGGATGCAGAAAAGAAAATACCATTAACGAATGCTGAAATTTCCGAAAGTAATGTTGATAAAAAGCCTCATGCATTTTCAATAAAGTCAAAAGAAAATGGGCGAACTTATTATATCCAAGCAGACACAAATTCATCTCAGAATGACTGGATGCAAGCTATTTGTTTTGCAAAAGCTGCTGGGCAGAGGGGAGACAATTCTCAAGCATGTGTGATACAGTAAAGTACAGTAACATTTTTATCTCTATTGTCAAGATTGGAGGAAAGGCACTTGTACATATACCAAAATAAAATGGTGGAAGGTCTATCCTGTTTATGCTCCGACAGCAGAATTCTGGGAAAAGACAAAATCAAGAATATCATCTATCATAGAGGATTCACCATAATATTAAAAGAGTTTTATTTTGTTCTGAGAACTGGTCTGTTCCTGAATCTTATATCATAGTCTAAAATTATACTATTGTAAGTGTAGTTTATCTATTTTATGTATGATAATTTTTATTGGAACTTCATCACAGCTGATTTATATTTTAACGGTTATAATTAGTTTAAATTCCACTTATTAGCTAGTCTAGTTCAGTCTTGAATTTTCACACAAGTAGTTTTATTGCCAAACTGAAGTACCAGTAGGGTCTAGACTGAAATTCTTTCAACTCTCACAGTCAAGCTGTAGAGAATAACTTCTCCCAGAGCTTTGAATAGATTTATTTATCTAGTTTATATACCTTATTCTTTGGTCATTTATACATAGAGAAGTTGTGCTTGTTAAAAAAAACCCATTTTAATTGGTCAGCATTTCTGGCAAATCAGAAAATGAACAGACAAATTCTTTATGTTTCAGTGAGTTGAACTATATATAGAATACCATATCTGTACTCATATTTGGTTTTTCATCTGATATATTTTTCATTGTATATTTTGAAAAAAAAGAATTAGATATTTTCCATTCATATACATAGATTTTTTTTCACATTGAAGTTAATTTGTGAACTCAATCTTCCTTCCCCCCCCCCCCCCCCCTCCCAATCTCTGTCACCCCCCAACCCACCCCTGGCCCTAAAAAAAATGAAAAATAGGACAAATTTATCGATGTGTTGAATAAAGGTTTATATTCCATATTTCTTCAAGTAAATATTTGAAGCTTTTGTTAGAACCAAATGCCAGCAACTGTAAGCTGTATATGTTTTACCTGTACATAGCTTTGTAAGGTGCCTGGGGTAGTAGAAGGTGGATAGGTACTCTGGTAACTGGAGCCTATATGCTTTAATCATGTGCTACAAATATTTTATTTTGTGATAGTAATAAAGATCCTTATACATGTATTCATTCTTTATTTCAATGTTTGTTACATTGTTTTACTATATTACCTCATTGTCTACATTCCGTCTATAAAAAACTGAAATAAAATAATTGCGTCAAACAGTACAATACATATATCCCACTGTAAATGTATTTGATTTGTTTCAAGAAGCATTTTTTGGACCTGTATTGTCTGCACTGTTGATGGTATGAATAAGAGTTCTGAAGTCGTGATCTTTGATTTTTTTCTGATCATTTGTTACGTATATTTATTCTTTATCACAGAGTGAAGGAATTACATGTAGATGAAAATAGTTATTAGAAGAAGACTCTTTAACTTCTTAATACTTTACCACATGGTTAAGTGTTAAATCGCATATGCAACCAGTGCAGATCCAGATCAGCCTGCACATCCGTGCAGTCTGATCTGGATCTCCACTGTTCGCTTTTCAGTCAGAAATACTTTTATGAATATAAAAGCGAACAGTGGAGATCCTGATCAGACTGCACGGATGTGCAGGCTGATCTGGATCTGCACTGGTCGCATATGCGTTAAAACACATATCTATGGAGTAAAGGGTTAATACTTTAACACACGTAGCTATTGCTTCCTAAATTTACTTAAAAATAAAAATGGTGAATGAGCTGAGACTTTATCAAGATGAATTCATTCATGCTTTCTTTCTGTGTTTTTGTTTGTTTTTCTTGCCAAGTCAAAATTTTAAACATCTGACCAGTAGCACCTGTAGATAAGAGTCTTTGTTTAGTGCAGATAATAGCTGTGACATTCTGCAGTGGACATAGTCTTGGTATTACAATTTTGGATACTGAAAACATTTTAAACTCTGTTGACATTTTTGCAGGCTGATATATTTTTAAAGGTCATAAATTTAAAAAAAAATAATATTGTCAACTTTACAGTTTCTGTAAAAGTATGGCTTGAGATTACCAAAATATAAAAACCAGAATTTGAAGTGTCATTTTTTCTGGTTTGGAAAGTCTCTATTCAACAGGGTTTATTTCAATATTTATTGATATCAGTTTTGAACAAGTTCTAGATCCCACTGACACTTCTAAGCAAAAAGAACATACACAAATGTCCACACTGTCACAGATCTGTTACCTTTGAAATATTGTTTCTGAGTTTGGCCTTTCTAGGTAGCCTTTGTCAAGGTCACTGTCAAAAGTTATCTGTTTGTTATAACATACATGTATTTCTTCTTTTGATACTTAAATTGTATAATGTAAGACACAAAATTGTATTCCATCCAAAATATGGGCATTTCCTTTCAGAAATATACATGTACCTTAATCAAAAGTGAAAATGGTTTAAAATTTTCAGCTGTACAGCTCTGTGATGCCGTTAGGAAAATGTTGCCAAATTGGGTTAAAATGAGTAATATTTTGACAGATGTTAGCTTAGAAAAGGGGTTGAACTTAATAATAATAACACAGCTTCTTTACATGACATATCTGTACAAGTTCTTTCGTTGTCTCAGCCAAGGGGTATTGTGCCATCATGGCTGTCTTGTTTAATATAACTAGTGCCATTGCATACTAAGTAATTATATATCTTAATTTATTGCAGCTTATATGATAGTTTCTCATTTTGCTTGTTTGTAGAATCAGTAGTGACTGTCATCGTTAAAACTCACATTCCATTTGTTGTTATTACGTTAGATATATTTATTTTACATTATTTGGGAAATACATGTATATATAAGTTTGTGTTACTTTAATCAGGCTTGTTAAAGACCGGGTTCAAACCAATACTTCTGCTAAATGTGTGGAGTACATAAATTAAGTCACCAGAGACACACTTCGTGCGTGGGATTCAAAGATGTGACCGCCATTTTTGTTGTTATTGTTTGTTTATTTCCTTTGTTATTATGAATGTAAGCTGTACTAGTTTACACTTAATAGTAAAAGTTAAAATGTAGCCATTGTTGATGTAGGTGAGAAGTTTATTACCTTGATATACCTGGAAAAATGTTAGGTAGTGTCATTTATGATGCTTTTGTTTATCTTCATGTTTTGTTTTTTGTTTTCTTTAAGATGTAAATAAATTTTATGTAAGGTAACGTATTGTCAGTTTTATAATTACCAGTTCTTTGATCCGCATTCAAAATTTAGAACGTTTGCTAAGCAGCTAGTCACAGATTGTTATTGCTAATTGGTAATTTACTCAAAAGCAAAAAGCCAACTGTTGTGGTGTGGGCCAATATGTGATGTGGTTGAGACCTTAGAAGAGGACCGTTGGTTAATTAAAACATAGTTTTGGTTGTGTTTTTGTGTCAGAATATTAAGAGGCTTCTTGGATATTGGTTGATGCAGCAATGGCATTTTTGTTTACATAGTTTCCTCTGAAAAACATAAAAAATACAAAGCTAACATTGACCTTTCATATGAACGAGAGTTTCAGTAAAATGTCATGTGAATTTGGTGCATAATGCTTGTATTAGTTTTGGATGTATACATTAAAAGTAGATAGAAAGCTTTCAAACAATATTTATTGGATTGACAATATTTGGATGCTTGCATTTTTGTCTGTTTATACTGCTAGGGGAAATTGTTTTTGCCTTTATGACCAGTACAAACATGATCAGATTGTTAGGTGTTCAGTCAGTTTTGAATGAACATCCCATGCAAATGACAGATTGTCTTTTCAAAAGATTTAGTAGGGAATAGGTTAAAGTTACTAATGTTTTGGACTCCAAACCCATTTTCTTTAATGGCCTCCAAAGTACAGCCATCCCAGAAACATACCAAGCTCAAATTATACCTACTTTTTCTGTCCCTGTTAACAAATATTTATACATGTATAAGTAACTCCACAATTAAGAATTAACCTTTTATTATGTGTATTTAGGAATACACTTCATACACTAAAGTGAAATGTTTACAAATAGTTGATATTTTTATCAAAGTTGAACTATAAAGGTAGCAAAGCTTTTTATTAATAAGGAATCTTTCAAAGCAGACAGCCTTGAATGCTCACATTAATGAAGAGTGTAGGATACATAATTATGCTGTCATCTGTTAAAATTTGACATTAATTGAAAGTAGGTTAATGAATTTGGTCACATTGGTGATATTATTTTTGTTGGAATACCATAATTTGCATATTCATCATGTTTAAATCCAGACAGATATTTGGGTTTATAATATACAACAAATATGATTTTGTTATGCAGTAGTTTTTTTACTGCTTGATCTGTTAGTTCTCCATTTATTAGTTAATTAATCAATGTTTATGGCATTATGTTATTGTCTGTTAAAGTGTTTCACTCTTTTCCTCCTAAAATGCTAAAATAAACTTCTCCTTTATGCCCTGTGGACATTCCCATGTATCATTTAAAGGGGTGTTAATGGAACTCTGCTGTCTGTCAATAGCAGACGGTGCAGACAGCACAGAAAAGGTTTATAGAACTGTTGTCTCATTCATCTATGCACAATGCTCCAAGTTAGTTTTGCAAAACTACTAAAATTTTCACAACTTAATCAGCTCACTAATTTAACGTCATTTTAACCGTAATTGTACGTTTATGTGGCTAGTTAGATTAATATGTTTTTTTCTGCTTTTAACTATACATACAGTTAGGTCTGAAATATGTAATGAATTTGAAACTGATATTGTTCTGTTATGATATTAATACCTGTTAAGGTGAAACAAAGGTTAAAGGGTTCATGTATGTGTTTTTTGTAAATTCTGGAATTTAGATTGTCTTACTTACCTAAGCTGATCATAGACTTGCTGAAGATAATATTTCTTTGATTTAAAAAAGTTTGACTTCTTTTTTATTCTGTTGATGTTGGTTGTAAATAGATTTTTCTCAAACTGTGGCATAAGCTTTGTTGTCAACCATTCTGTTGGTCTGTCAGTAAATGTGTCTGTCTGTCTGCCTGCCTGGATGTATGGAAGTCCATCTGTTCTCCTGTCTGTTTGTCTTACTGTTTTTTTCTATCCACTTCAACTTACTGGCATTGTAGTAGTACAACTTAAGAAGTAACACTTTAAAAACGTCTATTATAGATGCAAGTAAAGAAAAATAACTGTGTGATTCATTGTTACATGTTTTATCTGATTAACTTTTCTCTTATCAAACAAAATCTATCCTTAGACACTTTTCATGAGACATTCCCCTGTTTTGATCTTACTGAAATAAACATATGCCAAGTCATTTTAGGTGTTGGACTTTAAATATTCACCATTGATTTTTGGAAAAGAAATGCTTACTTTAGTTGTAACCTCACCATTTTGTTTGCATTTTGTAGGTGCATAATCCAGAGATATTCATACTTTTAAAAGACTTATAGCTTTAAGCTTTCATTTTTTGTGTCTTTACCAATTCTTAAAATCAGTTTTAACAAATGTATCTGTAGAAATTTCACAAAATATCATTTTAACAAATTGATCAAAGTTTGGTGTGCAAAGCTTTAGTGTGTCCTTGCTGCGTTTTGAAAATAGTTATAATTCACAATGAGACCCAAAGTTAAATACAGCTATCTCAATCAATTAATGAACCCAGAGTAAATTTCTTATTATATTATATATTACAGTACATGTAAAAATGTATGTGGCTTATTCTAGAATATTCTATTACTCTAGAAGTATTACACATGAGTACATACATGGGTTTTAATGTGTCAATAGTTGGTTATATTGTCTGTATTCTGTTGGATTTGATTTCTTAATTAATGTTTATTGTGAGGAGTAAAAGTTATACTTGATACTGTTGTTGTTGTTGTAATTTGGCATTTTGAGAAAGAACCATTGAATTGCCAGGAGTTTTATTTTTGTAAGGAGGGACGAATTTGTCAGAAAGTTTTATAATGTAATTTATTTGTAAAAAGAGCATTCCTTATGAAAATAATGCTTCTTATAAAACAATTGAGCTGAGATGTTCATGTGAAGATCGATTGAGCTTCGAGCTTTTTAAAAAGTATTTATCATAAAAAAAATGAAGTGACACTATCTGCCAAAACAAATTGTAAAAATGGAGGAACATCTGAGGCAAAATATTATCTCATTATTTCAAGCCAGTTATAAAGACAAGTTGTTTCATTATACCCCCACAAACCAAGTTTAGCGGGGTATATAGGAGTGAGCTTGTTGGTCTGTCAGTTGGTTTCATGGTTTCTAGATGATAACTCTTTAATAAGGCAATGGATTGTACTAATTTTTGGGACACAGATGTAACATGATAAAACAGGTTGAGTTCAAAATCGGCATCAGACCACTCATTTTTCACATAGTTACAGCCCTCTTTTTTTACAAAAACATTGTTTCCAGATGATAACTCTTTAAAGATGAAATGCATTTAAAAAATATTTAGTACACATGTATAATACCATAAAATACAGATGGAGTTTGAATTTGGTTACAGACCACTAATTTTCTAACTTAGTTATGTCCCCTTTTCATCTTCAGTTTTGCAAAGGACTGATTCCTGATGATAACTCCTTAAAAAATCGATGGATTGAAATAATTTTTGGTACACAGGTGTAACATCATGAAATACAGGTACTGGGGTTGGAATTTGGCTGACCACTATTTTTTCACTGCTTACTTATGACCGCATTTTTTCTTCAATTTTCACACACAAAAAAAACAAAAATAAGAGCACCGCTGGGCGGAGCATTATATGCACAAAGGGTGTTTTCTCTAAGTATGATGCATTTGTGATACAAGGGAGGAAACCTTAGACTTTAAAATTAAATGATTTGCTTTAAATTTTGAATATTTTGACCTTTGACCTACTGACCCCAAAATCAAAAGGGGTCATTCACTCAATGTGTGCAACCATTACATGAATTTTGAAATCTCTAAGACAAATGGTTGTCAAGTAACGTAGTGTAAATGATTCTAAACATTTAGGTTACTGTGACCTTGACCTTTCTTATACTGACCTAAGAATGTATAGGGGTCATCAATCTAATGTGTGCAATCATGAAATAAAGTTTGAAGTCTCTACAACCAACGATTGTCAAGATACATGGTGGAAATGGTTTTCAAAGTGAAGGTCTATGTGACCTTGACCTTTGACCTACTTACCCCAAAATTAAAAGGTTTCATTCATTCAATGTTTGCAATTACTACATGATTTTGAAGTCTATACAAGAAATGGTTGTCGAGTTACAGAGTGTAAATGATTCTAAACAGTAAGGTCACTGTGACCTTGACCTTTCAGATGCTGACCCAAAATGTATAGAGGTCATCCGATCAATGTGTGCAATCATGATATAAAGTTTGAAGTCTCTACAACAAATGATTGTCAAGTTACATGGCTGAAATGGTTTTCAATGTTAAGGTCACTTTGACCTTGACCTTTGAACTACTGACTCCAAAATCAATAGGGGTCATTCACGCGATGTGTGCAACCATTATATGAACATTGAAGTCTCCTTGTCAGATGGTTGTCGAGTTACAGAGTGTAAATGATTCTACACATTTAGGTCACTGTGACCTTGACATTTGACATACTGTCCCCAAAATATATAGGGGGTATCCACTCGATGTGTGCAATCATGATATGAAGTTTGAAGTCTCTACAACAAATAATTGTCAAGTAATATTATCAAGTTATATGGCGGATATGGTTTTCAATGTTAAGCTCTATGTGACCTTGACCTTTGAGGTACTGACTCCAAAATCAATAGGGGCCATCCACTCAATGTGGGTAATAATCACATGAAGTTAAAAGACTGTAGTCCAAAGAGTACTCAAGTTATCCTCCAGAAACCAAATTGCTAACGGACGGACGGACGGACGCCCTAGACCATTACATAATATGCCCCCTTCGGGCATATAAAACAATTTCCAGATGATATCTCATTGAAGAGGAGATGCATTCACATTATTATTTTTTTTGAACACAGGTATAACATCATAAAATACATGTCGAGTTTGAATTTGGCTACAGACCACTAATTTTTTCACAGCGTTATAGACCGTTGCCATCTTCAATTTTGCAAAAAAAAGACAGTTTCCGGATGATAACTCCTTAAAGAGGCAATCAATTAAAACCAGTTTTGATACACATTAAGTCATAAAATTAAGGTCCAGTTTAAATTCAATTCAAACTTTTCCAATAATAATAATAAAATAATAATAATTATAAATGTCGGATTTCGATAATTTTGGTATAGACGGAACATCATAATAAACCGGTCAAGTTCAACTTTGTCCACAAATGACATCAATAAATAGTTTGATACTGTTACAATCCATACACTGGAGGAAATGTTTTCATAATTCCTAATGTGAGTATGAATCTCGTTCAAACTTGTTCAGTCACTTTAAATTTACACATTGCATTTTGGAGTACATCAGGTACCATTCAAGTTGAGTTCAATGATGAATGAACTTTCATATATTACCTTAAATTTATATAGTACTGTAAATATTCCAACATTAGTAAAATTACCTTATGTGTTTGTTTTCTCATCCAAATCTTCCAGTTTTATCATTTCTCCAAATTATACAATTTCTGTGCGCTGTACTAAAATACCATTTGTATTCATCACTCATTATTCTGTAATGTCATCCCCCTTTTATGAACACTTATTTTAGTGTGCTGCACTAAATTATCATTTGCATTCAATTTCCTTCTGTAATGTCATCCCCCTTTTATGAACACTTATTTTAGTGTGCTGCACTAAATTATCATTTGCATTCAATGTCCTTGTGTAAAGACATCTGACATTTCCATTTCATATTGTCTTATTTTCCATTCAGCGTTGAGTGCATTGACTAAAGCCACAACAATTTTCAGGTGACCATTGATACTGGTTTTACTGTATTTATAATATTTGTTTTGCCCATGTATTGGCAGATTTGAATTAAAGCTTTGAAATTTCACATAGTTGATAATTCCAAACTACTTTAATGTCAAAGTTTTAGCCACTGCCTTGAACAAGTGCAGTAAAACGACACTGGATACCTAAAATTTCTGGGGTTTTTTTGTTTCGAACTTGTTACTAGACTAAACTTCACATAACCATATAATAACTAAACTCATTCTCCAATTACAAAACTATGTTTGTTAAGGCTGAAATCAGTTTTCTTCACCTTGAAATTAAACAATTTTAATACATTCTCTTTGTGGCCTTTGATTTCTTGTGGTTGCCGTATTTCTGTGACAAGGTGGTATTTTGGGGATATTAATCAATTTCAGGGATAATTCTAGTTGAAAAGAAGTGGGCATTATAGGTGAGCATTCCAAATACTTATATTATCCTTATTTAGTATCAAGGTGGCAAGTGGGGGATATGAATCACCTTTAGTGATAGCTCTAGTTTATGATGACGGGTTTCCAGAACACCAGTGGTCCAACCTGAAAATCATGGTAAAAAATGCACTGTTCTAACTTTATCCGACGACCTCGTGATAGAAGCCCGACATTTTGAAGTCAGTAGCCTAATAAGACAATGTTTGATCAGATCAAAACCAAAGCGGGTCGGTCCAAAAATACCAACATTTATCTCTTTACGAAGGTACTTCCCGTATGCTTGTGTCCTCACACTGAATACATGTGGCAGCAATGGAATGGCGGGAGCATTATTTAGTGAACCACTGCACAATTCTTTAACTTAACATATGGCCTTCTCATAAGGTGTGATGATTACTGCAACAATGTTCTGGTTCCTACTGATAATAAACGACTGAAAAACACGTGCTGTAGGTCGAGGTCCTACATCTTCTGGGTCTTGTTTACAGCAGAGATACTTGATTATTCTTGGTTATCGACCTGAAAATTTCTACAGATACCACATTCGCGTATTTTCATACGGTGGACGTTTCTGTAGTTATAAACTTTAAAGGAAACATATCAGAAAATCGACATTACAGGTAAACTGACTTATGCCAGTTCTTGTTAATTTGCCACGTTAAATGAGATTTCGAAAATAAAAATTACAGTATTGCGTACAACAGAAATGTGCCTCCTTTCTATTAAATCTAAATTTTAACAGTTATAATCAGCTGTTTAAATGTCCAGTGCTTTATGATTTTTTCCCCCGAAACAGATGTCAGATATAAAATAAAAGACAGACAAGTTATGGCTTTACATGTACAAATTTCTACCTATTATTATAAACATAAACTATTTTAATGATTACATTATTGTACTTTTGCAGTACTTTATGTCTGCTGAAGCTAGAATATTTGAGCGCTTTTCGTGTTTTTTTTCAGGACTATTTTTCGCTCGCACGAATACACCGTTTCCGCCAGATAAACATAGTTCATGTATTCATGTTCTAATTGTTAAATTGCAGACAGAGGTTATATATCAAATGTTTGTATCTACAACAAAAACTTGTCTCTCTATACGGACAACTCAATTTCTGAGATGCCCGATGTTTAAGAAAAAGAATTTCCATCTTACAACGAAAATTGAGCCGTTGATAAATTACATCAGTTAGACGGATACCCCTATTTAAGCAGTCAAATTAAGAAAAAAAATCTTAAATAATTATGATTCTTCAGATCGAAGAAAACAATATTATTATATTGCTAGTCAATATTTTACGGCTGTTCTAAACTGATTTTGGATAAAAGTGAGAACTTCGATCTTTCACATGATGCAACAAAATATTTGTCCTTCTGCGAAACAACTCCACGACACATGGAGAGGTTCTGAACACGTGTAGCATCAACCAAGCCTAAAGTACATCACATATGTTGCAATTTTGTTGGCCCCATATGTTACACGGCCTTACTTTCGTATGATTCAGACAATAAATGTAATATTTTCAATGATATATAAAGGAGCCTCAGACTACAAAATAACTATAACATTTAATTTGTTATTCAATTTCAGTTTTTTTCAAAGATAAACAAGCGCTTTACAGAAAGTAAAAACACAGATTTGGTACACGCGTCCTTCTTGAAATTGAGCCTTGTGCATGCTTTTCTAAAACTGGTCATCTTTAAGCTCTCCTGAGCATAGGATTTTGTGACCACCCTGTGTCCGCCGTCCGTCATTATGCCCCTGCCCCCTCTCCTTTATTTACTCTTTAAAAAAGTTTGGGCATATTGTTTTGCTTATGTCTGTCCGTACGTCGGTAGACCAAGTCGTTTTCGATCTATAACTTGAGAATACACGGGCACAGAGACTTGAGATTTGATAGGTTAGTTGGGCATCTTGTGTAAAGGAATTCTATTAATTTAGAGCCTGCTAGGTATCAGCAGTTTTAAAATGGTTTCTGATCAATAACCTAGGAATAACTGCACTCAGGACCTTTAAACTCCACAGGATGTTTGGTTATGATTATGAGTAAATGACCTGTATCGTTTAAGAATTCAAGGGTCAAAGGTCAAGATCACAGGAGCCCACACTTTGAAAATGGTTTTCGATCAATAACTGAAGAACAACTGCTATAAGGACTTCAAGAGTTTACATGTTGGTTGAACTTGATGAGTAGATGAAACGTATTATTTACCACCCCACATGGTAAAGGTTTGTGTTCACAGGAGTCCGTAGCCTACTTTGAAATCGATTTCCTAGCAATAAGTTAAGAACAACTGCTTCAAGGATACTATAACTAAGAACGTTAAGCGTTAGTAGATTGCCTGTTATGTTCTTGGACCCATTGGGTCAAAGGTCAGCCTAGTTTATAATCTGTTACTATTATAGAAGAACTGTACAATAGAACTCTCAAACTAAAAAGATGGCTATATCCCAATGAGTTTGCACTTACTGCATTAAACGTTTAAAGGGGTCTGTACTTCATACGTGGTCTTTGATGAATTACTCAAGAAATGAGTGAATATAACAATCTTAGATATAGTTCATATTTACGAGTATATAACTGCAGATCAAATTGTTTTAGGCTCACTGCTCAGTCGGCATTCATTATTGATCTAACGGATTTCTGATCTCTTGATAAATTTTGCTTTAAACAATATTTATTCAAAGTCAATGAAACTTTGCAGGGATGTTGCTTTCACAATTCCCTTTCAAAATACCTACAAAACTCAATTACATTTTGGTCGTCATGACAAAGGAACGGAAAAAGCATTCTGAAGTTTTCTTGTTTCAAGCTGCAATTCACAGATACGGCATTTGACAAAATCATCACAGTCGGATCCTCTTCAAAGAATACTAATATTTTAAAATGAGTCTAGAGTTAAAATTTAAATGTGCCCTGTGCCGGGGGGCGTGGCGTTGTAAAGGGGCCACTTACTTTGATTGTCATTGTTTTCAGTAGTTGTTCTCAGGTGGGCGATTCAGGGTCATCGTGTCCATTCAAATCTCGGTCACAGGTTACTTCACTAACGTCATGAGGAAAGCTTGTATTCTTTTTTTTCGTGTATGTTGTCAAAATATGACGATAGCATAGGTTTAGTCACGGTATTATATTCATTTCTAGAAAAAATGAAGGAAAATTTAGTAACCATAGCTCCAATCTGAATGACTGTAAATTTACTTCGGACCATCGTCTGCCATAACCGACACATTTCGTTACCTTACACCCACCTACAATGCAGAGATAACGGAATATTTGCACAATGGGTGTCGGGCGATGATTTTGGGTCGAAGGCCAGTAATCTTTTTCTGAAGCAACAACGATTAACAAGGTGAGATGAAGAATTGTACCGCAAACCTATGATAGTACCCTAAGAAGATTAAGAATCTCTTGTTCTACTTTAACTTCTAGTTTGTCTTTCCGTTAAAAGTTTCGTTTGCCTGTCAGTGCTGAATTGTTTTTATGATGAGTAAATATATGAAATCAGACTGTTACAAACAAAGGTAAGCTAAGTGTAATAATAATCTAAAGGGGACACAACCGTGAGTAAAGACCACCTTTCAGTAGGCCCCAAAAGACCACTTTAGTGTTGTCCGTTTGCGGCATATTGGACTGCTTACAACTTCTTGAAAAGAAATATAGGGCAATGGTCTTTTGGGTAATAAACCATTCCTTCACGTAGTACAACCTGTCATATTTCATTAGTACATTTATTGATTGTGACGTATTTCCCCTCCAAGAAATTAGTATTTTATGACCAGGCTTCCTTTGACAAAGACTTCAATAAAATTTATGTATTTTCTTCCCATTATCTATATAAATCCTAAATGCCTTGTTTTGCCTTTCAAATACAAAAACCGATGTGGACTCTTGAGGCTCAAGTCATTTAAGGTAAATTATTTAATCTCAAATGTTCACAAACTACTAAGGAAGCATATTTCTGCCGTAAGGTAACTAGTTATAGTTCGCAAAACACTTTGTGTTAGTTACGTATTATTCACGTTAATTAACAAGCTAACTAGTTTACGTTTTAGTTAAAGAAAATTTTACTGTATGTAAACATTTAATATTGCATTATTTAATTTGTACTGTAATTGTAATACAAAATATAGAAATATCTATATAGAATCTGCTGTCACGAGCATATTTTTTAAGTCTACCTAGTCGATCGCTATGTTTTCTGGCGTCTAATATCGTTTGATTAAAATGAATAAAAACGAAATTGTGTATAACTTCATTTTTTATGCTTGAACATTTGATATTATCAAGATGTTGGCATTTTATCACTGTGTCTGGCGTGACGGGTTTCTTCTAGTTTCCAAAAATATCTTCATATAGAAGTCGCGTTAAAAATACTGTAGTTTTATGATATTTTTCAGTGAGAAAAGGGTATGGAATTATTCATAAAGGCGTTAATAGTTCTGTCTTTGAACCTGATACTAGATGCTGAAGGACATGACGGTAAATGTTTTATAAATATCTTTTCTCAATACAGATATTGCAAGGGGCATTAGCACTGCTATGGTCACCTACCTCTATTTGTATAAATTCAAAATCTGACAACTTTGTTTTCTGTGGAGCGTAACAGTGGTCCAGTGGTAACGCGCTGGACTGGTAACCCAGGGATCCCGAGATCGATCCCCCGCTCCTACACTAACATTACTAATTATCTTTCGGATGAGACATTAAACCAATTCCCAGGTATCAGTGCTGTACACTGAGCATGCAAAAGAACCAGGGATGTCTCTGGAATGGAGTGCCTTCTGTATCTTGCACTACTCCCTACAACATAAAGTAACAAATCTTTGCAGTCATATGGGCAACTGGTACCGACGATAAATAAACTCAAACATATTTGTTTTCTCTGGCACAGTGGTTAGAGTCTTGGATTTTCTTGCAACTTATGACCCAGAAGTGTTCGAATCCCACATTAGGGATGTCTTTTTCTTATTCATTGCATCTTTCTGTTACGTACGGAAGTTCTAAGACTACTAGAACACAAATGCTGAAGTTTACATTTATTAGTTCATACGTTATTACAGAAAATATTTCTTCTTACCGAATAACAATATGCTGTATACAGAATTAGTTGTAAACATGTATATTTGGAGCAAAGTTTTCAAACAAAGTCAAAAAGTTTTAACCGAAGTTTTGTCGACTGCTTATTGCACATTTAATGCCTTTTGAAGTCAAGAGTTAATATTCAGAACAAGAAACAAAATATGGAACTATATTGTCAATAACATAAGTCATAGCGTCACCACTATCCTAAAACTTCGTGGTATTTTTACAGTGGTCATCAGCTGGACTCATAACGGAGAGGTGGAACTGACCAGGCATCGTAGAAACGTGGGTGTTAGTGCCCTTGGTCTGGAGCAGGAAAAGACCGATTATACCAACAGTAGCAGCAATGACATGAAATCTGGAAACGAGGGAAAACATGCAACCAAAATAAAAGCCAGTATGACCCGAACAGATGGAACTGAGATCGAAATAATTCTTGATAGAGTGAAGTCAATGAAATATGGCGTAGGGATTTTTGCATTAAGGAAAGGAGCAGTCATTCAAGAAGAGAGCCCTGCGTTAGCTGATAAGGTAACAGCTTTGTTTTACTATAACTCGATCCTAATTAGTGAAACCGAGTTCCATATGCCGACCGAGTTGTTTATCCGTGGTTTTGCATGTGCACACCCAATATATATATATCATGTGTTTATGTGGATAGTTGATGTTAAGGTAACTTGGTTAAGGTGGCTCATTTTGACATTTAAGATAATATCTATTGCCTAGCTACAAGACTTTTATGTGCTACAGGTCTAAAATGGAACACGTATACAGAATATATAAATGACTTAATTGGAGGAGAAAAAAGCTAAAAAGATAAACGTCTTTGGATTTTTGCGTTATGAAATTTCTGTTGAAAAAAAAAAGAAATAATGAAAAAAGCTCTTCTTTGAGGTTTTGACAAACATTTAGCAATTTTTTATCAACATATTTTTGTTTTGCTTTTTTTATGATTTTAGCATATATTTCTAAATCATTATTAATATTTTTTTATTCCAGGAATATGTTCTCTTCAAGGATGCAGACACAGGCTCAGTTTTCCTAATGGAATGTGATTCTATTCAATGCAAAGCTGTAAGGAATTATTTTCAACTTGCTCTCTGAGTTTTACTTCTATAACTATCCTACTATCTAAATTACTTCCTTACTTTTACCATGTGCAATTATGAAATCAAATTTCAGTTAATATAAAATCTTTGTTTAAATTAAAAACCGCACATCAGAAATGTTCTGCTGTTCCCACTCCCACCTATAAATAACAAATCACTTGTTACTATGTTTCGCATGTTGTACTATTGTCACTCATTTCACTCTTAATAGGTGTAATTATTTCATGTTAGTAACTAGTGTAATAATACGTGTTGTTACTGTACATTATGCTATACTTTTATTATTCACAGGAAAGAAATTTATATAAGTCTTTGACTTCCTTTTTCAATCCTGTATAATATCATGTTGCTGTACATAATTGCATATGTTTGAACTATATGAAATAAATACTGTTTAAACCAAGGAATTAAGTTTTATAATTATAAAAGTATTCAAGAATATGTGAATAAATTGTTTTTCTTTCTGGGGTGAGAGGAGGAGTGGGGGACGGAAACACAGAACTGTTGTAGTTAAATTTACAACTGTACACTATAAATTATTGGTGAAGGTTATCAATTATCATTTAATTATAAAAGTAATAGGTCACTTGACACCAAAAAGGTCTGGCTGTTTGTGTTTTTTGAGAAAACGACTGTCTGGTGTTATACACTGCCCATGCCTTTTTTTTAACAAACTGAACATTAAAAATCTTTGAGGCTCTTTACTGCTCGAAAAATATTTCGTTCTAAGAGGCTCAGGCTGTATGCTTTTAAGACCACCTTTAAGTTATTTTTTTCTCTTGTTTAACTCGCTACAAACTAAATGTATTATATGATATGGTATGGTTTATTTCAGAAAAAGGCAATAATGCTGACATTACAGATATAACACAACAATCGCATGCAGATATGAAAATTAAACAGAAGGGAGATAATTACGTATATCGTGCATCATAAGTTTAATATGCCAATAGTCTCCCTTAGAGAACAGTATGTACTGATAATTTATTATATATATTTATAATAACGAAAAGATAGTATTACTCAAATTATCAGAGCACGAAATAGAAACAATTTTCTACTAGTGAAAACAATACTAACAACATTAATTTATTGTACCATGCGTTTAATCTTTTAATTTTGTTATCAAAAGTGTGCAACATTTTACAATGGGACGGAAGCATTTTCTCTCGATCCATTTGACAACGCCCAATATGCCACATTGACAAGGTCAAACAGAGGTCAAATGCGGAACATAGATGATAACCCAAGGGTAGCAGGTAACTTGGCAACGTAACTGTATTTAGTAATCAGTAAACTTACTAAAAAGAAATAAGTTTTATGTAAATTAAAGACATTAAAAAAAAGGTTTTTCTTCTGAAAAGATTTCTAAAATCACTTTTACATGTTATGTATAAATATAATTCAAAGGGACATTGCACTTAAAGCTTTTGTTGGTCCGTCCTTGCGGGATCTGTAAAATTAGTAGCATTCAACCTATGAAGGTACTGCCAATGTACAATTAGTCCATTTTGCACGATTGTCGTGCATCAAATGAAAAACCAATACTTAAGTATGTAATTTATATATTTACATATTTTATTTCAAACATGGTATATATTTTATCTGTTTTTATGTAGAAAAAAATACATATTTCGACCAGTCTTAAAGGAACATACCCTACTATTAACCAATGTTGTACTTCGTATCTAGTTTATTGGCTCAATAGCTATAAAATGAAAAGTTATTAATAATTCTAAAAAGAACACACGTTCAAAAAGTTTTCCTTTAGGCTTTAACCCTTAACCTGCTGGAACCGAAAGTGATTAGCCTTTGCCACCAGTATAGAGCCAGGCCAGCCTGCACATCCGTGCAGTCTGACCAGGCTCTATACTGTTGGTAGCTTCATTTTTGTATTTTGATATTGAAATCCCTTAAACTTTGAATGGACTGTTCCAAATTCAAAGCTGGGCAAATCCATTACAAAATTTTAGCATGTTCAGGGTTAAGACACTAAGAAAGCGTACAACAAGTTTCTATGTAAAGACTTATTCTATCTTCTTCCAGTTAGCTGTTTTAATTTTTTTGAAACCTTGGCATCAGGTATTATCCACTCAGTGCCATTCAGTATAATTAATATTTACATGATATGGAAGAAAACGGAACAATTTTGATTTTAGTGTATGCTTCTTTATAGATGAATTCCGATAAGATGGTAACATTGTCGAACGGCGTTAAGCAAACCAAGTGCTGTTAGTCCAGTATAATGTTAATCTCTTACTTGAAAAAAAAAGATAGAACTGGACAGTTAACTAAGGGTTGCAGTGATTTTGCAGGTATTGGATGGGATGGGAAACCGCTTGGTATCCCTCTTACAGCTCGGAAGAAGCGGGACATTCTCCTAGACCAGAACATGTTGAAGCATTTATTGCGCCGCAAGAGGGCGTCATCAGAAACACTGCACGTGGTAGAACTGATTCTTGTTGCGGATTATTCGGAATACAAATAGTAAGAATTATGTATCTAATTGCAGTCGTCTTTGTCAGTACAACGCCCTTTTCCCATTTTTTTATCCCCCCGCCAAAGCGAAGGGGATATTAGAAATGCCCTTCGTCCGTCCGTGCGTCTGTGCGTCCGTGCGTGCGTCCGTCCGAAACAATTTTGTCCGGAGCATAACTCCAAAACTACTTGAGGGATTTTATTCAAACTTCATACACTGACAGAGCACATTGGTAGGTAGTGCAGTGTGGAAGTCCAATAACTCTACCTTGCCTATTTTTAGAGTTATCCCCCTTTATCAGAATTACTTGATAAATTTTGTCCGGAGCATAACTCCAAAACTACTTGAGGGATTTTATTCAAACTTCATACACTGACAGAGCACATTGGTAGGTAGTGCAGTGTGCAAGAACAATAACTCTACCTTGCCTATTTTTAAAGTTATCCCCCTTTATCAGAATTACTTGATAAATTTTGTCCGGAGCATAACTCCAAAACTACTTGAGGGATTTTATTCAAACTTCATACACTGACAGAGCACATTGGTAGGTAGTGCAGTGTGCAAGAACAATAACTCTACCTTGCCTATTTTTTAGAGTTATTCTCCTTTATCAGAATTACTTGATAAATTTTGTCCGGAGCATAACTCCAAAACTGCTTGAGGGATTTTATTCAAATTTCATACACTGACAGAGCGCATTGGCAGATAGTGCAGTGTGCAAGTCCAATAACTCCACCTTGCCTATTTTTTAGAGTTATTCCCCTTTATCAGATTTACTTGTTTACATTTTAAAAATCCCAGCATATACATGTATATCTAATTCTTGAATTCTTGAACTTATTATCCCCCCGCCAAAGGCGGAGGGGATATTAGAAATGGTCTCTGTCCGTCCGTGCGTGCGTCCGTTCCAGTTTTGTCCGGAGCATAACTCTAAAAGTACTTGAGTGATTTTGTTCAAACTTCATATACTGAAAGAGCACATTTGGAGGAGGTGCAGTGTGTAAGAATAATAACTCTACCTTGCCTACTTTTAGAATTATTCCCGTTTATCAGATTTAATTGAAAATACATTGTCCGAAGCATAACTTCAAAAGTGCTTGAGCGATTTTCTTCAAACTTAATACACTGACATAGCACATTGGTAGGAAGTGCAGTTTGCAAGAACAATAATTCTACCTTGCCTATTTTTTGTGGGATTTTCTTCAAACATTATTACATTGAGTGTTTGAAAGTACAACCTTCAGGTAGCTTCTTCCCGGCGGGGGGATTAACCATGTGTAACATGGCTCTTGTTTAATTTGATATGTACATACGCATAGAAGAAAGTTTAGGGTACAAGTATATCGCGGTACTTTGAATGCACAACTTTTACCCATTGGTCAAATGTCAAAAATGAAAAATAATGCAATACTATAAGGAGTCTTTTCTGTGTTTTTAAATTATTCACTTCCGTGCAGTGTATCTAAATTATTTATAGAACTGACAATTGGTCAAACAGGGAGTGGATCAGTGGTCTAGTGGTAACGCGCTGGTCTGGTAACCCAGGGTTCCCGAGATCGACCCCCCCCCGCTCCTCTACTAACATTACTAATTGTCTTTCGGATGAGACGTTTAACTGAGGTCCCATGTATCAGTGCTGTACGCTGAGCATGCAAAAGAACCAGGGGTATCTCTGAAACTTGATGCCTTCTGTATCTTGCACTATCCCCCACAACATAAAATAACAAATATCTGCAGGGGGCGTCGGTCATATGGGCAACCGGTACCGACGATGAATAAACTAAGATACACTTAAACAGGGTCAGTTTTTCCCGGTTGACGGTTAGCAGCACTGTCATTGATATGAAAGCAGTGTAGTGATGACATTGACTGTTATTTTAATGACATATGACTTTGATCTTCTTACAATATCTGACTCAATTTCTGTTTTAGTTGGCTAGAAAGAAGCGGCAACAACCCAGAGGACGCTAAAATGGCACTGAAGCTTTACTTCATACTTCTTGCAAATATGGTAATTTAAACTGGCTTATATCATATGTAAATATTTCATTGCGGCGGTTAAATTTGGAATTAATGGCAGTAACTGATAAACACGTGGGCAAACTATTGAATAGTAACATGCACGTTTTATAACGATTAAATCTTTTTCCCCCCATAAAGTTCATTATGCAGCTTTTATCTGTCGATACAGACAGACAAACAGACAAGCCATATTTCTGTACAATTTCATTGTGTTTCAGATGGACCTGAGGTATGAAAGCATATTCGAGAAGACAGGTGGCAATATTGATATCAAGTTTATGATAAACGCAATTTGCATCACAGAAGTAAATTGTTTTTCTTGTCCATATATTTAGCTTTTTATGTCTTTTTTTTTGTTTTGATTTTCGTATTTCATTAAAATCTTCCTACAGTAACTGTGTTTTTTACAATTCTGTTTTATGACAAAATAATTATTGATAATAAAAAGAGTAAAAATTACAAAACAAAACATACAGATGCGAGTTCGTTCTGATTTGACTTAACTTTTTTTATCTGTTTGCATTTTTTCCCCATTTTTACCGATAAAATCAGTCAAGGTATTGTTAATAAATCAGTCAAGGTATTGTTAATAAATCAGTCAAGGTATTGTTAATAAATCAGTCAAGGTATTGTTAATAAATCTTGAAGACAGCTAGATGATATGATTGTATAGTTAATTGACTGAGTGTACGTAGGTGATAGTTAAGTTCTTTTACTTTACACAAAAATGACATTTTGGCTATTATATATACACGCTATTTAAATGGTTCATATACCTTAAGACTTTAGAGGACAGTGTATGGATCACCAATAGTTTTATCAATTCCGAGACGCAGCCGGGCAAGGTTAATGTTGAAAAGGCTCTAGACGAGTTTACACTCTGGGTCTTCAGTGTGAAAGGAGACTTTCCGCCGCATGATCACGTGATGGGAGTTTCTCGGTAATTATCGCAAGTTTTCAGTCACGCGCAATGAGGTTGTCCTACACCGCTCTACAAAAGCCTTTGCAAAGCTTGATATGCCAGACTCTGCCTTCATACTTTTAGAATACAAGCATCAACCCTTATAAAGAAGTGGTTTAAGAGAGTAATGCAAAAAAAGAATTTTAATTTTTCGAAGTTCTTTGAAACTGAGAACCTATTTTTTCCTTCAGAATTTACATTTCTATCCTGTTACGGATAATCGGAAGGAAAATTCCCTGCTTACGTTGCTATTTTGCAATAAAAAAAATTGCAATCAGTGAGTGGCAATATTTCTCCAACAAGTATATCACAGGAATCTGACAAAAATTACTTCTGTTTAATTCGTTACTTGATTCAGCGTCTATCCGTTCTTCCTCAGGTATGACATGGTAGCGGTCAAGGATGGGTCGTGGAACTATGGAAATTTAGGTAAGTTGCCAAGTTTTTAAGTATTTTTATTAGGGATGTCAACGAATACCTAAAACGGTATCCGGATACTCGTATAGACTATCCGGATACTATCCGGATACTCGTATAAAATCGACGACTAGACGATCTCAATTCCTAGGCTTAACATTTGATGTATGTTTTACATATCGTTCCGGTAGTCATATTACAGGTGATAAGACAGTTTCACAAAACAATAACTGTTTTTGTATCTACGTGTAAATAAAGATGATAATACAAAGACATGTTGTTGACCGTTTTTAGTTCTTCTAGTTCTTGTGGCCACTGAAGTATATTTTCCCGCCAATACGCATGTGCGCCAAGTCTAAGTTTCTAACGAAAACGTCATTCGTCCGTTTATTGTTTCTTTATTTTTTCCATGGTCTGTTTATTTTACTTTCTAAATATGATATGTCATTTAAACTTTTTTAAAGATATCATTTTAATATCACCGTATATCAAAATGTTATTTTATTAATCTATTCTTTCATACAGGTACATGTATTTATGCAGCTTACGGTACTATGTGAGCGCAAACAAATTAAGACAAAACAATGATTTCAAACGTGTTTGAAGTTTTAATAGACTTCAAAACGTTTCTGTCTGTTTGTTTTTCGCTGTTTTGCTTTCCGATCACGTGAAGTATTTCGAAACGTCGGATGCTATTTTAGGAGGCATGTTGCTGAGAATGGTTCTTATTTTTTTAATATGAATGCTTTGGAATTCTAGAAAAGAATGATTGTTTGACACATTAAAATTATAACGCTTGTTTTAGAAAATCATTGATTGGATACATCGTTTGAGTACTCACATTTTGACTGGATATTTGTTTGTTTGTTTTGGGGTTTAACGCCGATTTCAACATATGTTATATCTCGGCGGTCAGTCCACCTAACCGGTTTTCCTGGATAACTAACCAGTAATTGCCAATTTCTCCGCAAGTGACTGACTACTGTTCCCACATGATCTACTCTGAATCAGCAGTGAGAGACAAATGAACATAAGACACAATGTCTGAGAACAATTGTCACGGAGAAATTTTTGCCCTGCCCAGGGGTCGAACCAACCACCGATGGATTACTAATCCAGTGCTCTACCTATTGAGCTAAGCGGGCGGGCTTTAACTGGATATTCTTTTAGTATTGCGTTAAAACTATTATAGGATTATTTGCGGAAGTAACCGTGTACCCCATAATTGCCATGTTTGACACTGCTAATTGTTTTACAATGGGGCAAGATATTCTTATATAGACTCTATTAAGGTAATTGAAACACAATGGGGTGTCGCGTTGTATCTTAGCAGTTTGCAAGACGAATACACGGCGTGCGACAATAAACAATTAAGTGATATGCCGCGGGCAGTCAATATACACGATTTTGTTTAGCGTCGTGAAATTGTCAAATTAATTTAGCCAGTGTTTGATTTTTTCTATCAAAGTTAAATTTCACTGTTATTTTTATTTTGTATACGAATATTCGTATAGAAAATTAGTATCTGAATACCAACATAGTATCCGGATATCCGAGTACTCGGATACTCGTTGACATCCCTAATTTTTATCCATGTAATGACGAAAGTCCACAAACCTTTCTGTTGATTGTTAGAGGACATTTTACCTTTATTTTTGAATTACGGAAACAGCTTTAAGATGTAGGGTGTCTCCAAAGCTTGAGCTCTGTGCATATGAATATGACTTTATTTGGAAAATATATACCTCAAAATGCAATGTAATCCCACTTTACAATACAAATGACGTAATATCACGTCATACACACAACTAAACTATCTTCGCGGCTTTCTTTAATTAAAGCAGATTTCTCCGAGACTCGTGAATGTTTCTTGCTCAATATAATTTCGATACATACTTACAAAGAAAAATGTAAGCAAATTGATTCAGATTCCATTCGCATGTTCCAGGATCGGCCTGGAAGGGAACAATGTGCAAACTTCCGCAGTTCAGTACTTCCTTGATAGAAGATCCGAGTCTTGGTCTCGTAGATTTGGTAGCCGCTCATGAGCTTGGACACAGGTATTGATACTTTTTTGCACCCTGAGCCCGACTTCGACAATATACTTAGCGTAAATGGCGAAAGTAACGCGTTCGACAATGTTACAAAAGTCTGCAGCAGACGTCTTGCCTTTTCAATTCCTTTCTTTTTGAAATTTGTCGTTGCGTTTTCCCAAGTAACACAAATCGTTGTAATATAAACTCTGTGAATAAAATTACGTATGTTGTTTATGGAGTTTTGCTGCCTTTGTCCATAGCTTGAGCTCAGAGCATGATACTACAGGATGTGGGGACTTTCATGTAATGTCAGCAATTCTCAGGAGTCCTACTGGAGGGTTAGAGTCAAGTCCTTATGAGTTGTCCAACTGTACCATATCGGCAATAGATGAACATCTCAACAGGCATGTACTTACCAGGACAGTGTTGAAAGATTTTTTTATTACAGTATGATGTTGATTTTCGTTTGTTGTAAAAAAGATAATTTTCCTATTCCTTGTTTTTTATAAAAAAGTTAAAGTGATTATATTTTTTACGTGTTTGAAAGTTTAAATGTTGACTCATTTGAACTTTCAAAAATAATTTTATGTACATTAAATCAAGTTTTTGATTTTATTTTTTCATCAGCATTATTTTCTCTGATATCATTTTAAGTTTGAGTACAAACTGCCTGCAGTCCAGTTCCTACAACGACACGATGTTATTAGCCTACAAGTCATACCTGGCTCCCGGCGTATTTTTACCTATTGACACACAGTGTGAGCTTGCATATGGCGCCGGATCAAGGAGATGTGACGTAATTATTATGTATTTTCTAATATCCACTAACGTACTACACTAAACGACTAAATTTACTATTGACTTGGCAAACTGTTCGAAAACGACAAATTTTTAAGAAACAAATTCACAATCAAAACGTTTTACAACAAAAAATGAAGTCTCTAATGAGGGGCATTGCTGATAACAAATTATCTCCCTTACTCAGATAACATCAAAGGTAGACCAAATAGCACATTGGTCCTTTCAGTTGGAACTCTCTGACTTTATCCTTGTTTCTAATTGTGATGGTCTTGACTTTTAGTTGTGAAAAATGTCTTTTATATATAAAATAAAAAGTTAGGATTATCAAAAAACAAAGATAATGGTGTTAACAAAACATGCTGCTAAACTTAATGTGTAATCTGACTACCACTGTTGCAAATAAGCAGGCTTAATTATCACCTTACCAAAAGAGAAAATAGCGATAAAAGCAGAGGAATCCAAATGGAAGGACCAATGTAATATCAGAGAATATTCAGGGTAGATGATTCACTAAAGTCCCCCATAGGCATCATGGTTCGCAAGAAACTTTCGTTTCTGAGGACGTCACAATGCTAATACTAGAAAATTGTTTTTATTTTTTTCCAGGCCGTCAGCTCAGATATCTGTAGCAACGGAACTTACTGTTGGCATCTTGATGATCCAAACGCTTGCTACATACTTTTTGTACGGGAGGGAACAGCATGTGGCAAAGACATGGTAGGTTTATACCATCATATCATATCTCATCATAGCTATTCTAAGTGCTTGTACTCATAGCAAGTAATCATGAAAACAGAATGTAGAGCTTTTTATAATCATCCTTGTTATTGCATGTGCAACTACGTAATTTAGATTTACCCGTCAGAAACTTGTGTCTTCATGTAACTTGGCTTCACGTACGTAAAATCTTGACGAAGAGTTACTATGTGCTCATAATAAAGTCAAAGATTTAGATTAACATAAATATGCCTTATTTGAACAGCGTTGCCATCGAGGAAAATGTGAGAACAGCACAATCGAGACGGTCACGTGTCCTCCTAAACCAAGCGCACTATCGGCTAATGAATTCTCGAGTGGACCTGCGTACACAACAGTGTCACCTGGCGACCACACGACGACATATTCCAGTACAGTGACACACACAAATAAGGATGACTTTTATTGTTAAAACGTAATGGAAGGAAAGTGTCACGTCGACTATTTGCTTTAGGAAATTTGGCTTGTTACAATAAAGTGGAAAATCAACTAAATATATATTGGACATTATTGTTTATTTATTTAAAAGCACACCCCAGTATTTATTTTTCAGTTGCATACTGCAACGATAATCATATTACAAATTTCTCTGTTAAGATAACGTGTAAGGTATAAATGAGTTCGTCCTTAAAACGCAACAAATACCCAGCTGAGGCCTACAATATGTTTTAATCAATTTTAAATTTCTAACTAATGAAAATGAAGGCTCAAATAGATTCATTGTTTTATTAGCAGTTTCAACAACAATTACAACAATTATATTATAAATCTTTATAAAAACGAAACTATTTTTGGAACATTTTAAGCTCACCAAACCTCCATATTAAGCCGGTGTGTAATTACCACTAAAATTACTCTACAACTTTGCATCAGATCAGATCACCTACCACTCTGATTGGTTGGGCTTTTGGTAATACTTGTACAATAATTTGGTAATTTGCTGATTTTCAACAATATAAATTATTTAATCAAATTTCACGCATGTTAACTCCCCTATCGTATTTTGATCTCATTAGCGATGCGATTACGCGAACAGGTTTATTATTTAAAGGTAAACACATTAAGACATATCAAATATGCACATTGTCCATAGCACTGTTATAAACCTTCAATTTACAATGAAACCTTAACATGAAGAACTTCAACGTTTATATTTGGCGTTCTACTTGAACGTGCCTCTTCAGATAGTATCGTCTTCTCATATGGTATTTACAATATTTGATTCATGTAATTTATTATTTGAAAAAAGAGAACCATACCGTGCATATCTAAATTTATTATAGGAACGTGGTCTTTCTGTAAAGGAAAGATCTGCGGACGGAAAACAAAGGGCATGTTCCCAGTACGCACGCCTTGATAAGAAGCTTTATATCTGTCTTACACACTTTTGACCAGCCGTGGTGTTCACGTCGTGTCTAAATATGACTCCAGTGAGATCTTCTCGCTGGCTTTGAATACTTTTTTTTCCGAGACTAGCGATATGTTTTAACACATATTCGTACAGGTTAAATTAGTACTATGCTAACTGTAACGTAAGAAGCAGGCTAGTTAATTGTCTTTTTCATGACTCCGAAGGGTGGCATAGATTAGTTGCACTGTCCGTCCGGTATTCCGTCCGTCCATTCTTCTGCACGCAACTCCTACATTTTTCATTTAATTTTTACCAAACCATTATTAAGTGCTGCATTGCATGTACTCTGGCTTTTGCGACTCGAGTATTTTTGGCAGCTATTGCTCTTTGATTAATAATTTTTCTTCTCTACCCAACTTCTCGTACATTTCCTATGCTATTTTCACTTAACTTTCATAGAATGATCATTATTAAGTGCCGCAGTGCATGTATTCCGGCTTTTGGTATAGTAATTGCCCTTTGTTAAATATTTTTATGCCCCCATCGAAGATAAGGAGGCATATAGTTTTGCAAATGTCGGTCGGTCGGTAGACACCTTGGTTTCCGATCAATATCTAGAGAACCCTTGGAACCACTATCCTCAGACTTGGTATATAGGTTGGTCATGAGTAGTAGATGACCCATTTCAGGTCACCAGGTCAAAGGTCATGGTCACAGTGACCTTGAATAGGAATTTGGTTTCTATAGAACCCTTAGTTCCAGGTTGTTCCAACTAAGTGTGTAGCTTAGTCATGACTAGTGGATGATCCCTATAGCTTTTTACTTTTCCAGGTCAAAGGTCAAGGTCACAGTGATATTGAATAGCTAAATGGTTTCCAGTCAATAAGTAAGGAACCCTTAGTATCAGGTTGTTCAATATAAGTATATGGATTGGGCATGACCAGTAAATGACCCCTGTAGCTTTTCTGGTCACCAGGACCAAGGTCAAGGTCACAGTGACATTGAAAAAAAAACCAAAACGTCTTCCGATCAATAACTACAGAAGGCTTGGTCCCATGTTTTTCATACTTTGTGTATAGATTGGGCATAGCCAGTAGATTACCTCTATTGTTTTTTGGGTCACCTGGTCAAAGGTCAAGGTCTTAGTGATCTTGAATAGCGAAACGGTTTCCGATCAATAACTACAGAATCCTTGGTTCCAGGTGGTTTAAACTTAGTGTGTAGGTTGGTCATGACCAGTGAATGACTCCTATAGTTTTTAGGTCAACATGTCAAATGTCAAGGTCAAAGTGACCTTGAGCAGCGAAACGGTTTCCAATCAATAACTATAGAACGCTTGGTCCCACTTCATCAAACTTGGCCTATAGGTTGGCCATGACAAGTGGATGACCCTAATAGCTTTTCAGATCAAAGTTCAAGGTCACAGTGACCTTGTATAGCAAAACAGTGTTCGATCAATAACTAAAGAACGCTTGGGCCCAGCTCCACAAAATTTCATAAGTAGGTTGGATATGACAATTAGATGATCCCTGTAGTTTTTACGATTATTAGGTCACAGGTCAAGGTCACATTTACCTTGAAAAGCATAACAGTTTCTACTGAATATATAGGGAATCCTTAGGCCCAGGTTCGTCATTCATGTATTGTATGTAGGTTTGTCATTGTCAATAGATAACAACTATCGTTTTTCAGTTAATTTGGTCAAAGGTCAAGGGTCACTGTGACTTTGAAAAGCAAAATGGTTTCCGATGAATAAGTGTAGAATGCATGGGCCCATGTTCCTCAAACTTTGTATATATGTTGTTCATGACTTGTAGATGAGCCCTTTAATTCTTTATGTCACCAGGTCAAAGGCAATGGTCACAGTGTCCTTGAATAGCAAAATGGTTTCCGATCAATAACTATAGAACGCTTGGTCCAGACTCCTCAAAACTTCATGGCTGCCTCTAAGGATAAGGCGCTAGGGGGCATATATGTTTTACAAACATCTCTTGTTAATACTGCTACTGTACACAATTCCTCCTACAATTCTCATATGACGTTCATCAAACTTTTAAAGAATGATCATAATCAAGTGCCACAGTACATATAATCAGGCTTTGGCGATTCGATTACTTTTACTATTGCCCTTTGTTAGATTTTACTTAATATTGCTTCTGTGCACGACTGCTCCTACCTTTCTCATGCAATTTTCACCAGTCTTTCAAAGAATATTTATTATCAAGTGCTGCAGCGCATATGCCCAGGCTTTTCCGAATCGATCATTTTCGGCGGAGTGATTGCAATTTGTTTAATTTTACTTAATATTGCTTCTGTGCGCAGCTCTTACATTTTTATAACTGAACTGATTTTTCGCCTATGGTGCTGAACTGTAGCATAATAAACCAAAAGTTAAAAGGTAAGAAACTTGTTTCGAAGCACCTTTTTTTCTAAAAGACATGTGGTGACCTATTGGAACAAAACACTGATCAATATCTTTTTAAAAACATCAGTGTTGGACATCTATTTATTTTACCAGCCATGCAAACAGGTAAGGGACATATAGAAGCCTTACACCTGGACATATGGGTACTTTGTTCAGTTCACAGACTGGAAAAGAGTATGGCACAAACGATCAAGGTAGCATCAAGTTGCAAGCTACCATGACTGTGACCATTTCTATGTTTCGGGGGCATTCGTTTCGTATCTGTGACATATTTCTTGTTCTCTCTGAAATTCAGTAGATTTACTGAATAATCTTTCTTGATTCTTTAAGACGACATGAAACTATTCACGCATTCCCCTTTTGACATTAATGTATTTTATATTTCTAATGCATTATCTAAATTAATTTGTTTTGAACTACTGGCTCCTTGATTTATCATTCAAACAAGATATAATGAATTTATACTAACACCTATAAATAAGTTCTGCTGAGACATTCTGTTATTAAAATGCTTTTTAATTTAGGCATAATATTTTAACTATCTAGTTCAGGCAACCTTGCCGTTATACTTATGTTAGGCAGTATCTTTCATGTTTAAGGACATTAAAAACGTCCAAAGGCAATGAGCGCACAGCCGCCTCGTAATTGGCACTTTTGACGTATACACATATTCATTTACAAAATGACATGTGTAAATAGATATACCGTGCTTTATCTTTTAGTTACTTTTCTGATTTTCATCTGTTTTGTACTCGTTTATTTAAACAAACCAATCTTAACATGTTGACTATATATTTTGGAATGACCTACACTACGGTCTTTCAAAGCAGGCGACAGGTGCTTGTGGTCCAGACGAACAGACCTATCCGCGTGCTTAAAATTAAATCTCGAGCGCAGGTCTTTCCAAAATATATAGACTTGCGTCAAACATTATTTACTCAACCAAAAAGAAACAATACCAAATTAATACTGGAGAAAGAAGTGTTACCATAAAATTGATATTACAAGAACCGTAAAGTACTGTATCAAATCATGATATAGTCTTTTCATTTCTCGAATTGTAAGGGTTTATTATAAGCCCTGTATGTACAGGTAAGGTTCATTGTCATTTGTATAAAAATTGTTTTGAGTGAAAGTAAAACACACGATGTTTTCGTTTTCGTATTGAATAGCTATGCCACGTATGTCTAAAGATGAGCGACTATGAACCATCGGTTTGCTAGAAGAACGTGCACGTCATTTAGACGTCGCTGAACGTTTTGTATTGTGCGTATGATATGTCAAGCCTTTGGCACTGACCAGAGTTTCAGATCTGGCAAGCTGAATTACCACTCCAGTGTTAGACCGTTATATCAAGACGTCACATGTAACCGATTCTAGCCACGACCACAGCTGTCGTAACACCCGGGAAAATAAACAAAAGAATCAGCGCCCCAAATTATCTGAATATTGTTGAAGATCTAGACATCCATGGATGACGCCAGGATCGGGTGTGTCAGTATGTACGTCTGGAATTAATTTCTGTAATGTTATGAATCTCAGTTTTGCTTAGATCTTAGTGATGGTCGAACAATTGTTACCGGCGAAGAAATGAACGTGGCTCTGGCGTTTATGTCATTCAGTAAGATCATTTCGGTGGCGTTTAAGTCATGACTAACTTTGACTTCTCTTACTATTTGCGTTCACAGCTAGTTGTGGTTCAAAGTAACCTGGCAGGGCAGAGATATCGTGATGAAATCACCAGAGTAGTTTTGTTCCATTCATTGTCGCCCGTCCTAACGATACGTTATTCCAGCAAAACTACGATGGACGTCACACGGACTGCGTATTTAGTGATTACATTCAGACTGCCAATATTAAGTGCTACCTTGGCAGGCCTTTCTCCTACTGAATATTTATGGGACTGTCACGTGCGACGTCGAACTCCGCAGAGAAGCAAAGGACTAACAGGTCCGTTACACGAAGAGTGGACTGCCATACCACATCAACAAATACTAACACTGATAGATTCAGCTCGACACCGTTGTGTTATTGTGCGCGATGCCAACGGTGGGCAAACAAGATACTGATTATTTGTGAAACATGAATTTCCCTCTCTCTTTGTGAAACCAATATACGTTATCTCTTTTGAAAATTTTCGATTTTTCCAATGAAATATTGTTCAAATAAAAATGCACTGTCGTTTCCAAAAAAATATATGTGATGTTCCTTCTTTGAAAAGAAATGCTTGATGTTTCTTAGTATCGTTTCTTTTTTTGTTGAGTATATATATTTATATATAAATAATAACTTAACTGTCATCAATATAAATCAGCCTACTAATGTACTCAAGACTAATGTACTTAAGACTCGCAGATAAATCAGCAAATATTAGCATATTGTTAACCTTAGCTGGTATTTACAATGACTGTTTAACAAAACGTCCTTATCACAAGGAATATAGATAACTTCCCTGTCACATGAACCTGATGATCTTCCGAATGGTACATTGGCTGAAGTGTTTGGTGAAACTTACTTTGTAAAACCAGGCTGAACCTTGCACATGAGAGTTAAACAAAAATAAAAATAGTCGAAAGTTTTGAATTTAAACTAAAATCATTTGTTCGGTATAAATTGCTGGAAAAATGGAACATAAACGTTCTATAATTTGTTTGATTATAGTCATTGTTGCTGTTATGTCTATGTGCTTAGTTGCCGGTAAGGATGATAAAAACGCTAGCACGAAGGGAGATGAAAACACTGAGTTCCTCGACGGTCATCCGTTTGAATGCATGAAACGGGTAGGATTCAACGTTGACGTTTTCGAAGTGCAACCCGGAATCGGGTGGGATAATATTCAAAACACAGAATTAAGCCAGGTTTTGGACAGGAAGTATTACAAATGTAAACTTAGCGAAGATGGAAAATATCTTATTCCTGATAATGTTGTGCTGATTCCCATAAAGCAAAGTCACGTGGACGTTTTCGCAGATTGGTTTGACAGTATGCACGAATACAAGACAGTAGATTCGTTTTCAATTAATGGAGGGAGAAGTGTTAGCGTTGGTTTAGAAGGACTCGGAGGAGTAAGCGGATCATTTAGTGCTGGATACCAAAGCGCCAAAATGCATATGTCCAAAAGTACCACCAGTACGTTTATATCGCGGATACAGGCCAGGTACAACAGATATCGTGTCATTGCTAATACCCAAATAGATCTTCATCCATCGTTCAGAGCTCGCTTACTTGAAATTGCTTCAAGTTATTATAATCATCACAATCACATTGCCAAATACCAGTGTCAATTACTGATTCGCGACTTTGGAACACATGTGTTGACCAGGATGGATGCAGGTGCTGTGCTGTATAAAGAAGATCATATTGATGCCCAAACAAATACCGTGGACGACGTCAAAAAGAAACAGTGGCAAATAGGTGCAAGTCTATCTTTTAGCGCCATATTTGATGGAGTTTCAGTAGGAAGTGGATTCAACTTTGGTATCAGTAAATCACATATGCAGGAAACAATCACAGAATATTACAGTAAAACAACATTTTCTGTTATCCGAGCCCAAGGTGGCATTCACTTCGACAGTAATACAACGGGCAGTGATTGGACAAAGAGTCTAGATAATGAACTGGTTTCAATTGATAGAGATGGAATTCCTTTGTATGAAATAATTTCATCTTTAACACTGCCGGAATTACCACTAGATACGCTTTTGAAACTCGCAGAGGGGGTAAAAAATGCTTACCTTAGTTATTATAAGCACAATACATACAGAGGTTGCATGAATCCTAGAAATAAAAATTTCGACATACGAGCAAACGTCGTCAATGATGCCGTTTGTGGAGATGACATTTTCGAGGACCAATATTTCGGTGGTGTTTATCAGACCTGCTCTATGTCTAGAACAGATGCCGGCAATACATGTGAAGACAAAGGGTATATACAGAAAAATCCTTTAACAAGTAGTTTCTCATGCCCAAAAGGGTACAGATCAATCGAACTGATATCAGAGAAAATAACTGATTCACAGTATCATGAAGTACACCGGAGCATCTGGCACCGTCACCGCCACAGCTATACGTCAGAGAGTATTGGACGTTACAATGCTTTTTGGTGTGCCCGCGACCCTTCCGTTACACCTGATCAAAAACTTCTGTTTGGAGGCGTGTTTTCTACAAATTTCAAACCAAATGTTCTTACCGGCGGATTTTCTTGTCCAATAAATTTCATCCAACTGCGTCTTGCTGATGACATATATGTTTGTGTTTCGGGAGATGGGAATAACATAGGAATAAAATTTGGTGGTTTATTTAGCTGCCAACATGGAAACCCAATCGCAGTTACCATGAACATGACAAAAGAAGGGGCTGCACGTATTTTCGATGGTGATCAAAACAAGTGGCCAAAACGATGTCCGCATGGCATGATACAGCAAACGTTTTCCATTACTTCCGATTGCGAGCTAGAATTCTGTTCTGATGCCATAGAACAAAGTAATGCTCAACAACTTCCGCCTTTGAGTAGGCCGCCGTACATCAAACGACCAAGCGTACCACCAGCAAACTACACTGAAATGGTAATGGTGGTTGACGGGAAGTGGTACAAAGGTGAAGCTGCTTTTAAGAAAATGGTTGAAATGGATACATTTGAGACTAAGGTTCAAGATTATGAGAAAGCACAAGACGCGCTTGAGAGGGCATCAACAGCTCTAGCTGACCTGTATTCCAACCAAGGTACAGACGCAACAAAAAGCAAAAAGAACACCTTCTTGAATTCTATGCCTTCCTATGTCATTGCTATGGTTTCTTCTTTCGTCACACTAATGTGTGTACTTATCGCAACGCTGGCAATCGTAAAGTGTCGAAAACTAAGGCAGGGAGAAAATTTGTATAGATCTACCAGGAAAAGAAGTCATGACGAAATAGAACGGGTGCTTATTGATACCGGTAGTAACTATGGCACTTCAAGCGAAGAAGGAAACATTGACAACTCTGCTATTTAGATATTCAACACCTTATTGTTAACTCGATTAATTTGATATTCACGGAACTGTTAACACGATTTAGAGCTATATCATATTTGAAAATACTAAGTGTTTGAACATAAATATTTTGTCCAGTAGCATTACAGTATATCTAAATTTCTTTATACTTTACAACTCTGCTATTTAGATTCAACGCCTTATTGTTTTACTCCATTAATTAGATATTCACGGAACTGTTCACACGAATTCAGAGCTATGGCATATGAATAAATTCTAAGTGTTTGAATATATATATTTTGTCCCATTGCTTTACAGTAAATCTAAATTTCTAGACACATGACGCCCGCTAGCGCTGTATATTAAACTATTTTAGTCAGCCGGCTGTTGTTCTCTAGAACACATTAATAAAATAAATGTTGCGAGACAAAGCTTTGCCTGACGAATTTACTTTTTTTATTGCATTCTTGAAAACACTAACCTATATGTTTACATAGATAATGTAATTGAGAAAACGTGAATAAATTAATTGTGTATTTAGGTGAAAAGTCGTTTTCCATGTTCTGAAAATTTGAAAAAAAATGCTTAATTAATAAAAATCTATAAATTGTTTTTACCTGAAGTTTGAAAAATGACATACGACATGTATATGTATGCCACTTGTCTGCTTTGAAAAAAACATGTTTATATTTAGCTAAGTCTTTTACGCGAATATATTAGAATTTGACTTTAAACAATTTACACATTTAGCACAACTTTTCTAAGGATATATAGACACCAATTAACACGATGATGATTTTCGTGACAATCGTTTTTCCACTTTCTTACTGTTTCTAGCTTCTGTAATAACAGCAAGTTTTAGACTATAACATTGTTCTACAAAAACGCAACCGAACTTTTATCTATTTTTTAACTTTTCATCATTTGCAATCACATTTTAATAAAACAACGAAAGAGTTCTTATTTAGTATGAGCATAGTAACAGATGCAAAATGCGATTATTTACAAGCGACCTTTATAACCCAAATTTGACCTCAAATTGAAACGGCACCGGTTACAAAACAATATCTCCCCGACCCTTGAACATTTATGACGAAAAGTAAATGATCAATAAAATTTTTTATTACTTAACTGCAGCCCATCATCTGGGTACATCGATATTACAGGGTATTGTATTTTGATAAGTCAGGTTAAGTAAACATAAAGATTTATGTGAGATGAACTTTTGACTTGATTAAACAAAAATGAAGTACAATGCATATTGGCGTCTGTGTAGGATATTTTAAAGAAGATATTGTCAAATTTTACTTCCTTGCTTTCCCCTCACATTTTTCACTTTTTGAACAAAATGTAGTGAAATAATGTCTTCGTTCTTGAACGTCTAAATGTATATCTCCTAAATGCTCATTTTTCTTACAAAAATGAAATACATTGTATATACAGTAATGTATTCTTTACCCTTACCCTGCTGGAGGCATTTGACTGCCTTTGCGACCAGAACCTGCACACCCGTGCAATGTAATCATGGTCTGCATTTTTCTCCATTCAGTCAGTAAATTTTCAATAAGCATCCTTATAAACATTTAATGCATCAGTCCAACTTGAAAGACGGACAAGTCCGTTTTAGATTTTTAGCAAGGTATTTTAAGGGTTAAACAGCTAGATGTTCTACAAAGCTGCAAACACTAACTTGGTGATACATAAACCAAATACAAATGAGCCACGGCCACATGGGTGTTAGTCATGAAACCCTAGCAGATCTAAATTTATCACGCAACGAATGTTCAATATACGTTATTTCTTAGATGCTCGTTATAAGAATACTGTAACAAACACACTAATCCTAAAAGTTTCGTAAATTTTATGTTTAAAAGTATAGTTTGGTTTTAGAGCCTTTCATGTTTGAATGGTTAAGTCTGCTGACTTGTTATCATAAAACTTTCTATTGATTTAAAGTCATTTGTTCGAGTCAAGCTACTTTAAATTTGTTGTTTTACCCCTTAGCCTGCTAAATTTCTAAAACGGCCTTGTCTATTTTTCAAATTGAGCAGTACAATTTTCCATTTCTAGTTGTAAAAATACTGATTGAATAGTAAACAGTGCAGATCATGATCAGACTGCACGGATGTGCAGACTGATCATGGTTTGCACTGGTCACAAAGGCAAACAAAATTGCCGCCATCAGGATGAAGGTTAAAATACTTGGAACAAAAAGACCGTGAGTTTAATTTTCTTGAACTAAACATGTACACATATGACGAAATGAATCAGTATCACAAAAATTTAGTTTTGTTGTCAGGAAAATAATAACTTCCGACCTAATTTCGCCAGATATAAAGAGATCACTCATTTCAGAATACAAAAAGTATCATAAAGATGATAAATCCTTTTTATAAAGATCCTTTTTACTTTTACTTCCTCCATTTATATGAAGATAATAACATAAACATATGAACAAAAACATGATCAAATATAAAAATGCTACTGCACAAGATATGTACATTAACGTACAGACGTATGTTCAGAACGACATATCATATTAATTACTTACTCGACACATTTAACATAACAAGATATACACACGATGTATAGTAAGTCAATAGACCATTCAAACTACATGCATTTAAATTGTGTTTCAAACAATCTAGCACGAAAACAAAACACAATATTCTTTTACTCTTTAACATTGAGATTCACTCCGATGCAACAATTATACATAAATATACCATGGCAGCTAGGGTAATTAAAAATACCATCAACCCGAGAATGAGTTGAATTACCCTCATTGTGACTGTTTATCTATTTTATTATAGCGAGAAGAGTATATGTGAATGACGTTGATGATGACAAAGTTTTTGTTGTTGCATTTTTATAATAATGGTTTAATGGTGATAATGATTTAAGTGTTTATGGTCCTGTATTTGTTGCTATTATAATGATAATGATGATAACACACGATACTAATGATGCAGATGATGATGGATCTCTTATATTATCAGCCATTGTTTCGTTACCATAAAATGACTTAACATCATTGGGGTTCATTGGCTCTATATTTTAATAACTTAGTTTTCTAAAATCTGGCTGAATGTTGAAAAAATATCAGCCTCGCTGTCTATGAGAATTTTGCATTGAATAATATATATAAAGGTGTAATAATTTGAAATATTTGATGAGTCTTGGTGAATTATACATATGTGTCAAATGAGGTGGATGCGGTCAAAAGTAGGAGGCTGTGACACGCAATTTTCGGAACATATTTATCAAACCTGGTATCATCTATTATCTAAAGACAGCGCTAGATAAATTTCTTATATTTTATTCTACCTAAAAAAGTAAAACTATGTAATTTTCCCCTTAACTGTACAGGAGTTTTTTATTTTTACTGCACGCGCACTAGAAAGTCTAATTTAATTACAATGGAACTTTTAAATAGAAAAGAAGGAAGGAAATAATCTGGTTTCATTATGTTTCACCAACCTTCCCTGTTTGTTACATTATGACTGCATATTAATTTGTAAAAGAAAAGAACAATAAAAAGGGAAAAACTTGGAAATAAAAGATTTTTTTCCGTGTCATTGACATGTATAGGTAAACGGGTTTAATCAGTTATTAGATTGAACAATTTAAACTGATCTGTGTGTTCATACAAAAACAAGCATTACAAGCATAACAAATTCAATATTTACTACTTCAGCTTATATGTGTTGTAACAAAACATATCATGATCGTCTAAAAAATAAAACACAAAAGTAACCTTGAGGAGAGCGGTGGCCTCGTGGTTTAGGTGTCAGCCTCTCGATGGGATCGTGGGTTCGAGTCATACGAGGGTCATGACCATGATTCCTCAAATGATACCAGCACTGGTTGGTTCCAGGAAGCGGACTCGAGAGTGATTTGAATAAGGCTCTGGGTTCGAGTCCCGGTCGAGCCACGATTTTTCACCACCTGTTACACAAGCTTTCTTCACAATCGAGCTAAAATTAATTGTTTAAACTAAAAGTAACTTTGGTTTAATGATGCTTGAAGAGAGGCAAAAGAAGAGAAGTTTTATGAGGCTTAAAGGCAGAATGATCGTATTGGCACACGAATCCATAAGGCATGTATTGAAATGTAGGGAATCTTAAACAAATATTAAAAGGATTGCATAATACCAGGTATATACAAGAGAAAAATAACTCCGTGTTAATTTTGAAAATATATCTAAAAGTTTAAATCCTCAAATAGGTTTGATTCCATAGTCTTGATTAAAAAAATATCCATTTTTTGTACAACTGTTTCTGTTGAAGTCGTTAGAATAATTTTTGTCTTCTCAGAAACTTCACAAATTATGTGATTATGTTAACAACGAGTTTTCTATCATATATATTTCACCAATTTTAACTTCACTTACAACAGTTGTATTTACCATGAAATATGGTGAAGAAAAGTTATTTTTCCCTATACAAAAACAGGGGGATAAAAGTAACCTTCGATTCATAGAGTTATCAAACTGGCTAATTCTACTGTGGAAATGTTTTCGTTAATATTACGAAATTACATTAATAAATGATGTGAAAATGTTTTTAACAATAGTCAACTCGGTTCTTATTTTATGCAACAATACATAAAGCCCTGTCTAAAAAATCTTAGTTGTATGCAAATATTCCTTTTTTGAACAAGGAAGGTCTTCTGTGTTCACACACATGGTCTTTCTAGTTTAGGTGTCATCATTTGTTCAGACATCTGTGACATGTTATATTTGAACTTCAAATAATTACGACAGAAAAATAAACACACGAATGAAAAAAATCAGTAAACAATTCAAGTTATGTAAATAGTTATAAAATATTTTGGCAATTTATATTGTCCACTATAAACGTTTTTGAACTAATCTAACCCGAGCCACTACCTTCAATATTTCAAGCTTCTATACATTATTTGGTGGAATAATGCGTTTTATGTTCGACTAGAATTTACATCAAAGCTGATTATATGACAAACAACAGCAAGTTCTTTGATGCAGACAGATATATAGTTGCTTTCAATTGTCGCATTACTGTGTCTGAATATGATTTTTCTATATATAAAATAGTAGAAATGTGTTATAATACGTCCAATGTTTGATGCATTCGCCATAAATGTTGCCTTGTCTGGCCAAGAAAATTGCTGATCACTCGGTCTTCGTAGGAAAATACATACTTATTTTACGTCTAGGATTGTCGTTTCATTGGTTTCTGAAAACCAAGATAGTTGTGAGAAAATTTATTTGCTGCGTTTTTTAAATGCCTTGCGTGCTTAAATATAGTTCTATAATAGTATGACGTCCTTAAAATCTCAGCATGACGTCTTTAAAATCTCAGTATGACGTCTTTCAAATCTCAGTATGACGCTCTTAAAAACAAACAATACAACTTAGAAACACGTGCTAAAATAATCACGTAGAGTGGCATCATTTAAACAACTGAAGCAAAAATAATGTACCAGATTCACTATTAAACACAATGTACTACGTAAGTAAACCTTTTAGAATATTGAAAAAATGGTCACATTGAGCAAATTGTAAATATAAAAAAGTGTGTTCTTAAGTAAATGCTTCTTGACATTAAGATAACGAATAAAGAGTATAACATGATTTAAGGAAATTGGAATATATCATATATGATGATTCTGACAAATTCAAACAAGGCAAGTGATTACTTATTGTTTTTGAAAGATAATTCTCCGATTTTCCCCATATTTCTTCTTTTCTTTCTTTCTCTCCCCCCTCTGTCTCTCTGTTTTATAAATGAATGATATTCATAACTCGTACTCTGATTCTCACTCCAGATGTAAGCTGCTTCAATTCTTAATTCGGATTTTTTTTTCACTGAAATTACCTATAATACAAATTCTGGAAGGATACAATTTAAAATATACATAAAATATACAGAGTAATTAGATCGTTATTATCTTGAATAGGAAAAAAATTCAAGAAAAACAATGAAATCATGTTCTGTATGCATGTATGTTTAATATTGTTAGAAAATGGTGCGTGAGACACAATAACACATGTATTTGTTTTTTAAACGATTTCATTGATGATTAAGCAGCTTTTTCAAACATTTTCTGCATTAAGATGTTGGTAAGATTTTATTTTTTTTTTGTTTTTGTATAATTACCAAAGTAGCAAATATATCTGAGAATATGTATATCGCAGTTGACCATGGATGCAGAAGTTTGTTAATGAATAATTCTTTGAAAAAAAAATAGTTATGAGAAAAAATCGCAGTAGGGATGGTATGAGTCTGCAATATTAGATAAATTAAGCTCTTTCGTCGGATGCATACACTTCAAAATATTGACGTCTACCATGATAGAAATCACATTTTAAGGAGAGTGAGCTTTAATTAATGAAAGATTGTTTACACGTGCCGTCTAGAAGGTCACTATTTGACAGATGCATTGTAGGAGATATCCAAGACCAACACTAGAGAGTTTGCAATATTTGTCAAAGTGTTATTAGCTAAATAACATCCAAGCTTAGCAAATCTTAATAAACAAATTTTACTAGTTCTAGCCATTTGAAAACCTGATTTTGAAGAAAAAAGAATCTTTTTAGTAATGCTTTACGAAACAATGACAATTTACACATAAAAGAAACAAAAACTAGATTGTACTTTGCCAAACAAAGGATGTTATTTGGCAGACGTTTATTGATAATTTCCGATGTGTAACACAGTAGACGTATGGAGGCAATTCGTTGCCAAAATCCAGCCTTGTTGATCTGAGCAGCACAGTTCATTTTCTGACATAATGCAATTGTATTTATTTCATGTATTCATTGACTGAGTTTGCAGATTTACAATGTACTCTTCCATTTCAACAAAATACATTTTGCTAAACTACAAAACATTAATTTGTTTTCTTTAAGTAACAATACCAAATGTTCATCCTCACGTTGAAACAAGCAGAATACTCTTTGAACATATAACCGTTAACAGAATAAGACGTATTTTCAAACGCTTACATAATATGTAGAAGATACTGTGTTTTAATAATTTGTAAAAAAATAAGCTTCTAAAAACTGATCTAAAAGTGTTACTTGTTTTCCTATATATAGTAGGATTTGTCTGTTTTAACCGGGACACATTCTAATTAACCTTCGTAGCAGTCTTGCTGCAGTATAGGACGTTCACCGAAACGGTAAAAGAGACTTTTTATGCAGAACAATGTAACCATACGTGTTGTTACTATATCATTCAATTGCCTTAGTATGATAATGGTAAACAGACCAGTACCAGAAATTCAAGTGCTACGACCTTCTGAAAGTCCATTTGTGATTTTATTTATCAGTTAGTCACCTATAAATGAATATGTCAAGCCTGAATAAAGTTAGAAACTGCTGGTCAGTGTGTGTCTCTTTCATCATGGTTTAAGTGATGTGGTTTAAGTCAAGAGTTAAACAGAAATACCATGAGGCCGGACCCAGGTGTCAGTAACCACCTTTTTTAGCTGGGCATAATTTGGCATGCCTTTTATTCGGTCCTGATACGTACAGCCAGTACAGGCCAGTCTGAACTCTGTCCTTTCCTGAGTTGAACTTCAGGGATCCACTTCGGGTCAGTTTGAGACTGCGGGCAGAAAACAGACGGAGATGACCCATAAGTAATTCCTGGATGATAAAACGGTTACAATTATGAGGAAGTAAAGAATTAAGCTCACAAACAGAAAGAAATCGGCAGTTATAGCATATTTAAGTGTTTTTGATTTTTTGAAAAATGAATGATATAATCCCAATTATTCACCAAACATTATAATTTTTCAGTTGAATGAGTGCAAGTTTTATGCTGATCTTTTTTTCAGCGCCAGCAGACAAACTATAATATAATATGATAGTAAGTTTTTAAGACAAGTTAGGATATGTCGACAATCTATGTCACATAGACTCATTAAAATTCAACCGCCAAATCATTTTACACATGTAAATTCTTCCCTGTCAACCCTAAGTGCCTTGTTGCTGGTGGTAGTTAACCAGTGTTGGTCATGTTATATATGAAGGGCAGACTTTGACTTAAAATGTGTGTTCCTTAACTTCTGCTTCAAGTGATTTCAAAATCCTTCAATTCATAAGTGAACTCAGTACGGACACGAATGTGTGCATATATACAGATTGAATCTTGTGACCTTTAACTGTGACATATGGCGTGGGTGTTGCAACCGACACGTCATCTTGATGTGCTGAACACTGGTGCCTTATTACAGCCCGGACGGTGCGATTTTAATAGTCCTACCTTCTTGGGCATAGAAAGGATGGTGATTTAGAATAAAAAGTTAAACAAACACTTGTATTTACCTAGTTTAGAAATTGTTTCCATAACATTAAACAGACAGGTGAAAAAAAATGTCCTCTTTAATTTTATAATATCTTTTTCTGTCTTGAGCACAACATGTAAACAGTCTAAGGGATTGATTAAAACTTTTCAAATATACGTGTATTTAATTAGATAATGAATTGTTTGTCTTGAGCATACCTTTGCAACAAAAAGTGTTTTGCATGCAAAGCTTTATTCGTGGGCGGGGGAAGGAGGGACATTGTCACCTTATTGTGACATCTCTTGTTTGTACATTATTTAATCAGATGGTCTTTCATCACATACCTCGTTCAATAATGCTATTGTGCTATACAAAACTAGTGAACACAATTCAGGAGGCTTTAAGAAAACAGTATTTTTTTATACTATATTACTTATGAAAAACATACTGCATCATGGAACAACATATCAGGTGATCACCAAACTATCTTAATCAAACAAAATCAGAGCTATTCAATGTCAACAAATGTGTCTGCAGTTGGTCTTCGACATAAAAATTATATTAAAACGAAAACTTTCTGTTTTTACTATGTTTCAAGTTAAAGTCAAGTGTGCTGTCGTCAGTCTGAATGCAGTAACTGTTGCTAAACTCCGTGTAGTACAGTGTAAGACGTATAGTGTACTTTATACCGTCTACATTTGTACATGTCCATACAATTTACTATTTACCTTTGCTGCCTGTTATCAGCACAAATTACAAGTAATGGATATACCTCTCGGATATACATTTAGGTTTTAACGAATGGGCTAAGTAAAACTGAAAAATGAATTAACAAACAAGACTGGAATAGCCTCCATATATAAGAAGCAATGTTTGCTGTGAGTATCAACGACTGTCGCTGTAAAATATTTTTCATTATCTTGAATACAGTAGCACTAGATATAGTTTGTCGACAAAAATGTCGAGTTGCTAGCCGATCGATGTTCTTGCGATTTTCGGTACGTTTCCTCCATTATTTTTGTTGTACATAAAACTTTTTCTCGAAAATAACACTCTCGGTATTAATATTGTGATTTAGATTGTTTTCAACAAATATAGCCGTAACATGGCTAATTGTTTTTAGCCCCAATAGTCAATAACTTTTAATTTCTTATAGTCTTCTTCTGGTGCTGTATTCTCAGTACTTCCAGTTACAAATCATCATAAAACAATTAAGTAATTGAAGCAATATCATCAATTATAAACTAAATATATTATTATTAAACATTCTTTTTCCAATTTCTGAAGATATTGCCACATTAAAACTATGAGTTACGCTGTAGTTCGCTTATCTCGATCAACTGTCATCTTTTGAGTATTGACATACACGTATTGCTGTTTTATTAGCTCGGTTGTTTTCGAAGAAAACACCGAGCTCTAGTCATAGCCCTCTTGTCGTCTGCATTTGCGTCATCGTCTGCTTGCAAAGACTTAAAAATTTTCAAATGTCTCTGCAATTACTTCACATATTCTCTTCTAACTCACACTACCTATTCATAATGAGACTCCACATAAATACCACAAGTGGCGTAACTCTGTCTTCTTTATTTCAGAATAATGCCCCCTTTTCAACTTCCATTAAATTCATTATAATTAGCAATATCTTTATTATTACTGAACACATTTTTCAGCCTTCAGGATCTTCTTTATATATTGACAGACTTCTGTAGTAGGACAAGTAACATAACTGTCATCTTGATTTCTAGAATTATTTCCCTTTTTATCTTTAAACATTGATAAAAACAAGTTATTTAGCTTGTCAACACTCTACAGGTCACATCTAACATCCAGTCATTATAAAAACTGGATAGGATCTCTAAATTGAGTATCTCTAAGTCATGTTAGAAACTGTGTCATTTGGGGATTAAAATCTAGGTAAACAGACCAAATCAAAGCAAAACATAGTTAACACTCTGCTGTCCATATTTTCTACACAATCGTCACAAAAATTAATCAGAGTGTTTTTTGAGGATGTTTGAGTCACATTTAAAGCTGGGTCACATGAGGTAAAAACTAGGTCATCGGGTCAAATAAAAAAGTCTTTGTTAACACTCTAGAAGCCATTTTGTCTTCCATATCACCATGAAAATTTGTCAGAATGTTTGTCTTTATGATATCTAGGTTAAGTTTAGAAGTGGGTCAGTTTGTTGCAAAAAGTAGGTCACCAAGTCAAATCATACAAAGGCACTCCACAGAAAATAGTTTAAACACTCAATCTGAAAATTTATTAGTATTGGTATATCTTGTTCATGTTCAAAAGTGTGTTACATGGGGTAAACAGTAAGTAACCATGCTAGGGGCCATATTTTCTATCAAAAGATGATGAAAATTTGTCAGAATGTTTGTTTTGATGGGAACTGTGTCTTGTTAAGAAGTGGGCCACGAGGGATCAAAAATGTAGGTCAGCATGCTAGATGCAATATTTTCTACATGGTAATCATCAAAATATTTCACAATAATTGTTTTGGTGGTATTTTTGTCATGTTTCAAACTTGGACATGCGAGGTCAAAAAAGTAGGTCATGTTGCTGATTGCCATATCTTCAACCTTATCATCATGAAAATTTATCAGACTATTTGTGTTGATGATATTTAAATAATGTTAAAACTCTGTGACATTGTATCAAAAAGTAGGTCACCTGGCTAAAGGCCAAATTTTCTTATCGTTTTTCATTGAAATTTTGTTAGAATGTTTTTCTTGCTGATATCCAGGATATGTTCAAATTGGGTCGCGTTGGTTCAAAAACAGTAGGTATATTATTGAATATTGTTCATATTTAAATACAGCTTCAGTAGTCTCTAACAGGTTATTACAGCTCTTTCTTGTCTTATAATGGTAAGTTATGTTTTACATACCGAACAAAGTTGGCGTCTCTTTTGGAGTAAAAAATCCTGTCGTTTTGTACAACAGAGTATAAAACATTGCCCTAATGATCTGGCCGTTTTTATCATTCGGTTCTTTGTAAAAAAAATCTTTAGAACAGTTTATTCTAATTGTAATGTAAATTACTGTGATATACGCACATTCGTATATTCAAGCATCATCGTAAAGATCTACATATACTAGGACATAATTAGTATTGAATGTATTTTTTTATCTGAAGTTTCTTTTCATGTTAGACCTTGAAAAAAATAAATTAATATCCAAAACCGTTTCCACTGCTGATTAGTTATATTCATTAGACATTAGTTTCAAGACAGATATTTGCAAATATGTGCTTCATTTTCTGACAAACAACAGAATGAATCGCATATAGTCTATTTTAGAGATATTTTCGAAAAAAGAAACCCCAGATTGACTATTTATGTTTCTATGAAAAATGTAACTATGTCAGTTGCCAAAATAGCTAATTAACAACATTCTTACAAAGAATAACAAGATACTCAATAATATCAGAGGATTTTAACTGCTGTTGAAAACTATTGAAATAATTTAAATGAAACACGGCTAATTCTACATCAGATTATTTATATTCCAACGAAAGGTAAACACCAACTCTTTACTAAGCAATCAGATCTCCGTTACAGTAAGGGACATGGCAGACTAAATTTGGGAAATATAGACGCAGTCATAGTTCGAATTTTTGCGAATGAATAGACAAGTGTATGAACAAGTTTTGTTATTAAAAGCGACTTAAATCAAAGGTTCAAGAAATATTACATGATATTGTCAGGGCATTTGTTATTTTCACTGGTCTTAGAGTTCGAAGTTTGCTTCAATCTCGTATTTACTGTGCTTTCAAAAGAATAAAGATACCTTTCGTCCATCCGCATTGCATCGATTGTATTTACAGTTGAAATTTTATATAAATGTGCATAAAGTAGTTCCAAATATTCACAATACTTAAACGAGTTATTATAAACCGATAATTTCTGTAGTTATCAATAATCGTCTAAAACACGTTGCATATAATTGCAATAAGCATATAAAGTGCTGAGCTAGCAGCCATAATCGAAGTCTACACATTGTCTGAATTCGAGACGCTGGAATGTGAAAGTAAATAAGATTTCAGTAAGAATTGCGTGCACTCTGACGTTGGAATGTGAACAAGTAAATTAAATTTCAATAATTATTGCGTGCACATGTGAACAAGTAAATTAAATTTCAATAATTATTGCGTGCACATTTAATCAGAAAAGCTAATCACACAACCACAGGACTCAGATGTAGCTACGGAAATGTTCCCAAAATGTAACAATTTAGATGTCAAAATGCATTGAACAATACTGGTAGTGTTACAGTCTGCGTTTTAATTGCCTTTATTTCATTACAATGCTGACATAATTATTGGACTAGAAATTAAATGTTACATGTCATAAAACAGTATTTCGGAAGTTCTTGCAACCTTAGTTACAAAATATTGTATGCGAGAAAAAATCACTACCTTTTCACAATATGCTTTCAGTAGTGAAAGACATAGTAAAACTAAAAAAAAAATATCCAGCTGACTTCACCTACCATGCGTTTATTACATTAGTTAAGTTTAATAAGTTTTTGATTTTCTCTTGCAGTTTAACGGTACTGATGTTATATTTGATACCACTTTAAGCATACGCAAACAGATTAACCGGACTCACCCAGCAGAAGAAACATCGAATATGTATTTTCTCTGTCATGCACAAAAGATTTTGTTCGTATAAAATTCGAATAGAAAGAGAGCAGAAAAATCTAAGACATTATATTTTGCATCACCAAGTTTTATCACACGTTGTGGAATAATTTATAAGTCTATTTACAGCTAAATTCTTCTCGTTTCCTGCAAATATCCTCTCAATTCATGGTCATTAGGAAACATTCTAGACAGCCGTGTCTTGTTAGTAAGTAAAAAGCTATTGCGCAAAAGTCTTGATTGACATATCTATGTGGCTTTAACGTCTTTCTTGAAAAAAGTAAAATTTTGCATAAAAACTTGCTCTTTATACTTTCCTAAACTAATGAAATAGTAACAATTAAGAAAAGCTTTATTTCCTTATGTCTAAAATTGCCTTAAACAAAATTTCTTACCAGTATTAGTGTTAATAGATCAACTGCAAAGAACTCAATTTTGCATCCGAAGACTTCAAGAAGTACCTGCGAATGTATTGTAACTGCGAAACAAAGCAACTGTGCATTTGATACAGATCAGAAGCATAGAAAAAAATTATTAATTTATATTTTTGGTAGAAAACACAGCAATCTGTTATGTTTGATTACATTTTTATGGAAGACTAAAAGGGACAATTATCACATTTAAAGATACCATTAAATGTCTTCTTGATTGCCTACATGTTTCCAACTTACAGTTTGACAAAATATTTTTGTTTGGTACTAGGAGGTTGAACAGTAACTGGTCAACCAAATCGTAAAGTCTTATGAAGACGTTCTATAGAAAACATAACGTTTAGTGGCTTAGAAACGCTCTTGCCTAAGTTTCCTGCAAAATGTCTCCTAAGTCATAAGAAATGATGTTTATCGGTATGAAAATTTAGAACGTTAAGCGTTTTTTCCCCTATTTAAGTTTGTGTCTTGAATGAATTTTTTTATCACTAGGAAACAGTAATTACGTATTTTAATACGATATATTGTTTGTTCAAGTCACACTTGATTTATTTGTTTTCGTCTCGAGAGAGCAATAAGATAAGATTGTTTCTTTGTCTGTTTGTTGTTTGTTTGTGTGACAGCTATCTGCCATACATTAAAATCCCATGCTATTCTATCGTAGCTAAAAAAAACTGATGCTTGGACGAAAACTAACGCAAGAATTACGGATAGAAAACTTTGCTATAAATCTTTGGGTCAAAGTCTGTGCTTTTCGAGGTTACAATACGAGAAGAAACAGTTTAAGGAGATGATGCGACAAGTCTCCATCTAAATCACGACAATTTCAGGTATCGTGTCTAGCGATAAAATTAAGTTCATTTTTTTTCTTGCAGCATGCTAAAAAATGGAGTTTATTTTACTTTATATTCTGGGGATCATTTTGCAAATGATAAACATGTATTAGTGTTATAATGCGCAATCTATTCGCAAAGAAATAAAGTATATATCTATGACCTGTTTAAACATACATTAACATACCATACAATAGCTTTTTTCTGAATATTGTCTTTATTTTTAGAAAAAAGATATTATTGAATATAATTGAAATAATTTGTTATTTGATGCCATAAGTATTTCCAGCAGTCTCTAATAGATATATAGAAAAGACTTCGATTGCAACAAGCGTGTTGATTATTCTTTTATTATGTGTGGTTAAACTGCAGATGCCTTTTCCTATTGTGAGATGTGTAGTAGAGGTTTGTGAATATGTATCTTGTTCTTACTGTTACTCCTATATTAACCTAGACATATCAGTTATGGAGGACACGAAGGACAATATTTGCTGAATACTCATATTTTCTTAGATATCAGACAGTTTTGTCTTAATGTAATGGAACCTTTGGTTTTGTTAATATTAAAAGCTCAAAATGCATTCAGAGCGTAGAATTCTTAAGGGACTACTGAAATCTTTGCAAATTAATCGATGGTTTAAGACGGTGTTTAACATCGCTGCTTTGATGCCAAACATACTTTTGAGTTTGCAAGAAATTTCTTGACACATAAAAACTAGCACAGATTTGCACAAATCCAAAACGCGGAATCAGCATTGTTTATACTATTTATCACTTTTATTTTAAGGAACATTAAACAAATATGGCTTGAAATGACATAGTGAAAAGGTTTTAGCATAATATTTTCTCTTCATTCATGATATAAATTGTGGCTTTTCAATGATTTACAACTTAAACAAATTCTATGATCAAAAACCCCATTAAAATGACACGTTCTAGGCACTAAATGATACCATGTCCTTTCTTCTGTCATACAAAATTCCGTCATTGTTTTTAACAATCCAATAGCACACTGTTTCTCCGTCAACATAATATCATTTGGATTATCTAATTACAAAGTTAGTTTCACGTCAAGATTTTTTTCATGAAGCGTAGTACTACTTGCTACTTTCATGCTAAATCCCAGTAGAAAATAATAAATTCAGTAATATTATAGTCATTTTATTGCACGTTACAAAGGCGTTTTTTCAACTGAGACACAAACATTTCAAGAAGCTTGCAAACATATATGGAAAAATATAATCACCTGCATCTAATTTTCACCGTAATATGGGCCATTAAAACGTTTGCTTATTCTAAAAATCTTTATGAAAATACTAGAATCTATGTTTCCCTTGATACTATTTTTTCTTATGTTCATATGATATTAACATTTTATACATGTCTGTAAGTTAAATATATAGTCACCACAAAAAAGAAAGTAGAAGTTTAAACTGCACAAAAGACATATTCAAAAATCTGCTAAAAACTTTGATTTTTACATGTCACTAAGACAATATTTAAAAATATCTTGCACTTCTGTTAAGTTTATAACAAGAGTAAAAAATACGTTAAAAATGCAATGAAATGATAACAATTATAGAAACACTATTCATTGCAACTATACAAAAAATAGAGTTGAAATTCCTTGGCTGAATATTAAGTAGTCAATACACAATGAAGGGTTCACAAATCCAGATCTCAGGCATACCGATGATTTGAAATATACACTGCACGGAGTCAGACATTATGATTCTGTAGCCACCTTGGGAAATCAAAGTCTCGCATTGAAGCAACACAAAACATGTGTGACAAAACACAAAGACACATTTCTCTATCAACTATTGGAATACACCTTGAAAGAAAAATGTCTCAAAGAAATATTTCCAAGAGACCTTCATCTTTTTCAAATCAAACTGATTCATTAATTCGAAAAAAAAGTTATATTTGGACCATGCATGTCTATATAAAGGGTAAAACAAACTATACAATACTAGCATTCAGAAAAACAGCAGCTTTTGCCTTCTGTAGTCTCAGAAAAATGTTCTAAGTTTTTGTTTTACTGTATCGTTGTTTCCTTTCTTTCTTTATTTGTTTTTTTTCCTTTATTTCTTTCTTTCTTAAGTTCTTTCTTTCTTTTTTAATATTTAAGATATTTCTGCTGATCGCCTTCTTCGATATCTTGTTAAAATAGAATTCTTTTATTTTCAAACTAAAATTGTCTCTGTAAAAATAAGTTTTAAATTTTGCTGTTGTTAGTGCTGTTTCATTCTCATTATACAATTAATATGGAAAAAACAGGAACATCTGTATTTTAACAAGTGTCAATACTTTTTTTATTTTTACTTTTTTTCTGGGGAGTTTTGCTGATCGAAATACCTAATATATTCAATATGTATTTGGTAAATCAGCCTCTCTCTCTCTCTCTCTCTTTATATATATATATATATATATATATATATATATATATATATATATATATATATATATGGGTGTATAATGTGAAACACGACAGATGCAATTAGGTTAGAAGGATGGCATCAGCTGCAGACACGGTTCTTAGGTGTTTTGTTTCTCAGAATTTTCTGCATATGTAGAAAACAGACAAATGTATACGTCTGGAAATGGCGATGCACGTCAAAACTAATTTTGTCTCAGACTTGAAAGGTTTCAGAGGTAATCAGCTTTACTTTGCAATGTCTTGATGCATTAAAATGTCCATAAGACTATTATCTGTGTATATTATTGAAAAGGCATATGATAACTCAGTAATCTTATTTAGAATCTGGAGGGCTTTTTATATATAAGTTAAAATGACGTCATTGTATTTTGGGAAAAAGTTTTATCAATTATGGTTAATATCGTTTTTAATCCCCTTTTTCTGTGATATGAACAAAGTGGCTTTTAGTTCATGTGAATTAATCCATTTAAGTCAATATAAAATGTAAAACAAGACCATTAATATACGAAAAATACTTGAAAAATAGTATCAATGATAAAAGAACAAATACTATTAGGACTAAGTCACAGAACGTTCTGAAACAACCACATTTTAATGAACGGCAAAAAACTCCCTTAAATGGGAATAGTGCGGTTATTGCTAATATATCATTTTTATTTGCTATCTATTATCATTAGTATCATTTGTATGGGTTGTACATTTAGTCATTTATATGTATCATATTTCCTGAACGATTACATTCATGTGAGAAGACGTTTTATTGAATACTGATGAGAAATTCTAGACGTTGAATATTACCCACAGGACATCTTTCATGCCATGTTATTCAAACATTCAATTTCAATGTTTCGCTTTCTCATTTATGTGCAAAATCATATCGATGTCTTAAATCAAAGATGTAAAAAGAAACACTATTTCCTGTTGTCAGCGATGTTATCTGCGTTTATTCCCATTGATAGGAGATTTTGTTACAAATAATGTCATGAATTACTTAAAAATATTGTTTAGGCTAAAATCAGATCTGAATTGTTTTGTGAGAATAAAAAACGCATTTTTTGGTCTAATCAATTTATGAAATATTACCGAAGGCTTTTATTTTAAGTGAAGTTTTATTTGAAGTTTAGAATACCATTTTCATAAACTTCTTTGTTGTTTTAAGCCATCAGTCGCTCTTTAAGTTCTTCTTTAAAAAAGATAATCAAGAAGTATTTGGTATTGGTTTGACCTCATTTCTTTTATGTACCAAAGATGAAACAAGATTTTCTTAGACATATTCATTACATCTAAAATAAGCATTTTATTTAGCTACAATGTTTCTACTAAATTTCAATTATTGTCATAGTTTATTGATTGAAGTTGAGATGTTTATGTCTTGCTATTAAGTATATTGTTTATATAAAATACCGACATAAAATAGTGGATGCGGATTTTAACGGAACTTATTCAAAGATACTAACCGCAAGTTTCTCGATAAGATATCAGAGACAATATTGATTTTTGGGCAAATACCTTATTTTTGAACTCATGACATAACAATCCACAGACATAATTATGATCGTGTGCACAAATGATAACATAGATTACGGATTTTCTTTAAGAATTAAAAAAAATGAATAATCGTTATTCATATAGTCGAAAAGGAAATAAATAATATATAGAAGCTTCTTAACTTACTTCACGAGTCCAGCACGCCTCATTTTTGACATAAGGTATCCAGATGACAACTAAAAATTGTCAACTTCTTCAAGGCTGTCTAGTAGTATTCGCGCGAAATTTTCGCGCCACTGAATTTTTATATGTAACAAAGATTACTGCGGGTAAGTTAAAACCCTGTAAATATTTGTAAATAATGGCGAACCATACACCGTTCTTTTGACAGACGTCACTTTTCACGCCACTGTATATATTTTCTAGCTAAAGTATAATGGAACAATATGTTGACTGCATCTAGAAACATGTTTTCAAAGCTTAGACCTTTAATTTCCTTTAACTGTTGTCAAATTATATTATCATATCCTAATTATAGGAAACGATAAAAAAGGTTGACGGTGCTGAGAATTCAATATTCATTTTTATTCAGTTCCAATGTTTTTATTATGAAGTACAAAAAAACAATCTCGATAAGCACTTCAATCTATCTTTCAGACAAAATGTCTATGTCAGACCATATGTATCAATTAAATGGAAATGAGCATTGTTAACCACGTGTTACCACATATGAACAAATAGAATCATATTAAGAAATGATCTATCGTTAAGAAGGTTTCGTTTTATTGTTAAAGAAGATTTTGATGTCGTACTCCCTGAAGCGTAGGTTTTACATGAAGAACATCCTTGACAATCACAAGACTCTAGAATACAACAAGAACTACAAAGATTAAGTAATTAAGTTAAAGACAGAAAATATGTCACCCTACCACAAACACTTCTAAAAGTACTAAAATGTTCAAATAGAAGTCGTAAACAATGCAGATGCCTTGAAACAATAGGAGTTAAACTTGCAATTTAAGAAAAAATCTGTCGGGCATCCAAACTTGACTTGAAATCCTTACATCAAAAACTGTATCGAATATAAAGCAGACAAAGATTTAAAGATTCTCAGAAATTTTCCCTCTTGCTACCTGTAGCCGCTGAACTCGCTGCAAGATGAATTATAAGATTATCTAAATTATTTTCTACTTTTTCGCTCGTTTTCCTTGGCTGTTTGTAAATACCATGGTCATTACTTAATGGTTTACAGTGGAATAACGTTAGTGGTAACAGCCATTAGGAAACTTCTTAGACGGTTGTGTCTTGTTAAATGACATTTTTTTCTCGTTAGGGTTAATGCAGGAATTCCAGACGACAGGATATGTTAGGCAGATACATTTTTTTTTGTAACAACTTAAAAAAAAACTTAAGGTTTTTAAGCTCCCGGAGGGATCTTAGTGTTTTTTGTCTTTCTGTCTGTCTGTTTGTTTGTCTTTTTGACACAAAACTTTAACCTTGACTATACCACGGAAGGCCTTCCACCTAAAGCCTCCAATCTTCACAGATGCATGCACCTTGATGAATTCTAACCGCTAAAACCACTTAGAGGTCACTGGGTCAAAGGTCAACGCCCCCGTACGTTCAAACGTAGCGCTTGTTTTTAGTAAAGAATTATTTAATAACAGTTGTTAACATAACGCACACGTATATCATTAGAAGTAAAGGCACGGCGAAAGCGCCATTAAAACCCTGGACTTCGACTGCTTGTGGTTTCGTTGAGTTCGCTGTTGTAGCTTGTGCTGTAGCATGCTATAAGTTTGTCCATATTGACCGTCGGAAATCTGTAATTCCTCGTCTTGAAATTCCATTAATTGTCCATCGTTCAGTGTAAAAGATTGCGTTTTTCGGTGTGTTGTGTCATTACTGACGGCCATTTTGAAAGCTTTGACCTATCTTGGAGGTCATCTACCAACATTATAAAGTTGGGTAAGTTAATCTCGGTAAAGTAGTTAAATTTAGCGACGATCGTTATTCAAAACCTTACCATAGAATATCCTCTGTTTAAGCCCAGTGTCAAATTAAGCCAACGGTTAAAGCGCTATTCAAAACGCTACTGTATAAAATCTAAATGACAAAAAAAGAAAATCTCGTAATAATACGACATGGTCAATAATTAGTTACTTTAAAAATAAGTAAGCGACTTAGAATCTATTGAAACAGCCAATTTCCTAATAAGATCATTTCTTTTTTTCAAGTAAAATAACCAAAATAGTAAAATAAAATACGTAAATACGTTAATTGGCGATTTTTAAATAAGGACAAGGATGAAATGATTGGATCTTGGAGAAAGCATAAATTCATTATCAGAGTGACTGGAGTGCAACGATTGCAAATATAACACGTTTCTGTTTGTTGAATCAAAACGTGCTGATGAAAAAATAAAGAGAAAACGGTAGGTGCCAATATGTGGAAGGTTTACCTGGCGAGACTTAAAATGACGAAATGGGCCAGTCTTGGCGAGCCAGTGCAAGATTTTGAGCCTACAAGATCATCTTGACATTCAATTTATTCTGTATCTATTAAAAAGAGTTCAATCAATCTCAGGTTTGTTCAATATGATTGGGTAACTGTGAACATTAAAAACCCAATGCTAATTATAAAAACAAAGTTATAGTCAATACACAAACACGCTTAAGATTTAAACAAAAATTACATTTACGACCTTGACACCTTCAAACGTGTAATCAATATTCAAGAGGAGTTTATTGCATATAATATAAAAACATTAACATATTAGATGTTATGAGAAGCAACACCTCATATATACTGTAATTGCTTATTTTATTTCTCATACAGAAATTTGAAAACTCTGCTGCAAAATTTGAAAAAAAAGTCAAGGCAGAGCGGGTGGGGAAATATTCTGCGAAATATTCTGTAAATATAAACTGCGCTCAAATAATACAAACAGCACTAGGTAGCTTTATTGGTTACAAAACATATTTAAGCATAGGAACATAAGTACTGAAGGACTGTCAGGATATCAATAAGTTTGACTTGCACCTCTGCATTAGCTTAGTAATGAAGAATCAGGATAAATATCTTGTAGCGTTAGCTTTGTGAAATACCAGACAAAATATTGAATACGCGAGATTAGATTTTATCTTGTTGAAAACATATAAAAGGAACTCTTTCATAGAAACCATTTTCAGGTGCTTATCTCGAGGGTTTCACACGGGATGTAAACTGACCTTTCTGTCAGTGAGTACTGCTGTGATCATGATATATTTACACAGCAGGTTAACCGATGTAACAGATATGGAGATGTATCTGCTTTTCTGTCATCGACATAGCAGTTAATAAGAGAGCAATTACCTAAAGGTTCTTATCAGAGACAGCAGAGACTACAGAAATGGTTATTTTCACGAACAAAATAAACATCTAAGGATAAACGTAAACAGCATATGTCCACAGAATTAGTTTATACCAAAATTATAAATGACCAGTTAACGTCATAACGATTTTTATGCCAGAAAAAAAGAAAACTATTGGATAAACCAAACTTCTTATTTGTAATTTTATAACAAAAAGTATAGAATTGTCAGGTCGTTTATCATATATCCTAATTTATTGTTCTCTTACTTTGACTATTATAGTCCTCTGTATACACATTAAAATATACTTAATCTTGTTAAAAATGATTGGCTCCATGTAGAGGAAGACTGATGCATTTTTTTAGTCGAACAATTAGCAATACGTGTTTTCACTGAAACACAGAAGTGTCTACTTTTTAAGCATGCGTTAACTGCATTGCCTTAGTTAAGGTTATAAGGTTTTCTTTTTTTATCATCTTTTAAAGACAGAAAGATTGCTAGTTTGTGACTAGACGTATCGGTCCAATTGAAATCAAATGCCTTCATTTGTCATCCTCATTTCATACTGATTGGGGCTACAGACGGAACTGGCGCATAAATGTCTGCTTGTCAACGATACATCAAGTACATTAATAAGACTGGATGGAAACGGGCTTTGGGTCAGGAAATGATGCTGAAAGTCTCCATATCATGGCAATAGCGTTCAGTTTTGAGTAAGCATATCTTCTGATTCAATTACTTTACCTTGATTTCATGCATTAATTCGTATCAGTTTCCAGTGCTTTCTATGTGTTTGAGAGATTTTAAAGAAGTAAGATGAAGAGATGTTGATGAGAAGTTTAAGTAATGTGAAACTATTTATAACTATACTGGGTAATTATGTAATAGTTTGTATAGAACTTTACACTATCGAAAAATTTAACACCAGAAACTTGTGTATAAAGAGTTTCAGTACATTTAACATTGCATCTACTACTCAGTCCAAAAGAGTATGGGAAAACATGCAAAAGATGTTCGATTTAATAAATTCTGTTTAAATTCCTCAGGTCAAAACTGACGAAAACCAATCATAAAAACAGGTAATATATTCATACCTGCTTTTAACAATGATAAGTAGATGACCACCTTTGATTTTTGGGGATTTCTTATGCAAATGAGTGTTGTTTGAACAGCTCTACTCAGATGAGCAATTTTAATATCTTTATTCAGTTGTAATTTAAATGGATAATTCACTTGGTTAATGAAAAAGGAGAAGCTAATGGTCCATACAGGTACGATCACAATTATTGGAACACAATCTTAGGGCCACTGAAGTGTACCAAATTTCACTGTTCTTTGTGTCTCAATGGCGATAAAGAGAAAGGGTTTCTTGATAATGATGTAAATATACCGGGAATGTAACAAATCTGGTATATCCGGTGTGTTTACCTTCACAGACTACATTTATGTAGCAAGTAAAAGTCGTGATCCGCACTGCCACGAAATTCACGGTATTTTCGTAGCAATTATTTGTACACAATGCTGGCTTGTGATTTTAATAAATATGTTGTTGGCCATAGATTACAATTAAAGCGCTTGAATAATTATACTGTATTCTTTTTTCATTTTTCTTATTTCATTTCCGGCGAATGCAATAACAGAGCTATTAGAAATGAACGCAGATAAATACACTTGTTCTTCCTCCTGAAGTTACGCAGTATTATATTACACGTGGGAAGAACTTGTGTCTGTGTCTCAGTACAAATCAAATAAGCTATACATATCGATTTTTACATCTGTTTATTTTTATCACATTTATAGATCGATTAATTTCTAGCTTTCCGGACAAAATGTCATTCTTATTCATTTTTTTATCTTACGAAAGTATTTGTAAATACTTGGACAATCCATTTCAGTTTCTTTTCATAACAACAAAAATATATATAATTTATATTTATATAATTATGGATGGTTTAAAGGTCAAAATAAAAACGTGGTCAAATGATCAATGAGTACTCTGTATATACGATTTTTCTGTGTTTCAAATAGATTTTTGTATTATATTTGTAACAACATTTGACAATACTTTATACAGGAGTATACTTTCGAAGTAATCATACAATACCAACAATAATAAAAGAAATATAGAAATACAAGGGTTTCTTTGTTTTTTGCCAATTAATTCATTTTCTTTGTGACCAAAAAGTGAACAAATTATCTTGAAATATTTTGAAATGTCTTCCAAAACAAACATCTGTAATTGAATAAAATCCTGAGCTAGTGAAATAATTATCAAAATTATTTCATACCATCCCCAGAATAAACTTAATGATAGTCTAAATAAACTGAGGTTTCATCGAAGCGAATTAACAAAATAAGAGCTGCTGTTAACAATTATTATTTATTTAAAAGTCTTTCGATTTCCTTTCGTTGTAAAAGCCAAGATAGATTAAATAAGACTTCAGAGATTTTTTGTAAAAGTTTTAGCTTCCTAACATCTTAGAGAGAAGCAGTTGATAAAAACTTATATTACATGGCTTCCCTGACCGTTGAGTCTTGCAAAATCCAGGCTGCATATCGGTAACTTGTCAAGTTGATGTTTTTTTTCTTAAATATGCTTGTCAAATTTAGTAAACAAAATAAGAACTCCTTTTAACATATTATCATTTATTTAAGAGTCTTTCAAATTATTTCTATAGCAAAGGTAGATTAAATGTAATCATAGAGCAGAAATGTCTTCTGAGATTTTTTTTGCAGACGTTTTAGCTTCTAAAAATTTTAATAGGGACGATGAATTAGTAAAAACTTATATAACATTGCTCCCGTGACCGTTGTGTCTTGCAAAATCAATGCTACAGTCAAAGAGAAACATGAAAACGTGCATACAAATTCTATGACAGACCCTCCGCGCTTTATTCTATTGTAACACGTAATCTCACTTTCTTCTATTGTTTAAAACCATGCTGGTTCTTGATGATATAATATCACGCTAAAAATCCTATGACAAATTTTCACGTCGAGCTTTAGTGTAAAAAAAACCTAGCCGACTATTTCAATGAATATATTTCATACGCTTAGTCCTTGAAATAATCAAGGATATTATTGCATTGCAAAATAACCACACGCATTTTATCTTTAGGACGCCACCACAATGAATACATGATGAATACAGAAAAAACATTCATACTACATATTTTGGGTTTGAACATTTTTGGCAAGCTGCAACTGAAATCATTGGTTTTTTTTCAAAATCACTTTCAACAAATGATTATAATATGACCTCATCAACAGTCCATGCGATTAGTCTTGCGAAGTATTTTGAGATTGTTTTTCAATCTATCTTTCTCATGGTAATTATATTTCTAAAGATTATTCAAAAATAGTAATCTGTATACATTAACTGGATAAATAACCGCAAAGAAAGGTTAAAAATGAAAGTCGTTTCCCAAATCTGCTGAAAAAGAGTTAAGAAAAAACTATGACATATTTATCCCTATCGTGTTACAAAAGATCAATAATCACCGTATAACATTTAATTGATGAAGAAAAATAGTTGAGTACGTTTATGAATGTGCTCAGCTAATCTTAGTCGCTGTTATTAACAAAGTTTAGAAAATGCAATGAAATGTTTATTATAAATGTCGTTTCTATCCTACATTTGAAGATCCTATTTGGAATGTTCACTATTCGATACACATTGGCGGATTCACAAAGCCAAATACATTGCACTCTATCATAACTGAGATAGCAACATATATTGCGTACACTGTCAAACATATAATTCCGACACATTTATTTAAAAGCCAACCAGAGAAATGTACGGCTCCAACCTGAAAGGATAGGAAATCAATATATTAGAAATAATGATTAAGATATATATCGTATTTCAACCTGCACAGCAATATTGTTTATCCCAAAGAGAAAATGTCTTAAGCTTTTGTCATGCGACCGGTAAGATTCTGCTGTTATCTTTGTTATTCAAACTGTTAATCTAATTGTACGGCTCCTGCGCGACTTGACAGCTGGATAAACACTGGCAACTAGTTTGGTGTCGACAGGCTGCGACAGGAACTGTCCTGATCTTTCAGCGTTAAGAGATGAGGGCAGCAACAGAGTGGAACTTAAATCTAGTGACACAGGCAGTTAGCTTCTAGTTCAGGGCATAAGGGGAGGGAGAGAAAGGCACTGTGACAATAGTTGGCGTGGTACCAGCATCAGCATCCTTTCGTTCAGCCAATAATTGTATGGGTATTGGGTGCCAAAAACGGCATCAGTATCCATTTGTTTGGCCAAAGACTGTAAGAGTATTGGCTTTATCTCCTGTAGAGAAGAAGGTGACTTTCATGCTGTAGAAGGCAACAATACGAACTATATGGTCTCTTGTGTGAAAAGTCAACGTTGAGGCTACCGAAACATTCAGCCCAGGGAAATGATGGAACTTGTATCTTACATGCACGAACTGACACTGGGTTTTGTCTTCTCAACCCCAGCAAGATCATCTGGGTCTGCCTTTGTCTCTTGCTCAGGACTAGACACCAGGGATGATGGAATCGGGCTTCTGTCTAAGTCTGTCTTTGGTCCTCTTTCTACAGGAAGACCATTAAGAAGAGATGTAACTTTACTGTTACTATGCATCGGTGAAGAGGGAATCAGGCTTCGGTCTTGGTCTGAGACTATCCTTAAGTCTCTCTTCATAGAATACCCAAAAGAAATAATTTTACCTTTCTTTTGTCATCACTAGCTGCACTAATGAGGGAGACGTGCTACGTTCTCATTTAGGCTCTGTTATGGTAGCCACCACCTTCTTTGGCCGCGGCCCCAATCCGGCGAGGCTTTATTTGGACTGCTGTTGACAGTGCAGGTCCAACGTCGTATTGGACCGCTTTTGATGGTGCCGCTCCAACGTCGTAGTAGATCCGCTCGGATTCTGTTGAATTTTAGGGTGCTGTGGTCTGGATACGGCATGGGCATCTGCATTGCAATTAGCCATCTGTTGTGCGTTGCAATAAAACCACTGTACTTGAAGTCATGTTCCTCCACATGGACTGTTGTTGTCCTTCGAATTTCTCCGATTAGTATGTTCAAAAACACTTCCGTCCGTGCACCATTGGGTATATCAATAAAGCCAATCAAATGCTTCACTAGGTCCAACCTCACGAAGGTGCAGGTATCGGCAAGACGGCGGACCGATTCTTACACCAGATGGTGCTTGTGAAAGTCTTCGACATTTGTGGAGGTAAGTTCCGACCAGGTTTACCTTCTAGGAGTACTCCTTTTAGACAGCGACCGCTCAAGCCTCTCGCCAACATCTGAAACATTGACAGCTGTGTGAGCGATTGACGTTCTGCTGAGACCATGACGTTCCTGAACATAGTCAAATGGAACAAAACATTTCCAATAAAGGCGGCGCTGTATCCACAAGAGACGATATTTGCTTCAACAGACTCAACCCCGAAGCCTTTCTCCTGTAATGAACTGTTCAACTGTAATTCTTAACACAACGACAATATTCGTGGGCCCGATATGGCACGACGCCCCCACCATGGGGAATCTGTAAGTATGTACAGTACTCTGTGCAATGTTGATGCACCTGTAGCTGCTATGGAGGGACAATGAATAGCGGTGGTTCCGGCTTTGCTTCAGAGTAGTAACGGTCCTGTTCCTCTTCATAAGAGCTGGAAGAGGAAAAGATCTCAAGGTCTCTACGTCTGCTAGTTGCCACGAAAGACTCTTGACAGCAATGACCTGACCTTTCTCACGACCAACCTCTTCCACATGCAGATGATGTACTTGGTGCCAGATGCAGACACTCATCAAGGGGACACAAAAAATGTGTCCCTTGTTATGAGTGATTTTGAGAAAGTTTTTAATTAAGGGTCTTAATAAACAACAAATAAGGAGGACACGTAATTTAAGATCTATCTTTTTCTGTTATCGTATTAATGTAACGGTAAATACTTTTCTGCTGTGTCTAGATTTATCACAATATGATTGTTGAGCACGCTCTTTGATGATATTCAAGGTCAAAGAGCATGAAATGTTTTTAACTATGATTGTCCGCTAATCTAGAAGTTACTGGAAAGCTGACTTTTTAAAGTCCCCGGTTACTTCTTATCTAAATAATAACTACAACAAATCTAAATATCAATATTGATTGTGAAGTGATGACTGGTCTGAACTATTTATGATTAACTGATCTAAAGAAGTATTTAAGTACTTTAAAAGATAAAAAATAGATAACTTACTGTAATAAGAACTGTGAGGAATAGAAGAATAATACTAAACACCATGCCTTCACTATTGATTGTGGACTGAAATGGACAGTTTATTTTCTGTGAATCATGCTAGATGAAATATGTAAAGAGGATAACATCGTCTACAAATGCAGTCTCTCAATCTCAGGTTTTTATGATTCGATATCATATTGGTTTTATATGTGGATGCACGTTGATACCCCCTTAAAAAGTAGGAAAGTTTCGGGGAAATGGTATATATATTTCAATTTCACAATATAGAAGAATATATGGATGACAAACACAAAAGCCTATTTATATGCTCAAGGACTATACTAAGTACACCATGAACATGGTGAAAATATTTAGAAATCAGACGACCTTTTAGCGGGAAGACAACATGGTAAGCTATATGTTCAGATTAACATGAAGAAGTCTGGATATTTTGTGGCGCATTTTCTGTGGAAAAGAACAAATGCGTTCGAACTTATGACAGGACACTGCTCTTTTTCTGTTATTTAACCACTGACCTTTGTATTACCAACTGAAAATGTATACTTACCACTGAGCCTGGACTAACAATGGCTGTTTTCAGGAACCAAGGAAACGATAATCCCAGAAGTATATCAAATATATTACTGCCTATACAGTTAGACACCGCCATGTCACCCATTCCTTGATAATAATGAAAATAAGGTATATATACTGTATAAAACAAAAAGAATTATAAAGTCAAATGTAAAAAAAATCATTTTTTGTCAGAGTCAACATTTATCCTTAAAAATGCATAAATGATGAAACAATCACAAACAACTGACATTGATCATGTTTGAAATTGCTTGCATGTAATATGATTAAGAAAGAAAGAATATAATAAATAGTCTTGCTTTTAAATCTTATTGTAAATATGTTACCGGCGTTAAAGATGTGAGATATAATGCACTTACAGTAAAATAATCAGTCTTTCACTCTGTTTACATATCATAGTAAGATGAGAATAAAAGCAAAATTCAATTATAACCTTATACGAACAATCTGTAGATGGGCCGAGTAATAGGACTAAATGTGCCAAAAATCCGTTGAAGGGAAACACAATGACAAAAGGTGGAATGTTTAGTAACGCGAACGAATTTATTTAACTTTATTAACAAAGCCACATAAATATACCATACATGTCTTGTTAAGATGCTGGACATTACACAGTTGGCTAATATTCTAGAACCAGGTTCGTCAAATAAAGGCAATTGTGTTACTTATTGTGAGGCCAAAAACAAATGAATCTTTATTAATCAAAAACAATAATAACTTGTATTTAACGTTTACAATATTTCAATCTGAATCAAAAGGGAAATTGCAACTGTCTGTAATGTTATCTTCATTTATTTTTATCTGTTTTGGCAGAAAAATATGCAAGTACGACAAAAGCGAATTACTTGATTTATTTCAAATATCATTAGACATGAACTTTATTTTAACAATCCAAGCATTGTTATTCTTCTTATTATTATATAAAATACTCTAAGGTTTATAAATGTCAAATATATACCATTTACAATAAAAAATGTGCTTTTTAGTGCTAAGAGTTATGTGCTCTGCAGATATGTCATGATTAATTGTTTTAATCTGCTCGTCTTTGGGCGTCTTTGTTTTAGAGTGCTCATCTAGGCGCAAAGTTCAGTAAGTTTTGTCAGCATTTTACAAGTACAAGAGATATGTAAAGAAGCATGCATGATAAGGTAGGCCAACTGAAAATTTGTTTGCCGTCTAAACTTTATGTTAAAAAACTAAATTTAATTTGTGACGTCATTACCTTGTTTGGCAACAAAAACACTAGCTAGAGCATCTGGTATACTTGTTCCAGCAGCTAGGAATGTGATACCCATCACACTGTCGGGGATACCAAATGCAAACCCTATATACGATACCTAAAATGCATGATGGCAACAAATAATATACTTACTAGTAGAAAATAATTTATGAAAGTGTTTCAAATGCAAAAGAATAACAGAAGAAAGGCGAGAAAATACCATTCCTTAAACGATAACTCTTTTTAACAAACTGAACTCTTTCTAATGTTTTCAGTGTCTGTTTTTATGTGAAGTTAGCAATTCAGATTTGTGACGAGACAGCACAGGTTTTTTTATTGTTTTAACTCGATTGTCGTTCCCTTGAGAATACTGTCAACATGTTCCTAAAAATGCTTTCTGACGGGAATCGCTATAATATTACATTAGATATTGCTGTCTACAAAACATTGAGGTTAATCATTTGTATCTTCTAAAGATGTGTCAAATTTAACAACGATTCTTAGAAAATCTATTTTACTGTATTTCTTTGACTAGATGTTAGTTGTCGAGGGATGTAAAACATAACCTTATAAGCAGTTTTATGTATGATCTATACGCGTGTTATATAAAAATGATATAGTGCTATAATTTAGTCCCATAACGTTGTCATGTTATTACGTGATTTAACATGTTTATCAATAGCTGTGGTGATCCATTAACTTTTACATGTTGTTCAAAAGTTTTGCCACTGACTGATCTAAGGCGATAACACCATGAGTTCTCATTTTTCGTTAATTGTTTGTGGTGTCTCTTTTTAATTGATCAATGTAAAAGTCTTTGCTTCTTGTTTCTCTAGGTTTTTACTGTGTAGGAAGACAGTGTTTTCTGATTGTGGGTTTTCTTGATATGCGTTTTCCCCTCAATTTTTCATTAAAAATAAATTTAAAACGACTCTGGATTAGTTTATACTACATAATCATGTTCTACTTGATTTGAAGAAAAGAGCTTACCATCCAGATGGTTATGTAGGAGAAAAGAAATATCCATACAATAGACATGATAAATGTTCCCATAAAGTATTTGTCCCATCTGTAAATATATGACAAAAATGTAATAATTATAATGATCATTTAACATATAATTATGTGTATGTCTCAAATAAGTGAAACCGCTGAAGTAATATCCACTTTAGCATTGAACGAAATGACCCAAAAGAACAATTTTCAGAGATATACCAACAACCTCCTGAAAATAACTGAGTTATTAAGCAAACATTTCGATCACATTTAATTAAAAAGAATGACAGTACCTATTATCTGTTTTTAAAACAAATTCTATTTCTTCATCATGTATAAAAATAATCGAAAGTCAGAAGCCTTTTAATGTCTATATATTGTTTAAATTACACATTAGAAATCACGTCCTTTAACAAGAAAAATGTATTGCACTATTCACTCATCATAAAATTCAATTAAAGCAAGATTAAACAAAAACAAGTATTACTGACATGTTTTACTTTGACCATTTCAAATTTAAATTAAATATCACATGCCGAATTCCTTAAAAAAACAAAAACAAAAACGCTTGTCTATGATGGATGAACAAAATGTTACTTGACCTTGGCTTTCTGCTATCAGGTATGGTGTAATAAAGCAATGTTTTGATTGGATAAACTAATGCCCATCTTGCTGTAGCAATATAACCCTCCTGACCTGAAAATAAATGATGGACGTTCATTACGTTTTTCTGTTCAGTATTTGTTAAATCATTATTCTACAGGTAAATTTAAGGCTAAAGAGTATTTAATGTGATTAACACTTACTTACGTCATGGCTTTGTTTACAAAAGCAGTAATTCATTATGTTGACAAAATTTCCTGAAACAGCAATGCCAAAAGTCCCATTTTAGATAACAAAATATTAATCAGTTTGTGTTGAAGACATTCAGCCGTCTGATTTAATAAAATTGATCATTAAAGTTTTAAAACCAGGCTTTTTTTGGAAAATTTCATTTCCAGTAAATAAAATAAGCCTGACTATATCGGTTTTACCTATATTTGGCACCTTTCTCCAGGCATCTATATCTTCATCGTATGCCATACTCATCCTACAATATTAGTTTTTCAATGATATTTTGACTTTGACAATTTATTAAGTAAACCTGATACAACTATTTAAATATACACATTCTCAGACATTTCTCAGACATTATTGAAAGTCAGTATTGTTTTATTATTCACTTGATGGATATGTAGACCAAACTCTGGGAATTAAACGCCAAGACAATTACAAACTCCTGAAAATTATCTTGATTTAATTATCACCGGTTACACATGTCGACGAGGCCTAATACATCCTTAAGTACAAGCACAGAATGTAGCTCTAAATTATTTTTACACTAAAGCTCAGCTTACAAAAATTGGACATGTTCGATCAACAAAACACGTAAAACAGTATAATCGAAACAAAAAACGTCCGAATTTCTTACCAAACTAGATCTGCTACTATCAGACAATTTTCTAACTGATCATTTAGCAAAACATTACTCTAAATAAAAACTCTGAAAAATATTAAATCAATTGCAAGTCATTCTTCTGATCATCATAAACTTTCAATGAATTTAAGTTACCAGTTTCTCACTGATTTAGCATATGAACGCATCGTTGAAGCCCTGCTCGCCTTCTTAAAAAGTTGTCGACGTAAATAGGCTGTGTCCGATTTCATTCGTTTACGCTGAAGAGGAAATTCAGATCGAAATTACTTTGGTCTTGTACAGAAGATAGACAATCAACTTGCGCCATACGACAATTAGGAATATAACTCTAAAAAAAGACATCAACATATTTCTATACTAAATTATATGAATGTTATCAAGAGTAGAATAACTCACATTTACAATGAAAGATACGAAACAAACAAGAATTTTGGAATGCTGGGTTGCAGCTCGATAAATGAAGCAAACTTTACCAACTTACGAAAGAAACAACCAGTCTGGCTGCTGCTATGAATCTGGTCTTTGCTCGGAAATTGTGACCCATCATAATCCTAAACGCCGCTTCTTCAAATGTCAATCTGATAACAATAGATAACGAAATGCATCAAAGACATATACAACCTTCTAATCAAGCGTTGTTTGTATTATGTTGACGTAAAATGGTTTATACTTATAAATGAAATATAAAATTTAAAACAGAATAGTTTACCAAGTTGTTATCTGTTACATTGGATGAAATAAGCTAATCTAATTTCGACGGAAGATTTCGGGCATCGCTAAGAATATTTTATCAAATTATTCAAGATGTTTCCCAATGTCTCCTGTCTTTATCCCAAATGAAAAGTTTCTGTATACATGAACCGATTTTAAAGGAAAACTGAATTATATTATCGTCTGCCATTTTTTTTGTTTTCTTAGCCTCACACCATTAAATTATCAACTTCGTAAATTAAGGAACTACTTAATATGCAATTCATTTATCATTCCTTCATTATTTTTAACTGAAAAATGCTCAAGAACCAAACTGATATTGGATAGTGATCCAGATTAACAGCTTTGCAAAACTAGTTTCCTGAGTTTAAACATACTTGAATTTTGCGGTCAAGGCATAGGTGTCTACTGACGTATCCTCTGCTGGAGGTATTTCTTTCATCTGTGTAAGTTCTTCTGTTTCGACATGAAATACATCGTCGTCATCACCAAACTGCTCTAAAGGGCAAATTTAAACCGGTAATTATTTAATTTTAACCACCTTTGTTTACCGGATGGAATGCATGGCGTTTCTGAACACTTATAATGTCATTAAATTCATTATGTGCTATACACTAATTCTATGTCAAGTGTGTATAAATAAGACAGAAAAATAAAGCTTGAAAGTTAATTAAAGAATTCACTATTAATGCGTGTATAAAAATCAAACATTTCTAGCCACAATTTGCTGAAAAGACTCTGATACTCAAAGGATATATGCATATCTGCTTCTTTAAAGCTTTCTGTTTTTCATTTTAAAAAATATAACAGGCACCGCTGAAGGCCAATACATCTCTATAAAACATATTAAGTAAAAATGATGAATAACAAATCGATGTAATAAAACGTCGAAACCTCAAATATCTAAACATCTGTCCCAAGTAATAACATGCTGAAAACTATTTCTCATTCTGCTTCTGACAAATGAAAAAAAAAACTTTTAATAGCTTGGTCGAGCGATGCGAAAGAATACAAATAACTCGATAGGATGCTAAATCAAGCTTATATCTGACATATTCCTGTACCGTAATCCCCTTGAAACTTGTTCAACTGTTTTCCAATAATACCATTGGCAGATATCTTCTCGGTTGTCAGCCATTTGAGTTTGTCTGAGACCATGCACTGGATGGTACGATTATATCTAATAACGAAATTTCAAAATTAGGTTATCAAGAAATTTATCCCAGTACTTTTCCAGTTTATGAGAAAGCATGGCGCCATTGTACATGTGTTTCTCGAATTTTCAACAGTGATGAAAATTGATGATTATACGAAAGTTAACAAAACATGATTAATTATTTCTTTTTTATCTTTTATTAAGAACATGTATAGTAAAAACGATATATTTCAAGAAATATGAACTTGACAAATCGTTCAGAAAAATGCAAATGCAAACTTCAAAGTTCCTGTTCATACTTATTGATATCAATCTGAAAATGCATATTAATGTCATAGTTGTCCTTTATTTCTTTTAGAGAAAGCATATGACATGAGTGAACTTAAGAAGATATACAAACCTCATTAGCAATATATAGAAACCATACATACAGAGCATTATTAGCGATTCGTACCATGTGACCTTTGAATCAGATACTACCTGGAATTTAAAAATATTATTAGCACAAATAACAGTTAGAACATATCATTTCCAATGACAACCTTAAGATCAAATACCTTACAAAAGGTCAACTCATAATGGACTGAAGTTAGATGTATTTTCGTCTGTGTTTAAATGCTCTACAAGTCAAAATATAGGTCATTGTATACTTAGTAGTATTCAGTGCCTTTGGCTAGCAGGAAATTTCATCCTTCAAAAGTAAGTAAAAATAGAAAAAAGAAGAATGAAAGATGTAGGAATAAATTTCATAACAAATAACACCTTAAATAAAAGTATTTTCTCTGAGTATTTTATCCAAACAATCTACCAGTCAAGACGTCTGGCTATAATTATCAATGTTCCAATGAGTTAAAGGGCAATTTCAAACGAAATGTTAGACGCCCCTATCTGACATTAAATTCAACTGATTACCACGATCTACCAAACTATTAACATAAAGGGTGAAATTATTGCAGCTTTGCTAAAAGTGTTCGTGAGAAAAGGCGATAAAGCAGTTCCATAGTGAATTTTCTACTAGAACTTGTTTTCGATTGAACTACAAAAACACGATAAAATGAGAAAATTATACGCGTTATGAAATTCACACCAATCCTATACCTTTGCTTCCTTTATGTGACCAATTAAAATAAATTTATACAATGTAAAAAATGATTTTAAATCATTTGTTAGTAGGAGTACATGTTTTATTATCTGACCTTTAAACTGGGTTAAAGAGAGTCTGCGAGGCAGTTGGTGGAATGCATCCAAAATATCAAAATTATAAACATATATGGTCTAAAATCCGAGTCCCTATAAAAAGACCATGCCCTCACCACCTCATATTACAGATGGATAGTTTGCTTTCAGCATGGAAATGATCGGAGTAGCAAGTGGCACAGTCACTTGAAGTTGGGACCTCGCCCCGCCTCCCCCCCCCCCCTTGCACAAGAGTTTTGTAGCGTAAAAATCATAAATAACAGCTACATACAACTATTCCTACTGTTATCTGTTATAAATTTGGCCTTTTCAAAATAAGCCCAAACCCACTCTCCAACACTATAATATACACAAGTTATGAAACATTGCGCCTCAAATCACCTCACCGGCCTATGTTTTTCCTTCGTTTTTGCAAAAAAACAAAGGTCTGGAAAATGTTGATGGTGCCTATCAATTAAACAGTAATTATTCTACACATCAATGTCGGTCTCACGATTCTAGGTGAAAGAATAAGGTTGGAATTCAATGAAAACATTCCAAATTTACTCGCCGCCACATATTCTTTCGAGAAATAATGACAGCGGCGACACTATCTCCCGTTTTTCCGTACCATAACGGACAACTTCTGAATGTAAAAAATGTGCGGTCGTATTTTGGAACCGTTATATTTCTTGATTTATTTATTCACATATAACTTTTATTACTTAAATAGGCAATAAACGGTAGGATAAACTTACCAATAATATTCAGTTTTCACCAAAACACACAGAATATACAAAATGAAAAACACGATGTGCCTATCAGCTGGTTCCGCGGACGACTGGTTTCACATTCAAGAATTGTCCGTTTTGATACGGGAAGATGGGAGATAGTGTCGCCGCTGTCATGATTTCTCGAAAGAATATGTGGCGGCGGGTAAATTATGAGTATTTTCATTGAATTCCAACCTTATTCTTTCACCTAAAATGGTGAGACCGACATTGATGTGTAGAATAATTACTGTTTAATTGATAGACACCATCAACATTTTCCAGACATTTGTTTTTATCGCAAAAACGAAGGAAAAACATAGGCCGGTAAGGTGATTTGAGGCGCAATGTTTCATAACTTGTGTATATTATAGTGTTGGAGAGTGGGTTTGGGCTTATTTTGAAAAGGCCAAATTTGTAACAGATAACAGTAGGAATAGTTGTATGTAGCTGTTATTTATGATTTTTATGCTACAAAACTCTTGTGCAAGGGGGGTGGCAGGGGGGGGGGGGGAAAGGCGGGGCGAGGTCCCAACTTCAAGTGACTGTGGCAAGTGGTTGTCTAACATTTGATTTCCCTTCGTTGTGACGAAGCCTTAAAGAGCAGGTATTCGCACAGTTACTGAATCATGGGCGTTCAGTCTGGTTTTAACTGTGCCATTACTACAACAAACAATCCTGGAAATTGTCGATCAATAATGATACACTCATTGGGAAGTTAGTAAATGCCTTTCATTAAAAATTTAGCTAGTTGAAGTATAGGGCAGAGGAAATTGAAATCTTTAATTTTACGCGACGAAAAATGATTTATATGATTGCGGTAGCTTTTGAACTAAGATATATCTTGAAATGTTTAAGTTCGAAAGAGTAGTTAAATTTTTCTTTTAATTTTGGATAGATAATTTTGTATAAACTTTTCTGTACAGTAATATTTTTAACATTTATTTCTAATGTAAGACCAGATACTAAGCGGTTAATGCTCTACGGAGCAACTCGGTGCGTTATAGTGATATGAAACATTCAGAAGTCTATTTCATTTATAATTTCATATACAAGACTAAGAAGCAAACACAGTTTACCGAGCATGCGTAAGTACTATATCACGTGTGCAAATTAAGTTTCTTTGCAGCATTATAAGGTTATTAATACTTACTAGAATGAGCACAATGATAGATAGTGAATAGAATATAGAATCTCTACATAACGGCCACCATGACAACGAGATCGCCTGAAAATATAACAGGATAAAATAGGTATTAATATAGTTGTTGTATCATTTTTGTTAATAGGAATGAATCAACAAATGTCTGCATGGCTTAGTTAGCAAAGACAGTTTGCAATTAATACGGGCAGTTTTGAGTAGACCTGATGAAGTAATGGAACTGACACTGATAACCAGAAGCATTTATAATAAGAAAACTTTGGCAATAGTCTGAAATGTTTATCGTGTACGTACACTAAAGAACTGTAAGATAAGCACTTTTAAGGTGATGAATTGCAAATGTAATTTGGATATAGGCTTTCCGCTACAGTTATTTGTAAATTTTCTTGCTGTCAACTGTTAAATTGTGTATTAATCCAACTGAACAAAAAAGAACATATTCACCTGTTTAACTAGAACGCCGCAGATTCCTATGACAAACAAGATGTTGAAGACAGCTGATCCCACAATAGTACCTATACCCACATCACCTTTCGTTATGAAAACTCCTGAAATCCCACCATAAAGAGTATTTTCAATATGAAATGTAACATGTTATAATAAATACAGACCTTTGCTAGAAACGCCCGTGTTGATTACTTAAAAGTATTTTGTGCCAATCAAGCAATATTTCGACAGAAAATGTAAACTTAAATCATAATCTCGTTTGCAGAACGTGTAAGGCAGTTGAATTATTGCCTGTATCCCATAATATATAGCAAATGTTATTATGATGGTACATTCACATAACATATAGCAGATGTTATTATAATTATGGTACATGCACATAACATATACCAAATGTTATTATAATGGTACATTCACATAACATATACCAAACTTTATCATAATGGTACATTGAAAACGTAATGGAAAGGAGTTGTGAATAATTACGTGCAAAACATTTTCATGTCGTGGAAAAAAGACAACACGAGATTAAAATCTAATGAAAAAGAAATGTCTTTATTATCTCGCATTGAGTAAAACATCTTGTACGTTTTCAAGACTATATAGTCATTAACATTTGTTTTCTTGCTTCAGTTTGAAAGTTTGAAAAAACACATTCTATTTAGTAGAGGTATAAAAATACAAAAAATGTTTTACAGTACAATATGATTACAAATTAGAATGAATATCTTGCTCTACCAATATCATCAAGTACTGTTACCTATAATTGCTGTAAACAGTTCCGGTGCCGAGCTACCTGCAGCCATAAATGTGGCCCCTGCAACATCCTCGCTGAATCCAAGACGCTGTGAACGTGGTAATAAATATAAAGAACAATTTTACATCACATAAGTTAAACATGAATTTTGCATTACTGGTAATTTTCATTGAATATCTTCATCTTGTCGTCATACTTATCAGGATAAGAATTTCAAGTTCCGAGATATATACATATTTTCACGTCCACAAACAAAACCGTCATTATATAGAATTTAAGAAACTGATGTATTACGAAAATGACATTATCTGAGAATTAAAATTAATAAGTTTGAAGGTCAACAAAAGTCTAAAAACAGGTATTGAACTAATTGGCATATCTGATAATTATCTTGATAGTTATCCAGATAACTTACTCTTAAGTATCAGTTAGTTAAATGGTTAATAGTAGAATTTTGAGATCATGGGTACAAGAAATTCCTTGTGACTCACTAAACTAGGCAGGATAAGTATCCAATATTTTCTAGGATGCGTTCTGTCAGTAATGTTCACTTCTCCGACATAAGTAACAAGTCCTGCACATATTAAAGTAATTTATGACTATTTCTGACTGGTTTTCCTCTAATTTCCTGATCTGTTCCCGTATTGCTACCACATTATTGTATGATTTACAATATTCACACGCTGTAGGAACAAGTTATTAGGAAATATTTTAGATGGCCGTATCTAAGTGCTCTTGATTTAGTTTTATGTAAATTCTCATTTATGAATTCACATGCACCTTTTCAGCTTTTAGTGTATTCTTACACTGACAGTCTTCATTTTGCACTTAAGTTTTCGTAATACCACATAAGGCTTATATATTATTATTATAAGGATCATATGCATACACGTTCCAAAAAAGAGGGTTGGGGAGAGAAATTATGTTTTCAAAATCTTACTTCGCAAACTTTGTCAAGGGAAGCAACAAAGTAATCGTCACAGACTATTGATAGCGCAACGAGCATGTAAACCACGAGAAGTATGTGAAAAACGATAGCGCCATGAGAACGTTGGCTGTTGGTGAACAGATCTGGGGGAAACTCATGGAATGCTGAAAATACAAAACATAATAATTGTGACAGGTAAACAGAAAATTTGCAAGTGACTGAAATATTGAGAAAAACACAGAAGAAAGGACACATTTTTTTGTTAAAACGAATTTAACATGCACTCACACATGGCGTCAGACGGGAAAAAATTCAGAATGAAAACCATGCAAAATGTTCGAATTTTTGGAAGCGAAACAGATTGGCATCCATTGTATACAAGTTAAAGCTTGTAAGGAACATATTGCGATTTCTGCAGCAAATCAGTGCCGCAGTTCTCACTGACAGATGTGTTCGTCTTAATTATGTTTACATTAATTGGTATTCTGTTTGACTACGTAGAATTATCTGAAATACTCATCTAAAAGACACGAAATAACAACAAATTGCCTTCCTTTTTGAAGCCAAAAATAAATACATATGGCAAACAGAGGATAAAATATTTGACAGCTAATTAGGTTTAATTACAGCTTTCCCTGCGGAAGTGGAATGAAGACATGAATTAAATTCCAAGTTATGTTACTTCATGTTAGAGAAACAAATAGAAAATTAAAGATATAATTTGTATCCTTTTAACTTGTTCAACAATTCGACGGTAACGTCAGTGTGAAATGCTGTAAGTTACTGTATACTCTTAGTCCTGTTAGAATTCGAACCAACGGTCTCCTTTATAGGGGTGTGGTACAATTCATCATTCTCAACTATTGTTCGTTAGTAATAAATGTCAGTTTTGTGAATTGATGACAATGACATTTCGTAAATTAAAAGAATTATTCAGCAAAGGTCTTGAATTTACTACTGCGACAGGAAGGATGAAGTGTCTTCATTATGAAATATATTTCTTTATTTTCCAAGCTGTCTCAACAAGTATTTATGCCAATCAAATTTATTTTCTTCATTAAATGTTTCTATATACTTGTTAATTCGTACATACTACAGCCTCATTAACGTCAAAATATAGCTATAAGGCGTCATAACTGAGGCATTAAATGGATTTTTCGTCATTTCTCTATCTCATACAGACAACACGGTATACGTTTTGCCTTTCTCTGCTCATGTTAATCCTTCTAGCATTAGTTATATAAATTGTCAAGTGACACATTCAGCATAATTATGTGTTGTTTCTCTGTTCATATTAATCCTTCTAGCAGTATTTATATAAATTGCCAAGAGTGACTTTCAGCAGAATTATGTGTTGTTTCTCTGTTCATATTAATCCTTCTAGCAGTATTTATATAAATTGCCAAGAGTGACTCTCAGCAGAATTATGTGTTGTTTCTCTGTTCATATTAATCCTTCTAGCAGTATTTATATAAATTGCCAAGAGTGACTTTCAGCATAATTATGTGTTGTTTCTCTGTTCATATTAATCCTTCTAGCAGTATTTATATAAATTGCCAAGAGTGACTTTCAGCAGAATTATGTGTTGTTTCTCTGTTCATATTAATCCTTCTAGCAGTATTTATATAAATTGCCAAGAGTGACTTTCAGCAGAATTATGTGTTGTTTCTCTGTTCATATTAATCCTTCTAGCAGTATTTATATAAATTGCCAAGAGTGACTTTCAGCAGAATTATGTGTTGTTTCTCTGTTCATATTAATCCTTCTAGCAGTATTTATATAAATTGCCAAGAGTGACTCTCAGCAGAATTATGTGTTGTTTCTCTGTTCATATTAATCCTTCTAGCAGTATTTATATAAATTGCCAAGAGTGACTTTCAGCATAATTATGTGTTGTTTCTCTGTTCATATTAATCCTTCTAGCAGTATTTATATAAATTGCCAGGTGTGACTTTCAGCATAATTTTGTGTTGTTTCTCTGTTCATGTTTAAAGTTTAACCGTATGATTTTCATAACTATTTCAATAAAGTTTGATTATCATGTTGCTTGTTAGTAAGTTTCACTTTTTATTTTGTGTCATTGCTTTGTATCTGCTTTGTTGTGGCTATAAAAGCATGGTATGCTACTTAGTACAATAAAATATTCTGTTTGAATACGATATAATATGAAATATCGAGGATAATAAATGAGTTGTCATGTAATACGGGATTTATTGCACGAGTTTTTTGTAAACGATAAAATCAAGGTTCTGCCAAGTTTTATCGTTTTTCAATAACGAGTGTAATAAATCCAGTATTACATGACCACGAATATAATGTTCTATCGATATCATAGCAGTTATGTAAGGGAATGCTGACAGAAACACAAAAACTGTTTCTTTCGTCCATATGCGCGCGAACGTCATAAGCGTATTGTTGATAACGTTGACGTCAAAGTGTTATTACACTAGTGTTATATCAAAAATATTACACGGTTTTATTACACCCCACGACGTCGTCTATGATATAAAATATGATATAAGATAGAAAATAATATTAAATTCTGTTTTCTGGATATCTTAGAGTAGGTATGGCTCACAACAAGGATTAAAGAAAACACATAAAATAAATTGATAACAATATAGAAGTTTAAACAGCTGATAGATATTTTATATAACTAAAAGAAATAAAAAAATTTACTCAAAGATTAAAGATTTTATTATTAATAAGTCTTCAACAAAAATAGCATAAAAAACAATAATAAATTTCAAAGAACTTGAAAGTTTCTTGAAAACTTCGATATCTGCAACTTAGAAACCTATCCAGTATTTTTTTTTCGGTTAATAGCTTTCCTGTTACTATTCTCAGTCATTCGCTGATTGTGCACGACTGCAGAATTTCAGACAGTTTGTCGTAGTGATGCAATCCATGCTAGAGTAGGTGTGAATAATAGTTCGCGTGCAGAACATAATGCATCAATAATAATGCTCACAACTGGCATGCCTTTCTCAATATTTTCGTCAATACGGCTTAACAATAAAAACTTTGTTACTGGAATTGCAGAAGTTTCTCTAAATTATCAGATGAAATGTAGAATAGATAACTAAAAGAAATTAAAAAAAAAATACTCAAAGATTAAAGATTTTATTATTAATAAGTCTTCAACAAAAATAGCATAAAAAACAATAATAAATTTCAAAGAACTTGAAAGTTTCTTGAAAACTTCGATATCTGCAACTTAGAAACCTATCCAGTATTTTTTTCTTTCGGTTAATAGCTTTCCTGTTACTATTCTCAGTCATTCGCTGATTGTGCACGACTGCAGAATTTCAGACAGTTTGTCGTAGTGATGCAATCCATGCTAGAGTAGGTGTGAATAATAGCTCGCGTGCAGAACATAATGCATCACAATGCTCACAACTGGCGTGCCTTTCTCAATATTTTCGTCAATATGCCGTAACAATAGAAACTTTGTTACTGGAATTGCAGAAGTTTCTCTAAATTATCAGATTTAATGTAGAATAGATAAAACCATAAGGCAAAATCATTCTTTGTTATACTTGTATGCAGTGTTTTCACCAAATGCGAGTAGCTATTCAATGATAGCAGTGTCGCAGGTGTGGTAGACTATACAGGTTTTGTTTACTTAGGTGTTTTATACTTACCTGTAGACCTTACAAATTGATATACTAATAGATATTTAGTACCTTTAATTTCAAATAAAAATCCGCCATATACATCACAAATAGTTATTGTTTGACTTTTTTCACATCTACAGGAAACAAAAAAATCTATTTATTATATGCTTATTGATGGTTAAGTGTTGAAACTGAACTACACTCACAAAATAAATTAAGGGTCACTAAAAACATCCCATATACATTTAACCATATCAAAGTTTATCTGAAACAAACATTGTGTATTACATTATTATTGTCACCATATAATGTCATGTTGTTTTGCCATCCATGACTGCTCGAAAACCTCTTGCAAATATTTCTTTTCAACACCAACCCAAAAAACAAAGTAAAAATAGCCAGGTAGAAAATGTACATTTTGTTTTGTATGTGTTGTTTTCTGTACTTCATGGCTTAATTGTTTTGTATTCTTCTGAAACAGGTAACTTTAGAGAGATCTGAAATGCCCCGAAAACACATGTCGCGGATAGAAACCACCGGGGCTGTTGGTCGTCTGATGGGGTTAGCGAGAGTGTCATCCGGCGATTGTGGCAAAAGTACATGGACACTGGTTCTGTCAGTAGACGTCCTCAAAGTGGACGCATGAAGTCGATGTCGGCCCGTGAAGACTGCACTATTGTTGTTATGGCAAAACTTCATCGTTTTGAGACATCCGATTCACTCAAAAGGGACTTCACAAACGCTTCTGGTGCAAATTTCAACCCAGACGTTTAGAAACCGACTTCATGCGCAAATTTACGTTCCCGCCAACCTGTTGTGCGGCCGCCGTTGACAGAAACACAGCGGAGAAATCGACTGCTCTTTCCTCAGGACCATGTCCATTGGCAGTTTAGACACTACCGTCATGTGTTTTTCACCGACGAGTTTTGTGTAGATTTAAACGATCGACGTCGGAGGGTGTGGTGTCAACGTAACGAACTGCTGTGTAACGGAACGTGACCAGCTTGGCGGAGGGTCCCTACTTGTATGGGGTGGCATTTCATATGACGGACGCACCGACCTCCACGTCATTATTAACGGTACGTTTAACGCTTAACAATACATAAACGAGGTCCTCAAGCCTCATGTTATGCCTTACGCAGGTGCCATTGGTGAGGAATTCATTTTAGTGCACGATAATGCTACCGCACTCTGTGCAAGACCGGTTTCTCAGTTCCTTAATGAGCAGGGAGTTAATCGTATGGACTAGCCTGCTCGATCACCTGACATTAATCCGTTGGAGCATGCATGGGACATGCCTCAGCGCCGCGTTTGTGCTCGACCAAGGAAACAATCAACTAGGCAGGAACTTGCCGCCGCCCTAGTCGAGGAGTAAACCTCATACCCCAAAGAGACATTAAGAAACTGATACGCAGCTTTCCTTTACGTGTAGGACAGGTCAGTCGTGCATAAGGAGGTCATACGCATTATTGAAGACTGAAAAGCATTACATAACATTGTGCTCTGTGGACGTGTTTACCAATCCCACCACATTGAAAACACTTACTTTTTAAGGTTAAACGTGTTTCAAAGTGTTTTTCTTATTGGTTGTGAGAATAAATTGATTGATGGTTTTCTGAAACTGTTAAGGAAATGGATTTTGTACTGCATATAATAGTAAACCATGTCAGTATATGATTTTGTATGTTAAAACTTAGTACATATATGACCCTTAATTTATTTTGTTGAGTGTATTTCTTACTGAAGGTGTTTATAACATGTTTATAAATACATAAATACTTTTCATTTTAAAAACAAATTCTGCCAGCTTAGTGTTTTAGTTTTTAGACTGAGTCAATACCTCAGCCTTAATATGAAAAAGGTTAACAATTTATTGTCAGACAATGACTATTTGTGATGTCATCAGTGACTAAATTGATGATGCCATAGAACTGTCAAGTGTAAAACCATCGCTGTCAGTGAAAAGATGAGTAATCAGTTAGAAGTGGGAGTTGTAACGATTCACGCAATCATTTAAAATAAATGGCTCAGCAGTGTATTTTTTTCTCTGTTTTTAAAAAGTTTTATTTTTGAACAATTTTCTGGATCCATGGAAAACACAATACAAAACAAATATTTTTTCTATTGAGTTGGCAAGAAAGGAATTAGTGCAGCATAAGCGCTGAAGGGTTTGAGCCAACTTAACAAAGTAAAATTGACAACATTCTTTGCAGTTTTAACAAGAACTACCACTGAAAGATGACAATGTCCCTGAAAGGGTGTTTTGACCAGTTAGCTGAGGACCAGATGAAGATAATTTGTTGATCCGTATAAAGAAGTGTTTTTTTACAATTTGACCATAAGGACAAGGTCATTTAGGGATCAAAGTAAACAAAAATATGTGTCATTTGGTAGATCTTTACCAAAGGGTTGTTGTGTGAAAACATGAACTAAATCTGTTACGTAAAAAGGGAAATAAGGCCAATATTAAGTATCTATAACAATTGGACTTTTGAGGTCAAGGTCATTCATGGTTTAAGGTCATAGAAATTTATGGCAGTTTGGAAAGTCTTGTCCAGAGGGGTGTTGTGTGTGTTCAAGTACAAATTAAATTCACTAATAAGGAAGTAATGGCTAAAGTTTTAAAGTATTTTTTGACTGATAAACTGACAGACAGACGGACAGTTCAAAAACTATATGCCCTTGTTCGAGGGAATAAAAATGAGACGCAGGCGGATTATTATCAATATTTATGTTGGATAATTTAACACTTTATTGAGAATAAAGTTGTGTGACAGGAATAAAAAGGTTAGTGTTCTCTAATGGTCTACAAATTTATTTCGAGTTTAAGCAATCCCAGATGCAAATGTCATTAAACGAGCATTTTTTTTCTTTTATAAAGACAACAATCACAAAAATACTCAAATTTTATATTTTTCGAATTTTATAGCAACATTCTCTTGAGGAAATTAATTTGCAACATCAATACTGCTGTCGGAGCAAATGTTTTTTTGTGTGCTGAAAATCAGAAGTGCAACAATATGTCAGCCTCTGTTCGCTTCGTTTGAAAATAGACTCATTACCAAGATATTGTTACTGACAGGAAAAGGAGAATAATTATATTTATATTTTTGCACTGAAAATAAATACCTTAGCCAAAATAGAGGCAGACATTGTTGAGGACAATCACTAAAAATTGTTACACTACAAAATGCAGAAGGAAAATAAGCGTAATATAAGGATATATTCATAAAAGCATATTTACCTAAAGTTCAGGAAAAATGCACAAACAAATTAATAGAGAATATATATATATATTCCTTTTTGTGTACTGAAATATGACTCTTTAGTATTCTAACAGCAAAATTAACTCCACAGGTTCATACAGAGATATGAATTAATAAAAACCAAAAATAGTGTAACATTTAAACATTCTATACTATGTTCGAAAGGTACACTAAGTTTTAATTTAAAACAAGAGATGCGTCACCATGTATTTATATGGTGGCTTTTTTCTTTCCCTAGATTATCGGCGGAAAGTCGCTGATCGGCGTGTTTAATTTCGTCTTATCATGGTTTCGCCAGCGACAAAGCGAAATATGGAAAAACGCCGATGCAAATAGGCGCCGAATATGGAGAGGTATGTGTTATGTCCAGACAAACGCCGAAACGATTGCCTTTTCGTGCCGGCGTCTTTTCGTATTGTTGCGTTCATGTGGCGCATGCGTAAAACACAGATAAAGTCTACTACAGGTTATGAACTCCTTTGTGCTAGTTCTTTACATTATTTTTGCATAAAAACTTCAGGTTTAAAAACATGCCTGACTAGAACAGCATCAACTCAATACCTTCTTTAGTGTCATGCCACCAAAACCAACGTTTAGCTCTATTCAAGAAAAGGGTTACAATCATGGAAAGGGAAACGTTTTAACTAAATATTTAAAATATTATATTGCCTAAAACCGATCTTTATTAATAAATTATTATCACGAGAAGCAACACAAGCATACCTTTTAAAATAATAAACATATAGTCACAAGTTTCTCCGTATATACTGAGAAGATATTGTTCTCCGAAAACATTATTCGTTTAGTAATAGTATAATTACAATTTTTTGTTAATAATTTTAATTTTGAAGCCCGGGGCTTAAGAAAAGTCTTGATTCTCAATGAAGTATTTCAGCTATTTAGTATCTCTGAGAAGCAAGGCGTTTGTCGCTTTTACGTTTCAAGATCCTCAATCTGAGGACCCTGGCTTACGTTTGAATGTAATTTGCTTAGGTGGGATTACAATGGAGCACTTAGAAAAAAAACTTATAATAACTCTTGACTATCTATCGCAAAACCTTATCATAACTCTTGACTATCTATCGCAAAACCTTATATGACTCTTGACTATCTATAGCAAAACCTTATAATAACTCTTAACTATCTATCACAAAACATACTTCCCTGAAAAATACTACTTCTTTAAAGAAACACAGATCTGTTTTTACAGCATGCTTTGCACAAAACGTTTTTATACTTAATTACTGTGCAAAATGCCTTTTTAAACTTTTTTTAAAAATATTTTTACTGTTGATTTCGATCAATCAATTTCACATTAGTGAATTTAAAACTTGAGTTATGTCATAACGTTCAGAATATCTAATATTGTTGCTGACAAGGACGTGTATTTGCTTTGATTTCTTTCCATTAGTAATTGTTTGCAATTATAAACCAATTACCTAAACATTCTAATGACGCTAATAGAAAATCCAATTTGGCTGAGAAGAATAAATAAAGAAGACAACATTACTGAGGGAAATTATTATTGGAAACCGATGAAAGTTGAATACGGTCACCTCATGAAGGTCAAATTGTAACGGCTTTTTCCTCTATCACTGTTTACGGATGACAAAAATGGAACACAGATGAATAATTATTCAGGGATTCTTAAATATAAAAGTTAATCTTACATGTTATATGTTCGAAAATATTCGAAAGATTCCACGAAAGCACAAATGTACTTGGGTCTACACACTGTCTGAAAATAAAGATAACTGAAACAATATAAGTGAAATAAATCTAAGGAAGAAATGTCATAAACTTGTACAAGAGATCCCCATATAAAACATAAATACAATAAATCGGCAGTAAACAAGTCTGCAGTATGTTTAAACTGCTTGCTAGTGACTCTTGTGAGATATCTAATGTCTTCAACTATAAATGCATCTCTGTAGATACCTTAAGTCTTCTAATGGAAGTGCATCTCTGTTAAAACTTGATTCACATTTTATATTGATGCACTTTTCGGGCCGGAATTTTACTAATATGGAAGGATAACAGATTAATGATTAGTTTATTGTCGTTTGAGAGCATGAGTTACTGATTAGAACAAGGGGAAAATCCCATGGGGGACCTTTATTCTAGAGCACAATCGAAATTGTTCATTCACCATCTAAACTCATGATCTGGTATACCATTTTTGTGAAAGGGAAAGACAATCTCGTCAAACTGTATCAAACCGTTCCATCTAAAGTTAATTTCTGTACAAGTGTAAGAAGTAACGCATTTGTTGTTTTCCTTTATTCAATTTAGATTTACATATTGATTCTATCACCTCTTTTTTCAGCTCACAGTTCTAGTGTATTTCCTTATTTCAATTTAGCTTTATTTTTCATCTGACAGAAACAAATCTTCCCAGATTAGAAATAACTCTAGGGAGTTAATAAATGTGTTCTCTCCTAAGCAGCGCAAGAGTTTTTGCTGTCCTCATACAATTCTTGATGAATTAAATCGTCGGTCAAATCTGCATTTATAAATATAGGAAAATTTATTTATATTCGACGTAATCATTCATATATCTCTTGAGATGAAATTAAAGAGAAGTTATAGTTAACAACAACCACAACCACAACAACAACAAAACCGATTGAAGTGAAACAAGTTTTCAATCTCTGCCTCTTATAAATACTATTTATTACGTCTTGATACTGCACAGGTTTGGCATTTCCCTTTTCTGATTAAAAAAAAATTGTTTGAAATTATTTAAACGACACAGAATAAAATAATATTCATTGTATATTGATATTAAATTAACTTGGCACTAAAATGTCCAATATGATTTGCATTTAATAATAATCAAATAATCATGTTGAATGAACATTACCAATTTATTCATTTATCCCATAACATCAGGTTCTGGCTTCTACTTCCGCTTCTAAACGCATAAATTTCAGATTTTTAATTTCATGATGATTTACTCATTAAAAGATCGACATTATCACCGCGCTAAGTACGGACATTTCGTTTTAGGATACTATCTATGTCTGCAGTCAAACGCCAGGTATAAATAATCATGATATAATGCTGACCTAAATACTAGAACATTACTTAAGGACATTTTTATGCTCTTTACTTATAAACAAAACTATCCTAACGCTTTCACTCCACCAAAAGACTCTTCGATATAAAATTTACAAGAGGTGAAAATTTAAAAGGCATCTGTAACTAACAACCATTTTAATCTTTATACTGGTAGTTAGACTGACAGACTAAATACACCAAATACATAGAAGCTGTCGTCTAAATGCAAACAAAATAATACAGCATTCAATACTTTTCAAAGGGGAAAGTACAGCTGCCACCATTGACACAACTTGTCGACAATTATCGTTAATAGAGTGAATAAAAATCACCAACGGCAAAAGAAAATAAACAAAATGTGTAAGAATATCTGATTGAAAATTCTTAATGAGTAAGTTTTATTTTCGACAAAACTAAAATTTCACTATATGAATATACTATATCTATCTACGACGTTTTAGAGGGACATTGCTTTTTATGGAATTAACCTGTCATTTGAATGATGTATTTTCTAAGAATTTGTGAGTCAATAGAATGTGAGCAGGTACGCTCGGTATTTTGCGATATCTGAAGAACTTTTTGTCCAGTATATACTAGTTTAATTTTCACAAAAATAGCATCAACGTACATGGCATGTAGGTGGACATTGGTTTTCCTATCAATGTATGTAGGTTGACATTGGCTTTCCTATCAATGTACGTCATCACCTTGGATAAGATCGTATTCTTGATCATCTGTACATAGAACGCATACGTGATCAACTGTATATTGAACGCATTCGTGATCATCCGTACATTGAACATTTTTGTGACCATCTGTACATTTATCGTCTTGGTGATCATCTGTACATTAAACATATTCGTAATCATCCGTACATTTAACATTTTTGTGATAACCTGTACATTGAACGCATTGGTGATCATCTGTAAATTGAACGAATTGGTGATCATCTATGTATCTAAATTATTCGAAATCATCTGGGAAATAAACGTAAATGGAAATGAAAGTTGAGAGAAAGAGTGCCATAACACTCTGCAACAGTCTATTGCAATGATAAATGACACTGTCTCAGTCACCATGTCTGGCGTTGAAAGTCTTCTAATTAGCACATTGATGGCATAATCTAGGTCATCAGTCTAATTTCCTGGGTATATCACAAAGCAATTCAGACTTCAAAATTACAAACTGTGCTATTTACATCCTTTTTTCTTATTTTGGGAACGCGTAAAACAGGATTAGTATTGAATTAGTAAGAAAATTAAGTAAAATGTTGGCCTTGTTTTTTTCTCTTAGAATTTCATCTAAACGGTATAGTGTAAGCCTCTGAGAGCTTGACCTTTGACATTTAGGCCCGAAACAATAGGGCTCATCTACTATTCACGTCCAACCATCCCGTAAAGTTTGTATTTCCTGGTATCAGTTTTTTATTGTGTCATCAAACGGATACCGTTTTTTCAAGTATGGGCTAGTGAGCTTGACCTTTGACCCTGTTGGCCTAAAACTGTTACAGGTCAAGCCTAACCATAAAGTTCTTGGGTACAGTTGATTTTGAGTTATTGATCAGACAATTTTTACCATGCAAGCTCATTTCAGCTTGACGTTTGACCTTAGGGTTCGGCTATACAACACGCCCTTAAGTTATAGTTCGGAAACGAAGTGGTCCACCGACCGATCAAATGACCGGCAGATTGACATCTGCAAAACAAAATGCCCGAAGGGGGTGATAAACATTTGATTTCCATAGTAACACATTTCAAAACGAATTTAATTGTAATGCTGAGAAATGTTTCATTATGTACTTTCAGAATATACTATACTGACCTTTTTCGATAATGGTGATACTTTTGCAAAAGAAATGACGTAGACAAAAATTTCATATTGACCAAACTTGTCATTAGTCTGTGATCAATGTATCTTCGAAATTCGTGTCAAAATTATCTTCTTAAAATACTCCAGGAACATAAATACATGACCTGGATTCAGCTGAGAATCCCAAACTGCAGCTTCAGCGATACACATCTTGGTTGACACATTAAATCCGCAATAAGACGTGTTGACTTCTAGGAATCGTTCTCGCTGGCTTATAAGATTAGTTTTGACGATGCTTGTGGTCTCTCGAGAAAAATAGCAGTTAAAAAATATAGAACAGACTCTTAAGGGTAACCCTAAGGAGAAGGCTTAACAATAACGAAGACGAAAAAATGAAAATGATGAAAATACACATAAAAAAATTTGCCCCTTGAAACCGCTCTTGATAAGTGTGATAAAGCATTAAAAATAAAGGCAAGAACTTATGACAGTGGGGAATAAATTAGGAAAGAAATTCAACACGACACAAAGGTTTTGTCTATTTTTAGCTGCATTGCAAATTGAGAACAGTCCAGCAATATTTCACCTAAACATTTTTTTAAACTCCAGATCAAAACCTAGGAGGTCAATCATGCAATTTTTTTTTCATTTTGCCTTTATAATATCAATGTTGATTTAGTGATTCTGTTTTGGAATTTATAAACAAAATGGCTGTTTTGAAGTGATGAGTGTCATATGTATTCATACATATGTTACAAATACCTTCAGATTGTTAAAAAAATAGTTCCAATATTTCACCATAATGTAGTATAAGATAAATAAAAAAATATGTTTACTATGGATATGGAATATATTTCTTTTTGAAGTGATTTTAAATTCTAACATTTTATCTCGCGTTACGTGTATCACTTCTCAAAGAGATAATATCCTAAACGTTTATCTACTACACACCCTTTCTTCAAAAGAAAGGAGACTAGCATGAAGAAAATGTTCATCTGTGCATTTAAGAACTTTTATGTCAGTCATAATCTAAAAAATATCAGCACAATACCTAACTCAAATTTACTTTCACACGTAATTCTAAGACACACTTTCTCATTTCTATGAACTTTTTAACAAAGTGTTTATGCGCTACTGACGATAAGAAACTTTGTATATCATCAATTTTTATTCCAGGCAGTCGTCATCTGTATTGTCTGGAAAAAAAAACAACAGCCTTTGTGGAGCTGTGTTATCAAAATGAATGTGCCAAGACTAATTTCTGTTAACAAGTACCTAAAGTGTAATGGACGCTGATTTATGTTGTCAGTTTCATTCATCTAAATATTTCGAGGTTTCTAGGAATGGTTATAAATACTTGTTTTCTAAAAGCCTCATTGTCTGACCCGGGCAGTCTTCATCATTTGACATCAGCCCTGCACATTTTGCATATCAAAGGTTCTTAACAAGACGCTTTTAACTATTTTGGGGAGCTTACAATGTTTTTTTTCTTAATATTTAACCAGATCTAGATAACAAAATCCACTAAATTATAAAATGGATTATCGTTTATGAAAATGTTGTTTATGTCATAGATTAATGAGTCAACATACAACGTCGAAAATATTCATAATGTTTCATTGTTATATTCATATCTATTGAAAGCTTTTTTATCGATTTTTATCAAAGAATTTGTTGAAGACTCAAACAAAAATATATTTTGTTTGTAATTCATATCATACTTAGAGTGCATTGTAGATTTTGTTGTAGGTTTTGTCTCCATAATCACCTGGGAATATCGTATTATAAGATCTACACAGTAGCACACATCTGATCCATTTTAAACAACCATATTTAGCTAATAAACAAGTTTCGAGTTTTCACTGAAAAATATGTAGCTTTTGAATCATACTTGTTCCACACGAGTGAGAAGAAAGTGTCTTATGTCTTGTGTACTTTTAGTCTTAAAGCATTCTAGAATTGCAGGAGAAAAGCAATCAAAGTACATCTCACCACTGAAACGTATTTCAAGTATTTGTTGAATTTAAATGATTTAATTTTGTCTAAAGAAATGAGAGAAATCCATACAGATAACAGAAAGAAGCTTTGGATTAAAAAGGTTTACAAAAATAGATTAATAAAAGTGATACCATTTTTGTTTTTAAAAATGTTAGATGTAGATGTAAGAAATCATTAAAATCACAATATTATAGAGCCAACAGACGTTCTTTAAACTACAATATATTTTAAATTATTCATTGTTCATAATGATGATATGAACTTTCGCCATTTTTCATGACGTAAGTTCACATTATCTCTCATCTGATTAAATTAATTTTGCCAGTTTTCTGCATGTATGATGAGTGTAACGAATAATCTGCTGATGTAATTTCTTCTGTTTTCCTAGGTTTAAAAAAAACAATCCTCAGGAAGACCTTTACGTCTATATGTTGTATTTGATCCAAATTTTCGTACGCTTTCTGCAATATGTCAATAACTCTTTTGTTTTGACTTTTTCCTTTTCAAAAGACTAACCTAAGAATCTCAGTTAAACCGATGTCCGTATTAATTAGTTTTCAATAACTGTTCCAGAACTTGTTCGTTGACCACTGATAAAGCACTTGAAATCTTTACTTATATGGTTTCACGACCTAGACAAAAAGTCAAATACAGTTCCATACATTCTGATTTTCTAAATACATCACGTGACAAATTTCAATCAATGCAAACAAATATTGACACTGCAATTCTTTTGTTACTTTAGGCTGATGATAAAAGATGAAAAATATGCAAGAGATGACAATTCTCCTTGATTACACACTTACGTGAGATAAAGTCGTTAACAAAAATAAATGATACTAAATAAAGTCATTGAAATCTTTGAAATCCATTGCAGGACCTCATCAGAAAAGTAAAATTCAAATCAAGCGTTCTTTCCTTTCCTTTTTTCATTCGAGATTTTTTTCTAACATCCAATCCTCTTTTAGTTTTGGTGTTAACTCTTCAAAAAGGATACAAAGAAAAAAATATTCAGCTCTATTTTGTATTCAAGAAAGTATCGAAACATATTATATTTGAAGTGTGCGTGACGGAAGTCTAAGAACTTTAATAACACACATGACAGTCACTGTTTAAGTTTAAGCTTTAATAGTAACAAACATTTTTTAATTTGCATTTCACCTACAAATCGATAAAGCCTTTGTTGTCATGTTGAATTTTTTTCCCAATTTATTTCCGAATGTAAGATGTTAATGCCTTTATTTTTCATGCTTTATCACACGTATGTTTATCATTTTTAATTTTCATCTCCATGAATACTCAGCCTTTTTCCTCAGATCGTATTTAAAAGCCTGTTCTATATCTTTTGTTCACGAGGGATCACAGGTGTTGACAAGACTCTTGAATCTTGAAAGATTCTTACGAAGTCCCCACCTCTTATTGCAGATTAAACGTTTCAACCTTCAAGTGTATCATTAAAACTGCAGGCTGAATTCGTGTCATGTATGTATGTTTCTCGAGTATTTTAATTGAATATTTATTATCTGATCAATGAGTATAGTGTAAAAAAGATTTACAGCGACGGTGTTTGCTTGTATGGATTAGGTGATGCATATTTTAATTTGTCGAACTTTGACCTGTTATATAAATCCATATAATTGAATTTGCAGTCACAGCTGTGTACACAGAACAAATTACTATGGCAGCGGTGAAGAAAAAAATACAGGTTAAACTGAACTGAGCTTTTTTCTTTTCTTTTTTTTGAGAAAAGAGAAACTTGTATAAAAAAATATTGACAATAAGATCGACGTTCCTTAGAAAAACGAACTCTAAACGAATGTAAGTTTTGCTAGGAAATATTTTCATAAATATCTAACACACTGACCGATTGTAAGACAAAAAATGTAAGCCTATTTAACCAAAATTGGTTTTGTTAAATTTGTTTCTTCCATTACAATTTTGTAATGAGGAAGTCGTAAAAAGCAACATGATTCAAACGACCTAATTTACAAGATGAACGATGAAAACAAAACACGTGTTAATTTGATAGACTAAATTACTTAAAAGTACAAAAAATGATTCATATATCTTATATGGTTTAAAATTTACACTTTTGTGATTAACGACAAAACTTACAAAGTATAATAGATTTCTTCATTATAATATCTTTTTTATAATAGCTATAGGTAAATATCAAAACATGGTTTTGCTCTAAACATAAGGACCATTCCAGCTGCAAAATGTGACGTTCTTGTCAAATATTGTAGTATACATAGGCCAGACAATATATGACCTGTGGAAGACATTCATATACATGACCATTCGTAAAAACATTCCTCCATGATATATGCCATAGATGAATGAAATCGACCACATTAATCATTGTTTAATACAGACTAGTTATTTGTTAACGGAAACTAATCTTGGAAGATCAATTTAGAATGTGGTACACCAATAAGCAGACTCCTGGCTATTTTTCACGACTATACTGATAAATTACCGTTGCTTAATATAAAGTTTTTTTGTTCTCAAGATCTTTAACAATACGTAGAACAGTTCGTTTAGACAGTTTAAAACGTTGAGTCCAAGAAAACGGCAAATAATATTAAGTGTGGGAGTAGAATTACCTTGAATGTATTTTTCGAATCAATTTCAGTTATCAATTCAAAACCATTTAAGGTGAAGAATGGTGTACACAATTTTGTTCCCTTTTATCCTTAATGCTAGTTTTCATTACTTAAACAAAATGTTTAGTTGACAAAGCATCGCCTTATTATATCTGTAAGACTGAATCAATTACAATTCAGAGATATATAGATTTGTCGTATAAGATATCATTGTAATAAACCTCATTAAGTATTGTATTTCTGTTAAAAATAAATAGAGCCTTTGGTTTTACTTTCGTGTTGAAATCCTTTCTCAGTGTAGTCACATATGCCATCCCCCTGATGGCTTCACTTTTCATGCTTTTTCACGCATATCAAGTTCAGTTCTAACGGCAAATTTCCATCATTTTCATTTCTTCTCATCCTTAGTTTTCGTTTTTTCCCCTCAGGATTACATTTAAGAGTCTGCTCTATATCTCTGTACTTACATGTATTCATGATAGATTACAAGTGGCCTCAAGAGTAATCCTATTGACTAGCGTAAAAGATTCTTACGAATTGTACGTTTAATTGCGGCTTAAATGTGTCAGCTTTAATATTAATCACTAAAGTGGAAGGTACTATTCTCGGCATCACTGCAAATGAAGCTTATAAAATGTATGTTACCAACACTCGAATAGCAAAAGAAAATAAGCACATATATTTTAGTGTATTTGTCATCAAAGAGGTTCTGCAGTGGATTCAAATATCTAAATAACTTTATTTTTCGCATGTCTTTAAAAACTCATTTATCTATTCTTAAAATCGGCGTTATACCTTCGTCGGAGATAAAAGGAAGTTTCGTCTGTTAAACAATTAACATCTTTTATCAATCTGCCTAAAATAGCATGAGGATTGCAGCCTAAATTTTTGTTTCTATTGATTCAAAATTGCCACGTGGTATTTCAACTGTATTTGAAATAAGCAACCAGGTTATTACGTTAACGTGTTAACGAATTTAAGTACGTTTGTCTCGCTGTTATCATACAGGTTTCTTCACTTAATAAAACAAATCGGTTAACATATATTCCGTAATTTCTGTACAAAAAACTGAAACCATATTTCACGCAGGGAAAATTCGCAACATTTTATTTTGACTAATTGATCCTGGACAAAGGAGTCAGGAACAATATTGCATTATGTTATTTAGTGGTTCTTGATGTTAATAGCTTTGGGATTTACATTATATTTATGTTCTCAAAAACAATAAACATGTGCAAATGTTGCGCCTAATGTCTATCATTAAGACATACTCGGGTTAGAAATATATGGTTTGTGTAAAAACAAAGTTCTTCTGAATCCGCGAAATGTACCGTAGACGAACGATTTGAGTGTTCAGTACTTCAGTACAATAATTGCTTTCATTTACACAGACATTTTGGCCATTTTGGAGTTGATATATAAAAGTCTGCTTGAAAGGTGACAGTTTTCAGGATTTTTCAGAATGCATAAAAGTTATTTTTTTATTTTTTCTGTTAATTTTGAATATTCATAAATAAAAAATGCACAAAATTATATCTTTTATTCATCCAAATTTTCATGCAACTTCATTTATTTATAGGAACAAAGCATATATAGTGAATCCCTGTATGACCGCGCTTCTTAAAAATCGAGATATAGTGGTCTGTAACTTTCGATATCTATAAAATTGTAAGATACTCAATAAGAAACCTTTCCATGTTTTGTCTTTACCTAAAAGATACTGAGCATCAGGCCTTGTTTTCCCTCCCAATTTATTCCCAAATGTCAGAAGCTAATGCCTTTATTTTTCATGCTTTATCAAGCTTATCAAGAGCGGCTGCGAAGGGTAATTCTCCAGATTAATCTAAAAATTATTCTCACTTCTCCTTTTCTTCAATGTTAAGTTAACATTCAAGAGTCTCCTATATCTTTGCAGTTTTAGTGAAAGACCACAAGTCTCGTCAAGAATAATCATATTAATAAATGTGAAATATTATTACGACAATAAATCTTATTGCAGATTAATTACATGGTTCCGTGAATCATGAGGCCAACATTTGCCCGGATACTGTTTTAAAAAGAGTCTATGGAAATAGTTTTCAAGAAGTTGATACATCGGTCATTTATAATAAAAAAATATGTAAGTTGCCATTCTAAAATTCGATTCAGAACCATATTTTTAGCATCAGGCACATACCTAATTACTGATATTCACATTACGTATTTTGGTTAGCTATATCTAATTCCCCAATTGGAAATTGTAAAAGTTTGGATAGATTTGTGAATATTATAGTTTGGATAGATTTATGAATGATATATCATCATATATTGTTGATATGACAATAATATTTTGTTGAAAACAAGACTAATGAATTGTTTCGGTTATAGTCTGATGTTATGCAAGAAACAATAAAAAGTTTTATTTACGTATGAAATTTTAACGTGATGCACTTTTTTCGTAATCAATTCATTTATTTGTGATATATGTATTTCTTGCCATGGTCTCATTAAATGACAAGACACATAATGCATAGATATATAGTAATTTAGCTAAGAAGATCTCTAGCAAGGAAATGGAAGGAAAGAGTTTACAGAGGGCGGAAGACGCATACGTGCGAGTCGACTTTGTCGCCTGTTTTGTTCACAACCTTTGACCATAAGACAGAAAAAGGAATTATATTTGATTCCTAAAATGGTTAACATGACTGAAGGGTGGGGATAGCAAAACTTAACAATGCAAAATATCTGAACCTGACTTAAAACTTGTGTGGAACTGCCATGCGAAAGTTCTAGATTTATTTGAATTGTCTTATTTGTTCCTCTAAGAAGCTTTGCAAAAAAATTTCTGAATGCTTCTTTTACTAGATTTGAATGGTTTCGATATTGAAAGAGATACTCCATACAAGAAAATGTTTTTATATCTGTAAACTCACATTATTCTAGTACAGCGCATGTATCAAATATCTGACTTGTGATATTACGTTTTTATTGTAAAAAATCAAATTAGAGGATTTCCTACTTAAGCGTGAAATCGATCGAACCTAAGGATTCGCTTTCATGGTAAAATATTTCTTTAAAGAATTTCCAATTGCTTTTAGCTAACGTTTTTCCATACTGTTGAGCTAATGTAGAATCTTTTGTCTCTGCTATTAGTACTTTAGAAGTAGCAATTAGAAGGTTTCTTTTGTAATTACTATGTTCTGACTTTTCATTCAGAGTTTTAAAATTGCTTTTTGATTAAAAGTCGTTCATTATGTCTCTGTAATGGGTCAAATCATAGGATTTATCTTTATGAGTAGATTTAATAGCTAAAAGCTTCTTTTTAAACTATAAGAGCTGTGACCCTTCAAAGAAGACAACTTAATACGCAATGGCTTATGCATTTAGAAATATATAATAGATTATTTTAGATATATAGAAATATAGATGTCATTTAAAATATATATTTACTAAAAAAAAAGTATGAGTAAAATCAAATTTAAATTTTGGTTTGAATTTGTATGTCCCCCTCCCAAACCAGTCCTAGGGAAGGCATATTGATTTTGGTCTGTCTGTATGTTTGTTTGTCAAAAAACTTTATCATTGACCAAATCACGGCAGTCCTTCCACCTACACCCACTTAGAGGCCACGGAGTCAAAGGCCAACGCCTCCCGGGCGGCATAGAAGAGACTATGAAATTGCCAAGACAAACGATTTTCATTCAAGCGCAAATGACATAATGTAATATTACAAAATACCTTTTATTAACCTAGAAAGGAAATTATGCCTGACTAGTATGTTGGAAGCAGTTTAAGCATTTTTAAATATTCAGCTTCACAGGTAATTACAAATAAAAGATACATATTTCAAAATTGTCAAGTCGTTCCGCAAATGGACTGAGTTTGCAAGCACGAACACCAGAGTTTCATTTATACGTCTACCGAAAGGTTGGTGACTTACTGATACTCTTTACTAATGGCTGGTGTAAAAATTGTAAACAATTTGTGAAGTGTAGTAAAAGTCTTTCCTGTATAGAGATATACAGTGAAGAATGCTTTTTAACCAACATCATCAGCATGGAGTCCGCTACCATCGAGTGGTTCGGCCCTTAAATCTTCGAAAACTATCGTAGCAAGTGGACCCTCAGTAGTGATCAGTCACTGCGTGTTGATTGGCTGCTCCAAGCTCTTCTTCCGTCCCAGCCACAACCAGCTAGACGCAATTTTAGCAGCTTCGCTCAGTTTCTAACTAGCTTTCTGCCTGTCCCTGTCACTAGTCCTCACTGCTGTCATCAAAAGGCGTTGGCTAAGTCGAGCCAGACCACCGTCTGGTCCTTCTTGCCACCTTTAGCCTCATGCATCAGCTGAGTGATGGCGCTCGTATATTCTATGCACCCGTAAAACTGAGAACTTTTCCTTTCTGGACAGGAGTCGTATGTCAAGTATGATGTCAGTCAGTCCCTTCGACGTTGAGCAGCGAGATTGTTCAGATCAAGTTGACTGACTTAAGAGTTCCTTTTTGTGTCGCCTGCTACAAAGTAGCTGCGACATACAGGGATCATACGTCGTCTGTCTGTCTGTCCGTTTGTCTGTCATAAAATATGTCCGGACTACCCTTAAAAACCACTTGTGTATTTTCATCCAAACTTTACAGGAATGATCAGTGCCAGGTCTAGTTGTGCATATCGTCGGCATTTCCAGTTCAAAGATTTTTGTTTGATTTGAGTTATGGCCCTTTAACGATTTTTATTTGTAAAGTTTGTCCGGACTACATCTCTTATGCTACTAAGGCAATTTGAATGAAATGTTACAGAATTGATCAGTACCTCAAGTACTTGCACATATGAAACGGGTTTTTTTAGTTAAATGATTTTTGGCTGAGTTATGGCCCTTAATAAAAAAGGCGTTTTGGCCTGTTAATGATTTTCTGCCGCCTGCTACACAGTAGCTGGGACATGCTGCAAAGTAGCCGCGACATACAGGGACCACTTCTCCGTCGTTTGTCTGTCCGTCTGTCACATAACTTGTCCGGACTACTTCTCAAACACTTCTGGTGCATTTTCATCCAAACTTTACAGAAATGATCAGTACTAAGTCTAATTATGCATATTGTCGGCATTTTCCAGATCAATAATTTTTGTCAGAGTTATGGCCCTTTAATGAATTGTATTTTTAAAGTATGTCTGGACTACTTTTCTTATACCACTAAGGCAATTTGAATGAAATGTTACAGGATTGATCGGTACCTCAAGTACTTGCCTATATTTAACGGGTTTTTCAGTTGAATGATTTTTGGCTGAGATATGGCCCTTAAATAAAAAAGGCGTTTTGGCCAACAAACTGTTTAATCACCCTACAATACAGCTACTTAATTGGCTATCATCAGACGACATATGTGACCACTGATCGCTATTGTCTTTGTTGTAGATATACCCTCTGCCTCTTTCCAAGCTTCTGGGACACCTTCTCTCCTCAAGACCACTTTTGAAAGCTTCCATAACCGCTTTGGAAGTAGTGGGCTCATTTTGTACACCTTGCTCGGTATAGAATTGGATCAGGGGGCTGAACCAAAAATTGTTGATAATATCCTTCACCTCTCCTAGTGGTTATTTGACAACAAACACCTTAGCAGGTGGCTATGCTGGGTCTATTTGGTCACAATCCCGTAGTGCGTCCTCTCGAATAGGATCAGAGTGTGTATCGAGTAGGTTTCTTTCAACCTCTTCAACTGATGTTTCTACCACTCCAGATCGTTTGACAAGCAAGAATCTTGCAAACTTGTATGGATTGGCTGTGAATGCTGCTCTCTTTATTGCCCTTTCCCCGATTCCTTCTTCTCGTTTTCGGTCTTCCGCATATAGGTCAGTTGTGACATATTGTGGCCCAAGGTTGAGAATATAAGGGGTGTATTGCTATCATAGAATGAGTTTATGTGTCTAATGTCTGATAGTGTATTACTTTTATTGATAATTTGTTCTAACTGCCGTTTAGTAACAGAAACACATCTTCATGTTTAAAAAAAAACACTTTTATCCTTCACATTCACTTAAATATACAACTTTGAACAGTACTCGTATTGGGAAGACACTTTATTGTTTTAGCATAAAACTTAATCACATCATTTCTCCAATTCTTCAAACATAATGCTAAAATTCGTTTTAGTTTGATTGATTTTCTACTTCCATTATTTTCATTGCTACATTTCATTTGTAAATAGCAAAGAAAATGTCTTTTAGGGACTGTTAATATACAAATAATCAAATATGGTGTGCTGTCAGAAATGAACACTTATCCAGTTATGTAACCCACTGCCCTTTTGTATCTTCATTATTTTCTTGTTATCTCATATTTAGTTCCTTATGTTATGAAAAACATGCAATATAAGCTGATGTTCGTATTTGAAAAAAAGAGAGATCCGAATGTTTTAACTAAACATTTATTACCTAGAAATCAGGTCTTTGACGTCTTTTCTCAAAGTACTTCAGATCAGTTTACAGTTTGCTGGCTCAATGTCACCATCATAACCTTTCTTCAATCGTTTGACATTCCTGTTTTTTACTCTTTCATTTTTTGTCAGATGAAACCGGATATGCATGCGCTCAATTCCTGATTTTAAATGATTTTTTTTTTTCGAATTAAACATCTGAAAAATCATTACAAAAAGTTATTATACTATACATTTATATCAGTACAGCCCTTCGAATTTTCAAAGTTTCACTTTGAATGACTTCCAAATATTCTTTTTAATTTTAATACAACTCTGAACAGTATCCATTTTCACGGGCTACTAGTATGTCGATATGCACATTTAAATGAAATCAGTTTGACATTTTTGCAAACATAGTCAGAGACCCACGTTCGATCCAATTTATTTCGAAAATTTCGTACACAAGAATAATCAATGACGTGTACTCAATTGTTTAAAAGATATTTCCTTTCGCAATCTTAGCTATTGAAATTACTCGTTACATTTTAAAACGAAGCTATATTTAAAGTTCTAGAAAATACGTCAATTTTAAGTTAATAACAACCCTGTTTGACGTTACAGACCAACCTTCAAAACTGCAGAGAATCAATTTGCAATGCGGAATAAATAATTGAACGAAGAATGTCTTTATTTTGCTCATTAATATTCATAAAAACGACTAATCGGCAGTCATTTGTCCAACGGTACATACTGTAGTTGTATGGAATATGTACCGGGGGTAACTGACGATGACGATGTTTTGCAATCTATATTCACGATGGTAGCTATAGATGAGTTCATGATTGCAGTATATCTTTTTTTCTAATTAATTCAAGGCAATACTCGTAATCGTTATAATAAATAAATGTATATCTAAATTAGTCCAAAAAATTGTATGCTGTATTTATTGCTATCTGGATTCGTAATAGATTATGGTCGTAGCAACTATTGTTCATCCTTTAGGATTTATGCACTATTTAATTTTATTACCACTTTTTACAATCAGGCGAGGAAGTTAGCACAAAATATCATAGTAGATTAAGCAGAATTAAGCAGAAGTTCAGTTATGGCTGTTTTTATATAAATCTCTGATTCGAGCATGTTGCATTAATAAAAATGTCGTATTTCTGAATCTGCATTAAAGACTAGACCATAGAGTTTCTAAACTCAGAGACATGTGATTTATGCTTAAAGACAGAAAAACTAAATTAATATTAAGAGCATTATTTAATCAGGCATCATTTTCTGCATTCAGTCTAAAAGATTTTGTTTGCAAAATTCAATATTGCATTTATCCGTCTACAGTTTCTTTCACTTGTGAACAAGATACGTTGACAATGTTGCCATGGTGAGCCAGAGACTGACTGTCTTTTTTTTTGTTTTTTTTTTTCTGTTTGAATTACATAGATTCATTTGTCTACTAAGAGCACTTCTTTCTTCATTTGAATTTAACTTATTACTACTTTATCACCTGACTCAAAGCATTGATATATTTGCATTGTTCGCAACGACTGGGACTGCTTTGATGTTATGCTCTTGTATCTAGAAATATCACTGACATTTTCATAAAAGCAATTGCACAACTTGGATAACAGACATTACAAAAGCAATTAACAATAAAACACACACACACTAACAAAAAAATTAAAACAAATAAATATAAAAAAGAGAAACCAGTTTAACTTGACTGATTCAAATTTCAGGAAACCAACAATGTTTTCAAGTATAAGAAATAAATTAAACAACATCACCTGAAGTAGGCTTGTCGGTAAGGTGTTTGCAGTAAGTAATCCTTGTAATCTTAAAAAACAACACTTTTTTTCGTCTTGAAAAGTAGGTAACTTTTAGTTTATCATTTTAAATAAATCATGTTAATATACTACTCAACTTGTGCTAAGCACCAAACGTTCCTCACTATATTATGAAAAGTATAAAAAAAGATCCAGTTATTTATTTTGCTAATTTGATTCAGCAATGTTTTGATATGGCCCCCAACCTAAAAAGGCAAGCTGTTTGATTGGGTAGGTCTCGCCACGTGGTCACGGAAAGCATGCAATCCTCGTTTTTTCTGTTTTTTTTTTTTTTTTTTTTTTTTTTTTTTTTTTTTTTTTTTTTAGTGGGAGCAGAGACAAATTATTGTTCTAATATACTACTCCACTTCTGCTAAACACCAAATGTTTTAGTGTGAATATTTTCGGCAATAATTTGACTACCGGTGTACAAATGATTTTTAATGTCAAGTTCATGTTAAATCAATTTGATTAAATACACTAAAACATTTGGTAATTAGCAAAAGTTGTGTAGTATATATAGAAACTAACTTTAGTCTAATTTAGTTTTATTGGGTTTTAACGCCAGTTTTAACAGCTAAGGTCATATCCCGGCGGTGAGTCCACGTAACCAGTGATCCTGGGTATCCAACGACTTTACCAACCAATTTCTCTGCAAGTGACAGACTACTTCCTCACTTGCTTCAGAGGTGAGGGATAAATGACATATAGACGCAATGTCTAAGATCAAATATCACGGAGAAATCGCCGGCCATGTTGGAAATTAAACCGGGATCGTCAATATTGACATTCCGACTGAGCTAGCCGTGTCGGCTTTAAAGACACAAACAAAATAGACTTTTTTGAAATACAGTAATAAAAGAACTGTGACTATAAGGTAACAAGTGCCTCCAAATGAAGGCACAAATGCAAAGCAATAAAATACAGATGTGGAAAAACTTGAACTTGTAGTCTTTAACAAATAGGCACCTACCTCTGTTTAAAATTTAAAGTTTTATGTAATGCTGAAGAAAAATATTCATGATGAAATTAGATAAAGTGAGATAAGAATGGGACTAGACAGCTACGTTTCTTGAATAATCACAATCTATCTTTATTTTAAGTTTCAAGTAAAGTTATTTCGTAGTTTTCAAGTTATACTTGGAACGAAGATGCGACCTTGACATTTTAGGTAGAGACGTGGGTGCTGCACGTGATCCAGACATCTTTTTTTAATGTTCTTAACACTTGTATCAAGTTATTTTTAAATCCTTCACTGCATAAAAGAATTATACTCCGGACACAAATTTGTGAATATATTTACAATGTTTGGTTACCTTTGATTTCTAAGTTTTACCTTGACATTTATGGTAGGGACGTTAATTTTGCACGCAACATTTTACTTTGATTTACTGAACATGTGTGCCTCCTTCAACGCATGACAAAGTTACAGCCCGGACATAAAAAAATTAAGGAGGAGCACATGGAGGAGCGGACAAACGGACAGTGCAATTTTAATATGTCGACCTTCGGGTGCATAAAAATTTACAACATCTATTGAGCCACTTCAAAGTAATATATATAATATAAACAAACATTTCATTTTCAAAACAACTCCAGGTTGTAAAAAGAGAAAAAAATGATAAAATCGTCATGATTAAATATGTTCCAATATGTCTTGCCATATGGGCATTGAAATGTTTATTTTCACAGAAGTCATTAGACTGCTACAAATATATTACGTGCTAGAGTTCCATGTAGTAGCTTCTTCATTATAGAAAAAAATAAATCTCTGACAAAATGAGGAGCTTGGGATTTTGTTACAGGAGTCATGCATGTTACATTTGTAATGTAGCGTGATACAAGGTGTTAACTTCTTTCTTCTTTCGCTTTCTTAATACCATGCTATGGCAGAGGAAATCCCAAATGCTTTCATCATTTACAAAATATTAAAATTATTGAAATTTCTTGATTTTTGTTTTACTTTATAATCACCATTAATTTTTTAAATCGTTCATTCCAAATTTTAAATGACACGTCTCCGTGGCTGATTTGTAAAAGTCGCTGACCCTTCCATTGATTGATTGTCACGAGTTCACAGTTCCACTATCGTTTTCATTATCATTTATGTGAGAAAGTTAGCGGTTTTCTACGAAGAAAGCGGTTTTGTACGGAGAAAGTTAGCGGTTTTGTACGGAGAAAGTTAGCGGTTTTGTACGTAGAAAGTCAGCGGTTTTGTACGGAGAAATTTAGCGGTTTTGTACGAAGAAAGGAGAAGAAGGTTAGGCAAACTGACCGTCTGATATAACTGACTGTTATGCTACGAAATGAAGCTAAATCACACTTTAATGAGAAAACGCGTAGGTTTTGACTATATTTTTCTATTGTGTTAATTTATGTAACAACTTTCTAATTCCTAGCGTATTATTAATAAACGGGGGATTTTTTTCATGCAAATCCACAAATCTCTAAAATCTGCCTACTTGTTGAATAATTCTTCATGGATTTCCACTTCCCTTAAGCTAACGAATTCATAATTCAAGTTTTGTATCGCTAATCAAGGAAGGTTTGAAAAGGCAATGTTTTATTATTAGTATAATTTGTTTTGCTACACCCACTAATGGTTATATTTTACCCACTAGATAACAAACTAGCTTTTTTATTAAATATTTTGGAATACATCTCTATAATTAATTCTAACATGATATTTAAGGGTCCTAATTTTGTAGTTCATCTTTAAGATACTTTAATTTTCATATTAAACACCATTAGATCAGAATAAACGATAGCAAAACCCAACATCATGGTCGATATGATAAATTAAAAATATGTTCTATGTCAACTGCGGAGCGTAGAAAATGTCACAGTTTTTATAGCTGTAATTTTGAAATTGTATGCTACAGAAAACAAATTCTTATGAACCACATGGTACATTTATTTTCGTCATAGATCCATCACATGGTTTTCTAACCGATAAAAATGCATATCCTAGATCTTTTATTTTTGTTTGTTTGTTTGTTTGCTCTTTTTTGTCATTTCATAACTGTTGGATTGTACAATAAAGTCCTTGTGATATTTCCCTAAAGATTTATTATTTTTTATTTCTAAAATTGTAAGAAATGCTGTTATCTTTTTAAACACGTAAGTGGCATTTTACTCTGTATTAAATCATAAACATTTGTTAGGTTTAGACATTTCAAATAATAATCTTGCATAAACGTTTCATTTGTGATATCATCTAGAAGAAATTCTAGAACAATGATATGAATCTACAACAATTCATTCACAATGCCAACACTCTTAATGAAGCCAAAGATAGTTCACACCGTCGGTATGGTAAGTAAAACAAGTAAAACTAAAATATGATTGTAAATTATGCAGAGTTACAGGACAGCATTATGTCTTGTCTCCTTATTTTGTATATCAACGAACAATACATATCAAAAAGCAACCCCTTTATTGTAATAAATACCACGAATTAAATAACGCCCACGTTCTTGATTAGTGTATTTGCTGTTTTAGATTTGTCTTAATGTTGTGCTCCTTATAACGCAATATGTTGATTTCTTCTACTGTGACAGAAGGTAACTCGGTGGTTCTAAATGTTTTTGTGACTGGATTTCTCTGTAGGTTATTGCTACTGAATTGGCAATTGTAATACAAATAACAAGTAACAAATTACCGCAACGTCCAATTTCTTTTCGGAAACTGCCACCATGGCACCAGTCTGTGAATCACGTAGCAAACAATAACTTGCAGATATTTTGCTAAACAAACATAGCCCGGAAAGTAATAAAAAGTAAGGAATTTACGTTTAGTTATTTTTATGTGATCCATGAATCACCTTCAGGTCTGATGCTACAAATTAGTCTGGATAACCGCGGTTGAGAAAGCTGTTCCAAGCGACCAACTGAACATTACGAATCATTTATCGGATGCACAAATTACCTCAAAGAATGGTGACTACAAGACTCAGACAAGTTGTTGTAAGTTAACAATACACCGATTTCTTGTCATTTATAGGCGCATTATGAGGTTTACTGATTGCTTCATACAAAGGAAACATAACTTGAACTGAAGCAGTCTAACGATTTAAAAAATGTAATCCTCTGCGTCTATCACTTCCTGCAAATAACATTCAGCTTTATACATATTTGTTCCGACATTTTGTCAATATTTGCGATGATGAGTTTTCACGTATGTGTAGGTCTTCTCTCAATTACTGCCACTTGCACTGAAACAAGCGATTCATTTAAAAGATTATCGGAAGACCATCTTGTAATGAATTATTGCGGAAACAAAGAACAGGAAAAATATTTGAATTAGATGAACGTAAAACTACGTGTACGTCGCTTGAATGTTCTGTCTTTATTTAATTAAAGGCAAGAAAATACAATCTAAGACACCAAAAAGCCTCTCATTATAGATTATAACATATTTACAGAAGAGTTTGTCAGGGTATCAACTAATTATGTAATTACACATTTTGTTTAGATCATCAAAGGTTTACCTAAACGCTAAATCAAAGCGTAATTAAAGATATGAAAAAGTATTTCCAACGAGTGGGTTCACATTATTGCGATGAAACAATCTGAAACTAGTCTGACAAAGGTTGGAAAATTAATAAACAGCCTTTTGGGACATCTCTTAACATTTGTACTGCAATATTGCTAGAGAGTAAATTGTATTGATAACATTTTTCATTTATTGTATTGAAGTCATTATAAATGTTTGTTGCGTTTGTTGGCTGTTTGTCTGAAGATAAGTATATAAATGAAACACTGGCATCTTGAAAATGGAAAACTCTAGACATGGATTAACATCACTGTAAAACACTGGACATATTCAATTGTTGTGATATGTGAAAGCTGTGGTCAGAAATCAGATATTTTTTTCTCTAAGTGAGTCATCCATAGTAAATAGTTTCTGATGTATCTGTACATAAGATTTTCACATATATTTTGTTGAGCGGCTTGAGGGCTGGCAGAATAATCAAGCTTTCATTTTATATTGCTCTATAACTGTACTGAATGATAAACAGAAGCAGGGTTATTTAAACTGCTGTCCATTGAAATGACATTTTAACATCTACCTACCTACCTACCTACCTTCATCCATCCATCCATCTATCTGTCTATATGGATGTATTTTTGTATTTATATAGTTTAATTTGGTGTTACATTAAACTTTGTTTTTAAAGTCAGTGTTTGGGTGGTCTGGTATTATATTTTGTATTTAAATGTTTTGCAATATTTCCGCAAAACCTTGAAAAAATAAAGTCTTCATAATTAAGATTTTAACTTACCGGGTTCTGTACAAATTTCCTCAGGTGCCGCAGTGGTATTAGTTGCATATGACGTTGCGTTTACGACAGCTGTTGTTAAAGCTGTCAATATTTTACTGTCATTAATCTTTGCTATGACGTCATCTGTCGTTGTAGTTCTAATGTTTTCTATTACATTGTTTACAGCTGAGACTATTGTGGTTGTGAGATCCATATTCGGCTGTCTTGAAATGTTTCTGGACATTCTGCCTGAAAATTAAACACATATATGCTGCAACTGCCAACTTTTTTAGAACCTCTTAATGCAGTATAGTTTGCTGTTTGTGTACAGGAAAATATTGTTCACACTTTCAGTAGGCTAACGGAAACATTTGAATTCAAAAACAGTGGCATTCAGCCGAATTAAACAATGCAAAGTTATTTTTAACATATTCTGATGTATTTTCTTACACGTTAAACAAAAGTTTTTTCCCTGAAATATTTCAAATTTTGAAAGCCCCCATCATCAGCGACATTTTAGACAATGCTTTTAAAAGACCGTTGTAACGAAAATTTCGTTTTATTGATTCTGTTCATTTAAAGCATTCACACAGGAAACAAATTTTGGGCCGCACATTTGCAGTGTCTAGGCTGCAGGAAATACATTTAAAATACTTAATCAAAATAATGAAAAGCTCTTGTATTCATTTTCCTTCGACAAGATTGTATCAATTGTTAAGCTGAGGGAAATCTAGAAAAGACAATTATTTTATTTACGGCTTACATCAAATGATTGATTTCTATCGATCTCCTGTTTAGGTGGAACTCACATTATGCTATTCCTATTTTTCTCTATTCATATTTTATCATTGACCATTGACTTTCTTATTTTTCACAATTTATTCACAGTACAGGGTAAATTTCACTTAATCTGGTAAAATGACAAACAACAGATCACTGATAAGACTTATTTATCTTTTTACAGTCATGTCTTCCTCCTTTTTAAAATTCAAAGCTCGAATTTGTAACACGATAAAAAGCTACTTACTGCATTTAATTGGAATCATTTTTCGTGAAGTTTGTTACATTAACATGAAATATATGAAGCAAACAGAAAAAAAATCACAGAGATCTTAGAATAGTATTGATCATTTAGTACATCATCTAAGTATTAGGTATAGCGAAGCTTCACCAAGTGATTGACAACCCAATCAAAAGCAATTATTTTCTGAAAGTTTTTGTTTTCTTTCTTTTCTTTTTTTAAGAAAGCATAGCTATTGTCTCGTAAGAGATCAAAATGTCTTTACTTGTATCGAGTTTCATTATTTTAGATAAAGGTAATTTATTTGCACTATATCATCTTTAGTATTTGAATGAGTATTGCGTCTGTGTACATACTACAAGCTAAATGTGTAATACTAAGTGAATGTTGCATTGAAACAAATATTTTAGTAATAAGTTCAATCACAGTAGAGTTAAAGATTTGAGGTTTGAGATTTTTGTTCAGTTCTTATGAAGAAGAAGAACTTTATTTGTACTAAAACCCTAATGAGGGTCATTTACAAAGCATCAATATAACATAATAACAAATAGACATTGCAGCGCATGGCAAGATGGCGAGATATCATATTATTTTATGTAGAAAATATTTTCTAGCAAAAGTAGAATGGTTAGCAAGAATTTGAGTACTTGTTATCGCCTTTAAATAATTACCTAAAAATTTTTAAATCGATAGGATATAGAAATATTGAAAGTATAAAAGTATAAAATAACTTCCACATGATATCTCACCCGGGAGAGGCAGTGTAATGCAATTCTGACAATTTAACATACACTATGTTTTTATATGATAGGGATGGTTTAACGTTGATGGATTGTTCCTAGATCAAATAAACTTTATAAAGTCTGTTTGAGGTATTTACCCTATCCCTTATGATACTAGAAACACTTCATGTTCCTTTAGAGAACTTTCTAAAGAGAAATATAAATGGCGATTAATCACTTATTTCAATAGAAGGATACTACGTCATCACGCCCCTGTTTTATGCTCTCTCGCGGATCAACAGTCCGTCGCTTGAAAGGTAAAATGGTCTTTTTCAATGAAAGTTTTTTTTTCTGAATGCACGCTGAAAAAACTTTCACCCGTTTTCAGGCCTAAACTAAAATTTTATATTATGAAAATTCTTTACGTAAATACAAAGTACACCAGTCAATCTTCGGTGCACAACGTGATTTTTTGCAACTCTATAGATTTCTTATTGAAAAAGACTATTTTACCTTTCAAGCGACATATCGCTGACCAAAAAATGGTCCGCGAGAGAGCATAAAACAGGTGCGCGATGACGTAGTATCCTACTATTTTATTTGTCTATATAGAATATAGTTTTTTATTGCTTATTTAAACTCGAATAAGGAATGGACAACAAATGCATGAAAACGCGACAATATCCAAGTAAAATTTTATCAAAGTGCAACAGGCGCATAACCACTCACCAAAAGGACCACTTAAAGCAGTCATGGGTATTTGTAGAAAATATGTAAAAAATCAATAGCAAATAGATATCGACTGCGAGTGAAGGAACCGCTAAATTAACGCTTGCAAATGCGACAATTTTGCAACTTTTAAGCGCTATTCTTTTGTTAGTTTCTTATTTATTGTTGATCTATACTCGTATTTAAATTTTACACATGTGAAATGTAATGCATTCATTCCCTACTCCTTATTCGACTTGTACATTTTCTCGAAATCATTCGACGAAGATGCATTAGGTGGTCATTTGATGTGACTGATTCTTCCTATTCTAAAGCAGTTAAATAAAAGTAAATTGCAATTGCGTATCTTCCGTTGTTCTCTATCAGATGTGAATAAGGAATAAGATCTAGGAAGTCGAATACTCTGCGGCAGACATTTTGATGACATTTCTAGCGATTGACTATGCTTAAACTAATACATATTTTATGATGAAATGAAGTTCCAGATGTCGCTTTTTGCGCAATTTTGTCTCTTCTTTATTCGGAATTAATATCTTTTTTATGAATCGTGTGAAGAGTCTTTAGAACTATTCGACGCGAATACTTTAAGTGATCATTTTGGTGATTGGCATTGCTAATTCTAATGCCGTTCTGAAAAACAACAAAAACAACAATCTAGATATCGACGCGTTTCCATCCCTTAGTTCTTTTTTCGTTATTTGGATTATAAAAAGGAGTAAGGAACTAGATCCCTATTCCTTTTATAAAGGCTTTATAGACATATGTTGATTAAGGTTTAACTTGTTGAAAATTGTTCTACGTTTAACAGGTTGTAGCAGAAGCTTTTTTGTAATTATCATGATAAATATTTGACAATTGTAATTATAAAAAGAAACAATTACAAAAGATGAGTTGCAACGATCTTTAATGAACTTTGTCACGGTGGAGCCATTAGAATAGACGGCAGAAGATTTAAAGCAGATAGTCACGTGGTACATGCCAGCGATTGTACAACGTACGTTGACTCAGAGCATAAACCAGATGCAAGCTGAATTGATTTCGATTGATTTTGGTCTGAAACCATTTTTATCATTTAAGTATGTAATAATATACTTAAGTATTCAGTGAAAAGATGACGGAATTCATTACAAATTTTTAATGTAAAATAATGTCTAACAGATTGAACTGTAACATTATTTACTATAACATTTATTAATAACAGGATGTTTCTGCTCTTAATCGCTTTTTAAATTTTGTGAATAATTTTTCTGTAAACAGTTTTTAGTAATTTCTACGTGGAATTATATGCGACGTTGTAAAACAACAAATCGTGGGCTTAGTGCAAAACAGTCATAACTGAAATTTTGAAAACTTTGCAGGTGAGTGAAAAAGATTTACCATTTTTTTGAGATCTTGATAAAAAATATGAACTTTTGCAAATTAGAAGGTTTTTGAATTAATTTTATATTAACAGTTTTGTTGTTTATTTAACTTATCTATTAAACAAGAATTTTGTGAAAAACTGAGTTAAAACTGTTTTAAGCTGAAAATGACAAATTGTTTGAAAAAAAAAGTTTTTTGCAAAACAGTCGTATCTGAAACTGTAATGAAATTTTGTCCTTGAAAGTTTATATTTAACTGCTTGATTTTTTAAGTTTCTTATTTCATATGTAAGAAATTATTACTAAGAAATATTTCATTTAATAAAGGTTACAAATGGACTATCTGTAATTTCCAGCATTGAGAAGTTGATATCTAACACAGGAAAAGAATGAAATAATAAAATTTAATTATCTGCAATGTTTACTTCATTCTGTACAATGTAAGTCACTAAGCACCTCTTCAGTATACACAACAAAGTAACGATTAAGGTTTGTCACCTATCTATTGTTGTTTTGTTTGTCTATTTAATGTAATATTCTTCCATGGCTGTTCAAATTCAGCGTAAGGCTGAAATATTCTAACTAAAACATATATTATGAACAATTCAACATCAGATCCTTCAATCAACATTACTAGATCACTAAATGTTCATTCTTAGAGGAGAGCAAAAGAGAACAGAACTGAACAGACAATTTCTTGTGACAAGTTGCATTCACAACTAGACCAAGCTACTTATGCAGACGCAGGAGATAAAATGCATGATGAGCTCTCTGATTCTGAATGATGTCAGTTTGACAAAGAGAGACACATTTTGCTCTTGGAATTGGTACACACTCAGTCCTCAATTGTCCCAGAATAATAGCTGAAGGAATTAAGAAAGTGTTTCTAGAATGATGGAAAAGGTCTACAGTGTTACATAACTAATGTTTAAGAAAACTGAACATAGCTAGAGTGACTCTTCATCAAGAACAGGATTCCTTTAGAGGGAATGGCCGACAGTGTGTCACAAATGCTTCGACAGCTGTTTCTTAAACTACTAATATCCTCCAAGATTATGGGCACCAAATGGCATTGGCTATATCTTAACAAATAGAATAATCTTTATGAGTCCTTGACTGGAGAAACAGAAATCAGTTTTCTTAAATATTGATAATATTCTTGCGACAGTTGCAACAACATCTACTCACCTCCATGGCACCTTACAGATTTATTCAATGAGTGGCCCATTCTATTCTTTTAATGATACTGTTGATTCTCTTATGAAAACTTATGTGATGACAGGTTGTTTACGGACTATAGGAAATTCTGAACCTTATCATTCTGCAAGCGTCCTGAAAAATGATGATTGTTATTATCTGTTTGACTCACACAGCAGAGATGATTTAGGTATGTTAGCCCCAGATGGCACAGTCAGCTTGTTTGAAGGAACACAAATATATCTTTAATCTGTGTAACTTTATTTGGCATCTTGCTTCCTCTCTAGATTTGAGACAACCCACTCCTTTTGAAATTGCTGCCATTGCTAATCCCATTACACAAAACGTAATCAAAAGCAATGAAAATACAACACAGAGTGACATAAACTTTAGCCTTTCTGGACCAGTGTCTGATGGTGAATACAGTTGAAAGCTTTACATGGCAAATGAAGCAATAGCAAAAGCAAAGTTTTTGAAGTAGATTCTGATTCAGATGACAGAAGCTACAGATTTTAAGAAGCAATTAATAGTTCCAGAGCTGAAGACATGGATAGTCAAGTTAAAGCAGTTCTGTCTGATTTGGACAACAGTGAAAATCTCCTTAGATGTACTGACATTAATTTGTTAGATGACAGTCTGTATGATGATAGTAGCAATGTATTCGTTATTGGTAACAGCAGAGTTGACAGTGAAAATACTCATGTAGGTGCTAAGAGTGAAAAGACTTATGTAGATTATGAGATTGAAAAGACCGATGTAGATGTTGAGAGTATGAAGACCGATGTAGGTGTTTAGAGTGAAAAGACCAATGTAGGTGTTGATAGTGGAAAGACCGATGTAGGTGTTGAAGACTGATGCAGCTGTTGATAGTGGACAAACCAATGTAGGTGTTGAAGACTGATGCATGTGTTAAGAGTTAAAAGACTGATGTAAGTGTTGAGAGTAAGAAGACTGACGTTGGTGTTGAAGACTGATGCAGGTGCTGAAGACTGGTGTAGGTGTTAAGAGTAAAAAGATAGATATAGATGTTGATAGTTGAAAGACAGACGTAGGTGTTGAAGACTGATGCAGGTGTTGAGAGTGGAAAGGCCGATGTAGGTGTTGAAGGCTGATGCAGGTGTTGAGAGTGAGAAGACTGACGTTGGTGTTGAAGACTGATGCAGGTGCTGAAGACTTGTGTAGGTGTTGAGAGTAAAAAGATAGATGTAGGTGTAGATAGTTGAAAGACTGATGCAGGTGTTGAGAGTGGAAAGGCCGATGTAGGTGTTGAAGGCCGATGTAAGTGTTGAGAGTGAGAAGACTGACGTTGGTGTTGAAGACTGATGCAGGTGCTGAAGACTGGTGTAGGTGTTGAGAGTAAAAAAATAGATGTAGGTGTTGATAGTTGAAAGACAGATGTAGGTGTTGAAGACTGATGCAGGTGTTGAGAGTGGAAAGGCCGATGTAGGTGTTGAAGGCTGATGTAGGTGTTGAAAAATTTTGTAGGTGTTGATAATGAAAATACTGACATCTAACAAATTACTCTCAGTACATCTACGGGTCTTATCGCTGTTGTTCAAGTCACACAGAACTGATTTAATTTTAATTTGCTTTATATTATCTGGAGTGACTAATTGCTTCTTCAAAACTGTCATCTGAATCAGAACTTACACCAAGAACACAATTTGCATTTGTTATTGCTTCATCTGACATGTAAAGCCTCCACTGGTTCAAAATGTCTAAAGCTAATGCCACAATCTGTTGATGTGCTCATAATCTTGGAGGATAACTATAGCTTTCTAAAGCAGCTGTCAAAGCATATGTAGCACATTGCCGGCTATTGCCCTTTAAATAAACCCTGCCCTTGATGAAGAGTCCCTTTATGTTCATTTTTTCTAAACATTAGAAATTGTGTATGTAAAGAATGTTTGGAATAAGGTCTTAGAACAGTTAGGTACATAAAAACATACCATTAACCAAAGTGAAAAATAGGCATTTATTAAGCCTTACTTTTATTTTGTTTACCATAATGAAAAGTCTGAACTGACTTGCTTTGGAACTGATGGATCCATATAATAAATAGGTAATAATGAATATCAAATAGAATCACCTAAACTCATATATATTTCCATAAATTAACTGCAACTCTTTTAAGCAGTCTGACACAACCTTATGCCATCTGACTATTTCTGCTTCTGTGCTGACTTAAATGTTATTTTTTCACAGGTAAAAGACACCTTTAAAAAAAAGGAAAAATAAAAAAGAAACATTTTAAAAAAATGTCAGTTATGACCGTTTTGCGTTAAGCCAACGAAATATTTAAAGTTCGGGTTGAACACTGCAGAAATAAAGAGAAAAGTAACTGTTTTACTTTCAGGATTATATTACCATACCCTCATTCGCTTTTTGTTTATTTTAAAATTCTTCTCACTCTACGATACATTAGAGGATTCACAAAGCTATTAAATAATGTGGAAATAGAGGACTCATAGGGACTGGTATTTTAATGTAGAAAATGTTCTCGCTTTAACAACGAACAGAGATGATAGAATCTGCAATAAGCAAAAACGTAATTGCACAACAGTTTACAAGAACAGGTTTTCACACTGGTTCCAGAGTGAAATTCCGTTATCATTTCCAATATCTGAAATCTATTATGGTCGTCAAAATCAGTCTTTATTGAACTGAAATACAGTGTTTTGCATTAAAAAAATTAAAACGATAACGCAAAGTAAATACACTGAGTAAAAGAGAAATGTAAATAGAACGATTATTAGAAAATGCTCCGCTTCAAAGATTATATTGATGTTTGGCACTTTTTGTACTTTACTGGCATAAAGGCACAGTTTCTGGTGTGTCACGGTGTGATTCATTAAGATTCATTAATTTTTTAGGATTGTCGTAGTAAGCGACTTAAACCAGTACAGCGAAATCTTGTCAACTAGACAATGTTTCAATGCGTTCTGACAGTGACAGTAATCAATTAGCGTAAAAACTCGAGTTTCCTGATACTATGCTCTGTATGGCTTTAAAAGAAAAATATTTCTGCGAAAAGCGAAAAAACCGCGGAAACTGTGTCTTTGAAATTCATTTTAGTTTAAAATACTTATTATATAAGTACTTGAAAGTGTAAGAAATGACTTAACTGCTTTTGTAGAATGAATAATATGACAATGTCTGTCTACAAGTTTCATATATTTTAAATATTTTCGGGAATATCTTTTGTATTTCTTAAAATATAGTAGACATTTAAATAACCAGATAATTACATAAAATTCCTACCTTTCAAGTTCCACAAGTTAATTAAATCATGTTATATTTCTACAATACACTTATTTTACAGAACATTTCCGTGGTAGTTAATTCTACAGTAGTTTAAAGAAGCTACGAGTGAAGCAGAGAACGTTCTCAGAGTAGCAACATGTTGCCGCGTATCTTCGACAGAATAGAATCAATACAAGCAATGCAATATTACCTCACATAACTTAACCAATATACGTTTTGTAACACGCATATTTTCATATAACCATTCCTAATCATTTAATCATTTGCAAGAACTGAGAAGGAAATATTGGCATTGTATTGACAAATGATTTAATAAAATACTACAATATTACTGATAATTTGATAACTATCATATGATGTGTCATACCTCGAAGGTAATTTGATATTTTTAGAACATGTTTCACATTGAATTCGGATTAATTCTGAAAAGCAAGTTTCGTCATTCTTCATTGACGTGTACCTGGACTGCACAACAATCAAAAGCTCTTTGCAGGAGGTTAAAACACCTTAGTAGGCAATACAGACAATGCTGCTTTGTGTTTGCGTTGAAACTTCGAACCATTCCTTTGTGACTACCCTAGAGTCACGTTTAAAGAGACACAATTGACTTTCACAGTCACTGTAGTTTTAACAAATCATTAGAAAGAACAGTTTGTGTTGAAATAAAAGTAAGACATGCCATAAACGTCTTTATACATTTGGATGTTTTCGTGCGAAAGGCAACAATTTGAAGCGATAAATTTGTGGTTTCTGATTTTATTAAATCAGTCATTGCTACATATAAGCGTCAAGATAAGTTTCATGACAAGTTACGTTATGCAGCATTATTCTAAAATTCCGATGCTTTGACACAGATAGATCTACTTTCGTTTAAATATTTGTTGTCTTCAGTATCGTCAAGAGGTAGCAAACATGATGACTTTTTTTAAAACTGCAAACAGAATAAATCGGACGTAACATGAATGCCCTATCAGTCTTTTCGCTGCTTTTTATAGAGTTTATGAAATATTTGATTCTTGTTCTCGCTTAAGTACAAGTACAATTGAGAGACTGATTAAAACCTAGGATATGTTCCGCAGAAGCAATTATGTCAAGCCATTTGTGTGTCTGTTTGTTTAACCTCAAGTTTATAAAGAGTTAATTACACTTATTTTGTATCTTTGACATTCCAGAGTGATAGAATCTTTGAGCAAACGACCGGATTTTTATTTGTAACACCCTATTTCTTAGTTTGTTCAGAAGTATTTCATAACCTGAAGCTAAACTGCCTTTATCGTAAACGTGTCTTAGATTTTTAGTAATAGAACTTCTTCTTATTCAAATTCATTTAAAAATCACACTATGCAGAGTAATAGAATTGACAAGCTGAATTGTACACATTTTGTACTCCGAACTGCCAGTGTGGCAAACTCGGATGGACGGTTGCAAGCACGCATATACGTACACACGTATGCACACACTCGCATTGAAACACATGAAGTGATCGGTTTTTGTAGCAAGCGGGCTCAACAAAAGTTTCATAATAATTCTGCGTGACGTTATGTGTTTAAATCTACTTCTTACAAGTTATACTGTTAGATTATATCTTTCATCTATCTCATCTGCTTCAAACTGATTATCACACGTCTGTTAATTTGGCCATAAGAATGTAATTGAATATATCTTGTGTTTATGGTACATCTTCTTCTTGACTAAGCTCGTAATAGATTATAGTAATTGAGCACGAAACAACCTGTCAATGATATCCCTGGAAATACGGCAAATACGCACGTAGAGCTGAACAGTAGCACAACATTTGTAAAACACTGACAACAAGATAATGCTCCTGATAAATCAATCATATATGCCATCAGTGTGAAATAATTTTAACGAAGATTTTTATGATGAAGTGAATTGCTAGCAGTACACGCAACAGTTTACTGTTTTTAAAAAATCTGGCATTGTTTTCGCTTATCTTTTTTTTACTTTATTCATTTAAAGCCCAAAACGTATACATTCAGTCTTTTTATATTCACTGCTAATTTATGAAAAAAGGGACTAATTTTCATTCTCAAAACAAGTTGAGCATGAAAAAGTTTTTATATTCAAAGGGGCCATATTTCTTCCTACTGCATTTCACAACGCTCACTTGTAACTTGACAATCTCACGGCAAATTACGATTGTTTCGATCACGCAATGAGTTCGTTCACTCTTAATAGACAATTGCCCATTGACTTAATTAATGACAGCATGTGCGACGTTCAAAATAAATCTGACACTAGCATGGACAGTGCTTATTCCTGTATGCAATGCTTTAACATCGCGTGATTGTTTAACAGATTTGCGTTTCGCCCGCCAGTGGGTATTTTTTCTTATATATGATATATATATTTTGTTATAATATATATATTAGTAATTGTAACACCAGTTCTTACATATATTGCAGAATTATTACATTTTATTAGTTTTATCAGTACAATAAATCTGAAATATTTAGCTGGCGATTTATCAAGTGTCGCTGACATTAAACATTGTAAAGAGCGTATTCTAAAAGTTTTAAACATCTATAAGTTGTAAAATTACAGAAAAATATTCTGTCAATGTTAACCCCTAGCGACAGACATTTTGAAAATGAAACTTATAAGAATTAGTGCCTTTAAGTGTTGTTGTATTACTTCATTTTGTGAAGTGTTCATTGTACTAAAAAAGTACAAGCTTTATTTTGATCCTCAAAAACAAATCAGATACTGTGAGATTTTGGCTGCGATTTCATACGCCTATATAAGACAAACGTCTCAATGCGGTGGAACTAAAATGTTATTGTTCTATGTTCTAAGTAGTAATGTTTTCTTCCCCATTTTTTTGTAATTAGAAATCCATTTGTAAAATATAATGTTCTTCATATGGTTTTTGCTTGTTTAAATATACAATTAGTTCTTCAACGTGATAAAAATGAGCCATTAGACTGATTGTCTAGTCGATTAAAACCCTTCAACAAAACATACAGAAAATATCAAAAGTGACTCACCAATCTAATCAATAAGATCTTTCAGACAGAAAACAGATATGTCAACATATAGACAAGCAAACGGAATTGCACTTAACCTTCTGTTATCATGGAGACCAATGGTCGTCTCATTGGAAACACAAATAAACAACAAAATATTTCATGATAAAGCTTTCTACAATATAATACATAATTATTAGCATTATTATTATAATAATTATCATTGTTGTTGTTGCATTACTTCATTTTGTGAAGTTTTGTACCAAAAACAGTGCAAGCTTTATTTTGATCCTTGAAACCATAAAATATCAAATGAATTTTTGAAATATTTAGAAATGTCAAGCTTGTTTGAAGATCAAAGAGGACTTCTCTAGGAAAACTTCGACCACCGGACCACCAGACGAGGATGCTGACAAATGATGATAATGTAACGATTAAGGTTTGTCACCTATCTATTGTTGTTTTGTTTGTCTATTTAATGTAATATTCTTCCATGGCTGTTCAAATTCAGCGTAAGGCTGAAATATTCTAACTAAAACATATATTATGAACAATTCAACATCAGATCCTTCAATCAACATTACTAGATCACTAAATGTTCATTCTTAGAGGAGAGCAAAAGAGAACAGAACTGAACAGACAATTTCTTGTGACAAGTTGCATTCACAACTAGACCAAGCTACTTATGCAGACGCAGGGGATAAAATGCATGATGAGCTCTCTGATTCTGAATGATGTCAGTTTGACAAAGAGAGACACATTTTGCTCTTGGAATTGGTACACACTCAGTCCTCAATTGTCCCAGAATAATAGCTGAAGGAATTAAGAAAGTGTTTCTAGAATGATGGAAAAGGTCTACAGTGTTACATAACTAATGTTTAAGAAAACTGAACATAGCTAGAGTGACTCTTCATCAAGAACAGGATTCCTTTAGAGGGAATGGCCGACAGTGTGTCACAAATGCTTCGACAGCTGTTTCTTAAACTACTAATATCCTCCAAGATTATGGGCACCAAATGGCATTGGCTATATCTTAACAAATAGAATAATCTTTATGAGTCCTTGACTGGAGAAACAGAAATCAGTTTTCTTAAATATTGATAATATTCTTGCGACAGTTGCAACAACATCTACTCACCTCCATGGCACCTTACAGATTTATTCAATGAGTGGCCCATTCTATTCTTTTAATGATACTGTTGATTCTCTTATGAAAACTTATGTGATGACAGGTTGTTTACGGACTATAGGAAATTCTGAACCTTATCATTCTGCAAGCGTCCTGAAAAATGATGATTGTTATTATCTGTTTGACTCACACAGCAGAGATGATTTAGGTATGTTAGCCCCAGATGGCACAGTCAGCTTGTTTGAAGGAACACAAATATATTTTTAATCTGTGTAACTTTATTTGGCATCTTGCTTCCTCTCTAGATTTGAGACAACCCACTCCTTTTGAAATTGCTGCCATTGCTAATCCCATTACACAAAACGTAATCAAAAGCAATGAAAATACAACATAGAGTGACATAAACTTTAGCCTTTCTGGACCAGTGTCTGATGGTGAATACAGTTGAAAGCTTTACATGGCAAATGAAGCAATAGCAAAAGCAAAGTTTTTGAAGTAGATTCTGATTCAGATGACAGAAGCTACAGATTTTAAGAAGCAATTAATAGTTCCAGAGCTGAAGACATGGATAGTCAAGTTAAAGCAGTTCTATCTGATTTGGACAACAGTGAAAATCTCCTTAGATGTACTGACATTAATTTGTTAGATGACAGTCTGTATGATGATAGTAGCAATGTATTCGTTATTGGTAACAGCAGAGTTGACAGTGAAAATACTCATGTAGGTGCTAAGAGTGAAAAGACTTATGTAGATTATGAGATTGAAAAGACCGATGTAGATGTTAAGAGTATGAAGACCGATGTAGGTGTTTAGAGTGAAAAGACCAATGTAGGTGTTGATAGTGGAAAGACCGATGTAGGTGTTGAAGACTGATGCAGCTGTTGATAGTGGACAAACCAATGTAGGTGTTGAAGACTGATGCATGTGTTAAGAGTTAAAAGACTGATGTAAGTGTTGAGAGTAAGAAGACTGACGTTGGTGTTGAAGACTGATGCAGGTGCTGAAGACTGGTGTAGGTGTTACGAGTAAAAAGATAGATATAGATGTTGATAGTTGAAAGACAGACGTAGGTGTTGAAGACTGATGCAGGTGTTGAGAGTGGAAAGGCCGATGTAGGTGTTGAAGGCTGATGCAGGTGTTGAGAGTGAGAAGACTGACGTTGGTGTTGAAGACTGATGCAGACAGAAAACAGATATGTCAACATATAGACAAGCAAACGGAATTGCACTTAACCTTCTGTTATCATGGAGACCAATGGTCGTCTCATTGGAAACACAAATAAACAACAAAATATTTCATGATAAAGCTTTCTACAATATAATACATAATTATTAGCATTATTATTATAATAATTATCATTGTTGTTGTTGCATTACTTCATTTTGTGAAGTTTTGTACCAAAAACAGTGCAAGCTTTATTTTGATCCTTGAAACCATAAAATATCAAATGAATTTTTGAAATATTTAGAAATGTCAAGCTTGTTTGAAGATCAAAGAGGACTTCTCTAGGAAAACTTCGACCACCGGACCACCAGACGAGGATGCTGACAAATGATGATAATGTTCAACATTGTTATTTCATCATTATCGTTATTTTCTAATATCAATATAATTCAGTTTTTCCCTTGCTGCCGTCTTAAAATATAATATATATGTGTAGCAGACATATTATACAGAATTTATTTTCAAAAGCAGCAATACGAACACATACGAGACACGGGTTAAACCAGCCTTGTTTTATTTTCGAGATTTGGACTATCAAGCTTACCATCTTATCTATGTCACTAAAACTCGAATGTTCTAGCAACTAAAGTGAAACAAAGAAGCAGAAAACCGAGGTAAATAATTAATAGTTCTATACATGTAAGATATTTAGAAAATAAGCCGGAAAGTAAATATGTAACAAAATTGTTTTTGGTTATTAAAATAAGAATGATAAGAGAGGCACAGTTGTATTTATCAAATTTATTTAACGTATTAGATTTTGTGTATAAATGCTGATATTATAGGACGAAACAACGCTATGTTTAAGGACTGTAGAGCAAATGACAGTCCTCTAAATGTTTCAGGCAATGCATTTTCAACTAAACCACAATGCACACTTTCCTCTGTCTGTAAAACTGCCTTGCCGATTGCATTGATGGTCAAATTAAATTAAAAGCATCAAAACAGTTAAAATATGTACATATAGAGCAATCAAAAGACAATGAACAGGATTTGTATTTTTATCATTGACATGACTGTAACTAGCGTTGAGACTAGTAGAACCTAGGAGAAATAATTAATCTGTTCACAGCACACTTCAAATAATTGATTTTTATTGATTTCCCAGTTATGTCGAGCTCGCATGATTTCAGTTAATAATTCATTTGTTATCTTTTTTTAGCATTGACGTGCTCCCTTTTACATTTACTAGTATATTTGTCTCTTATGAGTCTACGCAACATTCGATATGTAACAAAATTAGAAAACTTTTCTTTTGCAATCTGCCAAAAATCGATACACGAAGAGTTAGCCAATTCATTTAGTGAATTTATTTACAAGGATGTTTGTTCTATTCAGTATGTTGGATTCAGAGTTCTTTAACTTCTGGAAATTCTACATAATTATGTACCAGCTTGTAATTAAATAAATGATAGGATCTTAGCAATTTAAAAGATACCTGTTGTAGAAAAAATACCATTAACTTTCAATAAAACATTATTTATAGTATCAGTTAATGTATTTAAGAATCAGCGAAAATTTTAAGGACGACAGATGTGTCTCAACTTAATTAGCACAAAGGATTTTAAGCGTTAGTGCATGCTTGGATTCACATTTAAGATTGATAAGGATAATTAATTAAACAAGTCACATAATGTATAGGAAGGGGTAATGTTACGCAGCATCAAAAACAGTCAGATTAAATTCAAATGGGCATTAGCAGAAAACAGTTTATCTGATATACCAAATCTTTTTTTTATGCTTGAAAATGACGAATCTTCTTTGACAGAATTTTTATTATAATTAAAATTCGAATAGATGCTTCATCATTCTCAGTGCTGATAAAAGTGGGCGACCATTAAAGACAGAAATTGCTGCACAAAGTTAAAAACATTAAAATATAAAGAAAGAGTATAAATACCCCATTTATTACGTAGATTGTAATTTACTATTTCACCCAATGAAATAAAACACAAAGCAGATAAAATGCATTACTACCTATACAAAATTGTAAAACTTCTATTAAAATTTTAAATAATAATTTCTTTCGTTATAATTTAAAACTTTATCCGTAACTCTAGATACTTTAAGTTATTCAAGTTTCCTCTAAAAAGATATAGCCTTGAAATCAAATCACTCAAGGAAACAAAAATTAAAGCAAAAAAAGTTCTCAATATAGTAACTAGTTGCTGCTTCTCTCAAACGAGATAGCTTAAGCTGTCATTCTAAAAGATTATAATTAATACCAACAATGCAAGTTCAACAATAAGTTGTTCTAATTAAAGGTAAAACGATTTTCATTTTTTATGATCTTAAAAGTGACAAAAGATATCCGATGACCGTATCCGTGGCCAAGTGGTTAAGGCATCCGCTTAAGGTTCGAGTACCGCCATTTAGTTATTCTGGCGAGACCGTTTGTGAGCCGCAAGCAGCAAACTATTTTCATGGATTACTTGAAAAAGATTCTTACCTTTTAACTTAAGATTATTCAGACCTTAAATTTTCCAGAAAACAACGTTCTACAGAATAATTTTCGAGCGGTATTTAATTCCATTCATCACTAGAGGGCATTTTTCCTTCTAGACAACATAACGTCCTCAGAATAGCAACAAGTTACCGCTTATCCGAAACAACCTGACAGTGACTACCATTTTAACAGAACAGAATCAATACAATCAATGCAATGCTACACTACGACGTTTTTCCAATATACTTTTCCATACCTTTGAGTTTTGGAAGTGTTCTTTCTAATGACTGAGAAAATATTGATAAATTGTAGAAAAATGCTATTTTTGCTAGTGCAGGAACTCCACTATTATCAATTCGTAATTAACACCCCAAACCTAACAAGTAGGAAACTGATGTATTTTTAGACAATGGGATACAAATTCTGTACAGTGTATTGATACAATAAAGCTTCTAACTATGATTTGGAATCTTTTTCCTTGGCAGTTCACACTATACTACCTTTTCTATAGTTCTTCAAACTTCGCAGAGTAAAGTAAACAAGAACAATTATGTCATAAGATGTTCCGAACCTAATTTCAAAATTAAGATATGCAGATGTCTCTATATTTCCTCGAAATTTGTCATTATATAATCCATACATGTCACATTTAATAGAAAGAAATGATCTGTGGAAGACATATTGTTTTGTCCTGTCCGTCAGTTAGTCTGTCTGTCACACTCCGTTTCCGTTCGATAACTAGAGTACCTTTAGACCTAGAGTCTTCATACTTCATAGATTGATTGCCCTTATAGAGATACAAAAGCCATCTGTTTCTGGGTATGTGGATGAAAGGTCAAGGTCAACGTGACCTTAAATATGAAAAATGGTTTCCGCTCATTAACTAGAGTTCTGTTTGACTTAGTGACTTCATAGAATGACTGTCCGTATTGAGTTACAAAAGCCTATTGATTTTGGGGTTAGCCAGTCTAAGGTCGAGGTCACAGTGTCCTTATATGCAAAAAGTGGTTTCCGCTCAATAAGTGGAGTGCTATTTGGCATAGAGTCTTGAAACTTCATTTAATGATTATCTTAAATGAGAACAAAAAGTCTATTGATTTTGGAGTCAGTCGGTGAAAGGTCAAGATCAGGTTTTCTTTAATTTGAAAATGGTTTCCGCTCAATAACTTGAGTTTTATTTGACCCAGAGTCTTCAAACTTCATGGAATAATTGTCCCTGTTGATGAAAAGAAGCCTATTGTTTTTGGAGTAAGCTAACACAGTGACCTTAAGAACGAAAATGGATTCCGCTCAATTACTAGAGTTTTCTTTGACCAAGTGTCTTCAAACTTAAAAGTATAATTGTCCTTGTTGAGTAGAAGAAGCCTATTGATTATAGGGACAGCTCATTAAAGGTCAAGGTCATAGTGACCTTATATGTAAAATTGGTTTATGCTCAATAAATAGACTTCTATTTGACTTAGTGTCTTCAAACTTTATTAATTGATTGTCCTTGCGTTACAGAAGCCTATTGTTTGGGAGTCTGTAGGTCAAAGGCCAAGGTCAAATTGACTTAAATGTAAAAAAAAAATCTCCGATCAATACCTCGAGTGCCATTTCAGCCAGACTGTTGAACTTTTTGTTTTTGCAGTGTCAGTTGTTCCTCTGTCACACTTTGTTTCCATTTGATAAGTAGAGTACCTTTTGACCTGAAACCTTCAAACTTCATATGATACTTTATTATATTTTCTCCACTCAGGTCTCTACGACAAAGGTCAAGGTCACTTACACTTAAATTTGATTTTTTTTCTGTCAATAAAGTGCATAATTTTTTAATGACCTTGACTTGTAAAAATATTTTTTGTGCTTAAAAAATGGAGCACGTTTTGGCATATAGGTTTCAAAACAGATATGATGATCGCCAATATTACAAGATTTGGCCTTGTTCCTGCCATGATATCGCTGGTTTTTTTGCTGCAACGAGAAGTGTTTTGGGAAATAACTCTGCACAGTTTTCTATAATATAAGCTTTTCTATATATGCTTTGTTATATCTCTTCTTATGCAAATATAGTACTCCTTGTTATACCTCGGCCCTTTTCCAACACCCTCATTCCTATTCTCCAGTTCAAAATTCTCTTCCTCCCGCTAGCCTACCTCTGTCATCTCTTCTGTGCCACTGTGTCGATGATGCGCTGGGGGAGACATGCGTTTTTTTAAAAAAAAACATCTAGTTAATATATTTATTTTTAACAGTAAATTATATGTTATCTTTTGAGAACTGTGTAGCTTTGACAGGAAAAACATTGTTTGGCACTATTTTCTCTGTTAATGTATGCTAAGAAATTATTTTTTAATGCCAAATAAAGGAAATATTTTATTATGTAATATCAATTTCTTTCTACATTTTGTTAGGTACTTCGAATTTGTAACTTAGCATATGCACTGGTAAATAAAACAAGACTTACACATTTACTTACAGATAAAAGCCATATCTATATTCTAAATCCCTTTCTATCAGTTAAACCTTTTGGTTATAAAGAAAGGACTATTCAGAGAATAAAAATGAATTCGACACTTATGAAAAAACATGATAATTTTCAATTTAAACAAGTTTGCCAGACAATACATTTAGTCACATCGTCACATCAAACACTTCCTATGTAAAATATCAATGACAGCCTATTAAAATCACTTTTTAACAGAATTGGAAGATTATGATTTATACAATATCCTTGCGTCCTGCCAACAATGTTTCTAGCACACTACCTTCTTGTCAAAATGTAAACAGTTTGATCTTTGTTTTATAAAAGTATGCAATATTTTAGTTATGATTTAAATATATAATTGCGTGTAGAATGTTTATGCAATGGTCTTCAGCTTCACAATTCTAGAAAGTAAATACATAGAAAAGGCTTGTCTCTAAGTACACATTAAAAATCGGCTCAGGGAAATCAAAACCAAAGGTCGTTCGCTCTTTATGATTTAGTAGGAATATACAGAACTCTGAACGATGTTTGCTCTTTATCAACTTATGACTGAGAAAAGACCATTGATATTTGATGATCGTATCAGTGGCCAAGTGGTTAAGACATCCTCTTACGTAGGTTCGAGTACCGCCATTAACTAATTATGACAAGACCGATTGTGAGCCCAAACTGTTTGAATGTATATCATGTCTTTTCTTACAATGTATTTAGTTCATTTAAAAAGGTTAAGTAATCATTTAAGCTTTCTAGAGCACAGTATATTTTGGAAAAAAATCGCACTGCATTACACCAGAAATCAAACTACAGATAGACATTAAAAAATGTACCAAATTATTATTCAATAGCCTAGGCAAGCTGTTTCTTAACAAAAATTCTCAACACCTCACATTTTTTAAAGCCTTATCATTGTGTAAATAAGAATCATAAACCTCATCGTAAATACTTTTTTAAACATCTACTTTTGTTAAATAATCAAACATAAAAGGAATATCTTTTATAGAAATTACTTCAAACTGGAAAAATAATAAAAAAGAATCTAAGTGAAAACGAACTGTCACATCTATCCCACCACTTATGGCTATCTCAAATTTAGCTTTAATTTAACCAAATTTACGTAACGTGTGAGACATTTGTTATGAATGTTGAAAAACTTTGACACAGAAGAAACGAACCTGAGAACAAGAGTATTGTCTAAGGATTACAGAGGGATTGACAGTCTTCCAATTGTGACAGTCGATGTTTCTTTATTAAGACACAATACAAACTAATGACTTGTGTTGTCTTTTTCGATGGTGTGCAATTAATCCGCCTTATTTTTCCCACTGACATGGTTCTAACTAGCAGCGAGACTAGTAGAATCTAGAAAGAATAATTAATTTGTCCAGGGCACTCTTCAATTAATTGATTTCTATTGATATCCCAATTACGTTGAGTTTGCATAATTTCAGTTTACTTATTATTTGTGCTCTTTTATATAGCTTTGATGTGCCCCATTTTACATCTAATATAGTATAGTTTTCTCTTATGAGCCTACACAACGTCGATTATGTAACAAAATTAGAAAACTATTCTATTTAATTATCTTCCGTGTAATCTGGCAGAAATCGATAAAATCCGATTCATGTAGAGTAAGCCTGGTAATGTTGTACATTTTATCACATAGATGATTGTTCTGTTCAGTTTGTTGGTCCAAGAGTTCGTAAATTTTCGGAATCTCTGCATACACACACCATAATATTAAAGAAATAATGGATGACAGCAACTAAAAAGAAACCTTTTGTAGAAAGAATGTGGAAGAATTTTCGATTAATAATTGATTTATATTATCAATTAATTTATCATAGAATCTGTGATAACTTTTAGGACGACAGATTTTTCTGAAATTAGAAGTCAAGTGTTTTAAGTGGACGATTGTTTGTATTCACATTTAAGCTTGATTGGGAGAAATGATTAAACAGTAAATATATCGCATACGGGTAAGGTCACACAGCATAAGAAATAAAGAGACGAATATAATTCAAATAAGTACATGTATTTTTTAAAATACCTGAGATACCTTTTCAATATTCTAAAATTTTAATATTTAAAATTAAACACAATTCATTAACCTGAATCTTTATCATAGTCAAAAAATTTAATCCATGTTTCATCTTCTCAGAACTGATAAGGGTGGGCGATTTTTTAAGACAGAAATATTTGTATAAACATTAAATATTGAAAATATTAAGGAAGAATGTAGAAACCTAAGTTATTACACAACAGTCAGTAAGTTTTTTTTCCGATGAAACAAAACCCAAAGCAAAGAAAATGTGTCATTATCTGTGCTCTGTACAAAAATTGTCGAAATTCGATGAAATTTTAAAAAATAATTCCTTCTGATCAAATTAAAGCCTCATCCGCAGTCCTTTATTCTAGATGCCTCAAATTGCTTCTGTAGAGATATATCCATGAAATCTAATCACTCGTGGGAACAAAACCTAAAGCAATATATGTTCTCAAAATAGTAACTAGTTGTTGCTTCTCTGAAAGGAGATAGCTAAACCGCCATTCCAATAGATTAGAATCAGTATCAGCAATGCAATTTCAACTCTTTGCCTTCATTTTTTTTCTTATTATAACAAACAATGTTTTGTTCCTTAAAACTGACTACAGATTTTGATATTTGATACGCATATCAGTGGTCAAGCGGTTAAGGGATCCACCTACGAAGGTTTGAGTATTACCATTTAATTATTCTGACGAGACCTTTCATAAGCCGCCGGCTAACGAAGACAGTAGCACGTCAGTGTTTAAATATAGATTAGTGCCAGTCTAGTACAACTCCAATGAAAAAATACACAAAACAGTTTGAATAGTTACTTAATCTACTTCATGAGAATCACTGTATTGTTTTGTAAATTTTACATTACTATTACTTAACCCTTCTTCAGTGAAATAATTACATTTTATACATTTACATGTATAAAACTTTAACCACTTCAGTAGACAATTTACCGAACGACAGTAGCAATGTATATTCATCGGTAACTTGAAAAAATTCCTTACCGTTGAACTATCGTCAACACTTTAAAGAGACTGTACTCCAGATTTGATATAAAAATATTATTTACATAAATTGAATATCTAGATGCCGTGAGATTATAACAACATGATATTTTACTTCAAAACTGGTTATAAAAGTCAAAAGAGAACAAAAAAGAAATATATTCGCTTTAGCCTGATTTGAACTCTGGACACTCATGTTAACAAAATTTATTCAACGCTTTGACTGTCACCACTATCGCTGCATTTGTAATTATAGTTATTTACTTTAAATGTTATACAATATAGTTATACCGTCGCGATACGGTATAGCACTATGATAGGAAAAAATCAATTTATAGTGTGATTATTTCACTTTTTTTTTTTCAGTTAGTTAGTTTTTAAGCATTAGTCATGAATATTACAAGAAATTTATAATACAAGAAAACTTTTGCTTTTGTCATCTGGAGGCCAGCCCCTTTAAAACTCCAGAAAACAGCGTTCTAAAGAATCATTTTCGAACAATATTTAATTCTCATCATCACTGGAGGGCACTTTTCCTTCAAGAGAACATAACTTATTCAGCATAGCAACAAGTTCCCGCTTATCTGAAACAACCTAACAGAGATGCCATTTATCAGAACTGAATCAATACAATCAATGCAATGCTCCACCACGATGTTTTTTCCAATATACATGTCCTAACCTTTGAGTTTTGGAAATGTACTTTCTAAACATCGAGACAATATTGATTACTTGTGGTCATCAAAGTCCAATCTTCTATTCAGCTGATCTTATCATTTTCAAGAGTATTTACTTTAACTATTTGAGTACATTTTTTTCAGCTCAGTGGTATTTTTGAGAAATAGAGAAACACAATCTTATCACATTTCTTTAAGCTTACTAAACGTTCTGCGATTGCTTGTCATTCAAGCACCAAGTTGGAAAAATGCTTTTCTGCCACTGCAGGAACTGCACTATAATAAATGTAACATTAACAGCACAATCCAACAAGTAGAAAACGGCTGCATTTTTTTAAAGTAAAAGTGGTTTTTTAGTGCATTAATACAATAAGGCATCGAACTATAATCCAGTGTCTATTATAGGCATTTACGCTACGCAAAGTAGAAAACAGAACAATTATGAATTAAACTGTTCCAAACAGATACTTTGTTTTGAAATACAGATGCCTATAAATGTTAATTTGTTAACCTTTTTGTCTCTTATAAGCTGCGAATGTACATGAACACGAAAAGGCTTACATTTCGAATACAGTCAAATAAGCTGCGTACATCTCGTTATGAAACTATGCTTATTAGAATATTTTGAAAATAGGATTTCTGAAACAGCCCAAAACAAAATTAGCACATGTGTTGCATTTGAAAATTTAGAGATCGTTTAATACATAATAAAAATAGTATTGTTAATATGAAAGTGAATGGCGCAATGATTGCAAGTTAGTTTCTTTAAAAAATCACAATTAGTTTAAGCAAAATTTTTAGACGACCTTTCAAAAACAAATGAATGCCTTCAAACATATTTTAATTATAAAGGTATAGCACTGAAGTTGTCATGCAATGGCTCTTTTACTGCTATGTAAAAATATTTATGTAAATGTGCTGATCTTGAAAACAGTCTGACAAACAGAAACTTTCTTCTTAAAAAGAAATTAAGATTTAATTGAGTGATAATAGTATTAGAAGAAATGGTCCGAAAATTACGAATTTTACAAAGTTGCCGCAAGACTAAATACCGTCGTATGTAATATATGTTTCTGATATTGCAATGGTTGTTGCACACCATAAAGTAGTTATTAAATGCTTAACAACAACAAATTACACTTATACAGCCAATAGAAATACCAAAAAAAGAGTTGTATCTAACGACATACAAGCATTATATAATACATCTATCAATTTTTAAGGTAATACAATTTCTATATGTCAAAAGAGGTGCATTCTTCTAAACTTTTTGTTGCTAAATCGCCAAACAGGTGATATTATTAACTAAATTAAAGTAGGATGTGTAGCCAGCAATCTAGCAGAAACCATTTTAATAGCTATTTATTTTATAAAAAGTAGTCGTATTCTTTACTTTCGACAGGCCTGCATTGATTTTTCAGCTCGTGATCTTTTCAAAAGACGATTATGCCGTTCAAGACTGACATCAAATAATTGATTTCGACCAAACCCTTGACTATTTTACCACGTCAAATAGCATTTTTACATGTAAGTCTTTTCTTTAAGAATTAGGTACTTTTTTAAGATTAATTACTGGACACATTTTTGCGACATAATATAAGACTTAGCTTTGCTTTCAACTAGAATGTAAAATGGTAGTGAACACAGTAAATATTTTGTAATCTTTTTCTCTAAAATTTGATGGTAAATAAGTCTAATATAACATTCAATAAAAGAAAGAAAGAAAGAAAGAAAGAAAGAAAGAAACGAGAAATAATTATAGGTATATTTAGTCATCTGATAACTTTAATGTTAACTCTGCTCAGGAAATTTTAATTCGGAGATCATTACCATTTAGCAATATATGTACACATTTCTGCTATAGCGAATATTGTGTAGCTAAATTTCTTTTTATTTCCTTGAAATATATCACATATGTCAGACATACTTTTCACATTTAAAATGAAGAATAAAGAATTAAACAATATATGTACGCATCGCTACTGTCGCGAATATTGTGTGACTCGATTTCTTTTTATCTTCTTAATATTATATTACATACGTCGCATATACAAGCAACGTTTTTTTTTTGGAAAAAAAGAAACATTTAATGTTTTCAGTAATAAAAAATAATGTATAATCTTCTGAGAATTGTACATTGTTTTGGCAGGATTTTTATGTGCACTATTTTCTCTATTTACATGATTCTTTGATTTTACTACGTATGTCATTTGATGCCAAAAAAGGTTACGTCATGCCATATATATTTTCTTTTACACTTTGTTAGATACGTTAAATTTGATTCAGTTAAAAAAGACATTTATCCATCTTTCAACTTATAATCTGTACTGGAAAATAAAAGCAAGAAATACACTTACTTATAAATAAAGATGACGAGACATATTCTATCACTTGTAAAACACGAAACCAGCTGTTTAATCAGTTTTACTCTCTGTCAAGGTGGAAAAACTATTCAGAGAAAAAGACAAAGTCGACAGTAATAACGAAAAACATCTAATAAAACAAGTTCTCCGGGCAATACATTTAGTCACATCGTCACATCAAACACTTCCTACATACATTATCGATGACAGCTAATTTCAAAAATCACTCAAGGGAGCAATAACCAAGGAAGTGAAAGTTCGCAGAGTAACAGCAAGTAATCAGAAACGAGGTTGAAGAGGCTGACGTTTTAACAGAATTGGATCAATATGATTTATGTAATTTTCTTGCGTCCTGCTAACAACTTTTTTACACATAAACTTCAAGCATCTTACAATCATTTACCGCTATTTGTTCATTAAACGGCTAAAAAAGTTGCACTTTTAAGACTGATTCTTAAATAAGACCTTCATTTGGCTGGTCTTCTAAGCAGAACTGTACTGCACTATACCATACGTAAAAGTGCTGGCTACAACTAAGAGAATTTTCTAAGAGTATAGCTGAGAACAGTTAGATTCTATAAACTGTCAGCATATGGTCTACGATAAGAATAGAGTACATTCTAAATTACGTTTTCACCCGAGTTTTATTCCCGTATACAATTATCTAAATTCTCGACTTTATCAATTTGCCACTTTTAAATTGTGAACGAATTCAAAATTCAGGACATCTGGAACAGATGGTTTATTAAATACGTCAATCGAAACAATTATCTTTACATTTTAAAAACCTTGTCATTGACTTCACCAATCTTAAAGCAAAGCCTTTATTACAGGTACTGTGCAGATAGGCGCGTTACTGAACATGGTTATTTTAAGCCATCAACAAAAGAAAGCAGCTGTTCCTAGTAAATATCGTCTCTTTACAGTGCAATCGAAAACATGGGTCATTTGCTCTTTATGATTTAGTACGAATATACAGATTTCTGAACCATCTTAAGGGTAGTTTGGGTTCGTTATAAATATTCTGTAAGCATAAAATATATGAACATTTTTATTTTTCTTGCAAAACGTAACTTTTTACCATTATGTCACTGATATGCAATATGCATTTTGATCAGGACCATTGCATGCAGAAGGGAACATATATTCTTTCGAGAAATCAGCAACTCGCAAGACAAAATGTGATAAAAGCACATGCCAAAGGAAACCACAATGACTTATTTAAACAAACTATCACGCGTACACTCTCTTCTCTTAAAGAAGAAAATATTTAGTTCATTAACAATGATTAAGAGAAGACTTAAACTTTTTAGACCACAGTAAATACTGAAAACAGTTACTGACTTACACCAGAAATCAAACTAGAATTAGACATTTTAAAATGTACTTAATTATTATTCAGTAGCCAAAGCAAAGCTGACTGTTAAAAAAACCTCAAGACACCTCATAAAATCTTTTTGATGTTTTTGTAAATAAAAATATAAAACCGAATCTTGGATACTTTATTTTAAATATCTAGCTCTGTTAAAAATTCAGTCACAGAAGAACTCGTTTTTACAAAATATATATATATTTCTAACTGGAAAAATGAGGTACATGGAACTAAGTGAAGCCGGATTGTAACATCTAATACACCACTAATGGTCATTATAAATATAGCTTTAGGTTAATCAAGTTTAGGTAACCTGTGAGACATTTGTTATGAATGTTGATAAACTTTGACAAAGTAGAAACAAACCTGAGAACAAGAAAGTAATGCCTTAAGATTGTCGAGGGAGTGACGGTCTTCCAATGGTTACAGTCATTGCTTTTAAAACTGAACCTCAATGCACACTGTCTTGTGTCCTTTTTGATGATTGGTATTAATCCGCCTTTTTTCCATTGACATGATTGTAAATAGCGTAGACACAAGTACAGTCTAGTAGAAATAATTAATCTGTTCAGGGCACACTTCAAATAATTGATTTCTATTGATTTCCCAATTACTTCGTGCTCGCATGATTTCAGCTAATTATTTATTTGTTATCTTTTATTTAGCATTGACGTGTCCCATTTTACGTTTAATATAGTATACTTCTTTCTTTTATAAACCTACACAACGTTTATTACGTAATAAAATTAGGAAATTATTCTGTCTTGTTCTCTTCCATGCAATCTACCGGAAATCGATAGTTACTGATACTCATAGAGTTAGCATGTTCAGTTTTTACATTTAATTACATAGATGCTTGCTCTATTCAGTTTTTGGATTCAGCGTTCGTTACCTTCTTGATTCTACATACATACCAACGTAGTACTAACCAAATAACAGGATGACAGCATTTAACGATAAGCCTGTCGTGGAGAAAATGTGCACGAATTTTCGATAAAACTTGATCTATAGTATCAATAACTCATCATAGTTACTCCAATGATTTTTTTTTTCAAAAAAAATTTACCCTAGATACTTTTTTCAATAGTCTATATTTTTAATATATGAAAATAAATACGATTCATTTGACTAATCTTTTTATAGTTTAAAATTTAATGGATGTCTCAACCTCTCGGTGCTGAAAAGGAGGAGGCGATTTTTGAAGTCAGAATTGTTCACATAAACATTAAAATTATTAAGGTAGAATATAAATACCTAATTTAGTACGCAGAAATCAATAAATATTCTTCATCTCATGAAACAAAACTCAAAGCAAAGAAAATGCGTCATTTTCTACGCTCTATACAAAAATTGTAGAAATTCGATGAAATTTAAAACCTTTTCCGTAAACCTTTATTCTAAGTGCCTCAAATTGCTTCTGTAGAGATATATCCATGACATCTTATCACTCATGGGAACAAAACCTAAAGCAATATAAGTTCTTAAAATAGTAACTAGTTGCTGCTTATTTGAAACTAGATAGCTAAGTGTTATTCCAAAATATTAAAATCAATACCAGCAATGTAATTTCAACACTTTTTCATTTTTTCTGTTTGTAACAAAAAGTTTTTTTGTTCCTTATCATCGTAAAACTTAAAAACGTTAATAGTTTACTAACCTTCTAGTTTTGGAAGTGAACTTTATAATAATTTCGACAATATTGATAAATTGTGGCCTTCAAATTCTAATCCTCTATTCAGCTGATCTTATAATGACCAAGAGTATTATTTACGTTTACATATCTGAGTATATTTTTTTCATGAAAATAGGTTAGTGATACTTTTGAGAAATAGAGAAACGCATCTTACTAATTATTCTTAAGTTTACTGAATCTTCTGCTTTTGCTAGTCAATAATACTCTTAATTGGAAAAAATGCTGGTTGCCACTAAATCTAAAATAAACAACTAAAACCACCGAGTAGGAAGCGATTGTTTTTACAGTGCAATAATACAATAAAGTATTGAACTATTATTCAGTGTCTATCGTCGTCATTAACACTAAGTGGAGTAGAAAACAGAACAATTATGTATTATATAATTCCAAGCAGAAAATTACTTTCAAAAGTTAGAATGCAGATATCGATATATGTTATTTTTTGATAACTTTTATTTGTTGTCCCTAATAAGCTTTTATATGAACATTATAGATCTTACATTTTTAATATTGGACAATGAGCAGCGTACATTTCGTAATGAATCCATGCTTATTAGAATATTATTCTAGAATATGATTTATCAAACAATCCAAAATTACATTACATATGTTACATTAAAAACAATTAGCGAATATTTAATACATACCATAACATTCTTGTTAATGTGAAAGCAAATAGTGAGATTATTTCATGTTAAAAGTTAACCGGTTATAGTTCCTTTAAAACACAAATTATATAAAGCAAATAGTTTTAGAAGACATTTAAAAAATCTGATAGTTAAAGATATGTTTTAATAAAAAAAGTATAGAAAAGAAAGTTGTCAAGCAAATAAAGATTAATTTGAGTGATGGCAGTATTAGAAGAAATGGTCCAAAAATCACGAATTTTACCAAGTCGCCTCACGACTAAATACCTTCATTAAGTTAATATATAAAACAATGTTTATGGTTGTACTTAAGAAAACAGTTTTGAAATGCATAACAAGAACAAAATACACATATACTACCAAAACAAATGCCAAAAGAAAATTTGGGATATTATATAACTTTTACTTTTATTAGGGCGTAAAAAAAGTTGTAAGATATTGATACATTTATTTGTTATCCTTTCCTTTTCTGTAAAATTTAATGGTAAAACAGTTTTATATACCCGCTAAAAAAAACAAAATATGCCATTAAAGAAAGAATGGGAAAAGGAGAAGGAATCGTCTGTACATGTAGTCATATAATACCTTCAATGTAAGCTCTGCTCAGGTCAACTTAAACTAGAGATCATTAACATTGAGAAATATATGCACGCATCGTATTGGTAGCGAGTATTGTGTGATTAGGTTTCTTGACATTTGCTTATAATATGTTGCGTATGTCACACATGCATATCACATTTTAAAGAAAAAATTGATATCCTGTCCTCAATAATAAAAATAATGTTTTATCTTTTGAAAATTGTGTAGTTTTGACAGGAAAATCATTGTTGTGCACTACCTTCTCTGAGAACTTACATGCTCATATATGCTTCTTTCAAATTGTATTTACTATTTGTTTCACTTGATGCCAAGTGAGGTTAATATTATACTATTTCATATCTTTTTCCTTCTTAACTTTGTTAGGTACGTTCGATTTGACTCAGTGACATAAAAAACGTTGCTTATATTTCACATTGTGTCTGTACAAAAAGATTAAAACCTTTCACCTATATTCTATTACATGTAAAACATAAAACCCCTTTTTTATCAGGTATATATTTGAGTCATGTAGTAAAGACTATTCAGGAAAAAACATGAAATCGACAATAATGGTACAAAAGGTCTTTATTTTCTAATGAAACAAGTTCTCCAGGCAGTGCATTATCCCATCAAACACTTCCTACATGAATTATCGATGACAGCTTATTTCAAAAATCACTCAAGGGAGCAACAACCAATGCCGAAAAACAGCAGAACAACAGAAAATAATCTGAAAGAACAAGGAGGAGGAATAATAAAAAAGTATGTTATATCCTTGCGTCCTGCCAACATTGTTTTCATTCATAAATTTATCAGCTCCGGCCACCTTCAGTCATTTTCATTGCAACCTTGTTGTTTGAAATAGCTTAAAAATTTACACTATTAAAATGACTTTTTAATAAGATCACTTTTTGACTGGTCTTGTTTGTTGAACTTTATTGTACTATGGCGCTCGTAACAACTACTGGCTGCAACTAAGCTTATTTTCAAAAGAGTTTAGAAGAGAACAGCTATAGACTATAAACGGTCAGTATATGGCCTACGAAAAGATTACGTTATAGGCTGTTTTTCCAGCTGAATTTTATTTGCAATGAACTAAGCTGCCGACATTAATACAGATAAAATTAAAGAAAAGGTATTCTTTTAAAGAACACATTATCCCGTAAAAAGCGGATCTGCACAGTGCAATTGTATACTGAGGTCATTCGTTTTTCATGTTTAAGTACGCATATAGAGAACACTGATACAACTTATGGGAGGTTTTAGTTCGTTACAAACATTAGCTAAGCATCTGGCAAAACAATTACACGAAATTACAACAGAAATCAAACTTGAGTTAGATTTTTCAAAATGAACTTAATAACTATTCAGTAGCCTACGCAAAGCTAATCCTTAAAAAACAAATTTCTGCGGAAAACGAGGAAAAGACGTCACAGTAAACCCAAATGTCACTTCTATTACACAACTAAGGCTATTATAAATTTGGCTTTAAGTTAATCAAATAAACGTATCGTATAAGAATTCATTATGAATGGTGATAAAGGTGGATAAAGAAGAAACAAACCTGAGTACAACAAAGCAATGTCTAAAGATTGTACAGCGAATGGCGGTCTTCCAAAATTGAAAGTCAATGCTTTTTAAACTAAAGCAGAATGTATAGTGTCATGTGACCTTTCTGATGGTATGCGGTTAACCCGCTTTATTTATAGCATTAATGACCAAGTTAAATTAAAATGCACAACAAACGATAATACAATGTATGTACATTATAAAGTAATCAAAAGCAATGACCAACATTTTTATGTTTTTCATTGGCATGGCTGTGAGCATCGTTCAGACTAGTATAATCTAAAAGAAATATTATGTTCAGGGCACACTTCATTCATTTCTTACGATTTCCTAATTACGTCGAGCTCGCGTACTGATACACGTAAAGTGAGCCTGGTCATTAAGTACATAGAATCACATAGATGTTTGCTCCGTTCAGTTTGATTTATTCAGATTTGGAAATTCTTCTTTCATACTAGCATCGTATAAATGATTTTATTATTGGATGACACTAGTTGAAAATAAACATGTCCTAGAAAAACTGTGCAAGAAGTTTCGATAAAACTTGATCAATTGTACAATTTATTTTATTTAAACATCTGTAAAAGATCGATACGAGAATTGATTATACTTTACAAACAACGCGTACGGGTAAGATCACACGGCATCAAAAACAAGCAGACAATTAAATTCATATGAAATTTTACAGAAAAACAATACACTCGAGATATTTTTTAAAATATTCTTTTTTTTCAATTTTTGTTATTGAACAAGACATCATTTGATTGAATCTGTATTATAATTAAAGTTTGATTACATGTTTTATTGTCGCAGTGCTGATGAGAGTGGGACGATTATTCAAGACAGAGCTATTTGCATTAACACTAAACATTAGAAATACTAAAGGTAGAATTTGATTACTTAATCTATTAATGTAAAATAAAAAGTATTTTTTACCCCATCAAACAAATCCCAAACCAAAACAAATTAAATGCGTCACTATCTAGGCTACATACAAAAATTGTAGAAATTCGGTGAAATTTCCAAAAAAAAAAAACAATACTTCCGATCGAATTAAAACCTTATCTGAAAACCTTTCTTCTAGATGCCTCAAGTTTCTTCTGGAGAAATAGATCCATGAAATCTAATCCCTCACGAGAACAAAAAGCTTAAGCAAGATACGTTCTCAAAATAGTAACTTGGTGTTGCTTCTGTGAAACGAGATAGCTAAACTGTCATTCTAACTGATTATAATCGATACTGGCAATGAAGTTTCAACTATTTTCAGTGGATTCTTTTCTAATTAAATCAAAAAGAATGTTAGTTCCTTATCATCTTAAAAGTGACGACAGACTTTTATCATATTTGATGACCATATTAGCGGTCAAGTGGTTAAGGCATCCGCCTATAAAGGTTTGAGTACTGCCATTTACTTATTCTGACGAGACTGTTTGTGAGCCGCCAGCTTGTCTGATGAATTAAATTGTTACCGATTATTTGTCTGCTTGGCTATGAAGGATGAGCAGTCTAGGATTTAATATGTACACAAGAAGATTAAAGCCCTTCTACTAATGTTTGTATTCATGTCTAGTCACTGAACAAGGAACCAAAGAAACGGCTTAAAATTTCAAAATAAACAATAAAATTTTTCATTATTGTACACAGATTTGCCTTAATTTTCGAAGATGATTAATGGCATTTATTACAGTAAATTAGACTGACATTTTATTACAGTAGTTGAAAGGTTACATCACTGCTACAATGCGGTCTTCCGGAATATTTGAAATAAATATGTCACCTCAGGAAACTTAGAACACTTTTATTGAAAACGTTTGCATTTAGTGACAATTAAAATAGATTTTTTTTGCGTTTTCATTGCATCAACACAACGAATCTTTTTATAAATATTTATCTGTCGCAACTGACGCGTCTTTGAACATGTTCCTTCCAGTTCTTTTCTTGTTCGTTTTCTTTTTCATACAGTGCATCGAAGACTGTAGCAACTGAGTGTTTTAATATAGATTAGCTGCAGACTAGTACTACTTCCATTGAAAAAATACTCAAAATGATCTATTTCAACTGACCTTAGAAATTTTACTTAAATACTTAAGATCTGGAGTCACTGATTGTACAGTTAACTTTACCTAACCACATATGTAGTAACTATACTCTACTTGAGTGAAATAGTAACGTTCTATACATTTAAATGTATCTATCTTTAACACTTCAGTAGACAATTTTCCCAAAGACAGCAGCAGATTATTTTCAGGGATAACTTGAAAGAAAAAAATTCTTTACCTTTCTGCTTCAGATCGTCCACGCCTTAAAAAAATCCTGGAAAAAGTCTACAGAATTATTCCCGAGCGGTATTTAATTCCATTCATCACTGGAGGGCACTTACCTTCAAGAGAAGATAACGTCCTCAGAAAAGCAACAAGTTCCCGCTTCTTGAAATAACCTGACAGTGCTGCCAGTTTGACAGAACTGAATCAATACAATCAATGCAATGCTCCACCATGATAGTTTGCCAATAAACTTGTCCTAACCTTTGAATTTTGGAAGTGTATTTTATAAAAATTGAGAAAATATGGATAAATTGTGGTCATCAAACTCCAATTCTCTAATCAACTGATTATAGTCACTTACTTTGACGTGTATGAATACATTTTTTATCATGAAAGTAGTACATCTGAGAAATAGAGAAACAGATTTTATCAAACATTTTTTACTTCATTTTAAGGTTTACTTAACGATCTGTGCTTGCTTGTCGTTTAAAAACCCTGAACAATACTGTTTATGCCACTACAGGAACCCCACTAGTATAAATGTATTTGGCTGGTTAACATTCCATTACAACAAAAGTTATTTTCAGCAAATACTTTTAGTGCAGTTTTAATTTATATATATTCTACATCGATTGGGAAGCAAGTTCTGGCAACTTTTATTAATAGCTCTCGATAATTGCTTCCTGGGTTCGAACCAGTACTTGCGCTGAAAGTGAGGAACGTGGAAAGTCATTGGAGACTTCATCCCTAGTGGAATTCGAACCAGCGACCTCCGGATCGGGAGTCCGGCGCTCTAATCCGTCGACCACTGGTCCTCCTAGACGACCTTTCAAAAATCTATATTTTCCCTCACAATGTCAAACTAGGTATATACTTCTAAACTTTATGCTAAATCTCCAGACAGTTTATATTATTGGCCAAATAAGGTAGAAAGTCAAGCCAGCAAGCCTGCAGAATTTTTTATTTATAAAATAAGCAGACATGTTCTTTACTTTCGACATTCTGTATTAATTTTTCAGTTTTTCAAAAGACAATTGATCTACTCAAGGTCTCAAGGCTAACGTCAAATTACTGATTTGGACCAATCCCTTTACTTCTCTATCACTTCTCTAAGTCTGCATAAAACAGGGCAAACTTGCTTCTAACTCATAACTTCATAATTTAGGTGTCTTTTTTATGGACACATTTTTGGGACATTATATACGTTTCGCTTTTAACTAGGCTGTAAAATTGTTGTAAAAAATTTATAAGATTAATAATTATAAGTTATCCTTTTCTCTGAGAGCAGATGATAAACTAAATTTGGCAGACCAGAAATAAAAAACATGCAAATGTAATTACTCTCTCAAATGTCGAGAGTAAATTTTTCTCGTATCTACAATAGCAAGAAATAAAGCAACAAAGAATAAGAACAGCACTTAGTATTTGGTGGTACATAGTAAGTAAATTGAACCAATCGGTATTAAAGTTCATTTTTCATTAAATCGAATATCGTCTGTTCCTTGAATTTAAGTTCGTCTGTTCCATGAATCAAAGTGTGTCTGTTTCTTGAATCGAAATTCATTTGTTCATACATCGAACTGAACGAGACTAAAAAACAAATTTGAAAATGTTGTCATATACATCTTACAGCATAACTTCCTGTATATATTCGTATAAACTTTATACAATATAAAAGTTTAATAATGCTGACTTTTAACGGTTTATATGGACAAAAATAACGATTGAAATCGAACTCTGTTCCATTTATCTAGGTTCGTCTGTTCCTTGAATGGAAATTCATCTGTTTATATGTCGAACTGATTCTGGGTCTAAACACATTTGAAAATATTGTCACATTATTAACTCTGTCTTAAAATGCTGACATGTGTTGTTCATTTGAATAGAAATAACGATGAAAATCAAAATCCAATATCCAGAGCTAATGTAATGTGACTCAATTTCTATTATGTATATTAACTTGAAATAAATCACATTTAAATAATATGTCAACTTTAAAGACAGAAATGACATTTGAAAAACTTTTCTCTGATTTATCTCTTGAGAACTGTGCAGTTTTGATATGAACATTTTTTGTTGTGCACTACTTTTATTTCAACTTAGTAACTGTACTTTAATGAAAGAAAGATACTTACATAAAATAAAGATAGATAGCTTTACACTTGCATTTTAATAAGATGTATGATTATGAGATTCTTTTTTGTCAGTTAAAAATTAGTCAGTTCTGTTAAAATAGTCCTTATCTTTTTATTGAAAAGTTTCTTCAAGAAGTACATTTAGTCCCAGTGTCAAATTCTACGCAAAATATCGATGACAGATAATTTCAAAATTCACTCAAGGGAGCAACAACCTATTCCTTGAAAGTTCCCAGAATAGCTGGAAGTAATCTTACACAATATGGTATGAGGTGACGTTTTAACAGAACTGGATCAATATCCTTCCTCACGGTTTGCTAACATTGTACTAACCTACAAACTGAGGGCACCTTGCTACCTTTTTGATAAAAACGTCTCGTTAGTACAAAATCTGTTGCTTTCAGGTTTGTCACTAAAAAAGCGAGGTAATACCAAAGACGAAAACAAGAGTGTTGCCATTTAGTGTTCCATTATAATAAGAGACGTTTAACATTATCAGAACAAACATTTCATGTTCTGTCTTTAAACTTTGAGTTGTCAGATACTTCTGTCATGACTTTGGAATGTTTGAATTTGTAGAAGAAATCAAAAATAACTATAGATGTCAGATGATGAAGACAAAATATTTCTTTAAAATGAATACATTTGTAATATGGGATATATTTTTATTTGCAAATATCTGTTTGTTCTTGCTGATATTGTAAACTTTTGGTGACAAACTATTGGAAAATTTATTTCAGGAGCTTGTGAGTTTCATACGTTTGGTGACTGGGTATTGAGGGAGAGGTTACATTGCACAATCAAATAACAGTCTTATAATTACATATTAAATTCAAATAGTAGGCGATAGTTTAAGCTGCTGATAATATGTAACGTTACCAAGATTGATTGACATTATATTTCGAAATGACTTTTTTAGATAAAATTCACACATAAGCGGCAAAAGTTTCCTGGAGTGATATCATGTAAACGGAGTTGATTGATCGAGCCGAATCTTATTAAGATGACTCTTAGAAGAACAAAAACTCTAGATATTAGAATTATTGTTTTTTGTCGTATGCAATTATGCAGACCATAGATCATCTTTTTAAACAAAGATTACACTGATAAACAATGGGTATCGGTTTCTGCTAAACAATTAGTATGTATCTGTATAGCATTTCCTGACTTGAGAAGTTTCCATATTTGAGAAGTGCTTTAATAGCTTCATTCGTTTTCATTAGAACAAAGCATAGTTTGTACGTTCATTTTACCCTTCATACTTGTTGCATTATTTATTTCGCTGTATATCTTAATGCTTCTTCGCACGATCAGAGAGTTTGATCTAAATCTTTCATTTTAAATCAAAACTGATCTCTCATTTATGCAGACATTGCATTATTTAGAACCAATGAATTCCAATGTATCCAATTGAATATCGGTGCATTTTAGTTGTAAAACTTCTCAGGTAAGTAAACTTCATTTGTAACTAGACAGGAAGCTTTTTAATGAATTATTTCGGAATCATCTTCTCTGAAATTTAATAACTTAGAAAAAAAGTTAAAAGGACTTTTGAAGAATTATTTCAAAGGAACCATATTGATCAATAGAGAAAAGCGTGGAATAGTTAAGGTGTTTCGGTATATTTTATTGCCGAAAAAGTAACTCAGTTTACTATGCTTTAGTTAATATTTAGGGCTTGAAGTACGCATCGCAATGGTACCCATTGTAAATGTACTGGATTGCGTATCTGTCGACTTAACTAAATAAAGTCTTTCCCAATGTACAAGCGAACAGAAAAATGTATTATGTTAAAGGAACAACTCATCAATTACCTGCATAAATGTTTGCATAAAACTTGATACAGTATTTTAGTGAACGATATACTTTACTTCGTATATATAGTTAGTCCATTAAATAAACCCAAGAAATTGACATATTTACATCTAAATAAGGAAAATAAATTTACATGTAATCAGTCATTATTTTGATACACAAAAATACTTGTATCAACTCCCACATGTATAACACGTTTTCTACACAACATACCGACAAAACATAATTCCACATATCACTCAAGGGAGCAACACTTATCGCCGAGGCAGCTTCAAGAATTACGACAAATGGTCTGAAACATTGTGGCAGAGGTTGACATTTAAACAAAATCGAATCAGTACAATCAATAAAATATTTGTCTTCAACGCCTTACCAATACACTGTTCTAACACGTAACTTCGTGAAATTTCTTGGTGCTTTGTTTTATCAAAAAAAACTTTATTTTAGTTCAACTTTGTTGCTATGATCTATAGTTGACTCTTCTCTGTAACCCATTCTAAAGCTTAAGAAAACAACAGTGGTCTAAATACAAAAAATATTTCAGGAACTGTCAAGTTACGAGCATAATTCTCATGTATAATGCATTCAACATGTACCTCATACCGGCCAGATGTTTATCCTTACGAGATGTAAGGGATATAAAATACATTTCAAAGCTTGTTGTGCTTTTGCTACATGAACATGAGCAATTATGTAAGATGACGTCTTGTACCAAAATACTAAAGTTAAAAATGTAATTTGCGCGACTTCTTTTAAATCATGCATTTTTCCACAATTAAAAGGACATTGCAAGGTTATACTGAAGACGAAACAAAATTCTTGCTAAATTGTTTTATTCTATTTTCAGAGCAGACCTGTCAGATTATTTAAACAGGATGATACAAAAATGTTTCTTTTAATTGTGCAAATACATGATTTTTTTTATTTAAAGATATGTGCAGGTATCAAAATGCCTAAATAGATAAATTACGTTGTACATGCAAGAATCTACACTGTAATTAACCATTTCACATAGTGTCAAGGAGATAAAACAAATCTTGGTAATCAGTTTTTTTTTAATTTGTAAATACCTGCTTAGATTTCCGTGTGACTCAATATATAAAAACGTTTGTGCCAATTTATCGGAAAATGTATTTCAAAAACGTTTGGGTGTCGTACTGTCTGTGCTTTGATATTGCCTTTTGACATGTATATAAAACTTACTACAATGCTACTAAAAACTTTTCATTAAATTATGAAATAAAACCAAAAGTTAATGTCAAGATAAATAAAGAATAAAAAGGTACTTCTATAGGAGGCTGTAACAAACATCAGAGAGTGGCTTACAAAAAAGTATTAAAGAATCAAGCGTAACCTAAATATGAAATACCTCTGTCAGAAAAACAATATAAAATTCGTCTGCGTTTTGACAGAAGAAATGGCACTATTTCACACAGTCTGTAATTACGAAGATCATTTCCGCTTTCTCAGCTCTTAGTAAGGAAGTTTAGAAAACATAATAATGATGCATTCTCGCTTTTATAACAAGACCTGCGCATTTGTTTATGATTTTCTGACGTTCGTTATAAATCAGAGTCTAAATATAACCTACTGAAATCTCTGAGACACAACTGTTGACCTAAATATGACGATTACTGATTATAATACTCCAAATATATCACTGTCCAAATAAAATCTAACCATAAGACGCTCCTTTTATTATTTTTTCACCTTGATACAATTCATATGTATACGGTTGACAAGTACAAATAAGTAATGAACCATTAATATTTTTTAAATGTGGTTACAGTCTGTTTTACTATTCAAAGATAAATTGGTACGTCAAATTGAAATGCAAAATTACAGTGACGTTTGGAATTGCAGCGTTCAAAACAGAATCACTGGAAAAGAGTTCTTGACTAAGTCAGATGTTTCAGTTTCAAAGTTATTGTTTCTGAACTGCATTGTAAGAATTTTTGAAATCTGATAAATTCCATTCCGTTTGAATGACAGACACTGTACTATCATTTCACAAACCTTCAACATGTTGCATTTAGTTTACCAGTACACCAATGTGATAATAACAGGATAATAATAGATAGTAGGAAAAATATTCTGAAAGTATATTCACAAACAGATTAAGAAATCCCCATAACCGTTGTCGAATAGCCTTTGACTTACAAAGCAATACAAATTTATTATGTTTGTGCGCTTGTTTAAACCCCACTACATCGAACTGATTCTCAAGCCAAACGGACTCAGACTGTGTGCAAACAAAGTCGACATAGAAGCAACATTTTACAGTGAACAGGAAACTGACGCGGTGAGGTTGGACTTCAGTTGGCAGTTCGTGTGCACACCAACCGGTCCGTCTGTAGCTCGTGCGACCCATTCATACACAGACCTAATTCCACCCCATTACTTTCTTACTGCGACGTTGTTCAGTCTAAATACGATCGAAACAAAACAAGTTCTGAACAAGTTTGCAATGCGTTTCTAAACAGTCGCAGAGGGTTCTCAATACCTGCTCGTTTGGAGTATGTTTATCGTAAGTTGTAACAACGTCCACTCCCTCTGCAGTAAAATCAGAATTGTTAGGGTATAAATACAAGCCGTTTTCTCACTTCTTCATTATATGGCTAGAAGATTATTACAGTCTGTTGCTGACTTCAAGATTTTAGTACAAATTGCACGGATTCTTCCAGCTCCTAACATGTTGAATGTTGGTTTCATGTATTTTTGCTGGATGCAGGAGATGGTAGAGCAAGAGAAAAGACAGAGAAGGCCAAGAACAAAAGCCGTTGGGCGAGGAATTGGCCAATGAGGACGCAGTAACTTACAGGTGAACTGAACGGGCTTCAATTGAGCAGGAGCTTTGGGATCTTGCGGTAGTGGTTGGTTTAACATGCCGTTTCTTCTGTCTTTACTCTTCTATGGGGGCATGATGGTCCACAGTTTGAAGTGGCGAACGTGATTGTGGTTTTGCAGAAACGTGCTGAGTATTCAACCTCAGTCAAAATACTGGAAATGAGCATTTTATCAACTCTCCATCTAGCACGGAAAAATATACATATTCATTTACTATCAATGTGTCAAACTGTCACTTCCAAGTCCTACTCAGAAGTTTCTGAAGTAGTGTTGAGAAAACACTAGAAGATTTGTGTCGTAGGCTAGCACTGGAAAATGTCCCTCTTCTACATGATAACGTCCCCTTCCGTATTACTTTTTCTAGTTGGATAATCATCGCCGTTCCTGGACGGCGATATATACAATTAACAAGATTTGAACAGTTTTGCCTGTACACCGCCTGCCTTTAGCCAATCAAAGCGAATAATTTCATATCACATGATAACAAAATGGACGGAAATCTTCAACAAGGGATGCGTAATTGGACTCGCCCAACCGCCATGTTTGTCGGGTTACTTATTCTTACAACTGAAAAATACCATCATCAATGTAGGAACTCTACACCAGTCTTCATGCTTTTGCAGGATAACCAGGGTAATCGCAATATTTTTTGCTACATGTCATTTCTAACTAGAGAATGTAGTCTTAATAAGAGTATGTTATGTTTGTTTTTTCCACAACTTGCACTTAAAGAAAAAAAGTAAATGCTTGCTTCCGGGCGATTCTAATCAGGATACAAACTCCCCGCAGCGGTTACTTCCCCTGATCAGTACAGTAAAAGTAGCAAAGCGTGACGTACCCGGTGCGAGGAGCTTCATCAGGATATATCGGTGTTTTATATATGATTGTTTAGGGTCAGGGCAATATTGTATTTTTTACCTAAAATTTATTCTGTTTAAATTGTACATGTTATATTCTTGTGATATTGAAGATTAGTATCTAGCTTTTGTTAAGTATACATTTTTTTAGTAATAGATAAAGTAAAAAAAACTTCGCAAATAGCTAATTTATTATGCGTGGACTGGTTTACAACAAAGCAATATTTACAAGGTTTTTAATGCTGCAAATTCAAACATGATGTATAAAGGTATTGGCATGCTTTTCGTAAAGAATTTAGCCAAATCATCCGCTTTCAAAATTAGCCCAGCTACAATAAAAACTACAATGTATACTTCATCTACTTTATTATTTCTGTGTGAAAATTATCAAATATAACTTCGCTTTTCACTGCAAAGCATGTTATAACATTATCAAATCACTGAATAACGAACATGAAATACATTCATCTGTGGATAAAACGTCATACATGGCTGAACGGCGATTTCAAGCATTTTTGGAAATGCTAATACTTGTTAAGTTACTCGAATTGAACTTGCTATCACAACCTCATCCTCACACATTAATCTCGGTCGACTTTGATTTCCATTATTACCAGACACATGAGACAAGGCACATGCCTGCTTTAATGATGGTACGCAAAAGCTACCATGAAGATAATTCAAAGGCAAAGACGTAGGCAGTGTATACTTGGAAGAAAGTCAAAGGCAGTTTTAAAGATATTTTTGTAGAGCAAACAAAGTTTCAGATACTCTCTGTCTGAAAGACAATTGCGGTGTTCTAAGAAATCGGTTTTTTTACTTAACTTTTACGAGAAAAAAAACAAGCTTTTCCGTTGCCTATTCAAAGAACTGTATTTTGTCAGTATATACATTGTTAGATGATGTCAGTTTTACTAGAAAGCTTTAAATTCCAGAGAGCTCTTGTATAACCCGTGTCTTGCTATTGTCAAACGTCAAAAGAATTGCCGTCTTTTGTCATTGTCAATTTTTATTTTACCGTTTCTGTGCCATCATACAACCAGAAACTGGCTTTATATGTCAATGTTCTAAGTCGTCAGGCTGATTAAATGCTTTGAGTCGAGTAATTCAGTACGTCTGATAAACAGGAAATATAATGAAGGTACTGAAAACGAAAAAATGAAAAGCACTTACGCTTTCCATCAAAATGTTTGAATTAATCCTTAACGTAAAGGTAATGTAGTAAAGAAAATTATTCTGTTTACGGCTAAAATCAAACGATTAGGTTCTATTGATCTCTCATTAACATGATACTTGCAGGCTTGTAGGCAATTAACTACCTCTCGATAATCAATCATTAATGTGTCTTTTAAAACATGTATAGCTTAAGACTGTATTTAGCCGTATTCTGTAATTTTCACTTCTTACTGGATAAAGTTATATTTCTTCTACAAATTATAAAATCGCCTTGGAAACAAGAAGTAAAATATAAACTCAGAGATGAAGATGAAACTTCTACAAATCTGAACTACTTTCTAAATCAATATACGATTAATACTTCTTTTATTGTGATTACGGTTTGCCTCTACAGAATAAAAAATGCTTTAAATGATCATCTTTTTCTTTCTGTACGCTGTCGCTTTACCCCCAAACGGTGTAAAAGTAGTTCTTGAGACAGGAAGAAATGAAAGGAAATACACTGATCACATCACAAGAGATTAGCGAGGAAGAATTACCAGACAAATTGTCTGCATACTTGCGAGAGAACTGAATTGTGCCACGCCGTCTGCAATAATGAAGATCAATAAGTTTTCACTTAGATATGCTCTGCTTTTGCAAGGAAATGGCTTTACGACTGTTGATGCATTTGTTGTAATTCAATTGTTGATGATACATTCTCATTCAACCAAATAAAACTTTAAATAAATCGAAATAATCTATAAAAGAGATGCTTCTTCAGATGTATCCACCTTTCTATCGGGCATCCCTACAAATTATTGTAAATATACCTTCTCCGCTACTGCATTTCTTTTGTTATCATGCACCGTGTCATTTGTCATTTCTTAATAACCCTTAATGGAATATGGTTTATTCCTTGGCTTACTGAAACAAAACTTTTCCGAAAAAGCTGGTTAATACAAGAAAAGACAAAACAGACACTAACACTGAAGTGGGACAGAATGTTAGAATTTAGGCAATGGTTTTCAGTTCATTTCCAACTCTCAACTTTCGCGTCATTGTTGTTTGTAATTTGATGGAAGAAATAAAGAGAAGGTATTGATATCTTTCGGTCAGTGGCATCTGATTCTTCATTAGGATGATTTTCGTCGTAATTTGGAATGTTTCTATGCTCAGCTGGTGATTCGATAAGAATTCAAGTGTAAGATTAGATAAGATTCACAGGAGATAATGATAGAGTGTCTAAACCCTGATCTATACTTTTTAAAACATTTGAAAAAAAAATGAGAATAGCTGGTATGAAATGGAATTCAGCACGCTACTTTTCAACAATTAGCATCAAATAAATTGTCCACTGAAAAAATAAGGTCTAATAAATGTAAAACATCTACGGTGTTCATATTGTCGAGTTGTAAAATATGTTACAAAATGACAAGATAACGGATACAATTGATAAATACGGGGCCTAGTTTCCTTTAAAATCTTGATTTCTCTGAGACAAATATACTTTACTGATTCATAACATTTTATATATTTCATTGGTAATATACCAGTATTTGACTGACAGCAACAAGCAGAAATCTCTTTCAACAGAATGAATGGTTCTGTATTTTTTTTTTCTTTTTCAAGTAGATGCGTTTTGATTATAGGTTCTCTGTACAAAATGTTTTCCTTTTACCAGACACCCATATCACTACTATAAAATCGTATTGATTCTTCATAAATATATCTGTAAGTAATCGTTTGGCAATATTCCCAATCTTCTTCATGACTAGGTAACAGTGCAGGAAAGAAATTGTTAACGGTTTTCCAAAGCATATAAAAAAAGCTGAAACTGACTTAAATATATATCTGTTCTAATAGTTCTAAAATAACTGTCCTACGATTATTGATCTAAGCCTTTAAAGAGGGCTTTGCTACAAACATGCTTAAGATTAGGACACGCAGATGAAAATCTTCCTAAATTGATAACTGCTAATACAATGGTTGGTTTTATCCGCAATGTTATGGCTGTTTATGCTATATCACTAAAGATATATATGGCAATTAAGGGTAAACGGTTAGACTGCTCAATATTTCAAGGAGAAATTATACAACATCTTGTATTTTTAAGCTTAACTGTCCATTGTAACATATCAAGCCTTTACTTAAACATAATTGCTACAGTAAACTGTTTGCTGCATGAATTATTATAAGCACAATCTACAAAAAACTGGTCAGAAGAAAATTTTGAATTCGCCTTTACCAATATCATTCCTGGTTACATGTGTCTGATGCAGTCCCTATTCAAACACGTGACAAACTACAGCGAATGAGAAATAACCAAGTTGCAAGTATTGCGTCAATGCCAGTATAAATTCCCTTTTTCTTTAATCAGTGTTTGTTCTAAGTTATTAAAACCAAACCATCAATTTAAAAGACAATCTATTCACGAACGTTTTGCCTTCAACGATAGTAATGATTTTTTTTTCAGATACAATTCTTAGCTTCACTTTTTCTATCATTATTGTTTGTTTAACGTGGATGTTAGCGGTCATCATGTCAGCATGGTCAACCTCCACACAATCATTAGTGCATGTAAACGAGTTGTTGGATATACAAACTTAATTTTAGCTAATGTTTACATGTACCATAGAAAATTAAAACCATTAGTCTTAATTATCAATACGAACCAATACGAACCCATCAACTTCAAGTTTTGTATCATTGATTTTTATCATCAAAACAAATATTGAATAGGCAGTAATTACCCATTCAGTTAATGATTGCACTTGACGGCTCCGCAAAATCGTTAGAATACTAGTTGTTTAACAATTATAGCAAAGTCCTGCGTCGTCGCCTTCTCTTCCTTAAATAAATGTACAGACTGTAGTTTAAACAAATGTAACAATTGCTGCGTAGATTTTGAGTTAGGATTTATATATTTTCTTCTATCCATTAGTTTTAAATCAAACTATAGAAGAACCTTTTATTCTCTATGGCGATTGCTCCCCCCTGTTAAGAGCTGTTTTGACTTTGAATATATTGTTTAAAATAATACAAAGACAAAACCGTTACGCTACGCTCAGTAACTAATCTTATCCTGTAAGGGGAGATCACTGCGTGGGAGATTGAAAACCGTTAAGCTGTCGATTTTTGTATCGTAAACATCGATCACAATATTTATCGTCTAAAAATAAAGTTTGAACATGTGACTGTCATGTTTATTAATAGTATCATTCATAAGTAGTGCCTCTTAGGATTAATTCAATTGTCGTCTTTGTTCTCAAGGTAGGAAGTTGAAATTGTTTTGCTGATGATTTTTTCCGGGTGTATTTCGTCTGACAAACTTAAATACATGTGTATATTTAATGTATACACCAATAATATAAGTTTTATTTTTATGTGTGTTTACTTAATACCATACATGTGTACTTTGTTAATGTACAACGCTCTAATATTAACACACGTGATATTTTGTTGTCAGTCTAAGCGTTGTGTAAATGTTGTATTTTATGTATATAAATCTAAATAAGCTAGTAAAAATGTATATCAGGTAAACTGCAGTAATATGTCTTTATTTAGAGTTTATATTGTGTGTAGCGATTTATTACAACAACAACAACAACAACAACAAACATCTTTATTACTCAGAGCTACAATAAAGAGCTATATGAGAATACAAAACATAATCTATGACATCAGATAATGTGCCTGGCTGTGCAATATCAATGTCGTTTAAGCTTCTCTTATGAGGTAAGAACATAGCACAGCGCGGCTCATTATCCAATACAAATGGGAACTTTTACTGTCGGGCTAAAGACCAGGGGAATCAGTTTTGAGCATATGTTCATCTTTAAATTATAAATCATTTTAAAAATATTTGACGATCAAATAGTACGTACTAAAATGGGACAAACATTGGGTGAGTAGGTGTGGGGTGTTATTATCGGCTTATTTAACTTAAGATTTACTTTATGGTTTGTTTTAGTAAAATTTTATTTATACTCATCTTCTGTAGTCTCGGCTTTATTATTAATTGGTGGCTTCTCTTGTACAGATGTCATTACACCAGAAGTCAAAATCTTTAAAACGACCTTGAAACTGGGATTTCTAATATATTATATCTTTTTGGCTTGGTCCATGTTTGAATTAAGGTTAAAAAAATCATAGTGGCTAACCACTGAATGAAACAGGAAGACCCAGAAAAAGAACAACACCTATTAAGTCTGTTAGCCGCCTAATATTTCTCGATCTCAATCATTTTTTGTGAGGTAATCACTACGTTTGACTTGAAATTAATCATAGCAGTATATATTTTATATATACCTATATGCATTATCATGGATATTTTGACATCCCGCTTCAGGTTAAAGTTGTTAAAAATATACCATGCGTCATCATTTAACATTTTTAACGTGTATTGGTTTTTACGTTATAAATATGCACATCTCAGTTGACAAATATTTTCAAAAACAATATGTCGTTGCTACTGAATTCAAATATCACCCATTTTATGCTCTGTTGATTGCAGAAACAGCATGCAAAGGCCAGAAACCATACAGACCTCCCAACGTCTGTCGTTAAAACTGTCCGAAGTTCTAGAAGATTTGGGTGTTAATGATACCGTTGTCAAGATGAGACGTAAGACATATTTGGTGAGGGAGTCGCTTGCTACGCATTACATTAATTTAGAAGAGGGAAATAAGAGAATGTATCATTTTGGAAGTCAGTCGGAGGGTACGACAACTCCAGGCCTACACTCAGATTTAGACAGCCTTTTGTGTTCTCAAGAAGTTAATATAATACAAACTAACCATGACTGGAAACCAGGAATGGTCAATTTTCTAGTAGTCCAAGATAGTACAACTTCTCCTGGTTATTGTCTTTTACAAGAGATTAACAGAGACAATGCGATACCGACTCACGACATACCCGACAGTGTTCTAGTTAAAGATGCTAAAGGGAGAGTTTTGCACAAGAACTCTATTATGCGCGCGGATGCGGCTCAAGGACAGGAGATACATGGGCCCGCTGTTATGAGTAAAGGAATACCCGCCATAGAAACAGACGATGAAGGGGTGTATGCTTATCATTGTAAAACATGGCCGCATGAATCACGTGACTGGGTATTCAGTATGGAAAATTGTTGCTGGCCAACCAAGGAGCTTATAAAGCGTTCAGAGGACACCGGTTTTTTTGTTGTTCCAGTTGCCAGTAAACTTGGAGAGATGAAAGATTTGGAATGGAGACTTTCTACATCATTAGCCGAGAGGATTTTGATGTTCAGTTTGAATATTACTCAAATTCAGTGTTATGTTTTGTTGAAGATGATAATGAAGTCATTTGTATACCCCGTAACAGGCGAATCAATTTCAAGTTTTATTTGTAAAACTACATTGTTTCACTGTATAAATAAATCGTATTCAGACATGTGGAACAGAGAACGTCTAGTAGAGTGTTTGTTATTTTGTTTGGATATGATGCGAGAATATGTAAATGCGGGAAACTGTCCGCATTCATGTCTCACAGAAACAACCTCTTATCTGGTCGTTATTCGAATGAAACAAAACGTGTGTTGACTGAAACATTAGGTCAGTTACTGCAGAACATAGAAAGATTTTTGCTTGAAATACCTACTGATGACCTTGGAAGAAAATTGCAAATTAAACTGAATGCACTAGAAAACTCTATTCAGACGTTTTCAGTACCCACAAGTTTTTCAGTGGCGGGTGGACTTCTTAAACAATTTGGTACATTCGTCTGCTGTATTGGTAATATGATAGACATTGATATAGGAAAGACTGCAGACGATTCTACTAATGTTGTGCGAAAATTGTTTGTTATGCTACGATATTTTGGAAAGACCACAGCCGAATCTGCAGAAGCTAAAATGGCGGAAGACATTTTATATTCAATTTTAATGGGAAAGCTAGCATGTTCGCTTGCAATCTTGAATGAGGATCAGGGCGTCGGGGCGTCTCTTACAGAGCTGTTTAATCTCTCATTTTTATACAGGGCTGACCTAGCATCAAATCAGTTAAAGTTTGCTTCTATATTTTATTCCATTGGTGACTTTACTTCATCTGCTAGTATTCTTGGACGTATTATAAAGAGCTTTCACTTTACGCTAGTAACATCCACATGTGGATGCATTCGCAGAAAATCGTCGCCAGAAGTCATAGGTCTTAATTTCATGACAACAGCCTTTGAGCAATGTGAAGTGGACATAAAAGAAGTTATAAAAACGAACGTATCCTTTTGTATACGGTTTGTTAATACAGAAGAATGGGCAGTGCCTCTAGAACTTAGACATGATTTTTTCAAGCTTATCTATGAGGACATGTGGAAAGGAAAAAAAGACATCCTCTTCCGTAAGACTTGGGCGGTAGTAGATTCACTGACGTTTTTATTCTTTATGCAATACAAAACATATGGTAAGATTGGACGACGTGACCAACAAGAATTAGCCCTACATAACCTTGAACAGGCCACGTACAAGGAGGATAATCTTGGCCACAGAGAAACAGCCTTGAATTTGCTTGGTCAGTGCATGGAGGAAGAGGGATGGCTGAATGAAGCTCTGTATTGCTACTGGTGCTCTCTTCGATTATGTCCAAAGAAAAATGCTGCGAAAGTATTAATCTGCTGTAGCTTAGCCAAAATGTTCAAAATGCTGTAAGACTTCACGACAACATTTGTTCTGTTCTCATAAAATATTAATACTCTCTCAAGTGTGTATTGGATCAGAGTCTTTAAAAGCAAATAGCTTGAACACTTTAAGTGTAGAAATTCGGACTGTTTTTTTTGTACATCAGGTGCAATTTGACAAGAAGTTGTAACACTTTGCATTTAATCTGCGAAATTACTTATTGTTGTATCCTGGATGGTTGAAAGCAAATGAATGCGTGTAAAATACACGAAACAATGACAAAACAAATATGATTGAAAAACAAATATAGAAAATAGCAAAACCTCATTTTTAATCTAAATATAAATCACTGTAGCTTATCAACAATAAATAAAAACCTAAACGGTTGTAAAGTAAAGGGAATACGCTTTTATTCGTTTCCTCCATTTGTGTGGTGTCTGATGTCATCAAAATATTTACCCGTTGTAGCTGTTCTAGATACAAGTATTTGTATTTCTCTTTTTGAGAATTGTGTGTCTTGCTGCCTTCGGTTCAAGTAACCAGCTCCAGCAAAATATTCAGTTACTTAAATTTTCGGGAACAGCGCAAGAAACACTCAGCGTCTTTGTTTTACAGGCTCTGATCTATAGTTTGACCTTAAGGTGTTTCCTCGTTATCCTATAGTTTGCCCTCGATTTAAACTGTTTGCTCAGTTTTCTATGGTTTGTCCTCGATTTAAAGTGTTTGCTCAGTATCCTATAGTTTGCCCTCGATATAAGGTGTTTCTTCGTTTTCTATTGTTTGTCCTCGATTTAAAGTGTTTGCTCAGTATTCTATAGTTTGACCTCGATTTAATGTGTTTCCTCGTTTTCTATATTTTGCCCTCGATTTAAATTGTTTGCTAAGTATTCTATAGTTTGACCTCGATTTAAGGTGTTTCCTCGTTATTCTATTGTTTGCCCTCGATTTAAAATGTTTGCTCAGTATTCAATTATTTTTTCCTCGATTTAAGATGTTTCCTCGGTATTCTAGAGTTTGACTTCTATTTAAGGTGCTTAATCATGTCGGTATTCTATAGTTCTGCCTCGATTTCAGGGGTTTCATTGGTATTTTATAGTTTGACCTCGAAAAAAGGTATTTCCTCGGTATTTTTTGGTTGGGCCACGATTTAAGGTACTTACTCGGCATTTTAGGGTTGGGCCTCGATATAGGTGTTTACTCGGCATTCTATGGTATGGCCTCGACTTTGTCCTCGGTATTATACTGTACTCCTGTTGTCAGTTTTGTTTAAAAAAACATATATGACGATAATAAGTCCTTTAACAAAAGGAAAAGTATTTTAAAGAACAATATGAAGATATTGATCTACATATCGATGTTTTGTACAGTCACGAAATCCAAGATTGTTAAGTAATAAATATATTGTGAACGTTAAAAAAACGAATGTGTAAGATATTTAATTATTTGATAGTTTTAAAATCCATGAATATTTACCTATTTACCAGTAATCCACTGTAAATATTTTTAAATGAAAAGTGTATATGTTTTCCCGGAATAGGGTATGTGTACCTGTATCTCTTTCAAACTTATTAAGAACATATTCTAAAAAAGTTTGATGAAGTGGGGTCACGAACTACCCTTTTCGAAAAACGAGTATATCTTTGAGGTATACGGAATGTTACGGTTATGTACGGGTTATGTACGGGAGTTAATTATCGACCGGAAATATAGGCGAACAGGATTTAACAAGGACCAAGTTGATAAACAAGAAGTTGTCAAATGGAAATTTGATAAGACTGCAAAACTAAGAGCTTGTCAACGCGAGTCTGTGACATGAAGCGAATAGCAGTTACTCTACCCAACCTGTTGCGCAGGAAAGCTTTCAAATCTATTCTGAAGAATGATGCAAAAACATCTCAATTTTTGCAAAGAGGAAGATCATTTTCTGTAAACTCAGATAAAAAGCCAGTTTCAACTACACCTTTTCCAGAGTTCGACAGTAGTTTTAAGACGCACGATGAGTTATATCGATTTAGTTTGAAGTCACCAGACTTTTTCTGGGGCACGCTTGCAAGGTCACGACTTGATTGGTTTGAAGACTTCAGCCAAGTGAAGGATTGTGACCTGTCAAGGGGTCATATTAGATGGTTTCTTGATGGAAAAATAAATGTCTCAGGTAATTTAAAGTAGAAAAATACATCCATGCTGTAGTGAACCAATAACTGCAGTGTTGAAAAAATCCATGCACAGGTCTGTAAACCAGGGGTCATGAGTTCAGTCCTCAATGGGGGCTCCAAATGTAAACCAAGGGAGTATTTTAGTAAAGAATATCAAACGAATGGTCACTTCAAATTCTTGCACTGGTAAAGTCATCACATGTTATATCAAAGTTTATCAACAGCATTACTTCAACTTAATACTGCCAAAAGTCAATACTGACTATACTAGGCAGGCGCATGTCAGGAACATTTAAAATTGTAAAAGTTAATAACAAAGAAAACAAGATTTAACTGAAGATCTTACTTAAACATTTATTTTAAGTACTTTAAAATCTATAAAACTTGTTTAGTCCACTGATAAAAGCTGGCACAGTTGGGGTAGCCTTAATCTCGGTCGGTAATTCGTTCCAGAGTCGTATAGTCCTTGCGAAGAATGAGTTCATGTGATGTTGTGTTTTTGATTGTGGAATGAGGAATTTGCTGTTTCTTGTGTTTGTAAGGTGATTGTGATCAACATTGACCTGATTGTTTTTTATTTTGTGTAGCATGACCAGGCTGGCATGGTTTCGCCTTTGTTCTAAAGTTGACCATTTTAGTTCTTTGATCATGTTTGTTACACTGCTTGTATAGTGGTAATCATTATGAACGTACCTTGCAGCTGACCTCTGGACCATTTCTATTCTGTGTGTGAGATATTTTTGCCATGGATGCCATATGGTTGAGCAGTATTCAACCTGTGGTCTTACATATGTTTTGTATGCTGCTTCTTTGAGTTGTTTGTTTTGTGTTTTGACGTTTCGTTTGATGAACCTTAAGCTGTGTTTGCGTTACGGTTGTATTTACGTCCTGTAAGTACACAAAAAGAACACACACACGAGTTACAAATAATTTCTAACTATTACATGTGCAACAGACTAAAATAGGTGAATATGCATTTATCATCTCTTAAATATATAATGCTTTCATCTCTTAGAACTTTTATATAGTATTTACAAATAAAAGAAATATGAACCTAAGAGCACAATCTCACATGAAAACAGATGAACTGGTTTCAACTGTATGTCCAAATTATAATTACAGAAAATACAATACAAAACATAAAATACCCACAAAGGATAAGCTCCTAATGACTTCTTTCACACAACAAGTTTTAGATTTTCTCTGTTCTCTTTCCATGTCTACACACTGTGACTGCATGCCATACTGTAATAAAATTGTAATGTGAAAGTAAAAAGTGACATTCCAGTGCAATTTGAAATCAATTGATAGCCTGAATTTAATTCCGAAATGAAGTATTAAATATAACTTGACTGTTCAAATTAGAGCAACAAAATCAAAGATAAAACACCGAAGAAACAATTCAGACAGAAGTAAACTTCAAACCTGAATTTTCTGCTGCCATAATGCAGATTTATCCAACTACTTCCCCAAACAGTGAATATGTCTTCAGCAAGAACTGGAAAGTAAATGAACAGCAGTATGAAACCACTATGTATATACACCAACCAGAGGTGGAAGACAGAAGCTTGTTGCAGTAGCCTTCATTTCAAATGTTTTACACAATTTAAGATATTGCAACTACAAAATTAGCACAATATAATATTGGATAAGATTGTCAAATATGTTTGACTAGTCTTTGCCACCCAGCTGTTGTTGTTTCATAATGAACATTTATTACAGTTAACTGTATAGACAGACATGCAGAAAAGAATCCTGATAGAACTGCACTCATCTGGGAAAAAGATGAACCTGGCACTCAGGAGTATGTGTCTTACAGGCAAGTGCCCATACAAATCATGCTGATCTTCCTTTTTTATCCTTTTATTTCTCTTTAGATGATTCTTAATTGTATCAGGGTGAATTAGTATTGTGAAGTCGAATTGAATGGGAGAGAGCATTTTTGATTTATTATCGGAAAATATTTGAAATGTTATAAACATAGAGAAACTGGAAACACTGTCAGAAGTCTTGTACATTTTAAGAAGTCTTGTACACTTACACCCTCGTGTGTCAGTATTATCACAACAGATTCTGTTTGGATGCATGTTAAAACTAATGGTATAATACTGAATCACATATTTATTGGGTTATTTGATGCATTTATAATGTTAAATATACTTCTGTTAAAACAGATTCCCTCAAAGAGTAACTTCACTTACCACTTGGCAACATTGATTCTCAGAAATGAAAATCGATTTTCGCTGATATAACATGACTGCCAACAATTATTTGATTTAAATCAATTATCGTTATATCACTAGGGTTGATAAACTAGCTCAATCCAAGATCTTTCCATTGTCAGGATGAATGCTTCAAGAAACGAATTCCTAAATTATTTAAGTTTTTTCCAGAAGTTTTTATTTTTTTATTTTCCACAAATATTTAAGTTAAGGTTCTTCATATGGTGGGTGCAAGATGCATAGGAGTTCCATTTCATTAGCTCAGTATCTTCTTTTTTTTTCAGAGAGTTGCTACAGCTGGTATGCAAAATGTCAAATGTGCTAGAGAGTCATGGGGTAAAGAGAGGGGACAGGGTGGCCATATATCTGCCACAGTCACCAGTAGCTGTTGCTGCCATGCTGGCTTGTGCACGTATAGGTGCCATACACAATGTCGTATTTGCAGGTTTCAGTGCCGAAGCTCTTGCTGGAAGAATCATTGATGGTTGTTTTGTTATTCTTTTAAACATATATCTGTTGCATACAATTCATAAAAAAACTAAAGCAAATACCAGTTATCTTTGATGAATGCTTGTTAGAGTCATTCAGGTAAAACATTATATCCCTTTCCAGGAAGGCAAAGCAAAGAAATGCTTTTTGGGGTGGTGTTTTTTATAAGGGGATTTTTCCTTGTTAGATAAATTTCTAAACAGGCTTGGCAATTTTTGAAAGTGCCTTTCTGGGATGAGATATATGTTTAACTAGAATGACCCTTAAGGATGAACAAAATACATGCATTAAAAAAGGGCAAGTGACTGATAGAAAATTTTTGCAGATGTTATAATTTCTATCCAATGTTTATAAAGATTAATATCAGAGATGTATTTCATAATTAAGAAACAGTGCACTGTTTCAAGCTAAATGGAAGTGTATGTCACAAACAGATTTCATTCTTATATAGGGCAAAGGTTAGAATCTGAGCCATAGACATTCTGTTACGGCTTGCCAGAAAGTAAGGCTAAATTTATCTTTAATTGCCTGATGGTCACTTAGAAAGTCAAAACTAGGCAAGTAATGATAACATAAAGGTTTTCAGAACTGGTCTTTTCAGTACAGGCAAAAATATATTGAATAAACACTTTACCTTACAGCACAGGCAGAGACTGTGATAACAGCAGACCAAGGAGTGAGAGGAGGGAAAATCATTGAGCTGAAACATGTGGTTGATGAGGCATTAAAGACCTGTGCTTGTGTGAAACGTGTTTTTGTGTATCAAAGAACAGGAGCTGATGTACCAATGGGACAAAGAGATATAAACCTAGATAAGGTTTTAAACTTGCTTCTCATTTCAGATCAAAATTTTGCCTATTCATTTCACAGCTTTGTCTAAAATAGATATATGTTTCATTACTTTTTCTTTGAGTGAAGATTACATCAGGTTTCAGAAAAAGGTGGAGTCAGCCCTTACATAATCTTTCATTCAGGAAATAAATCTGAAATGAGCAAGTTAATTTTATTTGAATGGTTAATGGTAAAGTAAATATTCTAGAAATGATTCTGGAGTAAGCATGTTTATAAAGACAGTTTTCAACAGTAAGGAACATATATATAGAATGTATGTAAACTTATATGAAGTATCATTTAGAAGTCAGGGTTTTTATGTTACAGGAGCTAGCTAGTCAGCCAGATACCCACACTCCAGTTGTTATGGACAGTGAAGATAACCTGTTTATGTTATACACATCAGGGTCCACAGGAAAGCCAAAGGGCATTGCCCACACTCAAGCTGGTTACCTGCTTTATGCAAATCTGACCATGAAAGTAGGTGTCTTTCTTAAGTACTTTGTTTTGTTGTAAGTATACATATTTTTAGAATCTCTCAGCAGATATTATTTTGGTCATCTATTCTCTGAGACATCATTGCTGCAGAGTATGGAACATAAATATTTTGGTAAATTAAGTGAGAATGGCTGTATACTGGTATATAGAAAGTGTTTTACCAGTATGCATGCCACTAGCATTGCATTTAAAAAATTTTCATTCATATTTACATTAATAAACAATGTATGTCTGCTTTTCAGCATGTGTTTGACTACCAGGACAAAGAACTATTTGGGTGTGTTGCAGATATAGGCTGGATTACAGGTCACACGTATGTTGTGTATGGACCGCTGAGTAACGGTGCAGCCACTCTATTGTTTGAAAGCACACCTGTTTACCCTAATCCTGGCCGGTACTGGGAGACAGTGGAAAGATTGAAACTGAACCATCTCTATCTGGCACCAACTGCCTTGCGAATGTTACTCAAGTCTGGTGACTCCTGGGTTACTAAATATGATAGATCATCTCTTAAAAAACTGGGATGTGGTAATTATATTGTCTGTTTCATTTTATGATTTTGTATGTTTTTTACATTTTATTATCATTGTTTGACTTCCCAGAAACCTCATCACTGAAGCCCAGGCATTTTGATTTTTTTTTTTTTTGTAATTATATTGAAAGCTTCTTACTGTGATCAAAATCTAATCTCTTTAAATCTGGTTCAGACTTGTTTCTTAGCATAATGTCCATTATCTAGCCTGAACAGACACATTTAGCCTTTGCAGGGGTAATGAAATGATAATGACTGGTAACAGAGGCATAAGCAGTGCTGCCATCATATAAAACATTAAACTCAGGATAATCAGACACTATCCAAGATGTCATAGTTTTCTGCAGCAGTTAACTAGATTTAAATTGTAGCAGGTATGACACAGTACACATCATACACCTCTCTCTATATGAAACATATATATAAGTATAATTTCAGAAATATAAAGTACACAACTTGAAGGCAGTACAGGAATAGAAATGCATTGATGATAATTTTGTGAACTTGGGGCTGACATGATGCTGCAGGGCACAATTTTTCATTCAACATTTCTGTTAATTTCAGCTTAAAGTTACTCAAAGTTCTGCCTATTTTGTTAATTTCTAAGAAGTTTCCCCTATTGATAAAACTTTTAATATCAGAGTGAAATGGACGCTATTTGTATTACAGTTGGTGAACCTTTGAACCGGGAGGCATGGGAGTGGTATTATAAAGTGGTTGGTGAGGAAAGATGTGACATCTGTGACACATGGTGGCAGACAGGTATGGTATACTGCATCACACTAAACATGCAGTTAATTTCCACACCCCTATGAAACATATGGGACCACATAAGTCATGCTGTTGATTGTTAATGGAAAGTAGTAAGTCCATGTATGATAACAAATCTGTTTGGCATTGAAGCTCATTTATTTGATATAATACGACTGAAGGCATTTACAAATTAAATTAAGATACCATTTCAATTGTGTACATTACGATAGTTTCAGTATTATCTGTCAAAACACACTATTTTTAGAAACTGGAGGTATTGCAATCAGCCCAAGGCCCTCAGCCCCTAATGCAGTGATAAAACCTGCTATGCCCATGAGACCTTTTTTCGGTATAGAGCCAGTTCTGATGGACCCACAAAAGGTAATGCTGCTCTTATGTATTTTGATAATCTACTCATCTATGTTAGAATGTTGATTCTTTCTGGTAGAGTAAAGTGGCCTGGAACTTACATACTTCCAAGTTGAAATGATAAAGCACCTGTTTGTACCTGTTGATGTACCTGTTTTCATTATTGAAGTACTAGAGGACAGTTTCTATTAAAGGGCCTATCAGTTGGAATTTTGAATTTTGTTCATTTTCAAGAAAATTGTCCACTTATGCATCTGCAGAAATAACGTTCTATAAGGTTGCAAAGTTCTATTTTTAGAGTCAACCTCTCTTTGGTATCCCTTAATCATCAAGTCTCATGCTTAAAACATCCATTTGCAAATCACTTTCATGTGGAAAAGTTACTCAGTTAAGGCATGGTACTTTAGTAGATTTTGGTTGAAGTATGATATATGATGCTGATTATACTGATAAATAGTGTGTATGAAAGTTGGCCACACTTCAATATTTCTTGTGCTTGCAAATTGAACTGTGTCTTCTTTGTATGAGTACAAACTGTATCTTGGTTATAGGGCACTGAACTTAAAGGAGGGGGCACAAAGGGAGCACTATGTATTAGACGACCATGGCCAGGTATGGCTAGAACCATATATGGTGACCACCAAAGATTTCTTGAAACTTATTACACTGCATACCCAGGTAAGCAATAGCTCTGTTTACTTAATTATGTATATTACTCTTAACAATTTAGGGAAAACCTATATTTTACTGTATAAAAGGAGGCGGTTTACAAATAAAAGTTTCTCTATTTGAAAATCATCATCTGTAGAGAAAGAAGCACCATAAAAACAACAAAAGCACAACTATTTGGCATTAATTAATTGCAAGGCCATAGATTAATGTCATGGAGATGAAAAATGAAGTTAAGCAAAATTTCATAATAGTAACGAGTATGACCACCTCTAGCTGTCAGACAGGCCATATATCAATGTCTCATGGAATTGAACAAATGTCTTAGGACATGCTGTGGAATTATTTGCCACCCCTGTGTGAGCCAATGACAGAATTCTCAGAGATTCTGTGGAGGGGGAGTGATTTGCACTTACACACCTTTCCAGAATATTCCAAAGGTGTTCAGCTGGCACCATATCTGGGGAGTATGCTGGCCAGTCCATCTGTACAACATTGTGTTTGTGAATGAAATTGGTGACAGTGTAAGCCTGATGAGGTCTTGCATTATCATCCTATTACATAGCCTGATGGGTGAATCCTCTGAAGACAAGGGAGGATATGATGAGGTGTCAGGCTCTCATCCAGTTTTGCTGCAGACTGTTCACCTGGGTAGAAGAATGCAGTAGTCATTATGCTGCAAAGAGAACCTTTACTTATCAGTGGCCAACACAGAAGACCACTGATGATGTGCCCATTGATGATGATAAATCCTTGCTGCCCTATGGTGAGGGAGTAAAGGTGGCCTCACAGCATGACGTCTTGGATGGATGTTCTTTTTGCATAGTCCATTCCTGATTGTCATATCACTTTCGTGAGTGCAAGTAAGCAACCTGTAGTTGACCTCTGAGGTAATTGGCAGTGACAGTTCTTTGTCCACTTGCATACAAAACAAGGTGTCCTTCATCTCTCTGTTGTGGGACATGGGTGTACTGACCTTGGTTTGCTGTAAACTCTGATATAATCTGCAGATTTCTGATGCACTGACTTAAAGTCTGTTTGCATCTGATGAAGGGAAATTCTTTCCTCAAACCACCCTATGATGATAACTTGATGGCATGCTCAAGACATTTGAAATTTTGTTTAACCAACCAACTTTGCATGCAAATTATGAGACAGTGAAAAAACATGAAATCATGCTTGACATGCATAATCATTGTTTCTATGCTTCTCTGAAAAAAAATCTACAATTTCATGAAAATCACAAAATTTCACACTGAGATTTCAGGCATGGAAAGCACAGAAGTCTCAGTGTGCCTTTTGTCACACATTTGCAGACAGATTAACAAATGATCTGAATAGTAAGTGATCATTGTAAAATGACTTCAAAAGTTCCAGTACAGGAATTATTAAGTATACAACCAAATAATTTTGGTGTTCCCTAAATTGTTTGAGTAGCATAAATGCATCATAAGATAGTTACACACTCAGTTATATGGATCACTGTAAACATATTTTAAGTAATACTAACTCATCCTCACTAAATTCAAGTGATCAGCTATTTTTTTCTAAACTGTGAATGTGACAACCCAAATAATGCATTTAGACACCATTAAAGTAAGATGAATCACTGTGAGATTTTTCTGTCCTCAAATTTTTTAAGTTTTCAGAGGTAAAGTATGGAAAAATAAAGTAGGTAAGAGATAAGTAGCTCTCTAGGAATTTTTGAATTCATTCAGTATACAATTCACAGTGGAGTTAGTGGTTTATTTTTTTTACAGTTCTCCAGAGACTTGTCACAATAACATTTAAAAGGTAGGTTTTCAATGATTTCAAGAAAAAAGTGTTCCATCAGGTATGACTTGTGTGTTTGCATATATTTTTAGGTCTCTATTTCACTGGGGATGGAGCAAACAGAACACAAGATGGTTATTACCAGATAACAGGGAGGATGGACGATGTCCTTAATGTCAGTGGTCACAGGCTTGGTACAGCAGAAATCGAAGATGTTATTGTAAGTGGAGTATCTATGGCCTCAGTTTGCTTAAGCATTCTGCACATTGTATATACATCAGTGCATTGTGTGAACTGATAGACTAAGCCTTTCTTCTGAACTGTTACTATGTAGACAATGATCTGCCTCCATGTCTGTATAGTCTAAACTCTACATTATGGTCTGCACTATTTGCTTTTATAAGTTTTGATTCAATACCTTACACAGTGGTATGAGGAAATAATGGAAAGATAGACTAGAGAAAGTTTTTTTTAGAGAGGAGGGTAAGTGTTAAGCATTTCTGATTAAAAACAAAATGACATGAGCACTTCGATGGTAAACACAGAGCAGTAATAAAAAAACATGAATGTGACATGCAAGTATTTGTAACCATGGGTGAGAGAGGGGAGGCTTAGAGTTAATTATGATAAGTAGCATATATTATCTGTGTTTGAAAATAGGATGATCTAGAGGAGACAGCGGAATCTGCTGTTGTGGGCTTCCCTCATGAAATCAAAGGATGGGGTAAGTATAGATTGTTTGGAAGGGTATTTCTCAATGTGAGTTTAGAAAATAAGTCTTTTAAAAGAGTTTTTTTTTCAGCCTTAAAAATGTTCGTAAAAAAATAATGCACTGTCTAAATTATATTTGAAGTTCAGACACTGTTTTATTATAAAGTTTAAAACTGAGATTTAGAAGTACATGTATCATATGTATGAACTCTGTTTAACGCACTTCCATCTGCAACAGAAAGATGCAGAGAAGATTTTGTAGTCTGTGTGTGGGATTCGAACTCATGCCTGCTAATACAACAAGGCTTCAAACTCCAATGCTGAGGACCACTGAGCCAAAAGATTGTTTCAAGAATTGATACCCTTATACAGTAAAACTGTTGTCAGAGGTTGACTTTATACTAACTGAAACAGATGTGCACTTGATCTTAATTATCTAGTCTTAGGCTAGGGACTTAATGCCAATTTTTGTAGGTTTGGATTAAGAAACTGAAGACTCCTCTACACAGTGACTGTTTGTGACATAGGTTAAAAGATAAAATTAAATGTATTATGAAACATTTTTAGAACAGTACTGCAATTCAGCTGGTTGTTTTCATTGTCATATCATATCTTATAACTTATGTATTGGAATGGTTAGAATTTTTTTGTAAACTTTTATTGTAGGTATCTATGCCTTTGTGGTGCTGAAGGATGAAGTGAACACACCAGAAGAGGAAATGTCCAAGCAGTTAAAGACCATGGTTAAACAGAGAATATCTGCTTTTGCTCAGCCTGATATTATTATGGTTTGTGTGGCTAGTTTGTTATCTGTAACATCAATCCTTAATCTTTCAGAATATGGTTGTATTTATTTCCATATTCTTGATCTTTTTTTGACCCCGAATGGTGTACTAAAGAAGAGAACAGTAGATTTACCCTTCATACTTCTGTCCATCTGTTTTTTAGTCTGTTCATTTGAAAAAATCTAGAAACTGCAATAAATCAATGTTAAATGAAGTAGGTGTTGGGATTAAACCTGTCATGTGTCTGCTACAAAGAATCTGTGTTCATAAATGTAGCTTCATAAAAATGTTCACATAAGGTTTTTAATTTGCTCCCCATCTGTATATTCGTCTGCCATTACCAAAGCTGTAATTGGTGAACAACTACTGAATCCAAATTTATGAAACCCATATTATTGGTTGATTATATGCCAAATTCAGAATTTTTGTATTTTCTTTTTTTAATTTTGGCTAATTCATATTTGCTGTGAAAAACACTTGTAAGAACTTGCAAAGAGAGGTAAAAGTTTTTAATTCTGTTTCCAGTTTGCTCCAGGGTTGCCAAAGACACGTTCGGGAAAAATTATGCGTAGAATCCTGCGTAAAATAGCAGCTAACCAGCCAGAAGAACTTGGTGATGTCTCAACCCTGTTTGATCCCTCAATTGTTGACAGCCTGGTACAAAAGCACAATCAGTTAACTAAGAAATCATAGCTGATTATCCGAGCATGAGAGAAAATATGCATATTACATATATACAGAACTTCCATATTGCCTTATCATGCTATAAAACTAGGTGAAACCATAAAATTATCTGTGATTGGTTAGAATGGAATGAATATTTGACCAATGAAAATGCACAAATTGTATATAATGTCAGACAGTAATATTTCTTGTTAAAACTTTTTTCAACTTCTGTAACAATATTTGTAATTTCTATTCAGACACTTTATGGCTGTTGTTAAATATTATCATTTTTTAAAAAACTGTGCAAGGAAAATGTGTGAAAAGAAGGGAGATAAGTCAGTTGCATAACTGTGTTGCTGATTGTTTGTTGTATTATTGCTAGAAAGTGAGACTATGTCACCATTCCAGTATGCTGGAATATACATGTATACCTACCAGGCTGGGTATTTGAATATGAAGGCTAATTGAAAAATTATTCCATCATAGGAAAAGTTAATTAGAGCATATGAACTGTTCAGAAGTTTAGTAAAGGCATGAAAAAATGTTACATTGGGTTTGCCAAAAAAAATCCAAAATCATACTTTTAAGTTTTTAGAAGTATTTTTTCATTGTGAATGCAAAATGGCTCTATGACATTTTAAATTCTTGTTAAGAAGCTTTTTATTCTAGTCAAAACAGTTTAACAGTCACTTAGTAAGGAATTAGACTTTTAAAATAAGTTTTCAAAATAAGTTTTTATATATTTATATGTATGTTCCCAACATATATAGTTCATCATCAGAAAAGGCATTCCAGAAAGACTTTGGCTTGTTTATTTCTGAATTTCAGTGGCAGGAAGAAAACCAGTTTAAAAAATGCTCTAACTTACTGTTATGCAATTTGTATCTTAAAAAGAGTGATATTTTATTTTTACAGTTTTTTATTATTTCAGATATACAAATTATGCAATATATACATTTCAGCTTCATTAGCTGTTACAATATCTGTTATTCTTTTTGATGCAAGAAATTGATAAATACATTCTGAATTTTGTAAAACTATACAAGGAATAATCCAAAAATAACTGGTCTTGCTTGTTTGCTTGTGGCATCAAGCACTAAATAAGAAATAATCCTGCTGACAACTTATACAGCATATATATGTCCAAAAAAAAAATTTAGAAAAGAAATACTTACACAGCATCAAATTCACAGTATCTGGCATAGTGAAGTAAGAAATATTTCTAAATGTGGCAAAGATTTTGGATAAACAGCTACAGAGACATACCAGTTATGTGAGAAATGTCAAATATGATTGACATATATCAGATCAAATACAAGTTTGTTGACAAAAAAGTACGAACGAATGATCATTTTTATTTCAGATTTGTACAACTAAGGTACATCATCTTACAAAACATACATATACATACATATAATATTAGTGTGATCAGTGGAAAGGGAGAAAAAAACATGTACTGAAGATAGAAAAGAAAATAATGCCTATAGAAGGTTGACAAAAAAGGAGTCTTAAAGAAGCTTAAGGTCAAAGAATAAGTTCATGATATTCTCTTGAAACCAGAACTGTAAGGTCACTGTTTCTCTTCCATGACGGACCTTTGCACTGCCACATCAGTCATTTTTCAGCAAAAGACTCTTTCTTGTACTGAAACTTGTTCAGCCAGCTGGTCGAATCACCATCGTCAGCAGTTTTTCATTAGTTTAAATGTGCTGAAGTTATATACTTTAAATATTTTATGTGATGTCCCTGATGTCACCTTTTTGTATTGATATGCACTTGGCAGGGGTTTGGATACTTCATTAGCTTTGAATGACTATTGCATTGTTTGTATGACTTTATTCAAATTCAGAATGTACATATATGTATCAGAAACATTCTATTTGTTGATAATTGTATACATTTTTCTGAAAGATAAGAGTAAGAGAAATTCTGATTATTTTGGATCATCACTTAATCATTTGTTTTGATAACATGAAATGTTATGAATCTGTGTTAAATTTATAGTATATTCATATTTGGGGCAAAGTAAATAAATGAAATAGTCAAGTTTTAGGATAGTGGGTGTATCCCTTACCTGTGTTACATTTCAATGAAATAGTGGACACTCTCACTGACTGTTGAAGGAATCATACATCATTTTAATAACATCCACGTATTATCTGCAGCATTGAATCATTTTATTTTCTAATTATTCAGTACTGCTTTCACTAAATAAGTGAAATGACTACTTATAGATACACAAAAGGTAAATTGTTACCTGCCTTAAAGTTGATGATTTGATGTAGAAGCTAATTTGTTTACTGAACGAGGAGCTGAAAAAATGTGTATGTGTATTTTTTACAACATTCTGTATAGACTTACAGCATAGGAAAAATGTTTTAGACCCCTGTAGGTACCAGGTAAACTATTAAGTTGTTTGCACATGAAGAAATCACTTTTAAGGACCAAATCAAATGCAAATATGAAACTCTGGTCAGTGTGTAGCAAATAGGGTAATAATTCTAGTCGGTACTTGCCTAGATATGAAAAAAATGAAAATAAAAGGTCAAAAGAGAAAGTTTTTTTATTTAAGTCTGGGTGTCTATAATTGGTGTATCATAAATTTAGTGCCTTTTTTAAATAGATTATTGATATAAATTCAGTAAGGTGCTTTTTCCTTGAGGTTATTAATACCAATTAAATTTGAATGTAATGTTACTTGAAATAATGTAAATGTTCTTTATTTTTGGTATGAAATTTATCTGAACCACTTAATCTTGTTATTATTGTAGATTTACAAAGATGTCTTTGATTTTATTATGTCATTTACGTTTTTTTACTTAATAGCTTTTTATGACAGTACATGTGTGTTTGCAGTAGAACAGTGAATATTTGATTTATATGTGATGTATTTGAAAGAGAGCAAAAATTACAACTTTATAATTGCAACTCATCATTTATATAACTTTGGCGACAATCAAAATTATAATATATACTCGCATACAACAAGCTGTTCTTTGAAAATATCAATGTATTAAAAAGAAAGACATAATTATATCATGATTAACCTCATGTATGTAAATTGATCAAGTTTACCAGAGACATAGATATCTATGTCTCTGAGTTTACATTATGAAAATGACAGCCCAAAACAAATCTATTTGAAAACTTTATCGGCTTTAGTGCAATATCAGGTGAATATTTTTTTTTTTACAAAAAATGAAGAAGAGAATTGTATACATGTAATCCATTTGATTTTTAAATGAATTCTAGCTATTTGATTGGAAATAAATGTAGAAATTGTGATGATATTAATTTGCATATAAAGTATGTATTCTTTAAAATTTCAGTTGTGTTTTGTTTGTCATTTATATCAGAACAAAAATGGTCATGTTTTGCCTTTTAGAATACCTTTTACAGACTTGTATGTAATGCATTTTGCTGATAATATTTTGTGAGTTTGATAGAAAGTCCCGCCACTTTGTGAATCAAAGCATTTCGGCAACATTAATAATAGCACTGTATACACAGAACAGAACATAATTAAGTTTTACCACTGGTACATTGTTATAAACATTTACAACTAAATTATAACACATACAAGAACCTATGCAACTAGCTTTTAATGGATGTTGTTTTGTATATTATAAGCAACACTGGCATATATTAAGTTTGTAATAGAATATTTGTGAAAGTACCTTTGTTGAATATTACTTGCTTTAAAACTGTCATACTTAGCTTGTATCTTTACTTTGTCTGTGGTGTTCCTAGAATAATCTGTGTCCTTTTAGTGGGTCATTTGCAGTTGAATGTTTTAATAATGCATGGAATAAGATTGCACAATATATATCCTTATAGTAGAATAGACATCCATGTATTTGAAGTGTTTGCTTAAAGTGACTGACTTGCATTGTTCACTGATGTCTAAAAAAATTCTGGTTGCATTTGTATAGAACAAATCAAAACTCAATTTACAACTTACTATTCATTAAGGACACACATAAGAATAAATAGCTTTTCATATTTTCAGTAGTAAATGTATAACCCCATTAGTCACAGGGTAAAGCCTTTCTTTATATTGTAAATTAATAGCTACAGTAGAGAAAAAGGTTCTGTGGTGCAGTAAGTTAGCTAGTCGCCCATTATTATACTGAATTGAAAGGTTTGGGTTCAAGCCTGCTAGTGGCATGATTTTTTAGAGAAGCATAAAGTTGCAGTATTTATACATGTCTTTAATATTTTTGAATAGTATATTTAAGCTTCAGTGTACATTCTGTGGGTCAGTAGCTTTGAAGAGCTGTAACACCAGTATTAGACTATATACATATAACAGTAGATAGTAAAAACTAACTACTTTAGAGTAGAGCTTTTGTTTCAATGTACATGTAGAAAATGTTAAAATGTTACAGCTTTTAAATAACCAGGGACCATTAGTTTGGATGTAAAGTTGTTAACTTTATTTTGAAATCTGTTATTGTTAAACTTTATACAGTTTTTAAAGTTAACACATAAAAAAAAACTTTATGCTTATATACATGTTATTTTATATGGAGTACAAATATTTCAGTTCGTTGTTCAACCTTTAAACAACTGTTGTTTTTTTTTTGCTATTGCAAATATGGTCTTCAATATTTATTGTTAAGACAGAATGTATTTAATAAGCGCTAAAATGAGAAATGGGTTTGTCTGAATTGAAAGATCGGTCGGTCCATTTCAGAAATACAGCTAAGTCAGGGTTTGTACTTACCATGACCAGAGAGGATTGCTCTGAGCCAAGATATGCAGCAGTCAGACAACTTATATGAATCATCATAAAATATGATATAAAGTAAAGAATATGTAGTTTAAATGATGAATTAAAGTTTTGGACATTCAGAAGCCAGAATTTTACCACAAAGTAATGGTAAACACGGAAAAGGATCTCATATACTTGTAAAATGTTAAAACCTTTTTTGTGTTCTTTCATAGTGTTTTTGCTTTGACAGTATTAAACAGAATATTAATATTTGGAGTGTGTTGTTATTCTATTAGAGTTACTGCTTCATTTGCAGATGTAAAATGTACTAATATAACAGAATTTCATATGTGTTACATCTATTCTTTTCGAAACGATCTGAATTTATGACAGACATTGGATATTCTTTATATTTGTGATAAATTAAGATCTGCCTAGGGTCAGGTGACTACCTCATGTGACCATAGCTAATTTGCATATAGTTGATGTATCATCAAATTAGTGAAACTGTTGGTGTTTCCTGCAGATTTGTGGACATGGGGTTGTATTTAGCTGTTTTGTTCAATGGGAATGTTACAAACGTAGTTGTAACACATATGTAAATTGTTGTTATGTACATTGTTGTATATTGATATTTTCATATTTGCAAGTGAAACTGGGCATTTAATGCTTTGTTGAATATTTGTTCATTGTTGTTGCATGATTATATATAGTCAGGGCTTTTGAATATGCATACAAACTCAACTTTTTTTCTTTTTGAAAATTATTAAATTTATTTGAATTTGATTTCAAATTAAATACTTTCTTTATTTTTTTTTTTAAATCAGAAGCTCTTTGTTGTTTTTGATTTCTTTTGAAGCTTGAGGTAGCATACATGTAGATTTTCTTTTCTTGTTAAGATATATATTCCTTAAAAATGTTAAACATTTCCTGCATTAGGGATATTTGTTGCATGTCTAAATATATTCTTAATCGTGTCATGGCGGACTTATTAATTTTAACGCCTTTTTTCAGTGAATGTCATTTTATAATTCTAGAGGGTGCTTGCTAAATTTTATAATTGTAAGTTCGTATATGTGTGTGTATTGATAAGAATAGGCAAGTCTTGATATTTCGTCATTGGTGTGTGAAAGTACTGATGTATGATGACTTCTTCTTAGGAGCAAATGCCCTACTAATCACATGAAGTATTTTGCCACAACTTGTATGTATATACATGAGTTTTCTGAGTCCAGTGCTTAGAGGGTATTATTTTCTAATGCTAGACATGCTGCATTAATCAGAAATACACTGGTTTGGATGAATTGTTTCGATCTCTACCTGTTTCATGACTTTTTCTAAAACACTAGAGCACATGTATTTATTCATGTCATTGTCTCAGAACAACACATGAAACGAGTTAACTTTATGATATCGAAAAATTAGTATAGTTATATAAATTTAAACTTAAATTTAATGTAACAGTTTGCAAATAATATCCCTACTGTATAATGTTTTGTTAGCTGTTTTAACAGTATTTTCTGGAAAAAAATATCTCTGTTGTACATGTGTAAAAGTCTTCCTTTTGAATCACTAACATTACTGATGTTTTATATTTTATAATCAAAACGTCATTGAGATGTGTATGTCAGTACATTTTGTCTAGAAAGTAAGATATTTTAGAATAAAATATGAGGAGTCTTATTCTTGTTAACGAATTTCATTGCTAATCCTGTTTTCTGCAAGATATAGAAAGCAGCCCTGGTTCTATTGCATGCTCAGTGTACAACACCGATACTTGGGACCTCGCTTAAATGTCTAATCCAAAAGACAATTAGTATTGTTAGTGGAGGAGCATGGGATCGATCTCGCGACCCTGGATTACCAGTCCTGTGCATTACCACTTGACCACTGATCCACTTCTCTCGTTTTCGGGACTTTATTCATGTTTAAGGCTGCACTGAATTCCATGTTACTCAGCTAAGCTGTGACACTGTTCTCCTCCGGACAAATCTTTCGCGACATGAACTGCGTACCTTCAAAAACTTCTACCTAGATACTTTCGTGAAAAACCTGATACACAATGAAAAAAAAAGAAAACCTAAAGAACAACAATTCCAATATATTTTTTTAATTTATTTTTTTTTTATTTCCAGAGATGTTGCAAATTCGAACAAAGGTTATGTGATATAACTATAACATAGTAATATCAACATAGTAAGACAACAGTTCAAACTAAACTTTCTATAATTATGTCTCCTATATAAGATGCATGGAGAGCAAAATAACACATTCAACACTCGCCCTGTACCATTAGACATTAGGTGAATAAAAGACTGTTAAGTAAATTCCTGACATTTGTTTTTAACCTGAAAAAAAATCGCATAAAGTTGGTCAGAGCGCAGGGGGGTGGCGGGGGGGGGGGAGGGTTAACTAGGTAATCATTATGCCTCATTAGACCTAAAATTCATAGTATTCTAGGTCTATGCTGAAAGCAACAAGCATTATGAAAAAAATGATGTCTGTTATCTTCTGCTCTAAAGCTGGAGTTATATATTTGTTAGTGTTCTCTTTATCTGCGTACTTTCCCATAACTGACCTAACAAAATAAATATTTGTGAAATTAATGGAATGTATTGGGTTATATAGAACAACATGGAAACACTGACCGATTTTTGTCTTGCTTTTAACTTACTAAAATATCTTGTAATGAATATATTAAATCTTTAAACGTTTACTCTACGTAGAGAAAAAAGAAATTGCATGCACTTTTATAAATGTAACCGGTTAGATTTGGTTCTAAGTTGTCAGTAATCCATAGTGACAGTAAGTGGCAAGCCAGTAGCTCCCTTCTACCTATTCGATGATTTTTCTAAATTCTTTGTCAACGTAGTATTACAAATATGTAATCGCCAGCATTCAAAGTGATCTATATCTCACATAGGTACTTAAAATTAGGTGCTTAAAAATATAACACTCTCACAAGTGTTGTGAACTTTACTTGAAGGGGCATAGTGAAAGACAACAACGTTTAGAGTCAAAAAGATATTCTTTTTTGTTTTTACCTTAATATTTTGATGATGAACCAAATAAAGTCAAAAACAGCTAGGTTACTTGCCTCAGTAACCATGTGGTTATTTAGTTTCCGACATTCAAATCTCAATTAATGTTGTATATGCTTTAATATGGAACATAGCGATTTAAATACATAGCTATGACCAGTTTCAATTAACACATGGAATGTAAGGGTGTTCATTAGCGTTACAAATTTTACTTGGGAAATATTATGTGCTAGCTTCTCGACTCAACTACTGTTAAATTTTTTTTAATCTTCCTTGTGTTGTTTGGATGTGTTTAAAGCTGCCAGCAGTTTACAGGAAATAATCAAATTCGTGGAATCCACTTTTGAACAAACTTTAAACAGCATAAAAATCTAAAGCTAATAATAAATAACATCGATTTCGTTTAACACTTGATACAGATGTGAAACCTCTGTTTCAACAGTTTGTTTAATGATATCCTCTTTACGGCAATCCTGTTACTCCTTTAACATTTTTTTTAATCTCGCCATACGTTTGCAAATTGCAAAATAAGCAACCCATTTACGTTCCGATTTCTTTTAATTATCAGACAGATCAGAAGATTTTCACAAGTTAAAAAGCCACTGCAAAACTTTCAAAGAGTATGTCTTCTGCAGCGTAACAGTAGATCTTTTGATACTTCGTTTCTACGTAATTAATTGATTTTAAGACAGCGGCGAGGTAACCACCTCATTAAATCAGGGTAAGTCACTTTTGTTATCTCCAAGGCAGCGTTTGGCTAATGCTTAAACTAAAGTTTATATTTCTGACAGTCTAGTTTAACAAGATCAGTTCCAGCCATGGTTGTGATCTCTTTTGTTAATTTTATAGAAATACATGATTTAGTGGTACAAAACCATTTCCGTTTTTCATGAAGTTCTGAACTTGCATTTGGGTCACATAATGATTATTATAATCAATATAAGTCGAATATTGCTGCTGAAAAATGCTAATTATAGTTACATTTTACAGCTTTTAGTTTTGTTTTAACATAAAACGTTTTCACATAAGCAATTTAAATAAAAGTATAGTTTCAAAAAAGCACGTAACAAACATATCAAAATGATAGAAGAATTTAGGTAGATGGTATTGCTCCAATGGAACGCATGGTCCTGCGGAGCCCCTCCGTAACTTCCATGTGCATTCACGTCAAACGTGATTGTTATAGCTGATTATGTAAATATTATAACGTATAACATGACTGCCTTTGTTTAACACTTCAGTTTTCAGATAGTTTAGATTTAGATATTGACTATTTAGAACCGAATTAAATTAGATACAGAATTAACTGTTGGAACAAAAAAACTTTGGATTGAAAATTAATTCTCATTTTTATTAAACAAACCACTCTAAATGTGGCAATTGAAAATATACTTCTGAAATTCAATCTAACAAACAATTTTCAACAGAAGCAAACGCAAATATGGAACGCATCACAAAGAAAGGTCCAAACGCGAAACTTGAACAAGGTATTTATTTCAACTATTAACTTGCACTTAATCGCCATACTGGTTACAGAAACTTACCGTTATTTCATACCCGACAAAGAAACTCAGCAGCAACAACTGTGGTAGTAGTAGCAACAACAGCAGTAGCAGCAAAAGCCACCACAACAGCTAAAATTCCAAATCACACTTGTCATCGGGGACTAACTGAATGTATGGATATTATATATAAAAGTATCTTGACCTTTTTACGCCATCTTGGCCAAGTCCCTTATGACGTTCTCAGAACATTTCTTTTCAGTGATCCTTTTTCATATCGAGGCGATTATTGGTACGTAAAGTCTGATGATACCAATAAAAAGTGAAACAAACGAGCGTAATGAACTTCAACACTTTATTACACAAAACTAGAATCAACAGAGTAATATTGACAAAGATAAGATGATCATTATATTGTTCTAGGCCTAAAAATTGGCTGTTTTAGCTTTTCAACTATAGATAACCCTTTAATCCCTGGGACTTTGTTACACAGATGGAGAAAGGGTGTATTTGGTTGATTGATTATGTGAGCAAGATGAAGACAGTATACCAGACTTAGGATAAATCATGTAAAAACAATTTAGTGTCTGTCTTACTTCTCTTGCCAATCACAAAGCATAGATATTTAAATTTCTTATAGATTTATCCATGAAAAATAGTGATATCTCCACTTATTCGTGAAGAGCGCTCTAGCTTCTTTCTTACAAAAGCGCACGGGCGAAAACACATTGTCTGCGCAGGTGTGTCAGCGCACAGGTGGGAGTGGTTTGTTTACCGATAGGCACGTTCCAAATAAGGAAGCCAACGAAAAAAGTGAAAGATCAAAATAGGAGGGGAAAACACTATGTCGGAAAGAGTACGCTCCTGAAGATTTCACTTCATAGCCTCTATCCTTTACTAAGACTTTGATGTTAACCTGTTTCAACGAAAATGTCGGCGAAACAATCTACTAATTTTTACTCCGGAGGAGATATTATCCAAAACAAAATTAATTTTACATTTCTTTTGATCACATCGAACTTATTTGCTCTGAGAAGAATAGTTTCACAACGACAAAGATGGCGACGGTTTGAGATAGTGACAAGTGTTCTAGTGATAAGTGCTATTCTTTGATATACAGGGAAAACTTTTACATGTGTACCCATTTAAATTGCAAGCAAGCAAATGAATTCATCTGTTAAATTTTAGACAGAATATTTGATATAAACAAATAAATAGATAAATAAATGATAAAAATAAAAGGTTAATACCATCCTAAAAGATAAACACTTTTACAAGCGCACTCATAAGAATTCTAACGTACTAATGAAATGAAAGAATTGAGAAAGAATAATTGGATTTTAGACAGAATATTTGATATAAACAAATAAATAGATAAATAAATGATAAAAATAAAAGGTTAATACCATCCTAAAAGATAAACACTTTTACAAGCGCACTCATAAGAATTCTAACGTACTAATGAAATGAAAGAATTGAGAAAGAATAATTGATCAAATAACAAAGGATTAAGTGCATCTTAAAACCCAAAAGCTTGACAAATTTTGAATATCACTCATATATATTCTTTGATCATCGATTTTTTGGTATGTTTGTACATTTTCCGCACTTATCATTTTGCCTTAATATAGATTTATTACAAGAAATTGTCAGATAGTAAGGGTATACATGCCCCCGCCATGCTCAAATGTTGACAGAAGATCGTAAGCAGATGATTAAAATGTAAGAAGAGGCAGGCGGACTGCCAAAAGAAGTATAACTGATGTTTTCGTTTAATGAACAAATAACTGCTAAATACAGTCCTTTAAATGTGAAGAAAATGGTTTTATCAAAAATTAAGTCTAAAAACGGATCATAACTTTAGTAAATTTGAAGGTGCCATGCCCAGTTTCGGAAAGAACCTAAAGTTTCATCAGGTACATATACAAGCAAAATATGAATGAAATCTGTTGAAGCGTTTTCTTTAAAATGCATGAAAAAAACTTCATTTTAACAAAAAATAAGTCGGAAAAGGGCCATGACTCTGATAAAGTTGAAGGTTTCACGCCTAAAGGAACCTGTAGTTTCATAAGACATATACATACATTCAAATTATAAATGACAGCTTTGCAAGCATTTTCTTTTAAATGCGTGAAAACTAAATATGGAGTTGAAAAAGGGTCATAACTCAGAAAAATGAAGGTGTCACGCCGTTGTCGAAAGAAACCTGTAGTTTGACACATATACACGCAAAATATGAATGAAAACTGTGCAACCATTTTCCTTCGAGTGCCTGGAAACGGAATGTGGACGGACGGACGGACAGATGCAACACTAAAATATACCAGCTCGAAATATTCTACACATTTGTTGAAACTAATGCATTATTCCTGTAATTTATAATGCCTTTTCGCATATGGTTGGGTAACCATGCGTGCAGTCGGTAACACCCCACTGAAAGTTGTATGGAAAATTGGCAATGATCCACGCACACTCCTGGTTAGAAGCCGTCGAGGTATAGAAATCGAAAAACGTCACCAGTTCATTGGTTCCATAATAACGCCATTCCTGTGTATCTATTCTGTAATTCATTCCTACATACCAGTACATGTTTGCTGGAAGTACATAATACCGTATCAAGACTGATAATTTATCTTTAAATAAAATACAAAATGTAACGAAAATCCCAAAATATGTCGCTAAATTCTTTACAAGCAATTGTCATAAGTAAAAAGAATGACATTGATTTTGGTGAAAATAATTATAAAGTGAGACTATTCAAATAAAAGTCTCAACACAAATTTTAAAATCTCTTTTCTCAATATGTATAAATACAACAAGTAAGATATTTTGTGATATTTTCTCAAAGACACAAATTATTTGCAAATTTCGTAATAATTTCCTTAATAAATGAACAGAATACACTGTATAAACTTTGTCAAAATGTTTGGTATCAATATTCACGAAATATTGACTTAATAACACATTGGTAAGTCTTGAAGGTGTATTTTGTAAATTAAATTTTGAAATTGGTTGCATTCTAACAAATAGTGATACTCATCATCAATACTATTATTATAAATACAAAGTGAACATTTTTATGAATGAAGTTCTGTTCCATTCCTACATCCCATTTCAACTGGAGGTCTAGTATAACGTGTTCTAAACTTTATAACATATCTAAGAGAACTATAGGGTGTATTTACTAAGGATGGTTCAAACTGAAATTTATCTTTAAACAATTTTGTTTTGGTCAGTCATTGAGTACCATTCATTTAAAAATAAATCCGAAAGTTTCTGTTTGACACTTGCGACCAACCACTTGTGATCTGGAAAATCTTGTTCTGTCCCAAAAAATCACCTCTAATGAATATATCTCTAATATGCTTTATCCACTGAAATTGTTGTCTACTTACATTTGCAACTGGTAAATTTGGTAAACAGAGTGTAATACAAGGAACAAGATAACTAAAACTCATTTGGTACAGTTTGGAGTGCTAGCTTTCAGACAAAGTATATGTTTCAAATATTTAAGTTGTACTTTTTCAAGAACAGTATTGTTACCATACCCCTAGCCTTCTCAACCACAGAGCAAGATAGGTTTAACAAGCTTATCAAACAAATCGATTTGCATATCAATAGGTAACTGGAGGCTCTTAGACTTCTTGATAAAACAGTACATAGCTTTGGTAGCTTGGTTGGCGTTATGAGCTTTAGCATTTACAAAACAACCGCTTCTACTAAATAACATACCCTGGTATTTATATTCGTCTACAATTTCTAGACCTTCACCCTTATAAGTAAAATTGTATTGAACAGGTTTACCTTTGGCAAATATAAACGTTTTGTTTTTAACGTGTTTAAAGTCAATGTCTTATTATCACAATAAATTACATACAAATAAATAGTATTTTGTAAATCAATATGAGATTCTGATGAAATAACCGTGTTGTCTGCATAAAGTTATACATCTTAAGAAACCCAATAAGTTCACTTTCTATAGTAACTCCGTTTACATTGTCTAAATCTTTTCAAAGTAATCATGTAAATCATTTAGATAAAAAGAAACAAAAGAGGAGACAAATTTTCTCCTTGTCTATCACCTACAGTGCATTGGAAATAGTCAGAAGTTCACCACTTACTCTAGCACACATATTTGCATTATTGTATATACTTTTGACGACATTAGATTTTTTTCCAGTTATGCTATACTGACTTAACGTCAGCCACAATCTAGATATACATTAGTATCAAAAGCACTCTTTAAATCGAAACGAAACGGAACATTCCTTCAGTATAAATCGTTTAAAGTCTTCTGTTTCCGTAGGTTGAAGTACAAATTTTACAGAAAAGAACAGCTGTCATTTACTTACATGCATAACTTGTGAGGAATGCTTTAAGGAATTCATTCTCTTCTGAAGTCTCTATATACACTGGGTGGGCACCGTTAGTCTCACAGTATTGCTGTACAAAACAATATCAATATAATGAATGCTCTTTTCTCGTCTTCGCTTAAAAAAGACAAGATTAGAGAGAGAGAGAGAGAGAGAGAGAGAGAGAGAGAGAGAGAGAGAGAGAGAGAGCTTTACTGCAAAAAAAATATATTTAAATAAAATTGCGTTAAAACACGCTTCAAGCCATTTCAAGAGTGTGAGTGTCAAAAGAGTGAAAATTAACGAAAAGAAAAACGATTCTTACAATTCCATTTGCAAAGTTTTCCGCTGGACTTAATGCGTAGCAAGATCCCTGAAAAGTCGTCCACCCTGCGTCACAGGCTGAAAAAAATCACATGTTTATTCAAAGCAAATGAAACCATTTTATAAATTCAGTTTGAATAAAAACTGCATAGCAATATAATACTGTAGTGATTACCTCTTAGGTAAAACTCTTGTAAAAAAATAAATAGAGGAAAATCTTTAACCATGAAGTCATTTTGACGTAGACATAAAATCAAAGATATTCATTTTTTTATTTTGTTCTCGAAGTATGATATGTTTCCAAGAATGATTGAAAGGTTATTTTCAGTTTGCTGTTCACTAATTTCAGCACTTTTCAAGGTAATCATTTGAACCGGTATGAAGAGAAACAAAAGTAGAAATTAAGATATAATTTTGAGTAACACTTGTAATCAGAATACAGATGTGGTTCTATGAAATGACTTTGACTTTTAATTTCGATGGCAACTATACAGTGAAAGCATTTCTTTACGTTTCATATAAATTTTCTTGAAAAAATATATTTGCGCACACTTACACATTTGCTCTTTCTGAAAATGAATGTATCCCGGTGACATCAACGGCAGATTCGATACTGAATAACGTTCCATACAACCATGGCATTCCCCTTCTTTTTGATTATAAAACATTGTTTGACATGTTTCGTTCTCAGCACACTTAAATGCGCATACTGACACATCCAAAACACTTTCAGAGATTAACAAGTCCTGTGCCAAACAAGTGTAATCGTCTAATGCAGTTTCACGTTCCAGTTTGGTCAGCTTGGGCGTTCTTGTGACTGCAGTTACTTTTAAAATCAAAAGAAAATGAGAAATGAACATTGACAGAAACAATTTATTTTTGTAAAACATTTTCTTCGTTTTGAACTTTATATTGAAATAACCAGAAACGTCTAGATGTGACTCTAGAATTTCGTTAATAACTATTCACTGTTACTACTGCCGAGGCATGCCAAGCGAATAGCTTTGCGATGTCTTATTTTTCCTTTTTTTAATGCTACAACTTGTAACATACGATTCTTCCAGTCTTTTCGAACCATAAAAATACAAGATTATTGAAAAACGGTTGCTTTCTCTGTACCGGAACATGTAAAAAATGCATTTTAACAGTTTCCTGAAGAAACAGCCTTCCTACATTTTACAATATTATTCACAATAAATGAATTCCGCGTCAGTATCAAATATAATACAAAAAAAGCATTTAGATAAATGCCCATATTTCCGATATATTTAAAACCTTTATTCGATTTTTGCTCGAAGGTAAAAGCATCGACAGAACTGACAGTCCAAAGTATACAAAGAGTTATTTATATATGCAGTAAGTGGGTTTTTGTGTGTTTTATGTATTTGTATGTTTGTGAGAACCTTTTAAATTTTTTATATTTGTCGATTGACAATTGATCGAGGAGAAGGTTCTTGCAGCTTGCATATGAATGCTTTCAATGACTTATTCTTGTTGTTCTTTCCGGTAATCGCGCCAAATGGAAATATGGAGGTCATGTAAAGCCAAGTTTCTTTTTAAAGTAACATTAACGATTGTGCACAAATGATTTAATTATTTGTTAGTCGAGTTGACAACAAAATGCACTAAGTGCAATTTGTGTTTCCCTCAACTTATATGAGTAGGCATAAAATGGGGAAACGACGAATTATCATGATAGTGTGAGATACAAAAAATGACTTCAGTCGTGACCCACACGAAATCACTAGAATTCACATTTGAAAATTCAAATATTTCCCCAGAAACAATTAATGTTTCACCGGCAAATATGTTAATTAGAGCAGCCGTATGTATGCCTTTCAGACACATGTACCCGAAATTTTGAGGCAAAGTAGTTAAGGAGCTCTACCCATAAGCCAATGCCCATTTTAAAGCTTGATAATATGGATGCTAAACAAAGACGTTTAAAGCCCATGGTTTTCTTGTGTTTTTTTCACTCGAAAAGGTTCATACACTTAGACTGTACATTAAAGAAAAACTAAGTGTAATCACAAATTTGAATTAATAAAAATCATGGAAAAAGATATATGGATGACAAAACGTGTTTAATTATGATTAGTCATTGTCTAATGACGCAAAAAGGTAATGCGTGACGTAGGTATTATACAACACTGACGGTAAAACACATACACACCTTGCTTATAGCTCAGATTCGAATAAGAACCTCTGTAGTGTAAAGTAAGAAGTACTCATAATGTACCCAGACTGAGGACATATTGTAAGTTGAAAAAAACATGTTAACTTGAACTTTAGAAAATATGCATGTTCATTACTGTTTCAGTTGAGATGCGGGTTTTTACCTCTGAAAATTGAAACGGGACGATATATAAGAAAACATGCAGGCTCCGTTAAAAAAAAAAATACTGTCGAGAATATAAAAACATTTCTTGACCAAATGTGAATTTTATGACAATATCGAAATCTTATTTAATTTGTAGACATTCTACAGCAAACAGATTAGTCTAGTCTATTTAAATCTTGCAAATAAGGTAGTATTTTAAAAAAAACTACACTCGACAAAGTGCTTTGTTCATTTAATTAGTACAGGTTGACAGGAAAAAATATGCATTCAGCTACATAACTGACATTTGTACTTATGTAGTCAGCTTAATACGTTTGCCAGGTTATTTGCCCTTGATAGATGTTCTGATCATTGCCATAATTCCCTTTCATTTGTATAGTATTTGCATAGTAATGGTCACCGGGTCTTATAGCTCAAGCTTTTCATTTGTATCTGTTTATCTTTAATTATGTATTACAGTTATTTCGAGGATATCAAAAATTGATTTATCATTTTCAAATAGCAAAACGAAACTGAAGTAAACTGTAAAAGCAATGCTGATCATTTTCTCAATGCATACATTTGTGCACCATCTCACCGATGTGTCCTTGCAGAAAATTAACACGCTTAAATGTGCACGAATCGCCAATGAACTGTAAGGGGTGGCCTTACAAGGGGAAAAAACCTCTGTCTTTATCAAAGTTTAAAGTTAGTTCTAGTTCGTTACTATGGTTCTATATGATTTTATAAAACAACAAAAAAGGTACTTGTACTGAATACAATAAATTTCAATAGAATAACAACTGAAATCATGTGTTTAATCATGGTTAAAGTCTATGTCACGGCAACTGGTTAAGTAACGTCAAAAATATAAATCTATAATGCAAACATTTGATGTATGATATATTTTCTTATTTTCTATATACATTTAACGTTTTTAATCGTGTTCTCACCGTTATATTCCAACAGACAATTTAGGATGGTTGTCTTTTACTGTAAAATGTCCAACGTCTATCCTTGTAGAAATCAAATGCTCTGTGGATTCTTGAAAAAAAAAGTATTGTGAACCCACTTTTCATTTTTAATGATAAATGCCAAAAGGTTGCTATATATTATCGTCGTAATCTATTGGAAAAAGTATTATCGCTATTGCTAAGTTCATGATTACGGAATATAAATGTTTTAAGAGTGATTGATAATTATTCACGACGTAGGAAAATCGAGCATGTGTAATGCTTAGTAGAAAGAACGCTTATCGTGTACGCTAACAGAAGACCTACAGAAACGTGCATAAACGCTTTGATGTTGTCGGGACATACGATTTACCTTTTGTTTTAAAAAAAAATATGGTAAATAAACCTTTTAAGTCACAGCAAGTCAAGTGAAAATATGAATGAAAGTAAGTCGCAAAAATGTCGTTTTCCTAAGTGAGAATATGTAAGGATCTATTTCACTTGGCCGTATCTACGGCGAGTCAGCGACGGGTTTAATCTGACGATAACTGATCTATAGGTGGTCGATTTGACAAATGGCGCAAGAGGTTATTGTCGTCGGTCAGGTTATGCAAAGCATGCCAGCATAATATTTTCGCTATTTGATTTACGTTGGTGAAAGAGGTCCATTATTATTCGAAAACAAACGAATGCCTCTTATCGTTTTTCTGTTCCACATAGCATTGTGAACAATGCTTTCACTTTTCAGTTTACATTAAAATTAGATTTTCTATAGCTCGCAAATAATGGTAGTCATAGTTAAAATTAATATGTTTGTATGATATGTATGTTTTGATTTTACTGCAATAATAACTTGAATAGGATTCAACAGTTTTAGAAAGTCTGTTCTATTGGGGAGGACAATACAAAGGCAAGACCATTGTCAAAGCTTGCAAAGTAATTGAATAGGTTTAAATTCATTAGACAAAGCATTGTTGAATGTTTTGATTACAAATTTGTATTACTGTGCACTCAAAGACTTTCGTGGAAGCTATATTTCGACGTTTTCGTGGCTACAGTCTCTCATTAGAACATGATTGCTGTAAATTAAGTGAAAATAAAACTGTTTAAACACGATTTTAAATAAGTTAGCTGACCTCATGCATTCATAAAGGTGGTCGATTTTTTTTATTTCTTACATAAGCATAAGTTTCTCTATCCAATAGTCTGTAACACGCCATGTTGAATGTGTTTTAGTAAATAGAAATCAGAGACATATTCTGAGACATAGTGAATTATACCTATAAACAACGTTTTTGCTTTCACTCAACCGAACACATCACATGTAACTAAATGAACACTTAATCTAAATTTTAACAGTTATTCAAAAATGTAAAGAAATATAAATTAGAAATGTTGCCACTAAGTTGTTACTATTTGCATTTTCATCTTTTCTTCATTTTTTCAACACTCATGTGTCAATGGGAACGGGTTGTAGAAGCCTTAACATACATATTGCAGTCAATAATGTTTATACACAGAAGTTAACTTTTGCTACAGAGACATACAAAATAAAAAAAAAATATGTAAACGACTACAACTAAGGAAAATTCTGTATCCTTCAATGTATCACTTATCGAATGAGGAAGTTCTATTGTCCGTAAATTTTGGCCATTTGATACTGTATCTAAAAAAAGCTCACGACTTTGCAAATATTCAGAATTGCGGAAAAAAATATCAAACGTAAAAGTCGCTAACTTAAAACGCGCGAACACATTTCAGTTTACAGTGTTAGTATTTTGTCAGCCAGTGGTCATCGCTTGTTATCGTTTGTACCACTTAAAACCAAACGAGACACTATTCTAAATAAGACATTTTCAGTGAAATAAATTAATAAATATTATAATCATTCTCAGGTTTAAAATTCTTCACTTACTTTGTAAATAACTTATAAGATGAGAAATTTTCTAAAAAAGTTTAAACTAATTCTCCTATTTTATCTTTCTCATTATTTCTTCATAATAAAAATAACTGCTGTCACAACATCGGTCAAACTAACAAAACTGGAACGCAAACCCTTTTTAGATGATTACACTTGTTTGACAAAAGATGTCATAGTTTCTGCACACGTGCAAGATGTATCAATGTGCGCGTTCATGTGTACTGAGAAAGATTCATGCCAATCAGTGTTCTATAATCAAGAAGACGGAAAATGCCGAGGATGCACGGAGCGATATTCAGAATCAAATATGCCGTTAGTGTCAGCGGGATTTATACACTTTCAGAAAGAACAAAACTGTAAGTGAAACTTTTTATGGTTAAGACTGATATTTCTAAAATGTACTGCTAGACAATATTGACTTAAGTTTTACGACCTCGATAAGTAAAGATGCACGGCGAAATAAGTCGCTACTTTTTCTGTCTTCTGCTTTTTTCGTGAATGTTTTTATAAAGGAGTTACGCCTCTCCACTAACACTACCAATGTCTTTCGGTTGAGAAGTTAAACCAAGTCTCTTGAGCGGAATGCTTTCTATCTCTCTGTTGTTATTATTCTAAAATCTAAACAAGAAATCAAAGAAAAACTTTGAGGACTCTCCAAAAACCATATTTTCCTTTCAATATTCATGACACGTGCTCTGAATTTTTGTTCTAGTGATCTCTCGGAAGAGTTTTAAACTGAGTCCCTTTCAAAAACTAGGTCACCAGCTTAGATCAATAGAAGAGTTTGTAAATTAATTGCTTCTGACAAGGAGACATTTGAAAGAGATTGTCTATTTAAGCCTATGGAAAACATCAGACCTCGAGGATGAAGCCAAAATGATCATAGCGGCAAAGTTTTAACAATTTAGGTGAAGTTAACTGGGCAAAGCTCTATGAAAAAATGTCAGAAGTCTAGGTCAGGTAGTTTCGAACAAGTATAGTTTACAAAACTTTTTATATAGAATCTACTTATATATATTTTAAAACATGAGACCCCCGGGATGGAGCCGATTATGACTCCAGGGACATGATTTGAATAAATTCATAGGTCCATTAGACAATGCTCCAATCAAATTTTAGAACTCTTAGCGTAATGGTTTCTGATAAGAAGACTTTTAAAGATTTTGTCTTTTTAAGTCTTTGTTAAACATCTTATAACCGGGGCAGAGCCAAACATGACACAAGGGGCAAAGTTTAAACTATCTTGGTTGAGACCTGCTAGACAAATGGCTGTGCAAAGGTTTAGAATTCTGGGACGTTTTGTTTTATACAAGAGTAATTTCAAAGATATTCCTATGTATTTCTATGAAAAACATGTGGCCGCTCGGACGGAACCAATTGTGACCATATGGACATAATTTTAACACACATGGTAGTTTTCTACTAGACAATGCTACACGCCATATTTCAGAGCTCGTGGCATGGTGATTTAAGACAAGAAGACTTTTAAAGATTTAAATCTTTGTTGCTATTGGAACCAGAGTTCTGAATGGAATGGAATTCTTTGAACAACTTTGGTAGAGCTTCAAGGAACATGCAAGGAACATGCCTGCACAATCTCGTTTTGACTTAATGTTTTAGGAGTAGATAATGCTTTAAGTAAAAAGTGATGACGCACAGCGCACAACAGCTAATGGGCAATAAAAAAATCAGCTGAACACTTAATACTCAGGAGAGCTAAAATGTAATGTTACAACCACATCCTATAATTACACTAAATTCTATTGTTTAAGGCAACTACTAGTATTCAATTTGTCTCCATTTTGTACGAATTATTCAGACTTATGTTACAATTCACTAACATAAGCTTTATTTGTTCCGAATATATTGCATAACAATACAAAGATTACTATATAGCATTTTAACAACACCTAATGGATTATGATAAATCTTTCAGCCTGTGATACAGGATGGGCAACTTTCCAAGGATCGTGCTACCAGTTAAGTCCAGATGGTGACTTCGCCAGCGGAGTCATAAGTTTCATTCATCAATTCATCAGTACTTAGTTCAAAGATGCATTACTTACTGAACTTCTAGATTTCAATCAGAAAACATGCGAGATAACTTTGATACAACTGATTTCCACAACAAATATTATTCATAATTTAGTTTGCTTTGAATCTGTAAGACGCCGCTAAAACGAATAATTTTATATTCAAATTAATAAAACCGTCAGGGTTTAGTTTAGTAGTATTTTGTGATGTTATCATATATTTTTCCCGCCTCTATGTATTTAATTATGATATCAATTTTGTACAGCAATATTGTGAAGCAAACGGTGGCCATCCTGTGTATGTTGAGACATCAGAAGAGAATGAATTCCTTAAAACTTTCCTCACAAGTGATACATGTAAGTCAACACGTGTACAAGTTAATGCCTATTCATGAATATATACACACAATACAGTGAACATTGAATGCACTAATTCTGCAACGGCAAAAGCAGTGGAAACGTTTGATATTTCAACTCAATAGCAGTTCACAGTTACGATGATAATGTACATATCTAGGTAAACTCGTTTGATTTTGGAACTTACTTAGATGTTTTATGTTTTTGTTTCTTATAATATTGATAAGATTCAAGATTTTGTTCAAAATACATGTAAACAATATGCCCATGAGTATACAGTGATAATCTCAAATAAATACATATATACATAAACACTATGTCAAGGTCGGAGTGTCCAAGTTATACATAAATAATACAAAAACAGTCATCATACAGTACAACTTATTCTAGTATTTGTAAGACAAATGAACAAAGATGTACAGGACAGCATAGGAAAAATGAAGTACAAGCTTTATGTGATAATGATTCTCCCTGTCTTACTCCTAAGAAACATTCATATCTTCGCGAAGAGTATTACTGTAATTAACCCCTGACCTCACACAAGACATTGTATTTTTCAGCCCAAATGTTTAACCTCTCATTAAACACTTATTAAAGAGTTTAACAATAGTGCTAAGAAAGGTTATACCTCTCTAATTGTTTGGGGTAACTACATTACCCTTTTTATGAATAGGAACAATAATACTTCCTGTCCAATTTGATGTGAAATAACCTAAATAAAAAATTTTATTACATAAAGAAACTATAACATGTATAAAATGATCACACCCAGCTCCAGCAGATTTACCAACATTTAAACTTTTACAAATTTCATCAAATGTAAAAGTTACATTAAGTTCGGAGAACATAAAATCTAATTCTCCATTTAAATATCTATAATTAAAATATAAAACATCTTCATCAGCTTGATAAAATATAGATTCTGGGTCATTAACAGATTTCAAATATGTTTTGAACTTACTTGTTCTTAAATTACATTAATAATTTTATTATTTTCTTTTAACATTTTCCAGTATCATTTTGCATTACTAAATTTAGCAGTTCTTAATTTATGAGTTTGTTCTTTATCATACAGAAATAAATATGATTATGAAACTACTACGCCTTGGGGTTTGACATTTGGCATACAGGTTCACCTAGAGGTCCTCTAGAAAAATTGTTCAAATTATGCCCCTTGGACAATTAAAAGCCCCGTCCAGGGATCACTTGATTTGATGAAGGCATATTATAAGGAAAACTTTAAAAAGCCTCTTCAGTGAAACCACAAGACCTAGGGCTAAGATATTTTCCATGGAGCTTCATCTAGAATTCTCTATCAAGAATATTCAAATTATGCTCCTGGGTTTAAAACTCATCCGGCCCCAAGGGGTCACTTAATTTTTTTAAAGGCTTACATGGGAAAAATACTTTTTGTCAGAAATCACAAGGCCTAGTGTTAAGATATTTGCTGTTTACTAGTGCCTAATGGACCTTTACCAAGTTTGTTCAAATCTTGGCACTTTGGTAAAAGTTGGTCCTGCCCCTGGGGTCACCAAGGCTAAAAATAAACTGTTCAAGTTTTCACCATAGAGCCTTTAATTATTGACTAATATCTTAGATGGTTGGTAAAAATATCTAAAATAATTGTAGCTAATTTGAAGCGCCGAAGATTTATGTTGAGGTTGATAACATCCGCTCATAATGAAGTGGGTGAGATAAATTCGTGTCATGTTTATAATCATATTTCGTTCCTTCTCACTTTTGGCTTTTCATTTTGTTTGCTTTTTGTCAGCAGTCAGCAGGTCTTTATAATGTGAATGATTTCATACAAAGTAACAGTTTTTGTTATGGTCAGACCTAGAAAAATTACTGTGTTTCTCTATTCCTTATAAACCTGTTATGTCGGGTGAGTTTGAAGTGAATATTAGTCATTTCTTGAAACTCCCGTGGTAAAAGTATCTTATATGGTCTATATTTTGTCCTAAGATAGCAAATTTCTTAAAAAAGGCTTAATTCAAAGAGGGTTTATTAGTATCTAATACCTTAATGACCGATGTCATAGATCTTTGGTATTTATGTACCATGGACATCTGCTCTTGGGTTGGATATTAGGTCACAAAGCTCAAAGTCACTGACATAGGTACAATTTAGTGGGATACTACGTTATGGCGCACTCGCTCTATGCTCCTACGCGGATCCTGTTTTTGTTGACAAAACACGTTCTGCGTGTGAGCAAAGAGCAGGTGTGCGATGACATGGTATCCCATATTGTAGGTATAAAATCTAAAAACCACAAGACCTGGTGTTAAGATATTTGGGGTGTGAATGAGAGTAGGTGCAGTTGTACTTTGGTGAGCGATTAAATAGCCATCGTGGCTCTCTTGCAATGAAACTTGGCATTAATGTTTGTCAATGAGGACATGATTAATAATGCATGTTAAATGCTATTGATATCCCCTCATGCATAATTGAGAAATGGCCCTGTGTTTTATTTTAAAAACCTCTTTTTTAGACAAAAAATACCAATGTTTTGCTGGTTTTTGAGAATCTTTTGACATCATTTCTCTCAAAACGACGTCTTATACTATAAGGGCTTTTTCTGCTTGGCACAGCTCAATTGTTACGGTTATTGATTCATTATAGACTGATCTGTCATTCAGATTCAAAGGTCAAAGATCTATGTAAAACGTTGATAATAATTGGCAGCCTCATTCCAGTGATTTGTATGATTCTACGAGGTATATCAATTCAACGAATATGCTTTTTATTGTAACACAAGCCATTCTGAAAAATACATACAGTGAAACATGCTTATAACCAATTTCTCGGGACCGAGCAAATTACTTCGTTTTATTTTATGCCTACCAATGAAATATAGGGAAATATCAGTGAGATAAAAATGATAATCCACTGTTTTGAATCAGTGAAATTACCATTTTGATAATCCACTGTTTGTGCCGGAACTATACATCCGCTGTATTTCAGACAGTGACAGCGAGTGAAATTTATTTACCTTGTTAAATCCAGTTATAATATTGAATTCCTGAGCCTAACTAGTTGTGAACAATGATGAAATTCGCCATAAATTATTTAAAATGTCTGATTTGTTTACATAACTCACATGGACAATATCCAATATGGCCGACTTTCAATTCAATTGATTGAATATTACTCGGTATTAATCCGCTTTTATAATTAGTGTATGTGTGGCTAAAATTCAATAAATGTTGATAAATTGTGTAGAGAAAAATAAATGTTATTTGATGAAAGTGTATTCAGTTTATTTCAGCAGAAGTAAAGTTATCATATGTATTGGAGATTGTCTGCACTTTTTTGTGTGCGGAGTAACGGTTTGACCAAAGTACGCATTAACTGATTTGGGGCTCACCATAGGGAATTTATTGAAGGCCCTGAGTAAAAATGTCATAAAATACCCATTTTTGACGTGTTGGCATAAAATAAAAAGAAAATTTGTTTGTTTTTTTTTAGTGGAAGATGGGAATTTATTTCATCTCGTGAACACCATATGTTTATATTTTTCTCATCTTCCACAAAAACAAACAAATATCCTCTATATATCCGAAATTCGTTGTATCCATACAACGAAATTTCGATATAAATGCTTGAATATAACGTATTTTTCGCTACAGTAGTGGGTCCAATGATCTATAAGAAAGTTACTGTATTAAAAAAGTATAACGTATATAATAAAAAATAATGATATGATTTTAATCAATGACGATGATAATCTCAATCAATATATGGTATTACAAAAAAAAATCACGCCAATACGAACACTCTATCAACATCATTATTTTACGTTGTTAAATAAAGTTAGTTTTTCCTAAAGAAGTCACTTAATCTTGGGTTGTTTCGATGGTAAAATCCCAGCAATGGCAATCTCAACTTTGTGCAGATTGTGAAATGCGTCCTCCGGAATCTCCCTTCTTTTTTCAAAGAAAGACCGTATTGTCGAAACCGAGGCTAAAGCATCTTCTTTAGTAACGTCGACGAATTATTGTAACGCCTTTTTAACATATTTTAAAACTTGTCACAAGAAAACGTGTGAAAACATATCGAGCACTCTTTTCAACACATGATCAATAAAGGTGTTATAATTAACACCCGTAGGCAATAACCTGTCTTCTCTTTGTTGTAAAAAATGTCAAAAATTGATTTTGCTATAACCGTGCAGATTTACGTTAAAACATGTATGTTGGGACCTCAGAATCATTACGTTATAACCGTTTTTTCGCTGTAACCAAATTCATTTTAAGCATGTGAGGCGGCATATAAATAAAGAAGGGTTAAAGTTGGGGAATTGATTTCCTTTCGTTATAACCATTTTTTCGTTTTAACCGTGATCGTTATAAGTGAGCTTCACTGTAGTGAGCTTATACTTTCTTTTATTTACAGCTCACTTTTTCTGGTATATGGGAATGACTGACAGTGCTGTGGGTGGAGTTTGGCGTTATTACGGCACCAATGAACTGGTGACGTTTATGGATATGTACGTGTCGGAGCCCAACGATGATGTAACTAATACTCAGCAGTGTGCTATGATCGCCAGTCTCCTTGGCTATCAATGGGCGGACCATCGTTGTCTTGATATTTTCCCAACCATATGCGAGAAGTCTTTGTAGATATATAGACGTTTTGTAGATCACGAAGTTCAAGAGGGACTCTTTTTTTTGGAGTACTGTACCTGTGCTTAATGATACATCATTATAAAAGCGACGTTGTGAACAACTATAAGGCAAATGAAAACTAATTTACGAAAACTTATTTTCAGAATAATATTTCTATTTTGACCGATCAGACAGCTTTATCATCTTCAAGCTCAGCAAAGATTAAAAAGTTCTCATTATGGAACCTTGCAACCAACCGAAAAATATATAAGAGAGATATTTGAAAAGATGTACTCTGTATATTCCCCACTCGTCGGACAACAAATTACCATGAGGAATGTCAGTCACGATGCTTCTGCATGTCTTTCTACTATACGATTCTGCAACAAATTCAGGATATGATGAGTGAATTAGATATTAACAGACAACACAGCAAACAACCGGCAGCATTTCTGCATTAGGTATATGAGTGTTTTGTCGACAAACACATGTGACTTATCCTTTTTCTAAGAAACGTCAATGCGTTTTAAGTGGATGCCTAAAATTCATGATTGCTCATAATCGCACGAAGACGTGTTGCATTTACCACGGTTTCTGGCGACGAAAATTGGACTTAAAGGTTTATTGAAAGGTATTGTCATTTAAAGCAGTGAAGTGTAACCTAAAGAATACATAAGGTAAAAGGCCTGAAGATGACCCTTGTTCAGGAACACAACAAAATACAATGTATATGGCTGTATTATACATAATTAATTGATCAAACAGTGTTTTAGATTCAGACAATGGTCATTGTTGGTCTTCTTATACAGCGTTTATGTTATAACTGTAATTGTTATATAAAAAAACAAGGCTATCATTCTTACCCATTTAGAATATATTTTTGGACCAAAATGCTTCTCTATTAATGCTATGTCTTTGCTATGTATAGTTTCTTTTGTTACAATAAACGTTGTAATGGAGTGAATGCAATAAAAACTGTCATGTCGTTTTCTTTCATATCATAACATAATTATGATGTCACATCATCTCACATCACGTCATGTTATTTTATTTTGTATTTATGCAGAGAGGCTGGGTAAGTTACACGACACGTTGTCACATCCATCGTCGGAAACCCACGTTCGATCCATTCCGTTTCACTCTATTTATCTACCGTGGGACAATTGGTTGGTAGAAATTTCGTACTCATGAATAATTCACTTTCATTGGTTTCCGGAAGATTTCCCTTACGCAATCTCAGCCAATGAAAGTACTCGTTACAATTTGCCTTTCGCGCCCATGTTTAAATCTTGGGAAATATCTCTATTTTAAGTTACTTGTCATTATTCATACTCTTCACACTGAAGAGTATCTATTTGTATTGCGGAATCTCATTCGACGAGGAGTAACTTCCCTTTGCTAATAAATATTCATGAAAACGAATAATCTGCAGTCAATTATCCCACGGTACATAATGTAGTTGTGCGGAATATGTACCGGGGGTCACCGACGATGTTTCACATCATAACACGACATAACGAGGTGATAAACGTTTATCGACATATCTTTTGATCGCTTTGTATGTCATCATGTAGCCTTACTGCAACTCGACAGATACCACATCATCACATTATCAGGGAGCCCCATATACGCTTCCGTACTTACTAGAACGAATTTTGCTTCTATAATCATTTATATATCGTCTCTTTTAATGTTACAAAGGTCTAGAATGATATATAAAATAATTGTCAGTATTGATTTTACAAAAGCACTGAAACACATTTCATTGATTTGAATGGCGTATATATATAATTTCCCTATCAAAATCTCTATAAAGGCACGGCTTACTGGGTGAACTTAGAACTAAAACAAAAAAAAAGATAGAAATACTGTTACAAGTATTTTAAAATAAACAGCAAACATAACTTAGTAATACCATTGTGTCAGCTGCTGGTGAATCAGGTCTAAATGTATCCGACAAGTGCCAACTTCTATTTCTTTCCTCCATATACGAATACTCCCTAATGACTGACGCTTGCAATTGTTATGACTTTATTTCATTCTTTTCTCGCTAAAATGTATGTTGGAAAGTTGTGATGAATGTCAAATATCGACTGGACATATGTCGGCATGCATGTTACGAGAAGTCGATATACAAAGCAAGTGATTTTGTCATTATAATTATGTAGAAAAGCTGCTTTAGTAAAACGATAAATTTACATATCATAAAACGACATGACGTTGTGTATAGAGGTATGTCATCATATTTTTTGACAACTTGTCGCATTTTATGTCATCATGTTGCCTTACTGCAACTCAACAGAGACGACATTATTACTGTATTAGGGTCTACCATAAACGCTTGCATAAGATGAGACAGGTAAACTTAGAACGACAGAACACCCTGCTATTAGGAGCCTTGTCATGATAAAAAGGTGGAAAAAAAGCTATTGGATGATAAGCGACATAGGCAGGAAGATTTAACAAAGAGAGTTAATAGTTCAAAAAGGACAATTTTATATGAATTTATGCTATCTTGTCAAAGGTATTGGCAAGTCATCATTTTTTAAATATTCAGATTTACTCAATAAGAGTAAGCCTTTTTATTCAGAATGAATAAATGTAATATTTGCTATCCTACCAAAACACAAACGCACAAAGGTGATATGATGTCAACAAATAGAATCGCAGAGTACCGTAAATATGAACGGACATTGCCGTATAGATAGATAGTATACACTTAACATACCAGGATAAGATACTCATTTACAATAAAAATGGATACTTGACAGACAAACATTTGTGGGCTGCAGTAAAAATTCTAAAGAATCAATTTCCAAATGTTGGAGGCTTACAAAGAACTTTAAATGTTCCGCAAAACGACGAAAAAACATGAAACATGGCGGCTATCTAACGTAAAAATGTCTTCAACGCTTACTTCTCATAAAGATGAAAATGGTACGGTGATTGTTGTGACAGTTTAAAGTCACATCGAACATTAAATAGTTACGTTAAAATAAACTTATAAATGCAAAATTTACCAAAATAACGACAGCAATAAAATTGAAATTAATTAACCGCACGTACAACAACAGACTAACACTTCAGACTGTGATGTTTTTGTAAATGCCTTTGTCGTAGAAGAATGTTTCACATTTTCAAATTGATAAAAACATTAAATTTGATATTTCAAAAATGAGTCCTCATTTAATTGAATGCTTAGAATGTCAATACTTCTAACAATACCCCAGAATTAAGAAAATGCTTAAAATGTCAGCAGGTCATGTGCGAGTTGCAAAAATAACTGTGTAGTGCTTTTGTGGGATGCCGGCTTTCACAAAACAAATGAAAGCCGGCAATAAATAAAATGTGACACCAAAAATGCACAGTACAATGGTTTCAGTAAACATACTACACACTGGAAAGGTAATTCTTGTAAAATGTAATATTGTTACGATGTTCCCTTTTAATTTTTAGCTCTATTTACGCTACTGTAATTATTTTCAAAAAGAAAAAATCTGATAGTATATTGATTTGTACTTGCTATCTTTAATACGACATTCGAAAGCTTGCGTAGATTTTCTTGACAGTCGGAGTATTTATTTTTAAACACTTTAGTCATGAAAAGGGATTTTAATAGTGCATGTTTAATATTCTTTGTCCTGATTTTGTAATTATAAATTGCTTTCAAATATACTTGAAGAGAACACACCTAATGAGAACAATATATTTTGAAACTAGAGAAATATTATTGTAGCTTTTCTGTTATTGGGACTTTTTTCCATAATTTATTTCGTGGTTACCTCTAGTATATCTATCTAGAGTTTTTCAATTAGATCTACATGTCGGGTAAATAAAAGAACGAAGCCATTCAACTTTTCAAGTGCCTTCTTCCCGCAAATAAAGTTCTAAAGGGACCGGTGACTAGCTTTTTTTACAAAGCTAACCTTGTTTATTCTATAGTGTAATCATAAAATTCGGATGAACGTGAAGTTGGCACATAGATCGAAGCTCTACATCCAGCTCTGCAATCTTATATCAATGCAGAGCTGGGTCGCAGCTCTACATCCAGCTCTGCAATCTTATATCACTGCAGAGCTGGGTCGCAGCTCTACATCCAGCTCTGCAATCTTATATCATTGCAGAGCTGGTTCGCAGCTCTACTTCCAGCTCTGCGATCTTAAATCATTGCAGAGCTGGGTCGCAGCTCTACATCCAGCTCTGCGATCTTATAATTGCAGAGCTGGGTCGCAGCTCTACATCTAGCACTGCAATCTTATATCATTGCAGAGCTGGGTCGCAGCTCTACATCCAGCTCTGCAATCTTATATCATTGTAGACCTGGGTCGCAGACTTACATCCAGCTATGCAATCTTATATAATTACAGACCTACATCCAGCTCTGCAATCTTATATAATTGCAGAGCTGGGTCGCAGCTCTACACCCAGCTCTGCAATCTAATATTATTGCATAGCTGGGTCGTAGATCTACATCTAGCTCTGATATCTTATATCATTGCAGAGCTGGGTCGCAGCTCTACATCCAGCTCTGCAATCTTATATCATTGCAGAGCTGGGTCGCAGCTCTACATCTAGCTCTGCAATCTTATATCATTGCAGAGCTGGGTCGCAGCTCTACATCCAGCTCTGCAATCTTATATCATTGCAGAGCTTGGTCGCAGCTCTACATCCAGCTCTGCAATCTTATATGAGCTGGCTCAACATTCAGTTTGACATTCGTTTTTAAACGTAGTTTCGCTTTTCGAATGTCGAGCCGAATGTCGAGCTGGCTCAACATTCAGCTCGACATTCGTTTTTTTAATTTTTTTTCGTGTTTTGAATGTCGAGCCGAATGTCGAGCTGGCTCAACTTTCAGCTCGACATTCGTTTTTTAGTATTTTTTCATGTTTTGAATGTCGAGCCGAATGTCGAGCTGGCTCAACATTCAGCTCGACATTTGTTTTTTAGTATTTTTTCATGTTTTGAATGTCGGGCCGAATGTCGAGCTGGCTCAACATTCAGCTCGACATTCGTTTTAAAACGTATTTTCGCGATTTAAATATCGAGCCAAATGTCGAGCTGGCTCAACATTCAGCTCGAGATTCGTTTTTGAACGTATTTTCGTGTTAATAATGTCGAGCCGAATGTCGAGCTGGCTCAACATTCAGCTCGACATTCGTTTTTGAACGTATTTTCGCCTTTCGAATGTTGAGCCGAATGTCGAGCTGGCTCAACATTCAGTTCGACATACGATTTTTAGTATTTTTTAATGTTTTGAATGTCGAGCCGAATGTCGAGCTGGCTCAACATTCAGCTCGACATCCGTTTTTGAACGTATTTTCGTGTTAAGAATGTCGAGCTGGTTCAACATTCAGTTCGACATTCGGTTTTTAGTATTTTTTCATGTTTTGAATGTCGAGCCGAATGTCGAGCTGGCTCAATATTCAGCTCGACATTCGTCTTTTAGTATTTTTTCGACATTCGTCTTTTAGTATTTTTTTGTGTTTCGAATGTCGAGCCGAATGTTATGAGAATAAGAAAAAAATTGCCGTTTTGGGACAGTTGTATCTGTCCTTTTTTACACTCAAATTTTGCTTTTGTCTAAAGCAAATACTTTAAAGCTATAATTTAATATACCGATTGTTTTGTTCAGTTCAGGATAAGAGGGTGTTCTATCAAAAAAGCACACGCAAGTAATCGGGTATTCTTTCTTTCTACAACGAATTTTTAAAAGAAAAAATCATTGTGATGCCCAAGCTATTAGCAATTATTCCGGAGAATCTAATAACACCTTTTCATCTCAGTATATTAAACATCATTATAAAATCATCTTCAGAAATAAAAACTGGCTATTGTTTTGAACCCAAATTTGCTTCAGTGCTGATACTCAATTATCAATTATACTGTTTTGATCATTTTCATTTCTTCATTAATGTTAATTTACGGAATGCTTACATGTTATATATTATTATTATATTTTATTATAATATAAAATTACATATCAAGAAGACTAAATTTCTTTTCTGCAAGTAGACACTATCTGAATGTGCTTAATGTTTCCCTTTTCTTGAAACGTGTTTGCTAGTTATTTAACGGAACATGAACCTAGACTAAGGCACTTGTTGCTTTATTTATATCTAGCCTATTGTGAATGAAAAACCTAACAAATTATTAACTGGGAAATAAAAACAGAAAATTAGAATACTAGTAGCATGGACATATGCCTCCGAATGTTTTCAATTTCGAACAACAACATTCAATGAACACACATCAGAAACAGGTTTTAACAATATCTTATCTTCTGACATATTTGTCTTTACAATTTACTTATCTTTTAGATACTTCAGATATTTCAGCTGTTTATTGGATTGTTTAGGGTTTTGAGAACACTTTAAAGTTTTTAAGATAAGCCGCAATAATGACCTACGCACACAGCACGACAACTTGATCTCTTTTTGGACACTGGCAGAGAAAAAGTACTAAGCAGAGTTTGTCTGCAGTGATTCTCTTTATTTGCTTGTGATCACAATAAAATAATGATTAGAAAAAAACTCACGAAATTCAATGGAATATCAATTAAATTTCTTTAACACAAGGTTGAAAACATTTTCAAAATACGCATTAGGTTAAAAAATTAACCTTATATTAAGTTGAAATTTTCAGACAATAATCCTCGGATATCGTTTGTTCAAAATTAGCAAAAAGGTCATTTTCAAAACATTATGCCTGAGTGTCCTTTTTCTCGTGTCGTCGGTCATTTAATTTATTATTTATTATGTTTCCTGTTCTCTTATTTGTTTCCTTCGAAAAAAAATGAAGATACATTTATTTTAGAAAAAAATATATAATTCAATACATGCGTCTTCAATACTTGTTCTTGTAGACACACTGAAAATAGTTTTGATTAAAATAACTACGCAAAAAGAATTAATCAAATTCCGTGTAAACTCTTCTCATACGAAGGATGTTCCTTCAAAAATTCGATTCCAACTCTGTAAAAATTGTGCAATATTTTCCTCATATTTCGATGAATAAGGAAACGTGTCACACGAAAAATATCTAACACATATAATCTCAGGCTTCAACACGGAAGAACTTAAAAAACGAATGTCGAGCTGAATGTTGAGCCAGCTCGACATTCGGCTCGACATTCAAAACACAGAAAAATACTAAAAAACGAATGTCGAGCTGAATGTTGAGCCAGCTCAACATTCGGCTCGACATTCAAAACACGAAAAATACTTAAAAAACGAATGTAGAGCTGAATGTTGAGCCAGCTCGACATTCGAAACACGTTAAAACGTTCAAAAACATATGTCGAGCTGAATGTTGAGCCAGCTCGACATTCGGCTCGACATTTAAAAGACGAAAAAATACTTAAAAAACGAATGTTGAGCTGAATGTTGAGCCAGCACGACATTCGGCTCGACATTGAAAACACGAACAATACTTAAAAACGAATGTCGAGCTAGATGTTGAGCCAGCTAGACATTCGGCTTGACATTCGAAACACGTTAAAACGTTCAAAAACGAATATCGAGCTGAATGTTGAGCCAGCTCGACATTTGGCTCGACATTTAAAACACAGAAAAATACTTAAAAACGAATGTCGAGCTGAATGTTGAGCCAACTCGACATTCGGCTCGACATTCAAAAATCAAAATATAAAAAACGAATGTCGAGCTGAATGTCGATTGCTGATCTCCGAGCTAACTTCACGGACTTCTGGGAATCAGCTTTGCAATGATAATAATAATGCAGAGCTAGTTGTCGATCTATGATCCAGCTCTTCAATGATATAAGAATGCAGAGCTGGATGTAGAGCTGCGACCCAGCTCTGCAATGATATAAGATTGCAGAGCTACATGTAGAGCTGCGACCGTGCTATGCAATGATATAAGATTGCAGAGCTGGATGTAGAGCTGCGACCCAGCTCTGCAATGATATAAGATTGCAGATGGATGTAGAGCTGCTAACCAGCTCTGCAATGATATAAGATTGCAGAGCTGGATGTAGAGCTGCGACCCAGCTCTGCAATGATATAAGATTGCAGAGCTAGTTGTAGATCTACGACCAAACTATACATTGATATAAGATTGCAGAGCTATATGTAGATATACGACCCAGCTATGCAATGATTTGCAGAGCTGGATGTAGAGCTGCGACCCAGCTCTGCAATGATATAAGATTTCAGAGCTAGATGTAGAGCTGCGACCCAGGTCTGCAATGATATAAGATTGCAGAGCTACAAGTAAATCTACGACCCAGCTCTGCAATGATATAAGATTGCAGAGCTAGATGTAGATCTACGACCCAGCTATGCAATGATATAAGATTGCAGAGCTGGATGTAGAGCTGCGACCCAGCTCTGCAATGATATAAGATTGCAGAGCTGGATGTAGAGCTGCGACCCAGCTCTGCAATGATATAAGATCGCAGAGCTGGATGTATAGCTGCGACCCAGCTCTGCAATGATATAAGATTGCAGAGCTGGATGTAGAGCTGCGACCCAGCTCTGCAATGATATAAGATTGCAGAGTTAGATGTAGATCTACGAGACAGCTCTGCAATGATATAAGTTCGCAGAGCTAGATGTAAATCTACGACCCAGCTCTCCAATTATATAAGATTGCAGAGCTGGATGTAGAGCTGCGACCCAGCTCTGCAATGATATAAGATTGCAGAGCTAGATGTAGATCAAGGACCGTGCTGTGCAATGATATAAGATTGCAGAGCTGGATGTATAGCTGCGACCCAGCTCTGCAATGATATAAGATTGCAGAGCTGGATGTAGAGCTGCGACCCAGCTCTGCAATGATATAAGATCGCAGAGCTAGATGTATAGCTGCGACCCAGCTCTGCAATGATATAAGATTGCAGAGCTGGATGTAGAGCATCGACCCAGCTCTGCAATGATATAAGATCGCAGAGCTAGATGTAGAGCTGCGATCTATGTGCCAACTTCACGTTCATAAAATTCGGCTAGTATTATGCCACATTTGTATCAAAATAACTTGCTAACTTGAATAGACATTCGAAAGCTTTTCTTATGTTGCGTAAATTTTAATTTCATCCTTTACAAGACTTCAAACTTTTTTATTCTATGGTGTATTCATTCAATTCTGCTAGTATTATATTTTGTATTAAAATTACTTGCTAACTTTAATATAAGATTCCAAAGGTTTTCTTATGTTGCGTAGATTTTACTTTCATCCTGTATATATGATGGCAGTGGCTACGGTTACGGAACCGTAATCCTAGCCTCCGAGTCTAGGATTACGGAAGTTCCGTAATCCTAGACAAACCCACTGGAAAAGGCTGCGGTTACGGACGTTTTTTAAAGAAGCGTATTTTCAACATTTAGGTATCAAGTAGCGTGCCAAATTTAATTTTTATTCATTAAACAAACCATTTTACCAAATTTGCGTTATCAAACTGTCATTTTGTACGCCATTTTGATTGTTGTTTCAGTTACGAACTAATGTTAAATATTGTTGTAATCTTTACTCTGTCACTTGAGCGCTCATTTGTAGTTGGACAAGAAATATAATGCTTTTTGAAAATAAAATGTTGTAACGTAAAATCATGTAAATCACTTTTACTTGTCCATCTACATCCAGGCCACATCACATGGAGGCGCCCAAACCATGGCCCGCCTAAACTTGTATTTTTTACATTTTTTTCCCAGCAGACACGTTACAGACATGTTATTTCATTTCTTTACTTTGTTCTTTTCCCTTCTTTTTTCATTGTTTTGTGAATTTGATATTGACTTTGAATAAACATTTTTAAGAATGCAGTTATTGTTGTTAAAAGACTATTGCATTATAATTTGCACATAGCAATATGTGTTCGTTCTTCATGAAATGTGTTATGTTTTGTTGTCGTTTTTCTTTTAATTGCCATCCATTTTCATTCTCTAACCCCCCCCCCCCCCCCCCCCCCACACACACACACACACACCACTTTTTTTAAATCTGACTACAGGTTTACAACGTCTTTTTCATTACAAATTTACAAAATTAGTAGCGTTACATGATAAATTATTTCATTAATTGCTTTCTTTTAATAAAGTTATCTTATACAAAAATAAAAAACATGTGGTCAAATTTATTGTTGCACAAAATGAACGAGTACTTATTCCCAGGACACCATTGTTTTTCCACAACCTTCCCCAAACAATTAGAAATTGACAAGATCGACCTCCAGTATTTGCTTCCTAACATTATAATTCAATGTCATTTTGGAATTTAATAGATAGTCGTTCATTTTTTTGCGTCATAATAATGCGAACAAGATAACACTTAAGACAATACACATTACAGGGCAATTATTCACACGACAATGACGTTTAACATTTAACGTTAGTCAATACAACAACTAAGATGGCGTATCATAACATAAGTGTTGAATAATTTTGGAGAAAATGTAATATATGAGACAATAAACGGGTTATCACTCGATTTTGGGTATGTAACCCTTCTTTAAAAATCCTTCCGTAACCGTAGCCTGTTCCAGTGGGTTTGTCTAGGATTACGGAACTTCCGTAATCCTAGACTCGGAGGCTATGATTACGGTTCTGTAACCGTAGCCACTGCCATATATGATATTTTCATGAAATATATATAATAAATTATTGTCCCATCCTGATAAGAATACTGTGTTTTTGGATGAATAGAAACAGTTTTGTTGTTACGTATTCTATGACAATTGTTGTTATATATTCTATTGTACAATTTTGTACAATTATAAAAGCTGTTAAAACTAGAGCCGCAAATAGGGTTGTAGGGCCGCAGAATAAGAATGTCCGATCTTTCACCCTTAACCTTGACCTTGACGCACGGATCACGAAGATGGACATTATAGCTCGTGTATGTCCATGTTTATTTTGTCAGTCATGACTTGGTTTAATTGCGTATTGCTTTAATGTTCCTTGTTAAGATGCACAACGTGTTTTCATTGTTTAATTGATTGGATTTGCTAAATGATAGAAAATTACTGTTCGAACTATGCACCAAACGTACCTTAAAACTCCAACTTGAAACTGCCAGTACCAAATAGTTGATAACGATTAAGTTTAACTGACACAGTGACAGGAGTATGCTATGAAATATGAGTTGAATTTGTTTCATCTATCTGTGTTTTCTTGGAAGCTGTCTAGCTAATGATAGTCCTGTTTTATAAATTCCATTTTCACCTCTTATGTTATTTTTTATCATATTTTTTACATTAGCCCAACTTGTCCTTCACTGAAACACTTTGCATTTTCATTTTTTTACATTTTACATTTGTCAGGAAATAGTGAATTTGACCAATGTAAAAAATAGCTTCAAATCCGTGGTATACGTCTAAATATTTTGGACTATAGTCCAACTAATCAGACTTGTTTTAGAGAGATCGAGAAAATTTTTGACAGGCGATATCTTTTCACAATGGATTTACAATAATAAAAAAAAATGTCTATAAAATGGGTCAAACAGCCAATGCCAAATTATTTTAATCATGTGTACTTAGTCAAAATCATTCAGGTGAATATTTTTGTGTTGGGTCAGATTCTCGCTTTAGCGGATACAGTATTTCGGAGACAAGATATTGACCCAGACAAAAAATTACACAATATCTTGACTTGCGTACAATTAATTGGACTAATGTGTACTCAGACCGTGTTGCATGAAAAGTAAAACAAAACATCAGAAAAAAATTATGTTTACAGATGAAAATATTTACATGATTGCCAATTAATAGGACTTGGCCAGTGTCAATGTGTTCTTAATTTTACTTTGCATTTGATTGCATTTTCTTTAAAAAGACTTGTGGTCAAGGTGCTAAATTCAGACATTTTTCAACTTCAGTTTATTACTGTCAAAAGTCAGTACTGACTATACTAGGCAGGCACGTGTCAGGGACATTAAAATTGTCAAAGATAAAAATAAAGTTAACAAAATTTTACTAAAGATCTTACTTAAACATTTATAATTGTGAACATTTAAAATCCTTAAAACTTCATGTTCAGTTCACTGATAAAACCTCGTACAGTTCAGGTAGCCTTTATCTCAGTCGGTAATTTGTTACAGAGTCGTATAGTCCTTGGGAAGACTGAGTCCATGTGATGTTGTGTTTTTGACTGCAGGATGAGGAATTTGTTGTTTCTTTTGTCTGTAAGGTGATTGTGATCGACATTGACCTCTTTATTTTTTATTTTGTATATCATGACCAGGCTGGCTTGGTTTCGCCTTTGCTGTACTGTTGACCATTTTATTTCCTTAATTATGTTTTTACACTGCTTGTACAAATGTATAGTGATTATCATTATGAACATATCTTGAGGCTGACCTCTGAACCATTTCTGTTCTGTGAGTGAGGTATTTTTGCCATGGGTGCCATATGGTTAAGCAATATTTGACCTGTGGTGGGGTCATACATATGTTTTGTATGTTGCTTCTTTGAGCCGTTTGTTTTGTGTTTTGATTCAAACTCCTAAGTATTTTGAATTTTCTGTGGATTTCAGACTGGTTTCTTTTTCCTTTGTATTCTATGTACTTCATAATTGTAAGGGTTGAACTCTTGATTGTGTGTAAGACAGGAAAACTCAGACTTCAGCAAGATCAATAAAGGCCATTCTGGACTGACACCGGATCAAAATTCAAATAACTTTAACAAAAGGTTATGCATCACTGAAGTTATTTACACAAGGGTTTACAAAAATATTCATAGCATATTTGAAACTTCCTGTGGTGAATTACAAGAAAAAAAGCCTTTTGTATAAAATGAAAATATGCAGTGTGTTTATAAGCCTTGGTGATAATTATTTAATTTGGCTTCAGAGGATGTTTACATATTCTCTAGTGTCAATTCATCTTTCTAGGATGACGTTATGTGATAGTTTTACTTGAAGTTAAAATTCTGTTCATAAATTTCTTATGCATGTCTGACAAATGCTTGAACTGGAGACAGGAGCGAGTTGTGGTACATTTCAGCAGTGATTTTTGTTTCTTTTGACTAGATATTCAACAATGAAGTAAAATACATTTGTATGCCTCTTAAAAGCATCATTTCAAGGAGCAGCAGTGGTTGAGGGGTTAGAGCGCCGGACTTCCAATCCGGAAGTTGCTGGTTCCAAAACCACCAGTGGTGAGAGTCTCTGATGACATTCCACATTCCTCACTTTCGGCGCGAGTACTGGTTTGAACCCAGGAAACAGTCAACGAGAGGGATTAATATAAGTTGCAAGAGCTTGGTTCCAAGTCAATTTAAAATAAATAAGTTTAAACTAAATGAAAAAAAAAGCTAAACTAAAGCATCATTTGTTTGACCTAAGAAGACATGCAGCTTGCTACAAGATTTCCTGCATTCATTACCAAATTTTGACATTTTGTAAAATGCACAAAAATGTAAACAGACAAATATCATTGTTCATGGACTACTGAATGTTATGATTTCAGTGAGGGGGGAACTTTAGGCCGAACAATGACATCTATTTGAGATTTTAAACTGTGAGAGCCAAAGACTATAGGAATGGAGTGTAAAAATAATCAAACTGAAAGGTTAGTGATATTATTTTTATTATTTAAACTGATTCGATAAAGAGCAAAATTCACATGACAAATTGCATGAAATAAGAGGCAAGACCCTGTATGTGTCAGTGGGCATGCTAAGTGCTATTAGTTTCTGAAAGTATTCATACAAATTGTATAGATGCAAGAAAGATGTCTGATCCTGACATAATTTATTATGTTATGCAATGTTTTAAAGTCTGACACAGTGGAAACTTGTTTTAACATTAATTAAATTTTGCGTTTGTTTACTGTTGTCAGAAGTTTTAGATTTTCGAATATCTTTTCAGTCACAGTTTTGGCTTGAAGTTTTTCAAGAGGTTTTTTCGTTTGCTTCCATGGTTGTTTCCAGCATGGATTAGTAAACCTGTCCTGTTGTTTGTGTTGCTACTTTGTCTGGGTCTTTTAGGTAAGATTTTGTTTTATTATCTGCTTAAGTTCTCTGTATACAGTCATTTAAACTGGAACCTCAAGTTTATATGTTGTAAAAACTTTGGAAAACAGTTTCTTAAAATCTAGTTTTAAACTTCTTTTGATTAAGTACAGCTGTACATTTTGTTTTGACATCAACCTTTATCAGTATACATGTATATATTGGTACTCATTTGCATTAGACTGTAGCAGACATGTAGATTTAATTTGTATATTTTGACTTGGGTTAAGTGATAACAGGACAAATGCTCCATATTGTTTGAAAAGTTTTCTCAGATTGAGTGACAATGATAATTGTAATTCATTGACTTATTAGCCCACCTGAGCACATAGTGCTCATGTGAGCTTTTAGGATCGATGGCTGTTGTCATCCCTTGTCTACAATTATTTCAAAGGACAACTCCTCTGAAACCACCAGGCCAAATTAAAAAAGAAAAACACAAAACATCCTAAGAATGTTCCTTGCATGAAGCCCTATCAAAATTGTGCAAATGCTTCTTGTCCATAGCATTTTTGGGCCACAGCTAAAAATAGATTTAAAAAGTGAAAACCTTCTTTTCAATTTCTCATACCACAAGGCCTAGAGTTACAATATTTGAAATGAAGCATCACCTAGTGGTCCTCTACAGAGTTGTTCAAATCATGGTCCCAGGGTCAAAATTTGCTCTGTCCCAGGGGCCACATGATTTCACATTTAACTCTACCTTACCTACTTTTAGAGTCATTCCCCTTAATCAGATTTACTTAAAAAGTTTTGTCCAGAGCATAACTCCAAAAGTACCTGAGGGATTTACTTCAAACTTATGACACTGACATAGCACATTGGTAGGAAGTGCAATGTGCAAGAACAATAACTCTACCTTTCTTACTTTTAGAGTTATTCTCCTTTATCAGATTTACTTGCAAAAAAATTTCCAGAGCATAACACCAAAAGTTCTTGAGGGATTTTCTTAAAACTTAATACACTGACATGGCACATTAGTGCAGTGTGCAAGTACAGTAACTGTACCTTGCATATTTTTGGAGGGATTTTCTTCAAACTGCATATGCGCATTATTACATTTAGTTTTTGAAAGTACTACCTTCAGGTAACTTCTTCCTGGTGGGTGATTAACCATGTGTAACATGGCTCTTGTTGACAGATGTCTTAGATATTTAGTAGATCTCTTTTCCCCATAGAATATTCATTTATCGACCAATAACTTGGCAATTTTAGTGTAAGGTAATTTGCAAGGACCTCTACTCTTTCATTGGGTTTGAGGTCACTTGGGTCAGTGTCAAGGTCACTGAGGCAAAATAGATTTTTCTACTTTTTGTGATAGAGCCTTTATTTATTGACTGACGTTTTAGATATTTTGTATATACTTATTATAGATACTTTTCATTAACCTCTGTCTCAAACTGGGGTAAAGGTCTTGGAGGCTTAAAGTAGATTTTTTCTACTTTACCTCATACAGCCTTTATTTATTGACCTATACCTTAGGTATTTGGTATGTAGGTAACATGCATCAACCTCTACCTTTAGGTTGGGTTTGAGGTCACTGGGTGGTGGTCAAGGTCACCAAGGCTAATAATAGATTTTTAGCTCACCTAAGTGCTTAAAGGTGAGCTATTGGGATGATTGATTGTCTGGCATGCATTGTTGTGCGTTGTCAACAATTTGACTTGAATGACTTCTTCTCCTAAACTTAAGCATGGTCTTGTGGACCTCTATCAAGTTTGTTCATAGTACACCCCTGGGGTCAAATTTGGCCCCACCCTGGGATCAAATGATTTTATATAGGGAAAACTTTGAAAAAATTTTTGTCTGAAACCACAAGGTCCTGAGCATTAAAATTTAACATGTAGCATTGTCTAGTGGACCTCTATCAAGTTTGTTCAAATTATGCTCCTGGGGTAAAAAATGACTCTGCCCCCGAGGTCAATTGATTTTACATAGGCTTAGATGGGGAAAACTTTGAAAAGCTTTTTGTCTGAAACCACAAGGCCCTTAGCCTTAAGATTTGGTTTGAAGCATTGTCTAGCGGACCTCTACCAAGTTTGTTCAAATTATGCTCCTGGGGTCAAATTTGGCCTCACCCTGGAGGCCAATTGATTTTGCATAGGCTTATATACATGTAGGCAAAACTTTAAAAAAACTTTTGACTGAAACCACAAAGCCTAGAACTTAGATATTTTTAATGGAGCATCAGCTAGAGGTCATCTAACAAATTTTTCAAATTATGCCCCTTGAGTGAAAATTGGCTCTACCCTGGGGGTCACTTAAATTCATATAGATTTATATAGGGAGAATTTAAAAAAAGCTTTTGATGTTTGCTTAACAGTAGACCCAAAGGCAATGTGTTCAGGTGAGCAATCTAGGGCCATCATGGCCCTCTTGTTCTACTTTCTATCATAGAGCTTTTATTTATTGACTGATAATTTAGATATCTGGTTTGTAGGCACCTTCCTTGAACCTGTACCATTCACTGTGGTTAAGGTCAAATTCACCAAGGCTTAAAATAGATTTTTCTACCTTTCCCAGTAGTCTTCATTTAATGACCAATATCTTATGTAGCTGATATGTAGGTAACATGCAAGAACCTTTACCCTTGGGTGGAGTTTGAGGTCACTGGGGTCAAGGTCACTAAAGTTGAAATTGATTTTCTATTTTACCTCATAGACCTTTCATTTATTGACCAATACCGTAGATATTAAATTGGTACGTTAGTCCCTTGCATGGACCTCTACCCTTAGGTTGGGTTTGAGGTCAATGGGTCAGGATCAAGATCACTGAAACTTATAATAGATTTTTCTACATTCTCTCACAGAGCGTTTATTCATTGACCAATATTTTAAGATATTTTGTTTGTAGGGACCTTCCATGAACCTCTACCATTCACTTTGGTCAAGATGAATATCACCAATAATTTATTATTGTAAAAAAAGATTTTTCTACTTTTTGTTATGGAGCCTTCATTTATTGACAGATGTCTTAGATATATTGTATGTTGGTACCTTACATCGACCTCTTCCACTGGGCAGGGTTTGAAATCACTGCGGTTAAGGTCACAGAGGTTTAAGATAGATCTTTCTACCTGAAGTCATAGTGTTATGCTAAAATTCAATTCAGTTTCAACCAAACTTTCACAAAACATTTATTGACAATAGATCTCCTTTCTTTTCCTGAACTGACCTGATCCCATCATGGGTTCCAGAGGAATGGGGGACAAAATAGGCTTATTTTGCCATGTCTGCATGATAATGGTTTCACATCTTTGATAATCTTACAAACCACTGGCTTGAGTCTTTGTTTATTGACCAATATCTTAGATATTTGGCATGTACGTACCATAGACATCTGCCCTTGGGTTGATTTTAGGTCACTAGAGTCAAGGTTAGCCCTGATTTTAGGTCACTAGGGTCAAGGTCACCAGGGCTAATAATGAAAATTGGCCTTATCCCAGGGGTCACTTGATTTTATATCGACTGACTTAGGTGGAAATTTTAAAAATCTTTTGTCAGAAACCACAAGGCTTTGAGTTTAGATATTTGCTGTGTGAGTGAAAGTATTTGCAGTTGTAGTCAGGTGAGCAATAAAAGGGCTATGATGGCCATCTTGTATTAATTTCAGAACAGTTCATAATTTACAATATTGGCATGGTGCCAAGTAAATACTACAAGGTCCTCGGAGACAAGGACCGAGAAGGGTTCTGGGAACAGACAGGGATTGCAATTGCACTAATTATATCTGAAGCTTTTGTAAGTACTGAAGTTGACAAAGTAATAACTTCTCTTTTCATTTACTGAATCACTTTGTTTTTTTGTGCTCCCTGAAAAACTGTGGCAACATGATTATAGTCTCCACTTTGTCTGTCATTCTTGGCATAAATGTTCACCTCTTTGACACAGTGTCACATGCATGAACAAGGTCAGTAGCTTAAAGGCCACTCTTACAGGTCAGATAGCTACAATTCTCCTTGTATGGGCTGTAATTTGGCCTTATTTGGTGGGCAGTCTGTAGAAGGGTCCAAGGAAATTAGTCATTCATACCTGCATCTTAATTATGTACCTAACATGCCAATTGCTTTATGATAGAAAATTTATTAAAATCATTCAATACTAAACTACCTTATTGTGCTTTGTGCTTACAAACAGAAGGTGATTTCAGACCTTTTGATTGTTGCAAATACTATTGATTACTTTTGTTTACCATTGGTTACTATTGTTGTCAAAACTTTCCAATATTAGCCATCATTTTAATATTATTTTCCAAGATGTTGTGAAAATTAATGCCAGTTTCAAAAACTTGGTCTAGTTTACTTTTGGTAATGCTAATACAGTCTTCTTTGTCATTCTGGCACATTAGTTCTTAAAAGCTAGGAAGACTGATTGAGATTTTCTGTTTGTTAAGCCATAGATTAAGAAAGAATCATCCGTAAACTTAATGTTGACAATAAGTTTTTCAAGTGAGACAGTATTCATATCTCTCACATTGATATGAATAAGCTTTTCGCTTTCAGTATGATCTTTGGAAACACATGATAATTTTGTTTCTCTTCATGCACATGGGTTTCTGATGATAGGTGGGTTAATAATTCTTTTGATACAATGGTAGAAAAGGGAGATATGTTTGTTATTTTTCTGAAGGTGAAGGCAACAGCAACATTTATGTCATCTTTTCTCTACCTCATCTGGCGAGACAATATTACAAGAAATCTACATACAAAATACTTCAAAGAGGTTGTGTATTATGCAGTAAATGTCCTTGACAAAACTGTAGATAATCCGTAAGTATAAAAATCATATACCCTAAATGCTTGAATATATTACACACTTTTTTACAAGTGTTTTCATTTATTTCAAAGGGATGCATATTTTACAGGAAGGTGGGCCACCAGACAAGTTTTCCAACTTGAAAACTCTTAAAAAAGCAGCCAAAATAAAATTTATTCTGCCCGTATGATTGTGTTTCCTCGTACTAGTTTACACCAGTATCAAAATGTACTGATGAAAATATTTAGTTGTTCATATCAATTGTTCCTCAAACTGCCTCTCAAAAATGCCACAAATATTTTCGAAAGAAATTGTCACTGAGGTTATTTGTCCTTGATGAAATATACAGGGAATGTAACCACAGCAGTACTCATGCAAAGTTATTGTTACACACTGAAAATGGCCACTTCCTGAATGAAAAATAACCAAATGGTACATCGATTTCCAGACGAAATTTTTGTGCATATTATATTCTAGTGCATGCATTTTTTCACAGATTTTGAGGCCAGATCAGGTATGGGTTTTATACACACTAGCATATAGTATTCAGGCGTTTAGGTTATATGTTATATAACATTATCTGTGCATATAATTACTGTCTTCTTGATCTATACTCTGTATAATGATTGAAAAAATGTTATAGCAGGTATATAATTGTCTATCAAGTTATTTAAAAGAAAATTAATGCAGTTAGTTTACCTATTGTACTTATAAATCATGTTCAACATATGACATCGGGTTATAAGTTAAATATCATTTTTATATGGTTTTGAAAAAAAAACTGAAGGCCTTAAGGATTTTAGATGTGTTTCTTTACTAGATTTTAAAATAAAACATAGAAAATACAGAAACTTTGGCTGCTGAATTTCATTTCAAATGCATTTTTGATGGGAGTTAGGACTGAAAAGGATAAGAACGTAGTTTTGATAATACAACCTTACCTGAACTACTTTTCACCTATTGATGAGTTTATCCCAAAAGCTATTTTATTTTCAGTGACCAAAGGATTGCACATGATGTTGACAAGTTGTGTCAGACATTAAGTGAAATTGTTTCTCCAATCATCATCTCTCCATTTACTATAGCTTATTATATGTATAAGTCACAGGAAAGGTTAGTCATATTTCTTATTTGTTAAATTAACTTGACATTTGTTGAAAAGCTTTCCCAAACATAGGTACTGTTTTACTTTTTTGCAAGCGACTGTTATATTTTCAATGTTTCCTATGTAACAGTAACTGATAGTTTGAAAAGGCATAATCTCAACATTGTTTGAAAACTGCCATTTTGATAGCAGTTAGTGGTGGAGATTGAAAAAACATTGCAGCATAAAATTGTAAAACTTATCTCATTGAAATTACTGATTTTTAAAATGTTGGCAATTCCTTACAGTGTTGAAACAGTGGCTGGTCTGTTCATCAGTCTGTCTCACTTTTATTTCAAGGCTGTTTCTCAGGAAAAACTGGCTTGAATTTAATCAAACTTTGTTTGAAGCTTCATAAACAAAAGAGGAATTGCATATTGTCAGGATAGGATGTTCCAGTAGGTTAGATGTCCACATTCTATCTGTTGAAATGTATAAAAAGATTAGTTAAGTTACCAGGCTTTTTCTAAGAATACCAGTGACTTGAATTCAAACAAACATTGTTTGATACTTCATTAGCAAAAGAAGATTTGCACATTGTCAGGTTGCTTTAGTGTGTTGAATTTTTCCATGGTCATGGCTGTTACAATGTGTAATAGAAGAGTTTAGTTACTAGGCAATTTCTCAAAAACCCAGTGAATTGAATTCAGACAAACATTCTTTGAAGTTTCACAAGCAAGAGAAGATGTGCATATGGTCAGGTTATTCAAGTTGGGTGAATGTGTAAAAGAAATGTTTTCTTTTAAAGCCGTTTCTTAGGAAGAGGTGGCTTAAATTCAACCAAATCGTCATCGGCATCATGCAAAAACTTTAATGTAGCTTATTATTCATAAATCATATCACTTAGAGATGATCCCCTGACCCCTCTAGGGATGAGTAGGTGGTATTTGCAAAACATTGTTTTTAATTTTCTTATTTTGCTATTTGTGGGAGTGGGGTGGGGAGGCAGATGAGTAAGTTCTTGCAAGCAATACTAAACACAGACGAGCATTGGTGCTGCTCTGCCATGCTGTTGTTTCTATATCTTTTTGGCCCTTTGATTTTTTTTAACTATTTCTCAGGAATCATTGCCTTGAATTTGACCAAACAATTAGTGAAATTTTACTTGCAAGAGGATGTGTGAATATTTTTGAAAATGCTTGATCTTACAAATTGAGCATTGTGAGATAGCTTGACATATTGACCCAAATATGGATAAAGCACATTTGGAGTGCATCCATCAGTGCTAAAGATGTCATTTTCCCCCCTTTATCTTAGGAGACAATGTCTGTCTGTCAAACTTTGTTTCTGTTCAATATCTGGAGTAATCTTTGACCCACAGCCTTCAGACCTTATAGAATGATTGCCTATACTGAGTAGAAGAACCCTATTGTTTTTGGGATCAGTTGGTCTAAGGTCAAGGTCACAGTGACCTTGAATGTGAAAATGTTGTTTTTTTCGATAACTGGAGTACCATTAAGTACCCAGAACCTTTAAGCTTCATGGGATGATTGCCCTTATTAAGTAAAAGAACTCTATTGTTTTTGAGGTCAGAAAGACAAAGGTCAAGGTCACAGTGATGTCAGAAACCATCTTGTTATTGATTTCATTAATCAGATATAAGTTGATTTGAACTGAAAATAATTTATTTGCTGTCTGTTAGATGTTACTGATTTTGCTTTATGCCAACATTTTAAAGCAGAACTTAAAAGTTGAATGAAATTAGCCTTGGCTTAAGATATGCTTATTTTTGAAAGTAGTATTTCTAAAGACTTTTAGCAGTTTGTTGTATGTACTTCTTGATTTCTTTTTCAGAACAGGGTATATAGGACCAGTGTCTGTATTGATATTTTTTGTCATAGCAACAGTAATCAACAAAGTTCTGATGTCACCAGTTGTCAGATATGTCTTTCTTCGAGAAAAAATGGAAGGAAACTTCAGGTAAATTTTTGTAGACTAAGAAAACATTTGGAGGAAATTTCTGGTTTAACTTTATCAGGATAATGATTTCCATATCATTAGAAAGATAGTCTTTACTGCGTAGCCCAATAGGTTTTGTCTGGTGTGATTATGCCCCCTCTTCAAAGAAGTGGGGGTATATTGCTTTGCATTTGTCTGTCGGTCCGTCGGTCCGTAGACCAAATGGTTTCCGACCAATAACTAAAGAATGCTTAGGCCTAGGAACTTCAAACTTGGTAGGATGATTGTCCATCACCAGTAGATGACCCCTATTGATTTTGGGGTCAAGGGGTCAAAGGTCAAGGTCACATTGACCTTGTAGGTAGAAACGGTTTCCGACCAATAACTAAAGAACGCTTAGGCCTAGGAACTTCAAACTTGACAGGATGATTGTCTATCACCAGTAGATGACCCCTATTGATTTTGGGGTCAAGAGGTCAAAGGTCAAGGTCACATTGACCTTGTATGTAGGAACGGTTTCCGACCAATAATTAGAGAATGCTTTAACCTAGATTCACCAAACTTGGTATGATGGTTGGCATCACCAGTAAATGATCCCTATAGATTTTGAGGTCATTAGGTCAAAGGTCAAGCTCACAGGGACCTTCATCCTAAAAACGGTTTCCGATCAATAACTACAGAACACTTTGACCTAGGTTCACCAAACTTGGTATGCTGGTTGGTCATCACCAGTAGATGACCCCTGTTGACTTTGAGGTCATTAGGTCAAAGGTCAAGATTACAGAGACTTTCATCCTAAAAATGGTTTCCGATCAATAACTAGAGAATGCTTTGACCTAGGTTCACCAAACTTGGTATGCTGGTTGGACATCACCAGTAGATAACCCCTATTGACTTTGAGGTCATTAGGTCAAAGGTCAAGATTACAGAGACTTTCATCCTAAAAATGGTTTCTGATCAATAACTAGAGAATGCTTTGACCTAGGTTCACCAAACTTGGTGTGCTGGTTGGTCATGACCAGTAGATGACCCCTTTTGATTTTGAGATCATTAGGTCAAAGGTCAAGCTCACAGGGACCTTCATCCTAAGAACAGTTTCTGATCAATAACTAGAGGACGCTTTGACCTAGGTTCACCAAACATGGTATACTGGTTGGTCATCACCAGTAGATGACTCCTATTGACTCTGAGGTCATTAGGTCAAAGGTCAAGATCACAGAGACTTTCATCTTAAAAACGGTTTCCGATCAATAACTAGAGAACGCTGTGATCTAGGTTCACCAAACTTGGTATGCTGATTGTTCATCACCAGTAGATGACCCCCTATTGATTTTGAAGTCATTAGGTCAGAGGTCAAGCTCACAGAGACTTTGACTCTAAAAACGGTTTCCGATCAATAACTAGAGAATGCTTTGACCTAGGTTCACCAAACTTGGTGTGCTGGTTGGTCATGACCAGTAGATGACCCCTATTGATTTTGAAGTCATTAGGTCAGAGGTCAAGGCCACAGGGACCTTGATCCTAAAAACGTTTTCTGATCAATAACTAGAGAACGCTTTGGCCCAACCACAAGCAATTAGGTGCTGCCGGGGGGCATTTATGTTTTACAAACATTTCTTGTTTTAATGGCTTTGAAACAATAACTAGCTGACTAGCTGTCTCCAGCTGGCTTGTAGTTTGACTGTATGTTTTGCTTTGTTTAACAACTTTATTACTTTTAAATGATTTACTAGTAAATTTTTTTCAGGAGGGTAGAACAAATGAAATATTTTCTGTGAAACAGAAAGTAGACGAAAATCACTGATTTCATTGATAACAATGGTTAATAAAAACTTTCAGGTTTAAACATATGCAGATCCGGTCATTTAGTGAGTCAGCAGCATTTTATCGTTCTGGTCATGTCGAAAATGAAAGAAGCAATAGACACTTGAATAACCTGATAAATACTCAACATACACTAATCAGGAAAGAATATGCATTAAATTGTAAGTATTCTTGTGTTTTTAGAGAAATTATCTCAGTTCTTTTCTTTCTTTTTTTTTGGTGCTCACCTTAGCACTCTGTGCTCAAGGTGAGCTTTTGTGATTGCCCTGTGTCAACTTTTTACTTTAAAAAACATCTCCTCCTAAACCACTCGGTGAAAGATGATAAAACTTTGCAGGAATGTTTGTTGCATAAAGCTTTACCAAAGTTGTTCAAAGAATTCCATTCTATGAAGAACTCTGGTTGTCTAGTAGACCTCTACCAAGTTTTTCCAGATAATGTCCCAGGGATCACAATTTGTCCTGCCCATGGGGTCACAAGTTTTACATAGGAATATAGAAGAAAATCTTTAAAAATCTTCTTGTTTAAAATCACAAGGCTAAGAGTTTTAAAATTTGGCATGAAACATTGAACCAAGTTTGTTCAAATAATGTCCTTGGCGTCATTAGTTTTACTTAGCAATGTATAAGAAAATCTTTAAAAATCTTCTTGTCTGAAACCACAAGGCCTAGGATTTTAAAATTTTGCATATAGCATTGTCTAGTGGACCTTTATCAAGTTTTGTCAAATTATAAGATTAAGATTACCGTAAAGGTCACAGAGGCTAAAAAAATATTTATCTACTTTACTTTATAGAGCCTTCATTTATAGACCAATATCTTTGATATTTGGTGTGTAGGTTTCTGTCATGGACCTCTGATGGGGTTTGAAGTCACTGTGTCAAGGTCAAGGTCACCATGGCTTATAATAGATATTTCTACTTTCTGTCAGCGGGCCTTTATCTGTTGACTGATATTTTAGATATTTGGTTTGTAGGCACCTACAAATCTTCATTAGAAATGAAATACTGCTTCTTATCTTTACTTAACAACAGACCAACAGCTAAAGCACTCAGGTGAGTGATCCAGGGCCATCATGGCCCTCTTATTTGTCTTTTTTGCTGTATTTGATCCAGTTTGAATGAATACTATTCTATATATATAATTTTTCTGTAGCTTCTTTTGGACTTATAATAAATTGAAATCAGTAATTAGATTAGAAACTGCTGCAGATTTACTATTTTTGAACAATTAAGACATCAAACCTGCATTCATTGTGTCACCTTGACACAAATGTATTAAATATATACATGGTTAGTTTGACAAAATCAGTGTCTGCTTAACATGATCAAGAATAGGAAAATTATTAAAATATAGTTAATGAAGAAAGGAACAAAATGCACATTTTAGGAATCAGAAGATTGTTTTATGGTTGATTTTTGATCATTTTTTAAGTTACTGTATAGGTTGTTTTAAACAGCTCTTGTGGCACCATCCGGTAGAGAAATAGTTTCCATGTACAATTGAAGTGAACATATTTTTTTTGGATATGGTAATCTTTTTCCCCCCAAAACATGTCATAACATCATGCTGTAAGAAAAAAAACAAGGCAGTGCCTTTATTAGAGCAATTATAACAACTTATACAGCATATACATGTATTGTGTCTCTTGTTCTTCATGCAGTTTTTATCTCTCTTTTTTTTGTGAATGAAAGTTTTAATACTTGACATTCAGCTTGTTGGCATTTTTATTAGGTGTTGGCCGTACTTCATTTTTAATTGGGTAAAGCCTGGGTGGGCTTGGTTTATGTTCTTCCAGTTCTTTGGTGATTCATTTTAACACCACAGTTACATCATTGGTTTCAGGAAGCACGCTTTGCATTGTGCACTACAATATTTTGTCCAGAACTATCTCCCCTCTCTGTTAAAAGCTTCAGGACATACAGTGATTATGTATTGTCATTTGCTTTGAGTCAGTTAGCCAGGGTTCATAATAGAATGCAAAGTGAAACAAACAGCTTAGTAGCCTGTCCTTTAACTTGTAGGTGATCTAGAAGAAAGAAGTAAAATAATTATATATCTATTAATTAGACCAGTTGCATACATGTATTCTATAAAGTACTGTAAAAATTCCATTTATAGCCCGGGCTTTTATTAGAATCATGGATTGTTCGAAAGTAGGGGATGGGCCTTAATTGGAGCCACATCTTCACAAGACAGACTGATTTTGTAAGCAGGGCTTTATAAATCCACTCGCCCCAGATAATTACAAGGAGAAATCGAATGCGGAGAAAGAGAGGATGTTGACTGTTTGCAGACAACGCTAAAATCTGTTCATTTCAGCTATTACCGTACATGTAGAGTCTGGTATGTGTGAAAGTTTGCCGAGCACGGGAATAAAAACCTGCAGTTTCAGGAAATATGTTTTACTAGATTTTAGGATTTTGAGTTCAACTGTTGAAAAAATAATGAAAAATGCATATCAGGTAAAACCAGAGACAGAAAAGACAGTCTCCCTACACAGTCAAAAAGTAGAGGAAAAGATAGCAGTAATTTATTTATAATTCAATTAAAAAAGGACCCCACAAACATTTTATGAAAAAGAGAACAGGAGGGGTTACTGCCTTGGAACAGTTTGGGGGTTTAAACCAGATTTTAAGGTGCACCAACCTCACCCTTGCCCCAACAGGTTTTCGAAGAACAAACAACAATAAGTTGTCATGGTGTATTAACCCCACCCATCAACTCTACAATGTTGCACGCAAAAGCACGCAGACATATAAAACATAAAAAGCTAATTGCATTATAGAGCTAAAGGATAGGTACTCGATGATCTTACTGAGACCAGAGTCAAATATGTTTAACTAGATTTTAGAAATTTTGAGTTCAACTTCTGAAAAAAATTACTGAGCTGAATCAGAACCTGTAGGAATGTCCATCAAACATGCAGTTTCAGGAAATATGTTTAACTAGATGTTAGAATTTTGAGTTCCACGTTGGAAAAGTGATGTAATCTTTACACAAAGAGCAGATTATAACATATGTAAGTAATTTTCAGTTGCAGTGAACATGTTTGATTACCTGGGCAGTATTTTAAGCTATATTGCCATTGCTTTTCCTATCTTCCTTGGGGTGTATGACAATCTCTCGGCCCCAGACTTATCTGCTTTGATCTCAGCGGTAAGTATTTATAAACAGAAAATATAGCTTCTTCATTAGCTAATCAAAAGTATAAACTAGCGCTTGACTTATTAATGCATAAGAAAAAGTATTTTCTTTATTTATAATAATCAAGATGATAAAGTTAGAATGTCAGCAATCATCTCTCCATTTTTTTCAAAGAGCTTACCTTTTGTCAGTGGAGGCAGTTTTTCTTCTAAAACTGTTACTGTTGTTATGACAAGTGTACACAGTCTGGTTGTGTTGTGAAGGGTCTTTTCTGGCTGCTATAATGGACACAAGTCAGCTTTGTTTAAATAAGAAGTTTAAAAGCAGGAAAAGATAATGAGTGTTACTTAAATTAGTCTGTCTTTAATAAAATTGAAGCCCATAGAATCTGCACAGCAGAGGTATTCTTACGGGCATTGATGTCAGAATCTTCAAACTCTTCATCAAAATAAACTTCTTTTACTTTGAAAAGCTACTAAATTTTTATAAACATTTTCCTATTGCAGTTCATTAACTATATGATAACTTGTTTGATTGTAGAATGCATTTGTTGTGATTTATTTGATCAACTGTTTCACCAAGTTGACCCATCTCTCTGTGATGGTTACCAAAACTGCAGGAACTACTCACAGGTAGGACACTTCTCTACATGTCATTTCTACAGTCTGAGCTTTGGAGTCACCCTAAAATTGAGAAAATTACATTTCTTTCAAAATCATATAAAACTTAATGATATTGAAAGAACCATGACCTAAAGTCAAGTTGTTGGTAAAAAATTTCACAGAACAACATGTAAACAGAATGTATGAGTACTAGTTTTTACATGGAGACTTTTGTTGTACAATTTTTTGTTGGATAGCCATTTATTATAGATGAACCCTTTCTCAGTGTCTATGTGCCCTAAAAAGACATTTTATATAGATATATTGTTCAGTTATCAATTATTTTTCATATTACAGAGAATAAGCCAGTGAAATACATGTGCAGTTTATCATGGGTTATGTCCCTTTTAACCTTGCAGCATTTGCTTTTACCATTGTAGACAGTGTAGACCATGGTCTTTCTGCACAACCATGCATTCTGGTCATAGTCTGCACTGTTTGCTACAGGGTCAGTTTATTTTCAACAAATACTTGTAGAAAAGATAAGTGGACATGATGAAAGGACATTTTTCAGGGTTGTTGAGTTGCTAGAAGTTTTACAACAGCTAAAGAGTAGTCAAGACTCCAGACTTGCCAGCAGACCTAATGAACTTAGAGGGTTCGGTTGGAGTGAGATGTAAGATTTATAATTTTTATGAACTTCTGTCCATTACACAAAGATGTACTGTGCATCAGAAAAAAAATGCCAGTCATTTATGGAATTGAACTCAAGCCTGCTTCAGCAACCCAGCTGGAAAAAGCCAACAATTTAGACCACTAAGCCAGAGGATAGACTCCCTGATACAGCTGTTTGAGGTTGAATTTGCATGAATCGAAACAAGTGTGCACTAATCCATGACATACTGTCCTAGGAAAATTAAATTAGCTGGAAGTTTTATGGTGATTCTGGAGTGGTATATCAGGGGTCCTGAGTTCAATCCCCCGCTCCTCCACTAACATTACTAATAGTCTTTCGGATGAGATGTTAAACCGATGTGCTATACACTGAGCATGGAAAAGAACCAGGGGTGTCTCTGGAATGGGATGCTCTCTGTATCTTGCACTACCCCCATAACATAAAATAACTAATCTCTTCAGGGGGTGTTGGTCATAAGGGCAACCGGTACCAACTGTAAATAAGCTCAAATAGATAGATGGTGATTCTAACAAAGAGGCTAGAAGCTCCTTATAGTTTTATGGCATTTTCACTTGCATAAAAGAGATCACTTTGTTATTATTAGTTTATAGGAATTTGAGTTTTCAGATATAATGGGAAGTAACAGTGACATCACGCATATAATTATTATTGTAGTTATTATTCTGTAAAAAAATTACAGTAAGCAGTAAAATTTAGAAAAAAAAACTTTTGAATTATAAGTCTCTTACCAAGCAATTTTAATTTTTTTAACAGTTATTTCTTCTCAGTTTAAGTATACTTGCATTATGCTATTTCAGATGTTGTTTTGACTTTACTGCAATGTTTTATTAAAATAGGGAGACTTTAATGAATAATGAAACGGCTAGTCCGAGTGATGAAACCTGTGGAAATGAGACATCAGTAGATCCAGTCACAGCATTTGTCATCAAGGATCTTGCATATACTGCACCAAAATCCAGTCAAAAATTGTGTACAGGTATGTTTTGCATTTTATACTAAACTGGAATTATTAAAGACTTCAAAACAAAAAAGTTCTCTACACAATGCGATTTATAAGAATCAGACTCTTTCAGATTGTACATGATCCACTTTCAGTGCCTTCTGAAAACTACATGTATCTGAGTCTGTTTTTATACTGAAAGAAAAAAAAACTTGATAATGAATTCAGGTAGATATTCATGACTTCAGGTAGAAAATTAGGTTTCATATTTTCTAACATGAATAGGTTCTGTATCCATTTTTTATTAAAAATATTTGTATTGAACTGTATTAAAAATAGTCAAATGTATTTAAATGAAAATCATTTTTATGTAGCAGCTTTATTCATTTTCAGGATTGAACTTGCGTTTTGAGCAGGGTGTGAATATACTAGTGACAGGAACCAGTGGTTGTGGGAAAAGTTCATTGTTGAGAGTAATCAATGGCATTTGGCCTGAGGCTAGAGGTATATATAGGGTATACTCTTTGAAGTGATCACTCTTTTTGGCTTATGATGTGCAACTTTTTTCTCATGTACATTTGTCCTTCCAGGGCTGGTGTGTACACACATTCATCAGGGTGTCATGTACACTTCTCCATCTTGATGTTGCTTATACATGTCCATCTTGGTCTTTTGTACGCCTGACCAACCAGGTGTTTGTACACCTGTCCAACCTTGTGTTGAGCACACCTGTCCATCCTGGTGTTGTTTGTGTCATTCCTGGTGTTGTGCACCTGTCTGTCCTGGTGTTCCTTTCACCTGTCCATCATGGTGTCAAGTACACCTGTCCATCAGTTAATTTCTTTGTCCCTCACTTGGGCCAAGCCTGGTAAGTTCATTTTGCCCCCGAACAAAGGTCACCCCCGAATAATGGCCATTTTTCTATCTTCCCTTGCCCGACCTTTTTTCACAAGTTGGACTGTAATTTGAAAGTGATTAACCAGCAAGTGTAATTTTCTATTGTCAAGTAACTTTTGAGATGTGTTAAAAATGCAAGTAACCGAACATGAAGTGTATAAAATTGAGTTTATGTTAAAAATATCACTGTATTTGTGATGAAAATATGTTTATGATATATACATTTTTCTAGGTACCATCGACTACATGATAGATTTAAAACCAAGTTTAATACTCTTCTTACCGCAGAAGCCTTACTTTACTGATGGGACACTCAGACAGCAGGTAAAGTTTCTTTGTTTAAACATACTTTTTAGCTTGTTTTTTTTCGAAGAAAAAGTCGAGCTGTTATGATTGGTGCGTTGTGGTCTTCATTGTCGTCATCTTTGTGCAAAAACTTTAATGTAGCCCATTACTCAAAACAATTTAAAAGGTATCAATATGAAACTTTGAATGCTTGCTTATCATGACAAGAGGCATTTGTAACACAAGGGGCATTATTCTGAAAGCTATATTTTTTTACTTATACCCCTTTTTGACTTAAAATTTTTGTCAACATTGCTTATTGATTTGAATGATTACAAAACTATCGAAGGTATAAATATGAAACTTGGGTGGCTTGCTTATCATGATAAGAGGCAGTTGTAACAGAAGGGACATTATTCTGAAAGCTATATTTTTTGAGTTATGTCCCTTTTTAAGTTACGGTTTTGGGCAAAATTGCTTATTTAGTTGAATAATCAAAGGTATCAGTATAAATAATATGAACATTTTGACATGAAATGTCAGAGGTATATAGACCTCCTTAAGGAGTAGTGCACAAGAGCCATAACTATGGCCCCCATTGTCGACATGTAAAACAGACGAGTGTTAGCACCCCTCCACGGAGCTCTTGTTAATGTTATATATGTTTGACACAAGATTGTAGACATGCAGCATTATATCTGAAAATCATATATTTATGCATACAATTTAAATCCCAGGAATATGTCTAGACATTACTTGACATTCACTGAAAGCCTCAAAGAAAAACTTTACAGGCAAACATTTACTTTAATAAATTACCTTTTAGCCAGGCAAATGGGATTAAAGATTTAGTTTTTGTGCCCCTAAGAGAAAGAAATTGAATAAAAAAGTTGTCAAAATCTTGAATGCTCATGCTGTGTATCTATTTTCAGATCATTTATCCACTGAAGGACTTTGACAAAAGAGGAAGTTTTCGTAAGTACCATGATCAACTACTAGAGACATTTTAAAGTAAAGGGAAGCAACTGCTACACAGCTATCATGCTTTTCTGTACCTGTTGTCTTTTCGAAATTGACACAATGCTGAATAGAGCTCTTGTCAAAATCTGTTAACTGTGATAAGTTTTAAGGCAGTTTTATTGTTTAAAAAGGTAATAGATTTAGTCCTTAGTCTTAAGGCTCGCTTTTGTAAGATTTAAGCAGAACAATGGACTTAAAATGGGTCTTGAAGAATCTTCCTTTAGTTGAATGATCGTTCTTTAGTTAGCGATATATATTAGATTAGATGTATTGTAACCTTTTCAGTCGACTCAGAGGATGCTTTAATTCAGCAATATTTAGAAACTGCTCAACTGACCCATATATCAACAAGAACTGCTGGGCTAGATACTGCAGTTGATTGGAATTGGTAATTTCTTCTCTTATTTTTATAAACATTCAGAATTATGATAGGTTCTTGAATCAGTGTTTCAGCATTAAAAAATCTTATATGTATATTTATCTATGCAGATTGTGGCATTCAGTTTCTCAAATCGGAAATCTTTTCATAGTTTTCCAATTCTACTGAAAATTGAATGATAGTTAAAAAAGTTTTTCAAAAGTCATAAAAAGAGTATGGGAATACAAAAGAAACATATTGAGAGTGTTGTTCAACTGGTTTTATTATCAGTTCTTGTAAATTTAGAATTCAAACCTCATTCAGCTTGATTGTAAACTAGTCACAGTTATAGACATTACTGAGTGTCATTATTTGTGAGACTTGGTTTCTAACATTGTAAAGAGTTAGAGCCTTTGATACTGATCATCTTAAATGATAATGCTTTCCTTGAAAGAATACATTTAGGTTATCAAAAAACTTAAAAATAAAATATAGGAAAGTATCAAGGATGAAATTATTTATTTACGAGTGAAGGAACATTAGCTCTAGACATGTGTATGAAGTGGATAATTTGGTATATGAGATGTTTTACTCTTCAGGTATGATGAGTTATCACCAGGAGAAATGCAACGTCTCTCCTTCGTCAGACTATTTTACCATAAACCCAAATTTGCGGGTAAGTGTGTCCATATCTCTTTCAGCTAGATCAACACTTTTATATTTGATACACCCAAATGTGGACCAGATTTAGTACTTTCATCCTGGGTTGCATCTGTCTGAATATTTTCCATCTATTTCATATTAAAAAGTTGTCATTCAGGTAAGTTAGGTGCAAAGAAGAACCATTTATATCAAAGTTATGGCACTTGATGGGAACATTTTCAGTTATAATTTTTGGTTGTAAAAGCTAGATAAAAGTTATATAATGTGAAGGTCTAAAACCTAAATTATCCTTGGAAGATTTTACCTTAATAAGATATGAATAAATAAAATGCCTGAAGGTCACTATTCTTAAAATGTTGAAATATCAATAACCTTGCGACATTTAGAAAAAAAAGTAGATAAAGCCTTGAAACATTTGTTAAAAAAGTAGATAACTTTAAAATAACTCCTGTTTATGTTTTAAGTGTAGGCTGATAAGTATAACATTGTCACTCTCCACAAGTGTTGAAAATTACTATTTTACACAACTACTTATAATTTTTTCTTCCTAGTTAAAAATCCATTTAAATGCACTGTCTTGTAAATTTCTTTTGTGGTCTTTTTATGTTAGCAGTTTAGCTTATTAATTCAATTAGTGGTTTTTGAAGATAGTGTTTAAAGGAAGAATTATGTCTAAAGTAATTTCACAGATAGCTATGATTATGACAATTTTGTTGAAGATTTTTCCTTTTAGCACATGAACAATAAATGGAAGTAATCTTGTAGCACATAAATTGAGAAATACAATAAATTGATGTTATTGTTTTAGCATGTTATCTTTAAAAGGTTTTGTTTTTAACTTGTTTTTTATATGAGTATAAAGTTAAGTGAAGTGGAGAAAGATAAAGACTTGACACTTAAAACAACCATAAAGTTTTTAACAGATTTCAGTGAAAAGTTCCACAACTGATATAGTTGGTTTATCAAACATGTATCTTATTCTTAAATTTAATGCTTAAGACATTTCATTTTGAGATTGTCAGCATGTAAAATATAAATAACCACTATGCATTTGTAAATGTAATCAGAGAATATAACAAGTTGATACCAAATTTTGACATAATTCTAGCTTGTTATGTCTGCCCCCACCATCCCCTACATAGTGGGAGGGAGACATTTAGATTTTGTGCTGGCCATCTTGATGGATAGATGTCTTGATGGATGTATGTCTTGATGGATAGATGTCTTGATGGATAGATGTCTTGATGGATGTATGTCTTGATGGATAGATGTCTTGATGGATAGATGTCTTGATGGATGTATGTCTCGATGGATAGATGTCTTGATGGATGTATGTCACAAAGTTTGTTTGTGCAACTGCTCTAAAACCACTGAGCAGATTTTAAACAAACTTCACTGGAGTGGTCATTTGCTTAAATTGAATCATGTGTATGCTATTTTGACTACATGGTTCACAGATGTTCAGTGCAGATACTGGTAAGTGGACTCAGGTTCCACAAACTTTGTAGTCAGGTTGGTCACGACCAGCAAATGATCACTATTGTTTAGGGGATAATTACAGTAAAACATTGATAACTCGAGGTCCATTGGGACAGGCAAAATGCTCGAGTTAACCATGGTCTTGAGCTAAACGAAAATCTGCTATATTTGTTACGGAACTCCTGAAGGCGCCACTGATGTGCTTAATTTCACAGTCCTTTGATAATGGATGTAATAGCAGACTATGAACATTTATTGATATGAACATTTATTTCTCAGCTTCAGGACTGTTTACACTAGCTTTAATTTGCATTTCAAAGTGCAGAGGGATGTGGTTCTATTCAATAATTCTACTGTGATGTGTTATATTACGCACTTGTGACACTTTCACAAAACATACTGATTAGCTATCTTTGATGGATATATCAAGTTTTCGTATTATTTCATAATTGTATGAAGTTATTGAATTCTTAATTAAAGCCATTCAAACAATATGCTTAATTATCACGACTTGTGAGAAATGCAAAAGGTATATGTGTCAGCGACACTACGACTAATTATGATGATTGTAGTTGTGAAAATTTTTTGACAGGTATGTTTGAATTATACAACAAGAATAAAGAACAAAGCATGACCATGAGGCCAGAAACATTTCTGGGATTGAGTTATTGATGCTTGATTAATCCAGGGAAATTTTTCCAGTAAATGTAAAGGAATTTGCCCAGGACCAACAATGCCCTTGAGTAATCCAGGGTTCTCTAGTTATCGATGCTCCAGCGAATGGTGTTTTACTGTACATCAAAGTCACTTGCATTAATAACTTTTCTTTTCAGCTTGTCCCTGTATTACATTAGTTATGGCCTTTCTGTAAATAGTAAATAACGGCATTTAAATAAAAAGTCTTAGATTTAAGTTCAGTGGTTTACAGGTTATGCCCCAACTTACACAGCATGTGGCAAATAAGATTTGCTTTTGTCTGTTTGCCTGTGACTCTGTCTGTCTGTTCTTTCTGACAAAGGCTCAAGGTGAGGACACCTGTAGACACATTTCTAGTTTTCTGTTGTTTGCTTTACATTAAAATTGTGTTGCCTTTCTATATATGTATTGTTATCTTTGACTTTGTTTCAGTGCTTGATGAAGCCACAAGTCAAATAGGGGTAGATGCAGAAAGAGCAATGTACATGACTTGCAGGGATCTCGGTATTACAGTGCTAAGTGTTGGTCACAGAAGAAGCCTTCAGCAGTACCATCATGTAGAATTACATTTTGATGGAAATGGGGGATATAGTGTAAAATCCATTTTACAGACTGGGCATCAGTCAGATACTGACTTACAACAGTCAGATAGCTAGTCTTGTCTACATGTACGTATTTACATTTAGTATGCTCAATTAAGTTTTTATTTTAGGAAATACTCATAAATAGTAAAACTTGTTATTGTTGATGAAAATAGTTTGTCAGATTTTATTTGAAGTTTCAGCTCTGTTTGAGAATAACCTTGTTCATGTTCTGTATGTGAAAAAAGTCACAATACTTTCTTTCAGCAATGATATTACAGAAGTGTTAAAGACATTTTTTTCAATCAGTTGAGCTTTATGTGGGATTATAAATCTTGTAAAGATTTCTTCAAGTGAGTAGGTTATATAATAATTTCATATGTTACTGTTATATTTTTGATATCATTTTAGTTACATGTAGAACATATACCACTTACAGAACCTTTGTTACTACTTACAAATTGATATGTTTAGAGAATGTATCTACATGTATCTATTTTGAATATGTCTAGTATACAAATTCACATCTTAATACCTAACACACTACAGTTATTTTAAGGAAAAATCATTTAAAAGATTTTAAAGAAAATTAAGTATACAACTCACTGCCAGACACAAGAGTTATTGTGATGATTTCATATGTTATGGAACGCAGACACTATAATTTGTACTTTTTGAAATAAAGCAGGTTTGATTGAGTTTTTTGGATTGAATTTGATCATGCATTGCCTGAAAATGTTTATATTATATATATTTATTTTATGTGCATTAGTAAACTGACCATTTTACAGTGCTAAACAAAAGCCACAGGTTAATTTGTTGCCAACATTTAAAACTGACATTTATTACAGATTTGTTTTCTGATCTTGCCATTTTTAAGGTTGTTTTTTTCTTTAGAAAAATTGAAGATTTTTTGTTTTTTAGCGTGTTAACATTTTTAATTGAATCTTAAATGTGTGTTTAGATTTTTAAATTTTTAGCACTCACTTGAAAAATAACAACATCAAATACCATATGAAAACATAAATTTATACATTTCTGTGGTTTTCATTTCTTTCTTTCTTCTTTTTTTTTTTTTGATAACAATAATCTCAAACTCTTAACTCACTTGATAGATCTTAATTTGTTAAACAAATGCATAGCATTTTTCATAAAGATTTGGAAATACCCATCAAAGAAATATCTGCTGAAAACTTTGTGTCTAATTTAATAAAAAATCTATTGATTCTTCTGTCTTGTTATTGTTCATATATTGAGGTTATTTTAGTATTTTATTTTAGACACTGATTCAGACTGGCTTTTAAAGTATTTTGATACAGGGTTTTGTAGCTCTTTAGGTATTTGATAAAGAGAAAGTAATTAAATAAAAAAAATGTCCTATGGTTTTAATATTCATTTAAGTGTTTAAAGAAGAGGCATTATGAATTATCTTGGAAAACAAAGCCTGCTGGTAAAAATCTTTACGTACATATTCAGTAGAATCCTTGGTCATCATGGGTGCTAAATATTGTTGTCTGTCTGGTTCATATAAAGAAATCCATATAAATTTCAATTGTTTATGTATTCTGTGTAGATTCTGAGTGCCATCATTTTATTCATGTAAGTAAATTCTTCTGTTGGTTGTGTTGATGTTTAATTAGTATTTTAAAATTGCTAGAAACTAGACAAATTGATTGAAATAAAATGTATATAAAAAAATCAAGATTTATTTAGTTCATATTGAATGTCAATTCAACTTTCCCTTAACTTTCTTATGTCATAGTTTGTATTCCGTGTTAGATTAACTTTTTCAAGTAAAAGCTTGTGTATTCAGTGTCAGTTTGACTTTCCCATGTTATATTTTGTATCTAGTGTGTGTCAGTTCAACTTTTTCTATAGTTTAAATGTATTCAGTGTTGGTTCAACTTTTTCATGTTACAATTTGAATTCAGGGCCCGTTCAGCCTTTCCTCCTCATAGTTTTATTCAGTGCTGCCTCAACTTTCCTTGTATCTATGTTACAGTTTGTATTCAGTGTTGGTTCAAATTTCCTATGTTAATGTTTGTATTCAATGCAAATTCAACTTCCCCATGTTACAGTTTGTATTCAGTGTTGGTTCAAATTTCCTATGTTTAAGTTTGTATTCAATGCAAATTCAACTTCCCCATGTTAAATTTTGTATTCAATGCAAATTCAACTTCCCCATGTTACAGTTTGTATTCAGTGTTGGTTCAAATTTCCTATGTTTAAGTTTGTATTCAATGCAAATTCAACTTCCCCATGTTACAGTTTGTATTCAGTGTTGGTTCAAATTTCCTATGTTTAAGTTTGTATTCAATGCAAATTCAACTTCCCCATGTTAAATTTTGTATTCAATGCAAATTCAACTTCCCCATGTTACAGTTCGTATTCAGTGTTGGTTCAGCTTTTTCTTTGTTTTAGTTTGTATTTATGGCCAGTTCAATTTCCCCCTCTCATAGTTTGTATTCAGTGCCACCTCAACTTTTGTTCAATCTATGTTTTAGTTTTTATTCAGTGTTGATTCAGATTTCCCAGGTAAAAGTTTGTATTCAATGCCATTTCAACTTCCCCATGTTACAGTTTGTATTCAGTGCTGGTTCAACTTTTCCATGTTAAAGTTTGTTTTGAATATTGGTACTACTTTCCCATTCTATATTTGAACGGTTACTGCAAGTCTGTGTTATCCTTAAAGTTTTGTTAATTTTATGTGTTGCTGGATATTAACCCTAAATACTCTGAAGCAAACCTTGTATCTGACAGAGCAGTTTGACCGAATCACAACCTGTGATAACTTTAGTTGTTTGTTACGTTGAAGGTTTGAATTGTTCAATTTTGCCATATAAAGAGGAATGTTTTCATATTGAGAAACTAAACTGTCAATATGGTTCACAAATGTCTTAAACTACACCACTGAACAATGATACACTGTCTTGTTGTCTGGACAGGAAAAAAGCTTGATAGTGGTACAGAATGATTTCTCCAGGCTTATGATGAATTTTAGTATAGTAAGAGCCATTCCAGTTAAACGCATAGCCCATCCCAGTAAGGCACAAAATAGATTTATTCCCTTCAGAAGTTTTTTTGACAAGAAAAGACACCCTATAAAATAAGAGCACCCCATCTGTATTGATCTTAAGAATCTATTAGTTTGCCTTCCTTGGTTGTTATTTTTACTGGAAAGGCTGTAACTTCTGTATCTGAAAGTTTTGAAATAATTTTGATTATAAAAGCCACTAGTAATTTTTGCTTGCATGACTTGTCTGTCTATGGATACAGATTTATGTAGTTGCTTGGACTGTGTTTCAGTAGTACATTATTTGTGAGAATCAGTAGTCACTGTAATAAGTAACTGAGACAACTGTCTTCTGAAATGAATCTGATGATATTCATGTGCAGAATCATATCTTAGGTGTTCTTCATCTTTGAGCTGACACAATCATGACTTTGTTCAACTTAAAAAGATATGTGGATACTTTTTATTCTCCTCAAAGGGAAAGCATATAGTTGGCCGCTTGTCTGTCTGGTTTTGTCTGCAGTGTAACTCAAAATCCAATGAAAGGATTTACATTAAACTTCTTTGCATACGATGATAGAGGACATTGAGGGTAAGTGAAGTGCAGAAGAACTATAACTCGTCTAGTATGGTCATGTTCTCCCCTTAGTACATTTGGCTTGTCTGGGGCATATTTCGAAAACTATTGAAGGCATTTAGTTGATATGTAGCGCATTGATAGAGGTGAGTGGCCTGAAGTGCAATGTTCAAGAACTATAACGCTAGCTGCCCCCATGATAGAATATTGTGAAAAATTGCAGTGTGCTAGAACCATAACTCATCTTGTCTAGATTTCTCATTATCTCCCCTTAGTACATTATGCCCGTCTAGGGCATAGCTATAAAACTATGAAATGCATTTAGTTGATATTTGGCACATTGATAGAGGGGAATGGTAGGAAGTGCATTAACTCAAGCTATCCCTGACTTTGAGTAATTTTTCTTTATAAATTTTGTTAATGTTAAAATGCTTGTCCTAAGCATATTTCTAAAGTTATAGCTAGAAGAGATTGGAACTGCACAGCCTAGACTTAGATATTTTGCATTGAGTGTCATCTTGAGGCCCTGTACCAAGATGTTTTAGATGTCCTTTTTTGTGTAAAAATAAAAGTCTTTGAAAACCTTCTCAGAAACTATAGACCCATGACCTTAAATATTCGGTATTTAGCATAGCTTATTTTTTCAAAGATTGTTTAAATGATTTCCCTAGGTTCAAAATCGACTCTGCCCCAGTGGGTCTGTTGTTTTACATATTGTTGTTTAGGGAAAACTTTAAGAATCTTCCTGGCCGAAACTGTATTTTGTATGTAGCATTCTAACATGATATGAAACATTTCCTGTATGATCATATATTGTTATCGATGCCCTCGCTTTCGCCAGTGGGGTGTAAATTGCAACGGCAAGGAACCGAATGTCCGCAACTGAAGATTGATGAACGCAAACTATAGTTCTTATTTATTATTTCTTATTGTTCAGAAGACCTCAAGCAGGTTTGAACAAATTAAAGCCGACCAAGTCCAAGGGTTTCTATAATGTAAAATACTATTTTGCGGGGTGGTGTGGGGGGTGGGGGGGAGAGGTGCAAAAATTGGTGAAAGCCATAAACTTTTGATCTTTGGTTTGTGGCATCGTATACATTACCTTTTCAAATATTGTTCAGATTTTTTCCTTAGGCCTGCCTGTGCGTGGGGTGGAGTCACTTCAGTTATATAGACTTGTATAGGAAAACAAATAAGTCCCTTTATATTTCTTTAGAAATCTTCACATACACATATTTAACTTAGTCCTTAACTTTATATGATCTTGACTTTTACCTTGACCTATTTTCTTATTGTTGCAGCTGCAGTATGGACATTTGAACTTTACTTTTGATTTTGCATATAGATTTCAACTTCAACCTTAGGCAACAGTTACCTTGACCTATTCATGTATTTTTTTATTTTGAAGCTAGTGAATGGAAATTTGAACTATACTTACTTTTTTATGTAAATTTGTATTTTGACCTTAGACAACTTGACCTTGACCTCCTGACCCTCTTTCTTGATTTTGAAGGTACAGTATGGAAATTTGAATTATAATTTTGCATGTAGGTTTAAACTTTGACCTTAGCTATCTTAGACATACTATCTTGTTTTTTTAAGGTATAGAATGGAAATTTTACCTAAACTTATAATTTTTATGCAGATTTCACCTTTGATGTTAGCTAACATTGACCTTGACCTACTTTCTTTTTTTTGCAGCTGAAGTATGGAACTTTGAACTATACTTAAAGTTTGCATGTAGTTTTCAACTTGACCTTAGCACTGAGACTTAATTATTACCTACAGACATACTTTCTTGTTTTTGTAGCTTTAGTATGGAAATTTGAATTATATATGTGCTTGCAGATTTCAGCTTGACCTGAGCTGACGTCATTGACCTACATACCTAGTTTCTTGTTTTTGCAGCTTCCTTATGGAAATTTGAATTATTTTTATAATTTTGCATGTTGATTTCAACTTTGCCCTTAGCTGACACTTATTTTGTACTACTGACCAACTTCTTGTATTTGAAATTTGGACCAGCTGTTCAATTTTGTATGTAGACTTCAACTTTAACATTAAATGACTTTACCTTGATTCCTTCACTGGCCTTGCTGTTTTAATATGTGGTACTCGGGTGAGCAGTTTAGGGCCATCATGACCCTCTTGTTATTTTTAAGATCATAACTCTTAAAGTATTCAAGAGAGTTAGTTGATATTAAACCTGTTGATAGAAGGCAAATAGAGGAAATGCATTATTAAAGAAGTATAACCCTACCTTGCCCAATTTTTAAAAACCTTTATTATCTTAATGACGCTTATTCGAAGATAACTTAAAAACTGCTCAAGGTATGCGCTTGATATTCAAATCAATAGGTACAAACCGTATTACCGGCACCAGTGATGACAGAATTGTAAAATATCCGGGGTATTACAGGTAGGTTATAAATTTGGTTGGTATAATTATATTACGCAAAAAATGGCCAATTTCATTGCTATGAACCTACTGCATTGACTGGAGATACTATCAGGTAATTTTGGAATCGTTATTCCAGTTTTTAAAATATTTTGAGCGAGTTAAAATGACAGCATCGGAAAAATACATAAAAATGAATGTTTTTCGTTCAAAATATCTCGTTTGAAACGAATAAAGGGATTTCGTGTTATACACAAAGACATCCATCTCTTAGGATCACACAAGCAAAGTGCCCCGCGTGTCACTTCTTGAAAATGTTACAGGCGAACAAACGATGTCTTGCCTTGTATAAAACCACAAATCTGAAATTTCAATTGTCAAAAGTACACTGTACTGTCACTAAGCTCGATGCAATCTAACAAGAAATAAAACAAGGAAGTATCATGGAAGTTAAAAATATGTCAAACACAATGCAGTGCATTCATGTGGTGAAAATATTTAAAAACATCAATCGTTTAAACTACTTCGTATGTTTAACAACACATCATACAGTACCTAACTTGTTTTAGCAGTTATTTGTGTACAATATAATGTCGCTTTTATTGTTGTAACTATTCAGCTTTGTTTTCTGAAAACCTGGATCCATGAATAAACAAAATATAATATGATCCGCCACAAATTTTACTAGTATATTTATTTGCAAAAAAAATGCAGAACTTATTATCCATACTACACTAGACGGGTAGCAATTCTCCACAGAAAGAAAAGTACAAAAGGGCATTTCAAATGGGTAGCGATTCTAACCAGAAAGGCTTGTGCCAGAAGACATTTGGTTAAGGTATAACTTTCGTTCAGATTATTTAATTCATTTATCTTTATAAATGTTTCTTCTCAAATCTTTTTTTTTTTTTTTTTGTAAATTATTTCAACCTTCCTGGTAATCGTCATTCTCGATAAAAAGAATAAATTCTTTCCAAACTAGGACAAAAAAATTTAACATTCATGAGTGAGCTTTGCCGAGGCAAGTTTTGTCTTTTTTTCCTCTGAAGGATTTTACAATAATTCTAAAATCGTCCATGTTATCTAATTTATTTTTATTCTTAACCGCCTGTGCAAGCATACTAGGCACAGTTAAATCTGTATTTCAAATAGTTCTGCTCACAGATCTGTACTTGGAAGCTTAAATATTTTTAATGCAATGATTATGCAAATATAATTCGAGAATCCGGTCTTACTTGTATAAGAAAAAATCCACAAAGAATAGCAAACAAAAGGTAACATACCCGAAACACGCTCAATATTTTTACAAATTTTTAAAACTGGGATGAACGATTAAAGCAATGAGAAAATTATGTAAATTCTGATGTACCGTTTGAATTGAATTGCGTGGTATAGAAATGTAAAATATATACACTCCTTTTAGTTTTACATCTTTTACCCAATCTTGCAATCTTGTTATTTATTATCTGTTAGTTCCATACAGTATATCAACAAAAAAAGAGCAAAAATACTTGAGATCAACTTCTTATTCAACATCATGCTAGTGTTTCCACAGGGATGTTTAAATACCTACGAGCTAGTTCCAAAAGGCGCAAAAGAGTGGAAAATGACCGTTACATATTCATGCGCAGTCGACCGTGTACATTATGTGCAACAGTATTTGTTTACTTTTTGATGGAATCAACAATTTCCTATCAAAACACTCTTAACCTAAATGCCTAACATGGCTTCAAAACTTATTTTTACTATAAATATAATCTAAAAGAACCATGTCAGATATTTACACCCTTATATAACGGTTGAAATTATAATTACATTCTATAAAACGTACATTTTTCCAGTATGAAAGCTCATTACTCGATTATTAAAAAAACTGAGTAACATAATCTTGAAAGTATTGAATATCAGACAGAAAACAGACTTCATATACCGAATAATTATTACAGTCGTATTTTACATTCTTTCTCATAGTCAACAAGCCTTTATCTGTCTGGGAAGATAATTCAGTGATTAATAAAATATACCAATAACGTTATCTTTATGCTATTTTGATACCATTTTCTGAAAGGAAATGTAATTTGCAATGTGCCTGCAGTATAAACAGTACCTGTTGTAGTTCAACTTATGAAGATTTTTAAAAATTAATTTGATATAAGTATCTGAGGGAGTGGCAATCTATACTTTTGAATTATTATATGATTACATGACTTGTCATTTAAAACGATGTAATATTTAAGCATATGACAATAAATAGTTTTTAGACGTTTGCTCCTTTTGAAAACCTAGGGGCGAAACACTTAAACTATGTGTGGAAGTTCATACAATATATCGAAAAGTAAGTTCTGAAAGTGTATTATTGTATTATTTGTAAAATGGAGATCGGCGTAAGCTTATTTATTTCCTTGATATTCGTAAAGGAAACCTAACAACCCTAAGAGCAAGGTTAAAAGAAACATCAGACCATTAATTGTAACAGACAATTTTGGTGCCAAAGATCTGCTTCTCCCGATAAAAAAAATGACATGAATGCACAACTATTTACAATTCTATTAATTTAAACGCATGTTTACAACTTTGTCCTTGGTTTTTGTTACTTTTGCAGTCTGTGCTCATGCAAATACTAACAAAATTTCAAATTTACAAATATATATTCTATAGAATTTTGATAGGGTATTTTAAATTAATGTAACACATATGCAAATAACAACATTTACTACAGAGGTTTATAGTTTCTTATGCTCACAAGCTCGGACAGTTTCCGTTAAGACCTTACGGGATTTGCATTAAGTTGAATAATGTAAAAAATATGATAATACCAAAGTCGGTTTGACTGGAATTGCACGCTATAGAAATATATAATGAAGTCTGTCCGTGCATACGGAAGGCTTGCATCATCTGAAAATTGACGTTTTATTTCATCATCACCCGCATGACACTAAAATTTGAGGCCTGTTTCTTTGTTTCTTGGTTTTCCTTTCTCATTCAAAATAGAGAGAGAGAGAGAGGCGGATTGCAGTATGTATCACATCAGTTGTATATACTGAATTTTATCATCTTCAACTAAGTGATTTACAGTTATCACTACGATGTACGAATATTATGTTTTATTCATCTAAAATTCTTATGTTCTGTAATAGATAAACAGTATAGCCGCAAAATAATGTTAGAATTCTCTATGAAACTGTTTTCGACTAAAAGCTTAATTTTCGTCCTATTCATCATGCGTTTACAGGCTTTCTCAAGTAAGGTGACTAGGATCTATAAACAGCAATAGCAGTTATGATATTAATAACAACAAATAAAACAAAAATAATGATTTTTGGTACTAACAAACCAGAAAATTTCAGTTTTTCATTAAACGGGGAGCCAGTAAAAAGTGTAAAAGAATATAAGTATTTAGGTGTATTATTTTCTAGCAGTGGATCTTTTCTCAATGCTAGAAAATATACCTTCTCAAGCAAATAAAGCCATGCATATCCTTTATTCAAGAATCTTTAACTTAGATTTACCAATTGATATTCAGTTAAAATTGTTTGACCAGACCATTGTCCCAATACTGACATATAACTGTGAGGTATGGGGAACAGAAAACTTAAATTTAATTGAAAAGATACACACCGATTTTTTACGTAAAATTTCCAAAAGTAAGAAAACTACACCAGTGTATATGTTGTATGGAGAATTAGGCAGATATCCCATAGAAATCACCATTAAAACTAGAATTATAAGTTTTTGGAGTAAGCTATTGATGGGTAACGAAAATAAAATTTCACACATATGCTATAAAAATATGCTATTTTCCAACACTGAATTTAAATGGATAGAATATGTAAAAAGTATCCTTAATCATACAGGTTTTACTTAAATCTGGGAAAATCAAAGACAAATGAATCTTAAGAACGTACATACTTTAGTAAATGAAACACTAAAAAACCAATTTCTACAGAATTGGAAAAGCCAAATGTCAAACTCATCAAAAGGAGCGAACTACAAATTACTTAAGGACGAGCTAAAGCTCGAACCATATTTAAAGATTCTACCACCTTATTTAAGATTTATTTTATTTCAATTTAGATGTGCAAACCATAGATTTCCTGTCGAAACTGGACGTTGGCGGTCTAGACACGTGGCTTATCTTAACCGCACGTGTAGCCTATGTACATTTAATACAGTGGGTGATGAATATCACTATCTCTTAGAATGTCCTTATTTTAGTGAGCAGAGAAAGCGGTACATTTCTCCTTACTCCATTCAAAATCCAAACTTACGGAAATTTCGAGAACTCTTTTCTTTAGAGGCAGAAAATAAGCTTAAGAAGCTTACCGTTTTTCTTCGTGTTCTTATAAACCATTTTAAATACACTTAGTGTTAAACCAATTTTGCACTTTCATATTTCCAGTGAATCTGTTCTTCATGAAACATGTTAAGGCACGTTGTAGTAAAAATATAGTATAGTTGTAAAATCATACTTGTGAATGAAAAACATTTTATAAATAAGATTATCTGCTATCTCGCAGTCTTATTAAGACGACCTACGAGTTGCACGGGCCCATTTATTTACTTATTTATACCTTACATTAATCTACTGAATAGTACTAGATAAACACTGTTTATGCTTAGATGATTTTTTTTCAAATAATATTATATTTAGATCATCTAATATGTACTTTTATAATCTGCATGAGTTGCACGGATCCATTTATCTACTCATATCTTACATCAACTTACCATATAGTACCGCTTAGATGATTTTTTTTTCTTAAAATGACATTATATTTAGATCTTCAAATATGTACTATTATGATTTGCTTTTGAAACAAAATCTTATCCACTGTCCCCATAGCAATGTTGAATTGTTGTCTTTAGAGACATGTATGTGTCTGTGTATGTGTGTTTTTCTTTCCTATAACAGTTCGATTACCAAATGTTAAAGAATAGAATTTAAAATTATTGACCATGTTGTTACCAAAATTGTAACCTGGTTTCAATAAAAGATTGTTGTTGTTGTAAAAACAAAGATAATTACTATAAAAGTAATAAAACTTCTAATAAGAAAATATAGACGACGATAACTTAAACAAAATCGTATATCAAATGGCAAAAATGTATTTTTCAATTGGTTCTTAAAACAATTGCAGATAAAGTTCTCACAGCTTGTGCACACTTTTCTTGTTGACAGCTTTCAAGATATCTTACTTGTCCTTGCATCAAAAGCAATAATGCGAAAGACAAAATCATATTCTGCCGAAGCACAACACTTACAACCCTTGCACATCGACCCATCCTCCTAGCAAAATGTATTTGGTTCAAATTTCACTTCTAAGTCAATTTTCAATTCCAGAATATATTTTATATAGAGCCTTATGCATAACAAAGTAAAGTTTACACAAGTCTGCAGTTGGACAGACAGTACCTTATTTGGTTTGCAATCTGAATAAAGGTTTTGTGGTATTTATCCGAAAGTTCATTATCAGCTATATTATGACTAAAGGTGAAATCTGCAAAAGACGACAGACCGAAAAGGATTGTTTGTATCTTTTATCTATTCTATGACTATCATTGGGTCATCATGCATGCTTTTCTGGTCACCAATCTAACGTTCTCAGCTGTTATCTTTGAACATTGTCAATGATTTTAGATGTGCTAACTAAACAGTTACAGCAAAATGATACACCGTTACGAGAGATAGGTTACTAGTAAAATGTGCTATTTTGAAAGAAGGAAGATTTAAAGACAGGCTTATTAACATTCCTGTTAGAATTCTTGTCAATAGGACACATTTGGCCACTGTAATTTATCCATATACATTCTATCTGTACATGTATTTAACTTCTCATACATATAAAAGGCAGTTTGAAAGACTATCCGTGTCGATAGAATACTATATTCAACACAAAAAGAAACCTGACATGGTAAAGGTTACTTATTTTCCAGGAAGCAGATCTAGTAACGGTTTAACTCTTGCCCTGCTGGCGGCAATTTTGATTGCACATAATATCCATGCAGTCTGATCATGGTCTGCACTATTCGCCATTCAGTCAGTAAGTTCTCAGTAAGCAGTCTCCCGTAAACAGTTAATGGATCTGTCCAAACTGAAAACATAAACTTCAGTCATTCATATAATTCTGTTAGATGTCTTTCTTTGTATCTTCTTGACAAGAGTAACAATCTTGTAACTAATACAAAGCCATATAGAGTAAATGATTGCTTCTTTTTGTGAAGATAAAAGATGTGATTGGAATGAAAAATGTAGTGTATTTTACTTTCAAAGATTTATGAAATGGGGTTTATATGTAATTTGGTGTGTAATTCGGTGAAATGAGTAGACAATGAGATAATCTTACAGACAATATAAAGTCGTGACTTTGTGATGTTTGATATGCTATAAAGAAAATAGGTATATATGTTGTTACTTTATATATATAGCTTTCCTCTCTTCGCTGGTGTCTCGAGTTAATGGACTAGTTAATTTCTATATTAAACAGTGGAGTAATTTTAGTTGCCCAAGATAATTTTGACGACACGTTTCATTGTTAACACATTATTCAGTTGTTTGTTTTAGCGTAGTTTTGCATGAAATTGAAAAAAAATAAAATTCAAGGCAAATATTTTTGGGAAACAGTAGTTAACAAAAATGTAAATGCTAGTTTTCAGGCAATCATAAAATGTTTAACTTGGTAATTTGATTTTCACTACTTAATTAAAGCTGGTCGCGTGATATCAGCAAAAGGTCAATTGTAACATGATTCGATTTAACAGATTTAACAATTATACAGATATTTCCAAAAATCTCTTAAACTGCTGATGTTGTTTCCCATTACTATAAGTAAACGTCATGTGTCAGATTTAATTATGATTGGTTGATTCCCGAGCATGGGTAAGGTGACTGGAATTTGATCGTCTCTTTTTTCCCCACTTGCAGTGGGAATTTTATAATTTGAAATCTCAATCACTGCTCCATTTCAGCATGCAATCTTATCGTGTTTTGTTTAAGGACATGATAATGGATTCATGTTGTCACTTTCTCAATTATCCAGATATTATTTTAAGCTTTTATTTCCCCGTTTTTATTATGCTACATGATGTGAAAAAAGACTTGTTTGTTACGGTAGCTGTAAAATTCTGTTCGCAGAATTAATTTGTCACATATTTCGAGCCGAGAGAACAAAGTGGAGATAAGAGTGATAAATGTTTTGTCCGTAGCTTAAATATTTTTTGTTTTCATTTCTTTAAAATCGCGTTTTATACCCTGATTATAAGAGAATGTAATCAATTTAAAAGCATTTGCGCATTGAATATCACATTGTAAAAGTCGTATTGGGTATGGTGAGAAACTGGGTTTACTGACCGCTTGTGAAAGACAGTTACATTTGGCAGGTTCAGTTATTTTTTTATCGTTTTTGTTTCTTTATGGCCTGCATGTATACATAAGAACATGTTTTTGTATTAAATGAAGTTCTATATGATTAAATGAAAACTTATTAATCTTTCATGGTTTAACATCAAGACAAACATAAAACAATGATCTGTCTAGCAACTATTCTATGTTACAATGCACTGAAACATTCATTAAGACCGGTGACCTTACAATGTATTTCACACTTCAAAACAAACATAAAACCTATCTATTGCAATATTTTAAATATTCAACGACAAATAAAATATTTATAACCAAAATATTATCTTTGCTGTTGGTCCTGTCGCTATTTAGTACTATACTCAATTACTACAATTAACTCGTAATAAAAATAACGCACGCTCTTCGTGTCGATTTAGATTCCCCTTTCAATATTAAAATGGTTGTTTCCCGGCTGTTAGATGACTTTTTATGTTGCTGGACATTAACACTTAACAGTCCCATTTCTTCAAACACGTGTCATTTCAAGTTGTCTGTGCTTTCGTGTTAATCTCTCAAGTTTGATTCAGTTTTGTCATCTGATGAAGCCGAGTGTTTTTCTGTTAAGAAACTAAGCTGCCAAGATGTTTCAGTGATTCACACAAGATGTTGACCACCACTGAACATTTAGATATTTATAGTCTAGACAAAAATATTTTAAGCTTAATACGGACATAGGGTATTATTTCCACTCAGCAGCGATGTAACTTGGCAACAAATTAGCCGTAATGGGTACTTAAGAAAATAAATTTTGTCAATAATTCCGGCTACATCTGCGTCTGATGGTTTTAAAACATTCGTGATTCTTACAGTTTCTAGGGCTTTTAGCTTGCCTGGCTTTCTAGCTTCCTTTTTATTTGTCAGTATTGTCAGACTTCGGCTAATTGGGTTGCACCAGTTTCAGGAAAAAAATGCAATGAAAGCAGACATTCAACAACGAAAACAGCGATGAAATTTAACTTGCCCTCTTTTGCATTCCTGATTTCGAAATAAAAAGTTACCTCCACTATTTATCACACTTAACTGTGTTTACACTGATACTGGCATTCAAATGAAAAATAAATCAAAATATGTCATGACCTACAGTTTGTTTATCGAGGAGAATGTTAAGCCTATGTTTGCTATATAAAATCCTTAAAATAAAATGAAGATTTTCTGAAGTCAGAAGAAAACGAAACAATTAAAACCCAAGTAGGAAATAGTGGCAAAGTTCTCCTATTCTTTCATCTCACTGCTATTCAACCATTTAATAAAAGTACTACTCTATGATACTGTTCTGTGTGGAATTATGGTCACTGCCTCCAAAACATTAAATATTCAAATTTTATCAAAATAATTCTCACAGATATACTATTAATAATAATTAAAAGTACAATAGTCTTGTTTTTTAAATAGTTTTTCTTACATATGGAATATTTTTTATGTGTAGAGGATATTACAATGTCTGTTAACACTTCTACTGCCTTGTGTGTCTGAAAGTTAAATGATATACCAGAATAATCGAATGTTATGTGTTACTTCTGATTAGTATTTTATACTATATTGAATGTAAAAAAAAATGGCGTTTGCAAAAGTAATGGCAATTTAAAGTAGTTTTAGTTAATTTTAAGGGATTGTGTTACATGTTATTTGACAGAAGAAAATAAATGCTTTTTCCCCTCACAGTTTCTCTTCAATAAAGCAAAGAATGATTCAGTTTCAAGTCTACTTCTGTAGACAAAAAGTGTTTTGATATACGTTTACCAAAACCACTTCTGTACAAAGATTCCATTCTCCTCGACCATTTTGCAAATAATCACAATATTGCTAATACTTAAAGCGTATCCATTATTCAAAATTAAAATAATAAAACCCTAGAATACCAGGAAATGAAGAAACATTAGCATCTATTGCAACACTAAGTTTTGCATGTTGTATCCCTTATTAATATTCAATAACAGCATTGGTTGAAAACATCTTCATCATGGCCATGTAAAGTCTGTTATATTTAACGTCTGTACAATTTCAAGTTAACTTTATAAAATTTCATTTTATAGAAATTCTGACAAAAACAATAATAACCAAACAGCAATGATTATGTAAATATATATCTATAATCCTTCAATTGTTTAGGAAAAGGTCGAAACGCCGGCAATTTCCTATGAGACCTTTATTGTTTATATAAATATAAAGGATGTAAATAGTATGTTTATTCTAAAATACGATTTTATTTAAAGTTCGAAGTTATAGAAATAAAGTTCATGGAATATCATGTTTCATCTGAAAATATATTCATCAAAGTTTTATTTTCCTTGGAAATATTTCATGTTTTGTGTTGATTTATCTCGTCAAATATTTGAAGGACTTAATATCTTTTATAAGAGCACCAGAGGACAACTGCGGAGAAAATCTATTAAGATATAAAATCTATCACGGGTACAGGCTGTATACAGTACAATGCAAAAACCTGCCAGTAGCGATTTCCACTCGAGCTTTCATTAGATGCCCAATTTACTAGGCACGAATTTATCGTGCGAACCCAGCTGTTACATTTTGTGTTTGAATTTTTTATCTAAAACATAATTGACCGACGACAAGAGAAAAAGGGCACTCGGACATAATTTTTCGAAAATGACCTTTTTGCTAATTTTGAACAAAGGATTATATATATTAGTTAATATATTAGCTTACAAATGCTTTAACATTTTCTTTAAAACGGCACGTTACCTATGCCGCATTCAAATCGTCTTCACATCATTGAGGTTATATCATTATTAAAAGCAACATGTCATGAAAGAAGAAAAATTGCGCATCTAGGCATGAAAAAAAGATGGAAGTAGAATGCCTGCAACTGCAACGACAATTTCATGAGATAACTTGTTCGAATGATTATAAATTAAATGTCGGGCAGTTTAAACTTGATGAATGTACCTCAACATGATATTATATGACTGCACTGATTGAACAAATGTTGTGAACATGCGTCCTATCACCTTTAGATTCAGATATGGAAAATCATTCGTTTCTGTTGCTAAACTCGTATAGCCATATATGAACCAGTTTATGATTTTGCACATACCATAAAAGCAAAATAGAAACAGACTGTTTTAGTCTGGAAGCAGCCTTAAAATTCAAGGAACACAAATGTTAAACATTAAATTTCTGGTGTAATTATATCATTTCCATTTGCAATTATTGTTATCTTTCACTCTTTTTTCTTTCAATTATCTTACGCATCATTAAGTATTGTATCAACAAAAACAGCAAAGAATTTAAGGTATCGTAAGACAGCAGAGTTGAATAAGTAAAGGCACAGTCACAATGGATGCACTTTGACTTTACTTTCCGCCTTGGAACCACTGCATCATTCCATAAGACTTATTCTTATATGCATCCTTATTATGAAAAGAAATATGAAAAAAAGAGGACGAACTTCTCTTAACTGTCATATACTACAAATATATTTCAAAGAGTACAATTCAATGTCGTTTGATTTTAAGTATGGCGATACTTAGTATATGCACGTAACCAGCGGTTTAAATCACCTAATACAAACCTCGAATTATAAATGATACAAGTATAATTTTTTTGAATGCAAGAAACAAAAAAGTGAAACATGAAATATTTTTTTTTAATACAGCTAACATTTTCAACGTTTTATCTCTCAATATATCATCACAAGCGTTATTATTATCATTATTATTTTGTTATTATTTAGAATAACTCGTGTTCCAAATGTTTTTATTTTGAAAATGCTAGTTGTAATAAATGAGAAATCTTACAATCTTATAAACCATTCAGAACTATGTTAATTTTTTCCTTTTCTTTATTTTAAAATTAAATGCAATAAATAGGAATCATGTTAGAGTTACCTATAACGACACTTTTAACGGCGGAAATAAACATGGTTTTAAAATAACCTACGCAATAAAATGACAGAATAATATGAAAATGTTTCAAAGTATTTGCATTCCCATAATATGCCTGTTTTATTAAAATAACATTTAACACGCGTTTTCTGAAAGGAGACATAAAACAAAAAAATTACCTTCTTCCATATTCATAACAAGTCAAGATACCATTATGTGTCTGGAAACTAATGCAGTTTCAAAGATAAACCTGTAAACACTAATATTAAGCTAGTTTAATACCATATTTTTGGGAGGAAGTGTCTGGCAATGTCAACAGTTTTGCTGATATAAGTACAGCGAGATTAAGTCAATTTCACGAAACTAGCTAATGGTAAGGCATTTATACACTTTAAGACAGTGCAGAATGACAGGGTGATAGAGGATTATATGAGTAGTCGTTAATGTTTTATGTGAATCTGTGGCGATAAAATATATTTCATGTGACTGAGGTACTGACTGCAGGATTTGGTTCATGTTCCCGTCTAATAAGGGTCAGATCAAATTATTCTTACCTAAAAATCATAAATGGTATTTTTTCTTATATAAAATATATATTCCCTGAAAAAAAAATATATTTATAACATAAACATTATTATATTGCACTTTTTTCAATAGAACGTCTGAGTTACTAAAAGCTTTGTGATTTCGTACAAGAAGAATTGGGTTTTTTTTTTCTATTTGTGTGAAACAAAATTAGATGTGTCTCCGGGATGCGGCAATACTAACACATGGGACATTATCTGAGCAATCTGTGTAAAGGTCTACTACATCTTTCTACATGCAGAACTTTAGGCATCATGGTTACAGACAAGATGCTTTCCTGTAAACTTCATCAGCAAAATAAGTACCAAGTTTGAAGAAATTCTAAATACTTTGCAATGCTTTTGGAATTCTTAAATAGATCTCGTTCTATTTTCTACCATTAATTATGTATCGAAATTGATATCAAAACTTAAAGTATTAAGATATTCTAAAACTGACTGCAGCACTTATTTGAAATAATGTGTACTTTTGATTTTGACATCTTCTTGTAGCAGTATACACTACAAAATGAAGTGAAATCAAAGTTGAATTCTTTTGCTGGGGTATTTCTGTATAAGTGGAGAGGTGCTGTTTCGATTAAGGAGATTTTTAAAAAAATTATTCAAACATTGATAGCATCCTTGGTAAAATTCTGGTCAGTGGTCATCTGCCCACTATACTTTAGATCTTTACATTCCAATTAAAATTTCTCAGGCATAGTAAGGTTTAAAAACATCAGTCGTAAATATACAGGAGACAGTACGTTCTCCTGTTACCTATAAATATTTTGTTTCTTTTTATACCAAATTATCTTTATTATATTGCTTTGACATTACTCCTAAGAAGTATTAAGAAAAGTTTGGACAGTAATAAACGGAAATTGTTCTTTGAGTAGAAATTTAAGTTAACATCGAAAGTTTTATGAAACAATATATAATCGGTCTGAGATAATATATGGGACGCCAGAGCTACCTTCTGATGACTTTTCTCATTGCCACACTGCTATGCATTTACGTCATTTCGCTCTGTGCGCTTCTGATTTCGTTCTCACTACATAGCGTAATAACAAATGCACAGAATAAAATGTTATAACTGCATAAAACGAAATGTTATGGCTACAACGCGTAATGACAAATGCATTGGACGAAATTATTTTACTACAGAGCGTTATGACAAATGCAAAGAAGGAAAAATTATGACAAAAGAGCATAACGACAAATGCACATAACGAAATGACTTAGCTATTGAGCATATTGACAAATGCATGTAGAGAAAAAAATTAGCTACAGAGCAAATTGACACGTGCATAGAACGAACTATTATAGCCACAGAACATAATTATAAATACCCAGGATAAAACAGCTTTGCTACAGAGCAAAGCGACTAACGTACAGAACAAAAAGTCCTAACTACTCACCATCGTAAGGGCAAATGCACAGAACAAAATAACTTTACTACAGAGCGTAACAAACAGAAAAATGCAGGGAATGAAATGATTTTTCTACAGAACGTTCTGGCAAATACACAGAACGAAATGATAAAAGAAGGCAACTCTTGCGTTCCATAATAATATTAAAAAAAGAGAGAGAGAAATTTAAAAAAAAAGAAATAATGATAACACTTGTATTATGCACCGGTAACTACATCACGATTTAAACATTATAAGGAAAATAATGGTAAAAGCAACACTGTCAACAAAATATCAGTTTTCCTTTTCAGCGCAAAACAAGTTTTTCCGTTACGTTATGATTTGCACGATAACCGGTTTAAAGATTGCGAACTTTTCTGAATGAAAAATACTTAAAATTATTGTTTTTCTGTACACGCATTAGAACTGCGTCAGATAAAATTTTGTTTAAAAAAAGAACTTGCAAATGTCAAGCAAACAAGTTTCATAAGAAATATTCTTTTATTGTTACAGTAACTGTGAAATATGTTGTTAATTTTGGTCTAGGAATGGTTCGCAAGACAAATTAGCTTTGACTTTAAGCATCTATCAGTCTGTCGGAGCAAACAGATTACAATAATTTCGTTTGTTATCAGATACTGCTAGAGGGATTTTGTCAGGGAGTCTGATTATGCTAACCTTCTGAATGGAATTTCACTATGTCCGATACTGACAAAATTTGTATTTTCTTTTACATTGTTAAAACGCCAAGTAAAAATTTTTTAAAAAAAGTTTTGACAAATGATTCGAATAGCTTTGATGTAAAATTGTATTACCTCAATCAAAAGACTTTTGCATGAGAAAAAAAAATCGTTGGTTTATAGTATGCAAGAATAACTGTAACTTTATGATGAAAAAGGAGTACGAGTTAATTATATAATTCCACTACATATACTGACAAGTCGCATGTTTCTTTTTTCGTTACAGCTCCAAATGTTTTAAAATTGCTGTTGTCCATGATTTTAACAACGCCGGATAATACAGAATGATGGATGTTGGCGGGTAATGCTGCTGGCTAGTAATTAGTAAGAAATGTATCCATAAACGTAGAATTTCTTGAGCCGAGAAATTCTTCATATTATATCAACACTTTCAGGCTTTGAAAAAGATAAAACGACATGACAAGAACGTTTTACTTTTGTAAATATCAACACTGTTTCTTTATTACTATATTTACATTTTCAAATTTAATTGCAAAGTCATGTTTGTCGCCTATTATTTTCATACATTTTTTTGTCGCTGGATAAATTCCATCAAGGACATTGTGAAATCTGTAAACAGGAGCATAGACAATAAGAGTACGGCAAATAAAGCATTTAAAATAATTGGCATTTCAATTAAATTAGCTTTTAATTAAGAAGGGACTAAACTGCATAATCGGCACACACATACATGTATCAACCAGGTTACCTGATGGTCTATAAAAACTAAATGTGGAAATTTCGTGCCATCATTCGAAGTGGATTGTGTTTTTGTTAACTCGTATTTGTCACCATTCGTTTTTTTTAAAATCAGTAAAATATATTAATCTCTAAATTTGCCTTCTCTTAAAGTGGGTTCAATGCCAGAATGAGTTTGTATATAATCTGACAGGTCATTTCACCAAAAAGAGATAATTGGTCAGATAATTTAAATGCAAACAAAAATATGTACTGTCTCGTTGTGTTTAATACTTCTGATTGAATGAAGATGTATTTATTTTACATAAATGAAAGTGGATACAACATTGTATTGCTTTATATTGAACATAAAAATGCTATACGGATTCAGTATTTTATTACGCATTAGATACGTAATGAATAAGTTAATTAGACCTTTTCGTAATTCAACACAATCATTTTGAGAAACACAGATATAACCATTAAAAGATGTATAGAAACCAAAAAGAATGCGGTCCAAAATAAAAAGGGAAAATCTTTTTTTCCTTTTTACGGTTTAAAGCCTTTCAGCAGTCAAATTACACTTATATTTTGCTATTTTGTCATGTTTTTCTTCAAAAAAGACATATTTCCGCTAATTTTCCACGTTAAATGTTTGATTTTCAGCCAGTTCTGCTGAAAATCACAAGGGATTCTTTATTTTCAGTCTAGGAATTACTTCCTTATCAAAGTGTCGCTAGGTAAATTCAAAAGATTAAATTCATTTCGGCATCTTTTTCTGCTGAAATATTTTGCTAGCAGATAATAACTATTTGAGTGACTGAACACTTCAAATTCTTCTGGCAGCTATTGTAACTTTTCGGTAGTTTTATATACCGAAAGGAGCGCGAGCAAAAAGTTTAAAAGTTGTTGCATAGTTCAGATAATCATATTGGTCGGTAGACATGGTAGAGGTCTCTTTTTTTAAAAAAAATGTTAATAAACACAACAACAGCAACACAGTTTAAGACAATGATACTTTGTTAAGTGTGACCGCTCTTAGGAAAATGACATAATTTGAAAGGGATGATATCTATTTCAGTATTATGTATTACTCGTAAAATATCACAAATATTTTTGTTAATGAGACAGTATCTAATTACAAGTGACAATGTGAACATATCATACCAGTTTTTCAAAGCGATGATACATGTTTAGATCAATAATTCTTGCCGTGTTTACACTTTTTTTCTTGCTTCATACTAAAAAGGTTGACACTTGTGTAGATAAAAGTGTTTCGGTTGACTCTCGTATTTCTAGCTTCTATAATCCCGGACACAGACTATTTCCTAATCACTTTTAGTTGCAATCACACAATATTGAGCAATGTTATATGGTTTTGAGAAGACAAATGACACGCTATTTGCTTAGCTATGAAGTTATGAAATAATGAGAAGAGTTTAGTTACTCTTGTTTACTGGATGTTAAGAAAAGATAACATTTAAATCTTTCAAATCAATGTTTCCGTTGCTAAATTCTAAGTGCAATACATATAAATTTGTAAAAGTGTTGTTTCACATGAAATGTACACCATTTTTTCTGCATAAATATTATAATTTTTTATGCCTGTTAACATAATCTTCTCATGAGCAAACACATATAAAAACACCTTTGCGACGACTGGAGGATAAATGTTTATTCATATAGCAGTCAGTCATTAGGCATAAACTAAGGAAGCGGTTCATATTAGATCTGTATACCTTTTAATACAAACAGCTGCACGTGACTGTATATCTAGATAGACATAGATACTTCTAAAACAATACGGTTTTATAGTTGTATCTGTTCTATCAGTGGCTTTTTAATCAATTTATTATTTTCTAAAAAACAAAAACAAACAAAAAACATGTTACATACTACCCTTGAAGTATGCTATCGATCGACAGCTTGAAACACGCAGACAATTACATACGCTTTTATCTCAGTTATACATACAAGCCCCTGGAACATATAAACATACATTGCAAGACGGAAATCAAAAGCACTGACAACAATTCTTTAACAGTTATTAAAGGATGACGCAATTTCTGTCAGATATTGTATTAACTAATTCTATAATTTTATAACTCAAGTACGTACAACACATATTTATTATATTGTTCTTTCGAAAATTCTCCAGCAGAATAGTGTCACCACTGACAACATAAGTAAACTTAACAAATGAAATAGTAAAGATCTTTTGTCACTACAATTAATGGTCGCTCTATCCTTTCTGCTGAATTTCAAGTGCTAACCTGACCCCACTGCTTTTTGCTGAAATCTTTTTTGTTTGCTTCCCAATAACTCCGAGGTGAAAAGTTTTTCTTGTCCATTCCTCTACAGCAATCTGAATAATACATGATACAATAAAATTAATTGTTCAAAAATAACTTCAATCGATAGGCGGATGAAAACATGTTTAGAATTGTCCGCCAACCACTTCACTGTTCATCAGCCCTAGTATTATTACAACAGGTTTCAGTGGACTACTAACTAACATTTTTAAAATGAAATAAAGTTATTTATATGCGAACAAAACGTCTTATTCATAGCTACAATGTATCGAAAATTCAGCGTGGAGCCGAAGAACTTATACACGTATTATATACGTGTTATGAATTGTTATATAGAAGAGGTTTACCGTGTAGTTTTCATAATTGAAATCACTGATATTGAATGTTCATGTATTAACAATGCTTAATGGTTTTACAATAGAGAAACTACATTTAAAATGAAAAGTATTCGATTAAATTTGTTTATTGTATAAGTAAGTAAATATGTTTTCATTTGAAAATCAGCAATTTCCACTAACATTCAGTTTCATTACTTCTTTTCGTATTCTATAAACTGCACAATACCTTTATGGAACGAAACTGTTAACATATTTATGAAAAAATAACAGTTACCTGAACATTTACTCTTTTCGATTGAATAGAAGTTTGTCTTTTTGTGACTCTTTCGAAATAACTAGAGAAACACTCCTGTAAAACAAATAAAGTAAATAGAATAAGAGAGAAAACAACTGCTTAGTTTTGATAAGGACGCAGAACCGACAAACTAGTTCTCTCGCGTCCGTCAATGAGACACTGTTTTATTTTCGTTTATGCAATCATTTGAATATAGCTTTTAAGTTTAACTGTTGGTAATATATATAATAGTTTCATTGTTTTTGAAATCAAATCATAATTGATATTTCCATCGCTTTGAGCGTCATTTTCTTTGTTTCATGAATAAACATAGATTTGTAAACATTTTAGTTTATCAATAACAAGCAGACTTTTTTCTTCTCCTTTCTTCTTCTTTTGGATAAAGGTAAAAAATATAAGTCTATAGAAAGTTACTTGATTATATATTGAATTCCTTTCCTTAGAAATACTTATACTTACTATAAAAGTAATGACATCAAATGAATAACAAACAATCATCAAGATAAACAGATCCATAGACCTATAATCGGAGCTTTAACATTTCTTATTTGTTTAGTCTTCTTAAAGTAGCAAAGTTTCCTTTAAAATAAAGCCATCAAATGAAATTGAAATTGTTTTGTCATAACACTGCGTCATTTGTTTGTTTCATACAGAAAAAAGCTTGTTGTCGCCGAGAAAGATCTGTTTCCGCAGTAATAAAACATATTCAATTTCATAAAAGAGTAAATTGACTACTATTTATCTTGAAAAAAGAAAAAGATCTTACCAGCACACATCCTAAGAAACTTCAGGCCTTGACACACTTTTCTTTCCCGTCAGAGGCGAGGTTCTCTCACGATCTTCACATTCCTCCACGCTGCGCGAATACTGGTATGGAACCCAGGAAGCAATCATCGAGCGTGATGAAACTAAGTTGTAAGAACTTGTTTCGCAATCGATGTAAAATAAATGAGTCTAAACTAAACTATTCTTTCAAGGGTGATTTAATCTTTTTTATCAAAACTCCGTTTTTGGAGATGTCCAAGCGTACATTTTTACACAAGATGAGAAACTGTCTTCAGATCTTCGCTAGAAATTAGTACATCCGTGTCCAAGACTTCCAAAACAAAAGCAATCTATCAACTCTGACCTTCAAGTGTGATCCAAGTTTATTGCAATTTTCATGCATCAATGACCCATAAACATACAGGAGGTAGCAAGTAAATTCAGTACTGAAGTCTAATCGTTCTATTTTCATTATCTGAAAATTAATCTCTAGCCATTCCATTACAATAACAATTCTCGCAGCATGAATCAGAAATCTTCCCAGCCGAAACCAAATAGGCGAGGTTAAATTACGGAACCATGTGTGATGGTGCGTTAAGGATCAGTTAATAACGACTAATGTGAATCTACGTTTTTTTTCTTTTCAAGCAACATATTGAATACTGGCCTGAAGTGCAAGTGTATTACAATTTCTATCTATCTATTTGAGCTTATCAATCGTCGGTACCAGTTCCCATATGACCGACTCCCCCTGAAGAGATTAGTTATTTTATGTTGTGGGATTTGTTCAAGATACAGAAAGCATCCCATTCCAGAGACACCCCTGGTTCTTTTGCATGCTCAGTGTATAGCACTGACACATGGGACCTAGGTTCTCATCCGAAAGACTAATAGTAATGTTAGTTGAGGAGCGGAGGATCGAACTCGGGACCCCTGGTTTACCAGTCCAGCGCGTTACCACTGATCCACTTCAGCTCCTGTATTACAATTTTGTATACACCAGTCTTTTTATAGCTGCAACCTCTGACAAATGCGTCAGGGCTCAGTGGTTAGAGCGTTGGTACGACTGAGTACGGACTGCACTCTTCAATTTGACCGCCGACAGTTATACAGTTATATAAATGCAATGTATGAATAAGTGTATGTGTCCGACACTTGTACGCCTTTGGAATCTTCTGCGCCGACTTGATGCTCTACATCAATGTTTTTTTTTCTTGTGTAAGGTAAAAGTCGAGAACATAGACCACGTCTAGATTTAACCTGTCTAGGAAAATCTGTTCTCTTTGTTTTCGTTCTGTTCTGTTTACTGGCATGGCTTAATCTGGAACTTGTTTGTTTTTGTCAACCCAGAAGTCACTGGCACTTCAACATTGCTATAAAGATTAAATGACTTAAACTGTTACCTGCCATCACTCATGCGTGCCTAACATTCATTAATATTTGTGAAGTTAGATCAACATACGACATTCGACATTTGACATTAGCTGAAACGAATGTCGTATTAGCTCAACATTATACATTCGACTTTGGTAAAAGTCAGTGTTGTGCAAGCACGATATTCGAATTCGGAATTATTTGAAATCTTAATTTTGTGCTATCACGAAATTCGACATCAACGTTGAAATTTTGAATCATTTGCTTGAAATGTTGTGCTAGCACGACATTCTAAATTCGATTTTCTAATTTTGAAATCTTGAAATATAAATGTTGTGCCAGAACAACATTCGACGTACCGGTTTAACTTTCAAATTCTGAAAACACTTCAAATTTGAATGTTGTGCCAGCATGACATTCGACATACGACATTCAAATTTTCGATCATTTGCTTTGACTGTTGTGCAAATACGACAATCGACATTCAGATTTTGAAATCTTGAAAGTTTAATGTTGTGCCAGGTCGACATTCAACATATGATATTCGAATTTTAAATCGTTTTTTTAATATTTTGCTAGCATGACGACATTTGAATTTAAGGATATTTGCTTTCAATTTTTTGCCAGCACGGCATTTGACAATAGAAAGTTGAAAATTTAATGTTGATCTAACACATTATTTGACATTCAACATTTGAAATTGAAACACTTGAAAATTGAATTTGTGTCTGCAGGAAACTTGAATTTCAAATTTTGAATCACTACGAAATTGAATGTTGTATATTTAAAATTGTTTTAAAAATCGAATGTCAAATGTCGTGATAGCTGTACATTCAAAGCAAATGATTTAAAATTTGAATATAGTGTGTCGAATGTCGTGTTTACACAACTTCAATTTTCAGGATTTTAACATTTGAAAGTCGAATGTCTTGCTAGCACAACGTTCGAAAATTGAAAGTGTTGTATCTTATGTCGTGCTAGCGCAATATTTAACTTTTCAAGTGTGTCAGAACTCTTATGTCAAATGTTGTGCTAGCATATTCAAAGCAAATGATTCACAGTTTGAATGTCGAATGTCGTGATAACACAACACTGACTTTTTTCCGAAGACTTATGTCTGATATTGAGCTTATAGGACAGTCATTTCGGCGAATGTCAGATGTTGAGCCTACGTCTCACTCATCATTCAGAATATATAAAATACATGATTAAAGCACTACAGGTGATGATGATAAGGCAGTTGTTGTTAATTTTCTTCTTGATACATGTCAATGACTTTGATTTTTGATACATGATATAGCGTGTTCTGCTTTGAATTCATTTTTGTTCTTTTTTTTCAGAGTAAGATATATTTAGATATGTCTTTTACTATAGAAATATAGTAAATGAACGAAAAGCAACGGAACAATAATTTATGCTATCTTACTCTGTCTTCACGCCATCGATTCAACGGGGAGTTTTTGTTAATAACGATTTTATTCAAAATATACGATTAAACTATTTCCTTCAAATTTATCCCGATAGCAGTGTGGATAAATATCATTCATTTAATTAATGGTTATAGTTGTGAATTAATTATGTGCCAGACAAAGCAAATGCATGTTGCAGCGTTTTTTCGTTTTTGTTTTTATTCTTTTTTTTTTTATTTATTTATTTTTGTTTTGTTTTTTTTTGGTACCATTTTCTCTAAATAAAACTAGATTTTCTACCATCAGTTGGTAAGAAGTACACAGTCCGTCTACTTTTTATAACGTTATACTTTTGCCTGTAATTCAATGATTTTTATGGATATTGAAACATACTAATGAAATTCACATGTGATTTTATAACAATTTTCTCAAGGCAATAAGCAGATCTTTATCTTGATGTAAACATTCATTCCCTGACCAGTGTAGATTGAAGATTTATTGCTCAGTGGTGTAATACCATGTGGTGCGGTCAAGTATCACGTGGAGCCATGTCTGACCAAACGAGATAATTCGAAAAAAAGAGAAAAAATCTCATTTGAGGATCTTTTCAGTAGCAGATTAAGTAAACATTGAAATTCTTTTATCATTTTCTATACACGAGCACCTACAATACTTTCTGTATATGTAATACTATTATCACTAAAACTGTCTAGGCCTCAAACCTTTATCAGTTTTCATTTAAATGAAAGTACATTTATCAGAACAGTTACGTATGAAAGGTTGCATAATATTAACATGTGTATTAAATTTAAGCGATCAGAGTGATAAACTATTTTTATAGATCTACAGATGTTAAATTTATTCCTGCTACCGAACTATGACACAACTGTTTATATTCTGATGAACCTGTTTCGTGCAAAATTTTGGTTACGATATCTGTTCTGCGAAGAGTGATCTATAAACAATGCATTCAGGCAGCCGTGGCAGGATATCTAAAAGTCTAGAAGTTGGAATCTAGTAAACATGTTCTATTTTCGAAAACAAACTGTCTTACACAAGACGTGAAACATAACGGATATTCGTAATTCTACACACACACACACTCGCACACACACACACCGCACATACGTACACTCTGCCGTTGAATTGTTAGTGCATTTAAATAGACCATATGCAAGTGCGATTCGTACTCATATCGCCTCGATCATAAGTAGTTTTGTAAACCAAAGTCCAATGGGATCAATTTCCTGACGCGTTTGTCAGATGTTGTATCTATATACATTTTATAGATTTCAGTTCGTTTCGCGACCTCTACATGTTCGCACTAGTCGTCCCTCTACGCAGTAAGAAGTCAATTCACCACCCAAGAGTTTTCGATAGCAGAATTTGTTTCGATGAACGACAGTTTGGAATAATATAGCTAAAATTGTTGTTACTGAATACAAAATATTTTTTTAATTAATGCAAATTTACATTTTTTTAAATCAGTGCAAATTATTTTTAAATGAAAACAGTCACTGATTCAAACTGATGGTTTTAGATTTAGTTTTAATCAATAGTCTCCAGGTCCGGATCCGGACCCGGAGACTTTAATCTCTAGAAAATATCAATTTACATCAGGGACTTAATTAAAGCAACTGACTCACAGACGGGCCGACGATGGAAAAAAAGAAAATGTTTCTACATCTTGAAATTCTTGCTGTAATTGTGAAGAACATATCTAAACTAAGTTACTGATTCATTTTTTGTTACAGAAAAACATCAAAATATAAAGTTTAACACACTTTTATCGCTAAAAAACTTACCCCGTTAGTCACGGGGTAGATACTTTAGTTATAACATTAATTTTGACGAAACTTTCAAACTAGACGATATGGCTTAGTGGTGTAGATCGTCGCTAGATATTTTACTGACCGAAAGGTCATGAGTTCGAATACTGGTTAAGTCAAAACTTTTGTTTTCAGTTTTCATGGTGTATAGAAGCATAATATCATGTTTTTTTCCATAGTATATTATTTTTTTTAAGTTTTAAAGAAAAAAAATCAGCAAAATTTTGTGAGTCAGTCGCTTTAAGGCCCTGTGGATAAGCCACTTCAGACTTCAAGCTATAAGATTTACAAATATCGATATTCAAACCTCACATTTCAACTACCACGTGCATAACATTTTTTTTTGTATTGTGCTGCAATCTATTTGTTTATGAAAACTGTTCTGTAATTACTAATAAAAGTCATAAAAACTGTGAAACAACAAAACCTTTCAAAAACAGTTTACTGTTTAGAAATATATTTGATAATGCTTTTAAGAGTAGTTTCAAATAATAAAAAAGTGAATACTGTCTTCAAATTCATTACAGAGAAATAAACGAATTTATTCAGTTAATAAAAGAATAATTAAAAAAAACTGAACGCTTATGAATGCTGAAATGTACCAGAAAAGATAGTTCAAGCTAACCCTTGTCTTTTCAGCCTCTTTAACATTGTGCAATATCCCTTACGTATATATAAAGCCATCAATCCTGCTTGTTTATAAATATAAATCTGTCCTTTTTTGTCATCATTGTCGTTTAGCAATAGCAGTAAGCATTAGCTCTGGGCAGTATAAAGTGAATTAGATGTGAAATCAGCAGAGCGAATCAGTGGGCCAGCGGTAACACGCTGGACTGGTTATTTAGGGGTCGCGAGATCGATCCCCCGCTGCTCTACTAGCATTACAAACTGTCTTCTGCACCTAGGTCCCGTATATCAGTGTTGTACACTGAGCATGTAAAAGAAACATGGTTGTCTCTGGAACGGGAAGCTTTCTGTATCTTGCACTATCCCCCACAACATAAATAACTAGTCTCTGCAGAGGACGTCGGTAAGGGTAGCCGGAATATAAACTCAAATAAATAGAGGGTAAAACGTGAAATCGGCAAAAAACAGTAAAAAGCAATAGCATTAAGTAAAACTTAAGTTGGCAGCATTAGTTCCTGGCACTAGCAGCAGGTAATGTGAATTTGTAAGTAGCAGTAGATAACAGTTGCAGAAGGTAAAACATGACATGACTGTCGGTTGATTACTCATGTACAAAATCAGGCCGGGACAGGACAGGGCGGGGTACAAATAAAAACAAAACATTTCTGTACTCTATTATTTTGATTATTTCTACAAAATATTAAGCGCACCCCATACAGTCAAAAAATAAGGAGGAAAAGAGAGCATTAATTCAAACAAGAGGGCCATGATGGCCCTGGATCGCTCACCTGAGTACTTTGGCTGTAGGTTTGCTGTTAAGCAGTATTTCATTTTTTAATTGAAAATATATAAGTGCCTTCAAACCAAATATGTAAAATATCAATCAATAAATAAAGGCTCTATGACAGAAAGTAGAAATATCTATTATAAGCTATGGTGACCTTGACCTCGACCCAGTGACCTCAAACCCTACACATGGGTAGAGGTCCATGCAAGGAACCTATATACTGAATATCAAAGATATTGGTCAATAAATGAAGGCTTTATGAGTTACAGTAGATAAATCTATTTTTAGCCTCCGTGACCTTTATTCTTATCTAATAATGTGAACAACCAAACAAGCTTTCTGACAAACTGCCAGGATATTTGGACTGAAACAGTAGCCTCTAGAGCCTTAACAAGATATTTCTATTTTTGGGCTCTGTGACCTAGTTTTTTACCCCAGATGACCCATAATCGAACTTGACCTAGAAACCATCAAAATAACCTTTCTGACCTATTTCCAGAATATTTGGGCTGAAAATGTTACCTGTAGAGTGTAAACAAGGTTTTTCCAAATTTAAGCTCTGTGACCTAGTTTTTGACCCCAGATGACCCATATTCGAAATTGGGCTAGAAATCATTGATACAACCTTTCTGACATATTTCCAGGATATTTGGGCTGAAAATGTTACCTCTAGAGTGTTAACAAGGTTTTTCCATATTCAGGCTGTGTGACCTAGTTTTTGACCCCAGATGACCCATATTCGAACTTGAGCTAGAAATCATGGAAACAACCTTTCTGACATATTTCTAGGATATTTGGGCTGAAAATGTTACCTCTAGAGTGTTAACAAGGTTTTTCCATATACAGGCTGTGTGACCTAGTTTTGGACCCCACATGACCTATATTCCAACTTGAGCTAAAAATCATCTTAACAAGCTTTCTGACAGATTTTAGGAAATTTGGGCTAAAAATGTAGCCTCTAGAGTGTTAACAAGGTTTTACCATATTTGGGCTGTGTGACCTAGTTTTTGACCCCACATGACCCATATTCAAACTTGAGCTAGAAATCATCAAAACAACCTTTCTGACATATTTCCAGGATATTTTGGCTGAAAATGTTACCTCTAGAGTGATAAAAAGGTTTTTCCATATTTCGTCTCAGTGACCTAGTTTTTGACCCCAGATGACCCATATTCGAAATTGGGCTAGAAATAATCCAAATAACCTTTCTGACATATTACAAGGATATATGGGCTGAAAATGTTACCTCTTAAGTGTTTACAAGGTTTTTCCATATTTGGGCTCTGTGACCTAGTTTTTGACCCCAGATGACCCATATTCGAACTTGAGCTAGAAATCATGGAAACAACCTTTCTGACAAATTTCCAGATTATTTGGGCTGAAAATGTAGCCTCTAGAGTGTTAACAAGAATGTTCTATTTTTGGGCTCTGTGACCTAGTTTTTGACCCAGATGACCCATATTTGAACTTGAGCTAGAAATCATAGAAGCAACCTTTATGACAAATTTCCAGATTATTTGGGCTAAAAACATTACCTCTAGAGTGTTAACAAGATTTTTCTATTTTTGGGCTCCTTGACCTAGTTTTTGATCCCATATGACCCATATTCGAACTCGTCCGAGTAATTACTGGGAAAAACAACCTGACCAAGTTTCGTGACAATTGGAGCAAAAATGTGACCAGTAGAGTGTTAACGAACTAAATGTGAACGGACGACGGACGACGGACGACAGACGACGGACATTCAACGATCCTAATAGCTCACCCTGAGCCAGCTCAGGTGAGCTAAAAAATGATGAATAAAAGAATAATTCAAAACAATTTACAAAAACAACGCCTTGAAAAGGTCAATGGCAAAATATTTGCCACTAGGGGTTAAACCAAGTTCTAGGTTGCACCAACCTCAAACATGCCCAAACAGGTTCTCCTAAGGACAATCATGTACGAGTTGTCTTGGCGATTTAACCCCAACCCACCCGTCAACTCGACAATGTTGCATGCAACAAATGAACACTGTCCAAATGCCAATATATTGTAAAGAAACATGTGTTTATATAATTACTTCTTAAACTATTAGTTTTTTTTATTTCATAGGAAATAGACCTTTAATTTCTTATGCAGAACATTCTCGGGTAATTTCAAGGTATGTTCCTTTAACCTCGTAACGATATACATTTAATATATTTTTATGTAGACCAGTGATTAATGTTACCATAGTGCATCAGAAAAAAAACTCGGACAGCCTCCTCAATGAGGTTTCAATATGATAAAAATACTTGAATCCAATAAATCGACGTTCATTGCTAACATAAAAAAAAACATAATATGGGAAATGTTTATGCCATAGCACTTGAATTATTTGTACTTCTCAAGTTCAAGAGCCTGGTCAAAAAACATCATGTGTTTTAACACTGTATTTTATCAGTTACTTATATCAATGGTATTCGTTGGCATGTTTGTTTTTCTTCAATGTTACACGTAACGCATCTTTCGGTCATATGTACATTGCCTGTATGAACTAGGGATCAACAGAAAAATATAAAGAACCATGCCTTACTGTCATTTTAAACTTACGTCTTTTATTTTGGTACAAAAATCTATTTTGGTACAAAATCACTAGGCGGCGGTGCTGCAGGCTATCAAAGAATGGGCTGTAATAAGAATAATAATATTTTTCAGAAGAGTTTGCATTTACATGGTAAATATAATAAAACAATAGTAGTTTCGGTACCTAGACTACAACATGAACGTTGCCCGACTCTACGACAAAAAGCCAGACCCAATTATGTTGTTGTGAAAAAATCATGGATTTGTGGCTCTCTGCCTTCGAAGCAGGACAGTTTTAATAGCCCATATCAAATCACAGGGCAATAAACAAACAGTTTATCTCTCTTAACATCTCAATAGAAGATGGTAACTGGTGTCTGGCTGTAGTTAATTAAACCCAGCTGATTGTTATCAGTCAACATAATGCAAGTACAGCTTAAAACTTAGAAATGATAACTTCTTTCTCTACACATCAAATAGGACTTTTGCTTTTTAGTCAATAATTTATAAGAACATAGAATGTCTGTATAAACCTCTGGTATTTATTTATGTAAAACAATAACAGAATTAAAGTAAAAGCTAAAATTTTAAACACCTGTTAATTGTTCTAGGACAAAATTTAATTTGTTCAAAAGGGAGATACTGCTTTATCAAATATTACAAAAAGTGGATATCTGATAAAAACCTTTAAAAACAATATTTCATAATAAGTTTTGTATAAAATGGAAAATGGAAAAGCTACGGCATGCTGACATAAGTGCTGGTAAAATAGTACTACAAATAATAGTACATTTTTTTGTATGAAAGCACCCACTTAATAAGTAATATATAATAAAACCCAAACAGATACTGGATACGTGAGGAATGACATATTTAATATAAATTCATCATATATTAACAGCCTTTTTGTTTTTACAAAACCATTCTAGATTTATCAGTTTCAAGTTTAGTACGGCAGATTTTAAAATGAAGTAAATAAGATACGAGAAATATTTTACAGACACAAATGCCCCCGAAACAAGGAAAAGGTCACCGTCATAGTATCTTATAACTTGATGTTACCTTGAACATTTGTGCCCCAAAAATTGCAGTCTGTGAAAACTAGAACTGCCACTGTCCTAGCGTCAATACCTCCGCATGTCGCTTTTTCAGTAGGGTATTGATATATGGGAGCATATTACTTTGTGCCCCGGACTAGAATAAAGCATGAATAATTTAAAAAGGGCAATAATTCCAAAATTATGCAAAAATGGTTATGGTTCTTTTTTAGGCAGTGCACTTTTTCTCAATTAGAGCTATTTATCTATGAAATTTCAAGTTGATACCTTCAATAGCTTGTGAGTTATGCCCCGGACAAACAAAACCCGACAGCTCCAAAATTATGTAAAAGAAAGTTATCGTTCTTTAGCACTGCACTTCTCCTCAATGAGATCTATTTATCTATGAAATTTCAAATTGATGACTCCAATGCTTTTTGAGTTATGCCCCTGACAAAAATTAGGTATGAAACATACCAAAAGGCAATAATTATAAAATTATGCCAAAGAGAGTTATGGTTCCTCGGCACTGCACTTTTCCCCGATCAGATCTATTTATCTGTGAAGTTTCAAGTTGATATCTCCAATACCTTTTGAGTAATGTCCCGGAAAGGGTGATTTTTCAAAATGTAAGTGTGCTGGAGTTATGGTTCTTGTGTGTTGCACTTCGCCTCATCACCAACAACCTATATTCAAAGTTTGAAGCCAATCCCATGTATACTTTGTGAGAAAATGGCCGGAAAAGAAAAAATGAAGAGGGGATATAACTCAAGAATTAGCATGGTCAGAGTAATGGCTTTCATGCGCCGCACTTTACCTCATCACCATCAAGCTATATTCCAAGTTTGATGTCAATGCCTTCTATACTTATGCTCCGGACAGATTGGGGAAAGACGGACGGACAGAAAATTCGATTACTATATGCCTCCCTTCGGTAGCATAGAAATAACATTGCAATTTAAGCTACTGATGCTTTTGCCTAAAATGATTTCTTTAAAATTGAAGAGAGGTAAATATACAGTGTAATTTCATCCTTCTCTTCCCCTTAAAATGCAAGATAAATGTCTTGTCTCTAGCAGGAGTCAGATCCATGCAATTCCAGTCATTGAAACAGTGGTTAACTATATAACAGCTTAATCACAAAGCAACAGTGCATCGACTTTTGAATTTGGTGCATGAATTTGGTGCATGAAATATAGATATTTCCTCCACTACGACTACCAAGGTAAAGATTTATCAATAAAAGTATGAAAAGGTTTGAATTATGATGTGTTTCAACAAGCCAACGGCTACTCATGTGCTTTTCATAATAACAACTTCAATGCCTATAAATATTTTCCTTTTTATGCACGTTTAAATGATCAGTGTGTTAATCACTATAACGTAACATGTGCTATACAGAGGTGAAGTAAATAAAAACAAAACATGGTGTCAGATTCAGTGAAAGTAGCAGCTTTCCATTCTTAACATTCTTGAAAGCAGCAGCTTTCCTTTGGTTTCTAAAATTTTACTCTATATCAGCTGAAGGAAGTAGAGAGTATACTCCTGCTCCTTCTAGTAGTTTTCCACATGTCTCTTCACAAATGACGCATAATTTAAACATGTAGAGCAAATGTGCCTTTGTTATTTCCCTTATTCATAAATTCATGATAGTCTGGCCTGATTCTTCTGAAATCTGCATTGAACTAATTGATTTGATATCTTGTTCTGCTAAGGTGGGACTCTGAAGGAATTTACAATTAAATACTATTTGAAAACCTACAGTTTGACGCCTGATGTATTTTGTCGCAATGGTAATGTGTTCTACTGACAGAAGCCTTTTTCATTCTGAAAATTCAACACCTCTCATGTATTTGTAAATGCGAAGAAGGCCAGCATCTTTATATGCACTTATAAGAATTGTATTCTTTGATTTTCTCAGATGCAAGATAGGAAATGCTGCAAGAAATTGATGGCACTTCTGTTTCTTTTTCTGGTTTGAATGAATTTGCTCCAATTTTGTTGTCATTTGCAAATGGTATTTTCATATTGCTTTTCCGACCTTCAAGATTTGTCTTGATTAGAATAACATCTAAAATCACTTGCAGCTTTAAAATGCCATAATCTCTCCCAATAACTGGTGGAGGAAGCCTAGTTATCATATTAGGTGTGTATGAAATTGTTCATTTCATTATCGCCGTTCCTGGACGGCGATATATACAATTAACAAGATTTGAACAGTTTTGCCTGTACATCGCCTGCCTTTAGCCAATCAAAGCAAAGCATTTCATATCACATGATAACAAAATGGACGTCAAAATTCTTCTGCAAGGGATGTGAAATGGACTCGCCCAACCGCCATGTTTGTCGGGTTACTTATTCTTACAACTGAAAAATACCATCATGAATGTATGATCTCAGTACCAGTCTTCAGGCTCATGTAGGATCACAGGATAATCGCAATATTTTATGCTACATGTCATTTTTAACTAGAGAATGTATTCTAAATAAGAGTATGGTTTGTTTGTTTTTTCCAAAACTTGCACTTAAAGAAAAAAATAAATGCTTGCTTCCGAGCGGTTCTAATCAGGATACAAACCCCCAGCAGGGGTTACTTCCCCTGATTAGTACAGTAAAAGTAGCAAAGCGTGACTTAACCGGTGCGAGGAGTTTGATCAGGATTTTCCGTGTTTTATATATGCTTCATTAGGGTTAGGGCGATATCATATTTTTTATTTAAAATTCATTCTGTTTAAATGGTACATATAATATTCTTATGGTATTGAAGAACTGTATCTAGCTTTTGTTAAGTATACATTTTTTAGTAATAAATAAAGTTAAAAAACTACGCAAAAAGTCAATTAATTATGCGTAGACTGGTTTACAACAAAGCAATATTTACAAGGTTTTAATGCAAATTTTAACATGATGTATAAAGATATTTGGATGTTTTTCATTAAGAAGCCAAATCGTCCGCTTTCAAAAATAGTCCAGCTACAATAAAAATTACAATGTATATTTAATCTACTTTGTAATTTCTGTGTGAAAATTATCAAATATAACTTCGCTTTTCAGTACAAAGCATGTTGTAAGATTATCAAATTAATGAATGAAGAACATGATAAGACGAAATGCATGGCTGAACGGCGATTTCAAGCATTTTTGGAAATGCTAATACTTGTTTTCTTCTTATAGAGCTTTATATAATCTGCCATCAGTCCCTTCTTCACTTTCAGTCACTAATGAATCTAATACTCAATACTGTATTGGACTTGACTCATTTTAAAGGTGCCTCTAACTGCAGATATATCTTCAATATCTAAACAGATCATCAGTATCATATCTTCCATTGTGCATTGTGAACAACCGCAGTGCACTAAGTTTTACAATATCAATGTTTTCTTCCAGTTCATTTGAATTTGTTTCAATATAAACATTTATGGCTGCAGGGTGGCGTCATGATGAAACAGTCAACACATATAATCTCTTAAGACTGTGCAGTTTCTGGAATGTTTTTTTTTCTCTTTTCTTAAACAAATCATTTTCTAAGATTCTAGATATATGCAAATATTTTGCTTTCAGTTTTATTCCATCCCTCACTTCTCAAGCTAATTTACTTAGTTCTGGGTTAAGCCTTCTGTTTTGATATTTGCATAATCGCTTCGGTGAAATTCTTCAGTTTCAGTAGATCTTGAAGTTTGTTTTAATTTTTTTTCTCTAGCAGGTCTTCACAAGTTAATTCAAAAATATCTTTATCTATTTGACGTCATGAAGTAATGTTCAAACATAAATATTTTGTTTCCATTCGTTTTCAGTTAAATGCTCTTCATAAATTGAGCTTAGAGATAAAATATTGCTTTCGTATAGTAACAAATGTCCTCAAGATCTTCATCACAAACAAAGGTTTTTATAATACAAGATTCAATTAGTGTGTCATATAAAACCTTAATACTTTAATCTATTGTCTTTTTGTTGATTGCTATGTTCTGCAGTTTTGTTGCAATCTGAATAGGTCATTTCTACGGATTAATATATATCAGAGTAGCCTTTGGACACAAATAACTTTATACTCAGTTATGATTAATAACTGAGCTCCCTTGTGAAATTGAAATAGTTTAAAGGTTTGTTGGTTTGCTTATGGTATTTTTTTCAAAAAGTTGAAAAAGTCTCCAGCTATAACATATTGTCAAATATTCTCAACAACATGTAGTTGAGAAAGGGGGCTGGAAACAAACACCATAAAAATCTTTGTTTCATAACCTAAAATGAAGTACTTTTTTAATTCAGGTATGATAAAAATCCAAACAAATAAAATCTTTAAATCTCAAAAAACTTTGATATCCTGCATATAATTATTCGAATAAAAAAAAGTTTATTTTAAATGTAATGATCTGAAGTTGTTTGTAGAAAAAAACAATACAAAAGATCAATCCTTATAGAAGTCATTATTACTAAAAAAAATCAATAATGTGCAAACATTCACTAGATAACTTATATTTTTATTTTCTAATTTTCTACATGATTTGGTTACCCGCTGATAATGAAGATGTTGCTGCAATAAAATCTTAAGAATAACATTTTATACATTCCTGGAGTGGTCAGCAAACTATAAACAAACACAAGATGGTGCTAATTGTTTATAACTGTTAGGAGCAATTCTCACTGATGTGACTACTGATAAGACTCGGCTCAGATTGAGCCGATTTTCCCGTTTTTTCGTAGGACTGAATGCGCCGAATCAAGTTAATTCAGGTCATAACCTTGTCTAGTTACAAAAGAATACTGCGATAAGGGCAGAGTTAATAAGTGGATGTGATTTTTTGTAACGCGCAATTCTCGCTGGTATACCGGCAAGTTTTAGAGGTGTGGTCTGTCAGACAAAAAGCTGTCAATTAAATACATGGGTTAATTATGAATCAAATGAGTCATAAAGCAGACCATATTATTATTTTATAAAGTACTGGTGACTGCTTTGTGGATTGATTATTCATAAAATTACAATTCACAAAAGCAAACGGAACTTTAGACAGGTGAAGGATATTTTTTAACAAATAAACGGACTAGTTGGTGATAAAGAAAATGAATTCAGCGGCTCATGATGTATATCCCTTTCGCCATGAAGTGTGACGGAAACACCGGATATGATATCTGGTGGCATTTCAACTGACAGAAAATGCAAACTATGGACGAAATGCGTTATTTTTTATAACTGCAATCTTATTTTGAAAAGGTATGTCACAATAACTGATTTTCTTTTCAATGACAATTGTATGAAGAAATTAATTCGATTATTGATAAGTATGATGTAAGTATATTAAAATTACAACTGTTATATTTATTACTTTTGTTGCAATGTGTGCTTTAAATCTATAAAAATGTAAAAGAAACTTTGTTTATCTGTAGCATTTTGACTTTAAAGCGAAAGTTTGTAAGAGAAAACTTGTGTATGATAAGTTGCAGTTTAAATGAAATGTAAGATAATATTTTTTTACAAAAAAGGATCATTTAATTTTCCTTTTCGTAATCTACTTTTTATCTTAAAGCTTTGTTTGAACTGGGTGTTAGATCGAGGGATCAGATTCTGTTCTTTATCACAATATCTAAGTTTGTATATCCTCAATGAAATAATCTTCTTAAATAATACTCAACTATTCTGATTTCTAATTTCAAGATAATTCTGCAAGTTTGACGTAAAGTTAAAAAAGGTAAACAATAATTATTTATGTATCTATGTTGGATGTTGAAAATGTGTGTATGTGTTCTCGAGCGAGCGCGCGTGCGTTCGTGTATGTGTGTGAGAGGTCCTGCATACTGATAAATGTATTCTTTATTTTATGTTTGACGAGAAGAACGTACCAGTTGTTCTTCATGTAAGTTCAGTAATTTTTGAAATCATTTACAGATAACGTGTTGTTTTATTTTTTTCATTGCAGAACTTAGAAGTCGGTAGTGGCTGTTGGAGAAAGTGTTTTCGTTTTGCCGATTGGATATGAAACAGCACCTGTGGACTGTATTTAGTGTAGTTTATTCATAGAAAATTCTTTCTTTTTAAACATTTTGTTGCTTTACATTTATCCTGAAAAACCTTAAACAGTGCAATATTTGTTTTTATCATTATGAGAAAAATATATTTCATGTTTGTGTAAAGACTTAGAATTACGTTTTAATAAACACCAACACCATGCGGTTTTTGTCAGCGTACATTTCGATAAAAATGTAGTTTCAGTGACCATTGTAATTTTTAGCTCACCTGAGGGTTAGTTTTTAGGATCCTTGAATGTCCGGGGTCCCTCGTCCGTCATCCACAATAGGTTTGATAACAATCTAGAGGTTATATTTTTCACCTAATTATCAAGAAACTTGATCAGAACGATTGTCACAGTAAGGCATTGGCCAAGTTTGAATATCGGTCAAGTCGTACTGAAAACCAGGTCAAAAGGCCCAACCAAAGGAAATCTTATTAACTCTATTTTGTCCAAATGGCATGACAACTTGCCAGGTTGTTTATCGTGATAATATCTAGGTGAGGTTTGAATATATGTCATCTTGGATCAACTATTAGGTCACAGATTTTAAATAAAGGAAAAACCTAATAAACCTTCTACAGCCTATATTTTCTTTACAACTGTCATGAAAACTTGTCAGAATGTTTATCTTGATAATATCTAGGTCATACGGATCATCTGGGGCCAAAAGTAGGTCATTGAGACAATTACAGATTTACTTTGTTAACACTATGGAATCCATGTTTTGCCAACTCAACTCTCCTCGTTACTCATAACTTCATATCTAAGCAAATAGCTTGTCACTTATGTTCTCATAACCATATAAAAATTGCTTAATTCTATGTTATTACAACTGAAAGTGATTAAGGAACAGTCCATGTCCGGTATAAGAGAAGCTAGAAATACGATAGGTTTACCAAGTGTCAACCTTTTTTAGTGTGAGGAGAGAAAAAAGTGAAAACACTGCAAGGATTCATGAATCCACAGCATTACTCTTAAATCTTATAACAACAGGTTTTACCCACAAACATTATCACATGCTCTTTTGTTATATACTTGTTTGTGGTGAAAATACAACTGCACTTCTTTGTTAAATCATGCATATGTGAGGGGTCAAGGGTCCATCAATTGTTGATCTAAACATGTGTATCATCTCTTTAAAACTGGTATGATATGTTCACATTGTCACTTTTATTTAAATACTATCCCAAATTATGTCATTTTCCTAAGAACGGTCACACTTAACAAAGTATCATTGTCTTAAACTCTGTTGCTGTTGTTGTGTTTATTAACTGTTTAAAACAATCGAGACCTCTACCATGTCTACCAACCAATATGATTATCTGAGCTATGCAACAACTTTTTAACCTTTTGCTCGCGCTCCTTTCGGTATATAAAACTACCGAAAAGCTACAATAGCTGCCAGAAGAAATTGAAGTGTTCAGTCACTCAAATAGTAATTATCTGCTTGCAAAATATTTCAGCAGAAAAAATGCCGAAATGAATTAAATCTTTTGAATTTACCTAGCGACACTTTGATAAGGAAGTAATTCCTAGACTGAAAATAAAGATTGCCTTGTAATATTCAGCAGAACTGGCTGCCAGTCAAGCACTTAACTTGGAAAATTAGCGGAAATGTGTCTTTTTTGAAGAAAAACATGTAAAAATAGCAAAATATAAGTGTATTTTGACTGCTGAAAGGCTTCAAACTGTAAAAAGGAAAAAAAGATTTTCCCTTTTTATTTTGGACCGCGTTAAAGGTAAAGTCTGCCTTTAATAAGATCGTTGAATTTTTGCTAAAAGTCCACTGAGTGAGTTCATGGTGAAGGGGTCTAGTTCGGTCCCTGCTTTTTGTGTGATGGCAATTTAAAAAAAAACTGCGTAAGTTGATGGTTCAAAAAGTTCAGAGCGTCAAATTTTAAAGTTATAGCATGCAGCAAGCTTTAAGGTTTAGATCAGTTGTGTCTAGATCAGTACTGAAAAAATAAACACATCAGCAACAGTCTAATAATTAACATAGAACTTATAAACATATTTTAGACCGAATGATGTTCAGTTTATATTTCTAGAATTAAAAATCGAACTTCATACATTGTAAATCAGCTCCTGTGGTATTTGGTTTTCTATTCAACTTTTTGTTTAATCTCCTAAAAATCAATATAGAGTTTAAATCGTCCTACTTAACGATTATCAGCCGAAGACTTTGTTTAAAAGAGTTTATCTGAATCTCTTTTTTTCAAACATTCCTTAAATATTATATACTTATATATTTCCGCCACTAAATTTCTAAATTTTTGTAGGATTTTTAATATACATGTACTCATATCTTGAAACTTCAGTATTCTAGTACTGTTAAAAGATATCTTTTTTTTTTATAAATGATGGGCGTAGATACAGTAAAAATATTAATGCCCTATAACAGTATAGTTTTCGGTTATTTGCAAACATTTAACGTGTGTAGTAATCGACTGTCCTATAGCCGTAACAGTTTAGGCTATAAACAAAAAATGATGATCATTTTAAGTAAAATAAATTAAATTTCAGTCATGATTAAAATATATTTATTTCATTTAGTATATTTTTTATGGTTAAATATTTTTTATATTTAATAAAGGTATTAGATTCCTTATACCCTGCCTAGAAGAGTATTCAGTTCCATTAATTTGAATAGGACTGAGCCATTTTCACTGAAAGGCATGGGTTCAAACCCCACTCAAGCCAATTGTTTTCATTAGTTTTTGGCAGTTTTACATTATTTTGGTTTTACAACAATAACTTTTATAGACTTCAAATTCAGAATCATTCATTTTAAATGTATTTCAATTGTAACAAAGCCTTTCAACATGGTAAATCGATTAAAATTTGGGTATCTGTGATTTCAGTTATAAATTTCTCCAAAACTAGACGGTAAAGGTATTTGATTTTTTGCCAATTTGTTAAGAAAAGTACATGAATAAAAATGATTATACCTAATTTGAAGCCCCGAAGATTTATGTTAAAGTTTACGTTGATAACATTCCCTCATAATGAAGTGGGTGGGGTAAATTCGCTATGTCTATAATCATATTTCGTTTCTTTTCACTTTTGGCTTTTTATTTTATTTGTTGTTTTTTTTGTCAGCAGATCTTCATAATATGAATGATTTCATACCAAGTAACAGTTATTTTTTATATTTAGTCTTAGAAAAAAAACATTGTCTTTCTCTATACCTTATAATCCGAGTAAGTCGGTGAGGTTTGAAGTGAATATTAGTCATTATTGAAGCCATCACGGTAAAAGTGTCTCATATTGTCTATATTTTGTCCTAGGATAGTATATTCCTTAAAAAAGGTCAATGTAATGAGGGCTGACAAATGTTTATTAGTATTCTAATATCTTAACGACTGTATTAAATTCAGCATTATTGCGTTATTTTCGGAGGCAATACACTAACAATTACGAATTATGCCCTAAATATCATAATATCAGTACTTTTAACCAATGGCAAACTTCCTACTTCAGCTGAAGATAGTGTATGTTACAATTTCATTAGTTACAAATGTAGGTCAAAATCGATTTTAATACAGCTACGCCGAAAAAAAACGGTTAGTTCCAATAACGTGAAAACCATAGACCTTTATGTTGAGAAGCAGTTTGTATCCTATACAAGATAATATGGGTTGTAAAACTGATAAAATTTTGCCCCGTATTTCTAAAAAGTAAAATTAATTTATTTCCGAACAGAACTTGTTCATTAAAATGTTTCGAACTCAACAAGTACACATTGAGATAAGATAAATTAACGATTGTGAGAACATGAATTCATTGTTAATGTTCTACAAAGGCTCCTTTTAGATGTGTTATAAGGTACATAAAACTGCAGAGTGATCAGTTTTTCTAATAAGAAAACATAGCCATTCAAAGCAGGACAGTCTAGTTTCAATCCCACAAATAAACATGTATCATCGAAATGAAATTGCGATAAGCATTTTGACTGAATTATGTCGTGAGAAATATTTGTGGTAACACTTGTTTATTATCGACTTCACATAATATATCAAATATATTATTGATTACAAGCTGTTTCAAATTTCGGATGAACCACGCTGCTTCTAAACACAGTAATCAGTAGTGGTGTATTATCGTAGAAGTTCGTACTATGTTTGAATAAACAGATTGCAAAATCATAGCAAGATATTTCAATAATTATTTTAACTGTTTCAAAAAACTTAGTAGCAATCTAGTACAAATTTTAATTGTTTGAATCACACTAATTGACCTTAACTAAAAAGAAGTCCTTCAAAAATGCCTAAAATTTTGCATTTTATGCACGATTCTGAATCAACAGTTTGGAGTTAATATGTGAGTTCTGGAATTAAAAAAAGATATATTTAAGAAAAGTACAAATGTAGATTTTACTGATATGAATCACATTGCCCTATTCATAAAGCACCCCTGTCGCGCCAAAAGAAAAAATAAAGAAAAGGCAAAAAGGGGGAAAAAAGATAAGAATCTTAAAAAATATTTTATGCTAGGGTCTGATACTCTTACACTATAAAAGTTAACTAAAAGCAAAGGGATGTAACAAAATTGCATTGAATGACACTACATGCATGTAAAGCGGGCGCTTTTTCAGCTGTCGATCTCTTCAAACTCTTCTCATACACAGATTCCATTTCAGTTAAAACGTTTCTGACACAAACAATTTGGTCTGATAAGAATCGAGTCTATTTAAAAGAAATAATTAATTAAACTTGTCGCACCACGATAAAAAAAGATTGGCGGGATAAAGGCTGTAAAAGATAACCGGATAACGAAGATACAGATGAATATCATTCGTTTCATGCTAAAATATTTACAGCACTAAAGTGCAGTTCCGGTCACAACATACATTTTTCTGACATAATGTGTATTATTTCAATATATCTAATTATCAGCTATTATCATGTTCAATAATTGTGACATTCAGTACTAAAATCTTAATTAATTGCCTCACAGAAGAGTTTATTTGAGAAACTTTGCAGGCAAAACTGAAACCGAGTTTTTAAAGAATATAAGAACCCTTGGAGTGACTTCGGCATCTTTTTGTTCAAAATAGCTCGTGACAACAATGACTTTTTCGAAATGATACAAATACAGATATTTATGTATATATTTAAATATTTCTTTTCTACTTTACTGTCAGGAATAGTGCTGAGTTATTGCTCATACAGAGACATTTAAAGCAAATAACTTTTTATCATAAAGATAAAAGTTGTTTCCAGGAAAGAAATTGTAGTGTTTACATCGGAAGTTTTCTGTTTCAGGGTTAACATCGAAATTACAATAATGATAAATGCAACACGGTTAACAATATAAACTCGTTTTTGCTTTTAATGAAAATCCAGTCTTTATATGAAAATTATAGATCTGAATTCGAAATTCGAAGCGACATCTATTTATTTTGAAAACAACACTGGTAAAAGTGTTGAAAATGAATGTGCATGTGAAAAAAGAACAGAATGTTTCTTTTTGTAATTCGATTAAAGCTTGACTGTTGATACACGTAAAAGGCAAAAACATTACAGTTCAGTTACCATCTTTAGTACCGATATTGTCTGAACATTGTTTTTCCTCTGACAAGTTAGTGCATTAGTGTAATAGTTAGCAATGTCGTTGTCCGGTGTAAGATTTCATTATGAACGGTTAATTCCAAAGCATGAGGAAGTAGATGTTTTATGATCATCTTTTATCTATTTTCACATGCAGTGGGCGTTTATCTAAATGACGAGTTTAATCAATACTCTATAGTTGTCAACATGCCCTCTTATCACGTTTTTACCAAGATATGGAAATGTAATCACTTTTTGCATTTCCTCAATTATCCAGTTATTACTCTAGGCTTTTATTTTCCCGCTTTTGTAATGCTGCACGGTATGAAAATATGCTTAATTGTTACGATAGTCGTATAGTTATGTAGAAACAATAAATCTAAATAAAAACATTGCATGCTAAGTGAAATTAGAGATAATCGTATTGTTGCTCTTTTATCATAAGATTGAAATATTTATTTTGTTATGTCGTTTTCTTTTTCGTTTGTCTGTTACTTTGGCGTGAACGCATATACGAACAGCCAGTTTGTAAATCATAACGAGCCTACAGTAAATAAGATTTAAAAAGAGAGTTGATTTATTTTTTTAAATTTTATTCTGTCCTATATTTTTTGTTCGCGCCCCGCCACAGCCCGAATTGCAATGACTCGTTACAGTTCACTTATTGTACATTTTATTGAAAGTATATCGAAACCATCGAAAAAAACATTGTTTTACTCCGAATGTTATCTTTTAATATGATTATTATGTTTACCTGTATTATTTAATGTTAATGCAGTTCCTAACAATCTGTATAAAAGTCTTTGGACGATGCAATGACGATCTATTAGCCTTTTGTAAGAAGGTGGCCACACTTTTTCATATTTTTTTAAAGCATAGATTACTAATCCCATGCAATTCATTAAATTTCAAAAGGTCCGAATATATTAATCCTTTATGACCGCCTGTTGCATATTTCGTGTTGGCTTCAATTCTTAAATGAACAGAACATAACTTATAGAAGAGTGTCAGACAGAATCGAAAAAAAAAGAACTTTTTCTAGACTAGTCCCCCTAATGAATGTTCCCTTTATTGCTACTTTGTGTCTATTGTTAACTTCGTAATGGCAGCGGTCATCTCTTTCAACGAGTGTGAAATCATATATTCGAAGCTTAATGATTAACTGATTACAATTATTTCGTTTGTCATTAGACAGTTGGAATAAAGTATTAGGTCTTTGGTTATCTTGCTGTTCCGACTGGGATTTCACTAGTTACGATTTTGAACAAACATAGATCTTTCTAACATTATTCGTCAGACAGATTTTTGAGCAAAGATCTTTTGACAAACAAGTCGTTTTGACGCCTGCTTTAAATCAAGTTTAGTACGTCATATGTTCTGAGCTTCTAGCTTTAAATGATCACATTTGTCACTGGATGCTGCTAGGTTCTGACAAGTAGTCTATGGAAATCTTGATCTTCCAATTTTTATGGCATCAGGTCTGATAAACTTTCTTACATTACAACAGTCTTATTACAAAATGATTTGATTGTCCTTTTGCCGATTAATTACAATATGAGCATTGATGAGTCTGTAAATACAAAATCTGACATTATGATTAAGGAAGTTGCAGTCAATTTTAAAAGGAATCATGCTTATTTCAATCTTAAAGCTTTCAAAGGTACAATTCGAAATCGACAGAAATATCAATGTATCAGTCTGCTTGCCTTTAACGACTTATTGTGAAAATAACGTGTCAACACATGCAAGCATTACATTTGCTGGTGAAGAATGTGTTTTCTGTTTCCTCGTTATTGATAGCACTTCGTTTTTGGGAAGTCTGAATTGATGAAAGTACATCTGGCATACGTTAGAGTCGTTAAAATGCGTGATTTATTTAATCTGCTCTGATATTGAAGTGAAAAATATCTGAATGAATAATTTTTTTTTCTGACATGTTTTTTGTAAACACTGGTCGCTTTATTAGAAAGGAACCTCTGCTTAGAAATCTGCTCAAATGATTTTATTCACAGAAATAGGAAATGAGCCTGTGTGTACAGTACTGCTGATAGACTAACATCATTTTACACAAAAATTAACCGTTCTCTTTCATTTTGCTATTGTATGTTTTTCTTTTGTATATTTACTTCACTTCTCTCACATAATTTTGACGATTTTGGAGAAGTAAAATTGATAACAGATTTCTGTGCAGTGTCTACTTAAGATGCTGTTAAGGTTTAGTTCTACTTTTGATTGAGGTAATTAATTTTATAAACAGCCGAATAAAAATTAGAACAATTTTTCATAATTGAGATTCAGAAAAACAAAATTAATTCAAACAGCAAACATTATAATTATTTTTCCCGCATGAAAAAAAATATCTTCTCAGCAGATTACAGAACGTTGATGTTACTTTGTTACGCTGACCGTTGAACATTATACTTGATATAAATATTTAAGCTTTTATTTCTTTATCATGCTACATACATGTAAATGCGGTTACATTTTGTTGCTCAACTTTCTCTATCAACATAAAAAAGCAGATAAATAATTATCTTAGAGTGATATACAGAATGCTAAAAATAATAATATGCTCCTAAGGAGATCCTTATGTTTCTTTGCTTTAAAATTGAACTGAGTTTATCATGAAAAGGGGAGAGTGCTAAGGTTCCAGTGTTTTCGTGTGCAATTATAAAATTGTAGGAGTTGCTTACAGAAACACTATTGAGCATTTTTAAACAAAGGGCAATAACTCCGCCAAAAATAATCGAACTGCAAAAGCTAAAATTGGCCGCGGCACTTAAAACTACTAAGTAATCATTGTTTGAAAGATTGGTGAAAAATACATGCGAAATGTAGGAGTAAATTCTAACAAAGTACAATAACTATGACAAAAATAATTGAATTGCAAAAGCCTGATAATTTATACCCTCGGGCACTTGACAAGGATCATTTTATGAAAGTTTGGTGAACATCATACTATATGAGAATTGTAGGAGGAGTTGTGCACAGAAGCAGTATTAAGTAAAATTTCACAAAGGGCAATAACTATACCAAAAATAATAAAATTGCAAAAGCCAGACTTTAAGCATTATGGCACTTCAAATTTATCTTTCTGTAAAAGTTTGGTTAACATGATATGAGAATTGTAGGAGTTGTGCATAGAAGCAACTCTACCAAAATTATTTGAATGGCAAAACCCTAAAATTATGTGCTGCGGCACATGATGCTGATTATTCTTTGAAAACTTCGTGAAAATTGCATTGAAAATGTAAGAGAAGTTGCACACACAAGTAAAAATTAAGTAAAGTTAAAGAAAGGAAAATAACTCAATAGTAATAGCTCAATACCTTTACAGTTCGTTATTGTATTTATATAAAAATAGTAAAAAAAGCATTATCCTATATACACTTAAACTTTCGTTTTACCTTTCTTTCGCCATTGTCGTTTTACAATATTGAATTCCTCTGAAACATGGGGACTGTTTGGAATGTTTTGGAACTATAAAGCGCCGTCTTCATTTGTGATATTTCTTGCCCCTTTGGATCGTACAGTTTATACAAGCTATTATTACAAGTACCACGACAAAAAAAATCCTCGTTATATTTTGTTTTTTAGATACTGATATTTTTTGAATACTGTTTTCTCTTAGTGATATTTTCATTGAATAACATAAGAATTTTCTAACCTTAGGAAAGTTTTATAGCTTGATATTTTTATATCAAGAAGACATTTTAATATATGAATACACATTCACATAATTTGTGTTTCAGCTTTAAAAAATACTGACAGTGTGGTAAATATACGGCTGACAGTACGTTTTTGGCCAAACAGATAATAAAACATTCATTTTCAAATTGGATAAATGAAAATTGCTCTAGGAATAGAAATTGCAATAACGATTTACACCGCAGGATTTCATCTAAACTGGCCTGACAACGGCAAATAAATCGAGTAATGTGGTGAAATGTAAAACAAAAACAGCAACAACACATGTATTAAGGATTTGTTACTTCATCACGATTTAGACATTATAAGGAAAAATAATGAAAGCAACACTGTCAACAAAATATAAGGTTTCCATTTCAGTGCAAACCATTTTCACCGTGATGATTTGCATGATTTCAATTCTGTACTTCTCTGAATGAAAGAAATTTTGATATTTTGTTTTTCTATACGTAAATTAGGAGTGTGTCATATAAAACTTTAAAACAAAACTTACAAGTGGCAAACAAACGAGCTCCATAAAACATATACACTTGAATATTACTGTGAAACATATTGTTAATTTCCGTCCAGGTATAGTTAACATCAGTCTGTCGGCGTTTGCTTTTAAACAATGAGTGAATGAAATCATTTTCGGAGCTGTTGGTAGCGCCATTTTTGTGTTTTGATATTGAAATCCCTTAAACTTTGAATGGACTGTTCCAAATTCAAAGCTGAGCAAATCCATTACAAAATTCCAGCATGTTCAGGGTTAACAATATAGTATTCTGATACCAGTGAGGAAAGCTGTTGGTAAATAGTAAGTAAAAAGTATTTTTATAAACGTAGAATTTCTGGGGCAGAGAAATAGTTCATGTTATGTCAACACTTTACGGCTTTGAAAAGGAGTATACGTCAAGATAAGCAGTTGGCTATGACCGTTTGTACTTCTCTAAAGGTTAATACTGTCTCTTCATTGCTGTCATTACATTTTCCAATCGAATTGAAAGTCATGTTTGTCGCCTATTTTTTCAATTCTTTATTCTGTCGCTGGAACAATTCCAGCATGGACATTGTGCAATCTAAAATAACGATTTTAGACATTAAGATTACGGCAGTTGCAGCAAAATTAATTAGAATTTAAAATTATTGGAATTTCGATTTTAAAAGCTTTTATTAAAAGCAGCTTAAATGCAAATTTGACACACACAACTAACCAAGTCTGCTGGTCTTAAATACTTAATGTGGAAATTTGGTGTCAACATTCAAATAAGATTGTGTTTTAGTTACCTCGTTTTTGTTAGCATTGGAATTAAAATACGAGACAAATCTTATACCGTTTGAATTGAAATTTATTTGGCCTATATATAAAAATCAGTAAAATTTAAAACTCTTTCCATTTCTGTTAAAGTGAGTAAAATGCCAAAATGAGTCTGTATATTATCTGACAGGTCGTTTCTTATGTCTTGAGAGAAGATTGCTTATTTGTTACCTGTTCAGATAATTGAAATTTTCCCAAAGAAAAAACTTTCTATTTCATTTATAACTATTATTCAGCAAGAATTCTAATTCTATACAGAAACGAATTTTCATAATTGTTTTATTTACGATTTTTTTTCGTTTCAGCTGGGTTTACAAACACACAATATTTGGTTTGATAAGTAATTACGTCTCAGACAAAATGCAGTTAAAATTTTGAATGTTGTGTATGCAAGGTGAAATATATCGGTTTATAAATCTTTTAGCTATGTGTTAATTAATCTATTTTAATGAATTTTAATGGAGGTGGAGATATCAACTGTTGATATGTGTTTGTAATCGAATTCACATAATATGTCAAATATATAAAACCATAAATATTACGTTGTTAATTTGTATGAATCACAATAATTGATCTGATGCCAAAGATAGTCCTTCAGAAATGCCTAAAATTGTGCATTTTATGCACAATTCAGAATTAATAGTTTGGGACTAAAAAGTGAGTTCAAGAAGAAAAACAGTACAGAAACACAAAAAACAAACAAACGGAGATAAACAATAAAACGTACGTAGATTGTACTTAAATGAGTCACAGATATTGCCTTAATATAAAAAACATAATAATGAAACATTTGAAAATAGATAAAACACTTTTTCCTTTTTTTCTAATCTTCATTTTCTGCAAAATTCTGACACAGTGATGTGGGTTGAAATGTCATATTTGACAAATCCATGTATAAAAAGGGGCATAACTCTGTCAAATGTGACCTTGACCTAGAAATTTTGGCATCAACTCGACCCTGTTGTCATAAGCAATACAATTTGAAAGTTTGATAAGATAATGTTTAGAAATGGCAAAGTTATAGCCAACGTTAAGTTTTCGTGACGGACCGACGGACCGCCGGACCGACGGACAAAGCGATCCCTATGTATCGCCTTTTCTTCGAAAGGGCGACACAAAAAAGATAGAGAAAATAATAAAAAAAAAAATAATGATAACACTTGTATTATGCACCGGTAACTACATCACGATTTAAACATTATAAGGAAAATAATGGTAAAAACAACACTGTCAACAAAATATCAGTTTTCCTTTTCAGCGCAAAACAAGTTTCACTGTTACGTTATGATTTGCACGATAACCGGTTTAAAGATTGCGAACTTTTCTGAATGAAAAATACTTAAAATTATTGTTTTTCTGTACACGCATTAGAACTGCGTCACATAAAATTTTGTTTAAAAAAGAACTTGCAAATCTCAAGCAAACAAGTTTCAAAAGAAATATTCTTTTATTGTTACAGTAACTGTGAAATATGTTGTTAATTTTGGTCTAGGAATGGTTCGCAAGACAAATTAGCTTTGACTTTAAGCATCTATCAGTCTGTCGGAGCAAACAGATTACAATAATTTCGTTTGTTATCAGATACTGCTAGAGGGATTTTGTCAGGGAGTCTGATTATGCTAACCTTCTGAATGGAATTTCACTATGTCCGATATTGACAAAATTTGTATTTTCTTTTACATTGTTATAACGCCAAGTAAAAATTAAAAAAAAAATTTGACAAATGATTCGAATAGCTTTGATGTAAAATTGTATTACCTCAATCAAAAGACTTTTGCAGGAGAAAAAAATCGTTTGTTTATAGTATGCAAGAATAACTGTAACTTTATGATGAAAAAGGAGTACGAGTTAATTATATAATTCCACTACATATACTGACAAGTGGCATGTTTCTTTTTGCGTTACAGCTCCAAATGTTTTAAAATTGCTGTTGTTCATGATTTTAACAACGCCGGATAATACAGAATGATGGATGTCGGTGGGTAATGCTGCTGGCTAGTAATTAGTAAGAAATGTATTCATAAACGTAAAATTTCTTGAGCCGAGAAATTCTTCATATTACATCAACACTTTCAGGCTTTGAAAAAGATAAAACGACATGACAAGCAGTTTACTTTTGTAAATATCAACACTGTTTCTTTATTACCATATTTACATTTTCAAATTTAATTGCAAAGTCATGTTTGTCGCCTATTATTTTCATCCATTTTTTGTCGCTGGATAAATTCCATCAAGGACATTGTGAAATCTGTAAACAGGAGCATAGACAATAAGAGTACGGCAAATAAAGCATTTAAAATTATTGGCACTTCAATTAAATTAGCTTTTAATTTAGAAGCGACTAAACTGTATAATCGGCACACACATAAATGTATCAACCTGATGCTCTATGAAAACTAAATGTGGAAATTCGTGCCATCATTCGAAGTGGATTGTGTTTTTGTTAACTCGTATTTGTCACCATTCGTTTTTTATTACGCATTAGATACGTAATGAATAAGTAAATTAGACCTCTTCGTAATTCAACACAATCATTTTGAGAAACACTGATAAAACCATTATAAGATGTATAGAAATCAAAAAGGTAAAGTCTGCCTATAAAAAGATCGTTGCATTTTTGCTAAAAGTCCACTGAGTGAGTTTATGGTGAAGTGGGCTAGTTCGGTCCCTGCTTTTTGTGTGATGACGATTTAAAAAAAATAAACTGAGTAAGTTGATGGTTCAAAAAGTTCAGAGCGTCAAATTTTAAAGTTATAGCACGCAGCAAGCTTTAAGGTTTATGTGTCTAGATCAGTACTGAAAAACATAAACACATCAGCAACAGTCTAATAATTTACATAGAACTTATAAACATCTTTTAGACCGTATGATATTCAGTTTATATTTCTAGAATTAAAAATCCAACTTCATATATTGTAAATCAGCTCCTGTGGTATTTGGTTTTCTATTAATCTTTTTGTTTAATCTCCTTATAATCAATATAGAGTTAAAATCGTCCTACTTAGCGATTATCAGCCGAAGACTTTGTTTAAAAGAGTTTATCTGAATCTCTCTTTTTTCAAACATTCCTTAAATATTATATATTTATATATTTCCACCACTAAATTTTCTATATTTTTGTAGGATTTTTAATAAACATGTACTCATATCTTGAAACTTCAGTATTCTAATACTGTTAAAAATATTTTTTTTTAAATTGATGGGCGTAGTTACAGTAAAAATATTAATGCCCCATAACAGTATAGTTTTCGGTTATTGGCAAACATTTAACGCGTGTAGTAATCGATTGTCCTATAGCCGTAACAGTTTAGGCTATAAACAAAAAATGGTGATCATTTCAAGTAAAATAAATTAAATTTTTAGTCATGATTAAAATATATTTATTCCATTTAGTATATTTTTTTATGGTTAAATATTTTTTATATTTAATTAAGGTATTAGATTCCTTATACCCTACCTAGAAGAGTATTCAGTTCCATTAATTTGTATAGGACTGAGCCATTTTCACTGAAAGGCATGGGTTCAAACCCCACTCATGCCATTTTTTTTCTTTAGGTTATGGCTGTTTTACATTATTTTGGTTTTACAACAATAACTTTTATAGACTTCAAATTCAATATCTTTCATTTTAAATGTATTTCAATTGTAACAAAGCCTTTCAACATGGTAAATCGATTAAAATTTGGGTATCTGTGATTTCAGTTATAAATTTCTCCAAAATTAGACGGTAAAGGTATTTGATATTTTGCCAATTTGTTAAGAAAAGTACATGAATAAAAATGATTATAGCTAATTTGAAGCCCCGAAGATTTATGTTAAAGTTTACGTTGATAACATTCCCTCATAATGAAGTGGGTGGGGTAAATTCGTGCTATGTCTATAATCATATTTCGTTTCTTTTCACTTTTGGCTTTTTATTTTATTTGTTTTTTTTTTGTCAGCAGATCTTTATAATATGAATGATTTCATACCAAGTAACAGTTTTTTTTATATTCAGTCTTAGAAAAAAACATTGTGTTTCTCTATACCTTATAATCCGAGTAAGTCGGTGAGGTTTGAAGTGAATATTAGTCATTAATTGAAGCCATCATGGTAAAAGTGTCTCATATTGTCTATATTTTGTCCTAGGATAGTATATTCCTTAAAAAAGGTCAATGTAATGAGGGCTGACAAAATGTTTATTAGTATTCTAATATCTTAACGACTTTATTAAATTCAGCATTACTGCGTTATTTTCGGAGGCAATACACTAACAATTACGAATTATGCCCTAAATATCATAACATCAGTACTTTTAACCAATGGCAAACTTCCTACTTCAGCTGAAGATAGTGTATGTTACAATTTCATTAGTTACAAATGTAGGTCAAAATCGATTTTAATACAACTACGCCGAAAAAAACGGTTAGTTCCAATAACGTGAAAACCATAGACCTTTATGTTGAGAAGCAGTTTGTATCCTTTACAAGATAGTATGAGTTGTAAAACTGATTAAATTTTGCCCCGTATTTCTAAAATTAAAATTAATTTATTTCCGAACAGAACTTGTTCATTAAAATGTTTCGAACTCAACAAGTAAACATTGAGATAAGGTAAACTAACGATTGTGAGAACATGAATTCATTGTTAATGTTCTACAAACGCTCCTTTTAGATGTGTTATAAGGTACATAAAACTGCAGAGTGATCAGTTTTTCTAATAAGAAAACATAGCCATTCAAAGCAGGACAGTCTAGTTTCAATCCCACAAATAAACATGTATCATCGAAATGAAATTGCGATAAGCATTTTGACTGAATTATGTCGTGAGAAATATTTGTGGTAACACTTGTTTATTATCGACTTCACATAATATATCAAATATATTATTGATTACAAGCTGTTTCAAATTTCGGATGAACCACGCTGCTTCTAAACACAGTAATCAGTAGTGGTGTATTATCGTAGAAGTTCGTACTATGTTTGAATAAACAGATTGCAAAATCATAGCACGATATTTCAATAATTATTTTAACTGTTTCAAAAAACTTAGTAGCAATCTAGTACAAATTTTAATTGTTTGAATCACACTAATTGACCTTAACTAAAAACTAGTCCTTCAAAAATGCCTAAAATTTTGCATTTTATGCACGATTCTGAATCAACAGTTTGGAGTTAATATGTGAGTTCTGGAATTAAAAAAGATATATTTAAGAAAAGTACAAATGTAGATTTTACTGATATGAATCACATTGCCCTATTCATAAAGCACCCCTGTCGCGCCAAAAGAAAAAATAAAGAAAAGGCAAAAAAGGGGGGAAAAAGATAAGAATCTTAAAAAATATTTTATGCTAGGTTCTGATACTCTTACACTATAAAAGTTAACTAAAAGCAAAGGGATGTAACAAAATTGCATTGAATGACACTACATGCATGTAAAGCGGGCGCTTTTTCAGCTGTCGATCTCTTCAAACTCTACTCATACACAGATTCCATTTCAGTTAAAACGTTTCTGACACAAACAATTTGGTCTGATAAGAATCGAGTCTATTTAAAAAAATTAATTAATTAAACTTGTCGCACCACGATAAAAAAAGATTGGCGGGATAAAGGCTGTAAAAGATAACCGGATAACGAAGATACAGATGAATATCATTCGTTTCATGCTAAAATATTTACAGCACTAAAGTGCAGTTCCGGTCACAACATAAATTTTTCTGACATAATGTGTATTATTTCAATATATCTAATTATCAGCTATTATCATGTTCAATAATTGTGACATTCAGTACTAAAATCTTAATTAATTGCCTCACAGAAGAGTTTATTTGAGAAACTTTGCAGGCAAAACTGAAACCGAGTTTATAAAGAATATAAGAACCCTTGGAGTGACTTCGGCATCTTTTTGTTCAAAATAGCTCGTGACAACAATGACTTTTTCGAAATGATACAAATACAGATATTTATGTATATATTTAAATATTTCTTTTCTACTTTACTGTCAGGAATAGTGCTGAGTTATTGCTCATACAGAGACATTTAAAGCAAATAACTTTTTATCATAAAGATAAAAGTTGTTTCCAGGAAAGAAATTGTAGTGTTTACATCGGAAGTTTTCTGTTTCAGGGTTAACATCGAAATTATAATAATGATAAATGCAACACGGTTAACAATATAAACTCGTTTTTGCTTTTAATGAAAATCCAGTCTTTATATGAAAATTACAGATCTGAATTCGAAATTCGAAGCGACATCTATTTATTTTGAAAACAACACTGGTAAAAGTGTTGAACATGAATGTGCATGTAAAAAAAGAACAGAATGTTTCTTTTTGTAATTCGATTAAAGCTTGACTGTTGATACACGTAAAAGACAAAAACATTACAGTTCAGTTACCATCTTTAGTACCGATATTGTCTGAACATTGTTTTTCCTCTGACAAGTTAGTGCATTAGTGTAATAGTTAGCAATGTCGTTGTCCGTTGTTAGATTTCATTTGAATGGTTAATTCCAAAGCATGAGGAAGTAGATGTTTTATGATCATCTTTTATCTATTTTCACATGCAGTGGGCGTTTATCTAAATGACGATTTTAATCAATACTCTATAGTTGTCAACATGCCCTCTTATCACGTTTTTACCAAGATATGGAAATGTAATCACTTTGGCATTTCCTCAATTATCCAGTTATTACTCTAGGCTTTTATTTTACCGCTTTTGTAATGCTGCACGGTATGAAAATATGCTTAATTGTTACGATAGTCGTACAGTTATGTAGAAACAATAAATCTAAATAAAAACATTGCATGCTAAGTGAAATTAGAGATAATCATATTGTTGGTCTTTTATCATTAGATTGAAATATTTATTTTGTTATGTCGTTTTCTTTTTCGTTTGTCTGTTACTCTAGCGTGAACGCATATACGAACAGTCAGTTCGTAAATCATAACGAGCCTACAGTAAATAAGATTTAAAAAGAGAGTTGATTTTTTAAAATTTTATTCTGTCCTATATTTTTTTTGTTCGCGCCCCGCCACAGCCCGAATTGCAATGACTCGTTACAGTTCACTTATTGTACATTTTATTGAAAGTATATCAAAACCATCGAATAAAACATTGTTTTACTCCAAATGTTATATTTTAATATGATAATTATGTTTACCTGTATTATTTAATGTTAATGCAGTGCCTAACAATCGGTATAAAAATCTTTGGACGCTGCAATGACGATCTAGTAGCCTTCTGTAAGAAGGTGGCCACACTTTTTCATATTTTTTTAAAGCATAAATTACTAATCCCATGCAATTCATTAAATTTCAAAAGGTCCAAATATATTAATCCTTTATGACCGCCTGTTACATATTTCGTGTTGGCTTCAATTCTTAAATGAACAGAACAAAACATATAGAAGAGTGTCAGACAGAATCGAAAAAAGAAGAACTTTTTCTAGACTGGTCCTCCTAATGAATGTTCCCTTTATTGCTACTTTGTATCTATTGTAAACTTCGTAATGGCAGCGGTCATCTCTTTCAACGAGTGTGAAATCATATATTCGAAGCTTACTGATTAACTGATTACAATTATTTCGTTTGTCATTAGACAGTTGGAATAAAGTATCAGGTCTTTGGTTATCTTGCTGTTCCGACTGGGATTTCACTAGTTACGATTTTGAACAAACATAGATCTTTCTAACATTATTCGTCAGACAGATTTTTGAGCAAAGATCTTTTGACAAACAAGTCGTTTTGACGCCTGCTTTTAATCAAGTTTAGTACGTCATATGTTCTGAGCTTCTAGCTTTAAATGATCACAAGCATTCATTTTCTTTTGTCAATGGATACTGCTAGGTTCTGACAAGTAGTCTATGGAAATCTTGATATTCCAATTTTGATGGCATCAGGTCTGATAAGCTTTCTTACATTACAACAGTCTTATTACAAAATGATTTGATTGTCCTTTTGCCGATTAATTATAATATGAGCATTGATGAGTCTGTAAATACAAAATCTGACAATATGATTAAGGAAGTTGCAGTCAATTTTAAAAGGAACCATGCTTATTTCAATCTTAAAGCTTTCAAAGGTACAATTCGAAATCGACAGAAATATCAATGTATCAGTCTGCTTGCCTTTAACGACTTATTGTGAAAATAACGTGTCAACACATGCAAGCATTACATTTGCTGGTGAAGAATGTGTTTTCTGTTTCCTCGTTATTGATAGCACTTCGTTTTTGTGAAGTCTGAATTGATGAAAATACATCTGGCATACGTTAGAGTCGTTAAAATGCGTGATTTATTTAATCTGTTCTGATATTGAAGTGAAAAATATCTAAATGAATAAATTTGTTTTTTTTCTGACATGTTTTTTGTAAACACTGGTCGCTTTATTAGAAAGGAACCTCTGCTTAGAAATCTGCTCAAATGATTTTAATCACAGAAATAGGAAATGAGCCTGTGTGTACAGTACTGCTGATAAACTAACATCATTTTACACAAAAATTAACCGTTCTCTTTCATTTTGCTATTGTGAGTTTTTCTTTTGTATATTTACTTCACTTCTCTCACATAATTTTGACGATTTTGGAGAAGTAAAATTGATAACAGATTTCTGTGCAGTGTCTACTTAAGATGCTGTTAAGGTTTAGTTCTACTTTTGATTGATGTAATTAATTTTATAAACAGCCGAATAAAAATTAGAACAATTTTTCATAATTGAGATTCAGAAAAACAAAATTATTTCAAACAGCAAACCTTATAATTATTTTTTCCGCATGAAAAAAATATCTTCTCAGCAGATTACAGAACGTTGATGTTACTTTGTTACGCTGACCGTTGAACATTATACTTGATATAAATATTTAAGCTTTTTATTTCTTTAGCATGCTACATACATGTAAATGCGGTTACATTTTGTTGCTCAACATTCTCTATCAACATACAAAAGCAGATAAAATAATTATCTTAGAGTGATATACAGAATGCTAAAAATAATAGTATGCTCCAAAGGAGATCCTTATGTTTCTTTGCTTTAAAATTGAACTGAGTTTATCATGAAAAGGGGGGGGGGGGGTGCTAACCCGTTGTTTTCGTGTGCAATAAAAAAAATTGTAAGAGTTGCTTACAGAAACACTATTGAGCATTTTTAAACAAAGGGCAATAACTCCGCCAAAAATAATCGAACTGCAAAAGCTAAAATTAGCTGCGGCACTTAAAACTACTAAGTAATCATTGTTTGAAAGATTGGTGAAAAATACATGCGAAATGTAGGAGTAAATTCTAACAAAGAACAATAACTATGACAAAAATAATTGAATTGCAAAAAAGCCTGATAATATATACACTCTGGCACATAACAAGGATCATTTTATGAAAGTTTGGTGAACATCATACTGTATGAGAATTGTAGGAGGAGTTGTGCCCAGAAGCAGAATTAAGTAAAATTTAACAAAGGGCAATAACTATACCAAAACTAATCAAATTGCAAAAGCCAGACTATAAGCATTGTGGCACTTAAAATTTATCTTTCTGTAAAAGTTTGGTTAACATGATATGAGAATTGTAGGAGTTGTGCATAGAAGCAACTCTACCAAAATTATTTGAATGGCAAAACCCTAAAATTATGTGCTGCGGCACATGATGCTGATTATTCTTTGAAAACTTCGTGAAAATTGCATTGAAAATGTAAGAGAAGTTGCACACACAAGTAAAAATTAAGTAAAGTTAAAGAAAGGACAATAACTCAATAATAATAGCTCAATACCTTTACAGATTCGTTATTGTATTTATATAAAAATAGTAAAAAAAAGCATTATCCTATATACACTTAAACTTTCGTTTTACTTTTCTTTCGCTTTTCCATTGTCGTTTTACAATACTGAATTCCTCTGAAACATGGGGACTGTTTGGAATGTTTTGGAACTATAAAGCGCCGTCTTCATTTGTGATATTTCTTGCCCCTTTGGATTGTACAGTTTATACAAGCTATTATTACAAGTACCACGACAAAAAAAAATCCTCGTTATATTTTGTTTTTTAGATACTGATATTTTTTGAATACTGTTTTCTCTTAGTGATATTTTCATTGAATAACATAAGAATTTTCTAACCTTAGGAAAGTTTTATAGCTTGATATTTTTATATCAAGAAGACATTTTAATATATGAATACACATTCACATAATTTGTGTTTCAGCTTTAAAGAGGCTGTACTCCAGATTTGACATAATTTTTTTTTTCATAAATTATATATTTAGATGCCGTGAGATTATTACAACATAATATTTTACTTCAAAACTGATTATAAAAGTTAAAATAGAATAAAAAAAATATTTTCGCTCCAGCCTGATTTGAACTCTGGACCCTCATGTTAACAAAATATTTCCAACGCTTTAACTGTCACCACTATCGCCGCATGTCATATTACAGATATTTACTTTAAATCTTATACGATATAGTTATACCGTCGCGTTACGGTATAGCACTTTGAAAGGGAAAAAAATCAATTTATAATGTAATTATTTGACTTATTTTTTGTCAGTAAGTTATTTTTAAGCATTAGTCATAAATATTACAAGAAATTTGTAATACAAGAAAACTTTCTTTTTTTGTCATCTGGAGCACAGCCCCTTTAAAAAAATACTGACAGTGTGGTAAATATACGGCTGACAGTACGTTTTTGGCCAAACAGATAATAAAACATTCGTTTTCAAATTGGATAAATGAAAATTGCTCTAGGAATAGAAATTGCAATAACGATTTACACCGCAGGATTTTATCTAAACTGGCCTGACATCGGCAAATAAATCGAGTAATGTGGTGAAATGTAAAACAACAACAGCAACAACACATGTATTAAGGATTTGTTACTTCATCACGATTTAGACATTATAAGGAAAAATAATGAAAGCAACACTGTCAACAAAATATAAGGTTTCAATTTCAGTGCAAACCATTTTCACCGTGATGATTTGCATGATTTCAATTCTGTACTTCTCTGAATGAAAGAAATTTTGATATTTTGTTTTTCTATACGTAAATTAGGAGTGCGTCATATAAAACTTTAAAACAAAACTTACAAGTGGCAAAAAAACAAGCTCCATAAAACATATACACTTGAATATTACTTTGAAACATATTGTTAATTTCCGTGCAGGTATAGTTAACATCAGTCTGTCGGCGTTTGCTTTTAAACAATGAGTGAATGGAATCATTTTCGGAGCTGTTGGTAGCTCCATTTTTGTATTTTGATATTGAAATCCATTAAACTTTGAATGGACTGTTCCAAATTCAAAGCTGAGCAAATCCATTACAAAATTTCAACATGTTCAGGGTTAACAATATAGTATTCTGATACCAGTAGGGAAAGCTGTTGGTAAATAGTAAGTAAAAAGTATTTTTATAAACGTAGAATTTCTGGGGCAGAGAAATAGTTCGTTATGTCAACACTTTAAAGCTTTGAAAAGGAATATACGTCAAGATAAGCAGTTGGCTATGACCGTTTGTACTTCTCTAAAAGTTAATACTGTCTCTTCATTGCTGTCATTACATTTTCCAATCGAATTGAAAGTCATGTTTGTCGCCTATTTTTTTATTTCTTTATTCTGTCGCTGGAACAATTCCAGCATGGACATTGTGCAATCTAAAATTATAACGATTTTAGACAATAAGATTACGGCAGTTGCAGCAAAATTAGAATTTAATATTATCGGAATTTCAATTTTAAAAGCTTTCATTTAAAGCAACTTCAATGCAAATTCGACACACACAACTAATCAAGTCTGCTGGTCTTAAATACTAAATGTGGAATTTTGGTGTCAACATTCAAATAAGATTGTGTTTTAGTTACCTCGTTTTTGTTAGCATTGGATTTAAAATACGAGACAAATCTTATACCGTTTGAATTGAAATTCATTTGGCCTATATATAAAAATCCGTAAAATATAAAACTCTTTCCGTTTCTGTTAAAGTGAGTAAAATACCAAAATGAGTCTGTATATTGTCAGACAGGTCGTTTCTTATAAGAGAAGATTGTTTATTGGTAACCTGTTCAGATAATTGAAATTTTCCCAAAGAAAAAACTTTCTATTTAATTTAACTATTATTCAGTAAAAATTCTTATTCTATACAGAAACGAATTTTCATAATTGTTTTATTTACGATTTGTTTCGTTTAAGCTTGTTTTACAAACATATATCACAATATTTGGTTTGATAAGTATTTACGTCTCAGACAATATGCAGTAAAAAATGAACTTTTGAATGTGTCAGAATATTGGTTTTGACAGAGCTGTCCTGTATGCCAGGTGAAATATATCGGTTTATAAACCTTTTAGCTATGAGTTAATTAATATATTTTAGTAAATTTGATGGGGGTGGAAAGGCTCGTTTCTCGTTCTCAAACTCATGAAACAAGCAAGGAAACGACTTTGAATAAGTTATTTCAAAGAACGTGAAAACCATCTACCTTAAGGTTTAGAAGCAGTTTGTATTCTTTACATATTAATATAATAATAAATGTAAAATTTATTAAAGGTTGCCCTGTATTTTTAAAAAACAAAATTTCTTTATTTGCAAACAGGCACCTTGTTCGCGAAAAGACGTTAAATTACTTTGTAAGACTATATTTCTTTTTTAGAATTTCGAATCGTTATACGGCTTCAAACTCAACAAGTAAACATTAAAGTATATCACTAATGATTTAGAGAACATAAATTGATTGTTAAGGCTCTACAGAGACTCCTTTTAGGTATGCTATAAGTAATAAAACTGTAGAGTGATCACTTTGAGTTATAATTTGAATTACAATACAGAGCAGAACAGTATAGTTTCAGTCCAACAAACGAAAACGTGTTATCGAAAACCTGCGATAAACATGTTGATATTTGTTTGTAATCGAATTCACATAATATGTCAAATATATTAAACTATAAAAATTCCGATGTTAATTTGTATGGATCACAATAATTGATCTGATGCCAAAGATAGTCCTTCAGAAATACCTAAAATTTTGCATTTTATGCACAATTCAGAATTAATAGTTTGGGACTAAAAAGTGAGTTCTAGAAGAAAAACAGTGCAGAAGCACAAAAAAAAACCAAAAACACAAACGGAGATAAACAATGAAACGTAGTACGTAGATTGTATTAACGTGACACAGATATTGCCTTAATACAAAACAATAATAATGAAACCATTGAAAATAGATAAAACACTTCACCTTTTTTTCTAATCTTCATTTTATGCAAAATTCTGACTCGGTGATGTGGGTTGAAATGTCATATTTGAAATAAAATAGCCCTAAGCAAATCAAAAAAGGTAACAAAGTTGCAACAAATGACATCAAATGGACGTAAAAGGGAGCGCATCAAGGTATGTATCACTATAGACTGCGCTGTTATCAGAAGAAAAGCAGCAAGTTTTTCTTAAACTTAGGCGGATGCTTTCAGCTCTCGATCCTGTCCAACACTTCAGATGCACAACTTCCATTTCAGCTAAAACGTTTCTGACACAAACAATTTTGTCTGATAAGAATCAAGTCTATTTAAAAAAAAAACGTAATTGGACTTGTCGCACCACAATAAAAAAAAGACTGGCGAGATAAAGGCTTTAAAAGATGACTTGATAACGAAGATACAGATGACTGTCATTCGTTTCATGCTAAAATATTTACAGCACTAACATGCAGTTCCGGTCAAAAATACATTTTTCTGACATAATGTGTATTATTTCAATGTATATCTAAATATCAGACGCTCAATTGTTGTGATATTCAGTACTAAAATCTTAATTAATTACCTCACAGAAGAGTTTATTTGAGAAACTATGCAGACGAAACTGAACCCGATTTTATAAAGAAGACTTTGACATGATACAAATACTTCGGATATTTATGTACGTAATATTTCTTTATAAAGTTCATAAACTTTAAGATAAAAGTTGTTTCCAGGAAAGAAATTGCAGTGTTTACATTGGAAGTTTTATGTTTCAGGGTAAACATAGAAATTACAATGATTAATGCAACACGTAATGAGAATCCAATCTTTATATGAAAATTACAGATCTGAATTTGAAGTTCGAAGCAACATTTATTTATTTTGAAAACAACACTCATCTGTTAAAGTGTTGAGGATAAATGTTCATGCAAGAAAAGAATATCTACTGTAATTCGATTAAAGCTTGACTGTTTGTTACCAGTAAAATCAATAGCATTACAGTTCGATTACCATCTTTTGTACCGATATTGTCTGAACATTGTTTTTCCTCTGACTACAAATGCATTAGTGTAATAGTTAACAATGTCGCTGTCCTGTTTTAGATTTTATTATGAATGGTTAATTCCAAAGCACATTTTTACCAAGATCTGGAAATGCAATCACATTTATCTAGTTATTACTCTAAGTTTTTATTTCCACGCTTTTTGTAATGCTGCACGGTATGAAAATATGCTTGGTTGTTAAAATAAACTTAAATTTCTGTAGAAACAATAAATCTGGAAAACAAATCAGTGCAAGCTTAGTGAAATTTAGAGATAATCATATTGTTGATCTATTATCGTTAGATTGAATCATATATTGTTATGTCTTTTTCGTTTGTTTGTTACGCTAGCCTAAACACATATACAAACAACCAGTCTGTAAATCATAACGAGCCTACAGTTAATAAAATTTATAAAGAGTTGAATGTTTCTTATTTTATTTTGTCTGTTTTGTTTGTTCGCGCCCCGCCACCCCATTCCAAATTGTTATGATGCGTTACTGTCCACTTATTATACATTTGTATTGAAGTAAATAAAAGAAAACATCGATTAAAACATTATTTTAATCTGATCGCTATCTTTCAGAATTATGTTTACCCGCACTTTTTAATGTTAATGTTGTGCCAAACAGTCGGTATAAAAGTCTTTGAGACGCTGCAATGACGATCCAGGAGTCTTTTTTTTGTGTGAGGTGACCACACTATTTCATAATTTCTAAGACCTAAATAAATTATCCCATGCAATTTATTCAATTCCAGAAAGTCCGAAAATACATTAGTCGTTTATAATCGCCTGTTACACATTTCATGTTGACATTTATTTTTAAATGATTGACACAATACTCATAGAAGAACGTCGGACAGAATTGAAAGATTTTTTCGAGACTAATCTTTCTAATGTATGTTCCCTTATTGCTACTCTGAGGTCTAATGATGTTAAATTCGTAATGGCAATGGTCATCTCTTTCAACGAGTGTGAAATCATAATTATTTTCAGAGCTTCTGGATTAACTGATTACACTTATTTCGTTTGTCATTAGACAGTTGGAATAAAGTATTAGGTCTTTGGTTATCTTGCTGTTCCGACTGGGATTTCACTAGTTACGATTTTGAACAAATTTCGATCTTTCTTACATTATTCGTCAGACAGAATTTCGAGCAAAAATCTTTTCACAAGTCGTTCTAATGAATATTCACCTGATTGTAACGTGGAATATGTTGTTAACTTTTTGCTAGGAAGGAGGAATTAGCTTTGACTTCTAGATGATTTAAATCTGCAGACGTCTGCTTTTAATCAAGTTTAGTACTATTATCATATATTCGGAGCTTCTAGAGTTAACTGACCACAAGCATTCATTTTCTTTTGTCACTGGATACAGCTAGGATGATAGGTTCTGACAGGTAGTCTATGGAAATCTTGATCTTTCAATTTTGATGAAACTTTCTTACATTACAACGATCGTCATATTAAAAACCTTTTCCTAATTTAATAAAGAGACTCATTTCAAGATACCAAAACATTTGCTTGTAACACAGCGGTCTAGGTTAAAAACTGAATTTACAGAAACAATTGTTCATTTTAGAATGGTGGCTGATTTACGTCATGTCGTATTTTCGCTTTTTAGCCATTAAATTGCGAAAACACAAAGATACGACGAAGTCAAACTTAACAAAGAAGCGAAAAAGCAAAAACAGAACAATGGGAAAAAGCAAAAATGCGACAATGCAACAACGCGAGCACAAATGCGAGAAACGAAAATACGAAAAAGCAAATATGCAAAAATTTAAAGACAAATAAGAGGCGAAAACACGACACACGACACAATTTTTTTGTCGTATTTTTGCCTAAATTTGTCGCCCTTTGCTTCTTCGCATGGAGAATGCGAAAATAAGAAAACACAAAGATAAAACAACATCTGACATTGTCGTATCTTCGTGTTTACACATTTTCGTGGCAAAAAAGCGAAAAAATGACATGACGTAAATCAGTCATCATATTTAAGTGTCTTGGAAAAAAGATTGTTTATTGAACTGCACGTAGTTGTTGACATCAAACTTCTCTAGTTCTTTTACATTATAAACAAGCAAAATAATAAATTCGAAGAACTTAAATCTCTAAATTTTATGAGCTAAACCGTCGAAAGTAACGCTGATTAAGACTTCTTGGTCTGGTGTTATATGAGAACTATGCTCATGTGCGGTTAAAGATAACTGAAACAAAACAGAATAACATTTCTCTAACAGCATTTTGGCTATCTGCGAGGTAATGACATTATCCTGTTGCTAGATTTTCCATTATAAACCTGAACTTAAAATCTTCTCTACTGCGAATTAAGTTGTTGAGCAGTCGTTGCTTTTTTGCAAGAAAGGAAGAGAAAGAGTCAGATTCTGTGCTGTTAAGAGATACTGTCACCTCTTGATAAAGAAAGAAATCAATGTGGGCCTAAATTTTATTTCCAAATACACTGACAAGTTACATGTGTCTTGCTTTTTTAATCCTTTCGAGCTGCAGTTGTTATTTCTATTGCTGTTGTTCATGCCTCTCACATCACACTTCGCTTTTGGATATTGCAATTATTACTTTATTGTTGCATTAACCTTTTTAATCCAAATTGTAAAGCCATGTTTGTGGTCTTATTTTTCATTTGATAGTCCTGTAGCTGATTAGTTACAATATGAACATTTACTAGGTGTCTGAAAATACAAGTTTTTGACAATTTGATTAAGAAAGTTGCAGTCAATTTGTTTTAAGAATCATGCTTGTTTCAGTCTTAAAGCTTTCAAAAGTAAAATTCGAAATTGACACAAATATCAATGTATCAGCCTGATTGCCTTTAACGACTAATTGAGAAAATTACGTTTCAAAACATGCAAGTGTTACATTTGTTGTTGAAAAATGTGTTTTTCTGTTTCCTCTATAGTGATAGCACTTCGTTTTTGAGCAGTCTTAATTGATTGGTGTACGTCTGACATAGACGTTAGAATCGTTAAAATGCGCGATTTATTTAATTTGCACTTATATTAAAGTGAAAAAAAAATCAGAATGAATATGTTTTTTTCTGACATCTATTTTGTAAACACTGGCCGTTTTATTAGAGAGGAACGTGCTAAAAGAACTGCTTAAATGATTTTAATCTCAAAAATATTTAATGAGCCTGTTTGTACAGTACTGCTGATAGACTAACATCGTTTTACACAAAAAATTAACGTTCTCTTGCATTTTGGTATTGTGAGGAGATTTTTTGTATATTTACTTCGCATCTCTCATATATTTTTGGTGGTTTTAGAGAAGTAAAAATGCGTAACTCAGCAATGGTAACAGATATCGGTGCAGTTTCTACTTTAGATGCTGTTTAAGATTTAGTTTTACCTTTGAATAATGTCATAAACAACCGAATAAAAACAAGGACAATTATCTATCCTTAAGATTCCACGAAACAAAATTATCTGAAGCAGCAATATATATATTTATTTAATGCTAACCAGTAAAATACTGAATTCTATCAGTGAGATATATTCCATATCAACTCACAGTGTGGGTGATATAGATTCTATATCACTCACAGTAGAAATGCCGGACTACTTTTCAATTACCTCCCTTGGCAGTTTGACAGTTACAATGAATTGTCTCCCTTACCTGAAAAAAACATAAACAACTGTAACAACAACAACATATCCGTCTGCTTTAATAAATTTTAATAAGATAAATATACAATTTGACAAAAAATTAAAATTAAACATGGATCAAGACATCAGTGACAAATTTTGGGAAGAAATTGATGAAGATACAGTAAATAAACCGTTGAAATTCTACAAGCAAGTTTGATCGACTTCTGTCGCTTAAAATTCAATATGGCGGAATTTGTGCAATTGAACAGCCAATATCATGTATTCATACGCGCGTTTATCAATGGTAAGTATCAAAAAATAGTTCTTAATTTTTTTTCAAATGTTAGCATTAAATAAATAGAAAATTTGTTTGTTTTTCGTGAATATGAATATATGCGCTATGCGCTCGTGAAAATATTTAATTGTTTCACTTCTCGATGAGATATATTCCATATTCACGAAAAACAAACAAACATCCTCTATTTATATTTTCCCACATGAGGAAATATCGTCTCAGTAACATCAACGTTCTGTGATCAACTGTGTTAAGCTAACGATTGAGCATAAGAAAATTTCTTAAGATTCAAGCTTTTGTTTCTTTGGTTTTATCATGCTATATACATTTAAATGCGGTTAAATCAGACATGAAAGTTGCTGAGCATACTGTATTAATTTACAAAACACAGATAAAATAAATATTGGAGAGATGTATAGAATCCTACCAGTACGCAGAATACGCAGCTGCGTACACATTGGTCCAGAAAATTGAGTAAAATTGGTGAAAAAAAAATGACTTATTTTTTGCCAAAAACCCGCCAAAACGCTCCTGAGACGATCTACAGAAAAAAAATTCCGGGGGAGCATGCCCCCGGACCCCCCTACGATTCTGCGTACACCTTCAAAAGCCCTGGCTACGCCCCTGCCTAAAAGCTTAGTTTCCTCATAATGAGATCCGTACGTTTCTTTGCTTTAAATTTGAACTGAGTTTATGATTTCTCGTGCTAGCGGTAATTTGTTTCGTTTAACCGATCATTTGTCTTTTTCTGTTTACTTTGAAAAAATTTTGGATTCAAGATGAAACAATGCGCCACGTTAAGTTATAGCTCACTTTAAGCTTAATACTGAAACAACAAATCAGTAAAAATATCCATTTATCGGATCAGCTGTCCATAATTGTCAAATGGACAAGACTGTCACAATTGTAATTTCCCTTTATGACAATTTTGACTATGCCAGCATAATAGCTCCAAGCTTTTTAAAAAGTTGATAAAACATTTTGTATATAACAAGGAGCATTACCCTCTGAACACTTAAAACTAGGTACTGTCGTTTTTTTCCAGTTCGATGTTTGTGCTGTTTTGGAACTATAAAGCGCCGTTTTCGTGTAATAGTTCTTGCACCTTAATAGACGATTTTTGTACGAGTACCACGACAAAAATAGTCTTAAGGATTCCAGCAAAATGTTGTTTAGTTACTGATAACAGGGATTTGATAGGAAACATTACAATTGTTTGCTGAATCTTTTTAGAATACCATTTCCTTTAAAGATTTTTACTGAATAAGAAAAGAAGCTACTTTAATAACTTGATGCGTTATATCATTACAAGTAAATCACTTTAATGCATAATTTATCCCCCCGCCAAAGGCGGAGGGGATATTAGAAATGCCCTTCGTGCGTCCGTGCGTCTGTGCGTCCGTGCGTCTGTGCGTCCGTCCGAAACAATTTTGTCCGGAGCATAACTCCAAAACTACTTGAGGGATTTTATTCAAACTTCATACACTGACAGAGCACATTGGTAGGTAGTGCAGTGTGCAAGTGCAATAACTCTACCTTGCCTTTTTTAGAGTTCTTCCGCTTTATCAAATTTACTTGATAAATTTTGTCCGGAGCATAACTCCAAAACTGCCAGAGGGATTTTATTCAAACTTCATACACTGACAGAGCACATTGGTAGGTAGTGCAAGGTGCAAGTCCAATAACTCTACCTTGCCTATTTTTAGAGTAACTCCCCTTTTTCAGAATTACTTGATAAATTTTGTCCGGAGCATAACTCCAAAACTCTTTGAGGGATTTTAGTCAAACTTCATACACTGACAGAGCACATTTTTAGGGAGTGCAGTGTGCAAGTGCAATAACTCTACCTTGCCTATTTTAGAGTTATTCCCCTTTATAAGAATTACTTGATAAATTTTGTCCAGAGCATAACTCCAAAACTACTTGAGGGATTTTATTCAAACTTCATACACTGACAGAGCACATTGGTAGGTAGTGCAGTGTGCAAGAACAATAACTCTACCTTGCCTATTCTTAGAGTTATTCCCCTTTATCAGAATTATTTGATAAATTTTGTCCGGAGCATAACTCAAAAACTACTTGAGGGATTTTATTCAAATTTCTTACACTGACAGAGCACATTGGTAGGTAGTGCAGTGTGCAAGTCCAATAACTCTATCTTGCCTATTTTTAGAGTTATTCCCCTTTATCAGATTTATTTGTTTACATTTTAAAAATCCCAGCATATTCATGTATATCTAATTCTTGAATTCTTGAACTTATTATCCCCCCGCCAAAGGCGGAGGGGATATTAGAAATGGTCTCTGTCCGTCCGTCCGTCCGTCCGTGCGTCCGTTCCAGTTTTGTCCGTGCAGTGAGAAAGAATAATAACTCTACCTTGCCTACTTTTAGAATTATTCCTTTTTATCAGATATAATTGAAAAACTTTGTCCGAAGCATAACTCCAAAAGTGCTTGAGCGATTTTCCTCAAACTTAATACACTGACATAGAACATTGGTAGGAAGTGCAGTTTGCAAGAACAATAACTCTACCTTGCCTATTTTTTGTGGGATTTTCTTCAAACATTATTACATTGAGTGTTTGAAAGAACAACCTCCAGGTAGCTTCTTCCCGGCGGGGAGATTAACCATGTGTAACATGGCTCTTGTTCTAGTAAAGACATAGATGTACACTTTCAGTCCATTTAAGATCAATCTGTGTTTTACAAAAGCATTGACGTAGATTTTAAACTTTCAAACTTAACTACTGTCAATCAGATAATTAATATATTACATAAAATGCATTATTTTTAATCGGCAATACTTTAATAACTATGATTGTACAACATAGAAAACTTAGAGACTTTAAATATTAATGTACAAACAAATCGGTCTGAAGAGTATTTTTGCGGTTGGTTAAGTTCATTCATATTGTTAACTTTGTTACGCTTATGGTCATCAAGAGAAAATACGTCTATCTTCAATCAACAGATAATAAATCCTGTAATCTGATTTTCACTTTGAATTGATTTCGCTTCTTTTATCGTTAAATAAGGTGATCGGTTCTGACTGGCACAAGAGTTCAAACGGGTTTTTTAAATGTGCTGCATGGAAGATAACAACCTTATTTGTATATTTTCTTACATTCTAGGAAATGTGGTTGTATAAGTTAATAGGTCTCTGCTATAATGCAGTTAAAGTGTCAGCTGAATGTGCAAGAATATTGGTATTAACTGAATTGCAGTGATGCCAGCTGAAATGTATCGTTTTTATAAACCCTTCTGATGGCGGTTATCAAGTATTTGGATAAATTAAGAATAAATTAGATAAAACAAAATTAAATAAGTAGATCTTTACGCTGATGTAATAAAAGAAGACAAAATAAACAAGTTAAAACATGCAGCCACATACCCTGTAACAGAATAGAAATCCTGATCGTTTTTAGCCTTTTTGTGTACTATACACTTACACATACATATGAAGTGTTAATATGTGGTAGATAGAAGCTAGAGGAGTAATGTAACCACGTCATTTCGGGAAAAACAACCTTTTTGCATATATGTAGTCTACTCTTGTCATATGTGCTTCTTTAGGAGGAATATCTGAAGCTATTCTTGTTGGATAAATGGGTTCCCCAGCCAACATACTAAAAAGAGAAAGGTTTGCAAACGATTGATTAAAATTTTCCTTTTTTATAACCAAAGCATTCTTAAGTCTGTCAAATAACGTAATGTAAGCGTACGAGAACGATTATCCGGGGACGACCCTGACTGTTGTGTATCTGATCGAGAACAGATCCTGTTGTTTCAAACTTCTGTATGATTCCTTTTGCTTGCATTCTGCTGACTGGTTTTCCATTTGGATACATTTTTTCATACTTCTTACAACATAAATTACAGATTTTCTTTCAAACTACAACTTAAGAATTTCCTGACGCCTTTCTCTGAATGACGTCATATTGTAAATGCACCTGCCGTTTGATGACGTCTCAAATGACGCCATGACGTCAACGTTTTCCCTGTACAAATGTGATAGATAAAGAATTCATTTTCTGATCTTTGAAACATCTTTTTTCTTTCACTTATTTTATTTTGTTTTAGAACAAAAACTCTCAATGTCCATTATATAAAAACGATAGCGTCAGACAGAACTTGGAAAAATGAAAAATAAACAAGTACTTAAAGCGAACATTACATGTATTTATATTACCATACTGGTGTTTTAGGTCGAGTAAACTTTGTACTGGTGGTTTCAGTTTGCAGACGACCCTTTTTTCAATCAACAAGAAGAAAATCAAATACTTGGAGCTTCTGCATTCAGAGGATTACAATAATTTCTTTTGTCAGAAGCTAATGCTAGGTTAACGGGTTTTGTCAGGAAGTCTTGGGTTATCTCAAGAGGTACCTTATGGGATTTTACTGAGTTCGATAGTACGAAATTAATATCTTTTTCTTACAATATCTTATACGTCAGACAGAAATAAAAAAAAAATGTTTGTATTTTTGACAAACAAGAACTTCTTATGAATATTGTCCTCATTGTTTATGTTAAGACTGTTGAAAATTTTATGCTAGTACGTTTATAGACGACTACATTTTATTCTGAGCTTCTTTTTAGAGAGATTACTTTTATACAATACTCCTATGGTGACAGGTTCCGACTGGGAGTCTACGTTAATTTTGATATTGGCGAAATTAACATGTTTTCAGTTTACCTGAGCCGAAAGTCTATTGGTAGCTTTTAGGATCACCTACCGACCGTCGTACGTCCGTGCGTCCGTCCGTCTGTAAACGATTGCATTTACTCTCCTATTTCAACCTTACTTAATCAAAATGTTTCTTGGGTGACTCCATTTACGGTTTGTGAAATAATCGAGTTCCATGCTGAATTCTGTTTGCGTAGCAACCAAAAGGAAAAACTCCAAAACTCTACTCCTCCCATTCCTCAGCAATCCTTTGACCGATTTGAAGAAATCTTTTTTGTACAAATGTTCATCTCTATATTAGATGTTAAATTTATTGCAGTCCTCCAAAAACATCGCCGACAGAAAGTGGGAATGTTTTATTTTATGTACTATGTCTATATGAAAATAATTAAGAACAAATGTTCATTTAGGAACCGTCTAAGTAAATTTTTGAATTTATCGATCCGTGAAAAAAACATGGTCGCTTTGAACACGGCATATTTTCCTTGTCTGTATGGGAAAAATTCTTCCTTGGAAATCGCACGCCCGATTGAAAATAATTTGACACAAAAGTGCCTTTAATGACGCTTCATATAAATTGTTATTATCATTAGTTTTTAAAAGCATGACAACGAAGGGGCGACGCTTTTATTTTCATATGGTGACCGTCTATATAAACTGTAAAACATAAAGATCCGTGATGAAAGATTTGGTGGTTTGTTAGGCAGACTTTAGCTTTTACAATAGAAGATCTTAACCTTAGCTTACTTCCTTGTGTGTGTGTGTGTGTGTGTGTGTGTGTGTGTGTGTGTGTGAACTACATTAATAATTTTACTTGCATAGTTCAAGTTAAGTAACCTGAGGTTACGTGTACATAATTTTTGATGCTGGATTATGATGTGCATAGTTGAATTGCTTTCATTGGCCGTGCTGTCTAGAGCAATATAAGCATGTAAGTGAGGGTGATAAGAGCCACCAAGATACTATTTTATTATTATGTTTTCGAAGTTCGTGTTTTTTTTAATTACATTATTTTTCAACAATTAAACAGCAAAATATTAGAAGGTACCCAAAATATTTGTCATAGAGCATTCACACAAATTTAGCAAAGATCCATAGATTAATAAAATATGTAAGTACAAGTTGCAACTTTTCTGGAGACGTGTTCTTTCCACCTTTAAGACGTAAACTTAATATTGATAACACTTTAGATACATCCACCAAAAGACATCCGAATACTAGTACATAATTATGATATTTACTGTGTACTTAATACTAATTTACATTCGAGCAAAGATTTATTTTTGTCATATCTTTGATAGGTTTTATGATTAAAACGTAACGAAAATATGTGTGATGTGAAAGTGTAAAAATTATTATTAATAATATTTTCTTAAAAAACTCTGCCAATTAGTGGTAAATACAGGCATATTAGTTCCTGCAAATACTATTAAATTGTGAAGAATTTCGACCCAAAATAAAACGTTTACTAGATAAATGTATAAAACCTTGGGAGTTAAGTATGTGTATAAAAAGTTTATAACTTGATTGTACCTAGAATCAGATGTGCTGTGATTATAAGCGGCGAGCTCCTACCCACTGTTTTAATGTGCTTGCTGTAATCTTTTCTGAACAGAGGAATATGATGGTAAATAACTTTCAAAGTTCACGTGTTTAAAACAGGAACATCTAATCGTCGTTATTGGTTACTAGATCTTCTAATTATGACTTCCCTTCACGACAATATCAGTCTAAGTCAAGTCAATTTTAGTTTTAGGTATTCATAGTATATGTAGCTTGATAAAAGAAAATCGATTATACTTTTGTCTAATAATTTAGAAAACTTAAGATATAATAATCATATTATAAATAGAAAGCATGAACTTGAAATATATTTCCATGAAAGAGTTATCATTGCAATGCCAAACAATAACACTGATATGAATCATACTTATTGACATGGTGCCAAAAATATTTATTGACGTGGTGTCAAAAATATTAATTTATGCGTATAGTTAACATTAATAATTATTGCAAGAACCTGAAAGAATGCGTAATACTGAATTGAATATTATGAAAAAAAGTAAGAAAACCGACAAAGTTTAGAAAAAAACAACAAAAAAATCAAACAGAAACATCTAACTAGCTTCGAATGACACAACATGCACTTTTATATACCGGTACCCCAATTTATTGTTATCTGATAAGATAGATGATACTTTTTAAAAAACTAAACATGATGGGTTTTTTTTCAAACTTTTCAATCTCTCCTAATTTTTTTAATACACATTATTTTTACAGACAATAACTACTGTGAAATCATTAATATTCGTGGGGGATTAATTTTCGTGGATTTCGTGGTTCAGGTAACCCACGAAATCAAGTCCCGACGAACAAATTGTGCCCAAGATAATGTTAAGTATGCCCAGTCAGTCAGCAGCACCAAAAAAGGCGAGAGACGTGGTTCGTAGTTGGTACATCGTCCGTAGACAAGTTGTGTGCTTAACCGCGGCTTTATTTGTACTTCATTCAATGAATCAACGATAAACATAGGTATGAATCGGATACTAAACCGATAGATGATTTTTTTCAGGTGTGTACCCGTATTGTGTTTGTTTACTAAGTCACGGTGCCGATACCACGTGACTTCGATGGATATGTGTGGGTGTACAAAATGTAAACAAAACGTCGATTGAGGTAACATTTTTTATGATATTTTTTTAAATACATCATAATTTTTCATCGGATAGAGTTGAGGGCCCGCTCCCTTTGGTAACACAAACTGTCCCCAAATGTTTCTCGCAAATATTTTGTAGTTTTTTAATAAAGTGAAACGGCGCGTTTTAAATTGCTAAAATTGCGATGATATGTGTGGAAGCATATCTTAAAAACGATGCTAAATCCTACTTTATAGTTTGTTTAAGAAACCTATTATATAACCGGAGCGAACAATATTTGATACAGAATAAACATTGTGTGTGGAATGCATTTAATTCAACAAGTGAACAAAATAATGCCAAATAATTCAAAAGAGATATGTGTGGAATAGGTTTTTAAAATGATATGTGTGGAAGCAATATTTCAACGTAACCACTATCAACATGGTTTTCGGCAAGAAAAACATTGTTGCACAACATCAAGTCGGCGCAGAAGATTCTGAAGATGTGAACGTATCGGATTCATGAAATTTTACACATACAGACTATTTAAATAACTGAAGAATCGTTAGTGCATTTAATAGACCATCTGTGAGTGGAATTCGTACTCATGCCGCCTCGATCATGGGTCGTATTTTAAGGGATCGCGTGTTAAGAAAATGTTGATCAGTATCAAACATGATCATTTTCATTTTCATACAGATGAAGTATTTCATCAGCTCTTCAGGTTAATACCTTAGTTTTTATTTCAGTTATTTCTGTTCAGTGCAACGACATGATAATAAGGAAAGATTAATTGCCAATAACAACTTGTACACGATTTTTGCTATACTTTTAATAATATCAAATATAGTCTGAGCACCGACTGATAGAGTCGTTTAACAGCATAATAACATAAAAATTGTTGCACGGAAAAACTGTATAATTCTGTTAGTGCGTGCGTTGTAGGTGTGTCTTTTTCATTATGTCTCCCCTACAATCCCAAGATATTGTTTTTCTACTTTCCGTCCGTCTGTATGTCTGTTTGTATGTCACAAAGTTTGTCTGCCCTTATTCTTCATTACCGATGGTTGGATTTCAATTGGTCTTGCTATGTTTATTTGGTACTAAGCCAAGTTGAGAAAATCTTTTTATAATCTGATTAATATCACCATAACACATCTTTAAAACTTAAAACTACACTAGCTAACAATTACTTATCTTAAATTTTGTCAGAATCAGACAAAGGATTAAGGAGATCTGCTCATATCAGTTCCAATTGTGACAAATAAAGGCCCATAACTCCACTAAAACAGCCAACCGGATCACATCAACGTATCTTATAAATACTTTTGCTAAAAATCATTTCGGTGAAGAGTTTTCAAAATCAGAAACGTGATTAGGGAAATATACCAATATGAAATCAATTCTGAACAAATGGAGGCACCTCCTTCCACTTAAAATCGGCGGTCCAGAACAAACCAACCATACTTGTAACTACACTTACTTACAAGCATGCATGTAAAGTTTTGTCACAAGCAGACAAGTGGTAATGGAGATATGCCCATATGTGTTCAAATTTTGACCAATCAAGGTGAATAAACCCTCTAAAACTCTGCCGACTGGAGCAAATCAACTAAATTTGTATCTGTACTTGCTTAAGTCATTCCTGTGAAGTTTTTTTTAATTAGACTAGCTGTTTTATAGATATGCCAATATGTGTTCACTTTCGGAAATACAAAGTCCCATAACTTCGCCGGAAATCTTTGAATCGGAAAAAGCCGAAGATTTTCTCAACTTGGCATAGTACCAAATAAATATAGCAAGACCAATTGAAATCCAACCATCGAATATGAAGAATAAGGAAAGACAAACTTTGTGACATACAGAGAGACATACATACGGACGGAAAGTAGAAAAACAATATCTTGGGATTGTAGGGGAGACATAATGAAAAAGACACACCTAAAACGCACGCACTAACAGAATTATACAGTTTTTACGTGCAACAATTTTTATGTTATTATGCTGTTAAACGATTCTATCAGTCGGTGCTCAGACTTTATTTGATATTATTAAAAGTATAGCAAAAATCGTGTACAAGTTGTTATTGGCAATTAATCTTTACTTATTATCATGTCGTTGCACTGAACAGAAATAACTGAAATAAAAACTAAGGTATTAACCTGAAGAGCTGATGAAATACTTCATCTGTATGAAAATGAAAATGATCATGTTTGACACTGATCAACATTTTCTTAACACGCAATCCATTAAAATACGACCTATGATCGAGGCGGCATGAGTACGAATTCCACTCACAGATGGTCTATTAAATGCACCAACGATTCTTCAGTTATTTGAATAGTCTGTATGTGTAAAATTTCATGAATCCGATATGTTCACGTCTTCAGAATCTTCTGCGCCGACTTGATTTTGTGCAACGATGTTTTTCTTGCCGAAAACCATGTTGATAGTGGTTACGTTGAAATATTGCTTCCACACATATCATTTTAAAAAACTATTCCACACATATCTCTTTTGAATTATTTGGCATTATTTTGTTCACTTGTTGAATTAAATGCATTCCACACACAATGTTTATTCTGTATCAAATATTGTTCGCTCCGGTTATATAATAGGTTTCTTAAACAAACTATAAAGTAGGATTTAGCATCGTTTTTAAGATATGCTTCCACACATATCATCGCAATTTTAGCAATTTAAAACGCGCCGTTTCACTTTATTAAAAAACTACAAAATATTTGCGAGAAACATTTGGGGACAGTTTGTGTTACCAAAGGGAGCGGGCCCTCAACTCTATCCGATGAAAAATTATGATGTATTTAAAAAAATATCGTAAAAAATGTTACCTCAATCGACGTTTTGTTTACATTTTGTACACCCACACATATCCATCGAAGTCACGTGGTATCGGCACCGTGTAAGTGCATCCAAACTGAAAGTAGAAATTGTAGTGACGTAGCGTCACGTGTCTGTCAAACCGCACTATACTGCGGATGCTATTTGCAGTTATACGGTCCCTGAAAGAAATGTTTATTTTTACTGATATTGAGTAAACTATTATTACTTTGGAACTTAATACTGAGTATAGTAAATTGACTACTGTATTTTGTTGTACTTATTACAATGCTGCAAACGAAAAGGTTAATTGGCGCTAATTTAGGTTGCATTATCAAAGACGGAAGGCCGACGTTTTTCACAGCTTAAAAAAATCATAAAGACCGTTTTTACACACCTTAAATTTTAACAATGAAAAGGATGCGCAACATATCACAAAGTATAATTGACACTTGACACTTGTTAATTGAAAAGACCGATCGATAGGTTAATTACCATAGTAACGAATCTTCGGTTGTTTGGTCAGGTGGAAAAACGTTAACTTTCACGTGTCAACAATTTCAAAGCACAAATGCCGGATATTGCCGAATGTTGAAATCAACGAATTTTCGGCCCCGTATTTTTTTTACCTGGCAATAGAATTCCACGAATTTACCACCCCACGAAATTGTCTTCTGCCGGCAAACCACGAAATTTTATGCCCTCGAATTTAAATGATTTCACAGTATATGATGTGACAACAGTCAAGTCTATTTCGAACGCATTGTAATTAACAGCACATTAAACTGGTAAGATAAATGCTGACAAGGATAAATCCAATTATCTCATATTGCATTGTTTCAAACAATTTGCCTTGCGTTCAACCTTTAATTGTTTCGTGCACAAAATAGTTTAATTTGTATGTATCTGACAGAATGTTTTCAAACTGAGATCAAATAAAAGATTGCATATGTAGAGATAAGAACAGCGTGGCATGCATTATGATTTTAAGGATATTTGCAGTTAACAGATAATTAACTTGATTTTATTTCATGCTTTTCAATGGATTATTGAAATATATCAGTAGATTAAATCCTGATAATCTCACTGTTTCAAACAGTGAGATAATTTCACTGCTATGGAACTACTTTTTTCCCCTTCAATGAACCCCATATACATGTACAAAAGTACAACTTGAGTTGTCTCCCTTTTATTTACTCTTTTTATTTACAAACAACATGTACATGTACTTCCTCTTTATTCATTTACTTCCTGTCGTCTGCAAAAATGGAAGAACTTGCAAATTTGGATGCTTCTGTCCTAGATGATATTTTTAATAACTTCTATGATAAAGAAGAGTATGGAGATTTTCAGGTTGCAAACAGAAATTTTAGGGAAATTGATCCTGATGTCTTTCTGTTAGAAAATGAAAATAAAAATACAAAAAGAAAAACAGAAAGTGACATGAAATTGTTTATGTCATTTTTGATGTCAAAAAATGAAGCTAGGTTGCCAGAGTACATACCTCCAGATGAACTAAATCATCTTCTCTGTACATTTATTTTGGGCATAACCAAAAAAGATGGTTCCGAATATGAACCGACAACAATCAGAGGATTTATCAGCTCAATTGATCGTCATTTGAAATCAAAATCAAGCCATGTATCCATTTTTAAAGATGTAGAATTCTCTAAAACAAGAGCTGTATTAACAAAAAAACAACAGCAACTCAAGAGTTTGGGATTGGGCAACAAACCAAAAACTGCAGAAGTGTTGGATGATGCGACCCTGGATAAAATGTATGACAATGGTACACTTGGTGATGGCAATCCAAGAGCCTTAATACATTCCATGTGGCTTATTTGTACAAGTTATTTTGGCATGCGAACAGGCAAAGAATGCCATGACCTCTGTTGGGGAGACGTACAATTATGTATCGATGAGGTGACGGGGGAAGAATTTTTAATGTATGACAAAGAGAGACAAACAAAAACAAGATCAGGTTGTAACCCTCGAGATACGAGGTATAAAACTATAATACAATTTTTCTTCTAAATGATTAAAAAAAATATCATATTTCTTATTCGACATTATTTTTAAAGTATTTTTAACTTTACTTTCAACAACAAGACAGCAAGGATAGTTGTATCCAAACTGGGACTCGAACCCAGATCTTTTGCCGATGACAAATGTCCTTTCATTGGACCATTCGGATGTACTACCACTGCCTGTTGTTAAAATTTAAAGAAAAAAACACTTATTTTACTTCACAATTTTAAGTTTAAAAAAGGTTATTCATTTTTATTTATACATGTATTAACGAAACAATATGAATATGTACTTTATATTTATAAATTGACAATTTGCAGAAATTGTACCCAATTTGCAGAAATTGTACTTGATTTCATGATACAGTCAAATTTGTTAGCAATGGCCATCCAAGAGAATGTGACCTATATGCACAAGTGGCCTTTATTCAAATAGAACCTTTGTAGCTCTATATATTCCCTACAATTATGTATTGGTTAGTGACCTTGACTTATAGTGTGGCCAGCCGCCTTAATTTGCAGGTCATTACTATCATAGGTTTGACTGTAATACTTATTTTGTAAAATCTAATAAACTAAGACCACAAAATAAAGTATTTTTTGCTCTTATATCTTTTTCAACAATTTTCATACCTTAGAATCTATGTAATTTTTTTTATGTTTTCAAGATTTATTTATTTAACAAATTTTATGTTAAAGAACTGTAAAACCAAAGGCATTTGGCAATGATGAAGACACACGAAAAGACCCTATTCACCTCTACAAGATGTACCGAGATAAAAGACCCGAGAGCATGTGTTCGGATGAAAGTCCTTTCTTTCTGACACCGGGCGGAGGCACTCAGAAGGGCTGGTATAGAAAAGCTCCGATGGGGATCAACAAACTATATAACATCATGAATGATATGAAATCAGACGCCAACATAACAAATTCAAGAATTACCCCATATAGGTAGAATATTCTTAATTATACAAAAAAATATCCTCAACCACAATACCAAAATGTAATTTATGTAATATTTGTGTTTTTGGGGGTGTTACTGTAAAACTGAAATGATTTCATTTCCCAATCTGACACATTAAATTAATAATTACCATATAAACATAGTTCAGTTGCAGTGAATTTTTAGTGAAATTTTCTGTTTTAAATTTTTAAAATTCAATTTTTCATTAAATTATTTTTTTGCTATAAATAAAAAGAATGTACTGATTTGTCAATTAAATGTGAGCTGCTCCTGATTTTGAAACATAAAATATTGCACAATTTGGATAGGTATAAACACTGAATCGTCCGAAAATTTTGCAAAAAGAATTGAATGAGGCGGGGCCCCAATTTCACAACCACTCTCCATAGCTATACTTACAAATGTAAAGTTGAAATTTTTCATTTGAAATTATATTGTATTTTCAATTGTCATTTAACTAATATAAATAGACGAAATCGTCAATGCTCTGCTAAATGATAAAGTCATGGTTCTAATTTCAATGAAGAAGTCACAAAATTGATGCAATGCATGCGTGTAAATGTATGGATTAAACTAATCCTGGATTAAATGATTGTGAAATTGGGGCCCGTTCATGGAAGTTCTAGTTCAGGGGACCTTGTGAATTACATATAAATCAGGACAATCATTTTCATTTTTTAGTAAGTCCAACACCCAATATTCAGGTCTAGAAAACCCCTAAATTTACAAATTATTTGTATATTTACAAATCATTTGTAAATTTAAAGATTTTTCAATTTACAAATTTAGCATGCAATTTTCTTAACAAAACCTAAACTGGTAAAGGGCGAAGGGGAGATGATCATTTCCTTAACTAGTAGACATCTTGACACACTTTTGCAAAGTTTCAATAAATTTTAATAATTTTGATATAAATTATAGTGTTTGCTGCTAATCTCGCGTTAAATCTAATTCCGCGGTACGTCACTATTTTCGAAAACAAAAATCTGCAGTGACACTTACCAGGAATGTAAAAGTGCGCTAATTTTAACACCAATCTATTTTCATTCAAATTTCTCTAAAATCAAGTGCAGCAAAAAGTGTTACTAAACAGGTTTTTGATTATAAAATGAGTCATTATTATTTTATAAGTACCACGGAAATACACACATTATAATTTGGATTTTTTTTAAAAATTGTAGTCAACATTTTTGACCAAAACCTTCTGTAACATTGCGAGCTTGTAAATTTACAATTTAGGGGTTTCCTAGACATGATATTTATATTGAAAAAGTAAAAAAAAACACAGTCAAAAAATATATACAAGCTCATAAGGTTTCACTAAACTAGAACTTACTCATGCGGCCATGTAGTATGTTAGTTTTCAAAGTGTGATTTTCTAAATTTGTTTAGTTAAATTACAGTTCAAGGAAGAGACTGATACAAAAACTCCAAGACGAGGGAGTTCCAGCAAACCAAATAGTACAGATATCTGGGCACAAGAATATCAACTCAATTAACAACTACAGCAAAATTAACTATGATCAATCAAAGAACATTTCTGACATATTATCAAATAAAATCAGTAACACTCACTCAGATCTCCAAGTTCGAAGTTCAACTGCAAAGTCTGCATCCATGACCATGTCAGATTGTGTTCGTGCAGGCGACAAAAATGGAAAGCCTCCACAGGGTTTATTTGCATACAGTCATTTCAACGGCAATGTAACTTTTAATTTCAACAGCTCAATTTCTGAAAGCCTATCCCAAATGTCAGCCGTAACACTGAATCGTAACACCAGCTCCGCCTCTGGATCTGCAGCCGTTGATCCGTGTTCGCCGATAATTAGGCCATACAAACGTATCAGGATGCTACCTGACAGTGACACTGATTCTAATTAATATGAATTAGGCAAATAATATACCTGTTATGATGTTTGTTCACTAGTTTGATTTAAATCCTTGTTTTGTTTATAATTCCCACACACGTTGTGAATGAAAAAAATGGCGGATTGAACTGAGCTGACTTCTATTCACGCGCAGTAATTGAATAGCTTTATCAGCCTAAAACTGTTGTTTACTCTAAATAAATTTACAAAACGATTTCTTTTTTCTGTTTGACATAAAATAATAAATGAATAAGACCCTGTCTAGTGAATTATATATTAAAAATGAGAGTTTATCTGGAACTATTTTTATTACGAAATATACATGTGTTAGCACGTGAAGAAGAAGGAAAGTGGGGCACCAGACGGGGAACACTTGGATAGGTAAAACATTAAAAATGAGAAATAATTCAAATAATCCATTGAAAAGCATGAAATAAAAAGAAAATTTGTTTGTTTTTGGTGTAAGATCGAAATTTATTTCATCTCGTGATGGCAAGGATTAAATATTTTTACTCGTGGCTGCGCCACTCGTGAAAATATAAATCCTTGCCATCACTCGATGAAATAAATTTCGATCTTACACCAAAACAAACAAATATCCTCTATGTCATCCCTTCCTGAACAGTACAGAACAGAACAGAACATATATTTTGTTTCCAACAACCACTCATACAATTTTGAAAAGCTTTTACTCTTGGCAACATGGTTTTATTTTCTTGACTGAACACAAACAAAACTGTCGGTCTGAAAAATATTGCAAATCTATTGGGGTTTATGAGCAGAAACACCGCACCGCATTGGAAATTTCCTATGTCATATTCTTCTGAGAAATTGCACTGATTAAGATTATGTGTGATAACGCTGTAAATGAAGTTTTATTGCCTTTTGCCTTTTAAAGGTTTACAAAGTAAATTGCGAACCATTATTCACAAACTTGTTTGTGATTATTTTTTTAAGATCACGCTTGGCGCCCAGCACACTGAACATTAATGTGCCTTGAATAACAGACAGACAAATCTGACAGATTTCATTAAAATAAGTCTAGAATAGACGTGAAACACATTATTTAACCAAGTAATTGGTAATCTGCATTTCCAAAATAATCCTAATGTTTTCTGACAAAGATGTAAAATCAATAGTGTTACCACGAACAATAAGGCGTTAAGTAAGATTTTCAAACAATTCCAACCCTTCGTTATCGAAGTTAGCATTGAACAAAGCATGTTTATATATATATATATATATATATATATATATATATATATATATATATATATATATATCACAATTTAGATCCAGCAAGTCTCTATATTTCTATTTTACGGCATATTTATATATAAAAAGGCGATGCATTAACGACCACCATAAGTAGTTTTTTTTAATTATTTTTGTGTAGAAAGTTAAGTAAAGAATGAGGGACAGTGCTGATAAAAAATTATCTCCCTTACTCAGATAACATCAAAGGTAGACCAAATAGCACTTTGGTCGTTTCAGTTGGAATCCTCTGACTTTATCCTTGTTTCTGTATGTGATAGTCTTGACTTTTAGTTGTGAAAAATGTCATTTATAAATTAAATTAAAAGTGAAGTTTAACAAAAAACAACCTTTATGGTGTTAGCAAAACATGTTGCTAAAAAATGTTTAATCTGACTACCATTGTTGCAAATAATTAAGCTTCATTATTACCATACCAAAAGAGAAAATAGGGATGAAAGCAGAGGAATCCAAATGGAAGGACCAAACTAATATTAGAGAATATTCAGGGTAGATAATCCACTACTGTCCCCCATTAGCTTATTTCATATATTATTATTTACTCGTCTTAACTATTTTGTTAAATGAAGTCCAACTTATCTTCAATATCATTGAATAAATTATTTTATTTATACAATTTTAGGACAGAAAAGAATTATCATAGTTTCTTGACAAAACATTAATTCAGACAGATGACTCATTTTATGTAAACAACAAATAAAAAAGATTTTAAAAAGGCAAAGTTTCCGATTTTGTAAAAATGTTGTAAAACTCAGTATTTTTATTTCAAAATAGATATAGCATGGAAAGCTGATAGCATTATTAAGATAAGTAAATTGTATTAATGATATTTCTGTGTTTAATCCGTTGTATTAATCCGGTTCAACGCTATTCAGTATTTTTAACATAATAAATTAATGTTAGACAATAACTTTGAAAATGTGTTTGGATAAGCACATCATTGTTAAATTGCCTTTGTTAAGTTAGAAATATGCTTATTGTATGCCATTCTCATTGGAAGGTACCGATAAACTTTATGAATTAACATGTGCGTAAACTACTGGGCCTATCAAAAACACAGAAATAGCAGTTTTGTTTTCTTAAATGTTTACACTAGTTGTGGTAACTGAATTAATTGCGTATATAAACAGAGCTTCGTTAAAAAACTTCTAAAAAAAAATAAGTTTCTTTATTATAAAATGTACTTGTCTGTTGAGTGACATCCTTTCACAAAATGATAATGTTAATTATAGTAGAAGTGCAGATATTGACTCACGTTCACGTCTTCTTATTGTCTTACTCTTTACCAGAAAGCTTGAAATGAGTGTGAAAGACATTTTTAACATCCTACAGCGCAACATAATCTTTAATAATTGTCTTCAGTCTATGCTATGGAGACACGGGATTTGTTGTTTACTGCATGTCTATACCTGAATCGTAATTACTATGACAAGCCTTAATGACAATATTTTGACTAAATTATTTTCATTACAAGATTTGGAATATTTAGTTCAACGACATACAACGACCGATATCTTTGCAATAAATTCATTTTCACAACTATTTTCTGATTTGGTTTTCACTAAATTCCTACATTCCTTTGCTAGACAAAATGCTACTACCTCACTCGATGGTATTGACTATATACAGTAACTTTGTTTGTTTACCCAGCTTAACTGTGCATTGTTGACTAAGGGTTTACTGTAACACAGTGAAAGAAAGATGCCTAATATTTTGTCGAAAGTTTAGCTTTCAAAACGATAATGTCTATAAAACAAGCACCAACAATGAAATATGCAATATCTTATGTCACACAAGTTATTAGTTTACATCCGATAAAGATGTTCAGACACATCAATAAATACTAAACAAAAACTGATTGAAAGAACATTTCTGTCGAGAAACATCAACTTAATACTTTTATTTTAAACTTCTGAAAGGAAACAAACAATTTCAATCATAAATAAATGTCTTAAATTGTAAACTTTGAATTAGCCGGAAAGCATGAGGGATTCTTTATATCTCATTTAGTAAAACAAAGTTACTAAATTAACCCAAATGCCACATTTGTAGACATACTCATTTATCAGCCTGGAGTTAGTTCCACCGAATAGTGCAAGGGAGTTATAAATATTATGACGATGGATCTCAAATGAACTGTTATGAGAGGAACATCTAGTAACTCGGTTAGTTTATTTTAAAAAAAAAATCTCTTATGACCTTAAAATAGGCCAATAACAAAAACATTAATAACTAACAGGACACGTATCAATTTTACAATCTGCTGATTTCTGCAAGAGAGACAGAGGTAATCATCCGTATGAAAATGAGTGGTTATAGCCCCACTGCCGCATTAATTTTGTTGCAATTCTATTATTATAACATATTCGTGTCTCAGATCTAGAGCATTGTAAAACTCGTTTGTGTACACTTTGTTGCATTAAAACTGTCTGCTAAAAAGTAAAAGACACATTTAATCACATTTCGGTTAAATACTGTTCTATGACACTATGCTCTGTCTTGAGGAGGAAGTGAGTGTTAAACAATAAAAATATACTAAGATATTGTTGTATTAATTTTTAATGGGATTCATGGTCATGGCTAAAATGAATTTCAGAACGAACAGATTAACAAAATAATTGTTCAGATTATTAAAATAGCAAATAAAAAACAAACAAGATGCTGACTTTGTTCCTTTTTAATTTAAGTTTTAGATAATGCTGAAACGCCATGAAATGTTTCTTTAATTTGTCTTCAGTTTGAATTTGTGTATTTAAAGTTTTCTTTTGGTTTTGTAAAGTACCACTGAACATATGCGTATTTCAAATATCAAATTGTATGGGAAATGGTGCAATAAATAAAAAGTATAGATTTTACCCTATCATTGGAAATTAAAGTATGATCACGTGACATAAATGTAGAATCAGATTCTTGTTTTCTTGACATTTTCACACTGTGCTTCACGTTTATCTTGTACATCTCGTTCTAACATCTCCTGCGTTGTTTCCCATTTTATATTAAACATTCAGGTGAAACACAAAGTACAAAATTCATCAAAAATATTGTCATGTCATTTCTATGAATTTATTAGATGTACTTTTTTCCTCGTAGAAAGCTGTGTTAAGAGAAGAAATAAAAAAGGGACAGTAAGTTCCAAGTAAATTTAAAATAAACGTGAAACGTCAACAAACTTTACATGACACATTGCAACTCTAGTTTATTTTTAGTTTGAATAAGAATGGATAACCTAACAATCAGTATTAAACTTTCTGCACTGATTCCAAAGATGCTGCTTGATATTTACAAATATGATGAAATAAAACAAACATAATGTATTAAACAAAACCAATGGCAGGAGGATGTATCAGGTGAGTCGGATAAATGACGATTTTGAAAAAAGACAACCTCATATAAAAACAATAAGACAGGATAAAATTACCTCCCATTAATGTCCATTTGGGCATTTTTGTTAGGGTGTTTATAATGATGGACACTTTGCTAGATGATGCTTATTTTTCTTGTAACAGGTCTTAAGCTACATGGCAGCTCTCTCTCTTTCTCTCATTTAAACATTTCAATACTGAGTGTTTTATTCACCCAATATGATTCGCAAATGATTTGCTATTGTAAAAATCAAGGCATTTTTTAAACAATGATCAGGCAACAACAGTATAAATCTGGCGAGATTAAATTGTAATGACATCACGATAAGGTTACGATACCCTTTTTCTTGTTATTTCACTGCCATGTGGTTTTGAAGCAGGTGGTTTAGTCAGATATTGGTAGTGTTATAACATTGTTTACGTTATTTTTCGTGAGTTATGAGTTAAACAGATTTGATACATTCCCTTTTCGTGATAAGGGATAAACAATTAAAACCAATTTGTATGGTCTTTTAACGGAAGCAAGCAGAAAAAAGGCCGATTAATTAACAGATGGCATGGTAAATTCTAATTTTCGATCTCGTAACTTGTTTGCTAAAAGGTAAAGGTCATTCATAGCAACATTTGAAGGTATTATCATAATTATATAAACTCAGGTAGTTCCTTTTAACACGCACTTTTTAATTCATGCTTGTAATTAGACCATACTGAAATTCTGATTTAAAGAAAAAATGGATTACAGACTCACTGAATTATTTACAAATCAGGAACCATGCTGAGACAAATAACTGACAATCACGTTAAGTCTTCTATAACAACAACAGCATATACCATTTATAATAAATAAGGTCACAACGAGGTTGAATAAAGATTAAAGAAAAAACAACTACATTTTTTTTCGGGTAATCAGTCAGACAGGATGATATACAATGATGTCAGTGAAGACCAGCTAGTTTTTGTAACAAGTCATATGTGTGTGAGTTTGAACCCATTTTTTTCCAAATGATCAAAACACATTGAAAAATAGGTTAAGCATTGACTTAAAAAACAACTTACAGAGTTTGTATCAAACGAGTCTTTAAACTGAAAGTTGGATTGCCTCTAAAGAAAAACGAAATAAATAAAATTCACTGATAATATTGCTTACGTTATGGTAATATGTCTTGCTACGTGCAAATCATGAGTGCCCTGGATTTCGCGCAAAAGGCGGTCAAAAGAGCAGTTACCGTAGTGCAAAGTAAAAAATGAGTTCATGATGAACTTACGTCCATTTATGAAAAAAATAATAATAAAACAGTAGTAAAATAAATTCAATTCTCTGTGGCGTTACGACAAAGACGTGATGAGTTAGCGTCCGTATTCTTTATAATTAGTACCTATTGATAAAAGGTTGTAGAATTCGCTACCTAACGCAGTTTTTGTGTACGGTTAAAGTTTCGTTTCACTTTTCAACAGCTTGCAGTTCAGCTTCTTTGGTTCCGAATATTGACTGTTCTGTTTTAATAGAACTCATCTTTAGCTTTTCTTAAAGAAATTTGCTGCGATTTTTTTAATTACATTGACATTGGTTAATCCAAATAATGGGAGTAAACAGTCTGGTAAAAAATACCTTTAACATTTAATTCTCGTTTTTAGTCAGAATTAGGCAATAACATATTACTGTGCTATATACGTGCTGTCTTTATTTTGTGACCTCAAATTATGTTACTATCTAAAATTATGAAACTATGAAAACAGTTCGAATGTCGGGATTGAACAACTTTAATTAAGTTCAAGCAACGCACGACCATCAAAAAACAAAGGGTTAGGGTCAATAATGTCAAAGTCTTTAAATAGTTTCAAACCACTTTTTGTAGCTGCAAATTGTATTATGAAAAGTAAATTGACCACTTTTGAAAATAAATATTATCTTAGTGAAATATAATATTCATGTTTTATACTCAGAAATTTCATTTTAAAATAGAAGCAACTCGTCTTCGCTGTGACGGTATATGCCTTTTTTCCTTAAACAAAAATTCCTAATTTTCAAGATTTCCTAAAATAATTTTCTCCAAAACAATTTAACTCCGGCATATGAATTATCTCAAAGCTGTTAAGTTTCGTTTCTTCAATACAAATCAAGATAAATGCCTGTATTAAATTAATTAATTCTGAATGATTACATTTTTTTTAATCCAGCATGTTTAAGCTTCCTACCTTAAAATAATATTTTCCCTTTACTGATTTTGAAATGTGGAAAATTTTCATTCGGAACGCCATTTGAGAAATGTATACATGTTGCGAAATTTCACCCGGTTGCACGCTCCGTGCATTTAGGGCATAATTATGTAACATTAAAAATTTCTTTCTGGTTATACCGATTGTAATAGACCACAATTGCAGAAAAGGTAGTTTCAAAATTTTCTTTTAGATAGAGACTCCTGAAGGAGCAATTCACTCTTGGGGAAGATGAACTCGATACGGTATTAACTTCGGCACTAGAAACACACTTAAAAAAGCTTAGTCATGCATCATCCGCGTCACAGCCTAGCTTTTTGGACGTTAGAATTTTTGCTGGGATGACCATTGGCTACTAAGGCCGAATACTTTTAATCTGAAGACCTAATTTTTCTATTAGTAGCACAATTTGACTTATCAATTGTTTGGCTTGATAAGGACTTTAACCTCAAAATTATTGAACGGATGTTGGAGAAAGTTCTGATTTTATCCTGGACGCAAACGAACCACTACTAAGAGGGATTTCTGAACTAACAATTATGAATATCTAATTCTTTCTTCACCAAAATTCTAAATTGAGCATTTCTTTTAGCATATTTCTAGTTTCAGCATTTATCCTTCAGCGGAACTAATTCTTAATGTACTTGAATGTCTACTATCTTGCAAAATAACAGTAACAAATTTAAATAAGGTAACGGAAAGAAATGTAAGACTTTTCTTTTCAGTTCGTAAGAATTTAATGTAACTAAATTGTTGTATCATTTATTAACCCACTGTTAATCTGTTTAAATTTGGTCACTCCTAGCTAAAGTGTTACTCTTAAATACCTCAAGAAAGAATGGCGGAAAACAGTATTTTTTCTATGCGCTATACTTTTTAATACAAGACAAAAGATCTATTATATCTTTATGTAAAATAAGTCTAGTTATTGAAACAAATAAGCCTATAATCAGGTAATTTGCATTTCTTTTGAATCTATTTTAAATGGCAAACAAGTCTGTATGGAATTCTTAAGTAAGTAAAAAGATCAACAGTGTACAGAACACTTAAGTTCAAATTTATCAGATAAGACACAAACCCAAACTATATGTACAATTTTCACAGCAAACATTAGCTGTGCTTACTCAGTCATAGGAACGGTTATCCGGTTATAAGAATACTATGCCAGTTTCAAAATACCTGTTTCGTATCCGAATATTCATTAACGAAATATTTGATAACGAAAAAAATAGCAGTTTTTTTCTCAGTAAAAAATACGACATTGCAATGAGATAAAAGAAGACTTAAAAACAGTAATTTTCTTATCAAAGCAGGTAGAATACATAAGTGCGGTCAATACAATGACTTTAATTGAATTGCAAAAAAGGAAGAGGGGCCCGGTGCTAAGATTTTAAATATAAATCACCTCACTGGAATTGAATGTCTTTATCAATTTATCCTGAAGTTGCAAAACATTACAAAGATAAGAACATTCATACAATTAACCTGATTAAAATCTTGTTTTTTGCCTTAGAGCTTTCAGTTCCAAACTTACCGAAACGTTTTGCAACTCTTTACATCAAAAACCTAGCATATTTATTTGTAATGAAAAGGAGAAAGTGTAACTAAATACAGAAACTCAAATTGTGTTATCTGGACCATATTTATCAAGACAAATTAAATCTGAGCTCTTAGAAAATCTTGTATTTGGAAAATTATATGCAAACTGAAACAGAAGACAGGACATCCTAGCATTGTTTGTTAAAAAATAGAAATATTCTCATAAAACTTTTTCTAAGCAAGCGAGTTTCAGTGAAGCAAAATTAATCGTAAAAGAAATGAATGCAGCGCTTAGCAATCAGGTCCAACGTGGCAGTCATTTCTTTTATATAATCTCTTCTGTACAAATACTTTAAGTTCTTGACACAAATCACAGAAACAAAACTTACTTGATGCTTATTTTCAGTGGAGGTGCAGTGCATTTTTCACAAATTCCAAAAGGATGATATTCCGACAGAGAAAACATTGCATTTCAAAGAACCCACGCAAATTTGAAACTTCGCGGAAATTAAACTGCAGAAACCTGTCTATTTGCTTATTGTTACAGAAAGCTCTATCAAAAAGATACTCAATCGTTTATTTTTAAGAAGACTCCTGTCAGACGAAGCATTTAAAAGAGAACCAGATTTAATTCATCTTATAATAATATTACAATACATTATAATATTTGGCATTATAAATGACTAGAATTTATTTCCTTTTTTTTATTTTCATTAATTAATTAATTAAATAATTAATTATTTTCATTTATTTAATTTTTTAGATAGGCAAAGCTGTCGTTGTTTGAAGTGATTGTCCCCTTAGCAAATTCAAAGCTTCTTACGTAAACTTTTGATTGAGCTCTAAATGAATGTCGGCTAAGGGGCATTTGCTTAATTTGTATTTACTCGCATCGTACAAATTAATGTAAATGGCAAACGTCCTTTAGCAAATGTCTGGCGAGATAACTCATTTCTGAAATATCTTCGAATGTTACCATTCTTTTTTACGTCTTCCGTGCAGAATTGCCGACTTACACTATAATATTCTACATACTCGTATTTGTCTCATTCAATGACTTTCTTATCGAAACGTGTAAGGAGAACATTGACGTAAAGGCCACTACCAGTCCAACTACAGGACAAATTGTCAGAAGTTGTCCTACTTAACTTAATACATTTACTTACACCTTCATCTATGATATGCCATTTCTGTATGTGGAAAAAAATCATCTTCATAATAAAATCAGGTCAAATTGAAGTATTACTGTAACCAGACTGACATATGTTTTTATACGCTCGCATCTTTGTTTTTTTGTTGTTGTTTTTTTGTTGTTGTTGTTTTTATTATTAGTGTAACCAGAGTGATATCAGTTTTGATACGCACGCACTTTTTGTGGTCTATTTCATTCATTACGACAATACAGCATTTTGTAAGTCGTTAAAATATGTACTGTTATTCAAAGGATTATATATGCATGGTTTCCTTTGTCTAGTCTTTAACAATTGTACTGTTATCCAACAATTCAGCTACAAGTACCGATCTAATTGAAACTTGCAATGTGGGTTCTATTTGATCAACCCATAAGCATTTTGATCAGAACTTTTGTCTTGATAAATCTTTGGGGGGAAGCAAGAGTGGTTTTTAGGTAAAAAAAAAGATCAGAACCTGGATCAAAGATCCAGTCATCATGAAGCCTAGTTGAAAATGTATTTCACAAGATCGAAATGAAAGTACCCAGAATAGACAACAACATTCTTGCTAAAATTAAAGAACTGTTTTATTTCTGTTTTTGTCTGAAAGTAATTGACCATTTTGTTTTCAGTAAAGGCATTCGTACTCAGGTAAGCGCTATGGGATCATCGTCATGACCATCATTTTTAATATATATATATTTTTTTTTTGTTGTTGTTGTAAAATGAAATTAATATAAAAAAAATATTTATATATCATTGCTTTCTAATGTTTAAGAATCTAGTCATACACGCTATAACAATAAGTTAGTCGTATACTAAAATAATTGACCATTTTGTTTTCAGTAAAGGCATTCGTACTCAGGTTAGCGCTTTGGGATCATCGTCATGACCATCATTTTTAATATATATATATATATATATATATATATATATATATATATATATATATATATATTTATTTTTTTTTTTTCGTAAAATGAAATTAATATAAAAAATATTTATATATCATTGCTTTCTAATGTTTAAGAATCTAGTCATACACGCTATAAATCCAGCTTTACGCATTTAGTGAAAGCACACCATCAACAATAAGTTAGTCGTATACGTGTTAGGCCCACACCAAATATCAACATAGAAGGTAGTCCTCAAATCCTTCTTACCTGTTATTTTATCTTCTAAAACGAAAGAAAATGAAGAACAACGATTTTGTGCAATAAACTGCTGCAAACTGAGAAATATGAGTATGACAAAATTTTGAAAGTACAATATGTGTTTAAATTTGTACATTATTTCATAGAAGAACTAAGCGTCAAGTTTTGAACGACAGAGGGATATTTTTAAAAGGAATAAATTCTCATCAAATCAGGAAAGAAGACCGAGGAAGAACGATGGATGATGAATAACAACGAATCAAGGTCATCCTTAATTAATCTACAGTATTTGATAAGTGAGATAGATGTCACGTTAGGTATTACAATATGTGGCTGGATCTAATTACAAATACTATATATTTGATATATTAAAGGGCAGCCTAAAAGTTTACCTGAATCTTAACAGTACAGTTGTACTCACGGCTTTCCCACAATGATATAGCAATAAAAAACAGGATACAAGACATATTTCAATTAGTCGTATTAAAGTCTGTAACGCTACTCCCAGGTATCGTATTAAACTCTGTTTATTGCTAATAGAAGGTAAATTATTACTTTCTTTTTATATTTACTGAAAAGTCAATTTTGAGTGAACAATGTATTGCGCATCCCTTTACCCTTTATTAAACATTTTAAACTTAATCGTTTAAGAAAATGGAAAAATATAGAGGTTTTCGAGACACAATGGTTTTTTTATTGAGGTTTTGTCATTCTTACAGCCAAGCTTATATTAAACTTTAGGATCTTTAGAATTTTGCGACTAAAATTCCTAACTGACTGTCCTTTTCCTCGATTACTATGGTTTCGTTTTCGTTTTTGTCTTATTTACGTGTTAACTTTGCCGCAAAATTGAAGCAAATCATGTCAGAGTTCAAGGTCACATTTTAAGAACATTAAAATTCACACGTATCTAGATATAAAATAATTAATTCTTCAAAAGATGACATATTCCTTCATTTCTTCTTGCTTGGACACGAAATATAAATGGAACCAGTTATGATTGCCTTCGGAATATTTATTTATTACAGCATCAGCTTGGCTCCAATCCTCTGAAAGGTGCAACATTTCAATTCCAACTACCCCAGAGAAAATAAGTGCGGTTTGACTGAGTGCCGCTGCGGTTTGACTGAGTGCCTCAACAAGTAAGTATAACTGAAGTCAAATACCTATCTATTTGAGTTTTATTTATCGTCGGTACAGGTTACCCATCTGACCAACGTCCCCTTCAGATTAAAGTAATGCAAGGTTGTGGGGGATAGTGCAAGATACAGAAAGCATCCCATTCCAAAGACAACTCTGGTTCATTTCCATGCTTAGTGTTAAACAGTAATACATGGTACCTTGGTAGCGTCTCATCCGAAAGATCATAAGTAATGTAAGTGAAGGACAGGGGAATCGATCTCGTGGCCTCTGGATTACCAACCAAGTGCGTTACCATTGGACCAGCAAACCGCTCTTTTTCAGTATCGACATATTTCTTCAGTTTTGTACAGTTGCGACACTTTCGTTGTTTCAAAGTTTGCTTCATATACGTTAATCAGAACCTGTGTATTGAACTTGGAAAAGAACTTAATATATGCTTTTCCATTACCAGATTTAAGAGAACCTTAACTCAACGAATTTGTCCACAAATAATCTGTTTCGGTAAAAGACGGTTGTGATTGCAAGATGAGGGTCTATCTCGGGTTCTACTTGACCCACTATATAATTGACATTAATTCTCAAAGTTGATTAGTCCATGCAACTCAATAAAAAATGGAATGTCTTCTTAATTATAAACTATTTTTTATTTGGACGCGTTTTCATTTGTTCTATTGTTCTTTTTCTTATGTTAAGGAAGTAGTGTAACATGGAAAAAGCTCATACCCTTTTTTGGATTGCAACTCAGGTGCTCTCGAGCATAATGTAATATAAGCTAGCTGATAGATAAGTAATTGTACCTCTACTACATGCACACGCCTCCAGTTTGAATTCATCTTCGAACTCCTGGAGCACTGAATGTCTGCTTTTTGCATCTATACTTGTGAGCTATTTACGTTTGGCGTCGTATGTAATTTGAAAAGATCCACTATCTTTGAGCTGGGTTTGAACTCAGGTACCTTCGATCACAAATCTCGCACTCAGTCACCTAGCCTAAAAAGCTAGCTGACAGGAAAGGGAGCAGAAATACGGTATTGTGTCACTGTTGCTTTTCCCAGATCCTGACACATAAGTTGGAACAATACAATTCACCGAAATTTATATATTTTACAAATAACAAAATCAGCACATCTAGGAAATAAATAAATTACAGTACTTTAAACTGTTTCTGGATTTTTTTCGCAGATGAATGTATTTGAAACACTGCTCATTTTTCTTACTCATTCATTGTTTAATTTGCAACCCACACGTCTTTTTTTACACAACTGAATGATATGATAACCACAGAAAACCAAAATGGCAGCTAATTGTAAACTCGGTGGAAATGAAACAGACAGAAACCGTATATATATTTACCAAATGACGCTTTGGCAACTAGAACAGCACTTAACTTATTTTGGAACATAAGATTCTTGTAAGAAATAAACAGTTAAAGGAAAGTAACTTATTGAAGAAACACTTTAACATATAAATATACTGAAATAATAGTTCTTGTAGAACAGGTTTGTGTCACTATGGTTTTCTATCTTTTATTTTATTCCTGAATTTACTTGCGTCATAACGATTTGCTGTGGACGAATCGAGGCAGTTAAGTAGTATCCAACCAACATCTCCTGCACTGTAAGAGCATCAATATGATACTGTATTTGTCATATTACAATTTCTTTAAATTTAACATAATAATGAAAAGACTAATCATTTTTATATGCGTATAAGTTTTGTTTTTATGTAATAAATGAAATGAAAGTTGAATATTGCCATTGGCTAGTTTAATGTCCACATCTGTCCATATTTAGTAGTATCGCTGAATTTAAAGGCTTTTGAATTAAAGGCGCGATTTTATTCTAAGCCCCAGCTGAAGCACTTTACATAAGTTTTATAAACAGGGGAAATGTTTGATACAAACCCTTACTTGTAGCAGGTAAATATATTAGCCGACAACATTCCAGGCATATTCTCAAAGCACACTGTTACGACTGTGCACTACCTTCTCCGTTTATATATATCATAAAGAGGGCAACATTTCATTCCAAACTGTATGATTATTAGCATCATCATCACAGATTTTCTTAGCGAGTGAGTTGAAGCCAAACACAATTTGAAATAAAGTGATGCAGCGCCTGGTAGAACGCCTTGGGTCCTCAGTTGCCCTATAGATTTCAATTCAAATTCTTGTCTACGGACAGGAGGTATATCGAAATTATGAATTTCCTTTAGCAATAATTTTTCATTGCATTATATCCTATATAAAGGTCAATGTGTATTCTGCTCTTGAAATCTATTTCACTCCAGGGAACAAAACTTAGCAAAAACAGAAAGAAAAAAAATCACTAATCGCCGTTAAATAAATTGATTCTGACTGCATTGTTCAACATGCCATAAATGAAGTAAATTTAACTCTGAATTATTTCTACATTATGTCTTAAAACATTTTTCTTCTGTCAGCTTTAGTCGTCTTCTTGGCTACATTTTTTGTAAAAGATCCTCTTGGTAAGATATTAATGACTTCCCATAGTTCCAGTGCTGACCTATCACGAGTTTTGTGATATTCGGTCGACATATGTAGTCGAACCACGGATTTTCCTTGTCTGCTTTTGCGCATCCTGGTGTTTTAAATTGGAAAAAAATAACAGACTACTAAAATCAGTTCTCTGAAACTGATGATTTTACTGATACTGAACTTTTCTAAAGCGTTTTTTCTTCCCTTTTATTCTACTAAACACAGTAAGTTTAAATAGTAGTTTTATATACCATCAAGGACAAAATGAGTTAAAACTTAATGAAGATTATGTAACCTTGTAACTTTAAGAGAAAGCTAAACTAGGTTAAAAGTTGACCGCTGCTGAAAACTTTATTGTTGGTCGAAATTTCGAAGATTTATTGGTCACTGAAAATGAATTAGAAGCAGGAATAGAAATTGTGACACAATTTATTGATATTTGTCTCTTGTTGGAGAATACCTGCTTTTGAAAAATACTGAGAGTTCTTACATACGTTACTTAATATCAAAGTTCTTACCTATTCAACTGAGGTGCAGTGTAATTTTTCATAAATATATAAAGAATATTATTCCGTCTAAGCTTCTCTGCATTTTACAGAACCCAAAGTAATTTTGATCATGAAGGAAAAGAATCAGACAGAAGTTTGAATTTATACTTAAAGTTACAGATAGCTCTGTCAAAATGAAATTTTATTATTTGTTTTTAAGAAGACGCTTGTCAGACAATGCGTTCATAAGAAGCTGAAAACAGATTAAATGCAAAAGCATGAAGCATAATGAACTCTCTAAAACTATTTGAAAGAAAAAATATCCCATCATTTTCTGTTACACTGAACTGTCCATTTCAGTAACTGATATTCGTTTTAGCAAACTCAAGGCTTCGTTTGTATTCTTTATTGAATTGTGATAAATTATATCTAATTATTTATGATAATGCCAAAAAAGTCGAGTAAGATAAGGCATTTTCAGTTGAATATATTTCGAATAAAACCATATTTTCTTAACTACGAAGTTCAACAAGATTTTACCACATACGACCAAACTAGTCGAATTTATGTACTTTATTTAACATCTTCTTTTTTAACATAAAACTTTATCATCAGGGGCAATGTTATGACATTTCTAGACCATTTACCATTAAAACGGTCTGAACTGTGTCTTCTTTTGCTGAATATATGCAACAAATATCTATGACATTGCTCTTTGATACAAGATAAGATGAACTACAAGTCTACATTAAAACAAACTAGATGAAAATATGACTTTTCTTCCAGACTAAAAGAAATATTTAAGCAGAATTAAATCAGCTTGATATAAACGCACCTATTTTATGTTTATTTTCATAATACATAAGAACAGAACTATATAAGTACATCTGCCTTTCTCTTCTCTCTACTTTAACCAATACTTCGTCTGAAAGAACCGATGTGCTTCTCCAAATAAAAAAGACATACCCCTTCTACCTTCAAAGTTTCAGCAGATACGATTATTTTGATGTAAAATCATGACATAACAAAACAAAAATGATAATCTTTCTTCATAGAACTTCTCTCAGTTATTTAAAAAACATCAAAATTTAACAGCCGGAAAATTCGTTTCTTATGATGTCATTGATAAGCAAACAATCGTTAAAAATGTACTCTTTTACAATGTTTGCTACAATGCCGATATTTGTCTGCGAAGAACATCGCCTGTCTTTAGAAATTTAATTGTCAGCTTCTCACAAACAGAACCTAGCTTGTCAAAAAAGCATTAACAATTTTGTCTTCAGTATTGGGAGTTTGTGAACAAATATTTTTTTCATATAAGACTGCAGGCTTAATCTTGTTTCCTAAATATTCACACATACGTCTACCATCCTTCAATGGAAAAATACCTGACCTTCTGAAAGCAGACTGCAATTTTGATGGACAAAGAGCAGAAGCTTATGCATTGCAAGCAAGAGCACAGACATCATACTTTGTGACGACTCTATGATTTAGTCTAGCAAATCTTGTACATTCTTGATTTTACAGCACCTGCAGTGGCCCAAAACAGCCTACATCCATGGGTTGCAAGATGTGAGAAGTTTGTGGGGGAAGAACAAATAGAACTATGTTTTTTTTTCTTTTGCCCATCCAATAAGATCTAATGAGATATGACTTCTGTGCCCATCATATAACAGAAGAATTGTGTCAGATGCATCCCTACCTTGTGCAAACTTGAGGAAGTGGTTTTGAAGGTACTAGTAATACTTAAATACTTCAGCATTAGACCAACTTGATTTTGTCATGATGCCATTTGCCCCAGGTGTTTTACCTTCTAGTAACTTTGGCAATAACCTTACCCCTGGAAAAACAAAACATGGAGTGATCTGATGGCCAGCTGCATTTCCTGAGCCTAGTATGGTCACTGTACACGTTACACCTTTCTGAGGTTTTACATTTTTGCCAGAAACAACACATGGGGGTTTAAATTCAGTGTTTATGCCTTTCTCATCAACATTGTATATGTATTGAAGTTTATCAGCTAGATCATATTTACTGATGATCCTTTTAAGTTCATCAAAGTATTTCATGATGCATGTTTCATTTGAACATTTTGCTCTCTTTTCAGACAAACTTGAAGGTCTAACAACATGTAGTTCCGGTCATCTTCTCTTGAAACCATAAAACCACTTGAAAGTAAATGGCTCATCAATAGTCCTCTTCCCTAGGGCAACAGCATAGTCTGATGCTAACTGAATACACTCGACACGGGTATACCCATATCCAACTTCGGCCAGTACAATGAGATCTGCACAAAGCCTGGCTTCTTCCTCTTGACCTCGCACTGGACCAGTACCAGATTTGGTTACATCAACAGAAATTCTGTTAGAAAGTCTGTCATTAAGAGTAGATGCAGGAACCCAATTAAGTTTGGCAGCTTTGTTAGTAGGTACACCCATCTCCTTGACCATTTTATATGCATTTGTGAGATTAGTGGGTGAATACTGCCTCAACTTATCTCTTGGTTTAGGTGTACACAGCTGAAATCAAATACAATTACTGTGAAATCATTTTTGTTCGCGTAGGACGAATTTTCGCGTATTTCGCGCTAGGAACAATGCGCGAATTTAACACCGCGCTTTTATTTAACTAATAAAACATTTTCGTTATCCGAATCTTGATCCTGTCTGAAATACCTGCATATATTTTCCACTCACTTTTGACCATAAGTTGTTTTTATCCAATATAACTTGAATAATCGGATGTTTTGGCAAATTCTAAATAACTAGCATAATTAAAATAAAACTTATTTTGTTTTCTTTTTAAATAGGTTTCGTTTGCATTTCCCTGAATTGTTGAACGCTTGTAACAACACATAAATAGGACAACCTAAAGGTAATTTTCCCAAGCGGCAATGTTTTTTTTAGCGTAATTGATTAGGGACCGGTTACAAAAGACCTGTCTGTATCGATCTTTTAATCTGTGCACACTTAACCTGTGTCAATTAACGTCAATTAACAGTTGGACCTGAAAGTTTGTATATTCGAAAGCGGACCGCAGTAATTTACACGTATACACGCGTCGGTGGTGATCCAGCGTCATGCAGCTGTTGTCTGTTTTTTATGCTGATAAAAAAATTGAATCTGAAATTGAAAATGCGCGAATTTATGACCGCGCGAACGTACTTTTTTTGCCGTTTGCGCGAAATTTCATCCCAGCGAATTTAGATGATTTCACAGTAATAGTACCTAGTTACTTCTTCATTTGCATAAAACAAGGTAAACCACATATTGTTTTTTCAGTTTTTGGGGTGGAAAATTTAACTAGGTCAGCAGAGATTGGTCTATTTTTAGTAACAGTGATACCACTTTGCATCGGAAGCAGACATACTTCCAGACACTGTTTAAATTGCAAAAAAATACTAGGGATGGGAACGAATGTTCGAATATTCGAAAATCCACCGAATATTCGAATCTGAAAATCAATTTTGAATATTCTAAAATTATTTTTTTTTCAAATAAAGCATCGTTGATTTTTATAAATGTAAGCATTCTGATTATGCAAAAATCCGAATCTGTTTGGTATTATGTTTTTTTTTATTGCGTGTCGAAAATGATCCAATTAACAATAGAATTGCAATGCATAATTTGCAGGGGCAATCGTTACGGATTAACAGTTTGCAACAGGCGTAATTGTGATACCTTTTAATCTTTTGTTCATTTTAATTGGCGCCCGTTTATTTCACAAATTGTAGACGGTTGTTTGTCTCAATATTTAAGGTTAAGTCAAGTTTAACGAAAACGAACAACCAGTCATGCTTATAACTCTGTTGATATTACTTTTTAGTTGCCCATCACATTGTCGATGGCTCGATCACATTTGAAAAAAATGTGAGTATTTTGTTTTTAACCGAACTCTGTGAAATATTTTTAGTGCTGAGCCAAAGAGGAGGTTGGAACAATGTTACATGACGATTATGTGGGCCAACACCTACTTCACGGTAAAGAAATCACTCAAGATGTGTCTCCTCGTAAAAGAAAACACACGAGTTGATATTTGGTAAAAGTTCTAGCAACATCATTATGGGGTATTTCTTATCGAAATTTCATCTAAAATGATGAGAAAAATGTTCTACGTGGCATGACATTCTTCGATTATTGAAAAACAAGCATGCTCTTTATTAACGTATATTTCTATAAAACGTGCTTTCCTTTTTCAGCCTTGTTTTGGTCGAGGGCTCTACAACGGAAGTGTCGAGTGCTCTCATTTAAACAGATCACCAAAATGTGAAAGAGTCACCGTTTAGTAGGGGTGTATAAGTATATTTGAAACAAAAATCATCCCCGCTTTATGTTTGATCATCGATTAACAATATTGAAATAAGCGGTATGGGAAAAAAAAACAAGATGCACCCTGTCGTGTTTGGATTGACTTCACGCGGTTTTAATGAACGGAATATATTATGTATTATAAAACGAGCCATTTCTACGCCATTTCTAGATAATACAAAGCTTTTTCCCCTGACAACGTACAGGTGATAAAACAGTACCAATGTTCGGATATCAAAATTCGGGCAACTGACTGAACTTAAAAAAAGCGAATATTCGAATATATTCGAATATGTCAAAGCAGAAAAAGGAGAAAAAAGGAGAAAACTTTACAGTTGAATCAGGAAAAAAACACTGACAAAGAGTCTAAAAAATCGAGAATAAAAGCTTACTGTCACTTCAAGATAATAAAATAGACTGAAAATGTTTTCCTAGCATTGTTTAATATGAACACACTTTATTTGATATTTAGGTCAGATTTAAATTATACCTGAACGCTTATTTCTAATCATATTAGATATGCACCGAGAGTCACAAACTCGTGAATGCTTGTATTAAGTTCTACCCACAATGTTTGCGCTGTAAGATATGACCTATGTCAGCAAGTCGTAGTAAATTTGTTTTTTGAGTATAAATTACGCTTCTTTTGGTCTCATAATAAGTCTTATTGCTACTATATAGCATAAAATGTATTTCACAAAGAGGGCATTTTTTATGAACTGAAGTACAATGCGTAAAATCACTGACGGTTTCAAGTGATATTACGATTAATAAGTTTGAGCAGTCAGTAGATATTAAACTGAAAACTATGATTGTCAAGAAGAACAAATATTACTTTATTTTATTATCATTAATGTTCTATCATCATTGTGAAGTAACTCGCCACGCCACGTGTATATCAATTTGAGTATATTCCTGCAATATTTTTAAAGCTGAGGCAAAACTAGCTCACATTCAGTTATGTTTCTTTCATTTGAAAGAATTCAGATTTTATTTTTATCAACTTGCAAAACGGGTAAATGTTATAGTATCTGCACAAGATATAATACTGTTGTAACAAAACTGCATTTATTGACAACTAGAGTTTTTGTTCACCTTTCAGTGTCTATTTTAGGACACAATTTGAGAGTCGTCAAATAATTGCGGACCAGGTCTTTACCTAACTTTACTTTTCGTGTAGTGTCGACAGAGCTACAATGATTGTACCATACAGAACGACAAAACAAGAAAGTTATTTATATTATTATAACTTAAACAAGCGTGTTATATGATTCCGTTCAGTTTTGCTTTTAAAACATTTACTTACTGAGTTGCAAAATACACTATCATATAAATATTTGATGAAATGCTCTCTTAGATTAAAAAAAAACTGACGATCAAATAACTGTGTAATGCTTTAGTATTTGTATTGAATTTCATGTTTTGTTTAACTGTAAGGTTTTGTCTTAGAAACTGTCGTTTTGTTACTAATGCATCATGTTTCGTCCATTATTACTGAAATAAAATAAAACATTATCCTTTTTTCTTGAAATCTTGTTTCGTTTTTATGGCTATGATAAATGTAATAAATGTGTTGTCAGATTCTATGACTTTTTTCTTGTTACATTACGTTGTGAAATCAGCGGGAAATAATTCATCTAAATCTACATTCCCTAGGGAAAAAGCTTTGAAATGTGCAATACTTAAACGTTACCTTTGAGTAGGACATTAAAGACATTACCCATCTCCGTACAAGAATTATTCTAGGCATAGCATTTATCTAACACCTTCGACAAATAAGTAGAATGAGGACATGCAGACTTTTTCAGTACTGTGGTATTCGTCTTCATTTTTTAAATAAATGACGAGGAGCCGATCCCTTAACCTTTCCTCATATTTTTATCAGAATATTTGTGTGTTCAGACTTTGAAATGTACCCAAAGCTTCATTATTTTCTGTTACCAGATCTAAGTGTTGAGAGAGGTTTAGATTCTAAATTTTGATTTATCAATTCATTAAAAACTTACTAATTAATTCAAAAATATTTGTTCTAGTACTATATTTATGATCACCGGGGACTCATTTTACCAGGTGATTCATATATGATTTTCGAAAATCAGCCAATAAAAGCAGTGTGTTCTTACTTACGTATTTTATACTCTTAACACTGTGGAGTTTTTAGTTGTTAAATTGTTGGGTTTTTTTCTTTTCACTTTGTGTGTACACATTGCTATTCTAACGAAGACAGTTATATTTAAATTTCAAGAACTTCAAGTCAAAGCTTATTTCAGCCGAGTGAAAAGGAAACATACAGAAACCAGACATACTTAACGAACGAACTCCGTCAAAAAAAATGGTATCAACCATTTCTGGGAGAGTCCTGTCATAAAGTGTATGCTTAATCAAATACCAAAAAAATATCTGGATTCATTTTGTTCGGTCTGACATTTCTTTTTATTTTGGGGTTAATAGTGAAAAGAAAATATAATTTTCTAGAAAATTGTTACCTCATGCATTCAAAATAGAATACTGAAATCATACTTTCATATGTCTTTTGAAGTGTCAAACCTTGATTTATTTTTGTTCACAACTTAGCCGCAGCGCAAGCAAAACGGAGAAATTGTTGTACTTTTAAAACGAGTAGGCGAATTCATTGTCTTTGAAATGTTATAAAATATGTCAAGGATATTTCAGTTCCTAAAATAAGATATATATATATATATACATATTTTATACTTAGAATAAAATTTAATGCCTTATCTCTCACAATATATATATTGTGAGAGATAAGGCATTAAATTTTATTCTAAGTATTCTGAAGTAATGGGTACGCCGATTTTTTAAGACAATCTGCGTAATAACGTGCCATTTTACGTCTTTCTATCTTAAGCAATAGGCATAATAAAAAAATAATTCTATTAAAAATGAATAACGGCACAAGTATGATACAAATGTTTTTGTTAATAATTGGCATCTTAAGTTGAATGCTTAATGTTATGTAGACAAGGATATGTCACTGTTTTTGTCCAATAAAATAATCTTACATATTCATTCGGAATTATTACATCGTTATCAGCTACAGATTTTATTCGTCTTTCAAGCAGGTCAAAAGATTTGTTAAACAAGCTAAGCCGAAAAGTATATTTCACTACAAGAGTATGTAAAATATCTTGCACGCAATGAAGAAGGCAATTCTAAGCTAATAGGAAGTTGGCAGTAGCAGTACGCAGTAGCAGTTGACAGTAGAAATTAAATCAAACGTAAGTTGGCAGTAGCAGTAAGCAAAACGTGAAGTTGGCAGTTGCAGTAACAACAGTAGCAGTAGGCAAAACGTGAAGTTGGCAGTAGCAGGAAACTCTGAAAGTCTGCGAGAGTGTTTGAAACAGTTCCAGACCGGTTCAATCGAACCGGGAGAGTCCCTAGACTTTCTAGATTGGCGCTTAAATTTCTGAAAATCTGCAAGAATGTCAGAAACAGTAGCAGACCGTAACAATGGACTCCGGGGGGTCCTAGACATCAAAAATTACCTTTTCTCGATTGGCACCAAAATTCCAGAATGTCTTCGGGAGGGTCAGAACAGTCGCAGACTGGTAAAATTGAACCGGGAAATTGCTAGACCTCAAAAGTTACATTTTCCCGATTGGCACCAAATTTCTGAAAGTCTGCGAGAGATTCATAAAAAGTCGCAGACTGGTAAAATCGACCCGGAAGGGTCCATAGACTTTAAATAAGCATTTCCCGATTGGCACCAAAATTCTTGAAAGTCTGCTTGAGTGTCAGAAATAGACACGGACCGGTAAAATCGCCTCGGGAGAGTTCCTAGACATCAAAAATGACATTTTCTCAGTTGGCAAAAAAAAGTTTGAAAGTCTGCGAGTGTCAGAAACAGTCGCAGACCGGTTAAATCGACTCGAGACGCTTTTTAGACATCAAAACTGACATTTTCCCGATTGGCACCAAAATTCCTTAAAGTCTGCAAGAGATTCAGAAACAGTCTCAGACCGGTTAAATCGACCCGGAAGATTCCCTACACCTAAAAAAAACAATTTTCTCGATTGGCACCAAAATTCCTGAATGTCTGCGAGAGATTCAAAAACAGTCGTAGACCGGTTGAATCGACCTGGGAGGGTCTCTTAACATCAAAAATGACTTTTTTCCGATTGGCACCAAAATTCATGAAAGTCTGTTATGAAAGTCTGTCAGAAAAAGTCGCAGACCTACGCAATAGTCTTGGGAGGGTCTGCTGATATTAAAACATGTTTTATTTTTATTGAAACTTTCCAGACTTTTAGGACTTTCCTACTGCTACTGCCAACTTCACGTTTTTCCTACTGCTACTGCTGTCACTGCTCCTGCCAACCACATTTTCTTTACTACTACTGCTGTTACTGCTACTGGCAACTTCACGTTTTACCTACTGCTACTGCTGTTACTGCTACTGCCAGCTTCACGTTTTTTACTGCTACTGCTGTTACTGTTACTGCCAACTTCACGTTTTTCTACTGCTGTGTACTGCTATTGTTCACTTCCTATACGTCAGTTCTAACGTTTCCATTTGCAACAAAATAATCAGAACATGATTAACAAATATCTACTTTGACTACAAAATGATTAAGAGTGTGTTATACTCAAGACATAATGCGATTTACTCTGTTCATTTGCTGAATGTGGATTAGATAGTTTCCAACCACATTTCTCGGACAATGGACCAACATGAAGCATAAAATAGTAAAAGATCAGGCGACATATTGTACCAACATCAAGTAATAAAATAGTAATAAAATAGCAAAATCATTTAAGATAATTCTAGTTTCACAATTGTCTAGACTGGGGAACAAAGTAAAATATTCGTCTCCATCACTACGGACAACATTGTAAAGGTTTTTCTATGCCGTCTCCCAAGGTAAACAGTTTTTTCGTATTGTTTAATATCATTTATTTATTAATGATAGTCGTTTGTTTTGTATGGCGCACAGGTAAACTACTTCATGTTTGAATAAGTTCAGTAATCGGTCAAGATGTTTCTGAATTTAGCCATCGGTCACATATTTATTGTGACCCACTTCATTTAATATTGCGTGATTGCATATTTTTCGCGATTTGCATACAAAACTAATCTATAGATTGTGTCCTTTGTCATCATTAGTAGAGCGCGCCGCCATAAATATCAGTCATTTGTTGTAATTGTCATATTTTTAATCTAATATAAATCTCCCATATCTAAGACCTCTGAAAAATTAATTAAAAAACATTAAAACAAAATAATAGTTATGCTCGTTTAGTTAAAACAGCATCGACGGCGAGGCTATCATTTGAAATTGTTTTCAAAATTTAATAAAAGAGTACCGATACTACGAACTAAATAAAACTATAACAAAACGATCTTTTAAATGGCCTGACAGTATTCTCAGTTTCAAAAATGTCAACATATTTCAAGTTTACACGCTTTAATATTGCCATTATCGAAACATTTGAGGTTTTAAATCACATATCTATTCTACGGCTCGTAATGTTTATAAACTGTGCGTTTGAAGTACTGCTCTGCAACTTTACGCATAGACATGCTCTGAATGATTCGTAATATTTTATTCAGTTTTAATGATAAAAAGCGTAGGTCTTAAAATAGTCTTAAAATTTGCATAATCGTTCTATTTATAGGCTTTCGTCTGTTATTTAGATTATCTAATTATATTTTGAGCTTAGAGAAAGGAACATAATTTATAAGGATATGTCAATGAATTGGCAACAAACTAGATCAATGAAATAAATCCCCTCTTTCAGACTTGTGAAATTTCAGAAATAAGCCCCGAACATCAAAGCATAAGATCGATTGGCTGGAATTCTTAAGTTATTAACTGTGTCAGGACTAAAAGAAAAAATCTATATATAACTGAGTGTTATCTAAATTGGTAGCGCATAAACCCATGCATCTCTAAGGCAACTACGGAAAGCTTCTTGAGTTACCCTATTATCTTTTGGTGGTGAAATGAGAAAAAGCTAGTTTCACTGCAATAATTTACTGTGTATAACTGAATGATATTCAAGTTTTATACCTTTAACTTGTTCTAGACACTAAGCTCATTAAATCCGCGTTCTTTATATAATCACCATTGAAACCTCATTTCAGTACCTCATTTACCATCCCATTTTCTAATTAAAAGATAAAGGCAAGGTTTCAGGAATTGATTTTACAGGAGATGTAACGGATGATTTTGCTATTAAACGCAAAAAATACAACGTTTCGATAAAACATGTTTGAAATAAAAGTCTCATTTGTATATGAAATCGAGACATTGCAACTTGTTCATTGATTGTTAATTTAAAACATGACATCGCATTAGAATACTAAGCCAGCTGATATTTCAATTGTGCAACTAACCTCATGGCAGATTTTATCAAGATGTTTTACTACAAATTTGATTTAATATACCTCAGTTAAAACCGCTTTTTGATGTATTTTTTGTATAACGCTTACTTGCTCACATATTTTTTGTATTTCGACTTTACTTGCCGGCCATCTACGTTTCCGATGATCAAAAGCTTCATGTCCACTAAATAAAATGTCAGTATTTTCTGTATTTAAATTCGAATAGTATTTGTTTCTTCAGACATTGGTATTCCTTAATGACTCTTTAGATAATACTGTACAGGACTTCAAAAACAAGAACACTGGGAATGCAGTCTGTACATATCCAGTATTTTGCACAATGATTGCTTTTACTCCTTTTTGTTTAATAAACATTGCAAAATTTGTATAAAACAAAGGAAGAAAGATCGAACTGTTAAGAACCATTTATATATGAATATACGTGTCATTGTAAGAAGGTAATTGTAATGTGACTACGGTAATTCTAACTCACCTGAGCACGAAGTGTTCATAGTATTAAAGCAGTTGTGAGCGCTTGCTGTTCATCGTTGAACGTTTGTCAGAGAGATTATCTTTACGATTTCTAGTTCAACTTTGAAAATGTGTCACTGGGGCCAAAACTAGATCATTGCTTTAAATAAAAGGAAAACCTTGTTAACACTTTACAGGCTACATTTAGAATATGGTTAAGATATTCATATCCGTGACTTCTTGGTAAAGTTCGAATATGGGTGTCCTGAAGTCAACGTTAGGTCATTGGCTAAAATCATAGACATATATTAGTCACGCTGGAGGCCAAATCAGACGTCATGAATTTTAATCAAACTATTTTTGTTGATGATTTCTAGGTCAAGTTCGAATATATCTTGGATCAAAACTTAGCTCACTAGTTTCAGTTTAAAGAAACCTTGTAACCACTGACGATGTGTTACAGCCGTTAGCAGTATGCATGGGACCAACCGACGATTTGCTACAGCCGTTAGCAATATGCAGGGAACCATCTGACGATTTGCTACAGCCGTTAGCAGTATGCAGGGGACCATCTGACGTTTATTTATTTTCGACGTCTGCTTATTCCTTTTTATATGATCTGTATCTCTTTGTCAGATTCTTTATCTCTCTTGAATGCATTTATTTGATTTGTGCTAAATACAAGTTTTTAACAATTCTTAATTTAAACTATTCGATGAAAAAAAGATTCTTGAGTTGTATTATTTAGCATGTTTGGTCAATTATTCTGGGACTTGCTTGGAAGTAGAGTTAAAGCTTTTAACTGGAGTTGCTGCATTCAGGCAAAGAGACTTTCTAATTCGAATTTTCTCCTTAACCCGCAGTTGTTTTAACAGCTCTAAAGAGTTATATAAATGTTTAAATATTACAATTGGGTAGCATGTGCATGTCCCTGAATCATAATCACTTACGCAGACAATTATGAACTTAAAAATACCTCTCAGATTTGACTTATATCTAACATCACGGTGCGTATCCATATCGGTACCCTCTTTGCGGAATCTACTGAAACGGTACCTTTTTGCATCTGCACGGGTCATTTTCTGCTGAAAACAAATTGGCCCTGGAAAGCAATCAAGTGAATGTTTATTTTACAGATGAAATGAGGTATGTCATGTGCAAAAGAAGTATACCACAGAACGCTGGAATATTTTAGCTATGTCTTTTTTTGTCATTTGTCTAGTTTTTTAAGTGTTTCAAGTAAAACATAAAGCAGTCAGATATTCGTTAAGCTTACAAAATGCTGAAAAAATATATATCGTCATAATAAGTGTCAACTAAGCTTGTTAGAAATAGAAATATGTGTCTGAAGTCTGTTTGTATACTTAAAAAAACAATATTGAAATAACATTGCGTACAAAATTGTGAACTGAATCATGATTAAAGAAGCTGTACTCCAGATTTTACATTAAAAAAACATAAATTATATATTTAGATGCCGTGAGATTATCCCAACATAATATTTTACTTCAAAACTGATTATAAAAGTCAAAATAGAATAAAAGAAATATTTTCGCTCCAGCCTGATTTGAACTCTGGACCCTCATGTTAACAAAATATTTCCAATGCTTTTACTGTCACCACCATCGCCGCATGAGATATTAGAGATATTTACTTTAAATCTTATACGATATAGTTATACCGTCGCGTTACGGTATAGCACTTTGAAAGAGAAAAAAACAATTTGTAATGTAATTATTTGACTTATTTTTTGTCAGTAAGTTATTTTTTAAGCATTAGTCATAAATATTACAAGAAATTTATAATACAAGAAAACTTTCTTTTTTTGTCATCTGGAGCACAGCCCCTTTAAAGATTAATCTCCAAAGTACTATGCAATTATTTGCTGTTTAATGTACAAATGACTGATGCAGATTTTGGATTAGATTGAATGGCTGCAGAATTATTTAAGCACCTGCAACGTTTAATTAGTATGTAGTTTATGATCATTATCAACATTCATTCTTTGCAGCTATAAAGTTAAGGGGATATGGTCGATTTGCAAGCTTACCATTTAATCATTAAACATTGAGGTTAATGGGTTTATTCCTAACTTTATGAATATTAAAATTGGAGTTTTCTGACTGAATAAGTTTAAAACATGTCTGTGATCTACGTTTAAGAACATATTATTACGTTTGTGCCGCCCTTTTAGATACAATGTTATGTCGAACTGAAGTAACAGCAAAATGATTGGTCAAACACTTACTAGTAATTCACATCCAAAAACCAATAAATGGAGACATCTAAATTCATTTCTCTTGTCACTACACTGTTATCAGTTTGAGACTTGAGAATGTCAGATTCACATTTGAATATTACTCTGAGCTAAATTCTCTTAAAAAGTTTTAATTTGTTAATATCTTCAATAAATTAACAAAAACGATATATATAGTCGTATATTATAATTCATTAAATATCTCAGTTTTATTTAAACAGTGCTGTTAGGAATGTTCACGAGGTCTATTCATACGGAGGATGGTATCCTCACTGGGTCTTTAAATTTTACAGGTCAAGAAACATTTTCAGAATATGATTACGTTTTTAACGTCTATCACTGATTTGTTTTAGAAGCAAGTCTGATATCTGGAATTCAAGAATATTTTATATTGAACAATTCTATTCAAATTGAAATGGATTCTGATTTTATTGTAATTTGTCCATTCTATCGATTTCAGACTTAACCAGAATTGGAACCAATGACTTTTCGGTCAGTAAAATGTAGAGCGACGATCTACACCACTGAGCCACTGTGACTGGTTATCATATCTCGTCAAAATTAATGTTAAAACTAAAGTATCTACCCCGTGACTAACAGAGTAAATTTTTTACCGATAAAAGTGTGTACAACTTTATATTTTGATGTTTTTCTGTAACAAAAAATGAATCAGTCACTTAGTTTAGATATGTTCTTCACAATTACAGCTAGAATTTCCAGATGTACACACATTTTTTTTTCATCGTCGGTCCATCTGTGAGTCAGTCGCTTTAAAATACATTTGTTTTACAAACTGGTTTCTAAGTTTTGATGTATTACTTTCGTTTGAACAGTATTGTGTAAAATAAAAAAGTCTTTATCAAACTTTGAAAGAAACGTTGTATTTGTCTCAGATAATTGTAACTATTCTGAATGTAAAATGCTATGAGATACTAAAGTGAAACGATGTTTGCACTAAATACCTGCATTATTTTCAACTGCCTTGCAATAAATCTTAGAACCAAGTTTATAAGGCTAGGATAATATATGTCATAGGCCGCTTAAAACAAGTATTAATTGGCGTGTTGGTTTCCTTTTTCTTTATCGTGTTTTTGGTGCTGAAAGTTATAATTCTGAATAAATTTGTGTTTTTAAGAGAAAATGAGAACGAGTTGTTCATAGCCAGGTAAGAGAATTTCCTATTCTCAAGTCACAGCTTTGAACATTAATTTCACCAGAAACGTAAATATGTTAAAGGAAACTTAATTGCTGCTATTTAGAATGTTTTAACAGCTTGACAGAAACAATATTTTTATCGCACTGTGTGCCACCTGGGACAAGAAATCGTCTAGAAAAACGCCTTTACTACCAATCAATAGACATTTCCCTTGTTCACAGACTATGCCTTGGCGGAACATCAAGGTGTCAAGTTTACATTAGTACATCTAAGTATTTTATACTGTCTTATCAAGCAATCATTACTCAGACTTATCACTTAAAATCTATTAAAGTACATTTGAAAAGGCAGCCGGAATTTACACTACTGAAATAGCAAGGAATTACTCCGATTCTTGAACAAATGCACCGTTTGTCACTTTGACAGCCATATTTTTCGAGTATGTGTGAGAGCATAAAGTAGTACAAATATTATCTTTTCGAAAGGTTGTGCTAAAAATATAAATATCGAATCTCTGAATCCTCTTTCTATTAAAATTAATAAATACTTTCCATAGGAAATGGAAAAATTACATGTATCAACAGGTACGTAAGAATAACACACACACACAGACACACACACACACATATATATTTGTTCATAAAACATCACAAAATAGGAAGCTTTTGAATTCTGAGATAATTTCACGAAACCAAATCACAAAATTGGTTGTTTCGTTGATTAACATACATTTTAATTCATTTGTTAATTTTTTTATTAAATCAAGTGTCTAGACCAATCAAATTTGTATTCCACCTGCAGACTATTGCTATTAAGACTTAATCATATTTGGAAACAATCTCAGAATTGAAGTGAACATTTGTAACGGGATTCGTGAAACATCAGCCGGTAAGATAATACGAAGAACACTCTTCCTATTGTCTAATTAATTTAGCCAAACAGTAGTAGATTGTGACTGTATTTGGACCCGAGGTTTACTTTGGTTATTCCCTTAACTAAACATGGGAAACATAACTTAGCTGAGCTGAAATGAGTTCTCTAAAAGTAACAAAAGAATAGCATTAAAATTAGTTTCAACCGAAAAGCTTTTTTTATGCAGCTCACCTTTAGAATTTGAATGAACATTACGGAACCGAAGTCACAAAAGCATGTTTCACCAATGTTTAATTTATCAGACAATGACACGAATTTCTACCTCAGGATTGTTCTCTCAGACAATGATACCAGTTGCAACCTCAGGGTTGTTCTATCAGTTAATGACACCAGTTGCTACCTCAGGATTGTTCTATAAGTTAATGACACCAGTTGTTACCTCATGATTAATTTACTAGACAATGACAACAGTTTCTACCCCAGGATTAATTTACCAGACAATGACAACAGTTTCTACCCTAGGATTGTTCTGTCGGACGATGATACCAGTTGTTAAAACAGGATTGCTCTGTCATACAATTACACCAGCTGCTACCTCATAATTGTTAAACCAGACGCTGACACCAGTTTCTACATCAGTATAGTTCAATCAGACAGTGATACCAGTTGCCAACTCAGAATTGTTCTTTCAGTTCTGGTCAGTATTGATATGGTTGACAGGAGCATGACCGACATTTCCCCAGAAGAATGTATTTGACAGTATTAATGCAAGAAAAAAATTAATTCAATCAATCGTTGTAGAGCAGTATATACATTTGACATTGTCTGGTCCTTTATCAAAGTAGGGCAATGGGTTTACAATTGATTGATCAACAGTTGTTGTGAAGTATTCCTTTATCTGACATTTGATTACTTTTGGCCTTATTTAATTATTTCTGCTTTGTTATTTTAATAACATTAGCTTCACGAATATTGTTACAATCTGATGTACACACAAAAAAATAATATAAACTACCTGTTGCAATTCCTTGTTTCTGTCCTTTCGATATGCAAAATTGCCTTGTCCAGACACCTCAAAACACATTAGAACGGTTGTGCAAAGAGGCAGTCGATAAACCTGTCTGCTCTCTTTTTGGGGGTATAATTTAAGCTGAATCAGACAGTGTTAATTAAAGAAAATGACAATGGATCAGCATCTCTGCATGTTTTTGGAAGTGAAAGTATGTAATAAAGATTCAGTGATAGTAGTGTTTGATAGACGATTCTTTGTCGAATACCTTTTTTTTTCTTCTAATCTGTTGACATCTGCCTACCGAATGTAAGGTGACTTGTTTTTAACTTTCACTGCCATGGTATGTCATCAGCAGTGGCTTTCATTTCTTTACAAGCATCACCTTAAAACATTGTATTTAATCCTGGTTAAAAGGTTTTAACACGGTATTATTTGTTAGCACATGTACTTTGCGTTCCATTCAAAATGTCACGTGTTTTATCTGACTTACATCAGTTTTCTCGCTTACTTTTCAAAGGTCATACAATTAAATGTTCTGAAGTTATTATTATATTCTCTACATATTGTCTTTAAGACGGTACACAAAATCACCACGATTTGGATAAGAAAATTTCTCATTTAGACCCAGGAATATTAAGCATTAACTGATAAGATGATTTCTGATGAGGGAATAAGACTTCTTGGGATAGAAAAGGCCACATTCTCTTATAAGCTGAAAAATGGCTTTAATAAACATATCAAAAGTTTGGGACTATTATTTCCTCTGGTTTAATACTTTGTTCAGAATAGTCTTTAATTAAAAAACTAATCCAAAAATAACGGTTAAGAATATTTTATTACTGTTATTATTGAAAATAAGATAATTTTCCATTATTTATTTCCTTGTTACAACTGCTACAAAAAACGAAAGATAGTTAAAAAAACGGCTTCGGACCAAGGCCTTTGTAGAACAAATTTATAACCCTGGGAAATAATACATCAAAAATAAATCAAGTTCAGCAAAAATTAACGAATAATGAATGCTAACCCCTAGTACCGGAAACACGTCTGACTGCTGTGAAAGCAACGACAAGACCGAATTTTCAACCGTCTTGAGTTAGCACTCAGTCAAGCTAAAAAACGAAATAGTTAAAAATGGCTTCGGATCAAGGCCTTGATAGAACAAATTTATAACCCTGGGAAATAAATAAATCTATTAACAGACATGATAATTTTAAACGTAATGTCATTGTAATTTGCTAAAAAAACAATTAATGCTTTGAGTGCTTTTCATGACAAATTATCAAGGTTCAGTACGAATTCCTCTGTATAACTAAACATAGTACAGGGGAAATTAAAGTCATTAACATCTTCTATAGGTGTGCAATTATGATTTTATAATGTCATGCTTGATAACTCAATAATTTACGTCTTTTTTAAAGACCTTAATTTAATGTGCGATATTCATACAAAGGGTAAAGATTATTTTGTCATTTTTCCGGTAATTCCCCAAGTAATACCATGTCATTTGCAAAAAGCAACAATATGATTGTTTTTCAAACCACTATTTAAATCATTTTGTAAATAAAGTTTCCAGTGAAGTCTTCTATAAAACGTAAAAAAGTAATGAAGAGTCTTTATCCGATAGATAATTCGAAAACGTTGGAGTAAGATTTACAGGTACTTAGCTGAAATGCATTTGTACTGGTTTTCGAAAAGAACGATTAGAAAATCTGAATTGATTTAGACATGAAAACAATATGAAAAATATATGGTTTTAAAAAATATACCTAAGAGCACTCCATGTGGCTTCTGTTTCCTATGGTAGGTCTTGTTATGCAAACAAACAAACAAAAACGCATGCTGAATGATATTTTTAACCGTAAGTAAAACCGCCAGTCACATAAAAATGAACGAAATATTTATCTGTTAGCAATGCGTTTTATTGAAAACTATAGATAAACGTTAATCGAATCATTATGGATTTTTGTTGTTGGTGTTGTTTTGTTTTTGTTGCTTTTTTCATTTCAGTTTGTGAAACATATAAAAAAGTTATTCGTTGTATTTTACACGTTATATTTTCGTATCAGTGAACTTCACCACCTGAATTTGCGCAGCAACAGCCAGCAATATGCAGTTGCTTCAATGACACGCTTAAACATTCCAAAATAGCAGATCTCTTAATCACCATGCATCTAAACCAAGCACTGTGGAAAGGTCTTTTAAACTGTAATTGCTCAAAAATTCGTATCGATTTTGTCAAGAATTGCTTCAATACTCTATTATAACGAAAGAATTCAGAGTCAAAAGCAAATAACCCCAGAGACAGCTTAAAATTAGTGTTTAATTTGCAATTAAAATAATTTCAAACTAATGTGGAACACTCCTTTACTGGGACAATTAAAGAAAATGGGTTGTTCAAATTAAAAACATTTTGCCAAGTCAATGAAACTGAAATTTTATCTTTAAAAGGAAACAAGATACAGAATTGCTGTTTCAGCCCATAGCCGTACTGTTTTAACGCATCCACCTATAATAAGACCACTTTCTTGCAATATTGCATTCTGGAAATGTCCTTTGTACTTGAAGTATAACAATGCTTTTCTATTTTTCCTCGAATAATTCTGTCCAGAGGAATTCTTATTCCATCTCCATTATTCCATACTAATTTTACCAAATTAATTGACCCGTGGAACGAAGTTCTATGAAACTAGCAGTTTGTATGCATTAACTGTTATTTCAGCTAAAAAATAGGTAATAAGGTCAACTATTAGAACAGTCTTAGTTACTTTCTTATAGATACTGTTTTATTTAAGCTTCGTTGACTAGGTTAAATGTATGTCTTTATAGAAATCTTTAAATAAATAAAGCGGGACAAGACTACATCAATTAAGAAACACGAATGTCAATGACACTAACAGACGTACATTGAATGCGCTTTGTTTAGATAATTCTGGTAAGTTTTCAAACAATGCTCCATACACCCGACCAAAGCATTCCGATAATTTGGAGGTATCTGCTATTGAAGCTTCGCACAAATCTTGCTTGAAAGCAAGACATTGGTTCCTGAGAAACAGGTAGGAAACGGAACTACTCTTTTTTACAATCAAAGAGCCACAGACGTGTGAAAATTTATCCGACAGGAACATCGCTAGTCAAGCTCCACACAACATTTGATTGAATTAAAGCCATCAGTTCCCTAGAAATAGTCTAGGAACAAAAATGCGACCGACCGATGGAAAGGCCGGCTACTTTATGAACCTCTCTCCAAGACTCATAGAAATAAAAAAAAAATCATGTTGGCCATACGACCATGTAGAAATGTAAAACATGGTAACATGAACCAGAAAGAGAAATTATTGAAAGGTTTGTTAAAAGTGTAATGACGTTAAAATCTCACTCAAATAAAATAGTAGTTTTAGTATTAATTTTTTACATTTTTAAGACGATAATAAAAATGTCAACATTTTTTTCCCAATCACATAACATTCTGTTGCTCAAAATATTCTAATAGATATTTAATAAGAAATTTAATTCAAATTTACTTTCAGTGCACCTACAGCAGGTTTTACCTAAATTCATCAACAAAAACAAAACAAAAATGAGTATAAGAAGACAAAACCTACAAAGAAAGAAATCGGTGAATATTGTGTGGTTAACACATAAAAGGTTGTGTTAGCAGGTGGACGAAATCAGTAGTAATAATGTCTTTTTTTCTCAAACACAACGTCTTGAACCTCAGCCTTATCCAGTAATATTGATGACGGCTCACATGTTTCAATGAACAGACTTGTTTACTAAATCAAACTCTTTTAAGATGCAATTTACTTTTACGAAGTCCCCCGCTAAGTGGAGGAATCGTTTGAGATTGATTTTCGATGACATCTTGCTGCTGGAAGTAATGGAAGGTTGAGGATACGTAGCTTGCAAGAGAATAATAAACACCACAATACTGCGTGGGTGCCACTAAATATCTACAATTTTTATAGAAAATTAAGCATATTCTTGGCAATCTAAAATTCTAACATTAAAATGAAAAAGAAGAAAATACAACAAAACATTATGGTTTGGATCTCGATTAAAGATAAATGATGGAGAAGAAAGTCAGATGAATCATTTTCTTACATTTAATTTTTTAAAAGGTGAAATACAAAATTTAATGGAGAAATGAATTATAATAGATTGAATGTTGCAAATTTATAATTTTAAGCGTATCCCTCATTTACTTATGTACTTATGAACATTATTCATATGGAAAACAAATGACTGTTCTAAACGATTTTTGTCTATGAGCTGAACTGATTCTACGGCTAGGTTTCTTCATCGATGACAGTAACACGCATGTTGGTGTTTTGTCTTCATAGTTGATACCAGATTTTCGGATAAATCGACGCTGGGTTATCAACAGCAACGAAAAAATGGAGAGGGACTCAGAGAAAACAAGCACGTTAGATATGTTACACGCATAAAATATAGGAGAAATAAATGTTAAATGTTGCAATGGCGGAATAAGTATATGTGAATTAGTGTATGTCTTGCTTTTGTTACATAACCGCTATTATTACATGACACATTTCCGAAAATTTCTCATTTTGCATCATTTTTGTGTACAGTCAAATCTGTGTTAGCGGCCACCTCCGAATAAAGGTCACCCTGTTAATAAAGGCCAGACTTTGAGAAACCGGTATTGATTTATTAGTGCAAATGTACTTCCAGACAAAGGTCACTGTGGACAAAGGCCAGTTTTTGTCTCTCCCTTGGGTGGCCTTTGTTCACAGGTTTGACTGTACTTGATTCATGACAATTTTTTAAAACCATCATTGATTGTTACGCAAAAGCAATTAATAAATACAACGCTTATTATATATAAATATATAACAATGAAATTTCATTTGTTAATGTATATGGAAACAGTCACCGGTAAAAGGTTATCTTTTGACTTTTATATCAGGCAACATTCACTCTGTTACTGCATTTGTAACTCTCAATGAAAGTTCACAATAAACTAAATCAGATTTATTTTGAATATTCTCCCATTTTAATTTTGTAATTTAGCTAACTGAATTCTATTTAAGTGTTCACGTGAAAGTGCCATTGTCTTTTGTATTGAAATTTATTACCTCCAATGCACAAATTTTGAGATTAAAACTGTGACAAATTGCTATTTTACATTACGCTAACGATTCTTCGAAATTATTGGTGTTTTTTTTTTAAATAATAGTTTTTTTTCAATGGGTTCTGCTTTGAATTAATGAGAAAATAATTCCATTCGTGTTGCCGTAGTTGATTAAATTATATGCCTGGAGTATTTCTTCTTCAAGGGAGATACAATGTTTACCGGAAATGTATTTAGAAAAAAAGTTTTGTTTTGAAATTTTTGGCATGTAATTGTAAGCATAAACAATCTTGCTACATGTTACAGTCTGCTATGAATAAAGCAATGCTATATTATGTATCAAGGTTGTATTAATTTTGTTACCACGTTCTAGTTTCTAGTGGTGTTTTTAATTCAATACACATACCAAGTAATTTCTTCAACGCTGATCGTTTTGTATATTCAAACCAGGATAAAATGTTTGAATCCTAATTCACACCACACAAAAGTCTCAATGATCTTTTCCACAAACAATTAATTATTTGACGACAAAGATAATAAATACAATTTTGAGAAAAGCAAGGATCGCGGTTTGTTTTCAATTTGTAATTTGTGAAACACTGAATGGCTCTGCGCTGTATGAAAACAGTAATGGAGGTCACTGTCTCGCTTTTAAAAATAAATCGAATAATTACTTATGACATAATTACATGTACAATAAAATTCAGTCGACTCATACTTTTTGTTATTGTTTCGATATACTTATAATTATTAACTGTTACTTACTGATGCGGTTTCAAAATGATGTGATATCTTACATAGAGATAAGTAAGCTAAAGAAGGTCTTTTAGGCACAAAGACAGTTGACACTCTGGTCTATTTGCTTGGATTTCAGTTTTGTAATAGTCTTAAGCCTAAGCTCAATTAATTCTTATACATTCAATCACTCCATCTTTCAATTATTGATAGTTTACAATACAGCTGAGCAGGAAAATACTAGCCATTTATCCATGGTGACAAGTGGCTTGACAAGTAATGTTATTTAAAAAAAACATAAATGTAAGCAAAATTTGTCTTTGATGCAATTACATGGTGAATACTAGGCACCAGTCACAGTACAAAAACGAATATTATTAACTTTAAAGGTAGATATTTATATTGTATACTGATAGACATTTAAAGAAGAAGAGCAGATTCCTTTCTTGAATGTCTTTGTCTTATAAACATAAAACGTATTAACAATTATCGCAATCCATTTTAAATAAACTGTCCGTTTTGACTCAGAGTTTTTGAAGCATTTATTACCGGATGGGAATTTCGAATGAAAAATAAATAAGACTTTAAAAAATGATAGACATTGACTTTTGCAGAGAATTTCTGGGGATTTGCTAGAAACTGTTGACTGCCGAAATGCAACAGCTTTGAACAGTTTAAGGAGCTTTAACAGTCAGTGAATATCCTTAAGTACATCTGTATGCAATTCTAAGAGCATGACTGTGTAGACAAATTTTGAAAACTTTAAATCCAATCTTCAAATATGTAGCCAAAATGTGACTTTTACTGCGTAGAAATTAATCTCAATTTTGTCAAGAAATGTTCCTTATTTTTGTTAAATGTCAAACATAGGACGATAGACTTGCAGGGAAAATAATCCTGACGCATGTTAAAACAGTTTTTAGTTTAATTTGCAATCGAAATTTTAAAATTAACATGCAACACTCCTTTACTTTAATGACTTGTAAAACCGCATGTTTTTATTCAAATTAGATTTTTTGGCACCGTCGTGTTTTGATGAGATGAAATTGAAGGGTTGCAGGAGAAAACTTAATAACTGTATTGCAGTTTTAGCGAATTCTTGTATTGCAATGAAACATCCAACAATAATATTATGCAATTTAGTATTGCGTCTGTGTTTTTTCGCCCATTCCATCAGTCCATCCGTCCAGATGCACACCTTAGAAGCAAATGTTTTGAAACCAGTGAATCACGCAGAAGAAGGAAACAATTGTATAAACATTCATAAGATTTCTAAACAGAATCGAATGCGGTCAAAAATAAGTCAACAGCTCAAATATGACAAATATTAGAAAAATCATCTGAGGACTGTAACCTTATATACTTGCAAACAATTGCCGTCTACACTCTAAACTCGACATTATTTTTTGAGTTAAGACCACGAGTAAATCTCGTTGCTGAAATATTTAACAGAATATTTGTGACGACATTTTGGACCTTATGTAGGAACATTTGTCTGCACTGTGTATTAGTTCTTTGTCGGAAATATATTTCATCGACCCGCTGAAACTATCTTAAAATAACAATCTTAAGTAAAACAGAAGGCCTTAAATTCATGATTTAATTTCAAATTCTAATATTAACTTATAAACATTTATCTTTGCTGCACTATACCAGATGTATTCCAAAGCTAATACAAAGACAAAAACAACCGTTACCCATGAATAAGACACCATTTCGACATCTTGAATGGACGTACCAAGAGGCGATTATACAGTTAAGTAATGATAAAGTATCATTCTTGCAATTAAGCATTACACAGAACTGAAATGGCGATGAATTATGTATGTTGGGGCAATCTTATTATGCATGTTTCAACAATTGTAAACTGGTAAAATACATCACAGATTTAAGGAACACATGAAGATATAATAAAAGAGTGCTGTGTGCAAAGATTATATGAAATTGCATGCAAGATAATAGTTGTGTTCGTTTATTAAAGACCATTAACGTGATACCGAAACTGGTTATGGAGTGCAAGGGGCAAATGATTACGCAAAGCTGTAGTAAAAATATGAGAACGTCAGCAAGTGCGCTATTAACTTGTTTACAAGTACTGCAGATAAACAATGTATATGACGTCAGTCTGTCCTGTTGTAAAGTAAACACTTTTTATAATTGATTAATCCGACATTTTATTTTAGACCAAAAATAGAAAGAATGTTATAAATCACACTTTCTTGCTGTTTGAATTAAACCAAAAACGTGCCAGAAGTTATTAAATGAACGTCATTTTCTGGCGCCATTAGGATACACAGGTAGAAATAGCTATTACACTTAATCCTCTGCTAATATGTCGAGTTAAAACCCTATTGATGACATGTTGAGACTGATAAAAGAAAAGCTGAAATAATTACGTTTCTTTACCAGCAGTAAAAAAAGAGATGCCCAGTATTGGGCTCAATTAATGAGACGAATTAATTGCCATGTGGCATTGTCAACTAAAGAAAGGTTTTTAGAGTTCTGGAGTTAACACTGTGAGTAAGTGAAGTACAACGGAGGGCAATAAGTGTGTGGATTGGGAACTCATGAGCTACAGGTATGGTTCTTAGACTTTGCACTTCCCCCCAATAAAATGTAAATGTCCATCACCTTGAACAGATGCAGACTAATAATGCTGGTAAATTCTTATGAAAAACTACTCAAATGGCAATAGATCTGCAAAAATTGCAAAAGTTATTGTTTGCTGCCCCGTGATTTTCCTGACTTCAATGTTACTGTTATACAAGTTTCCTATACCAATTCAATTCAATGAAAATTCAATGAAAATTGAAGGTCAATACAATCAAAAGCTACAGAGAAAGACGGACGGAAACACAAATGAACGGACCGAATTCATATCCTCGTGGCTTTTTGCGGATGGTTTAAGTATAAGAATATGACTAAATATTTATCATTCGCTTGAAAAACGTAAATTTTGTCTAATATATGTGAATGAATATTTCATAAAATGTGAACATCCAACCTTCTATTTGAAAAATAAGAGCTAAATTGAAGATAATTGCTTTACTGATCTTGATTTTGTTTAGTATCGCCAATATAACTCTGTGTAAAAGAGTTTTCCTGAATGTCAGGAAAGAATTTATTTCACGTGGCTTTCTTTCTATTATACGGTTTCGAAAGTCTTTTAAAGCATTTGCAGCGTCTCGTCTGTCGGGAATCAAAGTGAACAAGAGCTTGTACACCTTCAATGCTACGGTAGCTTCTAAAATAATTAGGTAATAACTAAGATATTCCATGTTCCCTGCAAACCTGACACTCGTGTAAAACATTCATTATTAGAAAAATCAAATACTTTTATCGAGACCGAGAGACTTAAGTATGGAAATATAATTATTAAATAGCGTATTCGACAGCCAGTACTTGATGAAAAAACTGGCCATTTGCATGAAGTTCTTATCTATTTCTTAATTAAACCCTTTCATTCGGCTTATGTGTTTGTATGTTTTAAAAAAATTGAAGAAAAATGATGTGATTATCTTGTGGTATTTTGATTGTACATCTCACTTGATTATTTAATGTAAAATTCTCAAAGGCAGCAAGGAGGATGGTTTTTAATAGCACTCTGCCAGATTTGAGACCACCTTTCTAAAATGGTATCTCTCCTAACTAGATGGATATAATTGACATCATCATCAACATAAAAACTCAAAAAATCATTTACAACATTAAAACCTGCAACAGCAGCAACATTAAAATTAGATACCACCGTAACCATTATCAACAAAACAAATTCCAGGTCTGTCAGAATTATTCATAAACATTATTTACACTTAGAAACTAATTACACTCTCATATATCACTTCAGTTATTTTTTCCATCTACCATGGTTTATTCAAATAGGACAAATCGTAACAATATTTTTTGATGTGATGTATATTATTTGCTGTATTCATCTAATGACATATTGCTTCAAAAAATGAAGGGGGTTTCAATATTTTGAACGTTTTAATATCTGCGAGTTGGTTTGTCTACCGACAGGGACTAATATCTCTGTAAGATAAACTTTGTAATGACTGTTCGGGGATTTGGTTTGTTTGTACATTTCTGCTGTAATCTGTTTACTGTTTAATGAACACGAAATGACCGATGTCACGGGAAAAAGGGCACTTGGGCATTTGTTATATACTACTGAAATGAACTGAAAATCTGCAAAAACGGCAAATTTTAATACTCTTCCAAAGTAAAATTAAAGTAAAGCCTGATTATAGTCGTTTAGAGAAATGACTATTTTGTGTCAACTTTATTGACGGCTAATACCATGGCAACAGTTTGTGGGAACAATTCTTTATTGTATAAAATAATAACAACTGAACAAAATGAAACATAGAATGGTAACAATTACAGTGATACATTGAAAAGGTAAATTTCCTCACAACGGAATATGTAAAATTTAAGTACCTAATGTTATGTTTTGTTAATTTAGTTCCAACGGGAACGTAGATAAAATCTGACGCAAAATTGGGGTATGTGACGTCATTTAAAAGAATATGAAATTCGCCCACCATGTTCATCTTAAACAATAACAATAAAGTACGTCTATTCTATGTTCTATGTTGTTCTATGCAGGAAGCTGAAATTTGCAAAAATTAATTCTGGGATATCATTTGTTGAAAAAAATGTGATAAGGTCAATTTTCAAAAATTATGTCCGAGTGCCTTTTTTCCCGTGTCGTCAGTCAAATAATAAATTAAATGAGTATTCATATTGCTTAACATACCAGATGTGCGCACTGCTTTTTTAGTAAATTTTATTGCCTTTGACTTAGTTTTTAAAGAACATATATTTAAAGGGCCTTTTTAGTAGGCTGCATTAAAAAATACTGCGACTTACGGCATATAGAAAGGCTTAGTTTTATTAGTGTCCAGATATTTTATAAGATAGCGAGATACTTCATAATTTTTTAGATTTTTTTCAAATCATTCACGCAAAGGCAGCAAAATCTCTACACATTTTATAAGTTTATTTTTCCACGCAAGTTCTAAATTCTCATAGTTGTTTAAGGAATAGATATCTATTTCAAAAATTCTGAATTAAGGAACAGGTTATGCTTGACAACGGTAACAGAGTAGTATTGACAGAAGAAAAAAACAGCTGGTCATAATTCTAGGGCACTTGCTTGAACAGCAACCTCAATTTGCTTTGTTTTTTCTTGTTTGAGCTTTTTACGTTTTGTAGATCCAACTACGACCATAATATATTCTCAGTCTCCTTCAGTAAATAGCAATCTCAAACCATAAAATCAACAAACTTTGTTGATATTGTGTTGAAATGTGCTAAGTTTCGAAAACGTAAATCAGCAAAGAAATACCTAATATCTATTTAATGGAAACGTTTCGATACAGGTTTTATGCATTTACTTTGTTTTGAAATAATAAATTCTGTTGGTTTTTTCTGAAACATTACAGCCCCATTTGTTTGAAATGATATTTTTCAGAAAATATATATAAAAACAGATCTAAGACTGGTTTACAATCCAAGAACACTAGGTCCACATTGGCATCATCATGCAACATGTCGTAATTGAAGACTATATTTCCTTTTAACAGAGAGCGCATTATTCATTCCTGAAAGAAATAGCTGTCTCTGATGTTAATACGCAATATTCGTTTTCTATTGTTTTAAATATTTTTATTTTAATTGGAAATGGAAAAAGATCAGTTCCTATTGAGTGAATCAAAAGAACATCCATAACACGCAATTTAAGAGAGAATGTCAAACTTTGTAGAGCTAACATCCGAGGCCGCCACAGATTACTGACAGATTTTGTTTATCTTCAGCTCAGCTGAAGTTAAGTTTCTACTATTTTATTTTATGAACTGTTTTTCTATCAACAGTGTCAAACAAATGCATCTAATTAGCTTTCATCAGCATGATCATTTAAAACATACTCTTTGTCTCAAAACTAAAGTTTCAATATCAGTATATCAGTTGTCAAAATGACAAGAGCTAAATGGTACAAAAACTATTGGGACAGATATTTCTCCCTCGAAAGGAAACAAAGGCTTTTTATGATGCTTGAATAACACAAAAATTTGATTACTTTTGTTCGTTCTTGGTTATTTTATTTGTTGATTGTTCAAGTGAAGGCTTCTTTGTAAATAAGAAATTTATTACATTGTACAGTATGCATATTCAATGTAATGTCTTAATGCCTTTTTCTACAATTTTTATTACAGCAGGTAAACAAATAACGCCCTTATTTTTACAAATACACCGCTGGGAACATTTCTGTGTAGAATGACAAGGTTAATATGTTAGATATATAATCGCAGTGTAACATTAAACTTCCTCATGTAATTTACATAACTTTTTGAAGTAAAATTATGCCTCAGAGTAGCTCCTTAAGAATATACATTGTACTACTGCGTTCTAAGTAATGCAAATTGCGTGTAAGCCTAAGTTTAAACATCTTTTTCGTTACGTTCAATCCTTGAAACAAAAGCCTAAATTTACCGAAAAACATTTCTAGGAAAACAATATCAAGTGCTAAATTAAATTATATGCCTCTAAAGTTCTGGACGGTGCATTTATATAGTTTTCTACCAAGTCTTCAGCCCAATGAAACGACACTGTTTAATATTAGTGCAGATTCAGCAGACGATTTCCACTACATGAGTCAGTATGTGTTCTCCTTTACACTCTTGAAATCGACATGAATTTATTTCCGCAATTTGAGACAATAAAAAGAAACCCTATCATTCTAGAAGCAGTGACAATCAGAGAAGGGAGCTGGTAAATATGAAAATATACATATTTACAACTTTAGCCTAAATCTAAAGGCCGGACACAATGTTTCTTTAACAAACACAAACAAAACAGTAGTTGCTACCATGTAATCAATCAGAATTTCAGGTAACAATGAGGCTGTTGCATTTCAGAGCAAGATATTTTTTTCTTTATAAATTTTCTGATTAAGTATAAAATATTCCGAGAAAACTCTTAGTTCTGACGATTTTAAAAACAGTTCTAAGGACCGACAGGCATTTTGTAAAATAATACTGCACAAATAAGACTATCATCTCTGATCTACCAAAGGCAACAAGTGATGTCTCAGCTGTCAAACATATAAGAGACCTAGATATTTAAAAAAAACTTGTCTCTCCTATCATTTTTCTCCTATTTACAGATCTAAAAAAACGGATGAACCAAAATTTATACTTAAGCCACCCATTGCGAATTTATACCTGCTTTCGTATACTTAACACTGTTATCTGAAATATTTTATAATCTCGTATGCTTAGTAAAAGATCTGTAGTTATGTGTCCTTGTTTACAGTTTTTCAATTGTCTTTAAAATTATTTCGAATTATTATTTTTCCTCTTCTTTTGAAATGTTTTTTTTTCGGCTTATGAAGAATAATTGCATTAAAATTACGTCTAAGTCATTTGTCATAGCATAAAATAGCAGGCTACCTGTTTATCGTTCTCCTCTCAATGAGTTACTTAATTGCCCTTTTGGAAAAAAAAGTCATATTTGAAGTTCAGATGCACTTACTGGTATTCTATGGAGGTGTGCACTTGATTTCACGGCAGGATTTGTCAAGCACTTTAATAAACTACAAAGAAACACTATCATTTTTAGTTCTATCTTTTATAAACGAAGGTAAAAAGTGACTGTTTAAATATCCATAAAAAAAACTTCCATGTGCGTCGAAATTGTCTTGTTTAAAGGACCCAAAAACAAAGAAGCACTACCATTTAGAAAACAGTGTTTAGGTATAAGATTGAAGACTGTAACATTTACAAAGTAAACGTATGTCCAAATATATACAAGCAGTATGCTTTTAAAGTGTTTCTGTCTCCTGCAGTAGAAACACCACAAGAATCCTCTTGAAACCCTGTGACAACATTAAGTAAGAAGAACATGAAGTTTATTTGAGTATGATATTAATGATAGCATTAAGTGCGGACTATGCTTTTTACATTTATACAAAAAGGCTAGCCATTGAAATAACATTACAGTTTTTACAGATTGAATTGACAAACAACTGAATGCGACCAGCATAACGCAGTAAAGAGACACTTTTCGATAGAAAAATACAATAATTATACTAATATGATGTGAAGCATTCTCCTGCAAAACATGTTTGGGAAATACAAGGAGGAACTGCTTACTTTTTTCGCTAGAAAAGCATACGTTTATTTGAATAACTTATATCAGCACATTCTATTTACAATATCTGCAACAACATATATCTCCACGAGAAATATCTTTTTGGATAAAAAATATCCTGTCCACCCAACAAATTTACAACAACGGTAGCATTAAAAGATTCGTGTCTCGAGACATAATTTCAGACAGTTCATCCTCGTCGCTTTTGACTAGCAAAAACGAGAAAACAATAACAATTTCAGTTGAATAAACAGTAAAAAAGGTTTGCACCCGCAATATTCATAGACACTTTATCCTGATGTTGTTTTAAGATATAGTATAATTTATTACATCATTCGACAAAGCTATTCTCAGACTAATTCATTCTAATTCTTACGTTTTGCTTACATAATTTAATATACCTAATATCAGTAGAACCGAAGCAAACCGATATAATACTATTATTAGACAAATTTCAGTCAGGAAAATCCTGATTTGCTTACAATAATTTCCTTCTTGGTATTTTTTCAATACTTATATTACTCTTATAACTGTTATAAATATAAAACTGAATGTAAAATTGTCTTTCTAAACACAAGCATAGTAGAGAGCAAACAAAGGTGTGAAAATAGGGTCTGCTTATTGCCAAAATCCAGCCTTGTATATAAGTGTGTACAGTTTGACAGGATGCTTTTTTACAAAGTAATGCGAAATTTCTTTCAATGTGAATACCAATCGGTCAACGATAGAAATGTGCAAATTGAAGTATGACTGATTTTCATTTCGACGAAATCTTTTATTTATGTCTTAAAGTTTCAGTAACAGTTGTGTAAAATGTCAACTTTTACAATTTTGATTCTCAAACCCTTTAAGAGAGTTTCTGTTATAAATCATTTTTCATCTATGCAAATTTTGTATCAGCTAAAAGACCATCGGGTGTTCCTCTGTCAATAGCAAAAATGCAGTTGCTTTTTTTACTTGAATAAAGTAACCAGGACTAAATTTTAAGAAAAAAGATTCATGATTTTTTAAATATCTGTCTTTAAATTTTACAATGGGATTAAGTTTGTCTTCGCTGCCATTAACAACTTTTGACAATTTTGTATATTCTACATTTCGAAATTACTTTCAGTGATGAAGTATTTTATTAGGAATATCAGAATAATGAGCTCCTGAGAAATGTAGTGATATCAGACTATACGAGAAAATACAATGATAAAAATCCTTGAAAAAAATCACTAACAACAATTCTGCTTTGTCTGATACAGTGTCTGAAATTTGAATTTTAAATTTAGCAGACGGGTGTTGGTTGAATTGCAATTTGTTATGATTACACAAAAGCCTCTTTGAAGCCATCACGAGTCCCGTATTTGCAGAGTTTTAGTTCTGTTTTCATCTGGCGGGTTTAGAATTCCTTCAAAACCTCTAAGTTTGAAATAGGTAACTTTTTGTCTAAACCAACATCTTTTTTTGAAAAAACTTTAATTCTGCCTGCCTGACATTTTAAAAGCGTTTGTTTTAAACAGACTTTGAGCTTAATCAGTGGAAAGGAAAAAAACAACATTAAAGCCGATTTAAGTATTCTAGACAAAATAAAAAGCGCTATTCCATATGATGGACAAATGAAGTCAATTTAAGCTGAACATTCAGTTGTAAAGTCACACATCAAACACTTCGCTTTATTTATCAAATAAAGGACATTTGATAAGGAGTCGTTCAAGAAAAGTTATGAACATCGTGACCTGTTTGCAACAAATACAGAAGACTTATCAGGCCTATACCTTTTTATGATGACACATGTTATAATTATAGAAATACACGTAAGATAATTCACTTCTAATGCATTTCATGCAAATGAGTTTGTATTTTATTTTGTGTATGAACACGTACATGAATATCATCCTCAGTCCTCAGTAAATGTAACCTTCAAATAAAGTTTGAAAGTGTTTTGTCAGTCACCCTGCCTATTTTCATGTGAATTAAGTAACGCTTCAGAAAAACTTTCGCAGAGAAAATTAAAAACAAAAACGACTATATTTTTGACTAAACGTTTGTGGCCGTAATTCATAAAGTTATTGTGATAAGTATAGTTCACTGTTTGCTACAGGTTTACTCTCCTACGCATCGGTCGATTGTTTCACTTTCTTACCTCTGCTAAAATTCAATTTTCAAAACGGTATTTTTATTGTTAGACAGGGAAAACCACGGTTACTTTTCAGCCAGTCAGTGACTTGCTTACAACGAAATGTCCATACATACAATTGACAACCCAATATGTAAACAAACAATGCATGGCTGCAAATTACTTACGTATTTCACTTTTGAAAGTGTTTTTTAATATGTATACGTAAATAAACCAATCAAACTATCAAAAAGGTTAAAATCATGATGGTATGGTTGTTTTTAGACGTTTAATTGCTCTATGTTTACGTAAAGGCGTAGTTGAAATGTGTTTACAAAATTGTCAGAAAACACCCGTCTATTTATAATTTTTTGAAACACATGACCGTTTAAACCAATGAAAAATGGTTTAAAGATTTTTCGGTTTTGGGGATATTTTGCACTTTCATTGTTGTTTAAAAGTTCATTGTAAAGGTCAATATCATAAATCTACTGGTTTTAAAGCAGCGGTGTGAAGTAACGGTAGTGTATTCATTTAGCTGCTGACGGAGCGTACTACATGTTATAAAAACACGATAATCTTAATGCACTAAAAATCCTCACTGCTTCTAAAGTCACTATAACTAAAAGGATTACTGAAATCTTTTCGGTTGCATTTCTATATGTTAAGTATTTCAAACAGCCAAACTCCTTTTGAGACAATTCGATATATGTCTTAATACAAAACTTCCAAGCTTTTAACACTCAACTAGTGCCTAAATCTAACAAAATCTGCACTAGACCGTTTTAAAAGGACTTGCTTGTTAGCTACATCGAGTTCTGTTGACAAGGGTTAAAAGCAATCTCAAAACATTATTTTTATTTTTCTACTTTAAATTAGCTGTCTGAGAAATAGTTTCGCAAAACATTGTTGAGCAATCGTTTCATCATAAAACAACGTTAATATTTACATTAGTTTGTTTAGATGAATTTATGTTTAGCGTACAGTTATTAAGTTTTTTGAAATTGTTTCATACTCGGAACCTTAAGAATGTCAGTGAAACCATTAAACTTCTAAAAAGAAATATCTGTTAAATTTATCGAAGAAGCATGGTCTTATTTGGTTTTAATTTCAGTACTTACCCTAAGCGTTAAAAGCAAAACAGATACCTCATATACAATATTATTTAAATAAGAAAAGAATTGAGGTAATATCACAGACATAATCCTTTTAGCGACAAGATTAATTAATACAATGCCTGAGAGGATTTAAATTAAACTAACATTTAGACACGCACTCGAAACCTCTTTCTTAAAGGACAAATTATGTTTTCCCTCTACATATTAATGGCAAACCTTACTGAAAATACACTGCCATAACAACAAATCAGTTTGTTTAAGAATTTGCTTTTACAATAACAAAAAAGACTCACAAAAACATTTCATTTCATGCGTTTTTTATGGTATGCTCTGAAAATCTTTTAGAGTTTACATCGTCCTAAAAATATGAATTCAAACTGACATTGCAGACCTCATGTTTTCGGGGTTTACCATCACTAAGTGAAAACATTTGACAGAAAGAAACATGAATATAATTTGTTATATGTAAAACTGTATGTTCTATAATATTTATGCACACAGTGGTTTAAAGGGGAAACAAAAGGGTAAGAATTACAGCATTCTGACTTTACCTTAGAGCTAAGTTTAGACAGGCCCTTCATAGATGTTATAGAGGTACTATCATTCAACATTGACTTTTAGAAACAAATAATACTATATCATTATTCCTTTTCCTCTCCTTTTTTTTCGAACAGGGATCTATACGTAGTCAAAATGTTTACGAAAGTGAGAGTTTAAACTTCCTACAGTATGTTTATATCTAAATTTCTCAACTTTAAACAAACTTCTTTTTACCTTGCTAAATTCCTGAAATATAATTTATATTATATATATATTGTATATTGAACTGCTGAAAAATTACGTATATAACCATATTTGTGATTTACTTAAATTTGAGAATAATGTTTTAAGCAGCTGATTTTTTGAGCTTTTGCGTGCACCATTGTCGAGTTGATGGGTAAGTTGGAATTAATGCACCAAGACAACTGGTATTTGTTGTTTTCTTATAAAAACTTGTTGGGGCAACTGCGAGGTTAGTGCATCCTAGAATATCGTTGAAATCCCCCAGCGGCAAAAGTTTTGCCACTGACCGTTCCAAGGCGATAACCCCAAAGGTTCTCTTTTTCGTTAATTGTTTGTGGTGTCTCTCTTTTTAACTGATCACTTTAAAAATCCATGCTCTTTGTTCTTCTATTTTTTTACCATGTATGCAGGATTTGTTTGTGTTTTTTCCTGATATGCGTTTTTTTCTCACTTTTTAATGCATTTCCACGTCTAGTCTGTCGGGAATCAAAGTTAACAAGAGTTTATACAACCATCAATCTTACGATAGCTTCTAAAAACATGGTTTGCACTGAGACATTCCATGTTCCCTGCAAACCTGACATTCGTGTAAAGCATTCATTATTACAAAAATCAATTACTATTTTCGAAAGGGACTTAAGTATAGAAATATAATTGATGAATAACGTATTGGATAGCCAGTTTTTAGTTTAACGAACATGCCATTTGTCAAACGTTCTTTACAAGGTTCACAATTAAACCCGTCACATTTGGTTCATGTGTTTCTATGTTTTATTTTGAAAAATGGGATGTTTCTTGTACATTTCACTTGATTGTTTAATGTAAAATTCCCCAAGACAGCAAGGGTGATGATTTTTTAAGGGCATTCTGCCAGATTTATGACCACTCTGCTAAAGAAATATATCTGCTAACTAGCTTTGGAGATCAGAGATGCTGAGTCTTTAGATTAAATGGGTTCTGAGCACTTTTTGACAACATAGGATCGTCCCAATCATCATCAGAAAAACTGTAAGCGATCAATTTCTTAACAGTCAAATAGCAAAGAATGATTGCAGCTCGTCAACTACAAGACCATCAACACTAAAATCATCAAATCATTTGAAAAACTAAAAGCTTCAGTAACTGCAACATTGAAATTTGATACCACCGTAACCATCATCATCATCACCTTTATGTATAATCAAATGTCATGCGCGTAATCGTGATTCATAAACATTATTTTCACTTGAAAAACTTATTACACTCATATATATCACCTCGGTTATTATGTTCTCGGTTTCGTAAAATTGCCAATAACTCTTCCTACCGTGGTTTATTTCAAAAAGATAAATTGTAACAAGTTTCTGTTAATGTAATCATTATGTATTTTTGCTTGCTGTATTCATCTGAAGACATGTTCATTCATTAAAACAAGAGAGCCATGGTGACCTTTAATCACTCACCTAGGTGCAGTTGCTAAGGGACATAACTCTGGGACCAATAATTGGATCAGGTTGTTTCAATGAAAAATGTATATATTATTTGTAAATGTTTCTTGAAAGTTCTTGAAAGTTTGGTTGAAATTGAATCGAATGCGAGTATAACACTATGACTTTAGAAAAAAATATTTTTTTAACCTCTGTGACCTTGATCTTGACTTCAGTCACCAATGGTAGAGGATCATGCAGTGTCCCTAAATACAAGATATCTAACATATCAGTCCAAAAATGAAAGCTCCACAACAAGAAGCAGAAAAATCTATGTATAGCCTTGGTAAACTTGACTAAGTAAATAGTAGAATCTCATGGAAGGTGCTTATAAACCAAATATTTAAACTGTTGGTCAATTAAATGGCTATAGAACATAGAGAAAAAAATATCTATCCATAGCCTAGCGACCTCAACCCCGATTCAGTGGTAGTCGTCCATGCAAGATACCTTCATACCAAATATCTAAAACATCAGTCATTTAATGAAGACTCTATAATGAAAGGTATGAAACAAATCTATTTTTAGCTTTGCTGACATTGACAACAATGAATGATTGAGGTCCATAGAAGGTGTCTACAAATTAAATATCTATAATATCAGTCAATCAATAAAGACTCCGCGACATAAAGTAGAAAAAATCTATCATAAGCCTAAATGACCTTGACCCAAGACCTCAAACCCGATCTAATGGTAGAGGTTCATGCAAGAAAAATTATATATCAAATATCAAAGATATTTGTCCATAAATGAGGTCAAGTAGATAAATCTATTTTTAGCCTTGGTTACCTGAACCCAAATTTTAATGGAAGAGGGCCAATTTTAATCAATCAATAAAGATTATATGACAAAAAAGTAGAAAAAATCTGTTTTAAGCCTCAATGACCTTGACCCAGTGACCTCAAACTCTACTTAAGGGTAAGAGCCTTTGTAAGTTACCTACATACCGAATATCTCAGATAACAATCAATAAATGAACACTCTACGGGGGAAAATACAATTTTCAGCTTCGGTGACCTTGACCTAAATTAATAACGAAGATTCATGTCAGGTGCCTAAGTTCCAAATATCTCTATGATGAAATTTTCAAAAGTTTATTTTCTGCCTTTGTGGCCCCTGGGGCAGGGCCATATTTTAACTTTGTAGAGCTCTACTAGGCTATGTTTCACATCAAATGTTTTAAGACTAGGCCTTGTGGTATGTCAAGAAGATTTTTAAAGTTTTTTTCTGTGCAAGTCGTTACAAAAATCAAGTGGACCCTGGGTCAGGGTCAATTTTGACCACAAGAGCATCATTTGAACAAACTTGGTAGAGAACTTCTAGATAATGCAAAATATCCATGCAAAATATCTAAGCCTTAGGCCATGTAGTTATAGAAGAATTTCGAATGTTTCACTAAAAAAGCACTTATTAAATAGTGACACCTGGGGCGGGACCATTTATTACTCCAGGGACATAATTTGAACAATCTTTGTAAAGGAGCTGTAAATAAACCTTTATACCAGATATCAAGTCCCAAGGCATAGCAGTTTCAGACAACAGGGTTTTTGGCGTTTTCCCTATAATATATATATGCCTATATAAAAAATCATGTTGCGGCTTTGGCGGGGCCAATTTAGACTCTAGGGCCATGATTTAATGAGACTTGTTAGAGGCTAACTAGACAATTCTACATACCACGTATCTTAACCCTTGAGGTTGCAGAGAAGAAGATTTTAAGAGGAGGTGGCATTTGAAACAATTGTGAACGACGGACGGACCATGGATGCCGGACTGACGATGGGTAGTCACTGATCCTAAAAGCTCACATGAGCACTGCGTGCTAAGGTGAGCTAATGAATTATTTTTTCAGCTTTGGTTTTGTTTGTCTGCCTACAGGGAGTGATAACTTTGTAATGACTGTTCGGAGATTTGGTTTGTATATACTTTTCTGCAGAAATCTGTTAACTGTTCAAGGTCCACGAACTGAAAAGCCAAATGAGTACTCATATTATTTTGCTTCCTTAATATACAATGCGTCGTTTTTATGTACAATTTAAACTTTTTCAAAGAAAAATAATAAACAGGCTTTTAAAATGTTTTAATTATTTTACAGATCTTATTCTAGAAAACGTTAATCATTATAATGTTGTTTTTATAAATAGTTTGAAGGTGGTATTTTTTCACACATTTTATGAAAAATCAGGCAAACTTTTCTAGCATTCTGATCAAATGTGCTAAACACAACAAACTTTGTTAGCAGTCTGTTGATATGTGCTAAATTTCGAAAATGTAAAACAGCAATGAAGTACCTAACACCCATTTTAAGGAAACGTTACAAAACAGGATTTATGCTTTTATTTAGTGTTTGGAATTATAAATTCTTTTTTTCTATCTCTCAAACATTACAACCTCATTTGTTTGTGAAAATATTATCATTCGCAATCCAAATATGAAAATAACATATCTTGGACTGTTTTAAAATCCAATGAAGCTGGGTTTATAATGGAATCATCATGCAACATCTTTTCCTAACTGAAAACTAAAGAACGCACGATTCACTCCTGAAATAAATGGCTACATCTGATGTTTACATGCAATGTTCATGTTTTTTTTTTTATTATTTTATATATTTTGATTTTAATAGGGAAATAAAAAGCATCACATCCGATTGAGTGATAGTGGAGCAAAAGAATATTGCCAAACACGCAATTTAAGAGAGGCACGCTTCGGAGCACGCTTTGTATTAAAATTTACCTTTAGCAAAGTACAGTTTCTACTATTTGATTTTATGGACTTAACAGGTATTTTTATGGTTCTTCTTGCAGTTTTGTAGAACACATATCTATCTAACAAGCTTTCTATCACATAAACATTTAAAACATACCCTTTGCCTCAAAACTAGAGTTTTATATCAGTTGAAAATCAAATGCCATAATTCAAAACTTGTCATTTAAAGATATATCAGTTGTAAGTTATTTAAATGCGTGCAAACATAAATTGTTACTTTCAGTCCTCGGAACGCAGGCCTTTTATCAAAACGAATTTCTAGGGGAACTATATAAAGTGCTTGATTAAATGAGCACGCCTCTAAATTTCTAGAAAATGACGGTGCAGTAATAAAGTTTCCTTTCAAGTTTTAACTTAGACAAATATATTGTAAATAACACTGTTGTTCCAGCCCAATAAAATGACATTATTTCAAATCACTGCAGATACAGCAAACGATGCCATCTACATTATACAGTTTGTGTTCTTCTATATGCTCTTGAAGTCGAAATGGTAATATATTTCGTATTTTGAGACATCAAAAAGATGACTTTGTATATATATGTTGTTGCATTTCAGAGCACGATATTCTTTTCTTTTTTATAAATTGTCTGGATGTGAACACTATGTTTTAGGAAAACGATTTGTTCTGACGCTTTCAGTAATAGCTCTAAGTTCCGACTGGCATTCTATAAAATACCGCTGTATAAATAAGACTTCCATTTCAGATGTGCCAAAATCAACAAGAGATGGCTCAGCTTACAAACAATGTAAACATATAAATGACCTAGAAACTATAAAAAGAAATAAGTACAAAACTTATCTCTTATATTATTTGTCTGCTATTTATAGATCTTAAAACGGATGAACACACATGTATACTTAAGCAATCCATTGCAATTTTAAAAATGCTTTTTGTATTCTTAACACTAATATATAGTAAAAGTTATCTGAGATGTCTTGTAATCTCGTATGTTTAGAAATAGATCTGCAGTTAAGTGCCCTGGTATAAATTTCTTCTGCTTATTTCCCCTGTGAAATAAAAACCTTGATTCTTGTTTGACCATGGTTAAACATGATCGAAACATGGTTGTCTATGTTGTTAGTTTCGAATTTGACTCTGGTCGCTTTTTACCTTGATTTGACCATGGTCTGACTGTGGTAAAAAGACCATGTTTTCCAGACCATGAAACACTGTCAATCTTAAATAGTTATCACATATTAGTTGAAGAATGTTGCATTTTACAACTAGTGTCTGTTTTTTACTTTAAATGCAACAGTTTACTATTTCTAAGCAGTAAAGCCTGTAGCAGTGTACACATTATGTAAGTGTCCATGACTGACAATGATTCATGAGCAAGAGTCTTTGTTTGAACATGAATCGTGGTCAACTGAAATAACATTATGAAAACAGTATGACTTAGCAGATTTCTGTTTTTTAACTGTATGGTGTATTGCCCATGACTGACAATGATTGATGGTCAGATGTCCATGTCTGAACATGATTCATGGTCAACAAATAACTGTAAAATTACTAGAACAATTTATACTGGAAAAGACATGTTCAGACAAAAAGTTCAATCTTGTTTCAGCTTCAGTACACGTCTGAAGAAATACTAAAAGAAGGCTGACATGTTCAGAGCAAAAGATAAAAAAAAACAAGAGGGCTGTGATGGCATTATTTATTAATTATCACTAATTATGTTTGATATGTCATATTTAACAAATATAGCAATGAAATGTTTTAAAGTAGAATTATTTGTAAAATAAAAGAATGCTAATCTAGGATTTACAAAAGCTTCCTGAAGGTGCAAGCTGTATCATCTATATGCATAGGAAATTCTATCTGGATATTTTTGGTATAAAAAGTTGTTTTGAATAATGTTTATAAACAAATGTAATTATGAATAACTGGATAGGTAAAATGAAATTGATAATATCAGCACATCACCACTTTTGTTGTTGTACATCCAAATGACTTAAGTGCCTTTGTCAAGGTTAACAAGCAGCAGTTCACTTCTAATTCTAATCTGTTTGAAATCCTACAAAGAGTCACTAACTTTCATCTGCATCACAGACTAGCATTGAACTCCTCAACTGTTACATGGTATCAACACTGGCTTGGTTCATTTTCCACTTCATATGCTACAGTCATTTCATGCTTTTCATTCACATCTTGGTTACACAATAAACTTTCTTGAATATTTTAACAAAGAAAAAAACTTTGTATCAAACCTAATAACCAGTACAAAATAGCACTGGGTAAAACACACCTCTGTACTACTGAATAATTAACACTCTGCAAATGTATTGTCATAAATGTGTAAAACTATATTCTCAAACTTTCACATCTTTAACAAATAAAGCTTTCTCTTTCAAGTATGTGCTTGTTCATGATAACTCTTATGGATGCAAGTATAGGATTTTTCAATCTGTCTTCTTCATTTTTGGAAAAGACTCCTTCCCTGGCACAAGTTCAGAGGTTCAGCCACCTTACAAAGAAATGAAGATCATAGTTAAAATGTGTATAAGAATTAAAGATTAAAGCTGTCTGAATACTATGACTTTTGTCAATATCAATAGGAAGTTTAGGTTGTCACATTCATTTCATATAAAACTGGTGAGATAACTCAAGCAAAATTGTTGAACTTAGCTAGTTATGGAATTCTACTGAATACATGAACAGAACTAAAAACTGAGAAAACATGGTTTCATGACAGAAAGAAAATCTGTCTTAAAACCCCATCCCCCCCACCCAAAAAAAAGCACAACAACTGACCACTTTTGGTGTAAATCCAATTTAAGTACTGAATTACTTCAATTGCTTTATCACTTATTACGACTATAACAATGAAAACTTTATTGGCATATAACTTTACTATATACAATTTTAATAATAATAAATTTATGGTAAAAAATACAACATATGCATCATGTTATCAGTCATATTTTTAATGCAATATAATAAAAAATACTTACGTTCTTAAATTCTAGATTGTTAAAGGTCCAGTTGGTCTATGGTCTGGCTATATGTTTGTTGAATGAAGCAGAGTTTTGCTGACCTTGGATCCCTGTTTTTTTTTCCGACTGATTTATTGTTGAACTGAAAGATTTAATTATATACTGAACAGCATTAAAGAAAGGTGCTAGTCATTGAAATTTGTCATAAAAGAGTACTACTATGCTATTTAACAAAAACCTAAAACACATCATGATTTAAATGTTCAACGTATCTTATTTTAAAGAACAATTTATGAGGAAATACTTTCTTGCTCATCAATTTATTTTAGCATTATATTATTAACCAGTCAGAGTATTTTACATCTTCTATCAGTACGAATATAATTGTTATAAGAATTGGTTCGAAATATTTTGGGAACAAACCGGTGTTGTAAAAGTTAATATTTCTTTAGAAATAACCGTTGACAAATAAGTTTACTTGTTGTTATCGAAAAACAAGCTTATGAGAAATGTTTTAATTGAATATCTCTTACCAAGTTACATGATATTTTTGTAATATTTTTCTATTTACGCCTCGACATTTTATACTGTTTACGTTCAACCGGAAGTGGGTCCCCTGCGGAATTGTCGTAAGTATACCAATTTTATTACTAAAATCATTGAATAATTATTCAACATTCTTTTTTTCTGTTTTATTAATGTGTTTAAAATCTTTGTTATTTTTATTTAGTGTATGAAATGAACGATCGCCGTATCTAGCACCTGTTGGCGGAAGTTGTCTGATAAAAAAGGCGCCATCAAAGTGAATAATTTAAAAAAACAAAAACTAAATCTGTAAACATCCTGCAATATATTCATCAATCTGAACGTTTACCACGGTAAAGTGTAATTGCTTTATTTCGTTTTTCTATTTTAAGGATCATTTTTGTAATTGTGATTAAACCCTAAATGTTTTGTTTTAAAAGAAGGGAGTGAGCAGTGTTGACAGCTGGAAATCTTGGTCGTCAGAGTTGATTTGTTGCATGCAGTTGACATTTAAATTCATCTTGGCAGATAGTATTATATATATATATATAATCATTAATTTTAATTGTTTTTAAAGAATTAGTTTAAGGCCCAAAAATAGGACGACTCACGGTAACAAAATTCGGATGGATACAGTACTGTGCTCATAAAATGAAATTAATCATTACATGTCTGCTCAACACTGCTTACTAGTTTTTATCCAAGGAATAATAAGCACCATGGTTTGAGAAGGTATAAGATTTTCAGCAATTTGAAAATATGCCACAAGCTGAGGGCGCAGTCAGTCGTTCTAGAGAGGTTAGATCTGGTTGGATACCCAGGGTCACTTGTAAGGATTGAACGCTGGTATTATATATGAGTGCAGCTGTTGAAACTGGTCTAAACCAGTCAAATGTGACACTAGATCTATTGATCGTTTTAAAAAATGTTTTAATTTTTATAAATTTTTATTACAGTCAAAAGACAATTCCTCCTAATCTTCCACCAAAACATCATTTTGAAGTAACTAGAACACAGAAAACAAGAGGTAAGTAACATGTTGAATGCTTTAGAATGGCAAAAAAAGCATTTACATACCTTTTTTTAGAATGTTCAGCATCTGTTGGGTCTTCTTACAAATTTTGCATGAGGGAAACAGTTCCAACAGGAACAGGTGCTGAGGTGCAGGCTCAGTACTCCAACAAGTACAAATAATAATAGAGCAGCAATATGTTCAGGTAAGTTATCTGGAGCTGCTACTGCAACAAATATGCTTCTAATCCTAGAACCAAATGACCCATGGAGCAGGGTTAATTCTGACCCGGAATTTGTACAGACTTCATTGATAAAGGTGCACTAGCTGATGCTCCTCAGTTTATGTCTTTCTTACAAGATTTTTTGAAGTTTTTCATCTATAAGTCTACGTGAAATGAAGTGACCCCTAAGGTGGGGCCAATTCATAATATTAAAAAATTCTTAGGAAAATGAAATCAAAAATAGTCACCAGTGGCACTGTACTGATAATATATTGCTTTAGTACAGTTCATTGAATAAACATATAGTCTAACTAGTTCCTTTATCATAGTTAATGAATGTCACACAATATGAACATTGTATAAATATCTTCGCTAGTATGTCTTATTTCTATTTTGCAGGTCATGCTTTTTCATGCATTGACTTCTCATCTGATGTACATGTAAACTACAAAACGTTAAATATAAACTATGATGAACACTGTAGACTAAAGAAAGAGTCGAAAAAGATGAAAATTAAAACTTGGAAAAATGGTAATGCCTAGCAGGTATCCAAGGCAAAGCAGGCTGCTGAGAACACATTCAGACTAGTGGATCATCAGAAGATGGAAAGAAAGTACCGAGTATTTACAGTAGATTTTTTTTTCAAGGAGAAAGGACTAAATACCTTCTTGATCAGGACACAGAAAAAATGTGCCAAAATCAAAAGCCAGAAAATAAAAAAAGGCTTTTCATTTGAAACAAAAAATAAAGACTAGAAGGAACTTCTTTTAGAACATTAAGGCAAAAGAAAAAGTGATACATATTGTTACAACTGTGTTATTAAAATCGCTAGAATTTAGTTTAGTGTTAGAAGGTCATTATCTTTGGTGCGCAACTTAAAACAAAAAATACTGTGTGGAATCATTATACCCCCTAAACAAAGTTAGCTGGGCATATAGGAGTTGCCCGGTGGTTGGTCAGGCAACTGTTGCAATTTCATTGTCCAGAGTATAACTAATGGTTTGAATTCAATGCATTTTCATACAGTGGTCAAGCACATTCAGTGATAGCTCTAGTTTAAAATATACTATGAATAAAGTCTGAACTGTCTGAATTATGCCTGGATTGTTCCAATTTTAGGAAATTTTCAGCATCTCGGCCATTATTCAGAAAAAAATCTGAATCAAAAGTCTGATTTTTAACTGTGTTGTCAGACATGATTCAGAAATACAATAGAAGGCTGATTTTTTTTCTGAATTTGGAGAACAGACAAAATTCAGCTTTTGCAGTTATAGGATAGCAATATTCTTACACAAACAAACAAAAAATTACATCATCATATTAGGTGGATCTGATTCAAAACGTTTTTTTAAAACTAAATTCAATAATTATTTACTAAACAATTATTTCATTGCCATGAACAAGGTTTTAATTTTGTGAATTTGTAGTTTAGCACCATAACACAAGGTTTCAATGTGTCCTATGAAACATGTGTGACCATGGTAATAACAGGACTATGAAACATGATTAATCCTGGTCTTAAGATCATGGTCAAACCATGCTTGACCATGGTACTAGGGCGGCAATAAACCATGTGGCCTATGAAACATGTTTGACCATGGATAATTTTGATGACCTTGGAACAAGATGAACCATGGTCGCTAGGGCGGCAATAAACCACGGCATGAAACATGGTTGACCATGGATAAAACATGGTCATTTGGTGGTCAACCATGGTCTGAGAAACATGTATAACCTTGTTTAAAACCTGGTCAACCATGTTTTGACTGTGTTCATTTCACTGGGGTTGTCTTTGTTTCCCATTTTTCATTTTTTGCCTTTTTTGAAATGATATTTTTCGGCTTATGAACAAAAACTACAACAAAATCACATCTAAGCATACACATTATATTACCTATTCATCGTTCTCCCCTGACTTATTTTAATGCCCTTTTGGGGAAAAAAAAATGTCACATTTGAAAAATGTAAGTCAATGTAAAAGTTCAGATGCACCTACTGGTATTTTATGGAGATGTGCTCTTGATTTCATGACATAATTTGTGAAGCAATTTATTTAACTGCAAAGAAGCACTCCTTATTTTTATTCCTTCCTAATATAAACGAAGGTAAAAAGTGACTGTTTAAATATCGACAAAACCCCGCCGTTTGCGTCGAAATTGTCTCACTAAGAGGACCTAAAAACTAAGAAATACTACAATTCAGGAAATTGCGTTAAAGTTGACATTCAAGACTGTAATATTGACAAAAATAAATTAAAGTCGAAATAAATTCAAGCAAGATGCTTTTAATGTGTTTCTTTTTACTGTGGTAGAAACACCGTAAGAATCGTCTTGAGCCCCTGTGACTACATTACATAAGAAAATATGAAGGTTATTTAAGTAAGTATGATATTATTGATAGTGTTGATTACCGAATATGCTATTGTTTATATTTTTGACATTTTTACATTTGTTCAAAGTGCTAGCGCTTTGAAGTATTCTCACAGGTTTTATAGAATGGGTAAACAACTACATATGGCCGGCATAATGTATTTTAAGATACACTTCGACAGAAATGCAATACTAATATAATATGTAACATTCTCCTGCAAAATAAAAGGGGAAATATAGGAAGAAACTGCAGACTGTTGCGTAAGACAAATATAGGTTAATTTGAATCACTATTTCAGCACACCTTTTTACAATATCCACAATAGCAAGTTATATCTGTACGCGAATGTTCACTTTTGAAACAAAATACTTGTTTATCCAACAAATTTGTATCAATGGTAGAATTAAAGATTGGTGATTGGTGTCTCGGGACTCATCTTAAGGCTGTTCATCATCATAACGTCTGTCCATCTACCTGTAAAAAAACGAAAGAACACTGGAATTCAGTCGAATAAACAGCTGCAAACAAGGTTTGAAACGGCGTTATGTAGGGAACTATCATCCTAATGATATATTGAATACAGTGTTACATCATTCGACAAAGCTATTCACAAGCTAATTAAGTCTAATTCTAAGGTTTTGTTTTATATAATTTAATATACCTTATGCCAGTACAACAAAAGCAAGCCAATATAATACTATAATTAAATGTCAGTCTCGACAAATCTGGTTTGCTTGCAATAATTTCCTTTTTGGTTTAGTTTTATTACTTGTATTACTCTTAACACTGTTATAAATATATAACTGAATGTAAATTGTCTTTTTAAACACAAGCATAGTAGAGGGCAAAAATGTTTAAAAAATGGGGCTGCTTGTTGCCAAAATCCAGCCTTATAATCGTGCACAGTATTTTTGATTTTCATTTCGACAAAAACATTTTGTTTTTTAAAAGACATGCTGTCTTAAAATTTCAGTAACAGCTGTCTAAAGTGTCAACTTTTACAATCTTGATTCTCAACACAAAAAAAACGGTTTGAAAATTTTAAGAGAGTCTCTGTTATAAATCTTTATTCTTTTTTTCAGATATGCTAATTTTCTACCAACTAAAAGACCCTCGAGCTTTCCTCTGTTATTAGCTAAAAAAGTAGTTTCCACGATGATGAATTAAACAGTACTAAATATTTTTAAATGATCAATATTTTTAGATATATGTTCTTGCTGATTTGACTCTAAGCGCTCTGGTCTCAGTAAGGTCATTGAGCGCCTACTCATTTCGCTCTACCATGCCATTAGCTTTTTATATGTTTTATATGTTTGTGTGCTTTTGAATGCAACATTGCCGAGCTGATGTGTTGGATGAACAACTTGTACTTGTTTGTTCTTATAAGAACCTGTTGAGACAATTATGAGTTGGTGCATCGTAGAACCTGGTTTAAACCCCACAGTGGCAAATGTTTTGCCACTGACCGATCCGAGGAGATAACCCCGCAGGTTTTCATTGTTGTGATTGTTAGTAGTGTCTTTTTATATTTTGTAAAGTGAAACTCTACATATTTGTGTATATCTCTTTGCAGTTATAAAGAATATTATTTCGAATATCAGAATAATTAACGTGAGAAGTGTTAAATATGAGATGAAATCAGACTTTACGAGCAAATACAAGTATTAATGATCCTGGAAAAACACACATAACAATACTAGTTTATCTGATACAGTCTGAAATTTGAATTTTAAATTAAGCAGACGTGTATTGTTTGAATTACAATTTGTTATAATTAGAACAGGCATCTTTAAAGTCTTCACTGACCCGTATCTGCAGTGATTTTTTAGTACCTTTATTTTTTTCAAGCTGGTTTAGAATTCTTTCAGCTCTTCGAAGTTTTAAATGAGTAATTATCAGTCTGAATCAACATCTTTTTTCAAATTACTTTAATTCCGTCTGTCTGACATTTTAAATGTATTTGTTGTTTTTACAGACATTAATGTTAATCAGTTGGAAGAAAAAAAGCATTAAAACCTATTTAAGTATTCCAGACAAAATAAAAAGCACCATCCCATACTGATGGACTAATGGTGTCAATTTCATCTAAAAGATTCCATTATAAAGTGTCACTCCAATCGCAAAAAAACATTGCTTTTTTCAGCCAGATAAGGAAAGCCATAAAAACAAGTATAAAAATCTTATCAGACCTATAATGGTTTTTTATACTTGACACAGTTTTAAAAAAATCCAAATCATGATATTAGAAATTCTCGTAATTATTAAAAAGATAATTTGTTTCTTATGAATTTACTGCAATAAAGTTGTTGTTTTTTGTCTTGAGTATGAAATATCTTCAATCTTCATTCCTCAGTAGCCTTCAAGTGAAGTTTGAAAGTATTTTATCTGTCACTTTCCCTATTTTAATGTAAATTTAGAATCCTTGTAAAAACTGTTCATGGCCGTACTTAGCAAAGTGGTGATACATATGGTTTGCTACAGGTTATGAAAACACAATAATCTTAGATAATATACTTCTGTATGAAATGTCCATTTTATGTCTCACAAAACAGAACCTTACTGTTTTCCTGAAATCACTAAAGGGATTATTGAATCATTTTGGTTGCATTTGCATTTTTTTATGGTAAAGTATTTCATCTAGCCAAATCCCTTATTCGACACTCCGAAATATGTCTTAATATAAAACTTCCCAGTTTTGAACAAACAAGTGCATAAATTTTACAAAAACTGCACTAGACTGTTTTAAAAGAACTTGTTTATTAGCTTCATTGAGTTCTATTGACAACCTCAATGTTAAACAACAGTCTTAAAACATTCTTTTTCTTTTTCTTACTTCAGCAGTCAGAGACGTTGTTTCTCAAAAATATTCTTGAACAATCGTTTCATCATAAAACAACGACCATATTTACATTTCAAAAATAAATTTATCTTTGGCATAAAATGTTAAATTTCTTAAATTGTTTCGTACATTGATTTTTTTTCTCTCGGAATGTTAAAAATGTCAGCGAAAGGGTAAAACTTCTAAAAAAATATCCGTCAAATTTATCCAGGAAGCATGGTCTAATTTGGTTAAAATTTCATTACTAACCTTGAGTGTTAAAAGCAAAAAGGAGACCTCATTTATAACATTATTCAAATTAGAAAAAAACTGAGGTAATGTGAAAGACCATCCTCATTTAGCAACTAAATTGCGGCAGTTTAATGCTTGAGAGGATTGATTACACTAAAAATTAAACACACACTCGAAACCTCTCTCTAAAAGGAAAAAAAAATATAATGTTTTCCTCACAAATTCATTTAGAAAGGCAAACTTTACAGAAAATACACTCGTAACAACAGACCATGTTATAATAAAGTTAATGCGTGTTTTATTGTATGTGGAACAATCTTTCAGGATATGCACAGTCTTTTAATTATGAATTTAAACTGATATTGCAGACTTCATGTTTTTTTGGGTTTACCATCACATTACAGTGAACACATTTCACAGAAAGAAATCTAGATATCTCATATAATACTATATTTTCTATATATGTGTACAAAAATGGTAAAAAATGAGAAACATAAGTGTCGGAATGAAAACATTTTGATTTTATTTTAATCTTAAGATTCTCAATAGATATAGAGCAATATCATTCAACAATATCAAAATTCCTTCTCCTCTCCTACCTTACTCTTTACTTGAACATAGACCCATTCAAGGTCAAAATACGTTCAAAAATGCGAGTTTAAAATTCCTACTATATGTTAACAGCTAAGATATTAATTAAAATAAGAAAACATGTGTCATCTTTATAACAAACTTGCTTTTACCCTGCTGAATTACTAAAATGAGCCTGTCAATCATTCAATTAGAAGACCAAACGAGTTGTATTTATTATAATCTGACATTTTATGATAATGCACAGATTGTCTGTTTAACTGGGTCCAGAGTGTGTTTTTTGAATAATTTTTGAAAACTGTTTCTTGGACAATTTATACTGCTGAAAATATCTGGTATCTATTATCATTATGATAATAAATATTGTTATTTTTATTTTTTGATCTAAAGGCGATGGACATAAAGAAAAAGAGAATTAGACTCTTAACCGAGTTCAAGGGATCAATCTTGACAAAAAATGACACTTACATCCCACTCAATCTTCTCTGTAAATAAAACATATAAGAAACAGAATTATTGCTACGCCACTTTATTTTCTTAATGCCCGGCAATTTAGCAATAACATGACCGGATGCACAAATTAAATCGGATAAAAACTGGTCATGGTAAAGCTGTTTTTGTCTGCCAGAGACAAGAATGTCAAACACTGTAACAGTTTTGGACAGCAAGTACCAATAAACTGATAAAATGACATTAAAGCAGGCGAAACTTACGTAGACAAGTGAAAGATTTTGCTTTACAGTTGCAAAACTGAAATAGTTTATGCAAATGCTTTTTGTCTATTAACGTAACTGGCTCTTTGTTTGCAAATGTATTTTTTTAACTTGTGAAGTTTTAAAATTGCCTCTGGGTCATTTTGGCTTCCGGGGCTCAGTTTTTTGTATTGACCTATAAAAAAACTTCTTTGATGGGTAGCATTATCTAGCAGTCCTCATCAATTTTATTCAGATTATGTCCATTAGATCACTATTGCCCTCCCTCTCCCCCCCCCCCACACACACACATGCACACACAATGCACTTGTCTTTCATAGCAGTTCTACTCAGATGAGCCTTTTAGGACTAATATGGCCCTTTTGTTCAGGTACTGGTTAGTGTGGACATTTTAAGCACTTCAACGATTTGCAAATGTCAAACAAACACATTCTTATTTCCAAATGATACTCATCAATATACTGGCATCACGGGACTGATTTAAGTAGGTTCAAGAGGGCAATGCTTTCAATCTCCTGCCAGTAAATCACTTCCTCTCAATACAATATCATGGAGATCTTCAACTCATGCTAGTTAACAGCTACAGGAGATATTGTGTGTGATGAACAGGCCATCAATATAGGGCTGGTCTCTGCAGATAACAATTTCCATTTAAGACACAAGGCTTACATTTTTCCCCAGAAAGCAGATATTAATGTGCGGACTACTCAATAAACGTAAACAAAGAGACATAAACTTCAACTTTCATCTGTATTCATTTGGGTATGAATTGATATGTGTCAATTAAAAGTGAGTAACCCTTTTTTTCTACCTATTATTTATCGCTCTCATTCGTCTTAGAAAGGAAAAAGCCTATAACGAAATAGCAGAATTTTATTTGAGCATCTGTTTTACGGCATATTATCCGTATTGTTCTGCCATTGTGCAACAAACCTTTCGGAATATTCATAGTCAGTATATGCTCCTCGCAGTAAATTATGAAGATAAAAATAATTGAACAAGAATAACTCGCACAACTCAATTTTCTGAATAGAAGTCATCCAAGAACGCCAGAAAACCTGTGTATTGACGGTGGCAAAAACTTTACTGACAAGTTTATACGGACTTTATACTATATCAAATGTACACTTGTGAAAATCATCGTAGTCGTAACCAACCGGAAAATATAAAGAAGTGTAGTACTTGAGAGCCATTCAATGACAGCTGTACATGATTCAATTTGCATCTACTATTTTTCCCTGATATCAGTTCTTATTCACATACTAGTACTTAGTACTTCATTTGATTTATTCTTTTTCTATATCGATCCTTTATTATTAACAAAGATGAAACACGTAGTCGCATTATTTGTCGATCAGAAACAAATGGTAAATAATACCCATACTTCAACTTACATAATACAGATGACAAATCTTATACTCATGGAATTGTAAATAAATTCAGAGGTCTAATTGTACATACGATAATTATATAAAAATATACGTTTTGCAGGTAAGATATTTGCAACAGTCTACATGATCGTGATCATGATTTTATCTGAAAGTCAATACGACTTCAATTGAGTACCTAAACTGATAAATCGATGTCTTTAAATAAAATGTCGTTAGAATTATAATTGTGTACGATTTCGAGTTCCTGGTCACCAGTACTGAATACACAATAGTATACATAATAGAATGATATTAAAATAATCTAATCTCACGTATTGAAAACAGAGAATTGGGCCTATCTGGTAATATGAATAAAGTTTTTTCTTATTTTTTGTTCGATGTTTTCTGAGTTATAGACGTCATACATCCCTAAGAGTCCGTTACTTTGTGAAAATAAACAACTCAGCTAGAATTTGTCTCCCCCTAGTGAGCCAGTTGCTCTTTTTTGTTGTTGTTGGATTTAGTAGTAACCCAAAGCTGGAAAGTTATTTAAAAGGAACCCGTTAACAGGAACGACACTTCCACCTAAGTGATGCATTATTTTTCCTTGACCTAATTATTTTTGTCCTTTAATATCTATCCATTAGTGCCAGACGAACTGTTTCCTGTGTGAGGAAAATGATGTAATACATCTGAATAAGTATCTACCATCATTTATAATTAGTGCTTTGAACAGAAAAGAAAATTATTCTTTACTTAAAGCTTTAGCTTAATTTTCTACTTGATGTTTTGAGATTTATATAATGACCATCTTTACAGCTTTTCCTGACAGAGTCAGATGTAAAGAAAACTATAAAATTAACATTTTAGTGTACTTATACCAGTGTTTCATTCCATCACTGGAATAAGGCAATTTTGTATAATGAACGTAATGGATGTTCTATTGAAGAATAATGCTTCGTGATCACTATACAAGGAAAATGTAAATGCAAAAAGGTCGTATTCTTTGCCTAATCCATTCTTTTAACAGTATTTCATGGTGTGTATTAATTTACAAAAAAGAATCATGAACTAAAACAGAAGCACTGGGTGTTTGTCTTATAGATGCGACCATCATCAAAATGAATATACTTGTATAAAAACTATCAAGGCATGGATCTCTTTCAAGTAATATATTCAATGTAGAGTACCTTTATCTCAACAGTCTAAATGAAGGTCCTTATATTTTGTTCACACACGACGATGGACAAAAGACTTGCACTTGTTTGGAAACAAACAAAATCAACTTAGCTATTTATGCCTTTTTAGAACGATAATTTTATATTGCCAAAGGTTCATGCAAAAACCAAGTAATAAATAATATATATTATAAATTACTCCCCTCTACTACATTAACCAAGATCAAACACTACCAAAGCACCTATTTTATTCTTACTTAATATAGGAGACTAAGAGAAGACTCTTTGAAATGCGTTCAAAATTCTAAGTATCACTTTGCTTCCAGCTTTGTTACGGAAAATACCTGTGATGACAATCAAAGTTAGGATGGCTCTATATTATTTTTCAATAAAGAAAATGATAAAACTTGGTATCTTCCACAAATACAGAATGAAAGTAAGCTACCCAAAATCTTACGAAGCACAGAGGTGACATGAATTTTAATATCTTGTTACTAGAAATAAAGTCTGCCTTGAAAAAACCGTTATGCATCTTTTGTGCTTACGTAAAGTCCTGAGTCAGACTTAACAGATTTAAACACTCTTTTAAGAGGCGAAAGATTAAACTTCAAAAGTAGCAGTAAAACCGAAATAAACAGGATTGATAAATATTGCAATGTACTATTTCCTTTTTTATTTTTCATTGCTAAACATCTTAGTTAAAAAATCTGCAAGCTTAATGAGTGACGTTATTAATAAATGCTAATATGTTCGAAGTAATTTGCAAATTTATATACGCCGTTACACATTAATTCAGTCGCCGCTACTTTGATGCATTTGATGGTTTACGTATATTTATGTGTCACATGTATTTGGTAACAAAAGTAACACCAAATAAAACCATTATTCTACAGAAATTACTTAGCAACCATTTTCTCCTCTGAGATTTGTAAATATTGAATAATTATTCACCTAAACAATATTTTTTGCAGCAGTTTTTATTTTTTGTTAATTTTTTAGATTGCCATGAACGTGAATCAACAGATGAAAATTTATTCATGGTTTAATTGATAATATCATAGTTATAAGACCAGTCTCTCGGTAATTGATTATGCAAATGCAAGAATTATTTCGAAGGTCTGATATTTGCTTTTAATGTTAGTCTCCAACTCTCTAGAACAAAGCTTTGGACTTTTTCTATATTTAGGTATTTAGACAATAAAATAAAACTCAGTGAAATTACGTGGAAGTCACATATATATGTCAAAATAGATAGAAAAACTAGCCAAAATGCTCACAGCAAAATTGATTGAAATCATATTTCTGTCGCGGATTATGACATAACTTTGACAGGAAATTTGAATAGATAAGAATTATTATTCTTTTTTAATGATTTAAAACGATTTCTTCTAGATGTTGTTGTATTATAATTAAACAAAATGCATGATTCTTTATATTAAGAAGACTCATTTTTGTTCCTAACAATTCTCCGAGATTTTCAAAAGCTTTCAGAATATGAAATCAGAAAAATATCAATGTGATTGATGCCTAAATATTCCATTCAATTATGAGAAAAAATTCTGCAGTTGTAACACAGATTGGCACACCGGGATCTCCAAACATTGCTATTTCAGAAAATAGAGGTAAAATAGCACGATTGTAAAGATTCAGAATTTAATTTTCTTGAAGTGCAGACAACAGCACATGTATGTTCCAGTGCATTCTTCCAAGCATGATTAACCTAAGTGTTGCATTACTCTGTGCTGTATATCTTAATTATTATTTGATTTACTTTGTTATTAATTGAATTACTTTGTTATTAATTGACATACTTTGTTATTAATTGACTTACTTGCATATCGAAATGAGTTACAAGGTCGTCGACCATATCATTTTAGTTAAGTTATCATTTTGCGTAGACTTATTTCTTGAACACGTAGTTTCAGTTCATCTATCTATCATTCTCTGTATTCGCAGTGTAACTTAGAAAAGCAAGAGGACTTCCTAGTTCTGCAACATGGAGTTTTAGTAGTTGTATAGTCGTATTGCAAATAAAGTACTCCCTTGATTTATCGGCAGAAAATACCCCTTCATAAAACAAGATTTTCACTGAAAAATTGGTCAGTATGTATTATTTGCTTTTAATAAAACTGACTGATAAATGGTTATGAAAGGAATGGTGACAGAAAGAAGCTATGAATTCTCAAGTGCTCAATTATGCGTTTAAGATGCGTGGTAACATTAATTTTGCGGACAGACTTTTTGATAAACATTTTATACACTCTCAGAATACAACAAAGTATTGACAAAACAAATAGAAACAGTCTTTCATACATCATAAATATTTTTTTCTAAATCATTTAAATATTTAACCGGCCGTCACGAAAATGTTAATGGTGGCCTATCTACACCTGTTACTTTACATCAGATATTACAGTCCACACAACTTATATAAGGTACCATATTTCTTATTTTCATTTTTTTAAACGTATTATACTGTATAAAGAAAATTAATCTAAGATTTTCTCACTGCGTTGTTTACAGTCGGCTAAAAGTACAACTGGTATTGCGTTGTTTACAGTCGGCTAAAAGTACAACTACGCGGTTAATACACTATGTGGTTTTAATTAATGTAAGACTGATCCTTTTATATATAAATCATTTGATATTGGCCTTAAACAATATTGCACAAATATCGGACGTCATTAATAAAAATGGGTTAGAAAATAAAATTCCATCAAATAAAATCTTACTTACAAAGATTTAACGTCAATCACCACCCTTGGTGTATCAGGTATTTTCAACTCTAACGAAAAGCACTCACGAATTACATCTGTAGTTTGTCATATATTAAACTATTCCGATGATAAAAGTCAACTAATAAAGTAAAAAAGTCTTAAATATTCTCAGTAGCAAAGGAGTGATTAAAGTTGGGAAAAGGGTTACGTCTACTCTAAGGTAGTTTTTTTTTGGCTTTTTAATTATGATTATATCATACCGAATCATATTTAGCTTGTTCTTCGTCCTTCCATTTCGGATGCTTTTATTTGTTTTAAGAAGGATATGCAGTATATTGAATTTGTCAACTTGAATGTCCTATATGTCTTTACTAGTGAAATAAGTAACTAGAAATTCCAGCGTGATGTTGTATTAAAGACGGTGAGAATTACTTTGGTGATGTATGTACGTTTTCATGTAATAAGGGATAGCAGAATACGCGATCTGACTTTTTTTTATATACTTAAAATACTAACAATTGATTAAGTAAATGTTTTACACTTATTTGTTCAGGCAAATCTGAATTTTAAGCATCCTTCAGCAGTAAGTCGTTTAATATTGGTTGCCATCAGTTCTAAAAAATACTACTTGAGGATCTGTTGGCCGCTTAAATCTGAAACAAAGATACAGTACTTACATGATAAAAAGACGTACCCTTGTCTTAGATTTGATTTTTAGTGTACATTCGATATGAAATTATTTCTTCATTTATCTATCTAAAAGGGTTAGTAATTCGATTTAATCAAATGAATCACTTTACATGTAATTCAATAATAATGGTTCATATCTAAATGACACAACCTTTGTTCCCAATCTTGCTAATTACAGACCTATCTGAATATTATCATCTCTCGCACAAAAAATAATTGAATTTGTTGTCATGAAGCTTATATGAGATGGACGATTTATGAGAAAATGTACTTTTATAGGACGTTAATTGACTAATTTCGTTTGGGAGGGATATTTTCTGGTATCAAATGGGATCAGCAGGCACTTCAAAGGAGTGAGTCGCAGCTATCAAAGGAGGAGCTGTGGTCGAGAGTAAGTGCGCCGTCTCCCGATCCGGAGGTCGATGGTTCGAATCCCATCAGGGTAAGATTCAATGGTGACATTCCGCATTCCTCACTTTTTGCGCGAGTACCGGTTTGAACCCAGGAAACAGTCATTGAGAGGGATTAATATAAGTTGTAAGAACTTGCTTCCCAGTCGATGTAAAATAAATAAGTTTAAGCTAAAACTAACTATCAAAGGACTGAAGAAACTAACTATCTATTACTATAGATATCTATCTCTTTGAGGTAAGACCTACATCATGATTCTGAGCAGTAACTAGGGTTTAAAGTTATCTTAAGAATATTTAACTTAGGTAGTAGTCAAGATTTTCTACTTCCCCTGAAACGCCAAAAGTGGTACATGCTTATAATATGGAACATATTCCTAACAAACAAGATGTTTAGAATAGAGTTCAGTTCTTTTTTTTTAATCCGTTTCTTAAGAGCAGAAAATACCCGTTCTCTGCAAGCGAAATTTATACAGGAAATGATACTTGACTAAAGTATGTTTAAAGTATTCTGAAGGAAACTTTCGTAACACAGTAAGTGATATCTGCACACGATCTAGCATGCAATATGTCGTTTGTTCTTTATGAGTTCATGCAAGTGTAGTTAATCTGTTATTGAAAAAATGCCATATTGTTCAGTTAATAACCTAAGGTAACAAGGCCGTGCTATATGTTAATATAAAACAATTAGCACGATTTTTGTTTATATGAATCTGAAAGGTTTTATACATGGTTCCTATATAACTTCATTTACCTTACAAATTAACTCGTATGTTGTCTACCGATTAATTGTCTGCTGAAAGGCATTTAAAATTAACCACACCACTAACATTTCTAAAATTAACTACTCATTAAAAAAAGTTGCGTCATTAATGTTACCTCAAGGGAACTATTTGAAGAACTTTTATGTTTAATATATCACTTTGGGCAAAGAAGCGCCCAGTTATCATATTTAGGTCAAAAATCCATCAACAAGCTTTTTCTCTTCTTTTCTTCAAAAGAAAGTGTTTGATAATCATTCCATTATTAGATAAGTACATCTGCTAAAAGAATCGTCGAAAAATATAACATAGTTACATAATTTTAATAATAAAAAAATGACCATCTGCTTGCATTTAATAACTATCGTTACAATAACATGTTCACGGGCACATGTCAGTAACCGTACTTCGGACGTCGTAAACAGAAATAAAATCACAGCCCTGTGAAAACACATTCACAATATATTCAGATGTAATTCATTGATTGCAATCTTGATGATATAGATGTCTGCATATGATATGATGTTATTTGATACAATAATGCGTCAACGTCTCCCGATGTAATTTCATAGTATATAGATTTCCAGAAACCATTCATTTCAGTCCAGTGGCAAGCAGTATGTTTTTCGATACAAATGATTTGTTTATATCACTTTTTGTTCCAAGACTGCCTGGATGTAATGCAGTGCCACCTTTTTCCAAATTTATTTCAGTCCGGGTATAAAATATATAAAAATGATTTATTTGTTTGTACAATTTATCTAAATAATGTCTGGGTATAATGCAATGACACTATTTTTACGAACGCAAAATAGTGTTTTGACTGCAGATTTTGAAAGGGGATTAGTGGATTAGGAATGCCCATATGTAAAACGATATATTGAAGAAAATTAAACAGGCTTAAAAAATAAGACTTAGCTATTAATTAAAGGTTTTAGAGTTATATGTTGAGTCGTGGTTGTTCACTGCTAGGAACTGTGTATTGTATTTTATCTGAACGGAATGTCCTACCTTACGTTCTAAATACTAAGGACCCGTCTTTTTCTGACAATAAAAAGGAATTAATTCTCTATAAGACTGGTGCAATAGGATTGATAGGTTACGAAGTACATTCTTTTTACTCTGAAATTTTAAGTCACTTAATTAGAAATAGATCTGATAACCAAGGTATTTCGTACAATGATTTCACGTGATAGTTTGAAAGTTAAATACGGTACACAGATCGTCATCGGAAATTATTTTGAGACAGGTATAAATGATATGATAATGAAATATATAAAATTGTATAAACAAGAGGTCAATGGCATTATCAGATATTCTAAGACAACATAATTAGATATTTGTTATTTCAAAACTGATATGAATATATTTGAAGACAAATTCATAAAGAGTACTCTAGTTGTAACTGTAAAGTACTGTCTCAGATTTTGTTACAGAAACACATCATAATATAAAGTTTTGCACACTTTTATCGGTAAAGACTTTTCCCCGTTGGTCACAGAGAAGATGTTTTGTTTATATAATTAATTTTAAGACGTGGTAGTGACAAAGCGCTGTAGCTCAGTGATGGAAGTTAACGTCCTTACTTTTACTGACCGGAAGGGTGTGGATTCGAATACTGTTGTGGTCAAAGGGACATTGAATATTAAAAAAAAATAACCTGTACTTGTCTTCTTTAAAAGAAAACGAGGTCAGTCTTTTTAACTTGAAATATATTTATTTACAAAATAGTTTTACATTCATTGAGTAATTAAATACGTAAAATATTTTAAGGAGGACCAGTCATAGGTTAAATTTATACGATAATGGCGTTAAATTCTAATAAAAAACACACTAAAACACTTTAATTCGATGATGCGGGAGGCGAAAAATTCACTCAAAGACTTTATACCTTTATTCATTAAATAATTAGCCATTTATTGCCATTAATATTGTTTTAATCAGTATTCGAGTAATGACTCGTGCGTCCAAGTAACTAGAACTGGAATAACACTGGGACTTTGTTTGTTTATGTTTTTACCTTACTTACGATTAAGAAGAATTGTATGACTAGATTTCAGAAGATTGATATTTTTTAAAGTGCTACGATGGCCCTGCATTGCCCTTAACGATATATCTGGATTTATTATCAAAATAGAAGAAAATTCTCAAAACATTCTGACAATTTTATAGACTTTGTCTACATACGTCTTTGTAAAACATCTGGCCCTCGGGGTGGTGCCAAAACTAGCCCAAGGACTAAAATTTGAACATTCCTGATAGAGATCTACTAGACAGAGAATTCTTCAACATTTCAGAACATGGTCTCCAAATTGTAGAATAAAAAAAAGATTTAAAGATATTACAACATATACAAAACACGTGGCCTCAAATCATGACTACAGGGTAAGATTTATACATTCTTGGTAAACGTCACTCTATAAAAGTTTATTTAAAAACATCTGAATCGTTGAGAACCAGAAATGACTCCAAGGGTAGAGTTAGAATATCTTGATAGAGGCCCACCAGACACTGCTGTGTGCAAATTGTTAAGGCCCTGTGATTTAAGACAAGACGATTTAAAAGAATTTCCTATATATGTATAAGTAAATCATTTTATCCCTAGTGCGGGGTAAGACATGACCCCAGTGACATGATTTATATTGTCTTGATAGAGATCTACTTGGCAATAACACATACCAAATTTCAGAACTCTTGACCTGGTTGTTCAGACAAAAAAAATATTTTTTGCTATGCAGCTACTATATTTCTACATGAAATTCTATTCTTTGGATAAGTTTGGTACAAAGGTTATGCAAGAAAAATCTCTTCCAAGTTTGTTCAGTTTTGACCGTGTGGTTTAGTAAAGCAAAGTGGACAAAGCACGACGGTCACATGGCGATCAAAGGAGCTTACTATGAGCATGTAGTGCTCAGGTTTCTTTTTGATTTATCGTTACTTGTAAAATTATTATAGTTTGATAAGATAAAATAACTGTATATAGAAACTTATGCAGCGCTTTTATCTTCATATGTTTTTATTATAAACTAAGAGACTTTCTGGACGTAATACTTTAACCGTCATGGTCTGTATAAACAGTATTAGTTTCAACTGATTTAATTTCGACCAATTCTTGCAATGCCGAGTTAAGCAGCTTGGTGTCTGCTTTCTTAGTACGAACCAGAACTTCAAACGTAGAGTCATTGTCAATATTGCATTCGTTCTGGCTCTAGTAACTAGAAGTCGGCACATCGTCTGAAATAAGAATATAACTTAAAGCTTGATTTAAAAAAAAGGGTGTTTTAAGAAATTGTACCATTTGAAACTTAGTTTATTATAATGACTGCTCTCATAAAATATTTTTCAGTGCTCTTATACTACTAAGTATAGAGATCTCTAAACATATAAGGTGAAACATTTTGAATAGAGCGAATATCAACATAACCGGACATAGTACTTGCAAATGTATGAATGTTCATAGATATAAAATTTGGAATTATTTACTAAGCCTTGTAGTTCCAATATTTACATCAAAATATTTATATGTATACTACATAAATGTATTGTTGTTATTCTATAATAAATTGTTTACATTTTCATATTTGAAATGTATTATATTTTTGTTGTTGTAGAGAAACGTGTTCTCATTTCGATAATCAAAGTATTGTTTGACTTGTACGTATTCCACAGTATTAAAGCTATTTATCAGATACATGTCTACATTTTGACTGAAACTAATGATTATTTAATCAGTTTGTTCAGTAGCGAATGTTCATTTTCCTCTCAGTTCAACAAATGAATGTTGGTTTCTGTGCGGAACAAACAGTATAATCATTAATCATGGTACTCGGATAAATAGCAAGTTATATAATCAGGTGTGCTTTTTACAGAAAGCTGACTCAAACAAATTTGGGGATATTTTCATGGAAAACACGACCGCTACGTGATCTTGGCAAATGTTGTGTAAACGCATTAAAGAGAAAATTATGAAGTGGCAACAGATTTACAGTTTGCGAAAAGAAAGAGATGAAACAATCTCTTTGATTAACATGAAACAAATGACAGTGAAATATCTCGACACTGAAAATAGTTCAGTATAATATAGAAAATGCCCGCTAAAAAGACCATGAAAAACTAGTCCTGTTAGTAAATCGGTCTTAAGGCAGGTCTCAATTTTTGTTGATTTTAAACGTTAAATATTTCAAATGGCAAATTTGGCATTTATTTGGTCTTATTTTTTGTATTTCCGAATTAATCTGATAATGAAAATGACTTCATACTTTGATTTTTAAAAAAGAAGGAATTGTGTCAAAACATTTATTGTGCATTTCAGTGGAGAGTCATTTATTGATAACTGAATCATTTGGGTTCTGACTTACTGCATGACAATAGGTACTTATGTCATTAAAAGTCTATTCATAACCATTTAATCTACAGGTTTTACAATTTCGTTTAAACGATAAACTTCTCAACGGAAGAGACATCCCATTTAGAGAGCAAACGAGGTCAGAGCTTGAATCGACGAGAAAAGTATTTCCTTATACATTAAAACCCTTTTTCTTTGGTCGAAAGATCGATCTACACAAACTCGAGATTTTCATTTTTCTCATGATTTCTTTGGTATTACATGTAGCTACCTCAAAATTGGTTCCCTGACTAAAATTGTGAACTTCCAACCAATGAAGGTGCCTTGGGGGTTAGGACCGGAAATTCGATGAGTTATTACGGCTACAAACCAAATTAAATAATATATTTGGAACATTCATCGAAAGAACTATTTGAAAATGTATCTCTCTTGAGAAAACCCAAGAAACTTTTTAATAAAGGGTTGTTTGCGTTAATTGAACAAGGTACGCTCAACTTACTAGTTTGCTTGAACCCTGTAGTTTAGACATGCGTATTAAAAACCAGTTTTGTCATTATTGAAAATGCCCTTTTGCACATACGGTACCATGGTATTCGACCCACGTATGACATTTCGATCACAAATTCGAAATCTTGTTCACCGTAACATTTTACCAGCCATATGTCACACCATCTAAATTCTATTTAATTGTAACAACTTTCCCAAGCAAAACCAGAAAGCTCATCTGAAATATTGTTTGTCTCTTGCAAAGCTTTTAACGGTAATGAAAGCTTATTTGCTGAACAAGTTTTCCTGAAATATTTCCACTTTAAGTGAACTCTTGCATTCACTGAGTATTTGGAACAGAAGACTGTGAAACTGTTTGAATTTCCAGTTAGAATTGAGTTTTAAAATATCTTCAAGTTTCAAGGCATAAATCTTCACCATTTATTTCTTTTATAAAAATTTTTAATATTTCTGAGGAATGATTTGTGATTAAATTTATTCCAAAAAAATCAAACCTTGTGCTATGAATTTCCAAAAGAAATATTTTAAAAGTTCTAAAAATACTTCATAGAGCAATTCTGAAATATTGTAGAGCGAAATAAGTGGTGTACGAGTAGAGGAAAAAGAGGACATTAACCATATTGGTTGAATTTTCCTCACTGGTGCCCTTGTTCTCAAGTTATTGATCGGAAACCACTGGGCCTACCTTCGGACAGACAGATATGCCCAACCTTTCTCGAAATGGAGCCAAACAAAGACTATAAAACAATGCCGTGTTATAAAATGCACTTTTTCATTTCCAAGGTTCCTTTTTTATAGCGAAACATTTTTTTAAAAAGGTATTCATTATACTGATTTGACAGGATATTTCTCTTCTTAGGCAGTCAATTGTGTATATTTTTTATTGGATACAAATAACGTTCTTTCCTTGAATGTCATTATATTTTTATTAGTTTTTTTTTCAGATATAGTTCATTTATTACAATCTGGATTATATGTATGTCTGCATATGATATGGCGCTATGTGATATAATTATGCGTCAATGTCTCCAGACTTACGTTTATTATATATAAATTTATAGAAACGAGATTTACTGCAGTCCAGGAACAAGCCAAATAATCTTTTTAGAAACGATTTATATGTTTGTTAAAACATTACCATTGATATAAGACATTGACACCTTTTCCATTTTTTTCCAGTCCGGGTATATAAAACATAATCTTTTCAATAATAATCTTTATAAAAGATAATCTGTTTGTTTGTATTTCAATTACCATTTATTCAAACACTGCCAAAGACACTTTTTTCCAAATTAAAAAAAATACTTCTGTGTTTTGATTTCAAATTTTGGAAGAGGTTTAATGGACCAAGAATGCCCTTGTTATATGATATGTTTAAGAGAATTAAGGAGACTTAGGAAAATAAGGCTGATTAATGAAAGAAATGTTTGAGAATAATATGGTGAGTTGAAGTGGTTGACTGCTAGGAATTGTGTATCGTATATTCATCTGACTGGAATGTTCTACCTTTCGAATTAAATACGAAGAAACGTGGTCTTTAAAATAGCAATTAATCCTCTATCACGTTTGTACAAAAGGATTGATTGGTTACGAAGTACATTATTTTATACTTTGAACTTTGAAGCCATTAAACTAGATATAGACCCGACTGATACTAAAGGTAGTGCGTACAATGATTTCATGTGATAATACTAATGTGAAAATTAAATACAGTACACAGATCGTCATCTGAAGTTATTTTGAGACTGCTATAAATGATGTGATGTTGATTTATAAGACGTAATATAATCTTAACTGATGAAACAAGTGTTTTTCTTTTAACTGTCAATTTGTCAATTTCTTATCTCGAAGCATAGGTATTTCAAAGATGACACATATATATATATATATATATATATATATATATATATATATATATATATATATATATATATGTATGTATATATATATTACGATAGGCCCTGTCATAGATTAAATCTATGAGACTGGCGTTAAACCCCAATACAGAACAAAGTAAACAGTCAGAACAGAACTAAAATTCGATGATGCAAAGGGGCTAGCAACTCACTCAAAGACTTTGTTACTTCATTCATCATTAGCAAATAAATTGCCGTTTCTTACTTTTATATTGTTTCATTCAGTATTTGAGTAATGACTCATTCGTCCGTAAAGCTAGAACTGTAATTACACTGAAATTTACATTCTGCATGCCACAGTTCCAAAGTTTCTTACAATTTTTATAGACTTTGTCTACATACATCTTTGGAAAACATCTGACACCTGGCTATAAGCCAGAAGTTAACCCGAGGGGCAAAATTGGAACAAAACATGGTAGAAGTCTACTGGGCAATGATTCATACAAATTTCAGGATTCTGGGCTTTGTTGATTATTCTTTATTGGTATATGTGAATAATTTTACCCCTCGGGTGGGGCAAAAAGTGATTCCAGTGATAAATTTGAATAAAATTGATAATGGTTAACAAAGCAATGGTACACACCAAATTTTAGAGCTCTTGGCTTGGTGGTTTAGACAAGAAAAGAAACGTGCATGAAAATCCCTGCCAAGTTTGATCAAATATCTCCGAGTGGTTAAGGGTGATATGTTGTTTAATGCAAAAGCTGACATAGGGCGATTATTGAAGCTACCATGCGCATGAAGTGTTCATGAAAGCGAAAATCAGATAAGGTTTGATTATTTTCACAGATCAGATTATCATAGTTAGAAACAAACCTTAACTATATTTAGAAACTTATGCAACGTTTTTCTATTTTCAGATGTGTTCATTACTTATTGGGTTATTTTTAGGACTAAAAACTTTAACCGTCTTTGTCCGCAAAAACATGTTTAACTTCAACTGATTTAATTGATATCGGCCAGGAAACAAATTTTTGCAACGCATAATTATGCAGCGTGTTTTTTTCTTCCTTAGTAGAAACCAGTACTTCTAATGTTGGAGTCTGGTGTGACGAGTAAACGTAGAGTCCTTGTCAATTTTTTACTCATTCTAGCTCTAGAAACTAGAAGTTTGCATAGCATCTGAAATAAGAAGGGAAGTTAGATAAAACGAAAATGGCACTTTAAGAAAATATTTCACTTAAATTTAATTCAGCTTACATATAGTATGACGACTGATCATACAGAATTTTTCAGAGCATGTATTTTGTTCTTAAAGATTTCTTATCATATATAGAACGTGCTGTAGCATTTGTTATAGAGCGAACATTAATATAACCGGACGTATTAGTTTCAAATGTATGAATGTAGAAATGTCTATTTAATCAATTCGTTCAGTAATGATTGTTTACTTTATATTCAGTTCAACAAACTGTCCCGAACAGTGGTATTATCATTAATCAAAGAACTTGGATAAATAGTCTTAATAACATAGTCTAGGATATTGTTGTTGTTGTTTTTTTTTCAGAAAAAAAACTGACCCAAATTAGGGAATATTGTAACAGAATACTTCAGCAGTAAGTGACATTACGATATGTTGTATTTCCATTTTGCAACCAGCCAGGACTCTCGAGATAATTATGAGATGGCGACAGGCTGACAGGTGGAAAACAAAAAAAAAACGGTGAAATAATGACTTTGATTAATCTGAAACAAATGACACCGAAACAGCTCTACACTGAACATATTTCAGTATTATACAGTAATGGCACAAATACATTGTGTATTTGGGTGACAAATTGCACGAGCAATTTAATATCATTATATATATTCAAATAACTATGTTTGTTCAGTATATACACAATAATTTATTCTTGTCAGGATGGTGGCAGTATAGCAGGAGCCAGACAGACTGCAGAAAACCAAATCTAAACCTTGTTGGTACCTTAATTCAGGTTTTCATTTCACATGTATGATAAAGGTAATAAATAGTTCTGCCAGGTTTTAGCAAATTCAGATAAAGGTACGTAATAAAATGAAAAAATGGCAAAATTGTTTTGAGATAAAAGAAATCCTATGCATGATGAATGTAACATCACGCAAGTATGTAACATTTTATTACAATGTTTGAATAAAACTTTTTCTCATTGATAAAGTCATTCTTGCTACTTTGTTGAAAACAAGCTAGAGTAAGAAAGCTGTACTGACAATAAACTATTACATGCTTGATCCTTGAACAATACCGACCTTAAAATAGTGCTGTATATGAATGATGACTATTAACTATACATGCTTGATTCTTGAAAATTTTTATTAACCAAACAAGTTTTCCTGGAAAAAAATCACTTTTAATAAATGAATTGTTGCATTTATTGAGTATTTCACACAGGCTTTCAACGACTTTAATTTTTTTAATAAATCATTAGAAATTACTTACTTCAAATTTTTCTAACTATAAGCAAAATTAATTTAAAAGAAAAAACAGCAAAATCGACCCAACAACGATAAAAATATATATCTCACGTGATCGCTTTGCTTAGAAGAATGTAAAGTTCGAGTTTCTCTAACTGAATCCCATTTTAACATTTGTCAATAAATGGTTACCAAGGCTAGCAGAAGTAAATAAATCTCGGTTTATTATTAAATGTGTGTGGCTCATGACAGAAAAATCAGATAGAATTTAATATATCTTCCCTATTTTTCTTAGATGAACAATTACTTACCACTCGAGTCCACTGGTGTAAGAGTTCTGGTGTTAAAAGATAGTAAGATACTATTTATTAAATAAAGTCTGAGAAATTACACTTTTCTTAAGAATTCATTCTCTCTCTCTCTCTCTCTCTCTTTCTGTGTGTGTGTGCGTGTGTGTGTGTGTTTAATAAAATAAGGAATATTACATATCTAAATCATCTCCTAACTTAAGATATATTTTATATATATGCTTTTTGCTAAATATCTTTTCATCGTTGCTTAAATCTGTAAAAAAGAACAAAAGTAAAATGTTGTATGCAGGTTATTTTGATAAAATGTATCCAAGACCTGTTGAGATTACACAGCTTTAAAATTAAATTTTAAAACTTATTGTTTTACAGACTTTGTACAAGAAATAACGATAAAATGCAACTCAGAGAGAATAAAACTTTCTAAGAATCAGATATCAGCTACGTCGTTAGCTCACGGATCTTGGTCGATGAAATACAAAAGGCTAGTAGAGTTCAATTTCATTTTAACAAACCAAATCAAATCTAGCAGCGCTAATAAATTTCATTTTCTCCTGCTTTCAAAAGAAAGCAATCTACGAAAGGCTTCTAATTTAATTGAACTCTCGTCATTTCAGACCTCATTTCATTAATAAAGATTCACATTTGATTTTAGAAAATTTGACGCACACTTTTTGTAACATATCTGCTGTTTATGTTTTAAAGAAACATCAACAACACATTTTGCGAGTAATGAGAATCTTCAACTAGCTAATAAAAACTTTTAACAGGAAAAGCAGCTAAAATGCCACTGAAGTGGCACAGTAACGGGGTAACTTAATAACCATTAAAAATCTGCAATGTCCAGGATGATCCAAAATATCTGATGCCGTTTAATGGGACACAGCTTTTGTCATTTTGGGTTTATTTAAAATATTTAGATATTTTTTATGAACTAATCTACAGATTTTAAGTTTTATTGATACTGAAAAACTGAATAAAAACGCGAGTAAAATGACGTCCCATACTTTATTTTGCATATGAAATTTTGATGTCTGCTTATTTCCATGGTATCATTACTGTAAAACATTTTAATTTCGCGACACAAAAATTTCGCGGATTATTTTATATATACATCATTTTCATTTATGCTAATTATTTTGGAATATGTGGCACACAGAGACACACAGGTCGAATTCATTTTCCATGGAACGGTTTGTACTTTCGTAAACTGATAAATATTTGCCTTTGTTAGATTAGATTAAATTTTGACATGATAATTTTAATAATTACAAAAGTGGCGTTTAACTACATTAAATATACATTACCATGTTCAGATTTAATTTGTTCCATCTGCTTCGTATATTGTGTAACTAAATAATAGTTTTATAAGATATTTTTAACACAGATAGAAATAAATATATTGACAGGTATACAAGAACAAGACCAAATATGTTAAAATGTATTGAACTGCTCACGGCAGATAATTGTAAATAATTGAAAAATCTTAGTATATTTTGTGATAAGATAATGAAATACTGTTGATGATTTATTTCATTTAAACCACTGATCAGATTTGTAGAAGTAAAACAATCCGATAACAATCTGCATTGGAAGTATTTTTCAGAAATAGAATGGTGTATATCTCTGGCAAATGTTATACGTTCTATTAAATAAATAGATTTTCAGTATCCAAAAGTATGACTAGTAATTACTGAAACTTTTTGTTTAAACGTTTATGTGTCAGGCATTAGCAGTCTAATTTAAATTTCGTTTTCGGAGTTAGGATGCTAAGAAAGCCGGGCGACATATCAACGTTTCCTTACAACTCCTAGAGCACTTTCACAGATCGATAAGTATCTGTTAATAGTTTTGTGTATAAATATTCTCTGCAAATGTATGTATAGGTAATTATTCACCTAGGTATATATAAAATGTATTCGCATGTACCTACGACACTGTATGTGTGTGTATAATGTATATGTGTATGTATGTATGTATGTATGTATGTATGTATGTATATGTTTATATGTGAGTGTGTGTGAATGTGTATGTATGTATATATTTGCAAATGGTGTAGTACATAGGCTTTAATGTAGTTCGCTCATTTAAAATTGATAACCCCATCTCTATCTACTGCGTTACAATCTGGCAAAGACAAATAGAATATTGTAACAGTTCAGCTGTAGTTTCGATTCGAATACTTCTTTCATGGAATAACAAAAATAACCAATATCATAATTCATGCCTTGTTTTGTGACATTTCAGATGTGTATACCGGTATCTTGTGTATAGATGTTTTGTAAATTTAGAGATATTTAAATATTTTACTTTAGAGCATATATCTGTGGCAGTATGTGTATGTACGCATGAGTGTTAATATGTGTATATGTATATTTTTATAGTCGCTATAGTTGTTGATTTATTTAACTTCAAGGATAACATCAACTCTGTCTACAAGATAAGATTGGAAAATTTGATAGAACATTAACCATTTACCAGTGCGTCTTTATAATGAATGAGTTTTTGAAACTGGTACTTTGACTCTTTTCAATATATAAAAGCAATAACCAACACCCACTCCAAGTAATACGTACATCTTTTTTACCCTATGTAATTTCAAAACATTTGTGACATACATTAGGCTCACTTGCAACTGTAAAAATTATATACACTATACGAACTATATTTTACAAACTTGATATGATTAGATACATAAATTGTAGCCGTTTTTCTTTAGTCATGTGATTATGTTAACAATTGTATATTATGTATTTATTGTATAATGCCGATGCTGCCCACATAAAGTGGGACTCTGCTTATTTGAAAAAAACTAAAACTGAAACTGAAACAGATATCGAAAAGTTATTAGAAACACCCTGTTATAATCGCAACGTTGAAGCGTTATAATTATTAAGAATATATCTCTGTCCTGTCAAAGTCCATACTGAAACAGTTAAACATTCAAGATCATAAAAATGTAATTCATTCTCAAAAAAATAGTACAAAGAATTGTGAAAAAAGGCAAAAATTAACGATTTTGAATGGGGTCTTAACAACCTCCCTTGACTGAAGTCGGGTAGATCACTTAATCTCTTGTGTTAAGAACAATTTGTTTCAGTCGGAAAATACAGAGGCTTTTGTAGTAGTATAAAATATCTCTACTCAGCGATTTAACTTATTAATAAGTACTGACAGACTGTCAATTAATTTAGCTCCGATAAAATACAATTTCTGTGAAAGACTTCCATCTTTAAACAATAAGTTTCAACTACTTCAGGTTAAAACATTTTTGTTTTCATTCTTATGATGTTCACTGATGCTTCTAATGTATCACCAGGCCATAAATCTACAACTGGTCACTGTAGATAAAAATTCAATTTTGCTCTAGGACACAAAGCTGACATATTTCAACCAAAATATACAAACCTCAGTATTCATGCTAGCACAAGGTCTGATTGATTAAGACCTGAGTGACAGATGCAGATCACGACCTTACTCTCAAAGAATGATATTTTCTTCGCAACTGTCTAGAGACGACTGAAACAAAAACTAATTAACACCTTGAGCAAATTATGTGCAGCAATAAATAATAGTAACTAGTTTTTGTCAATCAAACATAGTGCAGAAAATCAAGGATAAATTTCATTTTTAGTGAATTTAAATAAAACGGAGTCTTTTCAAATAATTACATATGTACATACTTCAGCCAATGGTTTTCTGCAACGTACTGAAACAACTCGTAGAAGCAAGAAACTTACATTTCTGACCCACTATTTTATCGAAGATAATGACACAGATTCTATGCTATTCTGTACAAACGATGCCGACAGAATCTGACGTTATCTCATTTCTAGCTACATCAAAATAATTAGTTTAGCTACTGCATCCAGTAGTAGCACGCAAGTTTATATAAGAAATTAGATCAAATAAATGAGTTGTCCATGTAGTCCATTTTTTTTATTTCTATCTTGTAATGTTTCAGTCATTATGTACCTGAAAATACCACTCAAGCACTTAAATGTAAATGGAACATTTTAGTAACCAAGGAGTTTTTTCTTCAAATAATACTTGCTTATGCTACTCAATAACTAGACACCATCACAGCTTCATATGCAGTTATCTCTTACACTCTCGTCAATATAACCCGTCAAAGTGCTTCCTTTAATCCTTTCATGTGCGTGTTAAACAGGAAATATAATATTGTGAAATTATTCTTATAAAATCAAATGTTATTTTCGACTATGAAAGGAAAACCACGCCAAGTAAATTAGCATTCAAGTTATACGGATATGCTTACGACAATGCTATTTTTAGTATTCTTTGGCAAATCTCACACAAACTCATTGTATATTAGAGAAGCATGACAAAACTGCTTTTTCGTAATTGATGATTACTTTTTATAGTATAGACACAAAAGTTAATTTTGAATTAATTGGCTTTGGTGTTTAATGTTGGACTATAACTAGGTCTTAAACTAAAGAAAAGCAATCATTGTTCATGTTGTAAGACGAGATTTAGAATTAAATATGTTTCACTTATAAATTAAATCTCAGAAAATGAATCCACACCACTAGTAAACGAGAATAGTTGAGAAACACTATATAATAAATATAATATAAAGAAATAGTTTGAATGAACGGTTGTATACAATAGAAAACTGGAAGAGGTAATCATTATATAACTTTTTTTCTATGATAAAAAATTGCAAATGAAAATTATTAAAAATGAAAATTCCATAAAAAAATTATTTGATTATCCTGACATGATTTTTCCCCCTACGGATTATGTATATCTCACATCTTATTAAAGATAATCAAAAGACTGCATGATGATAAAATTACAACAGTTTTATCGGTAAGAATCAGTCCAAACCATGTAGCTTCAATTAAAAAAATTTAAAGCAGTTTCGAAGAAGATGTAGATCTTTCAACCGTTTTCAAAGGGGAAAATGCAGTCTGAATTATTATCATATGATATTCTTGTTTTTTTAATTATTTACTACAATTTTAGTTGCTTTTTACTGTCACTATTTCCCAAAAAATTAACTAGTCGTTAAAATCTTTGAGACACACCGAATGAATAGTTTACAATCCATCATAGAAAAAGAAAATGCACAAAATTACATAAAAATATTATTAGATTTCAAATTAAGCGAAAGGTAAAAATACAAAGTTTTAATTACATGTTACTTAACTAAATGTTTATGTTTTAAAAAGGGTATCATGCACAGGTTAAAACCTTTAAACAAATTCTTCAGGCAATCACTTCAGGAAGTTTTCAAAAATATTTGTATCAATATATCTTGCTGCGATGGCTTTTTTAAATACAAATCCATCAAGACTTTAATATCTGTATTGTTTACACGGATTTACTATGCAAATCAGTGTGTCCTATTTCTATTTATGAAATTAAACATAGCCATGTTTTAGAGGACTCTACTATAGTTGTCGTAATAAAGTCAAATTAAACATGGTTTTGGTAGTCTGCTTTAAAGTTTCCGATTACTTTCGTTTGATTACATACAAAGCATCTATCTGAATTCAAAATGATTCAAAAATGCACGTTGGTAATATACATGCCGCAGTGTGCCCAGTTCTGAATGAGTTCTAATAACAGATGTAAAATCTTTTAAAATTTATAATTTATTTTGATTGCTGAAATTTTCTTCGTTAATGTTTTCACAGAAAGATAATTCAGAAAAGAAGTACCGTTGCAAATAGGAAAAAGCAATTTTCACATGTTATGTAGCTGTAATGTTGCAACATGCTACTATCACAAATAGTCTTGAAACTTAAGTAGGAAAAATACGCATTGAGTCTTTTATGGTTTGCGATACTTCTGATTATGGTGTCACGTCTTTCATGCGCTATTTATCTACGGTGTTCGAATCAATAATGGTAATTTTGCTCCGAGCAAGAAAAGCGACAGGAAGGAAGCAATACTCACGCCAAAGTTAGTTGTTCAATTAATGACTCAAGCATTGACACTGGGTGAATTAGTATTAGGACATGATTAGGACATCAAACTGAGACCCATTAGAAATTAGAGAGTGCAAGCAGATGGAACATTTTAAACAATATGTACTATCTACTTGTTTAAGGTCTTTAAGCTACAGGTTGGGTAAATTATGGTGATTAAATGCTTGTAGTTTTTGAAATTTCTTACATACGCCAACTTTGTATGCTCATAAACATTTCAATGCGTTGCTTTTTATGTAATACTCCGTATTCAAACGAAATCCTAAACAGACAATCATCAAAAAAACATAATTTTATTGTTTCAGAGAAACAGTATTATCAAATTTTTACACAGAACTATTCAAGTAGTTTTGGGCAGTTTTCTTTACTCATTTTTAAGAAAAGAAAAATATTCATGAAAATAGCTACAGTCAAACTGGTAAACAAAGATAATACAAACAGAAAAATTAAGATGAGATTTGTTCACTACTCTCAGTTTAATCATAGTAAAGTCGTGGACTATTGTCGTAGATTGTCGTTTAATTAAAAGGTGATCGGTTCTCTTCAGAGGTCTACCTCTTGTGTTTAGCATAGTTATTATCCAAGAACTATAGGTAGAAATGAATATCACTCTTAAACACAGGATGGCCCTATATCGCTCACATGTGAAGCATTGAGTACAAATTGACACAGCAAGGCCAATGAAGGAATCAAGATCACAGGATGTTGAAGTTGAAATCTACATACAAACTTGTACATTTGATCCAAATTTCATAGAGAGAAAAAAGGTCAGATGTTCAAGATAAGTGCCACCCAAAGTCGTTGCTGAAATACAAATTCTGACAAGAACATTTTCAAGGATTTCATATTTTATACATATAGGACCATCAGAGCATGGCTAATTTTGATTTGACCCGAGGGAATAATTTGAACAGCGGTCAACTACACAATGCTACACACAAAATTTCGAGATTTGACCATGCAGTTTCGGAGGAAGATTTTTTAAGTTTGTCCTATTTAACTCAATGTAAATCAAGTGACCCCTAAAATGGGGTCAATCTTTACACAAGGGACATAATATGAATAATTTGGAAGAGATTCAGTAGATGATGCTACAGACCAAAGCTTTCAGCTGAGTGCCTTGTAGTTTCAGGGAAGATTTTAATTTTGTTTTCCTGCATATCTCAAAGTAAATCAGGTGGCCTATAGGCAGGACCAATTTTAACCCAAGAGGAATTAGTTTTACAATCTTTGTAGAGATAAGCTTAACGATGCAACAGACCAAACATCTAAGATCTATGATATAATATCTATGATTTTTTACTAAAAGATTTTCACAGAGTTTATATTTTACATGTATGGGCGTTATTTGAATAACCTTTGTAGAGAACTGCCAGATGATACTCAATACAAAATACTTTAACTCTAGACCGTGTGGTTTCAGACAAGAAAATTTTCAAAGTTCTTCATATATAATTCTTTGAAAAACTTGACTTACTGGGGCGAAGCCAGTTTTTACTCGAGGGACATAATTTGAACAACCTCAGTACTGGTCTACTAGACAATGAGTGACACACAAAATATTTAGACTCAAACCCATGAGGTGTAAGAATCGTATTACTATATATATATAGAAGATATTTAAGATTTTCCTTTATATGTCTATATAAAACTAAGTGACCCCGGGGTAATGCCATTAATGATCCAAGGGGTATAATTTGAACAATCTTTGTAGAGGACGGCAGACGACGGACACAGACAGGTCACAATAGCTATGAGCTAAAAAGGCTTTAATGTATGCTTTTCTATTTAAAGAACTCACTTTCATTCCATAGAACTAACAGATCGTTAACGAAAAATGAAATTCGGGTATTTTAGGCATTACAAAATTATGTACGTAAAAGATTCAAATGTACTTTAAACGTATTTTGTTGAAAACATTCTCTTTCTAGTTGCAATAGTATAATAAATTCTTTTATCAATTTAACGTCTTAATAACAGTTGCCGCTTTTATCAAATTAACAATTCAACCTAAAATCTAAAAGGCTCACGAAGTTTAATGCGTCAGTAAAAGCAGTCATAGCCAATAAATTCTTTCGCCGATACTTCAAGAATTTAAAGACTTCACATGGGCAAAAAAATCCTCATTTTATGTGCCTTTAACAATAACATTTTAATTGCTGTCATTTTCTTAAGAAAACATTAATAAATAACATTTTCAGCTAAGATTGTTTTAAATTAAACTTGGGGAGGACATATTTTAAAGTACGTTTTAGACGTGTGATATATGAAATAAAAGACTCTTCATCCTCATTGGAGTTTTGTAAGTAACCAGAAAAGGCTTCATAAGTTTCGTTTCATATAATTTCTGTAATGCTCGTTTACAATAAAAAATAAAGTGCGAAAATACTAATCTGAAGTTCAAACATTATTAGCCAAAGAGTTCATTTTGTAAGCAACTAGCTACTGCAAGTGAATAACTATTTTCTTTCTTTTGTTCTCTCAAAGTAAAAAAAGTGAAAACTGACTTGAAATTGTACATATTTGTCTAACTCTTTCTATAAAGACAATCTTATTAACCAAAACCTTATCTTAACATTTGAAATCAGTTTATTGTTACAGTTTTACATGTTTCCGTACACATATTGTTCTAAACTGAATGTAATTTCTGGTTGCATGTGAACTACCTTAGAACGCAATTTTAGAAGTCCATGGTTAAAAACCTATATTTTCAAATATAGTCAAATTTCTTGCCAGATAATTAATTTATCAATAATACGTAAATAGCAGTCTTAAACTATAATTAACTTCAATGAATCGGCTTCTGTTTATTGTCAATTAAGTTATCATTTATCACACTTCAAAGAAACAACAACTTGTGCAGCCTCTAGAGACCATTACTGCATGCTGTTACTGCCATTTGCGAAATTCCGTTACTTTGAAATTGTATCTTTGATATCATGTAAACTACACACAATAAATTCAGCAATGTTCTGACTCAATTATATATAAATGATGCGTTCATTGGTCTTAAAGTTCAACTTTCAGTGGGAATGAAAATAACTTGTCTGGTTTGTGTCGAAAATGCCACTTAATGTGCGTTTCAAGAAGAAAAATTGGGGAAAAGTTTCAGCTATAAATCTTTAACTAATATGACGAAAAATCATCATTCATACAATGTAAATACAGAAACGAACTAATAATTAGAAAGCAAAATATGTCATCATTTAAAGCATACACAAGTCGTAAAAGGTAAAATTTATTGTATAATACTATATAAAACCTTTTCTTTGCATACTTACTGTTTCAATGCTTACACTAAGACTTATTTGTGTAGTGATACTTCTTTTAAATTATATCTACTAAGTAATTTGATTACTTACATTACGTCATTTGCCTATCAAGCAGCATCGAATACGAATAAAAAAAATATAAATTCTATTAATACAATGTTTTTGTATACGTTTGTACTCGTGTAAAACACAATTGTAAAATATGTTCAAAAATGGAGGTATGTCTTCTTTAACCATGATTATTCCAGACATTTTCCAAATGTGCAGGCTCATTCCGTCAACAGCATATAATGCATCGTGTCCCACTGGATATGTTAAACGATGCCATCTTCCTATCAACATCACATTAACATTTGAAGCATCGTTGAAAAACCTAAAATTCATTGAAAGTACATTACGATTCATTTGACTAAATATAGATATGTTTTGAAATTAGCGTATGCAATATCAGAAACATCCTGACTCGATCTTACAGATTGTTGACATCAAAACAGACACAATCATTTAATAAGCTTTCTTGCCATTCTTTATTTATCAAGTTGGTTAGGATTGCTTATCGTAGTTAGAATTTTAGTTGCAGTCTACTTCTAAAACAAATAAGACACGGCTTTGGTCTGTGTCATTATTTCTGTCTTTTACTGTTTTAACATATGCCTCGTGTTCCACAGGATATGTTAGCATATTCCTTTTAGAATAATATAACAGTAACACGATTTTAACGATATTACACAATCTGTTTAAAAATCGTATGATATATCGATAGAAAAAAGATAACTTTTATCAATGCACAACACACAAACTAATTCATTTTTATTTGTTCTAAAAATGAGACCTTATTTATATAAGAAATGGTTTTTACTACAAATTCATTATACCTGACACTCCCTCCTAAGCAAATGTTAGCAGACATTATAAAATTCTCCTTCAGAAAATTGTCTAGCAAACGTCTGTAATTACTACATATAAACAAATAGAGTATACATAAGACGGAGAAACCATGCGTCACCAATACGTACAATTTCAGTCAAGCCTGATGTTTATTATAAAACAGAGTTTAACACTTTTTTCGGCCAAGCTGTTTAACCTCATCTTTACCTATTTCCGGGTGATGATATAAGACAATGTCGAATGTGGACGACATATATTAGTAAATATTCCAATACTTTGTCAAAACGTTTACACAGATGACAAATAGCTGTTTTATTTACTTTACATTCACAAAATTTTAATAAAATATCCTAATTTAATTACAGTTTCTTAAAAATGCATTTTTTTTATTTTATCTTAAATCGTTAAAGCAACAAATATTGTCATTCCGACTGAGGCTTGTTTTTCTTTCTAACTGATCCAGAAATATTCCCTAGAGAAGCTTAATGGACATGCTGGTGTACTGTAATGAAATACTACACAAGCTAATGGAAGCAGTATAGCTAGATAACTGAATTAATAATTAATTAATTGTGTCATTGACACTGCAAATATAGACCTTTAACAGAAGTTTTAATGGTATTAAATAGGAACATCTCGTCGAAACTCTTAGTTTCATTTTTGAATTTAAAATATTCAAATATTGTCCCAGTAATTTTAACGATCGAGTCATGAACATTTAATGTAAATTCAGTTTCACCCAAATCGAAATTTCGGATTATTGAGTTCGATATAAGCAAGAGATACAACTTGCCTCAGAGTATGTCATAGGAAAAAAGGTCGGCTAAACACATCTAAGAAAATATCTATATTTTAATGTGATATCTTTTCAGAGTAACGAAACTGTTTCTAATGAAATAAACCAAAGAGAACTTCTTTATGAGAGATCTCATACATGAAAGAACAATAACCCCCGCAATCCATGGAAATAAATGCTTCTGACGCCAAGTCCGAGAAAAACAATAAGGATCTGATTACAGCTAGCATTTAATGAAATGTTGAATACGGAAGCATAGTTGGGACATTGATGTTATTGTTTTAACTAAGAAAAGAAACAAAAACAAAACAAAAATTATTTCGTGGCCATGAATGACAGCAAAGAAAAAAAAGCAAAAAACAAGAAAATAGTTCGTGGCGACGAATAATAAATAAGGAAAAAACGAAAAACAACAGTAAGTCAGTAAATCTTGATCCCGTGATAACATAAAATCCGTGTATTTTAAGAATGTGAAATTTGGTATGTAAACAAAAGGCAATATATTATGAACGTTATTTTGATTTTTACTCGGATCAAGATTGAGGTTCCTGTGTGAATGGAAATAGTCAAAATACGGCTTTAACAGATGGTTCCTTTGATAACTCAAAAGAATACGAGCCAGTTTAATGAAAATTAGTAATACTATGTGAATAGATAACGATATGGAGATAATGCACCTTACTTTCTTTTCTTCCTCTGTTCCAAATTCTGGTTGCTATAATAACGTTAACCATTACGATGGAATATTATTGGCCATATGAAGATATAGCTAGAAGGACAAAATTACAAATTTTAGATAATATAAATTTCACAGCAGTGTTGTTGTGCCTTTGTATTTTCAAGGTGGAACCGGTAGGGGACTTACGTGATGCAAGCAACACCAGTAATTTATTGAAACAGACCTTCCTTTATCTTAAATCGCATTTAATCACTGAAGAAACCGGTCTAAATATAACAGGCAGATCTTGTGCAAAAGAACAGAAACGTGTTCCTGTCAAAACGTCAATAAAGCCTGTTCCAACACAATAAAAACGATAGCAATTTGTTAATGTGATTTCTGGATAGTGTAGACAACAGTATGTTTCAAACGAGATAGACAGAGATATACCAGTTTACGAGGAAACTAATACATCAAGAAACAATAAACCCGGGACTGCATTAAAGATAAATGTCATTGCCAAATGTCATTGACGCACAATGATATCTGAGAAGACCAAACATTTTGAAAAGATATGCACATGCTTAAAGCATCGCTTATTGACCTTTTTCAGATAAAAACACGAGGTACAACAGCAGAACGAGTAACAAAACCGTTTACTGAGTCACTATACATCTAGCATCAAACATTTGACACATCACTGTGAGATTTGCATATTACATAATTGCAACACATTTGTGGAAATAATACAGGATTCTACTGAGTTGGTCACCAATGTCTGCATTACCTCATTTCGCAAGGAAACATTTCGAAACGATTATGTAAAGCATCACTTGATTTTCATGTCAAATTGTACTTTTGTACTAAATTCTATAAAGTTAAACGTTTCCTAATTAAAGTTGGTAGTCAACGAAAGTTCCCACCTGGTGAGGATGGTACTACGTATTTCCAGAAGAACCCACGTGCGTGTATTTTACCTCCCCGACCCACAGTCTAGGCTGATACTGCTGGAAACAGTACCCGGTTAGGTTACCACCCAGTCCTGGGAAATCAGTCGGTAACCCAGTCGCTATCCGGAGTCGAACCAGGGTCGATAGCCTCGTACCCCAACGCACAAACCACTCGGCCACCGAGTCACCTCCCTTTTAAAACAACCATTTGTGGTTCAATGAATGAATGAAATGTATACAGACACTGGTCTTGCATAGACAAATAGCAGTCTGTTAAGATGCTAGAGCCAGGAAATAACCAATATCATGTTAAGGAAACTACTGGCGCACGCCAAACATGCATGGCAAAATTCATAATTGTGAACTCGAATTAATTTATTGAAGCAAACTAATATAAAATGAAAAATTTTGCGCATTTTCTCAAAATATAAAAGCATTCAGTATTTTGATTCTTGTTGAGCTTGGAAATTTATCAATTGAAATACAAAAAAAATCTATTGTACTTTGCGAAAAAATCTGACAAAGCGATATGGCGTTTGGCATTCAGTGATAGATCAAGTTTATTAAGAAAAATATATATATATATCCTAGTTGCTATAAACGTTCTGTCGCACTGAGCATAAGATTTTGCCGTAGACTGATTTCAAAGAAAAGACAGCATGAATTTAAACCGCCTAAACTAGTGTGTTTTTAGGAAAGTATATAATTTTAACTTGTTTTAGAAATAAATAAAATGCAAACTTACATGCATAAGGCTGTAAGTACTATAATGTTCAGTACACGACTTCGCTAAGTTTGTGAGCTAAACCTTGTTGTGAACGATACTATAAAAATCTTATATAACGGTCATATGTGTTAATTTACGTCTCTCACTTTAAAATCATGAAAACAACAAATCCGGACAATCACCCCACTTTAAACCAAAGGACCTCGATAATGTCATGTATGATAAATTTAGTGGTTGAAATTTATCCCAGTTTAAGAAGTATTTGGTTTTTAATCCCTACCATACAAAGATGAAACATATACGTACAAATACAAAAATTAGGGAAAATAACAAAGCTGTACAGAAAAACAGGATTTAGATGTCCGGTAGAAGATATATTACGCTATTGTCACAGGGGTGGTTATATTTAACAAACACCTGGCGTAGGTTCGTTCTATTTTATTTAGATATCAGGAATTAAACCTAGAAAAAAACAAAAATACACTTAGTTCAAGGAATTAACTTAAGATAATAACAATACATTAAAAACAAGACAATATTGCACTGAAATTCAAACTCGCGTACATACTACAAGATGACAATTTATGAAATAAATATAGTACTTATTCTTACCACAGCGCTATCCTAAATTATCCCAATAGAAATTGAAGATAAACACTGAAGAAATATTACAAAAACTATATTTCTTCACTTTGATTTCATCATGTATCTCGTAAGAGAACGTTTGCATAACTGACCAAGGAAAGGAAAATGTAGTGCGCCAAAAAAAAGGATTAGTAAAAGCGATCCAATAGATTTAAACCTCTCATTCAAGAATTCTTTCATACCAGTACAACAAACAACGATTGGACAGACATTGCAATTAAGATATAAACATACATGAACAGAGACGTGACAAGTGTTCACTAAGACTAACTTCATGGTCTGTCGGCAACTTCCGTCAAAGGCGTAAATTGTCGACGACTCCGAGTCAAGTCCGGAACAACATATTACAATAAACACCGAAAATTCCGAATTCAGCGCATGCGCGAAATAAAGTGTCTTTGTACTATGGTAAGCCGAATCAGTCTCGTATAACTGATAAAAACAACCTGCGACACTATAAAGAGCAAACATTCATCAAACGCAGCGTTGTAATAAGACCAGTTTAATATCCCAATCACCAGTAGAGCATAAAGCCACACATCAGTGACGAAGACGATTGTTTATTAAACAACCAAATTATTTGATATTTTAAGCCATCTTACTTGTATGTGAAAAGAGCAGTTTTTGACGTCATTTAACAATATGGAATTAAGATTATTTTGCTGTTTCTTATTTTTGTCAGTTTAAAATTAATTTCGCACAAATATTTTTCTTTCAAGAGCCAGTTAGCACAAACATTTGTAGAAAGAAAACGACCGCGGTAATGTGATTCAAGTTCTTCATATAACATGTTGCTATTAATCCAATCATTGCAATTTTGATAAATATGTTGCTGTATTGTCTGGAGTATATTCGAAATAGATAAATGTTTCGTGTTTCTGTTTCATAAACAAATATAACTCAATAATCTTCATTGCAATAAACTCTCATATTTTCTGAAGAAAAAGTTCACAAAACTATGATTCTGGCTGAATAATGTGTTCTCGTATAAAATTCAAATCAAACTTCAAGTTTAATAAATCCGTTTTTTCTTCCATTTCAATGATATAACTGTCGATATAGAGTACAATGACCCAAGATTAGAGATGTCTGCGACGTGTCTTAACTCGCAGTATCTGATATTATCTCATTTTCTTGATATGAGATTAATAATTTCTATTTCAGAATTCATATGGAACACAAAAAAACACATTTGAAACTAGAGCAAGCCAATGGCCGTTATTCATTTGCTTTTATCAACAGCTGTTTTTCTGTACTTATTACCGCCAAAAAGTGTTTACAAATTTTAAATGGATTTAAAGAAAAATAAGTTTTGTCACACCAAACCCGCACTGTACGGCACCAACTCTATAGCATTGCAAAGAAAGAACGCCTTAGACCAATCTGCCATCGAAACAACCCAAAAAGGTTTGCTCAAATAACCGGGATATAAGTGCCCACGTTGAAAAAGGTCTGTTTTATACTCTGTGATTATTCAATGTTATCTTTACTCATCATGATGTTGTAATTCCCTTTGGATAAGAGTTGACTGCAGTGTTAAACCTACACGCTCATAGACTGGCACACTGACATAATCAATGGTTAATTCAGTAAACGATATGTCTCCAAGGAAATATCATGTTTCTTATCAGTCGGTTACTGCCTGGTCTGTCATGATAATGAAAGTCAATGTAGACCTGAATTTGTGATATCCTGACCCGATCAGTCAGATGATGAATGTCATATGGTATTTCTATTTTACTTAACAGAATGGTACCTAATTGAAATGGTCCGTAAAAACTTTTTGTGCTCAAGATACATCCAAATGTCTCTCCATTCGAAATCTATTTGGAATTTCGATTTTTCCGTCTTCTATATTCTTAAAAGAAATAAGAGAGAGAGAGACACACACACACACACTCCGAGAATTACGACTATTAGCTAAAACTCAGTTTTGCTCCATTCTTGTCATAGGACTTTCTTCAATTTTATCGTGACTTATTTTCCAGAGCATAAATCAGTTAATTCTTGATGCTTTGAGGACAAGAAATAGATTGAATTTGTCTTTCCAGTCCTATTAAAAAGATCTGCAGATAAAGGGTATGATTCTCATTTCAACTGAAGAATTTTTAAGCGCATAAAGTATTAACTACTTATAATAAGTCTTTCAAATTTTGTAACAGACAATTATTTTGTCGAAGAATACATTTGAATACAAACAACAGAGATTAAATAAGGAACCATATATATTAGATGTATGTCTCATAGCATTTTTCCTTTAAGTTTTACGATACTATTTTTTTACATATCGAAACACAAAAGTTCCCTTGGTATATCATGCCACACATTGTATCACTGAAATATCCGTTGCACAGTTATACACTTTGCCTGGGACGTCCCAAAGATGTTCAATTGATAAACTATCCGGCGATTTTGTATAACACAGAACAATTTCACGTTGCTTTAGTGTGAATATGTCTTGTGAATACTTCGCTTAGTGAGGATTATGCATTATCCTGCTAGAAAATTCCGACGTTCCGATAACGTAGAAAAGGTACCACTGCTGGCAGGATGATCTCGTCAGTATATCTTGAGGCGTCGTTTTTCGCGGTCAACTAGATCATGGCCTGTAAGAGATGTAAAATGTCATCTTAAGTCCAGTCTTTAGGCAACAAATTGTAGGCTCGTGAACAGTAAGATGCCTTAAGTATTCTAATGACCCTTTGACGTCATCTAACTACATGGCTCGACGCCGTCCCATTTCATTTTATGTCTAGCGAGATAAATTTAAGTCTTCACACCATAAATTTCAGCGACATATTCCATTAAAGTTTCTTAATTAAAGCATAAATGTATTTCTTATTCACTTAAACATCTAAAACAAAGTACCTTCATGTTGCAAACAAAGCAGAAAATGTTATAAAAACTAAAATAACATCGACTAAAATGCAGAAAGCTTGTAATGACTGTACGAAGTATATTAATATAAGTTAAGTACTTTACCACGTTATTGAAGATGACGCTCCCTTTCGACATTATGTGTGCAGACACCAAAATGAAATCTCTGAATACACTTCCGAAGAGCATTTCCTGATTTACAACATATTTAGTAGTCAAATTAAGTTTGAAGGCTGTAAGCATGCCGAATGTCATACAGACGGAATTTAAAAATCTCATCTTTTATTCAATGATGTTAGAAAACAAAGAATATTATTATGAAAATTCCTTTAACAGTTTGTTTACACATTATAACTTGAATAAACACTATCTATTGTAATTACTTGAAGGACTTTTTCTTTAAAATCCAATGACATATTTGATTAAAGATACTGATGATCTATCTCAGAGTACATGTCAGATTATGTGTTTCTGTTAAAATCTTTTACTAATAAAACACTGATTAAGATGAAAATACTATCAGATCTTATATACCCTCAAGAAAGTACAGTGAATCAACATGAACCCTCTTATTGCAATTTTATCTGCTAAATCATAAAATGTAACTAGAAATGTGTCAATACTACGAGTATACGGCTGCCCAATGGCTATGTGCAGTGGACAGGAAAAATAGAAAGATGGAAACAGTTATATAAAGTCGTTGCTTGATACAATGACTATAAATGAAGATAAATTCTTGAATCATGGAGGAATATTTGCAATTTTTATTGATCGTCAAGGTTGCAATATGACTCACCGCTGTCTGCTTATGATTTACATTCCTACATATCTTTATAAGTTTTCAAAAGTAAATACACAGACGTACGCACACATACACGTTAAGTAACTCCGTGATTCTCACTTCCGAGTGTTTTATTGCAACAAAAAAAACTGCTGATAGTCATCTTTGACTTATATACAATTTTTTCACAACAATCACCAGTATGGCCAACCATGTCCGTAATAACACCGGTCGTGATAATGGAACATGTCTATCTGTATGTCAAACTTTTGTTTGAAATGACCAAATGTTTTTATCTCAAAGGTTTACGAAACAGTTCTAAAGTGTGTCAAGCATTTGAGATGATTACGTTGTTCTCAAGACTTTAATCAGTTACTATAAGACTTATTGTTATTACCCTGCAATCACTGCAGTTGACAAATATATAGTCATATCCATCCTTCTAATAAGTCAATTATCCCGTTACCTGAACGAATAAAGCAAACAATGACTCTATTTCAAGAATATGCTTCTTGAACAGAAATTTGAGTGCAACGGCAAAATAGTCATATAGAATGCAATTGAAACTATCATTTGCTCTCCTTTTCTTGTTTGATTCGTCCTGGCTCAGTTTCATTTTCAGGCAGCTTATTTTCTTTTTTTCTTCTCAGGTTACTCAGAAACAAACGCATTAAATCATGGCTTGTGAATTATTACGTGAGGAACATTTTAACAATTCATGTGTTTTGGCGGAAAGCCGGTCATCATTAAGCCTGAATTTAAACAAATTTTTGCTGCATTCAACTCCCTATGGAAATGTAAACCTGAGTTTTCAATAATCATTATCACGAATCTCATCTAGAAATCGTTTTCACTCATGCGTTGGATGAAAAAGATATCATCAAACATAGTTAAGAATGAATATTTTTAAAGGGATATTTTTTTGTTCAGGTTAAAATTTTAGAAGTTTAAACGAATTAAGTGCAAGGGAGATTCAGCGACCGCAGCACTTAATTGTTTAAACTTCTAATATGTGAATAATAACCGGCTTATAGTTCATTTCACTCATTTCCGCGTGACCTTCTTCATGTTCGCAAACACTTAGTCATAGAATTGTTGACAGGAGAAGCGTGGTCTAAAAACATCGATAATTGAGGTCAAGAAGTATTAAAATGGACAATTTCATTTACCAGACAGGTAATTGAGAATTTTAGAGGTCATGTGTTGTTGCGAGACTTAAAGATATCCCGTGATCGTAATTACTAGTACTCTTAAGGCATGCAGCCAGGAGAGTTGGGATTTCGAAAGGTATTGGAATTGTACCAGTTTTCCCCTTTCAACTGACATGAAATGAACTGTTTCAGAAGGCGCTTTTTTCTACTTTTAGTAACAGTTAGTTTGCTCTATTGAATTAAGTGACTTAATGAAATTACTTAATTGATATTGCACATACTCCTAAAATACATGGATAAATGGCATAAAAATTTGAAAATATCTGGATGCTGAGTGGCCGTTAGGCACGGGGTGAAGTATTGTGAAATATAAGTTTGTTTTGTAGTCATATAGCTCTGGAACAGTACAATGTCATGTAATTGTTTGATCATTATGAACATTTTCTTTTTTATTTAATTTGCTTCTTTAAAAAAATATATTACGTTATTTCTGATCTAAGGAAGCTTTAAATTATTTGACAGATATCAAACTGCACTTAGAAACTTAATTAGTAATGCTTAATTAAATATAATCCTAAAGCTTATAAATTAGTTTTATTTGTCAGGGTTTTGCTACGTATGTCCATACATTGATCAAATAACTTATTGCAATAAAGTAAACACTCTGTATCCATATAATACATGCATGGGAATGTCTACATTTAAGTCATAACTGTATTTCAAGTTCATTAAGCAAACAACGAAAAAAAGATTTAATTTCTAGATTTCAAATTTATAATGTTTCGAGATCATATTTGTAAAATCAAATGACTGCTTTTCAAATCGTGCGAGTTTCCGGCGGACAGGTCTGAATATATTAATCTAGGACTTGAATACGAAAGATACTGTTTAGCAGAAACAATATTCATACTAGAGTGAAACCGACGAAAGTCTTTGATTTAATTTGATTACAAATCATCGTAACATGCTCTTACATTTTTCGATATACTACTTTTCAAACGAAAGGTTATTCATTTCATTTCAATCATGACCAGTATATTTGATATTGAGATGCCCTTTCAGAGAGAAATTGTTAACTTGAACGCTTGTATTACCTGATCAAAAGATTTTGCCGTCTACTGACTTCAAAGAAAAGACAGCACGAATGGGCATGCTGTTGGCAAATGAAGTGTATTTTATTGTATATTCTTGTATTTTGAATTTAAACCGTCTAGACAACTGCGTTTAAGGAAAGTATATTATTTGAACTTGTGTTGGGAATGAATAAAATGCTAACTTGCATGCATAAGGCTGAATACCTTAATGTTCAATACACGAATTCGCTAAGTTTGTGAGGTAAATGTAAAATAACGGACATGTGTGTTAATTTACGTCTTTGCTTTATAATCATGAAAACAAGCAGTCCGGACAATCACCTCACTTTAAACCAAAGGACCTCGATAACGTCATGTATGATAAAGTTAGTAGTTGTAAATTTATCCAAGTATAAGAATTATTAAAGTTTTACATACCTACCATACAAATATGTGACAGATACATACGAATACAAATACAAAAATGAGGGAAAATAAAAAAACTGCACCGACAAAAGAGGACTTAGATGATATATTACTATACAGAGCAAACATTCATCAAACTGGCATCAGCAGCATTATAATAAGACCAGTTAATATCCCGATCACCAGTAGAGTATAAAGCCATATATCAGTTGTCAAGTTATTTTATAGTTAAAGCTATCTTACTCGGATGTGAAAATAGCAATTTTAGACGACATTTAACAATATGGAATTAAAAAAGAATTCAAATTATCTTATTGTTTTCCTATTTTGTAAGAATAAAATGTATTTTACACATGCTTTCCTTTCAAGAAGACAGTTAGCACATACATTTGTGGATAGAAACGACTGCGGTAATTTTGCTTCAGTGTTTTTAATATAACTTAAACTCTGTAACATTTTGTCTGGTTGTTGTTGCTGTTAGTTATCCAACCATTGCAGTTTCAATAAATACATTGTACATTCAAAGTGGGATAAATGTTTCGTGTTTCCGTTTCATATAGAAATATAACTCAGTCTTTTTCATTGCAACAAACTCTCAAGTATTCGAAAAAGTTGGCAAAACTATGATTCTTGCTGATTTAAGTGTCCTCGTATTTAATTCAAGCCATACATCAATGCCTGTTTCTTCCAGTTAAATGATTATACTGGCGAAATAAAGTACGGTGACCTAAGATTAGAGATGTCTGCGACAGGTCTGATTTCGCAGTATCTGATATTATCTCATTTTCTTGCTACGAAATTATGTTTCGGGTCAATATGGAACACAAAAATACATTTCAAACTAGAGCAAGTCAATGGCGGTTATTTATTTGCTTTTATCAGCAGTTGTTATTGTGTACCGTCATCCGCTTTACGAAAGTGTTTTACAAAATTTGATTGGATTAAAGAAAATATGTTTGTCACACCAAAGAGTATGCTTACATTAATTTCTGCTTTATGTACTCTATGATGTGTCTGACCACCCAACGTTACTCGAAATAAAGTAATGAACAGATTTAGATAGGCGATTTAAACTCATTTTACGCCATAAATGTTGCATGCGTAAGGTACCTAGCAATTCTTGTTAAAGTCCTCAAATATTTAAACTTACACGGTATTAAGTCAGTTATATGTTTCACTGATAAGACAATATTCGCTGATTTAAAATAGAAACACCCATCAGATCGATATGGCCAAGGCTAAAATTGCTGATAAAGCTATTTGTTATAATGTGTCACGTGATCTAAAACTGATTTACACAAAACAGAAAATAAGAAAAATCAATGTAATCTCTTCTCATCATGGTGTTGTAATCGCCTTTGAATAAGAGTTGACTGCAGTGTTAAACCTGCACATCCACAGACTAACACACTGACATAAGTCAATGGTTAATTCAGTAAACGATATCTCTCCAAGGTAATATCATTTTCTTATCAGACTTAGCATCAGTTGACAGCTGCCTAATCTGTCATGATGATGAATGTCATTGTAGACCTGAATTTGTGATATCCTGACCCGATCACATTCATATGATGAACGCCATATGACATCACCATTTCTATATTACTTAATAGAATGGTCCTTATTTGAAATGGTCAGTACAAAACTTTCGGGTTCAAGATACATCCAAGTGTCTGTCTATTCGAAATCTATTCGGAATTTTGATTATTCTGTATTCTTAAGTGGAACAAGAGAGAAAGAGAGAGAGAGAGAAAGGGAGGAAAATTAGCATAAATACAGTTTTGCTCCATTCTTGTTGTAGGACTGTCTTCAATTGTATCGTGACTTATTTTTCTAAGCATAATTATTCTTTGACAATGCTTCGAGAGCAAGAATTAATTTGAATTGTCCTAACCAGTCCTATTAAACAGATCTGCAGATCCAGGATATGATTTTCGTTTACCTGAAGTATTTTTCAAGTAACATAGGTATAAAGTCTTTAAAAGTTTGTGACAAACAATTATTTTGTTAAAGAATATATTTGAATAAAAACAACAGAGATTAAATAGGGAACCGTATATAATAAATGTATGTGTCGTTTAACATTTTTCATATAAATGTTTCGAGACTGTCTGATCTTTTACATGTCAAAAGATAAAAGTTCCATTGGTATATCATGTCAAACATTGTATCATTGACATTCCTGTTGCACATACACATTATGAATATACTTGTAGGCAATTTAAATGAAAAGTTATGATTTTTGTTAGGAAAGCACGCGCATATATTATTCTTTCCACTGTTTACAGCAAAACTACACAGACTCACAAGCTAAAATAAAAAGATAAAAGAAAGAGTGAAGAAATGGTTTTAGTCACGAAGAATGTCTTATGATTGACTAAGCCAGGTAAACGACAGCTCAATATTGTGCAAATCCTACAGTCACAGTTTATTTTCATTACTCTTGTGACTATGAGGAGTAAATTCATATATCTCTCAAGCATGCAACAATCTAGTTGTCATCAAGACGACATATTTATTATTCATGTGAAACGTGCCTACTTGCTTATTTACAAAGAGATAAGTAATCTCATGCTCCTGATATCAAAATTACTACATCTGTTAATTGCCTACTTATTACAAATTAATAACTCTACAGAAACGAAAAGGCTTCTACAGCCACTTCAGTCAAAGTTCAATACTTTTACTGCAATCAGCATTATCAGTTACAATACATGCTTCTGAAATAAAACATAAATGAAAGAGCATGAGCACTGCAATATTTGTACGACAGACAAAAAGTTCAAAACTGATGTAAAGTAAGTTTTTGTAGCATTTGGACCTATTACTATGTAAAAGTCAGTCTGGTGTCACCAGCAGATGTTGTGTCTAACTTTGCTGTAATAAAATATTTTATGCCTAATGTCTAGCGAGATAAATGTATTTCTTAAAGTCATAAATTTCAGCGACATATTCCATTACAGTTTCTTAGTTAAAGCATAAATGTATTTCTTATTCAGTTGAACATCTAAAGTTTAATACCTCCAATGTTGCAAACAAAGAAGAATATGTTACAAAAACTAAAACAACGACCGACCAAAATATAGAAAATATATATTATTTTCATTTTGTATCAATTTCGCTGTAGGTTTTAGGCACTTATTTCCTTTTTAAAACAAAAACACTGCATTCATTCCTTTGTTGAATATATCATTATTATCAGTCAATGACTTTATGAAGTATATTTATATCAGTTAAGTTTTCTCTACCACGTCATTGAAGATAACGCTCCCTTTTAAAATTATGTGTGCGGACACAAAATTATATTCTCTGAATATACTTCCGAAGATACTTTCCTGACTCACCATATATTTAGTAGTCAATTCAAGTCTTAAGGCTGTGAGCATGTGGAATGTCATACAGACTGAATTTAAAACCTCATCCCTGTTGTTACAATTCAAGGTTCACTTAGGTCTTCCGTACTTTTATTAAATGATGTTAGAAAAAACAACTAATATGCAAAAATCCTTTTATGATAACATTTGTTTACAAATTATAACTTAAATAAACACTTTATATTGTAATTACTTGAAAGAATTTCTCTTTACAACCCAAAATCATGTTTGAATAAAAATAATGATCTGTCTCAGAGCACATGTCAATTTATCTATATCTGTTAAAATCTTTTACTAATAAAACTTTGATTAAGATGAAAATACTATCAGGTCTCATGTACCCTCAAGAGTAAAGTGAATCAATATGTTCCCTCTTATTGCCATTTTATCTGCTAAATCGTAAAATGAAACAAGTAATATGCCCATATTATACAGTTGCCCAAGGAAATAGGCAGCAGACAAAGAGGGAAACAGTCATATATAGTCATTGCTTGATACAATAAATGCTGAATTATGGAGGAATAATTTCAATTTTTTATCATCAAGGATACAATATGACGCAATTTTGAAGCCTATGATTATCACCCCTACATATTTTTATAAGTTTTCAAAATTAAAAAAAACACAGACGTAGGCACACATAGAGAACATTTTACGTAAGAGGTACATACAAAGCTGCCAAACAATCTAAAATTCTGAACAAAAAATGACAAATTTAGGAAAAGAAAGCAATCGAAGACGGTATTCAAACAAAAAAAAACTATTCTATCTCTGCTTATATTTGGTCATTTCCATTGTTTGGCGTTTATTACTCTTGTCCCCATATAAATTAATTCAAATGCTTACAGAATGATATAATTTATGACAAGTGTCTGAAACTGTTCCATAGGTATAAATTCCTACTATGTAATTAATGTAAATGGTGCTATAAATTATACAAACATTTTAAATGATATCCGTTTCAAAATTGTCAGTAACGTATTTACCATGCTGTGAAATAATTTACAAACTAAAAATAAGAAAAAATATTTTATTAAAGTCGAACACATGTGAAAGTTTTAAACTAAAAGGTCAACACATGTCAGCATTCTTTATGATTGTTCTATCTATAAGTTTTATCGGAGAAACTTTTTTCTTATCTTTTTATACTTTTTGTGTCTAAAATGTTATTTTATGAACACCAGTTTTTTGTTTAGTTTTTGTTTTTTAATCTTCTGGACCATTTGCTATTGTAGTCATATTGAGTTTTTTTTTATTTCTTTGTCCTACGTTAAGTCATGCGCCAGTTTTGTCTTAAATAACAAAATTACGTAGTTGCAATGAAATCCTTTATTTACTAGTATTCCAGTCGTCCGTTTAAAACTTATGTATATATTGATTACATATTTTATTATATGAAAGATTTGTTTCCTTTTCTTGTCCGGGGGGAAAGTCCTAACCCTGACAAAAAATGTTTTCCTACGAACTGAATGATATACTTTAACAATAATAATAATAATAATATGTTTTCTAAACCTTATCAAGTTGAAGCGCGGCAGGCTTTGGCGTCAAGATTCAGTAGCGTCAAGCATCGTGTAGTTTTGCCTTTGATGTTATAGAATGTTTATTTTAGAAACTGAACTGATGCCCTTTAATTTTTATAGGCGGTATAAATTGTATGTTAAGTCCTTTGCCCTCTTGAAAACCATACAAGACATTTTTATTTTCTTTCTTTTAAAATAAACCTTTTTCTAAGCTAAGTCAAAGGCAATTGTGACGTTTGATGTCAACATGACAGATTTTCTTCTCGAGTGTGTACCCAAGACTGAGAATTAGAGACCTATTTGACAGAAATGACCTCAAGAAATCAAACCGTCATAGGAAGCTTGCAATAAATCAGATTGTCAAGTCGGGATGCGTCAATATTTCCGTGGTATGTATGATCACAGCTAATGCTACCGAAGTAATGGACACATATATTTGAGATACATGAAGCAATCTGAGAAAAGTGATAGAAAAGAGGGTAAATTTTTCAAAATTATTCCCCTGAGTATGTTTAAAGCGACAAGTTACAATCAAAGTTATAGAAAGACATTGGAAATGCTACATGCTATCAAATTACGCTATTTGATTTATGAAAATCAGTTTTAAAGATTTCTGTCGTTGTAATTTACGTTTATTTTTTCAGATGAAATCTGTGGCCACCTTATGGAGCAAAAATAATCCAAGATAGAGATTGGTAGAGATTGACAAGACGATAATAGATTACAACTTTCAGAAGGAAGTCTCGGCCTTATAGTTTACAAATTTAACAACTTAGTAGAGGTCTGGTAGGAAATGTTGCACACCAAATTTAAGTGCGGCGTTTTTCATTATTGTTGCAATAGCAGAGTTTTTTCATGGAATAATATTCTTTGTACAACTTTAGTTTAATGCACAGAACCATGTTTCATTAATTTTTATTGAGTAATTTACGGGTTGATGTTAAAAATTAAAAAATGACGACGGGCACAGGAATCAGAGCTCACATTGAGCACGTTTTGTTCAAATGAGCTAAAATAAAAGGAATGATGACAATAACATTAAGCGAACTATAGGTCCAACTACAGCAATAAATCTTCTAGGACAGACAAGATGACCCGATGAAGTCAAACACAACTGTTAAAGTTTAGCTTCTTGATTGAATTTTTTAAAATAAACTTTTCATCAAAGACAAGAAAGGGTTATAAAACCCTAAGCATTATTTCAGTTTAATAAATTCGTTCGTTCGACAACATGCAGAATAAATCAATATCATTATTTTATAATGTTTTCACATAAGGAAAAAAATGTCACATTTCAAATATTTTGTTTCATTTTTTTCTATTGTTTCTCTGTAATAAACGGAAAAAATGTCATTTAATATCTGTAACTCTAAATTTTATCCTGCAATAATAAGTTTGATATGCATGGTATCATCTGAAGAAAAATCATTATTTTTAGATAATTAGATACATATCTTTTAGATGCTTCATTCTAGATGCTTCATTCAAGCTTGAATGTGCATAAAATACGTGATTCTGATTTTAATATTAACCGATTGGCCGAATTTTCCTTTTTCTAGCCTTTTTGCATATCTTTACAAATGTTCTGTTCAAAAAGTGTTGTAATAGCTTACTCCTAAAGTAAGATTCATGCCTAATGTCATCGTCCAAGAAAAATATTGTTTGAATGAAATACACTGGGGGAAAACGTTTATATTTAAAAAGCTGATGATAGATGCATTCTATCAACAACTTTTCGTGTTCTCGTCCTCGTGTTATCTCTTTTACTGCATTTAACTTACTACAATATGTAACTGAAGAAAACCATGTAAAATAATAAGTTTATTACTCTACTTTAACTTTCTTTGAAAGTTCGTCATAAGAGGCAGCAGATACATAAGTACTAATGTAATTAATAGCCCGTGGACAGTTCATGCATATCACTGTAATCTTATCTTTACTCCATTTGTGCTGTTTGGAATATAATGTGGGTTGTGAAGAAATCTTTGACGTATCTTGTTATATCATTAGCATCAAAATGTGTTCTCTTTTTCGATAAAATAATTCTACATTTACACATCAATCTTTCATAATAATAGGTATTCAAAAGTAATAGGCTTATTTATTCAATGACATAATAACATATTTTAGATATGTGAGCCAACATTCCGACATTCCTGCAAAGAAACGCCACAATTACTAAAAAGAATTATTTCTTGCCCGGATCCAGAACAAACTGCTTTAGGTTCAAGTAAAGCTTTCAGACAAAAGTAAGTTGTCAGGGCATAGTGAATATAAAAATGTTAAAAAAATGAAGTAGGTATTTTAGCTTCGAGAGAAATTATATGCTGTTAGTACTGGAAACGATCTCTTGAGAAATATTATTATCGCCACGAAATATCAAGAAGCGGTGAAGACGGATTATCAAATTGCTAGTAAATACAGTGTGCCTGTCTCGATGAAATTTATTTTTATTACTTGTGTTTGAGTTACAAGTTTTGTCTATCTGAGAAAAAAATATCATGTCTAAACAGATAAAAAACTTTTATTTCAGACACAGTTTAAATTTGGTATCCCTGTGCCTGTAATAAATAGGTTACTGTGTTTCCATAAACTTTGTGTTTATATATATGTGTCTGAGAGTATTTCAGACCCAGTTCATTAAAATTAAATGTTGACAAAGATCAGAGGATGTATTTTAGTTTACGTCCCTTATAAAAAGAGTTGCTTGTCTTTGTTGGTCAATGAAGATGAGATCTTTTTTTTTTTGGGGGGAGGGGGGATTTTTTAGGCTATTTATCGTAATCATGTTAAAATTTGTAACGAGGTATTTTGTGGACTCATTTTAAACTGTTGCCAACTTTTCACGAACGTTACTTATTTCAACTGCAAATTTTGCTATCTTCTCGCGCTCTTCACGTGAGAATATGTAATGAGCGTGAGTATGAGATAAACAAGTTGTGGATGTACTCCAACCATGTACGCAGAAATACTTGATGGGCACCACCACTTCAGCTATCAATTACGAGGTTGATTCAATAAAGCCTCTCATGGGTCTTTGTATGCCTAAATAATCAATTGGATCAAGTAAAATTCCACCCATCCCTTTAAAGTATTCCCCTGCTTGTACATACTTGGATGATCTGAAAGCTGCAAAGTAGTTTCCCTTTAGTATACTGTTTAAGACGTACTAGGGGCACTTCTAGCGGCAAAGCGAATCCTGTGAGCATATCTAGAGTAAGGGGAATGTTACGTGTACCTGAATATGGCGAATGATGTGGATGTTCAATCTAAATGACTTTTATTCCTGTTCTAAGAAAATATGTACACTATGACGTCTTTGGGAATGAGCTGTATGCCTTTAAAACATTTACACGTACGTTTATTGTGATAGGTTATTTTTTATAGCAGAAGATACTTTATTTTTGTAAATATTGTAGGTGTTGAAATTCTGCTCTGTTCATAGAATTAGTACGATGGGATTACTAGAATTAAAGAATTTTTTTTCTAAATATGTTGTCATTTTTGCAATGACCAGCCTTGTCTGATTTTACTCAGCTGTACTTTTTGTTATCTATGGTCAGGGTTTCGACAATTTTCTGCTGGTTAATTTCCAGAGTTTTCCAAGACTTTTTTCAGTAAATTAAGACTCCACAGCTGCAAAATGTGAAGCTTTTTTACATCTTACACACATTTCATCGCTTGTCTGGGATTACACCTCGTGTGATATGTACATTGCACTCAAGTAAGTATTATACCAAGGCTAATTCGTCATACAATGACAGGTACCCGGCCAGGAAGCAGTTTACATATACTAAGAAGACTTAACTCCTGACAAATTGCTAAAACCTGAGGTAATTTTTCATTTAGAAAATAGATTTTGTGTTTCCGTGATATATCGGATTGTATATTACGATTTGGAGTTCAGGTATGTAGTAATTAATCACGAAGGCCAATTAAGAAGGTACATTCCAGTTACCTGTTGTAGAGAATCAGTCATCAGGTCAAGTTGCAGTAAACCTTCTCCTTAATTGACTTCTTTCGAATATTTCCTAAAAAAATGAAAAAGTAATGTTTAATAATGATTTTGAAGTTAGCTATGAGTTTTGAACTGGTTACTGGATATTCATTACCCAGCTCAGTTTGAACTCCCAGCCAGCTGGGAGTTGGGTATTTGATCCGACAGAGCCAAATAACCAGATGAGATCGAATTCTTAGCTAGCTATGAGTTGGGTATTCAACGAAACGAATACCCAGCTCGATTCGAATTCCCAGCCAGCTGCGAGTTGGGTATTCAACGCGAAAGATCAGAATGCCAAGCTGAGATCCAAATCCATAGCTAGCTAAGAGTTGGGTATTCCCTTTGTGAATCGCCTCAGTTCTAATATATTATAAAGAATATTTCAATAATTTCTTTTGGGTCGAATATCCAACTCCCAGCTAGCTGGGAATTCGAATTGAGCTGGGTATTTGTTCATTGAATACCCAACTCCTAGCTTGCTAAGAAATCGATCTCAGCTGGGTATTTGACTTTTCCGGGTCGAATATCCAATTTCCAGTTTGTTTGAAATTTAAACTGAGCTGGTTAATGAATATTCAATACCCAATCCCCAACTAATAGCTAACTCCACTCACATTGTTTAATCAAATTACTCAAACACAATTCCATTATACCGGATCAGGTTTTCAGATTTCCTGAACTATAAAAAAAACTAGTTTTATTCTATTTTGACATGCAAAGAGAAATCTATTTCAAGAAATAAAGAAAACATCCAATTTCTACAGGAAACTAATGGAGTATTTAACTTGAGGAAGAGAACAAAAATATGGAAATTTAAATGCAGATCTGAAAAAAACGAAAGTAATAAAAAAGAACTAATAAAAAGATACAGGGTCGATATCTTTTTCGCCATAAGCTTTCACAATCTGAAAAGAATCGTGGAAATTATAAGACTACGAAAAGGTCGAAATGTCCGTAAAAACAATTTCTTTTAGTCTTAAGAGAATAAAAATTTTTAAAAAGCGCTACTTTTGAATTAACGCCATGACCTCGGCAGACTTCTAAGTGAGTCTTGCGGGTAGAGCTGATTAAGGTGCATGCGAAGTGTTAAGTTTGGAAGCTGTAAGAGAAAGGACTTCCGTGTTATGGTCAAGGTTAAAGTTTTATGACAAACAAACAAACACATAGACAGACCAAAATCAATATGTTCTTCCTCCGGGGGCATAAAAAGAAAAAAAATTGGTGCGGATAAGATAGTGCGGCTGTCCAGACAAGAAATTCATTTACCATGCATAAACGAATGAGTTCCAATCAGACACACAATTTAATACCCTTAATCGGGCCCAACTTCTACTATATCCTCAATTTTACATATTCGTTCAATATTTTGTTGTTTGCTTAACTGTGAAATGCATAATCAGTTTTCATCTATCTGATTAAAGTAATGTTTGTTACATAACCATAGGCATATTTTCCAAAATTAAGATGTATTTGCTAAATTGTGTTGCTCTTCACAATTTGGCAGATGAAACATATTAGTTGGATTATACGTTAATTCAATCAATCAAAAATAAATTTGAACACGGTAAGTTATCAAGATAACATACTGGATATAACGAGCCACTTGTTCGTTAGATAAATGAGCGCAGGCCTCATATGTTATATTTAACTAAACATCGTAGGTAAGTATCACCATCTGCGATCACATTGTAGCTGCTAGGCATACATAATAATTATGTTCCACTTTAAAAACCACCAACACATAAAATAAGCAGTTGTGCTCGAAGCATAGTGCAAAGTCTATAAAATTGGAAACAGCTTATTTAAAAAGATAAATATATTAAGATTGTGAAAATAAGTTCTTTTTCTTCTTTTTTTATTTTTTCAGATTTTTTAACATCAAACTTAGATTGTCTAAATATACATGTTTCATGAAGTGCTTGCAGATTCTCATTACAGTGCAAATTTGATAATATCGAACTTGTTTGAAGTATGTTAAAGGCAATATGAAGAAGATCCTTCTAAAAGATAAAGTCATATTTTAACACTGTCTAGCACGCAACATGCAGAAATGCATGCAAATTATAATAACAACTGTCACTGAATAGCATGCAATCAGAAGATGTCATTATATATACATTTATAAAACAATCTGCTTGATCTTCTAAAAATAGTGTTCTTTACATTAAGCCTTCTGTTCGACATGCAACTGCTATTGTACTTTTTGCTTTAACAATTCATTTCTCTATGCTAATGACCTTTTTCAAAAGGAAATATCCGGATAAAGTGCAGTCATTAGATAGATTGTATGCCTTGAAAAGTTACATTTATATTGTGATATGTTATACATTTGCAACTACGCAAAATTTTCCATATTAATGTTGTGTTCAGAGGAAACAGGAAGTTTTCCGTTTTAACCAAGCTTAAAATTGGGTACAATTTTAGTCTGATTACATACTATATGTGAGAGTCAGTTCTTTGTAGCAGGTTTTGCTAGACATTCATTTCTGTATGTAATAGTCTAGTATTCGAAACTGAATATACGCTACCTTAGTAACCATGTGAATACAATACCGTTACTTATCAATCGTAGATTTATGATATTGACCATGAACTTTAAACGTCCAATAAAGGTGAACGAATATCCCAGCGACCAAAAGAATCTTAACACCAATTTTCATTAGTTGAAAAGATCATGTGACTGCAAAAAATTATAATAAATAGACAGATGTTTTCTCACAATTTTGTAAATATTGAACTAAGCGTTTACGTTACCTAGACTCCGCAACATTTTAAGACAGCAGTAAAACGTCCGTAAACAATATTACATTCGTCTTTTAAACCCTTTTGTTATTTTTATACGTTTATTTACGTATACATATTAAAAACACTTTGATCAGTAAAATACAGAAGTAACATGCGTACATGCATTGTTTGTTTACATTTTGGGTTGTCAAATATATTTATGTGACGATTTGTTGTAAGCTTGTCACTGATTGGCTGAAAAAACTGTGGATTTCCCTGTCTAAGAATTGAAATATCGTTCTGAAAATTGAATTTTAGCAGAGGTAAGAAAGTGAACGGTAGTGAAACATTCGACCAATTAGCAGGAGAGTAAACTGAATATAACTGAACCCCCGTCCCAAACCACCCCCCACCCCCAACCCCGCGCCCCTACTTCAGGATTAACTTTAAGTATTTATCATTTTGTAATCAAAATATTTGATAGACTAAATGCAATTTGAGGGGAATCATTTTGATGTTTTGGCTGTTTAACAGCATTATGATATTTAAGAAATCTGCTTGGTCGTCGTCATGTCCATCTTATTCTGCCCTAACCTGTTTCCTTAGCAGTAACATTTACGATTTGTCTTTTCCCCGTTGTTACTTTTATGTTACTGTGATATAAACCTGTGAAAGATGAAACAGAAAATTATCATACCCGTTTCAGCAAGTATTTCTATATTGTTCCAAAAAACCTGTCATCTACTACTTTACACTTAGTTTGCCCTCTTTTCATAAAGGATGGTCATCAGACTGATGACAAAGTCTTGTTTTACGAACAGACAAAATGTGTTATATTTGAAAATAAACCATTGAAATGATAAGAAAGATAAGTTGAAAGATTGTCATTAGCCACCCTGTTGATCAATTTCTTTTTGAAGACAATTTAAGAAGAAAACTACCAGCAATACAATTACGATTCCTAAAGGCTAAATGTGTGCAAGAAGTAAATTATTAAGTAGATTTATCACTGCATTTTCTTCAACTTCATCTATATCTTCATGCCCGTCTAGTGAATGCCTTTCAGTTTTAATCATGTTTCATTATAGCCTGTAGAGTTATTGCATATATTTTATTTTCCCTTAATGCCTTGTAACATCAAAGTGATAAATGGTAGACAGAAGGAAGTATCTCAGTCAAAAATTCTTAATTTGGGTTAAAATGATTTTGAAATAAATGTTATGTCAAAAATTGTACAAATGTTCATTAATAACGTCACTCATTAAGAGCTGTGTTTAATGTATATTGAGAAAGAAATTGAGACATGAAGATACTGAATGTTACATGATGCTAACAGTATTAATCTTATATATATTTTTAGTTGAAACCGATGACAAAACGTGCTGTATAGTGGTATTAGTATAGCTGGCATGAAAAGTAATAATTTGATTATGTACCGATTTAACTTGAGGCCCATTTTGGCAAAGCAATGATCATGTAAAGAAACGCACCTATTGTCCATAGATAAGAACAGATCAGTAGTCTTTAAATGTTACTGTTTCACATAATGTTTCCCTGGCTCCTAACATTTTTAACAACTTAAAAAAGAACAAAAATATCTCAGGCACGTAAATAACAAAACAGACACTGTTAATTGGTGTTCGTCAATTGTTATCAAATGAATGGGTTATGCTTTGGATCTTGAATAGTATGAAAATATGTGTTTCTTTTTCATTGTCTTCTAACATGTAATGTCAATTTGATATCTCATTGATTAGTGTTTCACGTATAGTGCGTCAATATACTTTCTTTTTAAAAATGTCCTTGTCTTGAAAATGACATAAATATCTGCTTTTCTTATATGTTTATTTTCAAGTCAACGTGTTGTCCCAGATTATTAAGTAGACAAGGTTTTCAACTAAAAAATTAAAAGTGATATGGAGGCCGATGCTTTTACTTGTCTTTGATCTATAAAACTTTGCTTGTGGGCTACTCAAATTTCAGATAAATGACAAAAACTAAATTCAATTACCCTGCGTTGGATAAGATATGCCTAAAATATAGAGCCATTTCTGCTCTAAATCATGAGAAGTCCCCCTCCGGCATGAAGATGTTGGTTAAACATTCCCTTTCAGTACTCATAAATATTTAGTTTACAAGGTTAACTCACTAAATGTTTTTGATATTATGCCTCTAGTAGATAAGAAAACCTGTCAAAGCTAGTTTTCGACGTCAGTCTTCAGTCCGTTGCATATTTGTTTGACATGAAATGCCGATCCGAAAAAAGCACAATCCATATTTTTATATTAGAAGTAAGTGTCGTCAACATTTTACTTCGAACGACGTTTCCAAAACAACTCCAAAAACTACTGAGCAAATTTCAATCAAGATTTACAACGTTATTCCTCAATTGATTCTCTTTCAAATTCCTTAAAATAATATACGTACATGTCTGAATGCCATGGCAACCGACAGGAAAACTTTAAAAATAATTCCCCAGAAACCGCTTGCTAAAACTCCCCAGAAATGTTCCAAAGATGACCCTTTATATTTTTTTCAAGCTAAGCTGGTTCCAAAAAAACATGACCACCAGGGGCTTTGACAAGTCAACAAATAGGGACAACATTTGTTCTATCTTGTGTAAAATATAAAAAATATTTGAAAACATCCTGTCTAAAATAATAAACCCTGGGGTTTTGATATTTGATGTGCAGTATGTCAAGTGGACTTCTGCTATTTTTTTCCAACCATACCATTTATGTTCAGGTTCGTTCCATCCAGGGATCAGTTGACCTTATTACTTAATTTCTCAACGAAAGTTAGCCATGTATACAGTTTTGTATGTTTATTTCAATTTCAGCATTTCCAAACCTTGACTTTGAATTGCTACCATACTTTCCAGTTTTTCATGCTACATCGATAACACTTGAAATATATGCACATTTTAATGAATGTTTCAATGGTGTAATACAATGGTACTTAGGTTAACGATATAGAGCCATCGTGGCCCATTTCTGGAAATAAATCTTCAAAGATTTGCAAAACTTCTTCAAGTTGTATATGCCTTTCAGTAGAAAGACTGCCAATGATGATAGAATAAATAAGTGAACTACAGGTCAGTTTCGACATAGTATATTTGTAAATGCTTAACAGAATGTTTCGGATCTTATTTTCAACGCAAGTGAAGGACGAAATTATAAAACAATTCTTCCAAACCCTTGGTAAAACAGTTATTGCCTTCATTATTTTACTAAAACCTTTGCCACTGTAAAACCAATCAAAGTGGCTTAATATACATGTATATGTTCATTGAATTATAGGTGAAAATAACTTTTTGCTACGTTGTAGATAGTTTTTCTTATTACTTCTGACTATCGCAGTACAAGTATTGTATAGATGCCGAACATTGTATATTATTTTCATTTTTGAATCTTTGTACTGTCTTACCTTCTTCCAGAATTAATTATATTTGTTTGGTTGATGGGAAATAAACATGCATGGGTAAAATAACTTGACATAGAATAAGAAAAAAATCAACGGTTTTACTTTCCTTAAAATTTAACAATAAAATGATAACTGTTTAATTTCAAAAAAAAAGAAATAGCCTTAGTTTATATAATTGAAAATAAAAAATAATCAGACTTAAGCGAAATAATTAAAATAAAAAAACCGTGAAAACATATAAGATGAGGACTTTTTTATGTGAATTAAATTAATTACTAGCAAAATCATTAAATCATGAAAATGTCTGAAAACAATGTGGGTTTTTTTTACGATGAAACATATATTTAAATAAATGTCTTCTCATTTCAGACAATTTCAAGAACATTTGTAAACAGTAGAAATGTAAAACATTCTGTTTAAACTGTTCTAACAATGCTCGCCTAAGGCTAAATATACACTTATTATGGAATGGAATGGAATGATGTCGTGTTCAGTCTTGCATAAATGCAAACGACATCAAATAGCAATATGCTGACAATGAACATACGACATAAACTTGAAACAGGTAACTTATTAATTATATAAGTAGCAAAACTATTAGACATCGGTGATTGAAGGTAACTCATTAATCATCTAAGCATACCATTATGGAGATGTAATAGGCTTGCAATTAGAAAAGGACATAAGTAGATTGTACTTAACAGCTTGTCCTTTTATGTACGGATTGTGGCATGACTTTTCTCAACAACAGTCATTTATTAGTCTACTTTTCACTGGGTATAAAAGAGGTGATTATAAGCAACAAAAAGTCTATCTGTCTCTGGATATGAAAGAGGCGACTTCAAGCAATTAGTAACTCGTGGAAACAAAATAAGAACATTGCTGTCTGACTTGTCGGTAAAATAAAGAAATAGAGACAGATTAACGTATCATATATTTTTACCATGATCTTCTGAATGTTATTTTTTGTTACAATATAATACGGCACCAATGGAAGAGTAGTGAACTGAACGGGATTTTTTTTAGGGGGGATGTTTTCGTTTTTTTTAACTAGCTTTTGTAGATTAAATCTGAAAATATATAATTGTCTTTCTATTTTTAATTTGTTAAGATTAATTTCTTGTAAAACGTAACGTCCATGATATAGTAAAAATTTGAATTCTACTATTAGCAAATAAACATGCACTTGAAGACAGCTCTGACCTTTTTTTGTTTCATTTTTGTTTAAGATTTTCATTAAAATAAGACTCCGTTACAGTAATTACCATTCTTTTTATCTAAAATACAACCATTAATATGCTGGATTCAACAAAATGAAACTCGTGGATCCTGATAGAAAGAAATAATATCTAAAAAGATCATCTGTCTGGGTTACCGTAAGATTATTTCCGACAATTGATAGGTTAATGCTTGTCTAATGGTATCCAGATACAAAAAGCGTAGGAGTTAAGTGATTCCCTTTGACTTCAGCTAGGCTCTGTCTGATATTGTCCTTTATATGTCCCATTTATCGATATTGACAACCTAAAATCAGTGTTTGCAAAAGCTAATCAAGTTATCTTCGTCCTTAAAAACAGACTGCATGTTTCTCGAATTGAAAAAAATGTATAAGACATGTATAAATAACTTTTGACAAAATTATAATTTAAATGTGGAGGTAAATTTAAACTGACCTAAAAGGATTTTCTTTAAATATAAATACAACCTTTTTATACCTTAGTCTTAAAATTGTGATTTTTTTCATTTTGGCGGTTTTTTTATTCTCTCTTCTTGGCTTAAATTATTGCCTTACTGGATACGAGTTTCTGGACAAATGTTTTATGATTAAAATATTCCTTTGAATATTGTCAGAAAGTGCAAATGCTAAAAAAAGGATTTTCTATATCTAAAAATTTTCCTTTTAATCTGAAATATATAATGGTTTTATAAATGTTTGGTGTTGTTGCTTTTTTAATGTCAGGCAGGTAATAAACATAAATAACATGTAATTTTCAAGCATTTAATACGAAACTAATATTTAGGGATTATCTAGGTGGTGATAGGCTTGACGTTATCTTATTATGTTTAAGCCTAGTGTGCAGTACAGTCATTTGATGTATTTTCGGTGGAAAAACATTGCATTTGTATATGTTACAACCTGCCAAGTGATGGCTGTTGAATGTTAGATGAAACAGAATCTGAAATGTTTCTATAACTTGCTAAAGTTTACAAATCTCCTACAACAACATATACAATGATAATGAAATTGTGTAGTTTTTCAACAAAATGTATTATTTCGTCCTTGTTTAATCATTTCAAAATTCAAAAGTATGCGTTAACAAACAAGAGTGCAAAGCTGTTTCTTATTATTCTATCCATAAAATAGTATTTCTCTCTTATGATATTATTTATACCCTTGAAGACAGTTACAAGTCTTATTGTTTGCAAGCTTGTGCTGTAGTAATGGCTTTCATTTCAAAAACTATGTTATTAAAAATGAAATTTATTTAAAGTGCTAATAGTGCATCTTCATATGCAAATGTATGTAATTAAAGCTGTCAATCTGTTTGCCAGTGCTTCATCAGTCATCGCTCTTTTTTATCTTCTTGATATCCAGAAGGTTTTGAAATGTTTCAGAACTCACGAACCTCGTTTGACTAAAGATCCTGTTTCCATGCGAATCCTGGCAGTTCAAGATTATTCGTTATCTGCTGTTCAATGTTAATTTATCATGTATTATCTAAAAAATATCTTGAGCGTATGTTCTGCAAAATTTTGATCATTAGTCATTGCACAGACTTTGCATGAGCTTTTTGAAATACAGATTTATGATTACAAAAACAGCAAAATGTTGCTATAATATTTTACACAGAAAAAAGTAAAACACGTTGACTGCATTCTTTGTTTTGTTGAAATCTTTTCATTGATGACACAGAGCTATCTATTGCCTCAGAATTATGTAAAAAAAATGGAATCCTCATTTTAATGTATTTTCAGTTTAAACACATTTATTTTCAAATTTTGGCGAAAGTTTTTAACTAATTGTTATCATGTACATTTAGCAATTCCTTTCAGTTGAATAGGATGAGCATTTTATGTCGAAAGTTATGTCTGTCTGCCGTTTGCTGGTACAAGCTTGTGACTTGAAAAAATGAACTTTTTAGCAAATAATCTTGCCGAAATTTGCCTAAAACAGATTTAAGTTGTAGATCTAATAACAACACAGCAAAAACAGAGTTCTTAATTTATCTGTCAATACATGTTTCGCCTTAGCATCATCAGTTGACAAAACAGATGAAATATATATGAGGAAAAATGCAATCTTATTTCTTGTCTCTATGTCATATCTTAGACTTTTTCGAAGTTCAGGTTGTGTTCTAACGTTATCCTTAGAATGCTAGTACATGTATTGAACTTTCTCTCTATTGAGAAACATGTTATTTAATAATTTATTATCTCCGTATTTCTTTTTGCGTGCTTCCATTCCAGTACAGAAGAAAATAACAATCATTCAGAGCACTGACCTGAAATTAAATAATTCAAAAGAGCAGTTTTGGCTAGATATGAGGTTTCGCCAGTCAAGAAATCACGGAAATGTTGCTGATTGTCCTCATTTGCATCCTGACCGTTATGTGACCTGTGAAAACGTCGTGTTCCCCTATTGTGAGCAAAACATATTACTGAGAAAAAATTAGGAAGAGATTGGCTGACAGTTCTGTGATGATTCAACGAGTTGCAAGACAACAATTTTGACTTCTCTGATTGATGGATTGATGCGTCTGTCACAGCTCTTGGCCTTGCAGTGGAAATCTGTCAGTACTTTGTATGTGAAGTATGATCTCGATAGTTATTTAAAATTGATGTGTCTGTACTGTAGAAGTTCCTGAGCATGATATATCTGTACTGTACAAGTATCTAAGCATGATGTATCTGTACTGTATAAGTATCTGAGCATGATGTATCTGTACTGTAGAAGTATCTGAGCATGATGTGTCTGTACTATAGAAGTTTCTGAGCATGATCTATCTGTGAATTTCTCTAATGCTCCATTTCTAAGTATTTCTATAAATGTTATGGTAGTGTTTTAAAGTAGAACCGTTTTTACAACACACATTGTTATTAATAACAAGTGGATATATCTATTTATTCTTCCAAACAGTGGACGGAAGGACTATAACAAATAGAACAAGGCCAGCACTTGACCATATATTTTGGATTTAACCAATAAATTTTTGGTGTTCGGAATACTTTATTGTATTATTTTGTTTAGTAATTCATTTAAAATTTTCATGCTGTATTTAATGTCGTATATTTTTATGATAATAAATCTTGTAACATAGTGTATTTTGGCATTTCTTTCATTACGCCTGGATTGTTATATTAATTTCAAGCGAACAAGTGAATATGTTTCACTTTATTGATCATCAGTGCCTGTCGTACAAAGACGTGTCTTTTGCTACATTTGATATGAAAGGAATAAGAATTTTCACAAGACCGGTCGATTCGCAGTGCGACCGATGAATGTGTACGGAAAATCACTGCAAGTGCTCGTTATATAGCTAGATATTGACGAAGAAAATACCATTTCGAAATTCCAGGACACTATATGTAGTGAAAACCTGTACATCTAATACAATTCCAATAACGATGGAATAACTTTGTTTACGTTATTGCTGAGAAATGAGAAAGAAACTGCGACAGTCCTTATTAAATTGAAAGATTTCTTAACCGTTTTGTAGCCATTTTTATGAGAACGGGTTACCATAAAAGACCAATAAACCTTGCGAGCAATACCATTTACGTACATTGTATAATGCCTTCCGAAAGAAATCGGACTCAAGAATTCGCGATGTAAACTAACATTGAGAGCAATCGCCTTAAACTTGTAATAAATGAAAATGAAATAACTCGAGCAAAGGAGTGCCTCAGTAAAAACAAAGGACTATATGGTAGCACAAGGTATCTAGAATTTTAGCATTTATTTCCACTGCTGAATAACATTTAACAAAAGCACGGTGCCTGTAGCACGTGATTATTGCTAGGGGTTGGGTAAAACATGACAGAATCTCTCGATTCAGCTAGCATTTTTAAAGATAACATTCTTAATTCAGTATACACTTCGATCAGATACGGAATCATGGTCATAACAATAAGACATCCACTGATTACCAGTTTAAAGTGAAACGAGAGCACCGCTGGGCGGAGCATTATATGCCCGAAGGGTGTTTTTTGTATGATGCATTTGTGATAAAGGGAGGAAACATTAGACTTTGAAATTAAATGATTTACTTTAAATTTTGATTTTTTTTATTTATAGTATTTTGATTTTTAACCTTGTATGATTTTAATTTTAGAGTTCTATAGATATTTATCATATCTGAATTTTAGGTTTTACGTGTATAAATGTCAGTATTACAGAAGTTATGTTCATGCTGTGATGCATGGTTATCAAGTTATAGTGCAGAAATATTGATATTTTTTGTTGATTGTCACCTTGACCGTTTATGTTATTACCCCGAACAGTATAGGGATCAATAATCTAAGAAGTTTGAAGTCTGTATGGGAAGTAGTTGGTCTGTATGGGAGGTAGTTGCTAAGTTATACAGCAGAAATGCTATTCAGTATTTAGGTCATTGTGACCTTGACATCTGACCTACTGATTCTAAGATGTATGGAGGTCATTTTCTCGATGTAATCAATCATCATATGAAGTTTGAAGTCTGTATGACAAATGGTTTACAGCGGAAATAGTTTTCAGTGATTAGATCACTGTGACCTTAACTTTTGAGCTACTGACCCCAAAATCAATAGGGGTCATTCACTCAATGTGTGCAACCATTACTTGAATTTTTAATCTTTATGACAAACGGTTGTCGAGTTACATAGTGTAAATGATTCTAAACATTGAGGTCACTGTGACCTAGACATTGACATACTAACCCCAAAATGTATAGGAGTCATTTACTCAGTATGTGCAATCGTGATATAAAGTTTGAAGTCTCTATAACAAATGATTATCAAGTTATGTGGCGGAAATGGTTTTCAATGTTAAGGTCACTGTTACCTTTACCTTTAAGCTACTGACTTCAAAATTAATAGGGGCTATCCACTCAGTGTGGACAATAACAATATAATAATATGCCCCTTCGAGCGTATAAAAATGAGCATTTTTTACGAAAAGTGCAACTGCGTATATCTTTATTCGGTAATGGTTTATTATATGTGAAATAGCATGTAAAAAACGGTTTGTAAAACTCTACCCGTTGCGTCCAATGACACATAAAGCTCAGCGAAGAACATATCAAAAAACTATTGCATTTGAAAGGACATCAATTTCAAATTTTCCAATTTGAAAATCCTATGTGTGGAACACGTTATAATAATGTTATGCATGGGACACATAGTTAGTGACATCGCCATTTTCTGTTAACAAAGACCTAAGGTACTGTTGTGTTTGCTCTGAAACTTTCTTATAAAGTGATTTATTTCCACTATTCACAACATTTTAAAAATAATACTCATCCAAGATCTTGTGACGCTTAAAATACCTAAAACAATTTGTAAGCATTTAATAGAGGAACGTTATACGTTAAATTCTTAAAAATGTAAACAGAAAGCTTCCATTTGGCTGCGATTACGAATGATAAAAATATCCCGGTAAAATAAGCAGTTAATTCGTATGAAAAGTCTGGTTATCTTCGACTAGATTGCTACACAAATGATTTAGTCAATATATATATATATTTATATATAAATATATATGAAAAAGCATCCTACAGTTGATGAGTCGGTAGTGAACGTGATCTATCAAAGAATATAATTCAAAAATAAGTAAAAACGACCGGGAAACTTTTGTTCTATAAGAATTCATTAAATTTATTATCATGTAAGGAAATTTAAACCTTACAAAGCGGTATATTGGCTAATACGATCTTCTGTGTCCTTATATGTTTTTTCTTCTTAACGATTGGTTTATATTTTTGGTGAAATGAATATCAGATTCAATATCAGACGTTTTAACAATAGTATACAGCATTGCTTTGATATATCGGATTGTGATTCATTTTTCTTAAGCTAAAGCACTGCGCTCACTAACTGGAGTCCCAACAGCACATATACACCTTTAGCGAAAGCATTTTATATGAATGGTCCTTTTATTTGACTTGAAGCAAAAATGTCTGGCTTTATTCTTAAGCGTCTGAGCAAGCGGTAAAAAAATGATGCGTCTATTTTAATGTATTATGTTTGACATATAAACGTGACAGGATAAACAAAAATTTAGCTGAAGGTGATAGAAACTTTGTTCTTTTAACACAAGCAGTTGTAATAAATAGTGTATATTAATGAAAATCTTTGTAATTGAATATGCCTCAGAGACAAGCATACTATTTGGAAGAATGTCAGAAAAAACTAAATTATATAAAAATAATTAATATGGACAAAAAAAGCAAAATGGGAATTCTGGTTCTTGTACAAATTATTTTTTTAACCAGTGTTATTCATATAAAAGATTATGAAGTTTAATGTTTAGTTTATACCAATTTTTTTTTCGATTGTGGAGGAAGCTTTTTAGCCTATAGACACACTCTCGAATCCGTTCCTGGAACTAACCAGTACTAAGCAATGAGTGTAAAGTTTCTTTGCTCAAGTAAACAACAGCTTGACCCTGACAGGGTTTGAACCTGTGCGGGTAGCAATCCTTTGACTACTAGTGCGACGTGTTAACCACACGTTTACATTTCTTAGGAGTAATGCAGAAAAAAACAACTTAGTGTTGGTGATACCTGCATTAGAAGGCAAAAGGATAAGTGTGGTCTTGCTAAATATTCTTTCGTTTACGGCTCTCGTTCATTTTATTTTGGCTGAATACTTTTTGATCTTGCCATGGCAAAAAAAATACAAAGATAAGATAATAAAATCAACAGACTAGATACGTACAGGAATTACTTTTATATCAAATCATTTCAGGTTACATTTTTGTAAACTACCGGAGTATGCACTTTTTTCTGGTTAAAGTAATACAAATGTAGTTCTGGGAAGACGCTCCATCCTCTTCGTTTCTTGCGAAAAAGTAATATTTAAATTGTCTTCTTTGTCTCTAGGCAACTTCTTTGAGTTCGGACTATAATTCCTGTTAGAAATATAGTTTCTCGAATTTAGTGATGAGTGCACGTGTGCACAAGCAGAAATTATTCGCAAAATGCCATCATCGTCATCTAACCCACACGAGTAAGAAATACCAACTGACCGACGAGTAATTAATACTTCTTTCGCAACAAATAGGTCAGCCACAAGCACAGAGCAGTTATTGTATCAAAACAACTACTCTCCCAAAGATAACAACTATCTGGTCTTCTAAACCAGGGTTCTTCTGGTGCATTTAAAGGCATTTTGATCTTTAATTTCTTATATAAAAGTATTTATTTATGTTTGATGAACAAACGATATGTTGTTTTATGTAAGAATGGCTTAAACATTACCTGAAAAATTAGTGAAACTGAGCCCATCAACGCCTAATCTCTGTGTTCATGCGAAGAAAAAAAATATAATTATCTTCAAAACTCGAGGTAAGCAAACAAACAAATTAGTAATGTTAAGGTTTACTCATTAATGCAGTTTTATCACCAATCAAAATCAAATTCAATATGAAAGACACACAGTGTTTCTTAATTAACCATTTTCTACTATTACATAACCACACCTAACTGTTTTCCCCAATAACACTTAATCACATTAACACTTGTGCATTTTGCATGCGTAACTTTCCTAGTGCTACTGTTTCTATTTCCTGCAACTCATTTCTGCTACACAAGGTGTCTGTGAAAAAAAGTTTTTATACTGAATTTGCTGCATAGTATTTGCTTCAAAGTATGTCAAAATAGTCAGACATAAACTGATCACTCGTTTTTATTTATTTTTCATTTTTATTTTATTTTTTTTATATTTTATTTGTTTTATAAATTGAGTAGTAAATGTTATCTGACATTACAAGAAAAGTAAACGGCATTTCAAATAGAACGCTTTTTTTCAGAAGTATTTGAATCATTTCAGTCAGTTGATCTAATTACGATAAACATGCGCTTCTGAAACACGTCTCCTGGTGGTTATAATAAGCAATGCCATTATAATTATATCGATAATGTATACTGAAATAATTAACCTGAGTGACAAGGAGCATTTCGGATAAGATAAAGACATGAAGCCAAATGAAAGACTTCATAATGATTGGCTTATTTAAGATACTGAGGTATTTGTTGTGTAAAATTTTTGACGCCATTTATAATGTTAATGGCGTATTGTTAACATTTTTTTCTTCTGAATATATTCATTCCGTGTGTGAAATTGTGTGTAAATTTTTCACTTTTTCTTATTTGAACGGCGAAGAAATTGATATCTAATAACTTTATTAACTTTAATAATTTTCGGTAAGTGTGGAAAAACGCAATATATAATTAGTTAAGTATTCCGGTAAATGACAACGTTATAAAGCATAGAATGTGACAAGTCAAACAAGCCGAATTAGTATGTGATGTTCTTCCGCATCAGGTACATCTATAACAAATAATTAATTCATAATATCACTAAGCTATAACTAAATGATGAAAATCAGAAATACTGTTGAAATTAGCCAACTTCAGTTACATTTCAGTTTCAATATCAGAGGTTTGATAATAATTTATCAAATGTCTTGTTTTCTCTGACCTTTGGCTAAGTGTAACAAAGACTAACTGTTGAAATTACTTTTTTTAATATTCCATGATGACGACCTCTCAAAAAACAGATAAAATTATTTTTTTTAATTAATTCAAATATAACTTTTATACTAGCAATTTTTTTATAAAAATTTACGTGAAATGTTTATAGAGAAATCCGTCTTTAAATTATTTGGTGGTACTTAAAAGTTTATGAGCATAAATTCTAAGAAATCTGAAGATATATTTCAGCTTTCAGTTTTGTATACTTAATCACAAAAACGCCTGTTTAATTTGAAATCAGCTCAACAACATTATGGAAATTCTTGGGAGTTTATAATACCGTAAAAGTACCTGTGCATGTTCCGACGGTTTCCGTAAATGATGATACTACGTTTTGTATCTCCAGGAAGCAAGCAACAATTACTATAAGTGACATTAAAATAGTGCATACAATCTGTTTCCTTGGTTGTAAATCCTAATGATAAAAGCTTGCTATAACATTGTTAATAAAAAAAACTTGGGTTCAATATGTACTGCAGCTGCGTTGAAAATGTCGTGAAGTTTTAGGCTTTTCAATATTTTCAAGAAATTGAAGTGAAGTGTTTTGTTTACACATTTCAAAAGCTATATGAAGCTTACATTTGATCCTATTTATGTCAAGCGTTCTTCAAAGCGCAATGGTACATTACTAACATAATTAAATACTTTTATCAAACGGCCAACTTCAGACATGAAACGGTCCTCAATTTTCTTTCCTCCATTCATCAAAACGACACAGTTTAGAATGATTGTTTTGAAAACAAGGCTCAAAATATGGTGTAAATTACTGATACAGAGTAGCCAGCTTTTGTAATCTAAAATCGAATTAAGTAAAATGTTGGAACCTTAAAGTGGTGGTATTACAATGAAGTGATTTGAATGTTTCTAGTATTTTAGCAGCATTTGAGATTTCTGAGTCCAGATTTTAAAAAAAAAGCAATGTTTGCCTCTAATTTTAGTTCTCATTTCTCCTATATTTAAAAAAATCACACGTACAACAGACACACATTCAAACATACACGCATGCATACGTCCATCCATCCATCCATCCATCAAACCATATATATCCTTTATTTCTTTGTCTGCTACATTTGTAACGGACAACGAACAGTGTTTAGAAATAACGGTATTTCTTATCAAACTTGTCCTTATTGTTCAACATTTTCAGTAATTATTCTCATTTCCATTTTCGTCTACGTCTGTAGTGCCAGAACGCTTTTGACAATCGTGTCACGGGAACTGTGCAATATTAAAAATCATATTTAATCGAAAAGCAAATCTTATCGGTTTCAAACTGAATTAATTAAACCTTATCAAATTTGATGTCGAACAATATTTTCCATGATTTACGACCTAAACAGGACATCTTGTCTAACTACATCAAATTAGGTACATGGAAAGTTTTTGAAACTGAAACCATGGCTTTTGTTGTCTGGGTGATATTTTACTTTTGAATATTTAAAACTAACTTCTACTCATTTGAACATCATTCGTCGCAGATTTGTCCATCTCTCATTGTTTGATAGTAATGGGTTCGAGCTCCATTACCGACCATTATCATTTATATGCAGTCGGGCAGTTTTGGACGGAGAATGGGAGCGTACTGTTCCTTCCAAACGGTGGTTAGATGAACTGGCCGCCCGATATGAATATTAATGTAAGGGTTTCTTAAATTCACTTAAACTAGTAAAACCAAAAATAGATTAACCGTTTTCGTTTTAAACAGAACTAGATCCATTTGAATAAAAAGATGATGATATTGGATCCTTATTCTGCTGACAAAAATGTCAGTTTTTTTGCACTCTGATCTCAACGACAAATTCTTAGCAATTTTGGATTTTATTATCAAAATAAAAGAAGGAACAGCCAATGCTGCATGCCAAATATCAAAGCTCTAAATGTTTGGGTTATGAAAAAACCAAGGTGTACCAAGAAATTACTTCAGTAGACAGTAACATGTGCAAAACATATAACCCCTGGGTTTGTGGTTTCAGATAAAAAAAAAAATTAGAATTTTTCCTTATATTTTCACGAGTGGTGAAAATATTTAAAATCTGATGGTCACGAAAAAAATCAAATATCCTCTATGTTTTTCTTGTTCACCTTAGGAAGAGTTTCGAACGGAATATTTCTATCATATTTTATTATCTTTGACCAGGTGTTTAAAAGGAGATTATGTTAAATCAAAAACTGACGGACGAACAAAGCAGGATGGACACTCAAGTAACGTTGCTTCAGAATTATTTGTCAGAGAATGCTCTGAATGAGACTCCAGTTGCTCTCATATCATAACATTGTTTATCGCTCTATATTATATTTCTGGTTTATTTCTATGATCTTATACTACTGGCTGTTCATACATATGCGGAATCAATTTTATCAGTTTATTTTGGTGATCTCATAAAAATTTCGTGCATAGAGCTTATTGTTATTTTATATCTGTACATGTGTTATCTAGTAGTGTCTGTTGCCCATTACATGATATAATGATTATTCTAACACGATCTAAAAATAGCCTATATATACAAAGAAGAAAATAAACTCGGGTTATCCTGCAGTATACCACGCGCGTGCGCTTGTTGTTTTGGCTGTTCCGTGAACAGCCGTCACCCAAAATATAATTTTTTTTCACAATGTGGTTTATTGTTTGGTCGTATAAGAATGCGGACTTCGTGATATATTCCTACGCGTAAGAACTCAAAACGTGGGTTATTCTACGATAAACCACGCCTGGATACTTATTATTTCTTAAGTAAAAGTACAAAGGTCTACTGAAAACATCCTCTACCTCTCACTTTCTTCATTATGATAATTAAGATATTGCTCCATACCCAACAAATTTATTTTATGAATTAGCTCAAATACGGAACCAGTTTATCGTTTTCTGGCTAATACTTACTTGACAATTAATACCATATGCACATATCTTAAAACAGTACTAATATTATCTTCATCTTTTGAAATTTAGACAAAAAGAAAATATCCAAGTTAATAACAAACAAAATCGAAAACTTCTCCGTCATTTTTCTGCAAATTATTACCTTTGCATCTCAGAAACATGACAATACGTCAAATCCCAAGCTTCAGGCAGCATGCTTAGACTACCATTTTCGTTGTTCACATTATTCGTTGTCTATCGTTGTTATATAACCTCTGCCTATGCAAGTCTGCATCCTATCCTTGCAACTCTGTAAATCAGCTCCGAATTTGTACAGTATCACGTAAACAATATTAGCATTGAGCACCGTCTTCGTCACAGATAAACGGGGATTATTGCTAATAAATTTATACTGAAAATGCATAAATCAGATTCTGTTTCATCTGTTACATTATATTTATGCGGTGTTTAACAATCCTGTTTGTATCAGGCCCGGTGATGAAGTGATAATTTTCTGGACAAATAGGTCTACGAGTCTTAGTTTATGTTATAATGAAACGTCTGCGAAAGCTTTCTGTACATTAATAATAGTTTGAAAATGGTTAACTTTGTTGGTCCTGTTTTTATTTGACTGGTGCAAAACGTATGTCCTAAAAATAGCACGACGTTTCTGGCATAGAAAGAGATAAACGCAACTGAACTGCACTTGTATCGTTTTATGTCCTATCTGTTAAGTAAATGCTCCCTTTTCAAGAATGTTGAATAATTTAGAAAAGTAATGGGGCGGATCAGTGGTCCAGTGGTAACGCGCTGGACTATTAATCCAGGGGTCGCTAGTTCGATCCCCCACTCGTCCACTTCTTTTGAATGCGACATTAAACCGATGTCTAATGTATCAGTGCTACCCACTGAGCATGATAAAGAACCAGAGGTGTCTCTGGATTCGGATGCTTTCTGCATCTTGCACTATCCCTACAACATAAAATAACTAATCTCTGCAGGGTGCGTCGGTCATATGGGCAAGCAGTATCGAAAATAAATAAACTCAAATAGACAAAGATAGACAGAGATAGCCATATTAATAACATGACTTCTGCAATCATTAACACAGGAATTTTGTTTTTCAAAAACCCTGGGATATTTTGATATTGGCCTTATTTGTTCTGTTCGGATGAAAATAAGTAAAATGAAAGTTTTCTAAGTGACGTGTTAACTCCTTATATTAATGTCAACAGTATGAAGACATGCTTAAACTGTAAGGAAATACGCCTTTCATTTAGTTCTTATGAAAATGGTTTAAGAAATTACATTTTTGTTTCAGGATCAAAACCTTGGTATTTTATTAAAGAAAAATACTTTCCAGAAGTTGACTCATTACCCATAGAAGGTAAAATTCTAGCTTCATTTCTTTAAATGTCATACTTTAATTAAGTTAGCAAAGATCTAGGTGTAGAACCTAACGACATTTAAGATATACCATTGAATTTATATTTTCTAAATTACTTTTTATATCAAAATATAAATGTGGTATAATAAAAAATGAAACAGTTTTAAAAAATGTCGTTTTTCTTTAAAAAAAAAAAAAAACAGTTTCTGAAATAACTGTTATGACAAATCTTGTAACTTTTTTCATTACGGTACTGAACTTGACAGGAGCTAAGCTGATCGCGACCAGAAAAGTCTGAGACATGTTAAGTATCGAATTTTCAGGGCTCTTCTGACAACATTTTTATAAATATGAGATCTGTGCTTGAATCTTTGAAGCCTAGCAGAATGTTATTCTACGATAAAATGTACTCAGCTATTTCTTGTTACAAACTCGTATTCCAATTAACATATTCTAGTTAATATGATATTTTTTCACAGAAATGAAAATTTCAAAGGCTTAGCTCAAAACATCTTGAAGGCAGTTCAAAGAAAGAGACGTTTCATTTTAAATTATTGACTTGTAGCAAGTACTATATCATAATACTGATGTGCACCTAATAACAAGGGCAGACAATTCTAAGAAACTTCAATGAGCAATATAATTATCAAAAGGTGGTGACTGTCTGCAATTTTTACCACTCGACGCATATCACTGTGGATACAAAAAGGTTAATAATTTCAAAATCGAAAGTTAGAGAAAGAACCCAAGACAGTTGTTGTACAAGCTAATGTCAAAATACCATCATGATATAATCAATTCAGAGAGCGGAAGAAAATTTCTTTCTTTGAGACATTGAATTGGTACAAAGAATAGGCATTTACAAAATTTTGTCAGCATAAGGAAAGTGGCATCACACCCTTTCGCTGCGTTACTTAACAAGTCGTATCCAGCGATTGATGCTACAGAATATTTTGTTTTTCTTTTGTAACAACAGTTCTAGGAATAAATATCAGCTCTCGCATACACTTCTCAATTACGGTAACCGGCAAATCACAAAAAACAGAATGTCTCAAAGGTGCTTGGCTGGATATTGGTCTTTGCTTATATCAGTTTAATCACAATAAATTCATGTATGATGTATTACAAGAGCTATATACATTTAACAAAAACATATTCCGATCTTGCATAAAAATAAAGACAATTACAAAAATATATTCAATTTAAATGTTATGTCTCGTAAACATGATTTACATCCAAGATAACTCGTAATGGAGAAAAAATATATTGGCCTGTACTACTACCAACCAATCCTATTTATACTTTAGCCTTTTCTCGGTCAGGTTATCTTAAACTGAAATTTATACAGCTGCTTCTAATTAGATTGGCTTTAGAAATGTTTAGTCGATTTCTTTAAAAACTCTTGTTTCTGACGTGTCTGACTGATTTTGCGAGAAAACCTAGTCAATAAATAACAGAAAAAAGGTCACTAGAGTGAGAATTAGAGATATTGTATGCGGACGGGTCATTTTTTAAGAAAATATAAAATTCTATCTGATTAAAAATCTTCCGGTTTTATATGTTCGTAAAGTTGGCAGCACGGCGGCCTTGCAGCCTAAGCTATAATTGTGTATAACAGAAAATTTAATATGTTTTAACTAAATGTCAACAAACAACAACATCAAGAGGTGTTAAGGATGTATTTCTGAAAATTTAAATTTTCTGCATCATAAAAACTTCGAAAAAGTTGACTCCGTCAGTGATGTAGCAGTCCTCTAACACATCGCTCATGCAGTCATTTGCTTCAAATCACTCAGTTTTGTATGCTCATTTATGTTCCTAAAGCGTGTTATGTCAGTGAAAGACAACAAGCATAAGGACATTGAAAAAATTTTAATATGTAAACATTTTTTTCCTCAGGATCTCTGTATGCAGAACTTCAAAATAAATGTAAATAAATGTAAAATTTATCATTAAGATATCTTAAATTTCTGTTCAGCCTGATTTGGCATACGCACATATCAGTTTTATATACATATATATGACCAAAACCATCTTGATATTCTTAGATATTTACTTTTAGTTTGTACTCCCACGTCTTATGTTAACATACCACACAAACAGTACATTTTGTCATCCTGACACAAGAGAATAGAGAGTAATTCTTATTAAATGTCATTCACCGAGATTTAGTTCTGTTTATCAGCAATTTTGTATGTTGTTCAGAAAATTATCGAACCAGCGCACATTTACAAGATCTTAAATTACCCACGCAATGATTTGTCCTCTCATTACAAAATTTCACATCTGACTGACAACTTATCTCAGCTATAAGAACGAAATGAAGACCACTTCAAAACACGAATCCACAAATTTCTTGTCATCAACATTCATTGAATTCTGTCATTTCTTTTGTTTTGATATTTACGACAAATAATTACACAAACGGAATTTATACCACACAATAGCACTCTATTTACAAACCAATACTGGAAACAGTCAGCCATGTTCTTCACAAGAGAAAATAATTTTCTTCGGCTTACCGCGATAAACTTTTATCATTATAAACTATCTAATACCGTTATTTAGAAAATTCATAAAATGGCGAGTGAAAATCTTGAAAATAAAACAAGTTTTTTATCACTTTAGCAGTAAAAAACTGTGACTATTCGATCCAGTAACGATACACACATTATTTAAATTATACTGTTTACTTTTTATAGGAGATAGAAAATCTCGTTTCAGAAATAGTTGTGTAAAGTTTAGCATAAAATGCTCAAAATATGTAAACCTTGGTAAAAAGGGTGCTTATCTTACTTAAATAATTTAAATACTTAGTTTCTTATCTCCTAGCGGTAAATTAATATTTCAGGTGCAAAGTTATCCCGAGAAGGTTGCATAGATTTTAGTCACGGCATATATGAAAAGGAGAACTGTCATGTATAGCTAAGTGACCATTCACTATCTTTTAACTTAATGTAACTGTTCAAGTTGTAAAGTGTTAGCTAACATTATGGTAACAGTAACACATAGAGAATTTTTTTGTACTTCATAATTCTATGAGTGAATAATGTATATGTAAAGTCATAGTCCATGTAAATATATATATATATATATATATATATATATATATATATATATATATATATATATATATATATATATATATATATATATATATATGTTTACAGTGGTAATATGTAAAAACCGAGACATCTTACTTTATTACAGGAATATTGATATGCTTAAATAATTTAAAAGTAGACCTACAGGGCCGGGTGTATTGTAAAACTATATATGTTTGTATATTATGTACCTATACACACATGTCACTAAAATAAATAAGTTACTGATTTACTTACTGAAATTTATGATACGACAAATTTCAGAATCTGTTTTTTTTTTCGCCAATGAAATGCAAACAAATTGTTCGAAATTTCAATATTCAAAAAACCTGTTTTATATTAAGATTACAGAAATAACACTTTATTACGAAAATACGAGAAATTTAATAGACAACCGCAACCCAAGAAAATATGATAAACGAACTATTAAATGCAGTATTATACGTACAATTCCTAATGCCAATTTTGGATATTGCCGAAGTGGATTTCATTTGCATGCAAGATCTCAGATATGTGTAGATGTGTCAAAATATTGCCAAGACTGTGTAAAATCCATTAACTGCTCATGTTTAAATCCTTTGTAGCGGAACAATTTCAATATTCCAGTCACCACCATAACAGAAGGCTATTTATCAAAGACAACATTTGACCGTTTAACGTAAATCATGAAGAAATGAATAAATTCGTTTCAATGCATCTTTTTGGCATAAACTTTAGACTTTTTTGCAAATTACATCAATAATACGAGTAGTGTACAGTGATGAAATAATTTGATTTTTTTCTTGAATTATTGAGAACAGCTCTAAAGAGTGATTATAAATAAAATATGGCTTACATGGCAGTCCCTCCCTAGAGGGAACACATTCTTACTATAATACAGTTATTTAGAATAGAAAATACAAGGTATCAAAGACATGTTCTCCCCTATTGTAAATATGTTTCTAACAAGACATGATATTATTACATTTTCTCTATGTATCAATTACTTTAGTTATTGAATCCATTACCGACGCGACAATTCAAAAGCACAACGAAATCTAGAGCAAGTCAATGGCCGTTCTATACAGTTCGTTGCTTTGCTTTCCTACTTTTTAATAACAGCCAGTTGTTCGATAGGAAGAATAAATTCACAAAGCTCTTGAAAAAAAGTTCAGAACGATATAGGATGTGAGCTCATGAAACTGAGCTTTATACATTGGGACACCATGCTTGTCAAAGTTAAGACTTAAGGAGCACAAAATACGATAGTAAAGCAAGACTTTGTGCTATATTTTTTTTCTTATTTTAAGTGTAAATGTTAAGAAAATAGTCTACATATACATTTTCAAGTAGCTACTAGCTTACTGTCCAAAGCAATCCGCAAGAATAAACACAACTGACATTTATAATCATTAAACATGGTAAATCGTTAAAGTAGCTAATAATGTTTAGTTTTCTCATGCATTACATACTTGTCACCTACTGACCTGTTTGTCCTTGAAAAACAATAATGAAGAAGGGAAAATATTCTAGAGTAAAGCTACTGTAAGAAATTTGGAATTTAATACCTTTCACTAGCAACACGTACATCTGAAATGCTTCCAGCCTCCGAACAAAACAGTTTAGCTGTGAAATGCCTATTAATGTGTCACAAACAAATGGCAGTAATAAATTAACATTCAAACAAAGAAACAAGACGAGTCGATTTAAGAGTACTTCGTTTCGTTTCTGTTTATTTGAAAAGGCTCTATTAGAAATATTCCTGATGAAATAGATAATTCATACAAGAATAGGACAAGCATGTAAGCATATAAGATTATGACAGAAGCATGGTAATTACTGCTAAATCAATCTAGTTCTTTAATTTTGCGTTTACTACCTAATATATAAGATACGAAATTTCAATACTATGTTATAGTAAACGTTTGCATTTATTTTAACACGAGCAATTTTTTAATAACTTAGTCCTATTCGCCCACTTCTGGGCATAGAGCCTTCACTACTGCTCTCCATCTGGTTGGTCCATTTGGTTTCCAGTAGTGTTGATTTCTGTACCAAAGAGCAATACTTGGTTAAAAGAATAAATTCAAAAAAAAAAAATGCTATACAAAACGAGAGGAAATGTTTCTCGGAAATACAACATATTTTCTGCAAACGTGCTTAAAAAGGATAAATACTGATTAGTAATAAATATTAGTATTAAAATAAGTATTAAATACGGATTATTTCTAGACGCGCCGTTCTTTGTCAAGAGATAAGATAAGAGTTTCTGAAATTGTAAAGCAAACTGTCAAAGAAATGAAAACAAATATGAAAAAAGTCTCAATAAAATGGCACTTTCTCAATAACTCTAGACGTCTTTCAATTTTACAAACAAAATTATAAGTTCATAAATAAATACATTTATATATAAGCGCTTGTCACAAAAATAAAACGTTTTTTTTAAGTTGTCATCGTCCCATTTCTCCTCAAAGCAAAATATCTATTATTCATTCAGTTTATACCGTCGTCAACTGAAGTTACCCTAGAAATTACTCAGTTTTATTCCCCTTGTGATTATGTTTAATCACGTCTCACACACAAGGGATTTCTTATGATATCCTTTTTACAGATTTTTTTTTGATTGTCTTTAATAGTTTGAATATCTGAAGCAAATTTACAAGTTTCACGATGAATAAGTCATGATTATTCTATGAGATGTCTCTCTTGATGACCAGAGCTGGCCTTTTTGTACTGACTGTATCAAATTTTATAATTGTTTTATCAAAATTTTATTAATGAGTCTAATATAATCACTCCGATGATCTCATTTATTCACACATATTATCATTTTCAAAACATGTAAAATTCAAGGATGCAGAACGTACGAGGAGTGTTCAAATATGAATGCATCTAGAACGTTATATTTTTCAATATTGCGAAAAAGACAAGGAAATGAAGGTTATCGGGTAGATATACATGCTAGCTTTACATTGATGCCACATTCATTAAAATCTGTTCACTTAAGCTGTGTTTATAGCTCGCTATACATTGTCTACTTGCATACTCTAATACAAAAATGGTTGGTAGAAGACCAGCGTATGCCAGTGAAAAACAGTCTTATATTAAGCATCGTTGTCTCCTTGGCATAGGGTGTAATGACATTTTTGATGAAATCTGTTCTGTATACGGACAAAATGAAATGTCTTTTTCATCAGTTATTCCTTGGTTTAATAAATTCAAATGTGGGTTAATTTCGACTAAAGATGCACCCCATGCCAGCAACGTCTGTCAAGATGGTTGCTAAAGTGAAAGAAATAGTTAATACCGATGCAAGATACACCACTTGGCAAATAGCTAGTACCGTTGGCATCTCATTAGGAACAGCTCATACAATTCTCAAACGTGATTTGAAAATGAGAAAGATCTGTGCTACATGGATTCCCCATTTGCTGACAGATGAACAGAAAAAGGCTCGCGTGCAATGCGCTAAGTTGTTGCTTAAACAGTATCCAAATTACAATGCACGGTCTTTTGCAAATGTCCTCACTGGTGACGAAACATGGGTTCATTTTTATGAGCCAAAACGAAAACATCAAAACAAGATTTGGGCTACAAAGTCCGGCAAAAGACCATGCATCGCCAAAAAGGACCATCAGTATAAGGAAGGTAATGTATGCCATTTTCTTTACAACTCAGGGTCCCGCAATTCAGGTCGCTGTTCCTAAAGGCAAATCTGTTAATGCTAAAGTTTACAAGACTAAAGTTCTTCGAAAACCCGCAACAGGTTTTGCCGATGTAAGATTGCTGTATGACAATGCGTCATCGCACAAGGCGTCTATAGTGCAAGACTTTCTGAAGCAGAAAGAAGTCGTTGTGCTCCCCCATCCTCCGTATGCACTTGGCCTTGTCCCTTGTGACCTCTTTTTGGTTCAAAAGCTAAAGAAATACCTTTCAGGTTGAAAATGTGTTCAGCGCAAACACATCGGTTCTGCAATATTTCAGTGTCTTCATAGTATACCTGAAAAAGATTATGAAAATGCCTTCAAAGATTGGATCCGGAGACTGAAACTTTGTTTATCTGTTGGAGGTGAATACTTTGAAGGAACAAAATAAAAAAAATTCAGTGAAACCTATGAAGAATCAAATTTTACGTGCTTAGATGCATTCATATTTGAACACTCCTCGTAGCAAAGACCCATTAGTTTTTTAATTCAACTTAACGTATCAAATGCGCAGGACTTCAATGATATTTCAGGTAGGCAAAACCACGTTTTTTCGATTGAAGATCTTCTATAAGAAGTGATATTTTTGTAAACATTATATGTAGACCCATTATGTATAAAATACCTTTTTTATAAAATAACAGAGGAAAATATAGAGGGAGTATTTGATAAAAACATCAAAAAAGCATCTAGTCGTATAAAAATGCCTCATACAAGTTTTAATATTACACTACCATCAAATCCGAAGATCTTCTATCCAACGATGTTTGATATTTAGTGCTATCTGTTCATTGCAACATAGAAGTTACCCAATTAGGTTTTAAAATGAAACTTGAAAAGAAGCGTGGTTCCCTGTTTAATTAATTCTTTATGCATGGTTGCAATAAATATATTATCTTAATTAAAAGTGAATAAAAAAGGTGGAAAACTGAAAATTACATTTCAAGTTCTAATAAGCCATGATAAGGCACTAAAAGTTCCTGACATTATACCCCGCTAGGAGATTATATTGTTACTCAAGAAACATTCTTTAATTGCATGGCTAATGCGAGGGATTATTGGAAACCATTAGAACCTGTTTTGCTATAATTAGCCTTCCTTCAATCATCATACGTGCATTTTCATTACCATAATTTCTAGACAATCGATCTTTCACTGATCTTAAGAATGCTAATTGGTAGGGTTTTAAGAAATGTCAGGTAAGATTATATTATAACACCAGGACATTTTTCTACAAAGGTTGAATAATGTAAATGTTAATGGTTTGAATTACTTACAAAAGGTTAATGCTAGAAAACAGCATAATATCATACAGCAATGGATAAAACTGAAATAGAATCACATTTTTGATTGAATGTCATGGTGACATGGGTGTGACATAAGTAGTTTTTAATTACGTTGTGATATAGAGATATTATGACGCGGTAACGAGATATTATGATAAAGAGATAATTCTATCTTGGTAACAATATATTATATATGTGGTAACGTTAAAAAATCGTGCTAACAAGATATTATGTCGTGGTAACGATAACAAATCGTGCTAACAAGATATTATGTCGTGGTAATGATAAAAAATCGTGCTAACAAGATATTATGTCGTTGTAACGATAAAAAAAGTTGTGCTAACAAGATGTTATGTCATGGTAACGAAATAAGCCGTGGACATGACTAAAGATAATAGTGAACAAGATCATTAACCAATCAGAATGGCTATTTGTATTCATCATGTTTATATTATTTATTGGTAACAAGATTTTTAAATGTTAACCAAGTTGAAGCAAAATATATCGTGAAGTAAAATCGATTTTTTTTACAATGGGATAGTTCATCACTGTAAAAGACTGAACTTTTAAACCCTCTACAGCCCTACCCCAGACATTGTAATGTCGAATTATACTTTGCATGATATACTCATGATTTAACGTTGTAGTATATAGGCTACATTTGGCTTTCAGGTATTATATATCCATTATATTTTTTTCATCTCGCAGTGAATTGAGCTAACCTAACACACGTTTATCTTATGACAAAATGAAGACGTTACCGGAAACGTTTACCAAGAGCTTTTCAACACATGACAATTAATAACCCTTAAACCACGGTTAGTCTAATCTGTCTTTAAAAAAAAAAACACGATTGTTTAATCTGAAAATAGAAACAACGACAATTCACTGTATGAAGACCTAATGTCTGCTGACAAATAAACATTCACACAATGCGCAGCCAATGCCTTAAGAACTCCACAAACCTGCTTAATTAGAAACACTCTGCTTGTACATGTTTGTTCTAATATAGAACTATTAAATATGTCCTACTATCTTGTATTAAAGTTTTAGTTTGCAAAGGGTAACGGTCACATGAAAGGTCTCGGTAAATGCCATCTATTATAAAGTTGTTGTGAAAGGAAATAAAAACTTCGTGTAATTGATGTGTTGTATGTCTCGTGCATCTTTTAAGTTATGCTATGTTTGCTAAAATATGAAATATCAATTGTATTATCACAGTAAAAGAAATTAATATTAAATACATAAAAAGCTTAGTATGTTCAAGACCTGTATGTTTATATCCTTTGGGCAGCAAGTTCTTGCAGCTTTTATTTATGGAATGTTTTTTAGGTAAAAATTACATAATGCCTGCTTACTGTTACAATTTACTCATTCACACTGCTATTGTACTTACTGGTAAGTCATTTTGCATGCTGGCACCTTCACTACGCTTGTTGACAAAGATACCATGCTTACTGGAAATAGCAACGTGTATGCTGTTTAGACCCTGATGTCTATATCATAATTTCATTTGACTGAATGACAGTGCAATGTGTAATGATTGATACTAAAATATTGCTCTGTAACAATGCTCCCAAAACAAAATGTACGATTTGACCACACAATATGAAAGATGTAATCAGCCACTAAGCAAGTCGAAAGTAAGCATCTTGTTAACTGCAAAATTGCACGTCACATTTCGATACCAGGGGGCGCACGTTTGTTTTGTAGTTTTCACAAAAAATAACGGAAATCTAAGGCCTATGACGGAATTTAATTAGCTGTTGCCTCAACCATTACCCGTCAGTTAGATCTCTATATATATTCGGATATCCTTGGTATCTTTCCGACAAATAAATATTCAAATTACAAAAAAGCACGACTACTTGAACATAGCACCCCTTGTTGTCAAAATGTGCCTTACACTTATGAATTCACATTATGCTTACTTCTATTTTGCCTAATGCCTGGTGACATTTCTTTATTGGTTGATTTCTTCGTGTATTTTGTTTTTAGATGCATAACAAATGAACCAAGACAGCCACAACATGATGAAATATACACTGAACTGTCATTCAGTCAAACGAAACTACTATATAAGGATCATGGTCTAAAGAGCATACAAATTGTAACTTCCAGCAAGCAGGGTGTCACTGTCAACAAGCGTGATGGAAGTGTAAGTTTGCATAAAGACTGCCCCCCAATCTGACTGAAGTTCACGATCTCCCTACGGTAGGATATGATTTTAATCAGATTGGACTGCATCCGTAAGCACTGTAGCAGTGTCAGTGAATAAATTGTAACAGTAAGCAGACACTGTGTAATTTTTACCTAAATAACATTCCATATATATTGATCCTGCTTGATAATTGTTTCCTGCTTCTTAGCTAGAATGTAGCACAACTAACCATTGGGGTTGTTCATGTAAGCATCATTTTACCTCTTCCACACCATCAACACTTATTTGGCGCGATCTTATGAAGTATTGAGCTAATTCTTTGCTGGAAATATCACACTCTACCGCAACAGTAACTGATTTTCCCATCTACTCTTTTCAAATTATGTGTACGATGGAATATTTTCCATCTTCATCGCCATCACCATAATCATAGTTATAGAAACCATTTTCAATGGAGGTTTGAACATAAATGTATGACATTCGGACTTCAGTTGTCTGCATTACGTTCAAGCATGAGCTGTCAATCTTACTGTATGACGAAATACTTTAACAAAGGACAACTGGATTGTCCCTGTGACCATCACCTACGAGTTCTTGTTGTTTACTTGCAAATTACAGGTCCAGTAGACAGAACACAGTTGCTTCGGTTTACACTGTTGCATTTTACACAATTATTGTTAGTAAAAAGACGTTTTCGGTTTTACATTTTTTATAGAAGTAAAAATAACTTTGAGTGCAAAATGGTGGTAAGCTATTAATCTCCATCGTGTTACGAGCAAAAAGAAGGCGAACGCAGTTAATGACTTTGACTCAATCATAACGTAGGCTGACATTCAGAAGACAACGTATGTTAGTATCAATAGATCAGTGAATACCTTTAAAAGAATTAGCGGTGTCAACATTGTGGAATCTTTGCTTTTAATTTCTGTAGCACATTTCATTAAGCTTTATTACTAAAATAGTAATGAAATGCAGTATACTGATATTTTGAGAGTAAGGGTACATTTGGAGGAATAGATCTATAATTAAACATTCCTTGTTTCTAGTAGGCTAATAATATCAGTTAAAAGTTCCATAACTCGAATTGAAAAAAAGGATGAATAACCTTTCAAACACTGACAAATTATGACATACTTTGTCTGGGGAGATGAAACCTCTTTCAAACTGATATATGAGTTTCTCTGAAAACACCAAAATGTTATTCAAACTATATCACGTTTTTTAACATTCTAATGATACGGTCAAAATATGTATTTTAAACTAAGGAAATTAACAACAGTTAGCAGCAACCTAGACTGCAATGCATTATAGCATAAGAACGAGTTAAAATATTTATAAAAAACATATATTGCTACTTCCATTCCTTCCAGTCCACCAAACTATCAACCCATATCTTCTTCATGATTTTTCGGTAATGTGTTTACAGGGGAAAATACAAGAACTAATTGTCGTAATTAGGGTCTTTTTCACAGGTCAAATAGCGGTCGTGTTATATATTAGGGCATTCAGAAGCTATTCTTGGTTTCATTCCACAAACAAACTCATTTATATATTTAAAGATTCTATTTGCCAGATTCATTGCAGGAATAGATCGCTTTTTGACCTATGTTATATATTTTCCTTCTTTCAACCAACATTGTCCAGCTTTCGCTCAGTTTCAGCTAGAGTGTCTTTTTTAACTTTTTGTCAGTATTTTTTGCTATTAAGATGCCTATAAAACAATACAATACCGTTCGACAATGGCACATATCTATATTTAATGGTTTGAAGATTAAAAATTTATTTTTCATTCCTTACTATTATTTCATTACTGCATTTAGTTCATTTAAAGAATTTCGAACTGGCTTATCAAAATTTCTGAACAGTAAATATTAGGAATTTAAAACACGCTATACAACGAATATTCTTGTTTTCAATTTAATATTTAAGTTTATTCCGCCGCAGGCCGTCCGATTTCACTTTGACTTCCGGTAAACTGTCAAGTGAAAGTAAGACCGTTGCTAAAAATTTTGGTGGACAAAAATATCGACATTTCATTGGACTCTTGCCACGAAAAGCAAAGATGAGCGGTGGTGTAGAGGTAGAAACGCTCGCTGATATTAAGACGATTTTACAAGATTGCATTTATAATCCCTTATCGTCATGTAGATGGCAAACAAACAAATTATCGTTACGAACAATCTAAACTTAAACTAAAAAAAGAGACAAAATAATAAATATTGTTAACACTTAACTAAATAAAATGAGTAAATAGATTTTTCATACACTAATCTTCCTTTCGTAGGGATTTTTAAGTGAAAATTTATAAAAGTAAGTAAGTATTCATTTAGTAGTATTATAAGAACAGTTGAAAGCATATGAATGTACGGTATAATTTAGCATGCCTACCTAGTTTAAGAGATGTCGCACAAGTGATTGAAATATTTTAATAGCTAAGACATTTGATCCTGTTCATTCATTTTCGTTACATTTGTGTAACTGCAATCAGCAAAATTTAATACAATCAATTCGAAGGTGTACAACTGGTTCAGCATGGGAAGAATTGTGCATAATACAAAATTATAGTTACTAAAATAGAAATTACTCAAATTGTTCCCACTGTAAAAATCAATACAACTAGATTAAACAGAACACAATTATGCTAAATTGAAAATTCATTTTCATCTGAATATTGCTTGTACAAAATTCATGAGGAATTAATAACTTTTTGAGACATCAAAAGACATCAAAAAACATCAAACGTTATTGTTTATTAACTTCATCCAGTCATGTTATGACAAGAATTATGAAGGTTCTACTTTAAGGTGACTTAAATGGCTAACACTTATACTGATACTGTATATTGAAAACATTAAAATGATCTGTTATATGACAAGCTCACATAGCTTAAATATCAATTAGTGAAACTGACTTTGAAGAATGTAGTGCTATTGCGATGATAAACTTTAAATTATTAGTAAAATTCAAACTACTGATAAATCTAAATGTCAGGATCAGCTAAAGATATTTCCTTGATTAAGACACATCAATTCTCAATTCTGTTATTATCCTTGATAATATTAGAAATGTCTGGAGATTAGTATTAAAGTAAAACAGAAATAAGAACATTGACTATAACAGCACTGAGAGATATTCGACTTTGATAACATACTTGGAAGATGTAACCTCTGTCACAATTTGGAGATCTGATTGTTCACCATGGAAGTCATTTCAAATACAAGAGCAACATCCACTTTTGTACAACATTTCTAAATGATAGCGCTTGTTTCTGGTTTTATTTCTTTTTTTTAAATTCCTTGTACTGAATAAATAAAACAACAACTACTTGATGCAATGCCCTCTGGGTGTCAAAGAAATAGATTTTCTAATAGTATAAGAAATTCGAGTTTTCTGTTTTTATTTTATGTGAATTTTAAGAAAAGTCTTTTTAAACGCTGGCAAGTCAAATTTTTTAATCCTAATGCTGATTTGAATTGTGATGTGGTTGGTTTTGTTTTCTGTGGAATATTTGAATATTTTCCTTGGAATATACTTTAATGAAAGTAATAGAATATAAATGAGTTCTGTGAATTATGTAATACTTAACCACTTGTTTTCTTTCTGTTTTATTCAGATGAATTTATTGCCTCAATGGCTTAAAACGGCTCGAATTCTCTTAATTGCCTACTTATCAATAATTTAGTTTATCTCACAAACACAACAGCTACCACAGTCTCTAGAAGTACTGTTGCACGTTTGTTTTCTGCTGTCAGCGAGATTTGATACATTGATAATTTATTTTGATAAACAGGACTTTTGCATTACAAACTAAACATTTATATTATTATTATCTATAAAATATTTATTTATCAGTCAAATTCAAACAATTTAGATGCTTAACGAGTTCTTTGTTATGACAATACGATTGTTTTCAACTGCCTTTGTTGCATCTTTTTTACCTTCGAATCAAAAGAATATTATCAATTTTTAATATTTAAACTAGCTAAAATTTACTGAAAAGCTTTACTCAACATCAGTTTTCTACCATAGGCCACATTTGTCTATAAACATATGCATATTGAAATGGGTCGAGTATCACATGATACTGAAATGTCTGTACAAAATAAAGGACAATAATAGTAAGTACAGCATAAATATGCAGCGGACAAGTTTACCTGTACTATAAATCTACTGCTTAAACATGCTTATAACTATATATTTATATGAGGTTACAAAAGAAACTGCCGCCCTGATGACTGTCTCTATGCAAATCGTCTGATCAAATAAAATATAAGTATATATCAAAATAAAATTTAAACAGACAACAAAAGCAATGCCGAAATCAGGTTTTAGATTTTGAGCTTTTGTTTCAAGAATATCAATACATTTTTATCTATGATAATTCTGACAGACACAGAAGAGAAATAGTCCAAATTCTGCATAACAGTAATTAACTGTTTCTTCTGAGACAGAGTAAGTAAAGAAGTAAGCTAGTTAGTCGGTAAAGTAAACTGAGATGGAGTTATTTCTCTAAATTACATCTTAACTCAATCTTAAATGGATAAATAAAAACCTAACGTTCCCTTTTGTTTGCGCTTGAACGTGTTATATATATACTTCTAACAAATTACGTAAAAGCGCTTTAATAATGAACGAAAAAAGACAAAAAAATAACATTAACTAATTTTACTTTCTGGTTAACCGTCTTGATGTTTTGAGAATATACTCGTTATCAAACAATCAAATTAATTTATTTTATTTTCCTCTTAAAAATTTCTCATGAGAAATGCCCAAGAGCATTTTTTTTCATCATGCTGAAATTGCCGTTTGAAGTAAAAAAAAAATAAGGTGTGTACAACTTCATTGAAACTTGCATTGGAGGTTTTTGCAGTAATGATCTCTTGAACGCGAACATAATAGATGCCATAAACAGTTTATACAGTGGACTCCAGAAATGTCTCGAATACACTACAATTCAAGTCAATCTTATTACAAAAAGGATTATAAAAAGGGTTTTAGGGCAAACTATAGGTATTTCTTTATTGAAATAATAATTACAGATCATTACTCCTGCTAAAAGTGAAATAACGAGACGTACATGAATTTAACTTCCCTTTATAGACCTGTAAACTGTACTAAAGTATAAGAATATATGTCAGTGTAATTTTAATTAAAGCACAACACTACACAATGCCGGTAAGTTGTGCCATGGTCAGTTGTGCCAACATAAGTATTTGTAAAGATTTGACAATCAAGAAAAAAATCTTTAGTTAGTTTTAGTTGTCTCAAACAAGAAAGGAGACAAACACGAAAGAATTACTGGGACTTATAAGCTTCCAAGTAATTCAATTATCAATCCTTCTTGCTCTTATTAACTTGTAAACTATTTCAAAATGTTAAGATTAATTTCCATTAGGTGTATAAAGACAATTATCACCAATACAATCAGCAGATGATCAGCCAGAAATAAAACATAACCTTCTTAGGGAACTGTGTCTGTTTACAAGAACAAAATCATTAATAAAGCCACTTAACGTTCAACTATAGCTATAATGATAAAACTTTCAAAACGATTGTGGAACAATTCAAGTTCTTTGAAATGTTGTAAATCACATTATGCCTTCGTAGGTTGGCATATGGCAGTCACACTGTACGTCTGTTATTCAGTCCGTCCGTCGTTCCGTCCCATCTTCTGTGCGCAATTCTTCCTCAAATTCTTATTTGATTTTCACCAAACTTTAACAGAATGATTATTATCAAGTACTAGAGCGCATATAGGTTGGCATAGCTATTGCCGCTTGTTTAATTTTTCTATTACTTTTAATATTACTTTTATGCGCAACTCCTGCAATTTTTAATTGAACTTTTTGCGCCTATGGTGTTCAGCTGATGCATAAGGAGGTCAGAAACTGCTTTTAAACACTTTTTCTGTAAAATACATGTGATGACCTATAGGAACAAATCACTAGATCAATATCGTTTGAAATGCATCAGTTTTGGAAATTGTTTTAATCTTACCAGTCAAACTAATAGGTATAGGGCGTATGACAGTCTTACCCCTGGGCGTATGGGTACTTTGTTCAGTTCACAGGCTGCAAAAGATTTTGACACAAAAGATCAAGGTTACATCAAATTATACGCTACCATGATTATGACCATTGCCATGTTTCGGGACAGTCGTGGCTGTGACCTCTTTCTTGTTGTGAATTTGTTCTATAAACTAAATACTCGTTTGATTGACGATGAACTCCTTAAACATGAACGTGTAACATTTGGTGGACCATGCCTTGTTTTTCTAAACGGTTACTTAATTGATAGGGACAGTAGTTCGTTAACAGTGAGTTGAGAGAATGAAAAACACAAAAAAGTGATAACACTAAGAACTCATTACTTTCCTAGACAAGAGAAGTTTCGATACCAAATCAGTTTAACCAACAGCTATCGAACACCTTTACTTCAGCATTATGAATGAGTACAGAAAACGTTAAATATGTGCAATACTTTACATGTCTTAAATCCATAGCCAAAATAGAAAAGATGGCCTTGAGAAAGATCAGAACAAAATACAGTACCAAATACAGCAAGACATTTTCACTGGAAAGCCATAAATCTTTCAATAATTTACCACAAATTTGTGCTGGTCTGCACTCGTAATATGTGCTGGTCGATTTGGTCTTTGTCAATGCTATACGGTTTCAGAAACTATTTGTCGCTTTTTTCCATGGCGTTCTTCATCAACATGAGAAATAATACTGCTACGTGATATTTCTGAACTGCCTCAATGAAAATATTTCTGAATTGCAGTTTCTCAAAGACATTTGTAATGATCTGAAAAAAACTACGCAGATACTCTCCTCTAAAGGAAATGTATCTACGAAAGATAATTAAACAATAAAGTAGGACAATTATATTTTGGCATTTCACCGCAACCCACTTATAAAAATGACAATAAATCTGTTATTTAACTGACTTTAATTATAGTTTTATTATCTGATTCATGATATCTTTCTTATATAAATGAAGTTACGATCGTATCCTGACAAACAAGCATTGGTGAAGAAAATTTAGCTTAAAGGAAGTTTAGTTCTTAAATACGTTTAAATCAATATCTCACTGAGTCTTTAATCTAAGAAACAAGAAGAGGAGACACAATCTTTAATGTAGGTCATGACTTGATTAAACGTAAATGTTCACTGCACATAACAATAAATATAACAATATTTCTAGAAACTATTTCATCTTCCAGAACCAATAACTTTAGCGCGTTTATGGTGATGGAATAAAGTACACTCGAAACAAACATTGCACGTGCAGTATGAGGGGAAGAATGTTTGCTATCAAGTGCATTAAAGTATTGGTAAGTTGTGTTCTAGATAGTTGTATTCAATTTTAGTGTAAAATAAGAAGTTTTAGAAATTTCTCAGGCTTGTTGTTACTGTTATTTGAGACTATAATTGAAAATACTCATGTTAATGAATTCAAAGTGGCATATGATTGTGAAACGTCTCATTAAGAGTGATTTACATTGCTGCAAAAAAACAGTTACCACATCTTGGGAAGTCCTATTGCTGGCAGTGTCTGCCATTACTGAATAACATAATTATGTATTCAGCCCTTTGATATAAATTAATTTACGCTACAGGGCCTCTGCCGGGACCTATAATTAATAAACTATTAATATTCTTTCTATGGGTCTAATGATTATCTCAATTTCCAACTGTGTAAAAAAGAAATGCGTCTGTTTTATCATCTGAATCACTGTGAACAGCCTCATTAGAACTGTGCAAAACCAGTATCTTAGCAATCATCAAACTATACGGGCGCAAATGGAACGGGTATTATTAAACATACTGTAATGCGATCAAAACTTTCGGAAGAAGCAAACTTTCGGTTGGAAGGTAGTTAATTGTAGAAGTAGCTAGCTTTATCTGATGTAATATTTAAGTCGTGCTTTCGAATTCAGTGGTTTGAATTTGACCATGACGTCATCATTACTCCATTCGGTGCACGTTTTAGTCAGATATTCAGCAAATAGCTTTTCATAACACACTGAAAACTTGCCAAACCTTTTCAATATTCTATCTATCTAAAATTAGTCGTAAACTTTCTTTGTGTATTGAATATCACTAATTTACGTACAATATAACAATTTAAATGGCAATAATGATTTTCTGTTACATAACGTTAAGATAAAGCAACAAGCAAATTTCAATGACAAATGATTTTATAATACAGTCATATACATGTCAAATTTTCAAATATTTATATATTCATATTAACTTTAATATTACTGTTGAAGCATACAAAGAATTCATTAAACTATTTTTATATACATAATGGCTTGTATCTAGAAAGATATAGTTTTCTCCTGAAACTATTCTTTTACAAAACCAATCTCATTCTTAACCAAAATAATTATTATAAGTGCTAAAGTTGTTGAATAAACACAAATCATGTCAGTTATGGGAAATTCTTCCAAAGATTCTGTTTTTGTATAATTGTTATATGAAGTATAATTTTTCTTCGCAAACGAATTATTTACTAACTCCATCGTTAAATATACAAATCCTATCTTTAATAAATCATACTGTTAAAATGTGCTTACCGTATTGTAGATGGTACTCGAAGCCTCTATGATAGTTACATTTGAAGCCTATTCTGTACAGCTCTTTTGTTGTAAGCATTAAAAGAATAAACGACAATATTGTTCTCGATAAGGACAAATTCTCTTTACAAATTTGTTTAAAATACAACTACTATCAATAAAAATTTGCGAAGAAATATCAAATTTCAACCAATGTCAAGTCTGCACTTACTCAGGTTCGTACATTAATCAAATCATTATAAACAAATATACAACGTGACTTTTGCATAGTAGAACTGAGAGATATATGATTTCATAAACCGAATGGCATTATAACATCGTTGTTTTACTAATGTATATACGATAAAAGTGACTATGATATCAATGCAGACAAAGGCATTCAATAATCTAGGGTCCAAAAACTCAAATATGTCTAAATATGAGTGAATGCTTTTCTATCATATTATCAACTGCTGATTTATTTTTACTTTGTGAATGTTCACAAGCGTGAAGTTTGGCGCCGACCTGTCGAGTCTGTACCCAGCTCTGTTCATTAGGGAACCTTGTGTAATGAATTTACACAATATGAGATATTGTTCAGAGTATTAATGGAATGAAATCAACTTTTTTCCAGGATAATTGCAGACTGTCTGTAGGCGACAGATTTGGTAAACTGTCTGCTTTTTACCTACTGTAGCATGAATGACTACATAATCAATTCACAAGAAGAAGAAAATATTATGACCTACAAGTTCTACAAAACATGACGTCTTACAGACGACATTTCCAGTCTATAGATATGTTTCATTACTAAAATACCTTTGGAATATTCAGCCATCCAGTCTAAAATAATTTCATGGCAACACCTAGGATTTTTAAAACTGGCACTAAAAAATCAACTCAGAAATAATTTTATTCCAAAAAATGGAAACTAAATTGGTCGATAGCCATGAGGACAGAGGAGAAATTTAATAAATATGTTACAATAAAAACTGAGAAAAATAAAATTACAGTATTTCTTACAAAAGAGACCATACTTCATGGCTGAAAACTTGTAAAATGCATATCTTTTTCAGTAACGAATTATAATTATCATTTGCGGTTAAAAATTTAAAATGTTTGCTTCATGACTTACAGAATACGTGATGATCATGTGTTATTACATACCTCCTGCACTTGAGATTTAACATTTATGTTACCAAACATTCTGCGATTGTCTAATGACTTCTATACATTCTCATTAACTCTGTCTGAACTAAGTAAATCCACAGTAATAAAACCTCGTTTGTTTGCAACATGAGTATAAACAGTGTTCACGGTCTAGACATGAAAACAGGATGATTTTATAATACAGTAACATCTAAGGATATTAATGTGATACAAAATGGTGATGTGTTTACTCAGGGTCTTGTTTTCTCTGTTCTGTTGGAAAAACTGTGTAGGCATTTGTTTGATGTTGTTGTAAAATGAACAAGTGTGTAAAACTTATATCATTAATTTAGTCTCACTGTTTCATCTGTAAACTCTGCTATATAATTACATCAAATTCTACCGGTAATCCAATCTTATTCTGTCCCTTTAAAGTGACTAGCTGATGAAAGAAGAAAAAACATTGTAAGAAATAATGACTATCCCATTAAGAAAACGGCTACTCTCCACTTATATCTAGATCCGTTTGTAATTCAATTTAGGTTCAAGTGAATACAAGACAGCTTTTCATACCTAAGGTATGAAACAGTTACAAGAATACTTGAACTTCTCCGAGATAAATCTAAATCGATCTGCTTGTAACAAAGATGACTTAGTGACATTTGATAATGACCTTACGGCAGAATTTTGCTGAATTCAAATGAAATCCGTAACAACCAACACCATCGTTAATTGGTTATTACTTCACCAATCAATCATCAAAAGAATCATATTTAATTTATAAGACGGAAGATCGTACAGGACGTTTGTCCTTCCTGACAGTATTTTTAATTACTTTTATCTTTTAAAAATCTGTGATATCAAAGGATGTTTCGTCTTTCATAAAGTAAATCAAAAACATGCAATTAACTCTCTAAACAAAACCTTCTCATGAAATTACGATTATTGAATTTGACAGTGACGGAACTATACAGCGCTCTTTGAATTGTAAAATATTTGTTGACAAAATATATTTGTCATTCCAAATATTCTAATTTCATGCTGATCGTTCCTTTTTAGTATGAAAATGTGTAAATATCCGACAAACTTGGAGTAAATTCAAAAACATTCTCCAGAAAAATTCATCACATTTTGTATTGCCACAATTTCAAATAGAAATGTCCTTTATACCAAAATGCATTTTTATCATCAACGATCAATCAATAATTGATAAATGCATATGATATCGACAAAAAAATAGCAATTGTTAAAACTACTTTGGTCTTTTCGAATAACTCCTTTGGCAGAGCATGCAAAGACAACGTCCAGCTTCAATTCCATACATATGGACCAAACCAAAAAGACATTTGTCGCAGATGACATTTTAAAGAAATGAGGTATTCCTGTTGTAGCTGATAGTATTCAACTTTAAGTTTATGCTTTTTACCAACAAATAAACAGGTTTAATACGCGACTTTTAAAAAAATCATATTGTTGTTTTTACAGTTTTACAATATTTACAAATATATCTGTACACAAAAATTAATTTGCATGTATCAGAGTAAGGTATCACCTTAATTGTACCACCTTGTCACTGAAGCTGTTACTGCTTTAATATGTTATAGAATATTCAGAAAATCTCTTGGTTATAAATATGCTTTTAAATCCTTGCCGGTAATTAACATATCATTTAAAAGAAAAACACTAAAATTAAAAGAAGTCGTGCCTGACAGTACAAATGTTACTGTAACAATATTTCTTGCTGCAAGTATTTCTGTTGCTGTAAATTTAAATCTAAAACATCTCGCCATATAACATTTACACATGTTTAAGACAACCACCGAGACAACTGACTAAAACCATCATTTTCCAGTTTATAAAACGAATAACATTTTAAACTCGAGAAAGTATATCTCATTACCATAGTCGTTGAGAATTAGTTGTTTTGTAGAACCTGTACATTAATATACATTATTACTTTTCCACATTTTCATGTATGTCATTAACATTTGCATAGCTACAGTTCCAGATTTGAATAAAAGAATCATTATATCAAAATGCATTTTTATCATTATGATCATTCTATAATTGATAAACACATAAATAAACATTTTGGTAGAACATGCAGAGACAATGGCCGACACCAATGCAATATGTAGAATCAGAGTTTCCTTATTAACTGCCAACTGCTGTTACATGAACGTACATTATCGTTTTAACACGTTTCCATGTATCTTATTAACATTTTATCAATTACAAACTTTAAGATACCCTACCGTACTTCAGGAAATGACGCTTGTACTTGCATTTTTTTTCCAAACGACTGCAAAAACAAAATTTAGCACTTAAATCAGTGAAACAGAATGACATGTTTGAACATTTGATGAATGAGATGAGATCAGAACTAGATAAATCATTTAAGATTATTTTAACATGCTTTTCCAGTCACTGCCACGTGTTGAAACTTTAACGCCATGGCGGCTTTAACTTAATTTTATTTCTCATGACATAATTTAAAGCGAAAAGACGTCAAATCTTGTATGACTGGCAAAACTCATCTACAAAAATACAGGAATGAAAGTTCAATATATCAGACAAGCATTCGCACAGTCACCACATTACACCATTTATTTATACATTGCTGATGAAAAGTGGCTAATTAATCTAACCATGGTACAAATAATATTTTGGTTATGAAATTCTACACGTATTTTCAACCTGTAACAAACATGTGATTTTTTTCTTATTCTTTACCTGTTTAGTTCTTCCCTTCATATTTCAAATTATATGAATTCTAATGCCTAACAGTAATTGCTAGATTACCTTATGGTATAATTCTTATTTCGGATCGTGCATAGCCTTAGATTTATTTCATTTTAGTATATATACTGATTTTTAATCAAACCACATTATACAAACCCGTTTTGCATTAGATGAACTTCATTATCAAACTGTTATAATTTTTTCTCATTTAAAACCTATTGGAATTAGAATCTATTAAGTGAATATTTGATTGAAACCCTTTAACCTCATTAAACAGAAGTTTTTCAGCATACACAGAAGGAGCGATAGTTATTTCATGGAAACTTAGCAATAAAAATATTTATGACGACAAAATGATATCAATGAGCGTTCGCGTTTTTCAGATGCTTTCACATTTCAGTATGTGTTCCGCTCTTAAGACTTATACAATTATTTCCAAATCACGTGGATATCAGCAATTTGAAAGAAACCAAGTCTAAGATTATGAAGAAAAAGGTCCAACATTAACACCTATTAGATATTAAGATCACCTTTTTAATGGTATGATTAGCGGAACTTTACTGTACTTTACTGTACTTCCAAGAGTCAAATTAAATCTGGGGAAAAAGCTTCTTTCTTTCAATTTACAAAAATCATTTTATTGTTAAAAGACTTATGTAAATTACTTTAACAAATGGAATTATTTCGAACCAGGCGATTTTCTGTTGTGATTTTCTACTTGAATTTAAATATGTTTTGCTACGTCTAAGAATGCAATGGACTTATGACTATTTCCTCTCTGTCTTCATGGTTTGTGTTCCTGCTTCGCAATTTGTCTTTGCACTCTAATTCAAAAGATTTCTTCGTGCTGTGTCAAAGATGTTTTACGAAATTAAAATTTAAAAAAAAAGCTTATTATGACCATGACCTTTACAACATGTTTGATATAGTATTTTAAATCAGTGCTTGTTGTACTCTGACCTATGCTCTACTTACGATACTTATAACTCTTCAAACATTGATTTTATGGACTGCAAGTGTTTACCTAGTTTTCAATTTGGTACATATTTTAAGGAAAATTAAAGAAGTGATTGGGAAGAACAATGATTTGCAAAGTTAAGTGTTAAGAGTTTATTAGAGCGTTGTTGCACAATTAGATGACGTATGTCACACTTTATTTATTTGATTAATCTAAGGATTCCTCTTATATTTCTTATGTTATTCATCAGTGGGTTAAGTCATATTGAATTCGATATTGTACTTTTATCTAAAGGAGTAATCCTAGGTCAAGCTCGGCTTACACGAGGACTAGACAATTTTCCTTACAAAAAGTTCAGCATTTAAATATAACATCTCTTATCCAACATAACTCAAAGTCGACTTTCGTGTTAGATTATCTCGAGATAGACAGTATTAATGTATGTTAGGAAAAAAAACACATCATTGCAGAATTTTGCTAGTATCAAAGGAACCTTGTTAGGACCTATCCTATCGATAAGTTGTTTCTACTGGACAGGTTTCAACTAATCGATCAGAAATAATTATATGATTAATTAGACGGAATCTTACATGACGTTATCTCTTTACGTTAGGGTCTGTATGTTTTATCTTGTGAAATTAATAAAATAAAAAGAGATTCTTTCTCACAAAGGAAATAGTGCTTAAGATCAAAATTAATTACAGAAAGATAACTGCTTGAAAATGTGATACAAAAATACCAATTAGCGCTTTCTTTAATTGCGTTTGAATTTGGTTTGCAGGGATGATCAGATCAGATATTTGTTTCTGTTTGAGACATTGAAGAGTTTTTGAAGTCAATTAATCTTAGCATTAAAACATTAAAGAAGTTCTCCCCGTAACGTTAACTTCAATACTGTGACTATCAATGTAAGTAATTTCACTTTTATGTTTCCTTGCTTTAAACCACACTACTGATTCAATCATTAATGTTATGTTTTATTTCCAGTAAATGACAGGATGTTTTCAAACATATCTTTTAAATAATTTTTGATTGGCGACTTGCAAGTTATAGTTATTAACCAGGACCATTAAATAGTTTGTGAATAGCAGGACGTTTCCTACACCACCTTAGTTTTGATGATTAATTATTCCAATAATGCTCAGGTTTTACAGAAGTCCTTTTGTGTACATTTCACCATAAAGGCATAATTATGATTCTGTAGACAGTCGAGAATTACCCATACATAACAGTGCTAGTCAGTCCAATGGTAAAGTAATAATCTTAATACTGTAAAAACTACTTAAACTTTTAAATCACTCACTTTGAAACATTGTATTAAGCCATGAATATTTGGCTAGAAACTGTCAAAACCATAATGCAATCGTTCGGTTTAAAATTTATGAATAGATTTGTTTTTAATTTTCTGAAAAATCAAGTCATTATGGAAACAAAGGGAAGCCAACTGATACAGTATACTATCAACTGGTCATTTTCTGAATGGTTTTTGTTTTCATGGAAACATTTCACATTTTCAACTCTCCGGAATGTCTGTGGGTCCCTGAAGGAATCTAATCATGCGATGAGAAAAAATTACAAGAGAGTAATTATTGGAAGAAATCAAACCTCCTCAGGAGGATGACAGAATGGGTACAGAGTCAGGTTAACAAATCGGTATTCCGGCAGCATTCATGAATCAGGGAATCTAATCGAAGGATAAAGACGGATATTTCTGAGATTCGTCATCCTTACAAAACATAACTTTTGACCAAAGGCAGGTCAACACATTTCTTGGAGTAAAGCGAGTGATGCACTAAATGCTATCTATCACTTAGATAGTTGGACCTTAAAATATCGACTCCCCCCCCCCCCCCACCCCCCCGATATGGAATTGCTTCATTCAGAACAAAGAATATTTTCATGACGCTTTTCATTGTTTATGTATAAAGTGTTTTTTCTCAGTTTAGTTCTTTTAATCTAAAATATAGCGAGAATTTTAATGTTGTTTTGAAAAACTTAATTGATGTAACGTGCAATTTTCCATTTTCGACTTTTATTTAAGCTAAACAGTGTCACGGTATACGTGTCTTATGTAAACCAGATTGCCTGTCACTAAACAATTTAAACCTTATCAAATTTTCTTTCTATAATGTAATACTTTAACAGGACATACAGTCTCTACAGTCTCACTGTGCGCAAATAACTAAATGGAATACATGTTTTTGAGACTAGACTCTATGACCTTTGCACCACCAAAGTGAAAACTCTTTTCTGCTGTGCCTTTGTTAATTGACAATTGACCTATTTTTACTAGAAATGAATTAGCATATACTGCATTTCATATGTCCTTAGAGCAAACAAAGAAAACACATTTTTTTACGGAACATGAGGTGTTCATTTTGTTGCTGTTTTTGTTGTATTAGACAATCGCATATATGAAAATAACTTTATCCAGATGTATGTAAAACTAAAACTGCCTAATGTTCATAACAGACTGAATTGTAAACTGTCTGCAGTCTGAAATTAACCTTAAATCGAAGTTACTTCCTTCGATTTCAGTCAATGTTTCACTAAAATTTGAGTAATGTAATCATATTTTTACGTGTATGTTCTATGTTTGTTTACAGATTATTACCACAGATAGTATGTGTGTCTCTTGATCGGTACCTATAGCAGAAAAAATGGAAAAATAGAAACAAAGCCTTCGTAGTTTACATTCCATTGATTTAAAAAATTGTTTTCTTTAAAATAAACGTATTGTGAATTACTCCAAGCTGCAATAGTTGTTCATTCGTATCTTCTTATGACGTGTTTGCTCAATCATAAATGCCTGTGCGTTGTAATGTAAAAATGTCTTGGCAATTACATATTATTTACCAAGAAGCTAAAAAGAGTAATCAATAATCGACATCAAGGAACTCAGTACCTTCTCTTTCTACCATTTATTTCCTTGAAAGTGTTCATCTAAATTTCAGATATAATTTTACATGAGGGTACTCAAAACGCAAATACCAGGAAGTGTTCTGATAAACACATGAAAAATTCGAATAAATCATTGAGCAAAAAGACAAAGCGTTGTTTTGTCTAAAGGAAAGAAACATATGAAAACACAACTTAACATTGCTTAAAACCCATTCACAGGGCAACGTATTTTTCTTTTAAACAAATTTAGTTGGTACGAAGGGTATGTACTTGTTATAAAAGGTTTTTATTTCATGTTAAAAAGGAAAGGTGCGTTTAAAATGTTGTCCTTTACATAGACATGCTTTTGAATTTAAGAAAAAAACATTTTCAACAGTTGCTCTTCAGGCAGCATTCCTATTGTAATGTCCTGGAAATAAATGTTAAACACGTTTTTATTATAATTTAAGCTAATATTAAAGTATTGAAAAGATCATTATTAAATAACATTTTGTGTAACAAAAATCTGAATGAAAAACGTTTTGGTGTTTGTTGGGGCTAACAAGTCTTCTGACCTTACCATAATCCAGTCCTGTCCCAGAAATAAGCAAAACATCATTTTGAACGAATGTTTCAGTACTGTGTCCATAGCGTGGCGTCTAAAATGTTAAATTTTTTTATTATTTGAATAGTTTTTTCTTTGATCTTAAATAGTTACCCAATTTATCTTAGTCCAAGCGACCCAATTTTAAAACTTTAACTCGCTATCTTTTTAAAGACGTTTTAAGAATGTGTAAAAAATGAAATCTCTATGTTTTGTCTTTTGAACAAGGCTGATGACCGAGTGTTTGAATAAGAGATCAAAACAAAAGTTCTGTCTAAGTTTCACTGTGATAACTTTTCTTCTTTTTTCAGTGGAATAAACTTATGAGCTAGCTTTTCACCCTTTACGACCGAATTAAAAAAAAACAGACCCAAAATCATTAAGAAACACATTCAATTCAATGTTTTTTGATACCTGATTCAAAAAAGTGTCATGACTTTCTTGAATTAAGTTCAGTTCGGACTTGATCATACCATACACGATTCAAATTTGATCAAGGAATTTCTGCGACAATGACTTAAGTCCGTGTCTCACCTTCCCTTTACACAGCTTAAAATCCTGCCTGACTAATTTCAATGTATTTGTGGTAAACATCTTAAAAATCATTTGGACCAATTTTCATATAAATATCATAAAATATGGTTGAAAATAGTTAGAAATGTTTTGCGCTACATTTTTAATTTGAATTAAGCTCGTAACATTTTGTTTGACAAAACGTAACCAAGACATAAACCTCTTAAAGACATCAAGAATATGACCAGTTTCATAAAGAATTGGTCAAATGTATTACCTTTCGTGTAAGCAATGTGTTTTTCTGCAACACAAGATGACATTTGCATTTCCGTGAAGAAACAAAATAATTATGTCACTTTGATCCAAGCATAGCAATTACGCCTCCCCTCCCCCTCCATTTTATTCCTTCAAAATATGTCATTATTTTATTCGGGACAAGTCTTGTTCTTTATTTAATAAAACTGAGGACCTTTTCACATCACCCCCAAAAGATGCCAGAAGAATTTATGCAATTTCATACGTGACCTTTACCAGTAAGTGATCGCGCTTATCGCCACACGTAAACAGAATTAATTGTTGATATATCAGATACGTGTTTTCTGAAACAGAATATTTTACGCAGTGAGTGCTGAGTTGTAGGTAAGTGCTACTGATGTATGGATAATCTTAAAAGCAAACATCTTCGGGGTCTTCGAATATGTTTGAAAATAACTAGGTTTGTCTAGCATATCAGTTGAAATTAATTTACACCGCTTATATTATTATTCGATTTGTATCTTAGATGCAAAAATATCAAACCTTGTTTCATAGAACAGTAGGAAATAGTGGCTGACATTTATCATAAGCAGATTTCGTTTCCTTTCAGCAGTACTAACTAGTCAGTTAGTGCTTTTGCAAACGTCGATAATTATCGAACTTAGAGGTATGATATCAAAAATTGGTCGAATATATTGAATGAGTGATACTTAACTAGCATAAGGGTCAATGATTTCATATGTCCATCTTTCCAAGTAAAATGTTAATTTTCACTCAGCGAGGACGTGCACTCTGACTTTATTAATGCTTAATGGACTTGCCCAAAAACTTCAGATCAGTCAAACAACGAATGCACTGGAGGTCCTGTGAGACACAGAAATGTAATGTTGTAATTGACAATGCATACATATATGCTAATTTGCATTAGTTATAAGTGATGAAAAAATAATTTGACCTATGGTTAACTAAACTAACTGTTACGGTTTAACATAAATTAAAGTACTTAAGGCTATTTTTTTTCCAAACGACTGCAAACTTATTTTTTACTTTAAATCAGTAGTATAAACAATTGTTGCCGAATGATCTGTTTTATCATTTGATGAATGAGATAAACTCAGAACTAGAAAAGTTATTTGAGATGATCTTAATTTTTCAGTATGTTATTCCAGTCACTGTCAGATGTTGAAAGTTTAAGGCCATTGTTGCTTTTACCACTCATGATATTATTTAAAGCCAAAAGAAAGCATGACGTGATGTTGTTCTCAAAGAGTTTCTGTCTATCAAATTGCTACTTATCTACGGTAAGAGTCAGTTCTCAGTTCATCTGAAACAATTTTTTAAAAGGTTAGATCTACAAGTTAATAACAGGACTATTATTTCATTAAAACATGCATATAGAACACTAATTCTTTCGAAAAAAAGAGGAAATGATTGGGCCTTTAACCAACGACAGGGTGTTGAAGTTTAGAAAATATGCAGACAAATACTGCATAAATAAGACGAATGAAAAGAAACTAGTCAAATGCATGTTCTTTTTATGCGCCACGAAAAATTCACAGTAAAAATATTTTATTTGCAACCTGTGACTAAACCGTTGATGTAAACAGACACGTCGTAAACTCTTTTCTTTACTGTTTTCTTTAATACATTAACATTATTATATGAAATATTAAATGTTATCTGATAAAAACTGTTGATTATTTATTTTACTGTAGTGTGTCATGCACTTCGAAAGCATTTGTTTCATATTCCTGTAAAATGAGCAAATTGTACAGACTTTATCTGTGTTCCAGTAAAATGAGCAACTTGTACAGACTTCATCTTTGTTCCAGTAAAATGAGCAGATTGTATAGACTTGATCTGTGTTCCAGTAAAATGAGCAAATTGTACAGACTTGTTCTGTGTTCCTGTAAAATGATCAGATTGAACAGACTTGATCTGTGTTCCAGTAAAATGAGCAGATTGTACAGACTTGATCTGTGTTCCAGTAAAATGAGCAGATTGTACAGACTTGATCTGTGTTCCAGTAAAATGAGCAGATTGTACAGACTTGATCAGTGTTCTTGTAAAATGAGCAGATTGAACAAACTTGATCTATGTTCCTGTAAACTGAGCAGATTGTACAGACTTGATCTGTGTTCCTGTAAAATGAGCAGATTGAACAGACTTGATCTGTGTTCCTGTAAAATGAGCAGATTGTACAGACTTGATCTGTGTTCCTGTAAAATGAGCAGATTGAACAGACCTGATCTGTGTTCCTGTAAAATGAGCAGATTGTACAGACTTGATCTGTGTTCCTGTAAAATGAGCAGATTGTACAGACCTGATCTGTGTTCCTGTAAAATGAGCAGATTGAACAGACCTGATCTGTGTTCCTGTAAAATGAGCAGATTGTACAGACTTGATCTGTGTTCCTGTAAAATGAGCAGATTGTACAGACCTGATCTGTGTTCCTGTAAAATGAGCAGCTTGAACAGACCTGATCTGTGTTCCTGTAAAATGAGCAGATTGAACAGACCTGATATGTGTTCCTGTAAATTGAGCAGATTGTACAGACTTGATCTGTGTTCCTGTAAAATGAGCAGATTGTACAGACCTGATCTGTGTTCCTGTAAAATGAGCGGATTGTATAGACTTGATCTGTGTTTCTGTAAAATGACCAAGTTTGTAAAGAAAAGAAAATTATTGGAAGAAGTAACTTCCTCTTTAAACAAAACATTTGATGACGCTTGTTTTTTGGTTTTTTTAATTTGTGTCCAGTTTCTAGCGTGGTCTTTTCACTGATGCATATTGAAAAATATATAAAACATATATTCATTTGAGCGTTGCTTGCCAGTAATAGTCTTGAATGTCACATTTTTATTTTATTTTATTTATCAAAGGCTTCACTTTATAATTTTTCTTTTATCTATCGGTGGGATATTTCAATACTGAAACTATTATTATACAATCACATTATGATCTAATCCTAATTCAAGTTCGGCTTGCAGGATAAACACACAATTTTCCTTACCTAAACTCCAGCACTTACGGAAATAAGATAACTTCTTCTCCAGCATAAATCAAAGTCGATCTTCGTGTTAGATTACTTCGGATAGTATTGGGAAAATGTATAAGATGTATGTCAAAAAATGACATCATTGCAGACTTTTGCTGGTATCAAAGGGACTCTGTCAGCACCTATGCTAGCGATAATTAGTTTCAACTGGACAGGTTTCAACTATTCGATCAGAAATAATTATATGATTAATTGGAGGGAAAATCTTTCACGACATTTTCTCTTTACATTAGGGTCTGTATGTTTTATCTTGTGAAATTAATGAAATGAAATGTGATTCTTTCTCATAAAGAAAGTAGTGCTTTTTATCAAATTAATTATAGAAAGGTTACTGTTCATAAATGTGATAAAAAAGTACAACATAGCGCATTCTTTAATATCTAAGATATCTGTCAAATAATGAAGGCTCCATAACAAAAAGTAGAAAAATCTATTTTTACAATTCATCTTGACCAAAGTGAATGGTAAAGGTTCATGAAAGGTCCCTACAAACCAAAAATCTTCAAATATTGGTCAATGAATAAATGCTCTGTGAGAGAATGTAGAAAAATCTATAATAAGTTTCAGTGATCTTACTCCTGACCCACTGACCTCAAACCAAACCTAAGGGTAGAGGTTTATGCAAGGAACCAACATACCAATTATCTAAGGTATTTGTCAATAAATGAAAGGTCTATGAGGTAAAATAGAAAATCAATTTCAACTTTAGTGACCTTGCCCCCAGTGGGAAAAGTAGAAAAATCTATTTAAAACCTTGGTGAATTTGGCCTTAACCATAGTTAATGGTACAGGTCCAAGGAAGGTGCCTACAAACCAGATATCTAAATTATCAGTCAATAAATAAAGGCTCTATAATAGAAAATAGAACAAGAGGGATATGATGGCCCTAGATCGCTCACCTGAATACTTTGCCTTTGGGTCTGCTGTTGAGCAAACATCAAAAGCTTTTTTAAGATTCTCCCTATATAAATCTATATGAATTCAAGTGACACCCATGGCAGAGCCAATTTTCACTCAAGGGGCATAATTTGAAAAAAAATGGTAGATGATCTCTAGCTGATGCTCCATTAAAAATATCTATGTTCTAGGCTTTGTTGTTTCAGATAACTAAAAAAATTATGAGAAATAGAGTTATGGTTCTTGAGCAGTGCACCTCTCCACAATGAGATCTATTCACCTATGAAGTTTCAAGTTGATACCACCGGTACTTTTAGAGTTATGCTCAGGACAAGCAAACTGGGACGCCGCCGCGGACTAAAGTCAGGCGACACAAAAAAGAAGCAAAGTGCTTCTTACGTTTTAGATTCGTTTGGAAAACAGCAGTTATAATGACATTAAAATGAAAAATTACAGTATGAATTTAATATCCATACTGATCACAAAGTTCTATGAAATCAATCTTTAATAATAATTAATAAAACACATACACACTAGGAATATTTTTCTCCATTTTCAAGAAGAAAAAAACAAAATGCCAAGCATTCAATCAACTGTCTTTGCCGGTTCCATTAACTTATTAAATATTTCATTACTGTAAAAATGCACTATCAATGAATGTGACTCTAAATGAAATTACCAGAACTACGACTACACATTTTGCCTATCAGCCAGAAAAAAACCCAGTTCATTGATATTCAGGTCTTTTTAACCCCCAAAAAGTATGAATGCTGTTGATTAAATCAATCACCCTGAAACATTGTATTAAGCCATGAATACTTGGCTAGAAACTATGTCAAAACCGTAATGCAATCATTTGGTTTAAAATATATGAATAGCTTATGAATAGATGATTTTCGAATTTTCTGACCCTTTGTGTCATCCTTAAAACCAAGGGAAGCTAAATTGGCATAGTATCCCTTCACACGTGGTCATTTTCTGAATAGTTTTTGTTTTCAAGCGTGAAATATCTGGAAAATATTTAACGCTTTCTGCTCTCCTGAATGTCTTTGGATCCCTGAAGGAATCTAATCATTCGATGAGAAAAAATTACAAGAGAGTAATTATTGGAAGAAATCAAACCTCCCCAGGAGGATGACAGTATGGATAGAGAATCAGGTTAACAATCCGGTATTCCGGCAGCATTAATGAATCAGCCATTGTATTGCAAGAAACAAGACGGGTATTTATGAGTTTCAACAACCTTAGAAAAAAAATCCATAACTCTTGACCAAAGGCAGGTTAACACATTTCACGGAGTAAATCTGGTAAAAATGCATAGAAGATCCACTAAATGCTGACTATTTATTCAACCAATAATCAGTATAACTTCTGTCACCTTGTAATTGGACTATTAGATATCGACACCCGATGGATTTGCTTTATTCAAAACAAAGACAATATTTTGTTTTGAGATGGTAGTCTTCTTTACGCATTAATGTTTCATTTTTATAGTTTCATTTGAAGCTTAAATATTGTGAGAATCTGAATGATGTCTAAAAGACTCAATTTACATTACGTGCAATTTGCATTGCCGAATTTCTTTTAGTCAAACAGTGTCACAATAAATGTGTCAATATTAAATCTCAAGAGGGATTTTAACCTTCCAAGGGGTACACTGAAAACCCCCTTATAGTCAAAAACCCCCTTGATCTAAAAATGACAGATTGATCAAAACACCCTTGACACAAATGACAGGGTGGTCAAAACCCTCTCAATACGTGGTCAAAACCCCATTGGCAAAATGAAAGGGCGTCAAAACCCCCTCAATTTGTGATAGTTATCAAGTTACCCAAATTGTCTGATGTCTCTTTGATCTTTGTCATTTCTGTCAAATTCCCCTTAATTTGTGATAATTATTATGATCTCTCTTTGATCTTCTGTCACTTTTATGTTGAGCAAGGAAATATTAGGAGAGGGGACTCATTAGGAGTCATCAGTTATGTTAAGAAGGACAAAAAGACCTTTTTAATTAACAACATTTAGATTAGAAAAACAACATGAAATATTATCTATATTTGCGATACATTTACTTTTAAAATAAAATACCCTAATCATTTAAATATATCATGGTAATCAAAAATAAAAATTCATAACATCAAGGGTGTTTTGAATGCTTATTGAGGGGGTTTTGTACACCCTTTTATTTTTTTTAAAGGGGGTTTTGACTACCTTGTTAATTTTGTCGAGCAGGTTTTGACCATTACGTCATTTTTTGACCAAGGGAGTTCTGACAAGGGTGATTTGATATACATGTGCTTCCAACTGAACAAATTAGACCTTACTAATTTATCTTTCCGTAATCTACGACCTTAGAAATCTAGTCTCAAAGTACTCAATTAACCACAATGTAAATAAAATTGTTTTGAGACCTTATGAACTTTGCACTATGGTGAAAATCTTTTTCTCCGTGTCTTTGATAATTGACAATAGTCGTTTTTTGTCTAACAGAAAAAAATTACCACGTACTTAATTTTTTATAAACAAATGTATGTCCTTCTGAACACGTGAGAAATGTTCTTTTTGTTGTTGTATTAGACAATCCATGTTACTGAAATGCATATGCAAAATATCTATATCCAGATATAAGTAAAACTAAAACTGCCTAATTTCTATAATTGATTGAATTAAACTGTAAATTTCCTGCAGACTGAAATAAACCTTAAATCAAAGGTACCTCCTCCGATTTCAGTCAACAATATATGGAGCAGCCAATGTGACACTATAATCTGAGTAATGTTCTCATATCGTGTATGTTTTATGTGTTTGGTTACAGATTAATACTGCTGATAATACTTGTTTCACTTGGTAACATGTTTTCAGGTATCTGTTACAGTAAATTTGGAAAGATAATAACAAAGAATTCATAGTAAGCATTGCTTTGATTTAGAATTTGCCTTCTTTATAAACTTGTTTAATCAAAACGCAATACCAGAAAATGTTCTGATAAACACATGAAAAATTCGAATAAATCATTGAGCAAAAAAAAGACAAAGCGTTGTTTCATCTACAGGAAAGAAACATACGAAAGCATACTTTCGCATTTTCTGAAACCCCTTCAAGAAAAAAACTCTTTCAACAGTTCTATATGCAGCATTGCTATTGTAATGTCCTGGAAATAATTGTTAAACACGTTTTTATCATTATTTAAGCTAATGTTAAAGTATTGAAAAGATTTATTAAATAACAGTTTGTGTAACAAAAATCTGAATGAAAAATCGTTGGTATTTGATTGGGCTAACGAGTCTTTTGACTTGCCATACAAGCCTGTCCCAAAAATAACCAAAACATCACTTTCAACGAATGTATCACGACTGGGTCAATAACATGGCGTCTTGAATGTTAATAGTTTTTTATCTTAACTAGCTTTTTCTTTGATCTCAAATAGTAACTCAATTTATCTGATCGCAAGCGACCTAATTTTAAAACTTTACCTCTCTACGCTTTTGTTTCTAAACAAGGCTGATGACCTAGTATTTGATCAACACAAACATTCTGACCAAGTTTCACTGTGACAAATGAGATTTTTAAAAAAAAACTTCTTTTTTTCGGTTTATTAAGCTTGTGCCCTAGTTGTTGACCCTTTAAGACCAAATTTCAAAAGACGGACCCAAAATCATTAAGAAACACATTCTATGTTTTGTGATACACGATTAAAAATGCCATGGCTTTCTTTAATTAATTTTAATTTGGACTTGATCATACCATACCCGATTCAAATTTAATCAAGGAATTCCTATGACTCTAAATTCCGTGATGACTAAAGTAGGTCTCAGCTTCCCTTTCGGTCTTCTGAAGCATCGGTCGAAAGACTTATCTTCAGTATTAACTGGGTTTTTTTCTGCAACATAAGATGACATTTACATCTCCGTAAAGAAAGAATAATTCAGCCACTCTGCTCCAAGCAAAGTAATTACGCCCCCCCCCCCCCCCCACACACACATTTTATTCCTTCAAAATAACTAATACTAAACGGTGCCTCTTTCCAAATTTTGGTGATCTGTTTAAATGAGAGCCCTCGACCAAAACAAGGCTGAAAAAAGGTAAGCACATTTTATAAAAATATACTTTTTTTAAAGAGCATGCTTGTTTTTTAAAACTCGAACAATGTCATGCCACGTAGAACATTTTTCTCATCTTTTTGGATGCAATTTCGATAAGAAATACTCCCAAAATGACTTTGCTAGGACTTGTACTACATATCAACTTTAGGAGCCACCGTGGTCCAGGGGTAGAGCGCAGGGCTCCGGATCCGGAGGTCGCAGGTTGGAAACCGTCAGAGGCGAGTTTCTCTCACGATCTTCATATTCCTCCACGCTGCGCGAATACTGGTATGGAATCCAGGAAGCAGTCACCGAGCGTGATGAATCTTAGTTGTAAGAACTTGTGTCGCAATCGATGTAAAATAAATGAGTCTATCTAAACTGTGTTTTGTTTTACGAGGAGACACATCTTGAGTGAAGTAGATGTTGGCTCACTTAATCGTCATGTAACATTGTTCCAACCTCACCTTTGGCTCAACACAAAAAAATAGTTCACAGAGCTCGGTTTAAAACAAAATAATCACATTTTATATGCCCAAAGGGAGCATATAATGTTATTGCCAGGGCTTCCGTTCGTCCGTCCGTCTGTCTGTCCGTCCGTTAGCAATTTGGTTTCTGCAGAATAACTTAAGTACTCTTTGGCCTACAGTCTTTTACCTTGATATGATTATTCAATGAATGACCCCTATTGATTTTTGAGTCAGTAGCTCGAAGGTCAAGGTCACATAGACCTTAACATTGAAAATCATTTCCACCATGTAACTTGACTATCATTTATTATAGAGACTTCAAACTTTATATCTTGATTGCACAAATTGATTGGATGACCCCTAGATCCCTATACATTTTGGGGTCAGTGTGTCAAAGGTCAAAGTCACAGTGACCTAAATGTTTAGAATCATTTACACTGTAACTCGACAACCATTTGTCATATAGATTTCAAAATTCATTTAATGGTTGCACACATTGATTGAATGACCCCTATTGATTTTGGGGTCAGTAAGTAAAAGGTCAAGGTCACATAGACCTTAACATTGAAAACCATTTCTGTTATATAACTCGACAATCATTTGTGGTAGAAACTTCAAACTTTACATCATAATTGCAAACATTGAGTGGAAGACGACTTCTATACATTTTGGGGTCAGAGTGTCAAAGGTCAAGGTCATAATGACCTAAATGTTTAGAATCATTTACACTCTGTAACTTAACTATTTGTCTTAGAGACTTCAAAATTCATATAATGGTTGCACACATTCAGTCATATTAAGGTCATATAGACCTTAACATTGAAAACCACTTCCGCCATGTAACTTGACAATCATTTATTAAAGAGACTTAAATCTTTAAGTCATGATTGCACACATTGAGTGGATGACCCCTATACATTTTGGGGGCAGTGTGTCAAAGGTCAAGGTCATAGTGACCTAAATGTTAAGAATCATTTACACTCTGTTACTTGACACCTATTTGTCTTAGAGACTTCAAAATACATGTAATGGTTGCACACACTGAGTGGATGACGACTCCTATACATTTTGGGGTCAGTGTGTCAAAGGTTAAGGTCAATGTTTAGAATCATTTTCACTCTATAACTCGACAACCATTTTTCAAAGGGACTTAAAAATTTATATATTTGTTGCACACATTGAGTGAATGATCCCTATTGTTTTTGGGGTCAGTAGGTCAAAGGTAAAAAGATTCAAAATTTTAAGCAAATCATTTAATTTTACAGCCTAAGATTTCCTCCCTTTAATCACAAATGCATCACGCTTAGAAAAAACAACCTTCGAGCATACAATCTCCGCCAAGCGGTGCTCTTGTTTTCAAATGTGATCGAGATTGGCAATGTGAAAGAGCCCTCGGAAAGGTGATTGAGCCAACACCATAATTCATTAAGTGTTAATATTGTGGAATTATACCGGTTAAAATTCATGTACAGACTAAATTGCGTGAGTTGATAAAGACTTACTTTCTTAAAATGTTTCAAATATTTGTTCACTCAGATTCCTTCATGTTCCACGTATGTGAACTAGTTTTTCATTACTCATCATTGTATATTCATAATTTAATTACAGATTATGATCTTTAGAGGTAAACGAAGAAAAGAGTAGCGCTTAGCACGACGGAGAAAATTTCGTCAAATCAATGCAACACGACTCAGAAGTTATTGTCAAAGCAATGAACATGAATAAAAGAAACATAGGGGAAAGAATTTTCGGGACACCACATCGGCGAAAACGAATAAAAGAAAACGCATCCAAGGTTCAAGTTCCAAAAAGCAAATCAAATACTCTAGATTAAAGACAATATTTTCAGCAACAAAACATTCTACACCTAGGAAATAATAAAAAAAGAACATTGAATTTTTCACTTGAAAGCCATTCAATCAGTGAGGAAGAAGTAATATGTACTCATTACACAAAATTTTTCCAGATAGCGATGTAGCAGATATCTCAATTAGTTCGGAATATGAAGCAGAAGACATTAAAAACAATATACCCAATGATGCTGGATATAAAGACAAAACAATATCCGATCTTTACAAAAAAGTTTTACCAATTTTGAAAAAAAAACACACCAAGAAATCAGATCGTCGCTTTTTTCGTGCTTTTCAACATACAATATTAACACTTATTGAATGATGGTGTTCGCTCCATCACATTTCCAAGGGCTCTTTCACATTGCCGATGGCGTCAGCACATTGTCGATGTCTCAATCAGATTTAAAGAATGTGAGTATTTTGTTTTCAACCGAGCTCTGTGAACTGTTTTTTGTGTTGAGCCAAAGGAGAGGTTGGAACAATGTTACACGACGATTAGGTGAGTCAACATCTACTTCACGGTAGAGAAATCACTCAAAATGTGTCTCTTCGTTAAAGAAAACACAGGAGTTGATATTTGGTACAAGTTCTAGCAACGTCATTTTGGGGTATTTCTTATCGAAATTGCATCCAAAATGAATTAGAAAATTGTTCTACACGGCATGACATGTTCGATTTTTGAAAAAAAGCATGCTATTTAAAAACGTACATTTTAGTAAAATGTGCTTACCTTTTTCAGCCTTGTTTTGGTCGAGGGCTCTCATTTAAACAGAACACCAAAATGTGAATAAGCCACCGTTTAGTATGGGTGAAATAATCAGTTTTTCAGTACTAAATGACCGCTTCGTATAGAGAGGTTATGGCGAAAATGTTTAATCTGTTTCTTTTTTATCATCCCGAGAACCTTTTAACATCACCCCAAGAGATGGTTGAAGAATTTATGCAATTTCATACGCGACCTTTTAACACGTAAGTGGCAGTGCTTAATTTTCGCCACATGTAAATAGGATTAACTGTTGATATATCAGACACGCGTTTTCTGAAACAGAATGTATACGCAGTGTGTGCCGTGTTGTTATCTTAGAAGCAAACATGTCTCCAGGTCTTCGAAAATGGTTTGTCTACGATATAAGTTAACATTGCCTAATATCCGAAATGCAAAAAATATCATTAAGCTCGTGTCATAGTAAAAAAAAGGTAAAAGTGACATTATCATACGCAGATTTCATTACCTTTTCAGCAGTACTAAATCTGTCAGTTAGATGTTTTTACAAACTTTGATAATTATAACATGAAGAGCTTTTAAAACATGATTGAAATAATTATACTGACCGAGTGCTACTCAACTGCCATAAGTCAATCAAATCATACATGTTTTTCGAGACTTTGCCCATAAAATAGAACTTGGGACTAGTGATGTTATCACAGCTAGAATTTGCTCATTTTTTTCTAATATACGGTCTCTTATTATTTAGGCAACAGATGATGAGAATTTTATATTCAGTTTTAACGAGCATGCTTATATGTCTAGATGAATAATTTTCATTCAGTGCCGACTGGCACTTGCCCTAAAACCTTCAATTAGTCAATGAATGCACAGGAGATCCTGCGGATCTTATCCAATCCATGAAACATAATGTTGTAGTTGGTACTGCATTCAAATATGCTAATTCACATTACTAAGAAGTGATGAAATGGGATATACAGACTTTAAGTCATTGAGGGGGATTTTGCTTATATCCTTAAAATAAACTAAACTTTTCAGGGACATTGGCCATGATTTGTATAAACAGTACTGAAGATAAATAACTTTAAATGACAGACATGATGAAATAAAACAAAAGTCAAGAATGCTTTAATGTTCTTTATTTCCCTCGTTTTACAACAGATTGTTAAAGAAATGGCTGCAAATAGGTAACTGTACTGGAATATTTTCATATTTGGCCGTCTTGTTCTAAAGCCGACACATATATCTGTGCCTTTTTTTTTACTGGAAATACGATCTTTTATAGTAAGACAGTCCTTGTGAGCGTTAACAATATAACAATGTTTCAAGACATCAAACCCTGTTAAGTTATCATAGCTATGTCAATATAAACAACACGATTAAATAACAAGAGGTTCTGATTCTTCCAGTACAAATGCAAATAGAATCCATCATAAAATACTCGGCTCAGCATTATTTCTCACATACATGAGACTCCAAAACACATGTATTCGGTATCTTTGTATCAAACATTACTAATGCTGAGTCTCTATGCTTTTAGAAAACACAACTGATTAGTTTTTTTTCTGCTGCTGTTGTGAGAAGTATAATGGCACTGGAATGTCTCACACGATGGCATACTGTTTGTACAGTAAGTCTCGAACTTTGAAGTAATCTTTTGAGATTGCACCTTCTAACTGCATTCTACCAGCTTCATTCTGTAACAGGAAAAATATTCTTTTACATTTACATAAATGCAAGATGTCTCTCTTCCTCTTTGTATGCTAGCAAGCTGAATCCTTCTGTAAGTCAAAACCTAACTACAATCATTTGTAGTTATCAATTATTTCCAATATCTTACAAGAAACCCAAAAATATATGTAGTTGGTAAAATTAATATTTGTGGCAAAGTTAAAATTACTTACCCTCCTTACAGCAATGGAATCATTACAGACTAATGCCCCTGCACTAAACTCAGCTTGAACATTTTCCTGAAGAAGTACGACTTTAAAATCACTCAATTTTGGTTCGTTTATATAAACAGCCATATGCCCAGATATCTGAAACATGCCAAACAATCTATTAAATAATGTATACAAATAAAGCGTGTAATAAAAAAACTGCATCAGCTATACAATATTCATAGCTTACATTTGAAGTTTCATAGTTCTGATAAGACTAAATGCTACCAGGGTCCAGAGGGACTATAATCTAACCAGACACACTCAAGGTATTAGAATACTAATAAATATTTTGTCAGCCCTCATTGAATTGTTTTTTTTAAAAAGAAATATACTACCCTAGGACAAAATATTGACCATATGACACTTCTACCATGGGAGTTTCAAGAAATGTCTAATATTCACTTCAAACCTCACTCGACTTAATGGGTTTATAAGGTATAGAGAAACACAAGACCAGTAAAACATGTGTTACTTGGTATATAATCATTCACCTTATGAAGACCTACAGACTGCTGACAAAAAGCAAACAAAACGAAATGCTGAAAGTGAGAAGAAATGAAATATGATTATAAACATGGCAGAATTTACCCCACCCACTTCATTATGAGGGAATGTTATCAACGTAAATTCAACATAAATCCTAGGGGCTTCAAATTAGCTACAATTATTTTCATTCATGAACTATTCTGAAACAAATAGGCAAAATATCAAATATTTTTACCATCTAGTTTTGGAGAAATTGATAGCTGAAATCACAGATACCAAATTTTCATCAATTTACCAAGCTGAAAAGCTTTGTTACAACTGCAGTATTTTTAAAATGAAAGAAACTGAATTTAAATTCTATAAAACATACTGTTGTAAAACCAAAACAATGTAAAACTGCCAAAAGCTAGAGAAAAAAAATTGGCTTGAGTTGAAATTAAACCCATGGTCTTCAGTGAAAATGACTCAATCCTACACAAATTAATGGAATTGAATAATCCAGAGTAGAGGTAGGGTATTAGGAATCTAATACCTTGATAAAATTGACCAATCAAATACTTTTTTTATGAAGTAAATATGCCAATATCAATCTCTACAAACCTGGTTGGCTGGCAATGCTTCCAAACATGGGACGTTTTCCATGCCAGCTTTTGGCTTTAGGACTGAAAAAAAATATATTCAAATAAACACATCTTAAGAAACTGAGAACATGAAAAAAATGTATTTTTCCCCTATCAATCTGCCTAACATTCTGTGTGCATATTTAATATATTTTTTCCAGTCAGATGATTATAATAGCTTAGTATCATCACAATGTTCTTGCATCCTCTGATTTCAATTTTTTGAAGATATCAATAAAACTGATTCTTTTGTACAAATAACCTTAATGGCATTCAGCCATTTTCTGCTTAAGGTTTACTTGAAATTGAAAACAATTGAAACAGTAATATTTAAAAAAAACAACACCAGTCAAACAATTGCTAAGCCAGATAAAAACCTTTCTCAGAGTCCATTTCCTCCTCATCCTCATACATTTCAATGTCAAGGTCATCCTTTGCTGTAGACGTATCTATGCAGCCATCTATCCAAGCCAACTCGGCATCTTTGGCTTTAGAAAATTCAAGGGCTGACACCATATAGTCTTTCAACTTCACCTAAAAGTAAAATCAATGTTCTCCTTTCACTTTTTCCACAAAAACATCATCACAAAATAATTAGCAATCAGAATCTTAAGGCATTATCTATCAATCTTTACAAGAGAGATGGTGACTGGTTGACAGACGTTGTACAATTTACATTAATTCTGTACACATTCAAAGATTAAGATCTTAAATCTCTGTTAAAACTGTCATATCTATACATCATTCATTGTTTAAATGTTTTCTAAAAAAGATCTGCCTCTTTTGAAATAATTCTTAACATTAACTCAATCAGAAAAATTACATATACTGTTTACAAACTTAAGCTGCATAATGTGGTTGAATAACTGCTGTGAATTAGAAGAACTGAATATTCAATAATCATAACTGCTAACAAAACTTATTTCGACAAAATGTTAGCCAACAGCAATTTTTAATTTTTTTTTTTGTCAATATGCTGAATGTTACCTGGAAAATGTGGCTCTCTGTGGTTGCATCTACAGTTTCCCCGATCTTCGGAGTGAATACGTTTCCTTGTATCATACCTGGTGTGTTGCGGCAATATTCAGCTAGAGATTTTGTTGCCTCTTCAGTTCCATGCACCAAAATCTGAAAGAAATAATATCTTTAGTTTATTGCAAAAATTAAAATAATCTTTTAAATCAAAAGTGTCATAGAAATTTCATTCTATGCGTTAGCTTGAAAAAATATTCCTCTTTGTTCTATAATACTAATCAAATAAAATCGCAAAACACAACAAGTATTAAGACAAAGGTATTAAATGATCCCAGTTTTTGCTAAACTTTTACGAAAAAGCACTTACTCCCTGTACATTTAGCAGTGTTGTCATACATTTAATGCCTGTCACCAGTGTGGTTTGAGGTGGACACTTACATCCCGGTTATTTGCTAAACCTTTTTTGGGGTTGTTGTGATGCCCTAGTAGTCTAAGGCATTCTTACTTTGTATTGCTAGGCATTTAGTGCCTATCAGTACAGGTTCAAATCCCACTGGGAGCTTCTTTATTACTAGTAGTAAAACAACATATTCCTATCTATAAAGTTCTAAACCATATGGTTCTTTAAAAAATCATCAACTTTCAAACACATGCATGAATGAATGGATAAAAAATGATCATGGATAAACGTTCACTATTACACTCTATGTCATCAATGTCATCTACGTGCATCAACTGTGCCTCCTTTCATCCAGAACTGAAGTGCTATTATTTTTATAGAAATGATTTACAGTCTCTCTCACACACTAATTCTAAAGAATCCATGGCTTAACAATTCTGGCCATATATTTGTATATTCTCAAAAAAGAATTATACATATACTCTTATAGAATTTCTATAAAGCTACCTCGTGTAAATCAGTTAAAAAACTATGCTGATTATGAGTAAGTTTCCCACTTTTTAGAGTTTACTATTAATGCAAATATGAAACAATTTCAAATGGCATAATAAGAAAATATTAAATTTTTTAGAAGAATAAAGAGAATGACTGAACAAAAAGCATATACAAGATATGACTGTAAATCATATCAGTTGTAATTCCAGTTTGACATACCAGTTGCCGTGGTTTGATCTGATTCAGTATTTTCCTCATCGATTCTCCATCTGTTCGGCCCTCAAAGTCTATGTACAATATGCTTGCATTGATATCAAGAGTAACCGTCACAGCGATACATTTTGTTGGCACCTCTGACACATCTGTAATATACAATCTTTGAAAATCTACAGACTGAATGAAGGTATTACTCTGTCTTTTATAAACATGTAAAACAAAATAGTTATACCTGTGACAGACTTATCATGCAGTTTCCTTTCCCTGCATTGATTTTTGCCCTGAAGATCGACTAAAACTCAAACCGAACTGTTTCATGCAACAATACCAAATACCTATCATCCAAGGATCTGGAAAACCCAAATATTTGTCAGCTTTTACTGAATTTCAGAAAATGTTTTTGTTTTCTACCAAATATCAGCATCCTGGACCAATTTTTATGTCCAAAACTCCTTAAAAAGTTGGTACATATATTTTCCAAAAAAAATCAAATATAACAGATAGTATCATCTGTATTTGTCATGCAAATTTTAATAATGTTGAACATACATACAGGTATCTGATATTGAATGTATGGAAATTATTTAATCAACCAAATCAAACCAAACTAAAAGCAATTATCATTAAGCAAAGGCTTGCCATTGTTAACAGAGAAGATGATCATGACATAGATATGGATACATCAAACTAATACCAATTTCAACTCTGGAATGATTTTAAAAACACAAAACCTGACAAAAATAAACATTTTGTCTGAAGGCTGTATTTTTTATACAACAGACCATAAATTCCACTTTATTAGCTCACCAACTGAACTACTAAATGAGTATCTTGTATCTACCATGATTAATACTTATCACAGTAAGATAAAGCGGTTCTCTTAATTCTGTGTGTTAATTAAGATGCTGTGGTTGCCTTATTAATTCAAATTAAAAGTCTTCTGTCTAAACTAAAATCTAAATTGAATAACTTTTAACTCATTTCAAATTGAATTAATTTGAAATTAGAACATGTTCAAATTTAGTAACAAGAAAGACAGTAGTCTATTTTCAATCAATTAAACTCTTCTAGACTAAAGATACGTCTTATCCAAATACCCATTAAGGCTAATTTCAATACTGCAGGCATTATTTCAGTGACTAAGCAAGCAAACAAATGAGAACTATCTATCTCAAATACAAAACGTTAAAAGACTTGAACCAGGGAGACTGTTGCTGAGGTAACATGATCCTTTGGGAGAGAAGGATGTCAACAATATCTTTAGTATACTATAGTACAATACTAGAGCTATCACTAAATGTGATTAATACCCCTGCAAGACTGCTTCGGAACTGAGGAAGTTATTAGTAACAGAATACTTTGTAAAAGAATTGAAAAAGAGTTATGGTTGTGGGCAATTAAAGATAGTTGTGGTTCTTGTACATTGCATTTTCTGTCATTGTGCATGACCATTGTATGAGGTTTCACTGGATTCCAACCATTAGTTTTCAAGTTATGCTCCAGACAAGGAAATCCAACAAAGGGCAATAACTCTGCAAATACTGAAGATGGAGTTATGGTTCTTATACATTGCATTTCCTGTCATTGTGCTCGGCCATTGTATGAAGTTGCACTGAATTCCAATCATTAGTTTTCAAGTTATGCTCTGGACAAGGAAAACCAACAAATGGCAATAACTCTGCAAAAAGTGAAGATAGAGTTATAGCTCTTGTACACTGCATATCCACTCATTGTGCTTGACCATTGTATGAAGTTGCACTGAATTCCAACCAATATTTCAAGTTATGCGCCAGACAAGGTAAACCAATAAAGGGCAATAACTCTACAAATAGTGAAGATGGAGTTATGATTCCTGAACAATGCACTTCCTCTCATTGTGCTTGACCATTGTATGTAGTTGCACTGAATTCCAACCAGTAGTTTTCAAGTTATGCGCCAGACAAGGTAAACCAATAAAGGGCAATAACTCTACAAATAGTGAAGATGGAGTTATGATTCCTGAACAATGCACTTCCTCTCATTGTGCTTGACCATTGTATGAAGTTGCACTGAATTCCAACCAGTAGTTTTCAAGTTATGCGCCAGACAAGGTAAACCAATAAAGGGCAATAACTCTGCGAATAGTGAAGACAGAGTTATGATTCTTGAACACTGCTCTTCGTCTCATTGTGCTTGACCATTGTATGAAGTTGCATTGAATTCCAACCATTAGTTTTCAAGTTATGCCCAAGACAAGGAACAGACCGACCTACCTCTGACCGACCAACCTAACACCAGGTGACTCATATATACCCCATACTACGTTTTGGGGATATAACAATATTATCACAATGTAATCTTGTATTTTGTTGCACTAAAATACAGACTGATTTTCCATGCCCATTTGTACTGTGGTTATTATATTCTCCAATATACCACTGTATGATACTTGTTTATTTCATTAATGTATAACGCTGTCTAAGTGACATTCATCCTATCATAGGAAGATTATATTTGAATATAGTGATGCCAAAAGGCATCTGAATGCAAGAGCAATACAATCACACTCAGTTTAAATGAGAGAGGATGCTTTCCAATGCTTTCTTTGCATTATTTTTTCATTCAATCTCATAATTCCTTCAACTTATTGCTGATGCTTTCCAAAGCCACATTTCAGCAATCTTGGTACTAATATCTGATAAACATTAATGCTGAAGAAGTTTATTGATCAATCTTTGCGATATTCGAGAAAATATGATGTTTTGATGCAAAAACAGTCACAATCTTGAGCATAATCAAACATAATATGCAACGGATTGTTCTTTAGAAGAGGAAGCATCTTATTTGTTCTAAAAAATGCTCATACATATTCTCATTCTAAACAATAGTCTACAAACTAGACTGTTTTTCGCAAGTCAGAACATGTTTAAGGACAATTACTCAACATCCCTCAGCCATTCTGTAAAATGTTCCCGTTCCCAAAAAAGAATTTTAACAGAACATCTCAACACTATGTTTGTATGTCATTTTACAAAAACCTTCCAGTAGGAAGATAAACCACAGATGTGTTTTCTCATATAAAAAAACATTTCTCATGCATTTTGGGTTTTTACTTAAATATTATTTTTATCATAGCTTTCAACAAACTCATACAGCTTTATTCAGTTTAATAAAGGGTAACATGGAATTGTAAATATTAGACTGTCAGGTCATGGACATCTGTGAGAGAAATCAATTTCATATCTAACTTTAAAATGTTTGAGGAAAAAAGCTGTATTGCCAAATCTGTAGACATATTCATCAATCAACTTGTCATTTGACTAAAAAGATCTATGACATGTAAACAGTACATATTTCTTGCAGCTCTATTTATCCAATCACAATCAATAGGCATATTTTTTTTAGTAATCTTCCCATGAAAAGCTAACTGACTTCATTCTAGTCTAGCATGTCAAAGAGCAATTCCACTGCATTAATTTTTCTTTTGGGACTTATTTCATGGAGACAATGAACGGTTTTAATGTTTGTTTATTTGCAGGACTTTTTATGTTTGTGTCAACACATGATAACACATTTGAAGCACACAAATGCAAATATAAAATGAACATGTACCTAACGACAAGAAATCGGTAGAACCGATGGATGCTCCCCGAATAAATGCAAATTCAAAAAGGGCTATTGTTTAATATGTATTTTTTTTAAAGTATGAAAAATAACAAAGGGCAATAACTCCTAAATTATGCAAAATAAAGTTTCGGTTCTTGCACCCTGCACTTCTCCTCATAGAGATCTATCTACCAATAAAGTTTCATGTTAATATCTCTTATACTTTGTGAGATATGCCCCAGACAAAAAATAAGTATGAGAAATTTTAAAGGGCAATAACTCAAAAATTAATACAGCAAGAGTCTAGGTCCTTGTGCACTGCACTCCTCATCAATGAGATCTATCTACATATACAGTTTCAAATTGATAACTCTTATACTTTATGAGATATGCCCTGGACAAAAAATAAGTATGAGAAATTTAAAAGGGCAATAACTCAAAAATTAATAAAGCAAGAGTTATGATTCTTGTGCATTGCACTGCTCCTTAATGAGATCTAACTACCTATGAAGTTTATTCTTGACATCTCTTATAGTTTTTGTGTTATGCTCTGGACAAAATTATGACGAACGGACGAACGGGACGGATGGACGGACAAAGCGGCAACTATATGCTCGCCCTTTTGGGGAGCATAATTATCTCCAAGGGTTTTCAGGTTATGCTCCGGACAAGATTTTTCTAAAAAGGGAGATAATTCAAAAACGGGGCAAATAGAGTTATGATTCTTTGGCACTGCACTCCGTGTCAATGCCCTCTATCACTGTGTGCAGTTTAAACAAATTATGTCCAAGGGTTTTCAGGTTATGCTCTGGACAAGATTTTTCTAAAAGGGGAGATAATTCAAAAACGGGGCAGAATAGAGTTATGGTTCTTTGGCACTGCACTCCGCGTCAATGCCCTCTACCACTGTGTGCAGTTTAAACAAATTATATCCAGGGGTTTTCAAGTTATCCTCCGGACAAAATTATGAGGGACGGACGGACAGACAAAGCGGCAACTATTTGCTCGCCCTTCGGGGAGCATAAAAACAACAACTATATAACTGTCCATTATATATTAGTTGTAGGCTCTCCAAAGAATAGAAAAAAAAAGAACTGTTAAACTCAAGGTAAAAATAAAACTGACTGCCATTGTTCACCTAGTCCTTGAGTTTCAGTTGAGTAAATACATCCCTAACAACACTTCCCTTTCAACCAAAGATGATTTTTATTTTTCAAGTTACAAGATTACCTTATAAATGGTTTTTAGTTTCAATGTGACAAGCATAGAATTAAAGTGTGGTTTTTGAAAGCAAATATACATTAGATTATAGCTGTTTTAAAGAAGTGTTTTTTTTTTAATATTTCAGAGCAAATGTGTCTTTCTTTAATCTTGTTAATTACTACATGTATATACATCAAAACTGCAAGTTTTCTGAAGCAATTTATGTCTGACTTGAATAAACCTAGCTACTAATGTATTTAGATCTAACTTTTAAAGCAAAGCTATTATACCAGTTTATGACACTGCCAATGATAAAAATTATTTACATGAATAATAAGACATCCAAATGATTTTTTTTTACAAAGAAACTGTGAAAAAAATGTAACATCCTTTTACCTTGCAAGTGATCGGACTCAGCAACCAGCTTCTCCTGAAATGCAGAAAATAAGTAACAAAGTGATAAACAATAATTAGAAAAAAACAGTTGTGAAAATACTACAACAACAAATGGGGTGTGATGTTTTTGAAATTGACACAATCTTTTTGTGAGCTTTTATGTGACAAATGGGGACACATTCTTGTTGCAAAACAAACATAATTGCGAGTTATTAACTAAATAGGAATAAAATAAAAATAAAGATTGTAAAATGCTTCAATGTGTTTTCGAGGACTTTCCAAGCACTTAATTTGAAAGAAAGTGCAAGTTCTAGACAGAGAATCCATAAAAGTGTTTCATATAGAAATATGATAACGCTTACTTATAGCCAGGACATTTCAAGTGAAAAAGATATCACAAACATTAATGTCTTTTGTATTATTCTAGTTCTATGAAAATTCCCTAGCAACCATTCCATGACTGTTCAAAACATCTTTTGCCAACCATATTTTTCCAAATTTAGGTTTTCTGCATCTGAATATTCATTTTCAATAGTTTCTTAGCAAAACATTATAGGGTCCAAATAATGGAAATGAATTGCTAAGAAGAAATTAAATTTTTTTCAAAGCGCAAACATACAAAGTAGAATTTTATCTTTTTTTGTTGATCAAACAGCTGCTTGACTGGACTGATACTTCATGTGATTGCAAGGGGTTGGCTCTGGCTAGAGTTATTTATTTTGCAGACTAATTCAGTTTAATTGAGTAGTTATATTTATATTACAAAATATGCCATTATAAAAGTTTCTGGTGATCTTTGGACAGTATGAAGAAATGACACCTTGTTTTTCCCCCTGGTGGTTTGTTAATACTGTCAACTTTTCAGCTACTTGTGTAAAATCAGGAAATTTTCTGAAATATTGGAGTTTCATTACGAATTTTGTTGGCAAACAAGGATAACAGGTATTTTGAGTTACATGAATGTGAAGATAAATCATTTCTGCGTCGCATTACATCAGTATTGTATGTGATATACATTGAACGAGAAAAATACGCGATGTAAATCAACGCGTGTTGAATATTTACATCTGACAAACATTTATATCTTTTTATATTTTTAAGGTATTGCAGCGAATTTTAGCAATTATTGAAACGTTCTCAGACAGGCACCAAACTTGTTATACGAGTTCCTTATGGCTTCGCATTTGTGAAACAAGTACAATTTCTATACCCCAAGTGTCTGTGATACTCCGGACAAGGAAATTGCAATGGACAGACCAACAGACCGACCAACCACAGGGTGACTCCTATATACCCCCCTAAACTTTGTTTCAGTGGTATAATAATTTCAGCACAGTGAATAGATGGAGACAGTCATGGTTATCTACTATAACACTTTACATGAGTTAGCATCCATTTTGTGGAAACATTGAGGCCCTAAGAAAGGTCTAACTTTGACATTTGAAATACAACAACTTTCAAGTCACTCCCAATTTGTGATTTGTCCAAAGTATGCTGTACAATAAATCATCTAATGTGATAAATAAAACTGACTGATAATAAGATAAATAAAACTGACTGATCAGAGTCATTTAAAGTAGATACAATATGAATATATAATTACATAAATATTATGGTGGAAAGAAATGTAATTGTTTCATTTGGCGTATTTCTGTGCATTTTTTTCCCCTCAGATGTCAGTTTATAGAACACAGCCTTGGAACAAATACATGAAGCAGTGAGAATCAATATATTAAGTACCATAATAGAAAACATGGTGACAGCAAATCTGTTATCATCCTAAATATGTAATTATAGACATATAATAGATCATAATTGGAACTTTTGCTAGGTGATTAAATAGACTAGTTCTATCACTGAACACATGATAAAGTGTCAACGTTAAATTCCTGCTGAGAACTAACCAGTAAGACAAGTACTTGAAAATATCCACTCTTATATATCATGCTTTTTTTTTCATGGCAACAGACAAGTAAATGGGTGTTCAATTCTATGTTTCATTTGGAGATTTATTCAACAATCCGCATACATGAGGTCAAGCTTTTCTTATTTTGACTTTAATTCAGTAATCTGTAAACATGGGTTAGAGCCACAGACTGATATAACACTAATCTAAAGACATGCTAATCTGACCAATACTCAAATTGAGCACAGAGATTTATAAAACATCAACATGACTACACAATGCAAACCTTCTAAAAAAAAGTATTATTACATTCATTTTTGACCAGAGTCAGGTATTAGTTTGTGCATAATGGTTTTGATAAAAATACTTATTACATGATTAGGTTTACAAGTTAGATTGACAGGCAATATGTATAAATAATATAAGCCATGTTTTATTTTCTTCCATGGTAATTATATTTTTCTCAGATATTGATAATATCTCTCAGGCATCAGTCCAACAAATAAGTACACTTACAGTTGACATGGTCTCATCCATGGCTGGGGCATCAGCAATCATGTAGTCTTCAGGTCTGTAAATTATTATGTATAACGTGTTAATAATGTGCATTAACACATAGTCATAAATGTTTTCAATAAAGCAGAATCAAAATCACATTCTAAAATAATAACAAACATCTGACCTGGGCTTCAAAAGTCAAAAACAATTTTGAATCATTTCATATTTTTGCCATTTTTAAAATGATTGTCCAAACTGTTAAATGACATTCAGAAGATGCATTAGCTTGGTAAGTTTGAAATACATTTTAAGAGGGCATTTGAAGTGGTGTCTGAGAATTATTACACTCAAATTATTGCAAGCAACATAAACAAACCTGATGATTTCTCCGTATTCATCCCACTTCAACCTTTCTTCAGTGTATGGAAACATGGGGTATGATTTCTTTGCTTGCTTGAAAAACCCAGACCGGCCTTTGCCCTGAATTATATTTAAATACAATGCTGTTTTTCTTTTTTTAAATAAAAAGGAAATATGCACTGTATTTCTTTTTGGTAATTCTGTATAATAATGTATCTTAAATAAAGAATCACCATGTAATAAAGAAATTCAGGTTCAGTAAGAAAGGTTTTATTTTACGACAGCAGAAGTTGGAATACAAGAGGATCTATTTTGCCAGCTAGCAATGTATAACAATTTCTTATCTATTTCCTTATTTGTTTTTACTGGGGTTTAACACTAGTTTCAACCTCTTTTTCATCATATCTCAGCAGTCAGTCCACCTAACAAGTGTTCCTGGGTATCTAACCAGTTTTCTAACAAATCTTTCTGCAACTGACTGACTGCTTTATTATTTGATTCAGAGGTGAAGGGCAAATCACCTTTAGAGGCATTTTTTACCTAAAATTGGTATCTAATATACTGGTAGAGGCAAACATACAGAGGCTTGAGCCTAGTTACATGTACATATACAAAGGTAAAGTCAATCACTTTCACTTTTAAACTTAAAACTTTTCTGTACGGAAAATTGCCAGTATTATATTCCTATATGTACAATTGGAGCGGGGTTACTGTTATCCAATATAATGTAATTCTATGTTTTGATTGGCTGTTAGAAAATCCAATTATTGCCGAAGCATTACGTATTTTTACGATGTGCTACCTGTTGAATCAATTTGCGAAGCTGTATTATTCCAGAAATCCTCGGAGAGAATCACTTGACTGTCTGGTAATATTGTGTAGGAACATTGAATGTTATTGTTTTGAAATCTATTAATAGTAACCAGTAACTGATAAGAGACACAGGTAACTTTTTGAACGCTGGCAAAAATATGGCGTTTGATAAAAATGCAAAACATGCATGTGTAGTAATTTTGTAATTACAGTTACAAAGTCATTTTTCTTCAAGCAGTTCAGTATCTTATATCATGTAAAAGGTCTGTAAACTCATATTTTACATATTTAAAGAGGCTGAACTCCAGATTTGATATAAAAAATTTTTTTACTTAAATTGAATATCTAGATGCTGTGAGATTATAACAACATGATATTTTACTTCAAAACTGATTATAAAAGTCAAAATAGAACAAAAAATATATATTCGCTTCAGCTGGATTTGAACTCTGGACCCCTCATGTTAACAAAATATTAACAACGCTTTAACTGTCACCACTATTGCCACATGTGAAATAACGATCGTTTACTTTAAATCTTATACAATATAGTTATACCGTCGCGTTACGGTATAGCACCATGAAAGGAAAAAAATCAATTTATAATGTGATTACCTGACTTATTTTTTGTCAGTTAGTCAGTTTTTAAGCATTAATCATAAATATCATAAGAAATTTATAATACAAGAGAACTTTCTTTTTTGTGTCATCTGGAGCACAGCCCCTTTAAAAATAATTGTCACAACTGTTTAGTTCTTTGTTTGTAAATGGTTAAACTTAGTGCATCTAAGCTGCTGGAAAAAATGCTGAAAAATGCTGAAACGACAGGTATAAATTAGTTTAGTTTTTTTTTTTAAAGTAAAAATTCCAAATCTGCTTATATTTTCAAAATATGAATTTAGAGAGCCTTCAAATGATGTAAAATGATACAATATTTATGTTTAATGTTTTCAAATAATAGAATTCGGCTCACGAAGAAAAAACTTATCTAAAGTTAAAAAATTCTGTCTGTTTCCCAGTCGTACTTTGCTACGATAGTGACTGTGTCTCACCTGGTCTTTATGTTGAATTATATCAAAGTAATCAAAGCATGGTCATAGTTTATTACAAGTATATTGGTTATTCTATAGAAGCATGTTTGTTATTCTGTTAAAGCATGTTAATCCATGAAATTCATGTGGTTTTTTTTGTTACTTAACAAAACAAAGTTTCAGTATAATTATTATCACTATTAACATCAAGAGATATATGAAAATAAAAGGCTGAACAAATATGTTGTTGTTCTTCCAAAACTGTGCATTACTTTAGTTATAAAATGTCTGGACAGACAGGTCTTCAATTTAAAGATATATATTGAATTTCTTTTTTTAGGCATCTGCAAACAAAATAGAGTGCTATAGATTAAGGTTTCTTAAAAATACAGTAAAAAACCGTACACTCAAATGGACTCAAGTCCATTTGAATTTTCCTTGTTTATAGTACATTTAAACAAATACAAGTTCGAATATTTCCTCAAATATACTTAATATTCAGATCTAAACAGTGCTACAAAAAAAATCTAAATGAAGATATATATACTTCTTGTTTAATGATGATGTCATGTTTAAGTTTGGATGTACTGGCGACGGGCATTCCAGTGTCTAACTCCATCTCTGTTTCACTTTCATCACTTGACTCATCCCTGTAATTGACAAACATTTCTGAATATAACTTGCATGATTATGATGCATTATCAGTATTTCAGTAAGGTTGGCAAGTGGTAATTTGAATTATGATACACAGAATGTTCAAGTATAAACAAGATATGAAACGACAATATGTTTAAGCTAGTCAAAACCTGTTTAAGTCTTATAAAGCACCCTCACTTAACCACATCTTAAATGACAAATGAAACAAATCTGTACATATTCCTTTCAGGTGAAAACCTTGACAGTAAAAATTGGTAAAGTGACCACTGTAATTTTTTAATTTCTCCCTTTTTTAACACTCATAAAAAATCAAGAGTATAGCACTGATACTTTAGTTTTATTACAGGATTCAGAAAGTTTTCACAGCCAACAGCCCTGTAATATCAGAATTTGTATGAACAATCTCAATATTGTTGACAATATTTACATCTAAGATCTCATGAACCAAACTTCTGTAGTTGTTCAATTATTGAAAGATTAAGATACTCCAGACATAAAGACACACACATGAAGAGTAAATTTCTAACTTTATGTGCGGCATCTACATATCAGTTTCTATAATCTCAGGAATGTATAAATCTACCCATCTGTATATTCTATATTCTAACACGATCTAAAAATAGCCTATATATACAAAGAAGAAAATAAACTCGGGTTATCCTGCAGTATACCACGTGCGTGCGCTTGTTGTTTTGGCTGTTCCGTGAACCACCGTCACCCCACGTATAATTTTTTTATGAATGAAAGTCACGTGATGTTTGTAAATACTACCGTAGGAATGTAGGAATGAATGATAGTAATCACGAGACAAACCGACCATACTATAGTCTTAGTGACGTCATACCAGCTGTATGACGTCATATCGTTCTCATCTTGTACAGTAAGTTGGTTTAGTTGGCTTTTATCAGGTTGATATGACTATGTTTGGTTGTATAATATATGCCCGAGAGGTACTAGTGAGGATATGGCATTTGGTTGTAATTTTATTTTCATGTTATATTAAAATTACAAATAAAACGGTTGGTTTGTCTTTGTGACTTTAGCATGAGAACATAAACATCTTTTATTTGTTTGAACATTTAATTCATTAGTAAATTGCAATTTTAGTTAGATCTAGTTCGAAATAAAAAAAAAGAAATTATCAACTGATGAAAAGTGTGTTGTTTATTTGTTCATTTATTGGATAGATCAACTTATTATGTGGAAGCCAACTCTTACATATATCGAGGGAGGAAATTTTAACTGCCAAACCCAGGGGCGTACCGCGCAAGTGTTTTACGATCGTAAGAAGTAGTTCACACTTATTTCACAATGTGGTTTATTGTTTGGTCATGTTAGAATCGAAATAATAAGTATCCAGTTGTGGTTTATCGTAGAATACCCACGTTTTTCGTTCTTATGCGAAACAATATATCACTTAGGCCTACGGCCTTCGTGATATATTTCTACGCATAAAAACTCAAAACGTGGGTTATTCTACGATAAACCACGCCTGGATACTTATTATTTCTTAATTATAAAAAGATGACTAACTTATTGTTCTCCTCCAGTTATATGCCACTTTTTTAACACTTCTGTTTTTTTATGCTAAGTGTGTTATTAAACTGGGACATATATTTTTTTGGATATTCTGCATGTCAGCTTTGAAATCCATTTCATAGTCAATACTCTGATCACTACAAACCCAAAATGACGAGATACAACTGTAAATGAGAACATCAATTTTCACTTCGGTTATTAAATCTACAAATCTTTACAGAGCTGAAAACTGAGAAGAAACTCCTACAAACATTCTCAAGAAACTGAAAAGAAATTAACACATACTCTAAAGACCTTGTTGAGGGGTGACGTAAATGTGAAAACGTGCTATCTCCTTTGTTGTTTTATAGCACTTTTAACTTTTTTGCATTCATCCCTTAGACTAGTTTTTAAAAATGTTAAGTGATCATTTAACAATTTCAAATTTTCTTCATCGTCTCTTTTCGTCATGCGTTCTAAATTACGGGTGATGCAACAAAACAAGAATATCTGTGTAATTCACAAGATTACCTGTCTTCATCTGCCTGTTTATTTTTCTCTTTTTGATCTTTTTCTTGTTTTTTCTTCATGTACTCTTCTAACTCAGCTCCTTCCAGTCTGATCCGACGACGTACCTTCATAAAACAACCTTACAGTATAAAGATATGGACCGAGACTTGTATACTCCAGGAAATATTTATGGTAAAACTGGAAAAATACCTCTTGTGATGTTAAATGTTGTCTACCAGCTATTCCTTATTGTACGACCAAGACAAGCTCAATTTTACAAAGTGAAACTAGTCCAGTATACAAGAGTATAGCTTAGACACCAACTTACCCTGTATGTCTTTAAATGTCAAAATCTTAATATCAATAAGTAGCAACCAACACACTTAATACTAAAACATCATGACATGATTCTGGTTATATTAAAAGCTTCAAATATTTTCATTGTAGGAACACACTTCAGTTCATCCTTCCCAACAAAAATTGCAAGCCTGTTAAACAACCAGCTCCAGTGTAACATTATTATATAGTTCTAAAACAAAAGATATGAATGAACAAGTGAGGTTTATTTTTTAAAATGACAGGAGATCTCAGTACATTTTTATATAATACAAAGAAAACAACCAACCTCCATAGTAACAGTTTCTTTGTCTGTGTTGTCGATCAGCCATCTTGCCAATGTATTTGGAGATGTTCTGTTTGTAAGAATGATGCTATTTTTAGGATTGCCACACCAAGCCACAAACAGATCCCTGGAAAAACCACTCTGTAAGTCTGGCTCACTGCATAAAACAACCTGCAAAGAAAAACAAAGACAGTGAAGAACAAAATCTGGAACACCAGAAACAAAGACAGTGAAGAACAAAATCTGGAACACCAAAAACAAAGACAGTGAAGAACAAAATCTGGAACACCAGAAATAGGTAAATGTTCCTTTTAATGTCTTTGGTACTTAGCTACTGAAATTATGATTCTGAAAACATTGAGAGGAGGAAAACAAGTCTTAAATGTCAATGCTAAAAGGAAATTGAGCTAACATTTTCTTCCTAGAGAATAAATACATCCATCAGAAGTAAACAGGGCCTGCTGAGGCACCTCCATTAAGAATCCAAACACAAATGGCAGTAAAAGGATAAAGTAAAGAGACAAAATGAATTCATGAAACAAATTAATGTATCAATCCCATATTCTTAATCTTAAGATAATGCAAATCAAATGGATTGAATTTCTCCAATGTACAGCAGAGCAATTTGTTGGAAAGGATTTCCACAGTGGCAAACACCCCCAGCATACTAACTTAATGATAAAATGAGAATAAAATTTAAAGAAGAAACTTCAGCTAGAATTTATCAAGTTAAACCTATGTTTGTACTTTATCTAAGACAGTAAGTTTGACAATGGCCACTGGCCCAAAACAATTCTATGTTAAAATTATAAAATGGGTTATAACCAACGCAAGACTAAATATACACACAAATTATCTACAGAAAAATTAATTCTGTATTTCTCATAAAAGAGTTCTTTTTAATATGCATTTCTTTCGTTTAGTATGTGTTAGAATTTTGGTGTTAAATTCTTATCTTTCACAATCTGATTGAAAACTGGTGGTTTCACTACAATAACTGCATAATTACAATAAATGTGTCTTTGGTTATTAAGTAAATCAGATTCTTTCTTTTCATACAAACAAAATTAAACTTTTCAAATGATTATGACATTTTTTTCTTTTGTATGTAATAATACAAATTCTTTCACATACCTGTAAGCAGTATTGAAAAAACATACAATTATCACACATATAGTAAATTTTACACTGCACGAAATATAATAAAAATCAAATGCATCACAGTAGAAGACAACGTTTTTTGCACTGTGCAAGTGCAATTACCATTCAGAGACAAACACAATCAGTCCTAAACAAATTGATCTGATCACAGAACAGAAAACATAAAAGCCGAAAATATATTTTCAGCAGATGTGTCTTTTAATTAAGACCTGCAGTTAAGCCTGAGGAATTTCATTAGATTATTATTATAATGTCGTTCTTTTGACTTCAATTATGATATTGAAAATAAAATACTGGATACCAGAGAAAGTATACTGTGGATCAATAGACCAATATTCCTTAAACTAAAACAATCCAACCTGACAGTTTACAGTAAAATTATCTGGCATCACTGGTAATTAGGAGATTATATATATCTTATTTTAGAAACATTCCCTAATTGCCTTTCTGATGCACAGGATTATGGGTAACCATTAGACATCATTCATTCAGTAACTAGCCTATTCATTAATTATTAGCCAGACTTCAGTCCTGAAAGAGTTATTAAATGACCTATTTAAATTTTAAAAGACAATTCTTCATAAAGTTTTCACTAATTAAATACTGGCCCTTTAACAAAGAAAGGTCATTCAAATAGTCTCTTAATTTCATTGTAATAAAGAGTCTTTCATGTTTCCCTATTGATTTCTCCTGTAATCTACCACAATTCATTCTGCTATTAGCTTCTGTGTTCTGAAAAATGAAAATAATTTGTAAATAATTTCTAAACAGGAACGGCAACAGGAAGGAAACGAGACACATGCCGTAATTTTTTAATAGACTATTTTGTTCAATCTGCTGCTTGCTCTGATTAAATTTACAAAAGTACACAATAAAAGCACTGAATGGTGTCAAGTTACAGACCGTAATCACAAATAGCTGGTCAAACTAAAAGTACAATGATTTGAATCTAATTTTCTATCTGAGACAAGAAGGCCAAGTGTTCCTTGTATACATAAGTTAAGTAAAAGTACGTAAAATTTACATAACTGCTTCCAAATTTCAAAACCCCATTTCAAAAAGACAAACTGACACCTCCTCTGTTCCATTACCCTAGTAGCACTATTTGAACAAGCACAAAAGATACAAGCTCTGAATCTTGTAATCTTAGACAAGAATTTTCTATTTTTAACCATATGACCCTTTGTGTGAAAAGGACTTAAAGCTTCAAATTAGCAGCAAAGCAGTGAAAGGTCTTTTGAGTGATGTTGTTAGAAATAATTTGTTGACAGACAGAAGAAGGACAAAGGGTGACACAAAAACAGACACATAGGATGAAACTGTGTTTGGGCAATCACAGAAGAACAAGGGGTGACACAAAAACAGACACACAGGATGAAACTGTGTTTTGGCAATCACAGAAGGACAAGGGGTGACACAAAAACAGACACACAGGATGAAACTGTGTTTTGGCAATCACAGGAGGACAAGGGGTGACACAAAAACAGACACACAGGATGAAACTGTTTTGGCAATCAGAGAAGGGACAAGGGGTGACACAAAAACAGACACACAGGATGAAACTGTGTTTTGGCAATCACAGAAGGACAAGGGGTGACACAAAAACAGACACACAGGATGAAACTGTGTTTCGGCAATCACAGAAGAAGGACAAGAGGTGACACAAAAACAAACACACAGGATGAAACTGTGTTTTGGCAATCACAGAAGGACAAGGGGTGACACAAAAACAGACACACAGGATGAAACTGTGTTTTGGCAATCACAGAAGGACAAGGGGTGACAAAAAAACAGACACAAAGGATGAAACTGTGTTTCGGCAACCACAGAAGAAGGACAAGGGGTGAAACAAAAACAGACACACAGGACAAAACTGTGTTTTGGCAATCACAGAAGGAGGACAAGGGGTGACACAAAAACAGACACACAGGATGAAACTGTGTTTTGGCAATCACAGAAGGAGGACAAGGGGTGACACAAAAACAGACACAAAGGATGAAACTGTGTTTTGGCAATCACAGAAGGACAAAGGGTGACACAAAAAATAGACACAAAGGATTAAACTGTGTTTTGGCAACCACAGAAGAAGGACAAGGGGTGAAACAAAAACAGACACACAGGATAAAACTGTGTTTCGGCAATTACAGAAGAAGGACAAGGGGTGACACAAAAACAAACACACAGGATGAAACTGTGTTATGGCATTCACAGAAGAAGGACAAGGGGTGACACAAAAACAGACACACAGGATGAAACTGTGTTTTGGCAATCACAGTAGGAGGACAAGGGGTGATACAAAAACAGACACACAGGATGAAACTGTGTTTTGGCAATCACAGAAGAAGGACAAGGGGTGATACAAAAACACACACAGGATGAAACTGTGTTTTGGCAATCACAGAAGAAGGACAAGGGGTGATACAAAAACAGGCACACAGGATGAAACTGTGTTTTGGTAATCACAGAAGGAGGACAAGGGGTGACACAAAAACAGACACACAGGATGAAACTGTGTTTTGGCAATCACAGAAGAAGGACAAGGGGTGATACAAAAACAGGCACACAGGATGAAACTGTGTTTTGGTAATCACAGAAGGAGGACAAGGGGTGACACAAAAACAGACACACAGGATGAAACTGTGTTTTGGCAATCACAGAAGGAGGACAAGGGGTGATACAAAAACAGACACACAGGATGAAACTGTGTTTTGGCATTCACAGAAGGTGGACAAGGGGTGATACAAAAACAGACACACAGGATGAAACTGTGTTTTGGCAATCACAGAAGGAGGACAAGGGGTGACACAAAAACAGACACACAGGATGAAACTGTGTTTTGGCAACCACAGAAGGACAAGGGGTGACACATGAAACTGTGTTTCAGCAACCACAGAAGGACAAGGGGTGACACAAAAACAGACACAAAGGATGAAACTGTGTTTTGGCAACCACAGAAGAAGGACAAGGGGTGAAACAAAAACAGACACACAGGACAAAACTGTGTTTTGGCAATCACAGGAGGACAAGGGGTGACACAAAAACAGACACACAGGATGAAACTGTGTTTTGGCAATCACAGAAGAAGAACAAGGGGTGACAAGAAAACAGACACACAGGATGAAACTGTGTTTCAGCAACCACAGAAGGACAAGGGGTGACACAAAAACAGACACACTGGAAGAAGAACAAGGGGTGACACAAAAACAGACACACAGGATGAAACTGTGTTTTGGCAATCACAGAAGGAGGACAAGGGGTGACACAAAAACAGACACACAGGATGAAACTGTGTTTTGGCAATCACAGAAGGACAAAGGGTGACACAAAAAATAGACACACAGGATGAAACTGTGTTTTGGCAATCTTGTTTTAAGGGTCAAAAACACCGAGAGAAATTCTGGTAAACTGCAAATTTTATTACTATCATTCTGATCATTATAGATCAACTTAATTAGTGTTTAGTCTGCAAGTCTTAGACTGAATTGTCAAGTCGTGGTATTATTTTTGTTGTCTACATAATTATTCATTTATAATAGATTTAAATCTCTAAATTTTACAAGATTGATTCACAAAAGTTACTTCAAGTTAACAAATACTTTTGATTCTTCAATTTACATTATAGTTAAGTGGATTCTTTATGTATTTTTTCTGCACAGTTTTGTGATATAAAAAGAGCAATAATTATTACACAAAGATACCTACATATCTAAAGGCTTATAATAGTTACAACAGTTTACTTTTTTTTAGTTTTTGAAAGTATCACCTCCTAATACTCGATTACACTGAAATCAAATGTGTAACAACTACCAAAATGTCACAATTTATTCAATTCCGTATCTGGAATGTCATTTAGCTACAAGACTCCAGGGAAACTTACTTAACTTACAGCTACTGGAACAGGATTTCTTGCTCAATTCTATTATCATATCCCAGGTCAATTGTAATTGTAATGTGTCTTCATTTGCAGACCTAGATTTGTGATATCCTGTCCATATTTCTACTGTTTTGCTCTAATAAGAACTATCTCTATCATTATTAGATTTTATGAGATGTTTTTACATTCCCCTGGGATACAACAATTACATTTTTTCTCCAAATGGGTCCATGGGCTTCAAGTAACATTTAATCTTTTTTCCTAACTGAAAATTAGTGTTGTTTTTTTGTCCAAGTTAAATCTTTACTCAAAAGGTGTCATATTTAAATAAAGAGACTAACATATTTATGCCACGAAAAATGGTATATAATAAATGCATGTTAAACATAGAAACATAATAAGGCAAAAGTTACATTCATTGTTAGCCTAAGCACACAAGTTGAGAGATTCTGTCTTTTGAAATGATGAATTAGATTTGCTTTTTTTAAGGTCAAAATTTTAGTCATGTCATGTTTACGGCAAACAACTGTTGGTTTTTCATTGAATCAAGTTACTGTTATTCAAATCTTGCACAGTGCACTTCAGGGTCAGTTAAATTTACGGAAATATGAAAACAAACAAGCTTTTAGTTAACATTAAAATTTCATAATATTATTTCGATGAATGTCTACGCAAATTCAGGAAAATATTAATAAAACTGAAGTAACTGAATAATTTGCTGATTAATCAATCCAAATCTTACACCAACAAATAATATGAAGAAAACATCCCCTGGCCAGTTACTTATTCCTCGTTAAACTACAAATGATTAAGCTATCTCACTGTTCTTTTATACTGAAATTAAGAGTAGAACTCCTTTTGAACCAGCTCAAGCAGAAATGGCTTTCTGCTTAAATTAAACCACAACAGTGTTACATGAATAAATATGTATGTGTTTTATCATATCCTTTACATCATTAATTAGGATGCAAATTTGTGACTATTTCAACAGAAAAGGATTTCCATAATCTATGATAAAACTACTTTAAAAACATATTTTATTATTTATTTCCACTTAACGATTCTGACTTTAGGGTAAATAATGTTTTGTTCTTCTCAACCAAAAACTTGTATTTATCCATCACAGAAATTGAAGTTATACTAAGCGTAGAGCTTTGATGTCACCATTCATTAACAAAGCAGTCAACGGGAATTGACCACTGACAATTCCTAGTCTGAATGTAATCACTTCATGTGTAAGAATTAGTGCCAAACTGTCAGGTTTTCAACTCAGCAGCATTCCCAAGGGCTCCAACAGTAATCTAATCATGCGAAGAGTAAAAAATATGAAAAGTGTAATAACTGGAAAAAAATCAAACAATCCTAGGAGAAGACTGTATGGATAAAACATCATGTAATATTTTAAGGATGATTCCTGGAGAAAATCTCAATTGAGGCCTATCTATGGGGATTTGATAAATCCCTGCTCTGTATAACACATAATTACTTTTGTCATAGAAAATTATTCTAACAAGAATACTGGTTCATGAAGGTTCCCTGGCACCATTTTGACATGGCTTGAGAAGATTACCAAGTAAAAGTAAATGGAATAAAAACTAAGGTAAATGGAATAAAAATAAAATTATATATATATATAGCTGAAGGATATTCATGCGGCTAAATATATTGTGATGACCTGACTAAGGGTGACCTTGACCTTAGAGCAATTGACCTGGTTCATGTGCAATACTGTTTACAAAAATATACAAGTAAGGTATGTTTAGCAGTATCATTAAATCAATGTCAACAAGGGTGAATATATACATTCATATTTTCAACACTTATCTATTATTATCTTGGATATCTAATAAATAATATAGCTCATTCATTCAAGTTCATCATGCAATCATATCATAAAATTTTATTATTGGCAGGCTATCAGACACTTTCTCCAGTAGATAATGATACCTTTATATCTTCAGGAAGCCACCCACTATCTATGACAATAAATATAAAATCATGAAGAAAAATAACAGTATATTTCACAGTGCCATAACACATACTGATAACAGCAAGTTTATAGTCTTATAAGTAGGACACTTGAGTCATTAGAACACTTGAGTTAAGTAGTTAAAGTCAAAATACATGACAGAAGGTAAATTGTATTGTTTATTGGAGAAATTATCTATGTTTAAGGTTCTTGGGTAAAAACAAATGCCACTTAACACTTAAGTGATTTGCAATGTGAATAATCTTTGTTCCATAGAGTATTGTCATTCCAGCTTATTTTTGTCTATCTCAAATCTATTTTCCCCAATTCAAAAGGTGAAGTCTATGGATTACTGTCTTCAAACTAATGTGGTATTGGTCCAGTGTATACCAGTATATGGAAAAATCAAGGAATTTGCTCGCATACAATTACGCTTGTTTGCACATCCTGTTAAGTTCATATTTATTCATTGAAATAACTATGTTTATGTTGTTGCTTACTCCATGTGTCCAAATATTTTGTGCATGCTAATTTTAGTTGTGTTGACATTATTGCCATGTACTGTTGCAAGAATTGCATGCCATTCAGCAGTAAATATACTAGGCATGTAGCCAAACTCCATGCTAGATTTTGCTCCAACGAATGAGATTACTTTAGACAGAAGTTTCTTCTACAGAATTGCCTGTCATATAGTTATGTTAGACATTTTTCTGCAATGCCACACTAAAAGTGACCAAAAAAAATCTTTTGCAAGAAACAGGAATATGTGAAGCAACAAATCTAAGCTAAGACAGGAAAAAGGATCAAACTAATGGTTTAGCACTAGAGAATTTTTGGAAAAGGCAGAAATATCTGCAATGTTTATTTAGTAACCTGTCACTTTGTAATTAAGGAAAGAACAAAAAGAAAACCTTACGCTGGAATCCGCACAATGCTTTAAGCATTTAGGCATATAAACAGGGCAGAAAGTGTTTGCTGTGCTAGGTGTACATCTGTCATAATTGTTTCTGTCTGCTATTTTTGTAACATTTATTACAGTCGCAGGTGGTAATAATTATTATTATTAAACACAACAATGCAAAAAAGTATAAAAATGTAACAATGCAACAATTCGAAAAAGCAAAAATGCGAAAAGGTGAAAATATGAAAAAGCCAATATGTAAAGACACGACAAATAAGTGGCAAAAACACAACACATTTTATGTGTTGTATTTTTGCCATATAATACATTTAAAGGTTCAGGTTTTAGGATATTATAGTAAATGAAAATTTAAAGACTTTTTTAAAGTTAAAACAGGGCATAACTTTGTCAAAATGCAGTACCGAGTTATAATACCTGGCCTGCTAATCATTCTTGTAACTCCTCAACATCTGATCTGGTGTCAGAGATATTTAGGTATATGTTAGTTTCAGAACATTTTCTAAGAAAAAAAAAAGGGGCATTACTTTATTAAAATGCAATGAAGAGTTATGAAAATTGGCATACTGAGCATTCTTGTGACCCTTGGTATATATTTCAAGTTTCAAATAAATAACTATGCTAGTTTTAAAGATATTAAAGAAAAACAATCGAGACAGGACGGGATGGGACAAAGTGTTTCCTATATTAAAATAAGCCCCCGAAAACTATGTTTGGTGGGGGTATAACTATAAATCTTATCACTGAGACATTACTCTAACATGCTAAATACCACCCAGTCATCAATCAGGCCATACAGTATAAGTTCTACAAGTATTTTGTAACATATTCATAAAATATATCTGGAACACTAAAATAACAATCTCATTTTCCACAACAATTGACTAAAATAATCACATAATATATAGTATATAGCAATGTTATGCTTAACATACAACAAGGTATCAAAGGGAATTTAATTTAGCAATTTTGCCTGACAATGACTCAGGTAATTATTAGACAGGCATCAACTGTTAAACCATCAGAGGTTCCTAAGCATAACATTAGACACTTGTAATCACACATGGCATTTTTTCTATCTAGAAGCACCTGCAAGTCATATATTGGAAAACAAGTCCTCAAATGTTGACTATTTTTTTGTAATAAATGTATTTTTTGTACATTAAAGCAGCTCATTCACAATTTTGATGAAAAAAATGAATTCCTTCTCAAAAGCACTTTTTTTCAATCACTTAAAGCAATTCCAGACCCCCTTCTTCCCTAACAGTCATTTATTAGGAGAGTATATTAATAGCAGGAACAGAATTTTCATTAGGGGACCCTGTGACTTTTGATCTTAGTGACTTACAAAGTTTTTAAGTAAGTGATCTTACAACAAACCAGGTACTAGGCAGTCATACAATTTCTAAATTAACAGAATTATTTATCTATAATAAAACAAAACCCCGCAGTATCAAGTTTTAGAAAATACTGCAGTCAGTTATACTTATCATTGTCCTTAATACCTCAGTAACTCAGTGCCACTGAACACATAGAACATTTAGGTAATATTCCTTTAATTGGTCTGTACAATACAAGTCCTAAATAAACTGCCCTCTACAATTTGAAACCTTCAAACAATATTTGTTGTCCTTTGTTATCAATTAAATCTGTGAGTTTCATACTAACATATTTATATTTCTTATATCTAATGTAGGCATTTTTTACTTAATAAACAATTTAAAAATTTACCATAATTTCTAGTTATATACAATACACATTCATAATCAACAAGGTGCACTCGTATTGAACTTTGACAAAAGCAGGTAGATGATTAGCATCATTTACAAATATTGTTCACTTGCTAATAGAGTGACAAAGTTCCTAATGAATGAGGAAAATATATTGCATATTTCATGATAACATTCATTCACCTTCAGCTTATGTAAATTGTTTTGTTCAAGTTCGAAATGTCAATCTAATCATTCAAGTTCCATTTTGGACAGTTTAGTCTCCTACTGAGTAAAGATATGAAGAAAAATCTGGTTTTCTTGAATTATGTCAACAACCTTCAGGAAAAGATTATTGTTCTATATTAAGCCACATCTTTTCACGAGCTTGCATGCAAGATGCCATATATCCAATAGATATCGTGCATGGTATAGTAACATTTATCAATGAGTAGTGTTAAATTGATACTAGTCTGTCATAGTGTAGAAATATGTATGAATTCATAACAATATCAGCTTGACTTCCCACAATATGTTTCTTTACAGAAATCTTGTAAAAATTCAACATACTGGTTGTTTCAATTTAAAAAAACCCAAAGAACTCTAAACTGACTTTGTGCAATGAAGCTTGAAGTCCTACCTGACCTTGTAACATTTTGCAGTCTAAGTCAATTCTAGCGGCTTCTCCAGGGTAAGTCCAATTTTATTGGAGGTATTATTTCTTTTAAGTGTCCTAAGAATCCTGTTTAATTATTTTTTAAAGAGTCCTATGTGTCCTGTGTGTGCTTTGCTTTAAAGTTTCTTAAGTGTGCAATTAAGTGCTCAGTTTTAAATGCCCTAAGTATCCTATTTGCACTACATTTTTTGGGTCCTAAATGACCTATTTGCACTATTTAACTGTCCAAAGTGTATATTCAGCACGATATTGTAAGTGTCCTAAGTGTACTATATGCACTATGTTTTAATTGTCCTAAGTATTCCTTTTTGTGCTATCCTTTAAGATTCTTAAGGGTCATGTTTGTGTTTTGTTTTTAAGAGTCCTAAATTTACAATTTGCACTATGTTTTTAAGTGTCCTAATTGTCCTATATGCACATTTTTAGTGCACTATCTGTGAAATGTTTTTCTTTGTTCAAAGTGTACTCTGTTCCTATGTGTCCTTAACTCTTCTCTTGCTGGTGGCAATTGTGTTTGCCTTTGTGACCAGTGCAGACCAAGATCAGCCTGCACCTCTGTGCAGTCTGATCATTGTCTGCACTATTCGCCATTCAGTTGGTAAATTTTCAATAAGCACCCCTGTAAACAATTAATGGATCCGTCCAAAATAAAAGATGGACAAGTTCATTTAAGATACTTAGCAGGCTAAGGGCTAATGTCCTATTTGTGCTATGTTTTTCAGTGTTCTAAGTATCCCATTCGCACTGTGTTTTTAAGAGTCAAATTTGCACATTTTTTAGTGTTTTATCTGTGCAATGTTTTACTTTGTTCAAAGTTCTAATCAACAACATTCAAACATGTATTTCCGTATTTTCAAAAGCTTTAAAACAAATGCCTCTTGACCATTTTGTTTTGCTTTTGGTCTATATATGACTAACTTGACTAATACATTATCGCCAGTCAGCTGTTGCTTTTGCTCATTCAATCAACATTTGCTACATTGTCTTTCTATTGATCATCAAGTCACATCAGAACTTTAAGGAAAATTTCAAGCTAATGTAAATTCAAGTAATACAATATAAAAACAAGGCTGATGTACATGGTGGTAAAACAATTGGCCGGTTGCTAAAAACTTTAACAGTCTGTTAAACTAACAGTCGGTTAAATTTTGAGTCAGTTTTCTAAGAAATTGACTCACTATTTCAAGAAAGTATCTCCATGCGAAAAGATATAACTGAGAGATTTTTTAAAATAAAAAAGTAATTTGAATAAGATATTTGAAAAAAATAAAGTTATTTTGGGTCAAAATTTAACCGACCATCAGTTTAACAGACCGTTAATGTTTTGAGCAACTGGTCCAAGATTTTTTTTTTTGAAACATATATACTAGGGATGGGAACGTGTAACCAGATAATCAAGTACTCGATCAAATGTCCAAGTATCGGTTCACAAAGTTGATAATCGGTTATCACTTCATTTATTTTCATTGCCATTTGTAAATTTTTAGTGCATCACTGATTAGAATAATTTAAAATTTCAGAGAATGATATACATGAATCTGCGATATAAATGCATCAGTACCTGTTAAATGTAATCAAAACATCCTTGCAGGGGGCAAAGATGATATCTCAAATTGACAATGTTTAATAACCAGGCAATCAACAGTCTGACATGTGTATGTAATAAACAGCTGTGTCGCTGATATAATTCGGCCTCTTCAACCACTTCTATCATTATTTATCAAAGGGGTGTTATATCAAAAGACTGTTGATAATATGTTCTTTTTACCTTATAAGCAAATTTACCTTTCTGTATATTAAGACAGAAAGCTTACTCAAGAATAGGTCTATAAAGGGTCATACCCTAACATTAACTAATGATATACTGCACATGTATTTTATCGATTCATTCTCCATGAAATAGAAAAATAATTGATAATAATGTTAAGAAGAACATATATTCAAAAATGTCTGTAATTACTTAAAATAATTTTCTGACACCTTGACATCTAGAACACATTCAGCCACATTCAGATTAATAGAGGATTCTTTATAAAATGCTCTGAATTTTGGGATATTTCCCTTCAAGCTAAATAGTATGACAGATGATGATGTGGCAAAGTTACGGGTCAAACCTATGACCTTTAAAGTAAGAAGCTGTACAAACAGAATATAAAAGCACATAAGTGGTTTCAGAGACTAGATACCATTGCTTTTCATGAAATGATCAACAATAGTATTATAAGGATTAAGTGGAATTGTACTGCTGTGGCTTGATTAAGTTCATCTGGCTTTCTATTATAATGTCATAAAGAAGCTTGCTGACATTTGTAAAAAATCTGATAAAATTATTCCGGACCCATAGATTGAGTCTTTGTGTAAGGCATAGATAGGAAAAGAGGTAATTTACATGAGGAAACACAATCATTTGTACAATAATTTCTATAGGAACCAGGGCAAACCAACAGTTAACTGCAATCGTACATGGTGTTTAAACAATAGCATAAGGAAACACATTTTGTACAATAATTTCAATTGAAACAAGGGCAAATCAACTGCACTCATACAATTGTTTTTCAAACAAGAGGGTCATGATGGCCCTATATCGCTAACCTGAGTAGGACTCCTTTCAACAGTTGTTACGGAATGGGTTAATTGACCTCAGATGACCCATATTCAAACCTGAGCTAGAAATCACCAAAACAACCTTTCTAACTAATTTCGAGGATATTTGGACTGAAAATGTAACCTCTAGAGTGTTAACAAGGTTTTTCCATATTTGGGCTCTGTGATCTAGTTTTTGACCCCGGATCACCCATATTCGAACCTGACCTAGAAATTATCAAAGCAACCTTTCTGACTAATTTCCAGGATATTTGGGCTGAAGATGTTACCTCTAGAGTGTTAACAAGGTTTTTCCATATTTGGGCTCTGTGACCAGTTTTTGACCCATATTCAAACCTGAACTAGAAATCAATGAAACAACCTTTCTGACAAATATTTAGGATATTTGGACTGAAAAAGTAGCCTCTAGATTGTTAACAAGATTTTTCTATTTTTGGACCATGTGGCCTAGTTTTTCATCCCAGATGAACTATATTCAAACTTGTGCGAGTAATTACTGTGACAAACATCCTGACTAAGTTTCATGACAACTGAGGCAAAAAATGTGACCACTAGAGTGTTAACAAACTAAGTGCGGACATCCGACGCACTACTACATTGAGCTATCCTAATAGCTCAACATGAGCCTACGGCTCAGGTGAGCTAAAAGGAAGTGATTTTGCTAAATGAACGAGAAATGTTTGTAAAACATAAATGCCCCCCCGGCAGCACCTAATTGCTTGTGGTTGGGCCAAAGTGTTCTCTAGTTATTGATCAGAAACCGTTTTAAGGATCAAGGTCTTGTGGCCTTGACCTTTGACCTAATGACCTCAAAATCAATAGGGGTCATTTACTGGTGATGACCAACCAGCAAACCAAGTTTGGTGAACCTAGGTCAAAGCATTCTCTAGTTATTGATCGGAAACCATTTTTAGAGTCAAAGTCTCTGTGAGCTTGACCTTTGACCTAATGACCTCAAAATCAATAGGGGTCATCTACTGGTAATGACCAACCAGTATACCAAGTTTGGTGAACCTAGCTCAAAGCATTCTCTAGTTATTGATCAGAAACTGTTTTTAGGGTGAAGGTTCCTGTGAGCTTGACCTTTGACCTAATGACCTCAAAATCAATAAGGGTCATTTACTGGTCATGACCAACCAGCATACCATTAACCAAGTTTGGTGTCAAAGCATTCTCTAGTTATTGATCGGAAACCGTTTTAGGGATGAAAGTCTCCGTGATCTTGACCTTTGACCTAATGACCTCAAAGTCAACAGGGGTCGTCTACTGGTGATGACCAACCAGCATACCAAGTTTGGTGAACCTAGGTCAAAGCGTTCTCTAGTTATTGATCGGAAACCATTTTTAGGATGAAGGTCCCTGTGAGCTTGACCTTTGACCTAATGACCTCAAAATCAACAGGGATCGTCTACTGGTGATGACCAACCAGCATACCAAGTTTGGTGAACCTAGGTCAAAGTGTTCTCTAGTTATTGATTGGAAACCGTTTTTAGGATGAAGGTCCCTGTGATCTTGACCTTTGACCTAATGACCTCAAAATCAATAGGGGTCATCTACTGGTGATGACCAACCAGCATACAAAGTTTGGTGAACCTATATCAAAGCGTTCTCTAGTTACTGGTTGGAAACCGTTTCTACCTACAAGGTCAATGTGACCTTGACCTTTGACCCCAAAATCAATAGGGGTCATCTACTGGTGATGGACAATCATCCTACCAAGTTTGAAGTTACTAGGCCTAAGCATTCTTTAGTTATTGGTCGGAAACCATTTGGTCTACAGACCGACGGACCGACTTCTTTGAAGAGGGGGCATAATAAGAATAAATGAAGCCAAAACAAAAAGTCTTCAAGTACACAATCCAGAGAAACTTGTCAAAAAGAGTATAAAGCATACAGATATTCATGATGATATGTTTGATTATGGTATTCGGTTACCCTGAATATAAACTAAAATTAATTATGGTTTCTGGCCAAAAACAGTCTTTTTTTTTTTTAAATAAGTAGAGCAAATATGGCATGGTAACTGACAGCTGGCCCAGCTGTAATTGGTAAAATTATCTTAAAGATATGAAAAAATAATTCAAAACTATTTCACAGGAAGATGTGAAAATCATTCTTTTGTAACATTGCATGGCAGTTATTTCAAAGAAAATTGGTCATCCCCAATCTTCTGCTACAGATAACAGGAATTATGATTACACTCTTCTTTGAAGAGTAGCAACAATTCCATATTACTGTAACCCTACAGAATTAATCGAGTGTCCAGAAGACTCTTTATATAGACTTAAACTGCAATGGTTGGTACTAAGACTTATGCCTACGACATATTACAAGTGACATCTGAGATAGAGGCATCAGTGGGATATCACTGATAATTTGAAATCAGAGAAAAACATTTCAATCCTGTCGGGGAAGAAGGGGGTGGTCATACACCCTGCATGGTTCAGTAGGTATTCCGACAGCTTCCAAAAAGTACTAGCCCAGTCACATGGTGAAAATCTTTAACATCTTCCTTCTGGACACCGTCCGATATTCTTAAGGTAATCAGCTGACTGCCGTACGATAAATGTCCAACTGTCGTCCGGTATCTGGCTAGTTTGCAACCATCTTACGGTGACTGTACAGTATACGGGCAAAAGCTGAGCGAGACCCGGTCGGCTATCGGACGGTATTCGTACGGATACCATCCGGACCCCCATGGTTTTCCGGCATGTCTTCTCCCTCTTCCTCTTCAGACCATTCTTCTCTCCCCTCTTCTGCTGGCCTTTTTCCTTGTTTTCCTGGTGAAGTTCCTGCCTTCTCTTCTGACTTCTTTCCCTTCCTTTCTTTGCTGACTGTTTTGGGAGGCATATTACACTTTGAAAACAATTAAAGTTTTCTAAAACAAGAGGGCCATGATGGCCCTATATCGCTCACCTGAATATGACTACTTTTAACAAAGTTGCTGTGGACCTGGTTAATTGATCCCAGATGACCCATATTCAAACTTGGCCTAGAAATTATTGAAACAATCTTTCTGACAAATTTCAAGGTTATTTGGACTGAAAGTGTAGCCTCTAGAGTGTTAACAAAGTTTTTCCATATTTTGGCTCTGTGACCTAGTTTTTGACCCCAGATGATCCATATCCAAACCTGAGCTAGAAATCATCAAAACAACCTTTCTGACAAATTTCCAGGACATTTGGACTGAAAATGTAGCCTCGAGTGTTTACAAAGTTTTTCGATATTTAGGCTCTGTGACCTAGTTTTTTAATCCAGATGACCCATATTCAAAGTTGAGCTGGAAATCATTAAAACATTTTTTGTGACAAATTTCGAGAATATTTGGACTGAAAAGTAGCTTCTAGAGTGTTAAGAAGTTTTTTCTATTTCTGGGCTCTGTTACCTAGTTTTTGTTTTCAGATGACACATATTCATATTTAACCTAGAAATCATTGAAACAACCTTTCTGACAGATTCCAGGTTATTTGGACTGAAAATGTTACCTCTAGAGTGTTAACAAGGTTTTTCAATATTTGCGCCCTGTGACCTAGTTTTTGACCCCAGGTGACCCATATTTAGACTTGACCTAGAAATCATCAAAGCAACCTTTCTGACAAATTTCCAGATTATTTGGGCTGAAAATGTAACCTCTAGAGTGTTAACAAGATTTTTCTATTTTTGGGCTCTGTGACCTAGTTTTTGACCCCAGATGACCCAATTTTGAACTTGAGCTAAAAATCATCAAAACAACTTTTCTGACAAATTTCCAGGATATTTGGACTGAAAATGCAACCTCTAGAGTGTTAACAAGGTTTTTCTATTTTTGGGCTCTGTGACCTAGTTTTTGAACCCAGATGACTTATATTCGAATTTGAGCTAGAAATCATAGAAACAACCTGTCTGACAAATTTCCAGATTATTTGGACTGAAAATGTTACTTCTCCTTCTTCAAGAAGATTTTCAAAGTTTTCACTATATAAGCCTATGGAAAACCAATGACCCCGGGGTGGGGCCAAATTTGACTCTAGGGGTATAATTGGAACAAACTTGGTAGAGGTCCACTAGACAATGCTACATACTTAATCTTAAGGCTCAGGGCCTTGTGGTTTCAGACAAGAAGATTTTCGAAGTTTTTCCTATATAAGCCTATGTAAAACCAATGACCCCAGGGTGGGGCCAAATTTGAGCCCAGAGGTATAATTTGAACAAACTTGGTAGAAGTCCACTAGACAATGCTACATACCAAATATCTAAGCTTTATGCCTTACGGTTTCTGACAAGAAGATTTTTAAAGTTTTTCCTATATAACTCTATGTAAAACAAGTTACCCCTGGGGCGGGGCCATTTTGGACCCGGAGGCCATGATTTGAACAAACTTGGTAGTGGTCCACTAGACAATGCTGCACACCAAATATCTTAGCTCTATGCCTTATGGTTTCTGACAAGAAGATTTTTAAAGTTTTTCCTATATAACTCTTTGTAAAACAAGTTACCCCTGGGGCGGGGCCATTTTTGACCCCAGGATCATAATTTGAACAAACTTGGTAGAGGTCCACTAGATGATGCTTTATACCAAATATCAAAGCTCCAGGTCTTGTGGTTTCTGACAAGAAGATTTTTAAAGATTCAACTTTTAAAATCTGTTTTTAGCTCCTGTGACCCAGAAATGCAATGAACTGGAACCATTTGAACAAACTTGGTAGAGCTTCATGCAAGGAACATTCAAGGCAAGTTTCATTAAATTTTGCCCAGTGGTTTCAGAGGAGATGTCGTTTGAATGAATTGTGGACGACGGACGGACGGACGGACGGACGGACGCCGGACAATCAAGGATCCTAAAAGCTCACATGAGCATGCTCAGGTGAGCTAAAAAATTGTAAATGAAACTTAAAAAGTTTAAAAAACCTCTCAAATGTGTGAAAACGCAGAACTTTGAATGAGAAAATGGCTGCCGTCAGATCTCCCTACGCTATCCTTATGGCACCATAAGACCATCATGGCACCGTACAGCGTCCATCTGGGTCCTGGCTGGTGACATGCAGAGTCCCCTTCGGAGATGCTCAGAGACCGGATGATTATTTGGCGGATGTGAAAATTTTCACCGGCATGCAACCGATACCAATACGTGTCTGGCTGGGTATTGGAGGGTTTTTTACTGTGTCTGCTTTGGTGAGCTGGCGATGTGCCCCGTACTGCAAGAAAATAACTCTGCTCTAAATATCCCTGGTGACCCGTATGATGCCTCAACAGTGACTTGACACCGGAGGGTCACCCGCCAAAGACCTTTGAAAATTTGGCAATTTTAGTGCGTTCATAATCCAAAGGCTTATCATACCCAATTTTTCGCAAACCATCAGCCGTTAAGCAGTCATAGACGGTTAGGTTAAGCTGGCTCAGACAATTCAGATTCTCAAATCCTGATTGGTTAGATTTTAAAGATTTTTGTTAGCAACAAGTTCATAAACCAAAAGTTAATGACTCTGTTGAAAAATGAAAGACCCATAATTTCTAAATTAAATTTGAGCAACATAATAACCCCATAAGCCAGGAACAAAACTCTATGCAGACAAAAATTTATGCAAAAAATAAACAGTCCCCTTCTATTTAAAAGCTTTTTTGTGTATATATATGTCCCATTTGGAGTTTTTGCAAACACAACGGTAAATCAATCATCTGTGTTTTCATGAAATTACATCTCAGATGCATCTGCTAACATCATCACAATGTATCAACAAATCAGAAGAATAAGTGTAATTTTCACAGATAATGTAAACTGCTTTTTGCGCAGCGCAGCACTCTGTTTGTGTACTATTTCCCTGAAACATACTCTGTTACACAAAAGTTTCATCCATAGACGTTCTTGCATAGGATCAGATTCATCTTTTATTATGCAGACTTTCTCAATACTACAAATATTGAACTATTACATTATTACATATAATGTATACCTTTCATAACATGTATAATTTACATACCTTGAACCTCTAACATTAAATATAGACAAAAGTATAAATTCCTTAAAAAGGGTGTCTGTTAACAACGGTATGGTTCATTTGCAAATTCCTCCTTTGTCGTCATCTTGACTTCATTGAAAGCGCCATTTACAAAATTGTGACTTCTTATTTCATTTTTAAGACTTATTTACATTACAAAATTAATGGTCTTCTATTAATTTAAAGTGAGAATTCCAAGTTGACTGGAACTAACATGGTGCTCTGATGCTCTCAAATATAGGTCAATAGGTATCACACAAAATTTGATACCATTAGGATGATGTTTGCCATCACAATACCATTCAACCACATCCATAACACTTTTGAACACATCTCATTTATACAAAATTTACATGATTGATTTTGTAATATCAAAATCTGGTCTAGCTATCTTTAGAAATTGAATTATCAAAATAAGAAGTCACTATCCTTAGAAATCGAAATATCAAATATAAGTTCTTGCTTTTCTTAGGAATTGTAATATCAAAATCTGGTTTTAGCTATCTTTAAAAATTGAATTATCAAAATAAGGTCTCACAATCCTGAGAAATTTTAAAATATCAAATACAACTTGCTTTTCTTAGAAATCAAAATACACTGCATGCTGCTTCTTTCAAATTCTGGATAACTGTAAGAAACAGATTGTGTTTTTTAACAATATTGTAAATAAATCAAGCATGTTTTATTGTTTTATTTCTGACAGATGGAGCTGTAACTGACACCATTATCTATCATCAAACTAACCATATATGTATAAATTTCTAAAATAACAAAAAGCAATCTGGTCCTTCATTGTGATAATGTACCATTTCTACATCCCATGTGTTCCTTGTAACATTTTGCCAGCAGCAGCTGTTGCCTAAAGGCTATGAAATAGTTTTTATTTTAGAACTTTCTACATTAATGCATTTCTAGATGTGACAACTTCACTTTTTTTTTATTCTTCGATGAAAAAGATTTGTCAAACCCTATCAACTCTCACTTGTTTCAAACAGTTTATAATATATATTCATCCTAAACTTATGATACACCTATTTTCATTGTTTTTGCTGGTTCCCTGGAAGCAATTAGCCGACTGAAATTAAAAAAAACAAAAAAAACATTGTCTTTGTTTTATCTGACGGGTATGGTAACTGATTCTATTTCAAAACTTATATGGTTAAGCTTAGACTGCCTTGAAATATATCATAACAGGCTGTAGAAATGTTCCATACAGCCTTCCCTTGCTGCCTTCACTCTGCTATTCATAATCTGCTGTAGTCTGGAGCAGTGAGGTTAGAGCATCAGATTCTGAGTCTCCAGTGACTTTCTGCATTTCACACTTTAGGCCTGAGTACTAGTTTGAATCCAGGAACCAGTCATCAAGAGTCATAAATATAAGTTGCAAGAACTTGCTTCACAATTGATGTAAAATAAATAAGCTTAACCTGAATGTCTGTGCTATGTACCCGTACATTCATAGTATGAAAACAGACTAAAATATTCAGAGAGATAAGATGATGGATTGAAATATGAAATGAAGACTTAAAGTAATATAGCCTAAAACGTTTTTCTAAGAATGATGAAAAGGGAAACAATCTGATCATACTTCAACAGGTCTGTAATAATTTACAAGATTATCTGGGTTCCACACTATTGAGAATTCTTCATAATGGTTTGATTTATGGCTTTTTCATTGCCAAGTCTTTCATCAATTTACTGTCACCAAATTTTTTTTTGGTCTTTTTTTCTTCTTCTGAATATTCAAAGATTCTGACGAGAAAAGCACTTAGATCAAATCAGCCTAATAGTATGACCAAACTTTCAAGTATTGATAAAAAATGTTAAAAGCTTCTAGCAAATTCACCCACAAGACGAAACCTCTCTACATCTGAAGAATCAATCAAGAATGTCGACTTTATAATGCACTGTATGCAGTGAGCCTTAAACAACTGGATGCAGAGTTATTTACTCATAAAGCTGAACCATCCTATAAAGGGATCTTCAGTGTCCAAAAGGCAGTTATTTTAGAGTTATTGAATGGAAACTGCTTCTAGTATGGGACCCTGTGAGCTTGACCTGTGACCCTCTGGGCCTGAAAAATAATAGGTTTCATCTACTCATCATGCCACACCATCCTGTAAAGTTTGAAGGTCCTGGGAGCAGTTATTCTTGTGTTATTAACTTGAAACCATTTTCAACTTTCAGGCCCTTGTGAGCTTCACCCTGGACTCTATAGGCCGAAAATCGACAGGCGTCATTTACTCATCATGCAAAACCATCCTGTAAAGTTTGAAGGTCCTGGGTGCAGTTGCTCTTGAGTTATTGAACTCAGTTTTCAATGTGGGCCCATGTGACCTTGACCTTTAACACTATAGACCTTAAAACAATAGGAATGCAAAACCATCCTGTAAAGTCTGAAGGTCCTGGCAGCTGTTCCCCATTCTTGAGCTACTGATCAAAAACTGTATTTCAAGTGCACGCCCCTATGAGCTTGACCTTTAACCCTGTGGGCTCAAAAACAGTAGGCTTTATCTTATTATCATGTGTAGCCAAGCTACCAAATTTCTTTGCCCAGATTTTAATGAGAAAAGAAGTGGTCTTCCAACTGACATCTGCAAAATAAATACACCCCCTCTTCTTCACAGGGGGCATAAAAAATGGCATCTCTTTTATGTAAACTAAATTGAACTACAAAACAGAATCTTAAGGTTTACAAAACTCAATTCCTTTCAAGCAGAACCATTAGTACAGAAAACACACTATTTTGTTATTTTAACAATACTGTAAATACATCAAGCATACTCTCCTTTAAAAAACCTGACAAAGGAAGGTGTGATTTAATAAGTACCTTAGATATATCAATGGATCTCCAGTATTGTTGTTAATTTTTAAAGAGAATAACAAAAAGCATTCTCCTAATGAATCTTTCAAGTGCATCACTTCATTGTGAAATGTTTGCCAAACAGTTACACTTAGATATAGTTTCAGTAAGTTCACTGTTAACAAAAATACAACTTTAAGTGTATTTGGTAATCACAAAATAATTACTTGATCAGTGTATTAGGAAACAGTGAGAGTATTTGTAATCATAAAGAAATTACTTGATCAGTGTAGGGAAACAAGTGAGTGTATTATTCATAAAATGATTACTTGATCAATGTAAGGTAACAAGTGAGAGTATTTGAAATCATAAAGAAATTACTTGATCAGTGTAGGGAAACAAGTGAGTATATTATTCATAAAATGATGACTTGATCAATGTAAGGTAACAAGTGAGAGTATTTGTAATCATAAAGAAATTACTTGATCAGTGTAGGGAAACAAGTGAGTGTATTATTCATAAAATGATTACTTGATCAATGTAAGGTAACAAGTGAGGGTATTTGAAATCATAAAGAAATTACTTGATCAGTGTAGGGAAACAAGTGAGTATATTATTCATAAAATGATGACTTGATCAATGTAAGGTAACAAGTGAGAGTATTTGTAATCATAAAGAAATTACTTGATCAGTGTAGGGAAACAAGTGAGTGTATTATTCATAAAATGATGACTTGATCAATGTAAGGTAACAAGTGAGAGTATTTGTAATCATAAAGAAATTACTTGATCAGTGTAGGGAAACAAGTGAGTATATTATTCATAAAATGATCAAGTCATAAAATGATTACTTGATCAATGTAAGGTAACAAGTAAGAGTATTTGAAATCATAAAGAAATTACTTGATCAGTGTAAGGAAACAAGTGAGTGTATTATTCATAAAATGATTACTTGATCAATGTAAGTTAACAAGTGTAATCATAAAGAAATTACTTGATCAATGTAAAGTTTGTCTGTTGATGAACTCTATACCAAAGTATATATATCTGGCTTACTATTAACATTCAATCTTACAAAGAAATTTTATATTTCTTCATTTCACAATCTATAACTTTGGTGACAGTGTTCAATACAATAATTATCAACAGTGATCGTCCCTACCACCATTTTCTTAATTCATGAACAGACTATAACTATAGTTAAATGATTTCAAGTTTCATCTGCTGCTACTGTTAACTAATTTACAATGCTGAAAAAAGAGGCAAAGATGCATATCATACAATATTACTTTTAAAGTAGATATATGCAAGAGTGACATTCAAATGTATTAAATCATTTAATTCAAACAACAACCTGGTTGATTGTTTCTTGTGCATGTGTTTTCTTTCTCCACACATTCCATCATCCATAATGCGTAACACAAAATGATTTTTAAAAATCCCGTGACAAAATATATAAATCTTCAGCAGGAAAATATTGCCTATCAAAAAAGAGAAATGCAAAGCTCAAGTGATATATGTCAAAGCATTATTAATCACAGTAGGAAAACATCAAAATCTTCAAGATGATACAAGATTAATAGGGGAGAAATATTTTTCTAGGTTTGCTTTACAGAAGTTTGATCTATGAGCTTTGTATTACCAAATCTATTGCAGATTTATATAACAGCACATTGTCTGGTTTCATTTTTGGGTATCCCATTAAGCCTTGTTGACTAAGACTGCACAATGTTTATTCAAAGAACAGAATTGAAGTTAAGACATTGTAAGATCTCTTGCTCGTCTCAGCTTGTGACCTGTATGTTTGCAACCTATTCGGCTGAATGTATAAATATATATTTACATGTATTCCAAACTAAATGAATTCAGAAAGAAAAGTTGGTCATTATGTCTTGCTGTACCAGTGGTAAGCTAAGCCTGTAGTATTAATTATCCAGTGGGCAGAATTTAATCTTTGAACAGGTCCACAAGACAATGCCACCTGCTAAGTATGGAAGCTATTGGCTTTCATGTTTCCAGCAAAAGATTTTGTTATTCAATTTTTCCAATCTATCTTAATATAACTATGTGACCACTTTAAACAGGGTTTATAACAACACCAGGGGTATAAATTCTCAATTTGTACAGGTAAACAAGACAACGCAACTCGTCAAAATCTAAATATGAAAACCATAGGTCCTGTGGCTTCAAAAAAAAAATCCTTCTAACATATATTTAAAGTTTTAGCTCATTGAAGGGAAAAACACTTTTTGAACTTGCAATGCAAAAACCTTGAATGTGAAAAAGAACTCACTTATCAAAGAGCCCTTTACGTCCTGGTTTTCTGCACAAAAGACCATAGTTTTCTAATAATATGGAAAGTCAATTAAACATGTTACTGTTGAGAAATATAGCAGATGTAGCTGCAAATATCATTATTATGTATCAACAAATCTGCAGTACTGGTTTCAGTTTCAATGTTGTTTAAAGACAATCGATTCATCTGCTCCATTAGATGGTGTAAAATTTCATTGTTGCATATTTTCTTCTGTATAGTATTTACATTCAACAGCTGCCTTACATTTATGCTAGACTTCTACAAAGAAGTTATTCCAGGAAAAAATGCTATAAGGAAACATGGTGTATGCTTCCACCACCCAGAACCTATACATTCACAGATTTCAATTCTTTGATCTTATAGCACTGTTCAGACATGAATTTGTGAACACTTTTTGTCTGTAAGCAATTCCTAATTTGCCCACAGGCACAGTAACAATGACTGTGTCACACTTCTAGCCAAGAGCTCTTGGGAATTTTAATAGTTATCCTATCCTGCAAGCATACAACAGACAGACAACATGTTACCATTTGTTAATTAGCTAGCAGCAAAGCTAACAGAGAATAGAAATCTTTGACTCCAGCTCCCTATTGTTTCAAGACTTGAATGAATAATTAAGTTGTTTAGCTGAGACTGAGTGGCAATATATTAATTAAATCTAGAAGTTTTAAGTCTACAAAGAAATCACAAAAAGCTTTAAAGCAACAGCCTATTCTTTGTCTGCATGTTAATCAGTTTTGTAACACTGTCCCGTTTTTATATACATTTCTTTGAACAAACTCATTTATCTTAAAGACAACTAGAGCTATCACTAAAGGTGATTCATACCCCCAACCTGCCCCCTTGATACTAAATAATTCAACATATTGGTTTTGTCAGTGTTGAGGTCAATTTAAGCAATATTCAATAATTTGACCTAAAAGGTCAAGGTGAAATAAAGGTCAAGGTCATTCTTGAATTATTCAATCAGTCAATTTTGTCATACCAGTAAGTGTTGTTTCGTCTAGATAACAAAGTTATGACAATATAAGCATAATGCAATAACTTTACTTTCATGGTCAAGGTCATTTTAAGGTAAAATTCAAACTTGAATATTACAAAGTGTCAGTTTTGTCATATTATTAGTGTTGTTTTGTCCAAGTATGAATCAAATCCGAAAAAAAATGACAATGTTATGACATTTTAAGCAAAATTCAATCATTTGACCTTGACAGTCAATGTCATTTTAAGATCAAGGTCATACCTGAATTATTCAGCATGTTTGTTTTGTCATAAGTGTTATTTTGCTTCTTTATGGAGTTATCATCCAGAAACTATGTAAAACAAGAAAAATTCAAATGAACTTGAGTCCATTTGAGTGTACGGTGTTTACTTAAGGAACCTTAAGCTACAGCACTCTCAATTTGTTTGCAGATGCTAATAAAAAGAAATTTAATATATATCTTTAAATTGAAAACCTGTCTGTTCAGACAAATTGTAACTAAGGTAATGCCCATTTTTTGAGGAACAACTATGTTTTGCATTTTTATCAACCGCCATATTTTTGCCAGCCTTCAAAAAGTTACCTGTATCTCTTATCAGTTACTTGTTACTATTAATAGATTTCAAAACAATAACATTCAATGTTCCTACACAATATTACCAGACAGTCACGTGATTCTGTCCGTAATTATGTCCGAGGATTTCTGGAATAACACAACTTCGTAAATTGATTCAACAGGTAGTACATCGTAAAAATACGTAATGCTTCGGCAATAATCGGATCTTCTAACAGCCAATCAAAACATAGCATTACATAATATGGGATAACACTAACCCCGCTCCAATTGTACATATAGGAATATAATACTGGCAATTTTCCGTACAGAAAATTAGTGGTCTGTAGCCAAATTCAAATCTTGGCGATATTTGACGACCAACTTAAATTAATTAGGGTCATAACTCACCTGGATAAGCTGAACATTTAATGAAACGACCATTATGAAACTGTGCATTTTACGTCTACCAGTTATGTGACATTTGGTAAAATTAAAACCAAACTTCAAAAACATTTGCTGTGTAGGTTTACTGTGTTCTTCTGTCGTTGAAATTTTGAGAATGCTTGTTATTACATAGCAAAATTGATCAATAATTTTGCCAAGGGCCTAGACAATACATATGTCCCAGTAGGGTTTACATGTTGCTTGTTTTCTTTAAATAGGAAAACAGTCTGTAGGGGTATAAAAATAACATACCAGTATTTTTTTGCCTATACAACTAATGTAAAATACTTTCTGGTTTCTGACAACATATGAAAGGAGGACCCCAAGTCAGCTGGATATTAGCAAGTCTACATAAGATCAACAGGGAACAGATTACACTTACCGAGTACCTGGTATTTCAAATAGACTTGAGTCTCATATTTCTTTTTGTTTTGTTTTCATTATGTAACCATAGTAACAAATCATTTCTTTTCTCATTTTGAGACAACCGAAATGAAATGTGCACTGACATAAAATCATCCTGCATCACTGGGTCTGGTCTAATGCCCTAGCCTGTACAGTTGTTACTAACAAGCTGTTGGCTCTATAAATAAAAACATCACAACAAACTAAATCTGACAATTTTAGTACCTATATACAGTGAGTTTTGCAGAAACTGTAGCACCTTATTGATGGTTTATATTGAGATAGAGCATTTTTACTACCAACCATTCATTATTTACATAAGAGCAATCTAAGATTATGTGTGACATAAAAACCAGCTTGCTGCAGTTACTGCATTTTCATACTAAACTATTAATCAACCCTTTGGATTTGCTGATGGAAATAAATCTGGCTTTCAAGGAAAAGCATTCCTACATTCCATTAAGCCATTATCCTTTTAGGGCTCATTTTCTGTTAGGACAGAAACATGATTAATATTCTGTCTCACTTTTCAAAATATTTAGGTAGCTCATGTATGATTATACCAAAAGTCCCCAGTGAGATTTTCAAGAACAGTTCAAGAAGCAGTCTAAGAATATTCAAAAGAGTTCTCAGAGTGTTTTTTAATCAGTAATATGAACATTTGAATAAGGTTTTAAGGAATGTTAAACGAACAGGTATCTATATAAGAAAGACTCCTATGAAACTCTATTCTTATGGGAAGAAACAATTCCAAAACTCTTCTATAGATTCATCAACAGTCAGTTCAAACAGTGTCTTTAAAAGACTATTCAAAGATCCTGAATTGTTTTTGAGCATGAAAATTTCTTAAATTGTTCTTAAAACATTCTAGACCATCTAAATGACTGTTCAAAAGGGGAAACAAGGAGGAAAAAATCTTAAATTATACTTAAATGAGTTCAAGAACATCTTGAGAATAGTTCTAGAACAATGAATCTGCTGTTCTTGGATTTGTTGTAACAATTTGAAGTTTAAAACTGTTCTTATTCCACTGTCAAAAAAATTCCAAGAAGTTTTTAAAATGTTTAGAATGAAAATTACAGAAATTCTCATTAACAATTGAAGTTAAAATATCTCTTTTATGAAAAAAGAAGAGAAAATGCACCATATTGTTATTTAAAGCTTGTTAACCAAACCTATAAATGGTATCTAGATATTCAGTCTTATCTTTTATTGACTTGAAAAAAGCTTTTCATCATGTCATTCTATTAAACAATGGATTTTTTTTTCAATTAATAATTGATTAAACACTACAACAGCTGTATATCTACAACAAATATTACAAAATATTTCATGAACATTTTATCATTCACACTGATTTTGGCAAAAGCACAGTTCAGTTATTTGTGGAGTAATATATCTGAAAACATCTATGATAGAGGACTGTAAAGATTTCAGTGAGGAAGCAAGAGGCTTTAGTTATTGGAAGTTTCTCCTTGTAAATACAGCAGCTCTGTCACACAATTTTCAATATCTGACAGGCATCTGTTACTATCAACATTTCACGCATTCAAGGCACTGCTCGGTAATCATTTTATAGCAAAGCAAGGAGTTCTTAACATCAGAAATAAATAAACAGTTAACAGTGCTCTTATTGCATGGAAATAAAAATAAAGATGGGATATCCAATTAATTCTTGGTAGGTATCACATTACTTTAGTAAATTATCACTACAAAACTAACAAAATACTTGCATTTAAATAACAGACATGATATAAACTTTTTATTAAAAACGATGTAAGAAATCATTAAAAAATATAACATGTACATACAAGGTTGGACTGTTTTCTATGTGTTAAAATGATGTTATAATTAATTTTTACTCTTTAAAGCATCAATGCAACTTTGCCTTAAATGTTGCTAATAAACTGTTTTGAGAAAAATTGATTTTTTTTTCATCTTTGTTTTTGTGTTTTTAAAAGAGATGGCATATTTTACACTAAATAGCTTTAAATCATTTTGACTTAATTCATTTTTACATATTAAGAAATAATGTAGAAAGCTGCAATGTGAATTTTGTGCCATATTACACAAAATAAATTTTAATAAAATTTATTTACAACTACTTTTCTCTTGCCATATATTTTTTTTTGGTCTTAAATTATTCACAGAAATATTAAAAACAGAGGCAATGAGATTAGACTGTTGCTAAAAAAAGTTTCTACAAAGTGTTGAATAAATGTCTAAATGTTTATAATACTGATTCATTGCTCAATTCCCACTTGACTTTTAAATCCTCAAATGGTTATATTACAAAAATCTCTGATATAAAACAGGTTGTTAAAATCTTGATGCTGAATTCAAACATGAATTTTTATTATTCCAACATCTTGTAAATAACTTCCTTTTTAATTGTATTTCAAGATGGATTTCCAATATTTCACCTCAGGTGTAGGCGTGTAATTTTAAAATTTAAAATTAAGTGGCTTTTTTCATTTAATACGCTCGGTCATATGGCTTAGGCTGGTACCGAGGATAAACAACTCTAATCAGTCAGTTCATTTAATGTAAGAATGTCAACCAAAGACATTATTAGTATTATACAATTAATATGACCTTTATTTACAAAACTAAGGTGATCTCCTTTTTGCAAAATGTATTTAGTGCAATTAGAATTTTGAGAACACAGAATTTTTGTTTTGGGACAATTTTGTAACCAGTTTTGTGATAACATTTTTCTTATTATTGATTAGAATGAGACATGTTGTTCAACAATAATATAGCAATTTTCTTTTGACAGCTAATAATGCAGTTACAGGAAAATATATAAATTTCTTTAAGAAAAATTAAGGAACATGTACAAAAAATTTTCAAGATTTCTTTAATATAGTCATCATGAGCCTGATCTATCAAACAGATATATCATTTTTCTTTTATGAAAACTGTTTTTATTGAAAATATGCTGGAATTTTTTTAATCTAAAATGATTTACTCACACACTAACCCTTCATATGAAAAGAAGTCAAGAACCAGTCCCAGGTGTGGTTCTTGCATTATAAAAATGATTGTCTTGGTAATAATATTTTGTAAGGTAAATGAGTCTTAATTGATTATAGTTATTATTTTTTGAACAAATCTTCTTTCAAATCTCTGTTAAATATGTCAATTTTGCTCTGTAACAAAACAACAATTAAAGAAAAGAAAATATGTATGATTGCTTTTATAATAAACTGATATAGTTACATGTATGATGTAAAGAAAATGATGTTCTTCTTTAATTCATTTCAATCATTTTGACAGAAAGCTCTTCAAGAGATACTTGTCAACCACTTAACTAGCTCAAATGCCACTCAACTTAAATGCCACTCAGAGACAGCAAGAGTTAATTATATGAATGAATATTGATAAGTTTTAAAAAAAATGAAGAAGAATCAAGGTTAGATATAATTTCCATCGGTTTTTAATAAATATCTGTACTGACATAATGAAAATGTCCAACTTTCCTTAATATTCCAAATTCCACCAAACCAATAGCATTGGTTACAATAATAATTGTACCTACTACAAAGAAATGGGTCCTCCTTAAACAGAGGTAACTAGATAACCTGTAAAGCACAAGTGTCCACATTAAGCTGACTCATGTCAAATAAAAAAAATGAGAAACACTTAATAAATATTACATTCTTAACCTCTTCCATTTGCTCAGTTTTTTTAGCAAATCAAGTAGGTATGAAAGCAACATTCTTTAAGATTTTATTTTTAAGAATGCAGTTTTAGCTGCCATCTCCCAAAGGAGAAATAATTTTCTTTTCAATTAAAAAAGAACTTATGCAATTAAGTTTGTAACGTTTCTGACATTTATAAAACAGAATGCAGACAAATTATCAATGATTCTGTTAAAACTTAAAAACATTCCAAAATAAAAATTAATCAAAACAAGGATAAAATGTGTTCCACTTAGTTTTCCAGATAATTGTTTCAATGAAGCTATTCTTAGATAATATGACCTACGACATGGGAAAAGGGGCACTGGGACATAATTTTTGGAAACTGACCTTTTTACTTTTTTTAACAAATGATATCCTAGAATTAGTGTCTGAAAATTTCAGCTTCCTACATAGAACAAATATGATATGCTTCAAAAGTTATGTTTAAGAGGATCACAATGGGCAAATTTGATATTCTTTTAAAATGAGGTCACATACTAGCTTAAACCTGATGTCATGCAGATTTTATCTATGTTCCCACTGGAATTAAATTAACATGGCAGATTTCAGATAATTAAATTTTACCTATTCCATTGTAAAATTCTATACCTTTTCAATGTATCCAACATTTTTACAAAGTATAACAGTTATCATTCAATGTTGCGTTTTGTTCAGGTGATATTATTTTATACAAAGAAAGAACTGATCCCAAAAACTGTTAACATGGTAATGGTCATTAAGAAATTTGATACAAAATAGTCATTTTTATGAAAGGACAATAAGCAGGCTATCAATATTTTACTTTAATTTTACATCAAAAGAGTACTAAAAATTTGTCATTTTTTGCTGATTTTCAATTCACTTCCATAGTATAACAAATGCCTGGGCATGTGCAGCCTTTTTTCCTGTGACATCGGTCATATATACACTAACTTCCTAATTTTTTTATTATTTTAGAAGCTATTACTAAAGACAATCTATTTCATGGAAACAAACATGAATAAGAAGTTAATAGAAACAGACTGCTTACATAAACCAGGGTCTTTCAAATAGCAGTTTGAAAGACCGTACATAAACATGAGATAATAGACTGTAGACATGTTGTCAATAATCTTGCATGCAATTTTGAAATTTTGTTTTTACCCCTCTACCTTACGTGATGTTTTTTCAAAGATCTGTAGCTTTTCACTTAGTTCTTGGAAACCAAAATTCTCAAGGAATAACATAGTTTGAGAGACATGATTCAATAAAGTATTTCTGCAAATGTGAAACAATTACCAACATGAAATACTGAAACAAAAAACAACCACATCTTTTCTACAGAAACAGATAAACATTTTGTATAAGCACTTTCTTCCTATATACATTCAAATGACATGAGATTCTCAGAATAAAGTCTTCAAAAAGATACTGGTATTTACTTATAGTATCTGAAAGAACTATTAAATAACTGTAAAAAGTGGAAAAAGTGTATGTCTTTCTTGGTTTTGTATGGCATTCTGTCCTTATAATGACATTATATAAATGTAATTTCTCTCAAAGAAACAGGAAATTTAAGCCTTGAGCAATCTACGATGTGCCTTGAATTATTGAATATCCAATAACAACTTCTGAAACTTTCAGAAGATAATGGAAAGATGCGTGCTAGAAAATACATACTAGTACAATGTCAAGACCTTAATTAAACACATGGAACAAAATAATTATATTCAAATAAAATTTAATTAATGAAGTGACCTCCAGGCAATGTTTCTAATGCTCATTAATTAATATCACATCTTGGAAAGATTATAATTACAGTTAAAGCCTGGATAAAGGTAAATTAATTTCAATAAATTACAGTTTAATCTTAAGTGTACCTTATAAATAATTATTAATTTAATACCTTCTGAGATGGGAAAAAACAATGGAAGACTTAAAGTCCTTTTCAAGTATCTTCATGTATTAGCAGTGATAATGAACTTTGTTTATGTCTATTTATTTTTTCGAACCACTAGTACTGTACCAGATTTAATGGAAGATCGTAAAGTCTGCTGTACCCGAGATGCCCCAGACTCAAATCAATGATGCAAATACTATAGTTTTCTTATGTAAAACTTCATACTACTGTTAGTGGCTATTTTAAGACTTTAAAAGGTATTAAGCCATTATATCAGGGGTGATGGAATAAGAAAAGACAAGACAGATTGAACTAAGAATACTCTGACATATTAATTTTTGCTTTTATCATATGAGTTAACAAACATGAAATATCAACAAGACAGAAATTACCAGTTCAAAGATTATTTATCTTTTACTATGATTTTTAATGCATATTTATTTAGTAATGTTAATGTAGCCAAGAGTAAAACTTTACCTTTTTTTTATTAAGTATGCTTTAATTCTAAGACTTCCTTGTAATTAAATGGAATGAATTTCTAAATTTTCCTTTTTCAAACATTGCTACTTTCTTTGAAAAACAGGAAATTGATTAACTATTACGAGGTACAGTAAGTACAATAGTATCTCATCTGTTTTCCTCTAAATATGTTCCTGTGTCAATATTATGATGTTAAAAATCAGTTGTACTGAATGTTAATTAATTCATGTGCTTATTACATTTTTTCTTTAAATACACAATGGAAAAAACAAAACATCTTGATTAATATACAACTAAACAATATCATTAACGATTTCTTGATAAGTACACTTATCTCAGTTGACGCAGTTTTCTGTAAAACGACCTTATTGCCATGTTGAACGCTTTGTTTTTCACTGTCAGAATAGCAAATTGTTTCCTGTAAAACTAATGTTATTGTCATTTTGAAGGATTTGTTTTGAACTGACATGTAGTTAAAGTACATCAACCTAAATTAAAGTACATCAACCTACACGGAAAAAAACTTGCTTTCTTACTACTTGCTTTACAATCTACCATAAGAAACGAAAACAAAGAAACTGTACTAAGCAAAACCTAATGCAATGTCGGAAGGGAAGAATTTCAGTAAAATTTAAAGGTTTAACATTCCTTTGAAAGAAAATAAATTTCAGATGTTTCCAAGTCATGAGTTTCATGATTTGTTTTTTCTAACATTTTCCTTGTTTTCTTTGCAGACAGCCTACCTGGAAGAAAAATCACTCCGTTTGCCCCTCAATAAAATAACATGATGAGCTGATTTTGTAGACAGCAAAATGAAATTATTCAAGAAACATGCAAGAAACTGACTTTCATTCCCATTGTGTAAGATGAAAGTAACAAGACTTTAACAGATGCATCCTGAACGTTGCACGGTACCAAACATGGAGAAAACAAGTGATGCGACAAACAGTGACAACGGGGTTACACGATTTAGTCTTGACCTAAGTAACATGACGTCTGAGGAAATACAGAAACATTTTGAACTGTTTGACAACTACACAGCCATGCAAAAGCCAGAGGATCTGGATATTCTGAAAGAAAAACACTGGAGAATTGCAATCATTGTGATTTACAGTATTGTCATTTTGTTTGGATTTTTGGAAAATGTTGTCATCGTCTGCGTTCTTATCAAAAACAAGCACATGCATGTGCCAACTAACATATTCATTCTAGGTCTTGCAATGTCTGATATTTTGCTGTGTTCATTCAATTTGCCATTTCAGTTGCATTACCAGCTCACAGATCAGTGGGCATTTGGTGACACGCTGTGTAAAGTGATCATGCCAACATATGGTGTTCCCGTTTTCGTGTCTTCAATGTCAATTCTCATGATCGCAGTTGACAGATATATGCTCATCGTACACCCATTTCGTCAACGAATGTCATCAAAGATGGCTGTATGTTTAGTTGTGGGCATTGCAATTTTCACAACACTGCTAGCCATTCCAATCATCATGCAGATGGAATATCAGGTCCTCGACTTTCCAGCACTAAGAATCTACAGAAAATACTGCATCGAGCGTTGGTATAGTGCAGAATTACGACACATTTACACAGTTTCTACAATCCTTATACAATTCTTTGTGCCACTTTTTACAACAAGTTTTTTGTATGTCCGCATAAGTCAGGTTTTAAGTCGAAGACCAATAAAGAAAAATGAGAAACGTAAAAAGCACAAAACAAACAATATTTTGATAGCAATAGTGCTTGCATTTTCAATCTGTTGGTTGCCTTGGAATATATTTGCTCTAACACTGGAGTTCAACTTCACGCTCATTCCCAGTCGTTATGTCAAACTGATTGACTGTCTTCTGAAGATATTTGCAATGGGTTCAGCTTGTATAAACCCTTTCTTGTATGGATGGCTCAATGACAACTTTAGAAAGGAACTCAATATTATGGTGAACAGACAGGGTAGAAACAGGGTGAGACAAAATGGGCATACATATATGAATGCAGAACTATCACGTACAGAGCCAATGCTAGACAAGGTGGAAAAATATGCTACAGCAGTCCTGTAGAGATGAAACAATTGCGAAAGCACAATCTGTTATTACAATGTTATTAATCTTTTATTAAAGGAGGTATTGTAAGATATCAAATAAACTTAACAATAAGATGATGTTATTTCTTATTCAGCTCATTGTTTTGCTCAAAACACAAACATGTTACTTAAATTTTTGCACATTTCAAGTCAATATATGAAGGTAATGAGAAATACTGTGCTGATACCTTTACCAATTCATATTGATGAGGGTTTATTTTAAGCGGATGCCCGCTTGTCTGCGCCCTGTTGATATTACCGCAGGCAAGTGATTGTTAAAAGAATTTAAGATAGCCCACCAGGCAAGTGAAAATTCGTAATGAAAAGTCTCCGTTTTTTTGGCAGAATTTTCTTTGGGTTCATATTGATTATTAACATCCTTACATTAAACTGTTTTTGATTGGTTATTAGACCAATATCAGCCAATCAAAAGGGACAAAATAAATTCTTTGCGCATCCGAAAATGTTTCCCATATTTCTAAAAGATACTGCCAAAACACCAAACAATTCAGGTAAACAAACTTCAGAAAAAGAGAGAAAGAGAAAATACGAAAAAGAGTCACTCAAGCGAATGTTTCAAACAGCATGGCTCAAAGAATTTTAATGGTTAGTGTTTGACGACAATGCTAACTTAATCATTAATGTTCTGTAAAGTTTGTCATAGTTATGAAAGCGTGGGATCCTTTGTGACATGGTCAAATTTTTTTAGGAAGGTTTCCATACAGTCCCACAAGGATTCTCAATCTCTGACATCACATGAATGTTAAATAGTCTTTATACATAAATGTCATTGTGTTTGATTGATTATAGTATTGATATATAGAAATATGATTATCATATTTATTTCTTAACTATTTATTAGAGACCTGATGCATACCTGCCATAATTTTTCTGGCCATTTCCGGGATTTTGATATTGAATTTATAGGATTTGAGCCAATTTTCCAGGACATACAACTATTCATATACTTTCACTGCTTTACCGTTGGCAGTACACAAAATTGGATGGGATTCCGTTTTTGGTAGGAAAAGCCGTGCACGCGTTTCAAATACACATCAGTACCATCAGTTTCATACCTTTTATTTTAGTTGCTAGAGCATAGTAATTGTGTCGCAGTAATCATTAAATAATAACTGTGTACCATTAATTAATAAACATAATGAACTCGAATTCAAGTTGAATCAGGGGCGTTTGATGATAGCGTCATCTATGCTTCATATTACAAGTATCGGCGCAATTTGATCAAACATTACAATATTCATCAAGAATACCTTTTAAACATACCTTTTCTTTGTCAGACCGATATGTGAAAAACTCAGTTTAATTTTAAGCAGCATCTCTATTGATACCAAATTCTGATGACAGCAAACAAACCACAAACAAGTTAATGATTTAAAAATCATAGTCTTTGTAGGCAAGGTCGACGCGCATTTGCATTAAATTTAATTTTAAGTAGCATCTCTATTAACACCAATTACCGCGGCGACAGTCTTTGAAAGGAGCAGATATCTTATAAATTAATAATGCACCGCAAGTCAATAAATCTATAGCCAATAGTGGTCACTTGTTAATTGGTTATCAATGACATGCGGTGTATTTGCCGAATCGGAACATATTATCATAACGAATAATTAAAAAATTAGTGGCGTGTCAAAAATTTGACTGGCCTGATCAAAGGTATGCACGTTTTTCATGTTCTCTGGGACATCAGGTGTCTTTTCGGGACGGGCCCTTGATTTCCGGGACAATCCCGGCCGATCCGGTACGTATGGCAGGTATGCCTGATGTCAATACTGTTGCATGGATTTGACACTGCTTTCTATACAAAGTGACAATTTCCAAGAAAGTGGTAACCTTTCTTATCTGTTCTCTTTCTTTTATAAATAAATATCAAGGTAACTGGCAGAGAAAGTGAAACATTTAGTATTTTATAGGTAATGTAAAATACTGATGCTACCAGATGCTGTAGCAACAATGCCTGCAGTCTTACCATTATTATTCATGATTTCTTCTTTGAAAATTATTCACTGATGACATATTTTTACTGACATCATAAATCTGCAAGTATAATGAAAACTTTTAATCAACTGCTGCATGTTTGTTACAAACATGCTCTATGGATAATGGAACTTAATTACTTTTAGTTTCATTTAATTGTTGGTATTGCTGAAGAGGGAGATAGGGATTTTCCCCTGGAAGCCAAGGTTTCATTTCATATGACCAGTGGAGCAGGAGTCATTCTAAGTCCCCTTCATATGCTATTCATAATATTTCAAGAAATTTTGTCCAATAAAATACATAGCTTTTTTTTATCCATTCTCTGAGCAGTCTACAATATGCCTTGAATGTTAAACACAAGACACGAATTTCACTTCATGAAAAAAAAATTGTATCAGTTTTTTAATATAATTCAATCAATGAAGTGAATCCCAATTTTCTTTGCAATTCTTAAAATATATCAACTTACATCCTATCAATTATGCCACTTGGATAATGGCAGATAAATTTGAACATCAAAATGATTAAATATAATTCTGAATTTCCTTGACAGATCATTTATCAACCACCATTTTACCAGGTGTACAAATGAAATGTTTTAATTATTTTAATTAAAATAATTATAATTAAAATAATATGCATTTTTAATTATCTCCCTTCATTACTAGGAGGCACTGTGATCTTGTGTCATTTGAGAATTTCTTCAATTCTTTAGAGGTCATAAGTTCAAATTTACAAAAAATATCTAAACAAGAAAAAAAGTGACACAAAAGTATCACAGCAGATGGATGAACAGCACAATATGTAAATATTTTGAATTATGTTTCAGACCAATGCTGCATACTGCATCCATTGTGTGTGTAAAATTGGAGGAGAATTACTCCTTCGGCACCTCTTTGTAAAACGTAATCTTCATCTCTATTGTTATTTTTAACCTATCAATTGTTCTTTGGTCATTACTGATTTGAACTAGCTGGCATAATGTAACTAGATTTGCTGACAACCTGTGATTGGTCAACTTGAGTTTCTATAAATATCTCACTATAATATCCTTTAATGACGATTTAAATGGAAATGTTAGTGTAATTATGACCAAGGCAAGAGACTAAGTTTATCTTATTATTCTGCATGATTAGCTATTCATCAAGCATTTAAGGGTTATTTGGTCACCTAAATACTGGCTAATTACATCTGCATACATAAATCAAAACTGTCTGATTGTGAAGCCAAGAGATTGTCTGGAGCCAAATTTGGTTATCTTTGGGGCATGCATCAAATTCAAAAAATCCTGGTCTAGTACTGTTTAATTCAAACAGCAGCATGCATGATCTACAGAAATGAACACACGCAAAATATTACCTAGAACTTCTTTAACAGTTTGTGAATTTTACTTTTATGACTGTTCATGAACTATTGTTCCAGAACTTTTTAAACATAGCATTATTTTAAGAACAGTTCTTGAACAATTTAAGAGCTCATAATACTCTTAATTTTGTCTTGAAACATTCTGGAACATATAAAGACAGTTCAAGAGTGAAAATGACAGTTAAATTCTTAGTTATTCTTAAATGATCTCAAGAACCTTTAGAACACAACTCTTGAACTTAAATGTGCTTAAATATTCAAACTGTGTTCTTGAAAGTGAAACATTTGCAGAACAGATTAGGAATTACCACTGTTCAATCTTTTCTCATAAGGCAGTTTCTAGAAGTTTTTGTAAACTTTTGGAACACAAAATGTTCTCAATTAACTCAAATGAAATCAGACTTAACAAAAGTCATTTTGGATTTTTTGATAGTGATCAGTCATTCTCTAGAACAGCAGCAGGAAAATATCTTAAGCAATAAAAAAACAACAACAAAGATTAAGGAATGAAAACATGATCTATATCAGTTAATGAGTCGTTAATATGTATATAATTATGACGTTGATCTCTTTATGAACATGCTATTTTTTCACTGAAAACTTAAGTCAACTCAGGTGAAATTTATTATCCTGGGTACTCAGAAGTGAAAAAAAAAAGTGCAAAGGATTTCACTGATGGTAACTTCTGCATATCAAGTATTAATTATTATGTGTGATATACATGGCTTGTGTAAAATACAGGAAAGATACATGGTGGATGGTCTGAGGGGGTCTGAGTCGGCTTAGTTAAGCTTGCTAGTTACTTTTACTGAGACTGAAATTTACTCTGAAGTTTTGAATTTCATAATGAGCTTGAAACTGCAAGTGGAATATTTTTTGGATGATTTCATTTTGGATACTGACTTTTAGATGCCTGTTTTTTGTGCTTTATACAAGTTGATAGTAACTATAGAAGTAGTTATTGTTAACATAGAGTTTTTATTGTAGATTAAGGGGCAATAACACAGATTTCTGTTTTATGCTGTGTTTGGTGGGATGGTTGGCACAATTACTGGATGCTGGGGACTGTAATTACAGAATTAATTTTCATATTTTGAATTTCATTTTAAAGTGTTTTTGTTGTTTCAGTCTTCATGATACATTAAATTCATCCAATCAAGTCATGATGCAATAACATTTCTAGGGCATTTAAATAATATTTTATGAAATGAACATCCAATATTTAGTTCAACATCATATTTTGTCTTATCCCTGAATAAAACCAAACACCCAGGGAAAATACCTCTAAAAGCTAATGAGTACACCATTTCTGGCTCTCTCCTTTTAGACAGTTTATCGATAAGTAAAAGTTAAGAAAAATAACTATTGGCACATTAAAGCCATATAACCTAGACAGTGTCTGGATGTTTTTATTTTTCTAACACAACTTGAGAATTGCTCTTTCCAAAATAAATCAACAAATTGTTTGAAGATTACAAAGCCTCTGAAATGCATACAGTTATAGTCAAACTCCATTTGTCAAACACAAATATTTCCTGGAATTCAACAGCTCTAACAATTCTTTAAAGTTTCAACCTAGATCTTTTATATGATACAGTTTCTTTAGTCTTTTAGTTATCAATATCCTTTATTTGCTTTAAATATAAAATATAGTGGCTACAAATATCATTCACTGCCAGTACATGTCAGCTGCAATCATAGCAATACATTGTTTATGCATCTTTAAATCAAATCAATATGTTTCAAACAAATCAGCAGGTCCAATAATTGTAATAATGTACTGCAACAGCTTAAAGTCCTTGGCTAATCTGGAACAAGTAAAAGTCCTTGGCTGTACTGCAACAATGAAGTCCCTGGCTGTTCTGCAACAATGAAGTCCTTGGCTGTTCTGCAATAATAAAGTTTCTGGCTGTTCTGCTACAATGAAGTCCTTGGCTGTTCTGCAACAATGAAGTCCTTGGCGGTACTGCAACAATTAAGTTTTTGGATGTTTTTCAACAATGAAGTCCTTGGCTATTCTGCAACAATGCAATCCTTGGCTGTGCTGCAACAATGAAGTCCTTGGATGTTTTGCAACAATGCAACAAAGTTCATGGCAGCTCTGCAACAATGAAGCCCTTGGCTGTTCTGCAACATGGTGTCCTTGGCTTTACTCCAATAGTGAAGTCCTTGCTTGTAATGCAACAACTTAAAGTCCTTGGTTTTACTGCTACATTGAAGTCTTCTCCTGTACTCTTACAATGAAGTCTTTGGCCATTACATCAAAAATGAAGTCCTCGGCTTAACTGCAACAACAAAAAGTCCTTAGCTGTACAGCAACAATAAAGTTATTGACAATGAAGTCCTTCCCTATAATGTTCTAATGAAGTTCTTGGCTGTACTGCAACAACTAAAAGTTCTTAGCTGTACTGCAACAATAAAAAGTCCTTGGCAGTACTGAAACAATAAAGTTCTTGACTATTGCATAACTAAAAGTCTTTGGCTGTAATGCAAAGAACAAAGAATTCCTTGACTTGACTGCTACAATAAGTCCTTGGCTGTACTGCTAAAACCAAATCCTTGGCTGTTATGCAACAATGAAATCCTTGACCCTGAACTGATTAATGTGTTGATGATGTCAGAGAACACATATTCATGTTGGACTTCATCATTTGTTAATGTCAAGTAAACCAGTGTTTGTCTGTACCTTTACACCTTGTTTATCGGATATTACTTTCTTGTTAAAATGAAAAAAAGTTATTGCCTTCTTGTTAAAAGAGGAAAACTGGAGAAGAGATGAAGAAACCTTATCAAATGATATATATCATAACTGCCAAAGGCAGTGACAAGTTATCCTGAGGAACGAGAATTGTACTTACATTTTTCCGACAGCTATTGCAACTGAGGAAAGTGCTAAAATGAAGGTTTTCTTTGATTTAGTATTTTCAAACTCCAAAATTTCTTGACTGGGTTATTTCCATGGATACATATTTACAGATGTGACCTAAAAGTTACAGCACAAAAGGCAATTTATCTGTTTAACATATTAAAAAGTCTATGAAAAGGCATTACTTCCTACATATTAACCTGATAGAATGACAGAACCATACGTTTTCTATTACATTCAGAAACCAATTAACAGAACAAAGAAAGTTTATGTCAATAAAAATGGGCATCAAAAGAAGTACCGTTATTGTTGTTACAAGAAAGTGTATGAGTATGAATGATATTATTTCCTGGCTTATTTTATAGTTCCTGTATTATTTTAAGGCAGAGCTGTTCAACTTTTCGATTGTGTATGTTTTAATCTATTAAAAGAGCCCTGCATTAAATGAAAATACTTGCTATATTTTGACAAATACATATTGCTAGCTTGGTTGGTCAGGTATCTTAAAACTGTTGTGCTATTAGGAGCAAAGTTAAAAACAACCATACCTATATTAACCCATATTATTCTAAATCTTCATTTATGAATCCAATATTCTTTAATTTGCCAATCATGTTCTCATGATAACTTTGTATGATGTTTGCATAAACAACAGAAAATGGTTAACAAACAATTATTCACAGTATAATTCAACTTAATCAGATACACTGGAATAACATTAATGCCTGTAATTATATCATACTTTCATTATTCAGGCAACAAAGCACATACATTATTGTGCAGGTAACACCATTTTCTTGAAATTTCTTAGCATTTGTTTGTTGGAAGGGACATCATCTGTAACTCAGTTACTAAAGACACTAGCACCTTATAGATGGTATATTTCAACAAAAGAAGTGTTCTTCATTTTATTTCCATAAAGTCTACATACAGAATACCCCCACGGAGAAACATATTACTTGAATGTTCTGTCTACTATCATTACAAACATCAAGGGAGGATAGATGCAAACATGAGCAAGAGGTTTTTCTTATACTTATTAATGTCTAACTCTTAGAATACAGGGAAACATGTTCCACAGCAGGTCTACAAAGACACAATTACTTTTACAGGCATTCCTTAATTCATTAATTCTCTAAGAATAACAAACACTCCTTAACAAAATACAATTTCATCTTCAAAGTAAGTGTTTGTTCTTGACATTTCCAATGTAACTGTGTATCAACAAATTGTGATACAAGATGATAAACTGATGATGCATCATGGGAAAAAGCATTTCCCAATTTTAAAGAGCTGTTTGAAAGAATTTCCAGTTTTTATTTGAACTTAATCTTATTTTCTGTTTTAATTTTATATAAATCAGGTCAATGCGAAGCAATGTGCCAAAACAATTAACTGGACTTGTGGCATGAACTCCAAGATGACTTGCAAAATTGTAAAGTAATGAAAACTTGGTTAGATGGTATAATCTTTCTACAGTAGTACGATAGAAAAAAACGTAAATGTAAAATGAATAATAACTAAAAAAAATGGAAATGCTACAATAGCAGCTAAATAAACGAGTAAAGCTTTAGTCCTGTCAAAATTAATTACCATCTCTATATAAATAGCTAGGTTTCATAGTAAATGTTACAGCTGGTTAAGTTGGAAAATGAAATCCTAGAATTGAAAATTTACATTCTAATAAACTCAGCAATTTCTGCGAATTCTTTAAATACTTTAATGTAACTTTAACATCAAACACAAGAATAACTGAATTCAATCTTATACCTGGAAAACTGCAAAAAGGATAAGATTTCAAATCTTAACCAGAAAAGTGAAACTGACATTTGTAGATAAATTAGACAGAAACTTAATTATATGTCTATGGGTAAACCTCAGTTTCATTTTTTTTTTCTTTTTTTTTGGAAAACATACTATGGTACCTGAAACAAAACAAAAATTATTATAGGTTAATTAAGAAATAGGTTAACAGTATGGACGTGCAGACATATGGATAGACAATTTAATAACGATATGCAAGGGGCATAAAAAAACCCTTGAAAACAGTAACCTACACTGTTTAATCCCTTATTAAATTGTCAGAGGTTAACTGTGTTAAAAAAATCCAGTATCAACATGAAAAATAAGTTTCTTGATGACATAATTACAGCTGATGACATAATTACAGTTGATGACATAATTACAGTTTACCTTCATGTAATAGCATTTAGCTTCCAGCTGCATGGAGTGATTCTAACTCTTACTTCAGTTAAAGTTCTAAACAGAATCCTTAAATTCATAAAGGGATGACTATTCATACAAAATAGTAACCACATTTATGGCACCAACAAGGTACATGACTTTTACATAAAGATACTTGTTTAATGTTAGTGCTTTTTGTATCTGTAAGAAATGAGAAAAATTTAAATTGCCAAATAAATAATACATGTATTTCTTTTATTTCATCAAGGAACATTTCTCATGAAAAGTGGTGGCCATAGATATTGAAGCTGGATGCTAACATGTCATTATTTTTTGTAAATATTTGAGTAAACTTCATTGTTAGATACAGTCTAACTTCTGTTAACAGTCATCTTTTACTAGCATTCACCTGTGAACAATGGAAAGAATTTTAAAAGCACTGGTTTGTATTCAGAGTTTAAAATACTAAACATAGATAAAAATATGGTTAAGTGCATGAGTATAACAAATGCAAGGACTCGGTTTCATCTCAAAAACCATTTTAGGACATAGCCTATACAGTAAGTAAAAAATGATTTTTCTTCTGTGGGTCATTAATGTGTAGTGTATAAAGCAGACATTTTTTTTTACAGCCAACAAAATTACAACGTTTGTCATACCATTTCACTACAAATTACTCAATAAAACAAAGTCTTATTTTTTTCACTTTTACCCTAATTTCTTACAACAACAAGCTCTTTTATGTTAATCCTAAGAGCTTTCTTTAAAACAGTCATCGGGGAGAGAGAAAACAGGACATTCCAATTATCTAGGTTTTAAGGCAAGACTTCTATGTAAACTTTAAGTAGGCCAGAACGTTACTTTATTATCGTGTTAGTTCAGGAAGACACTGTACGACATCCCCATATGACTGCAATTATCCACAATTCTTGGAAGTTTTCAGAAATGTCAAGGAACTTAGCTCTTTTCCTTTCTCAAAACATCCTTACAGTAAATTCACTTCTATGCTCTTATCCACTTGAAAGTAAATGAAAATGGACAACTTAATGTGGACAAGTTTCAATCAATGATTCATTTACATCTATCAATGTGATGTTGGACAACAACATTTTAGTTTCCCATTCAGCAACAATACAAACACCAGTGAAACATGAATAAGTAAATGGTTATTTTTCTACAGAATCATTCTAGTAAGAGATTCATTTGGGTCTTGTTTCACTTTTTGATATGACCAATGAGGAATTGTACAGACCACAGACAATACACCTTTTATAACTTCTGGCAAACCAACAACATAGAGATATCAATCAAGGACAATTTGGTGGGGGGGGTCAACCTTTTTAACATACAGGTCTGTAACAAGTGTTCAATGTCCAGATTTAATCTTAAGTACTCAGTAAAGTTTGTTAAAGAAATGAGAAAGTGATCATTGAAATACCAGTAGTGTCAATTAAAACTAATATATTTATAGCATATTTTTTTTAATAAATGCTACTAACATATGTATGAAAGCTGCAAGGTCAAGCTAATGGTGCAATATAACTAACTGCATTATATGAAACAAATATTGCTACAAATATTCTATACCACAGCATAATATGTACAACATAAATCAACAAGAAAAACATTGATGCGAAGCATTAAAGGCGCGGATAAATGGATTGCCGGTGGAGAAAGAGCGACCAGATGGAGCTTACAAACCAGCAAAATGTATTAATTGGCATGTGCCACACAGCAGGCAAGCAAGTACCACAAACGGGTAATGCAAATTTGTATCGAAGGTTCCATAAACATTCAGGCACACTGATGAAAATGTTAACATCACGTGATTTACATTCCTTCATTTCATTGGCCGAAAAAGGGTGTACATGCAAGCAACGCGTGACCTGAAATCACGCTGATTCTCTAAAGAATTAGTCATCAATTTAACAATCAGAAGACATTGTTTCACTTGGAGAAAGAATTCTTCTACTTGATTTGACCCGCTTCTCAAAAGGGCTTCTATGCCTTCTGCTTAATATTTGATAGACACAAAAGAACATCCACAAAAGTGAGATCTGTTACCGTCGAATTTTCTACATTAGCTTGTCACTTCCAAAATAAGAATATAAAGTCTTCTTGTTCTAGGACAAGTCAAACTGATGTGGCAAGGCATACACTGATAGTAAATACTTTCACCTTAATCACAAAAAAAGTACAAATGCTTACTACGAAGTTTCAGAGTCAAATATTTCTTGCAGTTGTTAGTTACTTTTACGGGCATGCTTTCAAGTCATTTCTAAGCATTGCCTAATCGCAAAGCTTCTTAAATTTTCATGGGACATTCCTTCTGTGTCTACTCGAGTTCTTCAAACAAAAAAGGCATTTATTCGAAGGGACATTTTGTTACTCACATCGCCGACATAAACATTTCATTGCAATTCAAAACCCTATCTGTGAAAGGAAATCATCAGATATTCATTCCCTCGTTTGAGTATTCAGTACATCCTACAAAAGACTGCAACAAGACTTAATTCTAAGATCGCTTTTTGAAAATCACTGAGTTCCTTTCCATCAATCTGTTACGCAACTCCATAGACATTCCGCCCCATGCATTCCATAAGACGCGGATCGTCTGATCTGTGTCAAAAAGCATGCTATAGGTGATAAATCCTGCAGTTATAGCATGACTACATGATAGACATTCTAGGTACATTACTGATACTCAGAGTTATAGAGCAAAGAAAAACATCATTTACTTAAAAATATGCAAGAGTATTCATAGAAAATGTACTCCGAACATATTTTGTAAACAGATAATTAATATGTTTGGCACCAAAACAGCTATGGTAATTTTTCTTATAGTACTGTTGAGATTTAAAGCTCTCAGCGCATCAAAATCAGGGCATCAAGTGCAAACAGTGAGGTGAACACAGGACAAATAATAGTATGAATAATGAACCTATTCAAATGTCTGCTAGAGAGAAAGAATACACTTAAAAACCCCTTTTTTGTTATCCAGTAACTGATAATATTCATTTGTGGAAATGCTTTCTAAAACTGCCTCTTATTGTATGGATTGTTTAAAGACCATCCAACCTATTTTCAGTAGGTTTCTATCACTACAGTCAGCTTTTTGACTTGCGTTACCTTTGGTTCGGGAATCTTGCCAAGTTCTGATAGGTTGTGACACAGTTTCATATGTTTGAAATGGTATGGATTACTTCTGTGGTCCTCAAAAGCTCGCATGATCTTGTCACTCATCCATTCTACCTAAAATAATTAAAGTAACTAATTAGTCAATCAGTCAATACCAAGAAGCATTAATCCTAACCCGGTTGAATTTCAAAAATGGAGTTGTATATCATCCAATTTGGACAGTATTATTTGATATTCTATCCATTGATAGATATGCAGCTTGTGCTACATGTCCTTGATCTACACTGGTCACAAAGGTAAAACCAATTACCAGAATGGCAAGGGTAAACAGAAGAGCCAGGACCAACTGCCTCTTGTAGAAAAAAACCCTTAAAAGCCTTGTCCATAATCAGTCAGAAAATCTGATACTTCATGGCCAAATAGAAAGTTTTACGATATTGAAGTATAACCTAATCATTAAAGGGTACTGAAGTCAGAAAATCTGATAAAAATACAATTTCCCATATTCTATAACAAGAGCATCGCCTGCAGGTACCAATGCTTGGCTTTCTCAGCTCTGGTAGATAGCGGGGAGACATAAATACATTCAGTAATAACAAAGATATTGTAAATTACAATGAATTTTAAGGAATTTTCTAAGAGGAAAAGGGGACATAATTCTGAAAATAAAGAAGAAAGAGTTATGCAACTTGTAATACTTATGTGGGGTGTTATTATCAAAAGTAAGTTAGAAGAGAATAATGGCAGAGATATTTGAAAATGTCAAAGTTTAAAATTGCATGCGGATGCAGACGACGAGGAAGCTATGACAATACCTCAAAGTTTTCTTTGAAAACAGCCATGCTAATGATACCAATAATCTTCAACCTGCAAATCATGTTTTATTATTTCTTTAAGCCAAAACTTTGTTTTTAACTAGGAAGATGGCTGGCACCATTGTTTTGGATATTCACAACAAGATTAAACAAGACTCTCCTTTCATTTCTTGACATCTTGATAACGGCAAACACAATAAGAGCCACCGCAAGCGGGGGCCACGCTCGACTTTTTTCTATTTCCAAAGGCAAACACATCAGAGGAAGCACATTGTGGTGAAGGGATTTCAAATGAAACATCATTTGGAAATATAATTATACATAACAAAGTTATGGCCAATTTTAGCAACATTCAGAAATTTGACCTTAAAGGTCTAGGTCAAGTTCAGTTTAACCTTCTCTGGAGGTATTGTCTAAAAAATAGTTATGTCCAAGCATGAAGACACTACATCCATTAACAACAAAGATATAGCCAAGTTAAGTAATGTCAAGGTCATTTAAAGGTCAAGGTAATGCTTGAATTGTTTAACACGTTTCTTTTATTCTCAGTGTTGTTTTGTCCCTGTATAGATCAAATCCGTCCATAAAACCAGAAGTTTGGCTATTTTAGCAAAATGCAATAATTAGAAATTTGACTGTAAAGGTCAATTAAAGGTTAAGGTCATACTTGAATAATTTAACTTGTAGGTTTTGTCATAAGCCTTGTTTTGTCCAAGTACTAATAAACAAGAGGGCCAATGGCCCTAACGCACTAACCTGGGTTCAAAGATGAAAGAAATTTTTATGAATGTAATGATGCATATCACAGAAATGGACCAATGCAATTTCATTGCCATAGCTCCAAAAACAAAAAGAGGTCAGTAGGTCAAAATATAGGTCATGAGGTGACATTTTTGAAATCCGAACGAAAAGCTGTACACACAGTCCAAATTTCATTGCTGTAGCTAAAAAACAAAAAAGTAGGTCAGTAGGTCAAAAATATAGGTCATGCTATGACATTTTTGAAATCTGAACAAAAACTGTATACATGGTCCAAATTTCATTGCCATAGCTCCAAAAACAAAAAGGAGGTCAGTAGGTCAAAAATATAGGTCATGCGATGACATTTTTGAAATCGGAACGAAAAACTGTGCACATGGTCCAAATTTCATTGCTGTAGCTAAAAAACAAAAAAGTACGTTAGTAGGTCAAAAATATAGGTCATGCTATGACGTTTTTGAAATTGGAACAAAAAACTTTGTACATGGTCCAAATTTCATTGCCATAGCTCCAAAAACAAAAAGTAGGTCAGTAGGTCAAAAAATAGGTCATGCGATGACATTTTTGAAATCGGAAAGAAAAACTGTGCACACGGTCCAAATTTCATTGCTGTAGCTAAAAACAAAAAATTAGGTCAGTAGGTCAAAAATATAGGTCATGCTATGACATTTTAAAAATTAGAACAAAAAACTGTGTACATGGTCTAAATTTCATTGCCATAGCTCCAGAAACAAAAAGTAGGTCAGTAGGTCAAAAATATAGGTCATGACATGACATTTTTGAATTCTAAACGAGAAACTGTGCACACAGTCCAAATTTCATTGCTATGGCTAAAACACAAAAAAAGTAGGTCAGTAGGTCAAAAATATAGGTCATGCCATGATGTTTCTGAATTCGAAACGAAAAACTGTGCACACGGTCCAAATTTCATTGCCACAGCTCCAAAGACAAAAAGTAGGTCAGTAGGTCAAAAATATAGGTCATGCTATGACATTTCTGAAATTGAAACGAAAAACTGTACACACAGTCCAAATTTAATTGCTGTAGCTAAAAAAACAAAAAAGTAGGTCAGTAGGTCAATAATATAGGTCATGCTATGACATTTTTGAAATCGGAAAAAAAAATGTATACAAGGTCCAAATTTCATTGCCATAGCTCCAAAAACAAAAAGTAGGTCAGTAGGTCAAAAATATAGGTCATGCCATAATATTTTTGAAATCGAAACAAAAAACTGTGCACACAGTCCAAATTTCATTGCTGTAGCTCAAAACCAGAAAGTAGGTCAGTAGGTTAAAAATATAGGTCATGCGATGACATTTTTGAAATGGAAACGAAAAAGTGTTGTTTTGTCTAAGTCTGATTCAAATCCAACCATAAATTACATAATTATGGCCAGTTTTATCAAAATTCAATGATTTGACCTTGACTTTCAAGGTCATTTAAAGGTCAATGTCAAACTTGAAATAATCATAACGTCGGATTTGTCACAACTGTTGTTTAGTCCAAGTTTGAATTAAATCTATAAATAAATGAGAAAGTTATGACAATTTAAGCAAAATTCAATCATCTGACCTTGACGGTCAAGGTAATTTTAAGGTCATGGTCAAATCTGAGTTATTCAACATGTCGGTTTTGTCATAAGTGTTGTTTTGTCCAAGTATAAATCAAATCCAACCATAAATACTAATGTTATGGTCAATTTTAGCAAAATTCAATAATTTGACCTTGAAGGTGAAGGTCATTTATGAGTCAAGGTCAAGTTTAGTCTGGTCAGCTTGAAGGTCTTGTCCAAAGGGTTGTTGTGTCCAAGCATAAAGAGAATCCACCTATTAATAATAAAGTTATGGCCAATTTTAGCAAAATTCAATATTTTGACCTTGAATATGAAGGTCATTTATGAGTCAAGGTCAAGTTTAGTCTGGTCAGCTTGAAGGTCTTGTCCAAAGGGTTGTTGTGTCCAAGCATAAAGAGAATCCACCTATTAATAATAAAGTTATGGCCAATTTTAGCAAAATTCAATATTTTGACCTTGAATATGAAGGTCATTTATGAGTCAAGGTCAAGTTTAGTCTGGTCAGCTTGAAGGTCTTCTCCAAAGGGTTGTTGTGTCCAAGAATTAAGAGAAACCACCTACTAATAATAAAGTTATGGCCAATTTTAGCAAAATTCAATATTTTGACCTTGAATATGAAGGTCATTTAAGAGTCAAGGTCAAGTTTAGTCTGGTCATCTTGAAGGTCTTGTCCAAAGGGTTGTTGTGTCCAAGTATGAAGATATTCCATCAAGGAATAAAAAAATTATGATCAATGTTAAAGTTTTCGGATGGGAACGGCAACGGCAACGGCAATGGCAACGACACCATGACTATGACAATAACTCGATTTTTTTTTCAAAAAAAGTCGAGCTAATAAAGCTATTACTAAAGACCTTAATTTATACTATAAGGTCCTAAAATTGGAAATCAGAAACTTCGAATTGAAAAACTGTTTGGTTTTGTGTCATCCGTAAACAAAGCTTGTTACCAAGTGGTGTTTTGGTTTAGCATTATCTGACAGTGATACCTGATGTAGTCGTTATTTCTTAAGGCATACTGTCGTCACACACTGGAAAGTTACGTGATTAAGTTTTTTTTTCATACCATTTTCAAAGACATGCTTAAGATAGATTAATTTTAACAAGGTGCTGTTTAAAATTCTTACTTTCATTTTCCTTGCTCTCAGCACACTCTGTAAATCATGTTTTTTAATCACACTGGGAGTAAAATGTTGGTGTAAATATTACTCTCTGCATAAGCCGGATAAATTTGGTGTTAAAGGGTTGACCCATTTTAAGGAATTTTTGTTTTATTATTGTCAAACAGTAACAACTTGGAAAAAAGACATTGTCTATCAAAATTTTTCTCAATGTCTCTTTGACAAGTCTGATTAGTTGGACTACCTAAACATTTACATATTAGAAAAAACTGAGAATACATTTTTGCAACCTTACAATCTCACTTTCAATGATGAAGTGTTGTTTACTCTTTTCAGGATAAAATTTCAGTCCATATTAGACCCAGATAAAAACCAACCCTAAAAATAGACTGTTTTTGCAAATCTGGTGCAATCCCAATTTTGCTATAATTACATGTTTTTCTTTTTACTTACTGAAACTCATGATTACATCGGTAATGCTATTTCAGCAAGAATTAACCATTTCACTAGTAAATTACTGTGATTATTATCAAATTACAATGGAGGAGTAATTGCATGCTAAAGTGAAACACTTGGAGAAGAAATCAACACTTTTAGGATAAGATAAATCTGTACACACATGCCTATGTTGAAAAATTTGCATATAAATAAGGAATTTCTATTCTATGTTGCTGAAGGGAAGGAATGCTTTCGTCTTCTGTGAAGTCATTAAGAGACTTCCTCCCATCTATTCCCCAGTACATACTGTTCTATCTTAATGAAGAATTCCAAATTTGATTCATTCCTATTGAGGTCATGACATGATAGTATATGTGTTGCTTGACTCTAAATACTTCCTTAATAAGACAACCAAGCAAATATGCATTTTCCTGGCAAACTGAACAACAGCACCGCTGGGCAGAGAATTATATGCCTGAAGGGTGTTTTTCTAAGTATGATGCATTTGTGATATAAGGGAGAAAACCTTAGGCTTTAAAATTAAATTATTAGCTTTAAATTTTGAATTTTTTACATTTGGCCTACTGAACCCAAAAATCATAAGGGGACATTCACTCAATGTGTGCAACCATAATATGAACTTTGAAGTCTCTATGAAAAATGGTTGTCAAGTTACAGAGTGTAAATGATTCTAAACATTTAGGTCACTGTGTCCTCGACCTTTGACATACTGATCCCAAAATGTCATCTCCTCAATGTGTGCAATCACGATATAAAGTTTGAAGTCTCTATAACAAATGATTGTCAAGTGACATGGTGGAAATGGTTTTCAATGTTAAGGTCACTGTGACCTTGACCTTTGACCTACTGACCCCATAGGGGTCATTCACTCAGTGTGTGCACTCACTACTTAAATTTTTAAGTCTCTAAAACAAATGGTTGTCGAGTAACAGAGTCATGCCCTTGTATTTATCTATTGCCTTAATGGGGTCTAATGTGTCCGACCTATAAAGTGATGAAAAAGTCAATCATAATTGTCCAATTTTCTAACATTAATTGTAATGATTAAACACATCTGTTAGTGTAACTGATAAATATGATATCTTTTTAGATAAATATTTCATGTAGATTAGATTTCTCATAAAATGACCCCTGTACCCAATTTTATTGCACAGTCTGACAGAGGTGATTGTCCCTAATCAACTGTCTTGCCAATTTCCACAACTTACACAACTTGTCTGGAAGCTTTTGTCACTATATTGGACATCAGTGGCCCAACATTGCTCTCTAACACTGCAATCTTGTCAAGAACAAGTGCACAATTATTCAACATGCCATATTTCATGGTCAGATCCCTTAAGGTAACCTGTCAGACTAAAAACACTGAATTTTTGCCTTGTTTTTCTACTTTTATATCATGTTGGCAATGTTGCAAAAGCAAGAGCTATTTCAGCTATTGCTCAGTTTTTGCTTTTACATGCTAAACACTTTATCACCAAGAGAATAATTTTCCTTGAGAACTAAAGTAAGAGATAGGAGTACCAAAATCTCCAAAGAAATCAAATGACAAGTCTTCTAGTATGGCTGTTGTAAACTTTTGTCACATTACCAGCCACCCTGGGACCTGGGAGTTTATATATTATGAAGAGAAGAAAATGGGCAAGCTGAGAGTTTCTGAGAAAAATAATGAAGCAAATTCTTAAGAGCAAAATGGATGTCAGTTTGAGGTCTTCAAACCACCACTGGGAGCATAAATTCCAAGCAATCCTTTCAAAGGTCTTATCACTATTATTATTAGTAGTAGCAGTAGCAGTGGTGGCAAAAGTGATAGTTATTGTAGCAGTAATACCAGTAGTAGTTGAAGTAGGAGTTATAGATGTTAATGCAGTAGAAGTAGTCAAAGTAGAAGCAGTAACAGTTGTAGCAGACCAGCATGAGGAGGAGCATAATCAACAACCATGAGTTTCTGACTACACTGTATGGAGAGGAGCAGAATCAACAACCATGAGTTTCTGACTATACTGTATGGAGAGGAGCAGAATCAACAACCATGAGTTTCCGACTATACTGTATGGTGAGAAGCAGAATCAAAAACCATGAGTTTCTGACTATACTGTATGGAGAGGAGCAGAATCAACAACCATGAGTTTCTGACTACACTGTATGGGGAGGAGCAGAATCAACAACCATGAGTTTCTGACTACACTGTATGGGGAGGAGCAGAATCAACAACAATGAGTTTCTGACTACACTGTATGGAGAGGAGCAGAATCAACAACCATGAGTTTCTGACTATACTGTATGGAGAGGAGCAGAATCAACAACCATGAGTTTCTGACTTTACTGTATGGAGAGGAGCAGAATCAACAACCACAAGTTTCTGACTACACTGTATGGAGAGGAGCAGAATCAAAAACCATGAGTTTCTGACTATACTGTATGGAGAGGAGCAGAATCAACAACCACAAGTTTCTGACTACACTGTATGGAGAGGAGCAGAATCAACAACCATGAGTTTCTGACTACACTGTATGGGGAGGAGCAGAATCAACAACAATGAGTTTCTGACTACACTGTATGGAGAGGAGCAGAATCAACAACCATGAGTTACTGACTATACTGTATGGAGAGGAGCAGAATCAACAACCATGAGTTTCTGACTATACTGTATGGAGAGGAGAAGAATCAACACTTATGAGTTTCTGACTACACTGTATGGAGAGGAGCAGAATCAACAACCATGAGTTTCTGACTATACTGTATGGTGAGGAGCAGAATCAACAACCATGCGTTTCTGACTATACTGTATGGAGAGGAGCAGAATCAACAACCACAAGTTTCTGACTACACTGTATGGAGAGGAGCAGAATCAACAACCATGAGTTTCTTCCTATACCGTATGGAGAGGAGCAGAATCAACAACCATGAGTTTCTGACTATACTGTATGGGGAGGAGCAGAATCAACAACCATGAATTTCTGACTATATTGTATGGAGGGGAGCAGAATCCACACTCATCGGTTTGCGACTTTTGTATAAAGAAATCATCAACTGTAGGTTTCAAACTAAAGTGTAGAGAAGTAGAGAATAAACATCCATGGGTTTCACTCAATATAGTGTTTAGATAAAGTGAAACAAACTCATTCCTTATTTAACTGCCATTTTTACAAGAGTTTATTAGACATCAAGAAGCTTGCTTGTCTATGCATGAAATACTTCATTCAACCTTTAGCTTGCTAAATTTCTAAAATGGATTTGTCCATCTTTCACTATGGGCAGTACCATTTACCATTTATAGGGGTATAAGTTGTAAAAATACTGACTGAACAGTGAACAGCGCAGATCATGATCAGACTGCACAGATGTGGCTGATCATGGTCTGCACTGGTCACAAAGGCAAACACTATTGCCACCAGCAGGATAAAGGCTTATCAAAAGCCAGTATTATGATGAATTTTCCTTAAACAAAGTACCAGGTTATTTTCTAAAAAATTAAAACTACTAGTAAACAACACACAACCATTTATAGATTTAAGTGATAATGCTGAAAGTCTTTAGTAAACAGATCCTGTCACACATATCCCACAATGAATTAGCAAGTTTGTTTTCATCAGTGACCTCAGTTACCTCAAGGTAAACAACTTAAATTAGATTTTCTACACAGCAAGATACTAAGGTTTTTCTACTCACTTTTTGTTGTTGATGTTTTTCCTTCTTATTAATGAATCTTTCGCTTATTTTGTTATTTTTTCCACAAGTTACATAATAAGAAAAGGACAAAATATAAGGAGTGTAGAAATGACTCAGGCTCCCTCAAGCGCACTATCGGTATGTTTGATTCAGAAGTAAGATACCAAGTACATATAAGACAAAGTTTTGATGCAAGCATCAAAGTTCCCTTCAAATGATATTTCAGTTGGTCGCATGACAGAAATGTTAATTGTATATTATCAAACATTTTTGGTATACAGTTATCTGTCAACAATAAATATATGCATATGTCTCTCAGTAATATTTTTAAAGAATGAAAAAAAAAAACAACAACAATAGCAAATAACATTATAAGTTCTCCAATTTGTATTTTATTATTTTGTTTGTTTTTTGTACCTTGAAAGCAACTTTAAATCAAAATACTTTACTTTCTGAGTATTCTTTCTCACCGATAAAGTTATACTGAAGTAACATGGCTTTAGCACTACTATCACAAGGAAATTCCTTGAATTGATATCCCCCACCAAGTAATACAAATCACTGGAATTAACTGGTCAGTATTATGTACATTTCACACAGATCTTTGACCTTGGAATCTGAGTGAGAAATCAGTTTGGTATCTATTTCTATACTGAAACAATGCCCATATAAATTGAGCTGTGCCAAGCAGAAATAGCTCTTATTGTAAATGACGTTGTTTTGAAGGAAATGATGTCAAAACATTATTATGATGTTGTGTAATGCCATTGTGTCATTTTTTAAAAGTACATTACTCAGAATTACAATTTTCTATTCTTAGTGTAGTATATACGAGGCCTCAATTTATGCTAATTATCAAATTCACTGAATTCAATAATAATAGACCGCGAATGAACATAATATATTTACTCTGATTTATTTGGCAACAACAGTGAAAATAAAGAACAACTGTATTGGGCTGAAAGAAATGAAGAAAATTACCCCTCACCTAAAAAGAAGTTTTCTATTAAAAAGGACTTAAACAAAACATCTTCTATGTTCACACAAATAATCATGAAAGGTAAATCATTAATAATTTAATACGATGTTAATGTTTCTGCTGTAACAAAGTCCAAAAGAATTTGCTTACCTATTATTTCTAATTTGATTTTCATTTTTCATTCATTTTCAAAAAAGCAGCGAAACTACAGCAATTTTTCTGTCTAAAAATGTGGTTTTTAGAAGTAACATAGGTCCATAACATTCATGCCAAGTTTCATTAAAATCTAACTGACCAGTTCTAAGATATGGATCTGGACAGAAATTTTCCTGTACAAGCTGTCTACTTGAAAATAACAAAGCAAAAAGGCCATAACTCTACAATGCAAAAGTTGATTGTAATGGTATTTCACATGCATCATTTCCTTATTTATATAAACATTCGAGCCAAGTTTCATTACAATCATTACTATCAGTTCTAAGATAAATATCCGGATGGAAGAATGGATCCCTTAAAAATGTCTACTTTTAAGTTACAAACACATAACTCAGTAACACACAAGTGGATTTTGATAGCGTTTGATGTGCATCATTTTCTTCCCAATATATACATTCACATCAAGTTTCATTACAATTTAACCAACCAGTTCTAAGATGTGGATCTGGACAGATGGACAACACCATTTCAGTATCCCCCCTTCTGATTTCATTGGCATGGGAACATGGGCACGACTAAAATCTTTCATCATTAATGATTTTATTCCTTCTCATTATTTTCCTCCTGTAACAGTAACCATATTATACACACAACAGAAGAACACTTTCGGTTGGAAAGAATAAAACTGAAAATATGAAAATATAAAATGACCGGTTCATTGATACTAATTATTAATCTCAGTGTTCAACTGACAACTGTTAACAAAAGGTTTTGAAACCTGTAAGATAATTATATCAAATTATCTTGAGACAATAAAACACAAATGATATATATACAAGTTGAAGATTTGGCAGTAAATCATTGTGAGTTAATAAGAAAGACAGAAAGAACATTAGGTAATCTTCAAGTTCATCACGCTCTTAATTCACTTGACTTTCTAACAAAGTCTGATCTACCTGGCATCTAAAATGGCATAATATATTATTGGAGATTGTGAAAGGGTGTGTTTTGATATTAGGTAACTTAATCTTAACAGATACAAATCATGTTTTAATCTTTGATCCAAGGGCCATAATTTTCATTATACCAAGAAACAGGATCAAGAATAGGTGATATGATATTGTATCATAATTTACTCAGATAAACAACTAACAACTAAATCTAAGAATGGAGTAAAGATACGGAATCTGGAATCCGGATATAAATGAAATACAATGTTGATAAAGTATAACTAGGAGATCTCTGCTATTTACTAACCAGTGATATACTGCATTATGTATTTCAATGATCCATTCTCTATATATAGGATCTGACATGAGTTTTCCTTTATATTTAAATTTTTATTCAACAAGGTCAGGAAAATGTTTCTAAGCAGTGACTAGAATCTTTTTTTTTAATTATGTAAACATTAGAGGTTTCTCTATATATAAGTTTTGGTTTTTCATTTGGAGGTGAGGTGGGGTGGGGTACAGATTTTGAAATACTGACAGAAACAAAACAAGAGCCACCGCAAGCGGGGGCCACGCTCGACTTTTTTCTATTTCCAAAGGCAAACACATCAGAGGAAGCACATTGTGGTGAAGGGATTTCAAATGAAACATCATTTGGATATAGTTATACATAACAAAGTTATGGCCAATTTTAGCAACATTCAGAAATTTGACCTTAAAGCGACTGACTCACAAAATTTTGCTGAAATTTTTTATTGTTTAAAATTTAAGAGGATTTAATATACTATTGAAAAAATATAATATTAATCTTCTATACACCATGAAAAATGAAAAAAAAAGTTTTGACCTATCCAGGATTCGAACCCACGACCTTTCGGTCAGTAAAATACAGAGCGACGACTTAGTCCACTGAGCCACGGCATCTAGTTATTAGATTACCTCAAAATTAATGTTATAACTAAAGTATCTACCCCGTGACTAACGGGGTAAATTTTTTACTGATAAAAGTGTGTAAAACTTTATATTTTGATGTTTTTCTTTCACAAAAACTGAGTCAGTAACTTAGTTTAGATATCTTCTTCACGATTACAGCAAGAATTTCAAGATGTATAAACATTTTCTTTTTATCATCGTCTGTGAGTCAGTCGCTTTAAAGGTCAAGGTCAAGTTCAGTTTAACCTTCTCTGGAGGTATTGTCTAAAAAGTAGTTATGTCCAAGCATGAAGACACTACATCCATTAACAACAAAGATATAGCTAAGTTAAGTAATGTCAAAGTCATTTAAAGGTCAAGGTAATGCTTGAATTGTTTAACACGTTTCTTTTATTCTCAGTGTTGTTTTGTCCCTGTGTAGATCAAATCCGTCCATAAAACCAGAAGTTTGGCTATTTTAGCAAAATGCAATAATTAGAAATTTGACTGTAAAGGTCATTTAAAGGTTAAGGTCATACTTGAATAATTTAACTTGTAGGTTTTGTCATAAGCCTTGTTTTGTCCAAGTATTAATAAACAAGAGGGCCAATGGCCCTAAAGCACTAACCTGGGTTCAAAGATGAAAGAAATTTTTATGAATGTAATGCTGCATATCACAGAAATGGACCAATGCAATTTCACTGCCATAGCTCCAAAAACAAAAAGGAGGTCAGTAGGTCAAAATATAGGTCATGAGATGACATTTTTGAAATCCGAACGAAAAGCTGTACACACAGTCCAAATTTCATTGCCGTAGCTTTAAAAGAAAAAAGTAGGTCAGTACTTTAAAAATATAGGTCATGCTATGACGTTTTATGAAATCTGAACAAAAACTGTATACATGGTCCAAATTTCACTGCCATAGCTCCAAAAACAAAAAAATAGGTCAGTAGGTCAAAAATATAGGTCATGCGATGACTTTTTTGAAATCGGAACGAAAAACTGTGCACATGGTCCAATTTTCATTGCTGTAGCTAAAAAACAAAAAAGTAGGTCAGAAGGTCAAAAATATAGGTCATGCTATGACGTTTTTGAAATTGAAACAAAAAACTGTGTACATGGTCCAAATTTCATTGCCATAGCTCCAGTAACAAAAAGTAGGTCAGTAGGTCAAAAAAATAGGTCATGTGATGACGTTTTTAAATTCGAAACGAAAAACTGTGCACACGGTCCGAATTTCATTGCTGTAGCTAAAAAACAAAAAAGTAGGTCAGTAGGTCAAAAATATAAGTAATGCCATGACGTTTTTGAATTTGAAACGAAAAACTGTGCACACGGTCCAAATTTCATTGCCAAAGCAACAAAAACAAAAAGTAGGTCAGTAGGTCAAAAATATAGGTCATGCTATGACGTTTTTGAAATGGGAAGAAAAAACTGTATACAAGGTCCAAATTTCATTGCCAAAGCAACAAAAACAAAAAGTAGGTCAGTAGGTCAAAAATATAGGTCATGCGATGACATTTTTTAAATTGAAATAAAAAACTTCTCACAGTCCAAATTTCATTGCTGTAGCTCAAAACCAGAAAGTAGGTCAAAAATATAGGTCATGTGATGACATTTTTGAAATCGAAACGAAAAAGTGTTGTTTTGTCTAAGTCTGATTCAAGTCCAACCATAAATTACATAATTATGGCCAGTTTTAACAAAATTCAATGATTTGACCTTGACTTTCAAGGTCATTTAAAGGTCAAGGTCAAACTTGAAATAATCATAATATCGGAATTGTCACAACTGTTGTTTAGTCCAAGTTTGAATTAAATCTATAAATAAATGAGAAAGTTATGACAATTTAAGCAAAATTCAATCATCTGACCTTGACGGTCAAGGTAATTTTAAGGTCATGGTCAAATCTGAGTTATTCAACATGTCGGTTTTGTCATAAGTGTTGTTTTGTCCATATATAAATCAAATCCAACCATAAATACTTATGTTATGGTCAATTTTAGCAAAATTCAATAATTTGACCTTTAAGGTGAAGGTCATTTATGAGTCAAGGTCAAGTTTAGTCTGGTCAGCTTGAAGGTCTTGTCCAAAGGGTTGTTGTGTCAAAGCATAAAGAGAATCCACCTATTAATAATAAAGTTATGGCCAATTTTAGCAAAATTCAATGTTTTGACCTTGAATATGAAGGTCATTTAAGAGTCAAGGTCAAGTTTAGTCTGGTCATCTTGAAGGTCTTGTCCAAAGGGTTGTTGTGTCCAAGTATAAAGATAATCCATCAAGGAATAAAAAAACTAGAAATGGGTTTTTGATTGAACAAAAACATATGTCTCCCCCCAGCCAGTTGCTGCAGGTAGTATTGAGTCAGATGATTGTAAAATTTGACATTTAACCTCCAAGTGTGACCTTGACCTTGAGACACCGCACCCACAAAGTGGGTTCTGCATGTCACCTTGATGAGGTGAACATCTGACCCAAGTTTCATAAAAATCCTTCAAGGGCTACTGAAGATATAGAGCGGACACGATTTTGTGGCATTTGACATTTAACCTCCAAGTGTGACCTTGACCTTGAGACACCACACCCGCAAAGTGGGTTCTGCATGTCGCCTTGATGAGGTGAACATCTGACCCAAGTTTCATAAAAATCCTTCAAGGGCTTTTGAAGATACAGAGCGGACACAATTTTGTGGCATTTGACATTTAACCTCCAAGTGTGACCTTGACCTTGAGACACCACACCCGCAAAGTGGGTTCTGCATGTCGCCTTGATGAGGTGAACATCTGACCCAAGTTTCATAAAAATCCTTCAAGGGCTTTTGAAGATACAGAGCGGACACAATTTTGTGGCATTTGACATTTAACCTCCAAGTGTGACCTTGACCTTGAGACACCACACCCACAAAGTGGGTTCTGCACGTCGCCTTGATGAGGTGAACATCTGACCCAAGTTTCATAAAAATCCTTCAAGGGCTTTGGAAGATACAGAGCGGACACGATTTTGTGGCATTTGACATTTAACCTCCAAGTGTGACCTTGCCCTTGAGACACCACACTTGCAAAGTGGGTTCTGCACGTCGCCTTGATGAGGTGAACATCTGACCCAAGTTTCATAAAAATCCTTCAAGGGCTTTTGAAGATACAGAGCGGACACAATTTTGTGGCATTTGACATTTAACCTCCAAGTGTGACCTTGACCTTGAGACACCACACCCACAAAGTGGGTTCTGCACGTCGCCTTGATGAGGTGAACATCTGACCCAAGTTTCATAAAAATCCTTCAAGGGCTTTGGAAGATACAGAGCGGACACGATTTTGTGGCATTTGACATTTAACCTCCAAGTGTGACCTTGCCCTTGAGACACCACACTTGCAAAGTGGGTTCTGCACGTCGCCTTGATGAGGTGAACATCTGACCCAAGTTTCATAAAAATCCTTCAAGGGCTTTGGAAGATACAGAGCGGACACGATTTTGTGGCATTTGACATTTAACCTCCAAGTGTGACCTTGCCCTTGAGACACCACACTTGCAAAGTGGGTTCTGCACGTCGCCTTGATGAGGTGAACATCTGACCCAAGTTTCATAAAAATCCTTCAAGGGCTTTGGAAGATACAGAGCGGACAAGATTTTGTGACGGACAGACAGACAGACGGACGGACGGACGGACAGACGGACGGACAACCGGGGGAAAAACAATATGTCTCCCCCATTTTTGGGGGGAGACATAATTATGATCAATGTTAAAGTTTTCGGACGGGAACGGCAACGGCAACGAGACCATGACTATGACAATAACTCGATTTTTTTTTCAAAAAAAGTCGAGTTAAAAATCATTTTTGATCCACTGACTTGGTTAATGGACTTTTTAGAATTCTTAACATCTCTGTTCAAGTCCGAGGCCTTATTGTTCAAGTCATATTGAGTTATCAATGTTTTTTATTCATCACAAGGAAGCTGACAACACATACCTTATATCTACTGTACTACAGAGAAAGGGTTAACCATAAATTTCCCTATGGTGCCACTTCTATGTGTTTTATTTCATATTAATACATGTGCTGAAAACAGCAGTTTGACATCTATTACCCATTGTCCTATCCTTTTATTACCTTCTGTACTTAAGTCACCTTTATGTACTGAAAACAAGCAGCTGAAACCATCCAGATTCTCTTTTAATCAGGTCTACAGAAATCCAGAGAACTGTATAAATAGAGCTGAAATTATTCTCTCAATGTCAGTGAAAAACGAGACTAGAGAAACTTAAATCATAGGCAGTACTGGTAATAAAACAGATTATAAAGTTTGGAGGGAAGCAAATCCATTATTGCCACACTGGGAATGCTTCATATCAAAGACTATAGTTAGCAAATAACCACTTAAATGTTAAGAAAAGCTCTGATGATGCAAATCCTGCAAAGCTTCAGTTTTCATACACTCATTTTCAGTAATAAAGTACTTGGATTTTTCCTCAGAGAAGACTTTGCTAATACTTGTCTATCAGTAAGTTGGGACTTGGCTACACTTACAGCTTCTATATATAGGACAGAGTCACTGAGGAAGTAAAAGATTTCAGGTTGAATTGAAGTGCAAAAATTATCAGCTGCAGTTCTGTTTGTACAGTTACTTTCTCTAAAATTCACACAAACAAAACTTGTACAGTTTCTTTCTCTAAAATTCACAAAAACAAAACTTGTACACAGTTCTGTTTGTACAGTAACTTTCTATAAAATTCACACAAACAAAACTTGAACACAGTTCTGTTTGTACAGTTACTTTCTCTAAAATTCACACAAACAAAACTTGAACACAGTTCTGTTTGTACAGTTACTTTCTCTAAAATTCACACAAACAAAACTTGTACACAAATAAAATGAACAACAGGTTCAATCTTAGCTATCTGTCATTGTTTCCAAACCATACACAATATATTGACATCTTCAATTCATTTGATGTATGAATTTCAAAGATACCGGTATATGCGTGACAAAATCTTGTTTGCAGAATCTAAATGAAGAAGTAATGAGGGAGCTTACAACCCTCATCCCCTTGAGAGAATTTTCTCCTATTCATATAGGGTAAAGTAAATCTTAATATGTAATCAAATATGTCCTGCCATTAAGCATACAAATATATCTTACACATCATGACAGGAACAGTATATAATTAAATAACTTAAATATAATCTATGGAAACTTGATTAAGAATTAAATGTCATTATTTCAGAGATCTGGCTTTGTTTTTCTAATCTTATTTGAAATACATGTGTAAAAACTTCAGAAGTAAGATTTTGTTTTTGTTTCTTCTGGAGTGGACTTTTGTTTAACCTTGGAATAATAGGAAAACAAAAGGACTGAATGTGACAAAGTTTACTTTCACTCGTATTATGATGCTGATTTTATTCGCCAGAAAACAAAAAGTTAGTCACAACTTTTAAACTACTAGTTTTACATTTTTATTCAACTTAAAACCTGAAAAGTACTAATCAAATAAAAATACAATACTACAAAACAAATATGTTTTTAGGTTTTAAAATTACAACTAAGTCAAGGTCATGTTATATTATGTATAATGAAACCATTGACCACAGCATGTTAATAAAATATCTCTAGTGAGAGCATACAGTTAAATCAATACAAAATTTATATTTGCAGTACCTTTCAATGTCATTATATACTTAAATCTCATTGAAATTATATTTCTGCCATTTTCGAGGAATGATGTTATGACAGTCTCGGTTAATCTCGTCATTTATTTCCACAACAATGGCCCCTCACATTAACCAGGTGAAAAGCCAAGTTTTGACTTAAAACTAGAACTGTGTCCATAGGACACGGATGCCACCACTATGCATAAGTGCTCATAAACAAGAGCATGTATATTCTGTATGTAAGATTTAGGTGTTGCAAATGAATTGAGGTGTTTTGTATATTATTAATGCTGTCCTTTTATTTCAAAATTAGATATTTTATACTGAAACAAGGGCTGTCGGATGGACAGCACGCTTGACTATTCTTAGTGCTTGAAGGTATAATAAAAGCCTGAAATTAAAGATTTTTCAAAGTCTTAAAAGGGGAATAACTAATAAAAATGCTTAACAGAGTTATGGGCCTTGATGGAATGACACAGTCTACGGCCAAGTTTGAACCAAATACCTGCAGTAGAAAGGGAAGAAATAGTGAAAATGAGAAGCTTGCCCTAAAACTTTAACTCGATAGCCATGCCGCAAGTACAATAGACCTCCTTATTCTTTGAATAGTCGACATAAAAATGTTGTAAATATTTATGTACTATGAGGAATCACATTAACGAAGACGAAGAAAGAGACACACAAGTAATTACATGTTGCTGATATTAAAGTAAGCAGGTAAAATTTAAAAAAATGTTACACATGAAGGTTACCTACAGATTAAAGTATAGAAACCCCAGGTGTGTCAGGTCCCGTAAAAAACATTACCCTTCCTTTACTATCATCTACACATTAAGGTTGTTCATCCCTGAAAGTTTAAGCAAAATCTCCATCCAGTTTAAGAGGAGTTGCGTTCACATATTTATTTGGCTATATGGTATATAGTGAAATAATCAACAAAGGGTCATAATTCCGTTAAATTTGGTCGCAGCAAAAATTCCTTCCTTTACTACCATCTTCACATTAAGGTTGTTCATCCCTGAAAGTTTAAGCAAAATCTGCCATCCGGTTTATGAGGAGTTGCGTTCACAAATTTATTTCACTTTATGGTATAAACTGAAAAAATCATTAAAGGGCCATAATTCAGTTAAATTTGGTCGAAGCAAAAATTCCTTCCTTTACTATCATCTACACATTAAGGTTGTTCATTCCTGAAAGTTTAGGCAAAATCTGCCATCCGGTTTATGAGGAGTTGCGTTCACAAATTTATTTGGCTATATGGTATATAGTGAAAAAATCAACAAAGGGCCATAATTCTGTTAAATTTGGTCAAAGCAAAAATTCCTTCCTTTACTATCATCTACACATTAAGGTTGTTCATCCCTGAAAGTTTAAGCAAAATCTGCCATCCGGTTTAAGAGGAGTTGCGTTCACAAAATTTTGGGACGTATGTACAGACGTACAATCAACAAAGGGCCATAATTCAGTTAAATTTGGTCGAAGCAAAAATTCCTTCCTTTACTATCATCTACACATTAAAGTTGTTCATCCCTGAAAGTTTAAGCAAAATCTGCCATCCGGTTTAAGAGGAGTTGCGTTCACAAAATTTTGGGACGTACGTACAGACGTATGGTTGTATTATCAGTATTTTTTCCCATTACTATACATTGACTGGTCATGAAGTTGTTCAAAGAAACAATGGTCCATGTATTGTATATGATCGATGATATCTGCATAAAATGTTTACGTACCACAAACATTTAAAATGGCTACATCATGTTCAGTGAATATTTTATAATACTAAATATTAAAAAAGAGCCATAGTAAGATATACGTCTTACTCAGAAATCATTGTCTGGACTCCTTAGCGTACATGTTTTTCTCCTAAGTTTAGAATTCATGGGGACATGCTGAATAGTAGTGTCTACAATTTCAGATTGTATCAATTTAAATGGCACCAAACAACATCATGGAAGTCTACAAAATACTAAATTGATACAAATTTAGTATCTTAGATGAATCGTGAATTTATACATGTATACATTAGTGTATAGTTTGGAAGCTCAACTCCAATAGACACAACATTTCTTGCAAATTTTAGGAAATTGCATTCTGCCCAATAAAATAACTTCTGAATTATGGAGCTGATATGGTGATATTTGCTCTACTGTAGTCCAGAATGCACCATTTGTATTCACATTCTGCATTTTCTTGAGGGGGGCCCCCAAAACCAGCCCCAAAAACCCAACCGGTAGGAGGAGAAATCCCCTCTAACCACACCCCATCACCTCTTCAAAGCTCAGATTTGGGTAACCTCACGATTAATCATGCTACACTCCTGTGATGTCTTGTTTGCAAAGTTACACTAATGTGCAATATCAAATTGCCAATCCTAGAGACCAGATAATTTTTACAACCTGCCACATTTTTCTAATATAGCATGCTCCGAAATTGCACACATTAAATTAACAAAGTTCATTGCCTATTCAGTATTTTACTAAGAATGACAAAATAATAACAGTAAAATTGCACAGGAAAAGGCATTCAAGAAACCACCAAGTCAAGCTTTTTCCTTTTGTTTCATGAAGTTATGTTTTACAGCAATTTGCATGTTGCAAGACAGTCCCCTCAAAAACACACTTGAAATACTATTATTGAAGACCTGAACAGATCACAAATTTCTGTGAGTCTTTGTAGTACCTGAAGACAGCTTGAAAAGACAAATTGTCAAGGTATAAGTCTATCTTTGCAGAAATTATTAAATACATTTCAATGGCTGAAAAATCATCTTCATTAAAGAAGAGACTAACACAAGGCAGTGTAGGGGAAGGTAGTGTAAGGGTTTGCAGTATAGGGGTTCAGCATAAGGTTGAACAAGAGCATCGCTGGGCGGAGCATTATATGCCGGAAGGGTGTTTTTTCTAAGTATGATGCATTTGTGACATAATGGAGGAAAGCTTAGGCTAAGAATGTAAATGATTTGCTTTAAATTTTAAATTTTTTGACCTTTGACCTACTGACTCCAAAGTCAATAGGGGTCATTCACTTAATGTGTGCAACCACTGATGAATTTTGAAGTCTCTAAGATAAATGGTTGTCGAGTAACACAGTGTCAATGATTCTAAACATTTAGGTCACTGTGACCTTGACCTTTGACATACTGATCCCAAAATGTATAGGGGTCATCCACTCAGTGTGTGCAATCAGGTTATAAAGTTTGAAGTCTCTATAACAAATGATTGTCAAGTTACATGGCTGAAACAGTTTTCAATGTTAAGGTCTATGTGATCTTGACCTTTGAGCTACTGACTCCAAAATCAATAGGGGTCATTCACTCAATGTGGGCAATAATAATTTGAAGGTAAAAGACTGTAGGCCAAAGAGTACTCAAGTTATTCCCCAGAAAACAAATTGCTAATGGAAGGATGGATGGATGGACACCCTGGACCATAACATAATATGCCCCCTTCGGGCATATAACAAAGGCATCTATATAGTGCCAATTGTTATATCTAAGTGGAAACACACAATAAACAATTATAAGTTACTAAAACAAAAAGGGTCTTAAGCCAATAGCTCACTCTATCAGTCACCATAAACTTTTAAAGTGCAGGATGACTCAGGTCTGTCTACCTGTCTGAGTTTATTTTTTACCAGTTTCCCAGTATGAGGTTGTGAGGAGAGTGCAAGATCCAGAATGCACTGCATTCCAGAGACACTCTGGTTCTTTAACATAAGCAGTGTTTAGCACCAATAAAACAGCACCTAGGCTGACCTTCACATCCGAAAAAACAATTAGTTTTAGGGAAGGAGCAGAGGATTCAACTTGCAACGCACAGATAACAAGTCATGTGCATTACTTCTGGACCACTGACCTACCTATTATATATCAGATGGTTAAGCTTGTATCTGGAATGACTGACCTGTGTCAACTTTATTTTGGGTTAGATAAGACACACAACTTTCATAATATCTATACTAACTCACTACTTAGAGAGACTTGTCATGCTACTAAATTTACAAATGCATAAAAACATTTTTTTTCATATCATACCTGAGATTTTGCAAACTCTACCACATTGAAGCTAACATTGTTTAACAAAGCCAGTGAGTAGGTTGTGAGTCCGGACTCAGCACTTCGCCACATCTGGTCCTGAAATAAAAATATTTCAAATGTATTAGCAATACACTAAGCATACTCTGAGCTCACTACACTGCTTCTCATATTAACATTAAGGCCATGATTATAAGGTATAATGCTCAGCTTGGCTCCATGCTCAAACAAAACAGAATGACCAGTCAACTACTTAAAGGGAGATACAGGCAAAAGTTTTATGCTTTCTTTCTCATTTCTTCTATCAATATACTATAAATAAAATGTGATCGAAATAAATACAATGATCTGTCCCAGTAATAAAGATATTCTTTTTTTAAATGAAAAACCGGGTGGTTTCCTAACTTGACCAACCTGGGTCTAGATAGAAAATTTAGATTTTGCGCTAAATTTCGCAATGAATGATTGGACGGTTGAAGTACCTGTCACGTGATCGACGGCAAAAAGCAACCAAAGAAAAATGACGATTGGTTGTTTTTGTCACGTGACCTAATTAAAAATAACTTTAGATTTTGTTCACGTTTTACTTTCTGTTAAAGAACTTTCAAATATTTATGTTCAAGCCCGCATTTCATTATAAACATACTGGGAAATTAAAGTTCTTCATGTTGAACGTAATTTGAGAAATAGTATCAGTTTTAATTTTTTGGGCATTCATTTGCCTGTGTATCCCTTTAATACCTTAAAGAGGCTGTACTCCAGATTTGACATAAAAAATTTTTTTTCATAAATTATATATTTAGATGCCGTGAGATTATAACAACATAATATTTTACTTCAAAACTGAATATAAAAGTCAAAATGGCATAAAACAAAATATTTTCGCTCCAGCCTGATTTGAACTCTTGACCCTCATGTTAACAAAATATTTCCAACGCCTTTACTGTCACCACCATCGCCGTATGTGATATTACAGATATTTACTTTAAATCTTATATGATATAGTTATACCGTCACGTTACGGTATAGCACTTTGAAAGGGAAAAAAATCAATTTATAATGTAATTCTTTGACTTATTTTTTGTCAGTAAGCTATTTTTTAAGCATTAGTCATAAATATTACAAGAAATTTATAATACAAGAAAACTTTCTTGATTTTATCATCTGGAGCACAGCCCCTTTAAATATTAAACAAATTCAAATATACACAAGACAGTCGATAAGCAAAAAGGGCTGTATCTGGTGCTACGGAAAAGCAAAATGGGCTGTATTTGACAAATGAATCAAATTTCATTCTTACAGTGAGTTGAACAAAAAAGTTTTATCAACATGTGGACAGTGCAGTGCATAATGAGAATCTGATACCAAAATAATGAAGGCAAGAAGCCTTTGGAATATCAGACTTATAATAGCCTTCCAACATACCATTTTCCGATATATATCATTCATTCTTCACTCAAAATTTCTAGAAGCTATAATGAATCAGCAATTAATAATCATCATAAATGATTTACAACACAACATGACAAAAGGTGTTTTTTAACGTGCCATATGCTATAGCCATAACTACACTTTAATTAATAACCATAGAAATATAGCAAAATGCTGTTGGGCTCAATACTGCCCTCAGTTTGCCTGTAAATTATTTACTGTCATCTCGAACTTTGCTAATTAATAACAACTAGAACAAAAGACTCTCATTCGGTTTAAATAAATGAAAAAAAGGTCATGTTAACAATTATGTCAAGGTCATTTTTTCATGGCTTTGAATGGTAAAATGTTAATGCTTAACTAGTATAATTATAATGACAAAATCAAGATACATGATTTGTGAAACAACACAAGTAGAGGACCATTGCTAAATGCCAACTCTCAAAAGAATGTTTAGTAAGACTTGCTCTCATAAATTTCTGTTTAACAAATACAAAAGCATAGTCTTCTTACCCTGCCTCATAGGATATCTGCTTTACGACAATAAAACATCACTGCTTTTCTTCTTATTGCTGTCATAACAAGCCAATAATATTTTAAAAAAAGGAAAGAAGACACAACTTGTATGTCAAGTTTTAACTTACTTCATGTTGCAGTCAATTCAGATAGAACTGTTATGCAGAAAAAATGATGAGAAATGAGAGGTGTCACTGAAAGATGACAATTCTCCCGAAGTGGTACTTTGACGTTTGAGCTGAGGACCAGATGAAGATAAATTGCACATCCTTCAAAATAATGACAATCTGGACCTTGAGGTGAAGGGTATTAAGGGTCAAGGTCAAGAAACATATATGCATTTGGAAGATTTCTCCAAAGGGTTGTTGTGTGCAAACATGAACCAAATCTGTTTACAAATAAGGGAGTTATGGCCAATATCATATTTTTTGACAACTGGTGAAGGTCATATAAATATACATCTTCCAAAGGGGTTTGTGTTCAAGCATGATATAATTTCATTTACTAATAAAGAAGTTATGGGCAATGTTAAAGTTTTTTGAAATATGGACGGTCAAGGTTATACAAATATATGTCAAAGGGAGGGTCTTGTCCAAATGGGTGTTGTGTTCAAGCATGATATAATTTCATTTACTAATAAAGAAGTTATGGGCAATGTTAAAGTTTTTTGAAAAATGGACGGTCAAGGTTATACAAATATATGTCAAAGGGAGGGTCTTGTCCAAAGGGGTGTTGTGTTCAAGCATGATATAATTTCATTTACTAATATCAAAGTTATGGGCAATGTTAAAGTTTTTTGAAAAATGGACGGTCAAGGTTATACAAATATATGTCAAAGGGAGGGTCTTGTCCAAATGGGTGTTGTGTTCAAGTATGAAGTAAACCCATTTACTAATAACAAAGTTGTGGGCAATGTTAAAGTTTTTTGATAACCACATCTTTGAGGACAAGGTCATTCAGAGGTCAATCTCTAATAAATATGTCAGTGGGAAGGTCTTGTACAAAGAGGTGTTGTGTTAAAATATGAAGTAAATCCATTTACTAATTATGAAGTAATAGGTAATGTTAAAGTAGTTTATCCTGTTTATCTCCTCAGGTTACTATTTTTTTTATTTTACATTATTTTGCAAGATCTAAAGATAAATTAAATAAAGAAACATTCAGATTTGAGTCTGAGATGTGCAACTGACGATAACATTTCTAGACATGCTATTACTTCATTCTAGTATTTCCTGAAACATTTCAAATTGTTTGATGTTTACTGGAAGAGCTTGTACGAAAACTGAAACAGTAATTAAAGTTATTCAGAAATATCTTTTATCTTTTTAATGTCATACATTTATTATCCCTAATTCCATCTTGCATTATCCTAGCTTTCAGGAGAGTGGTTTTAGTAATAATAATGATACTCTTCACAAAAATTTCAATACTTAATAGCTGGTCTTTTTTTCTGTTTAAATGCCCTTACATCTCTGTGTACTAGGGGTGTTCAAATATGAATGTAACCAGGCCGATATCTCACTTTTAACCAAGATTTGCATGAAATATGTACATGTATCGCATAGAGGGTTGTGTAAACTCTCCATTGAGACAATATATGTTTAAATCCGTTCTGTCTAGCTTTGAATACAGCTCGATCAACAATGTCTATTCATGTACACTAAAGCTAAAAATTGGTTTGGAAAAGGTTCCTTTCACTGATCAAATACAGTCCTGTATCAGTATACAGACGAAAGACATATTTAATGAAATATGTTGTGTTTGTGGGAACAATGAACTTTCTTTTTCATCTGTTACAGTGGTGTAAGAAATTTAAGAGTGGCATAGATCAGTGAAAGATGTGCCTCATGAATGCCATCTGAAAACTGCAACTTCACCAAAAACAGTTGCAAAAATAAAGCAATGCAAGTTTTATGATTAGACATATAGCTAAATGCACTGGTATCTCAGTGGGAGCTGCTCATACAATGCTCAGACTCAATTCTCAAAAATGAGAAGGGTAAGTGCCAGATGCATACCCCATCTCCTTACGAAAGAGCAAAAACTTGCTAGGCTAAGAATCACCAAACAATTGTTGAAACAGTCCCCCAAATACAACCATTGACCTTTCACAAATATCATCACTGGCCATGAGACATACGTTCACTTTTATGAGTCCAGCTGAAAGATACAGAACAATACTGTGAAATCATTAATATTCGTGTGGGATTAATTTTCGTGGATTTCGTGGTTCAGGTTACCCACGAAATCAAGTCCCGACGAACAAATTGTGTCCAAGATAATGCTAAGTATGCCCAATCAGTCAATAGCACCAAAAAAGGCATGAGACGTGGTTCGTAGTTGGTACATCGTCCGATAATCAACGATAAACATAGGTATGAATCGGATACTAAACCGAATGATGAGTTTTTTCAGGTGTGTACCCGTATTTTGTTTGTTTAATAGTGGATCCAAACTGAAAGTAGAAATTGTAGCGAGGTAGCGTCACGTGTCTGTCAAACCGCACTATACTGCGGGTGCTATTTATACGGTCCCTGAATGAAATGCTAATTATAGTAAAGGTTGCATTATCAAAGACGTAAGGCCGACGTTTTTCACAGCTTTAAAATTCATAAAGACATTTTTACACATCTTAAATTTTAACAATGAAAAAGATGAGGAATATATTACAAAGTATAATTGACACTTGACACTTGTTAATTGAGAAGACCGATCGGTAGGTTATTTACCATGGTAACGAATCTTCGATTGTTTGGTCAGGTGGAAACACATTAACCTGCACGTGTCAACAATTTCATAGCACAAATGCCGGATATTGTTTGTAAGGTTTCCTTTCACCAAATTTTGAAATCAACGAATTTTCGGCCCCGTATTTTTTTTACCTGGCAACTGAATTCCACGAATTTACGACCCCACGAAATTGCTTTCTGCCGGCAAACCACGAAATTTTATGCCCTCGAATTTAAATGATTTCACAGTATATAGCTTATGGTATGGCTCAAGACTCTGTATAGCTTATGGTATGGTTGTAGTCTCTGTATAGCTTGTGGTATGGTTGTTGTCCCTGTTGTAGTCTCTGTATAGAATATGGTATGGTTGTAGTCTCTATTCAGATTATGGTATGGTTGTGGTCTCTGTATAGCTTATGGTATGGCTGTGGTCCTTGTATAGCTTACAGTATGTCTGTAGTCTCTGTATATATGTTGGAATGACTGTGGTCTCTGTATAGCTGATGGAATGGTTGTTGTCTCTGTATATCTTATAGTATGACTGTGGTCTGTATATATGTTTTGTATGGCTGTGGTCTATGTATAGCTGATGGAATGGATGAAGTCTTTGTATAGCTTATAGTATGTTGTGGTTTCTGTTTAGTTCTTTCTACAGTTGTAGTCTCTGAATGGCTTAAGGTATGGTTGTGGTCTCTGAATGGCTTAAGGTATAGGTTGTGGTCTCTGAATAGTTGATGGTACTGTTTTGGTATCTGTATACATTGTGGTATTTTCATGGTTTCTGTGAAAGCCATAATCACTTACAGGGAATAATATGGTATTGTTCTTAAAAGCTTTCTTCCAGAAATATGTTTGATAGATCTTTATTAAATTAATAGACAAAATCACAGGGCTGAGACATAAATCAATAATATAATCACTGCCATTTAATTCTGCACATTCTATTGAAAACCTATTTTAAGCTCAAATTTTTCATAGAAACTTATTTTCAGGGTACTGTGTTGGAAAGTCATCTAAGGAAAAGCAGCCATATATTTCTAGAACATCTAAAGATTAATTTTAGCTGTTTCCACCAAAAGCCCAGTTACATGTATAAGTTATGTGTAACTTTAAGTACTTTATCAATACAAGTTTTTTTTTCCATATTATCTTTTGACAGGCAATCAAAGCCATAAGAATTAATAGCAAACCATTATATTAAATATACAGAAACTATAGATGAATGTATCCTATTTATTTCCATTTTAGGAGAGGTCAGACTTTCTAATAACACCTATCACTGTATTTTTCTTGGAATAATATAAAGTACATATTTTACTGATAGATGGGCTGACGATGAAAAAAAAAGATAATGTTTGTATATCTAGAAATTCTAACTGCAATTGTGAAGAACACATCTAAACTAAGTTACAGACTCATTTTCTGTAACAGAAACACATCACAATATTAAGTTTTACACACTTTCATCAGTAAAATATTTACCTCTTTAGCCACAGGGTAGACACTTTAGTTGTATCATTTATTTTGACGAACTATGATAACTAGTCTCTGTGGCTCAGTGGTATAGATCATTGCTCTATATTTTACTGACTGAAAGGACATGGGTTCGAATCATGGTGAAATAAAAACTTTTTTTTTTCAGTTTTCATGGTATATAGAAGCATAATATTATGTTTTTTCCACAGTATATTAACTTCTCTTGAATTTTAAAGAAAAACTAGAGATGTGTCCATAGGACATGGATGCCCCCATATTCTGCTGTATTGTCACAAAAAATTCTGTACAATTACAGGTGCATATAAACTTTGTCCTTAATATGAAGGTGTCTAAAAATGCTATTTTTGCTCAATCAGGGGCATAACTCTGTCAATCTCTTATAAATATGCATCAAAAAACCCAGGTGCATAAGTAAACATGCTGACAACTATTCTTAGAAAGTTTCATGGCTCTAGCAGTTATACATTTGGAGTTAAATGCGACACAAATCTAAAAATGTTTGTTTTTTTGCATAATGAGGAAGCATAACTCTGCTGATCTTCAATAAATTTGCGTCAAAATACTCAGGTGCATAAGTTTACATGCTGACAACTATTCTTACAAAGTTTCATGGCTATCTGTTTGGAGTTACACAAGTCTAAAAATGCTATTTTTTGCTAAATCAGGGTGCATAAGTCTGCCAATCTCCAATAAATATGAGTAAAAATACAAATGTGCATAATTTCACATGCTGACAACTACTTTTAGAACTTTTCATGGCTCAAGCAGTTAAATGTTTGGAGTTTCACATGACACAAGTCTAAAAATGCTCTTTTTTGCTTAATCAGAGGGCATCATAAGCCTGCCGATCTCCAATAAATTTGTGTCAAAATACCCAGGTGCATAAGTTCACATGCTGACAACTATTTTTAGAAAGTTTCATCACTCTAGCAGTTATACATTTGCAGTTACGTGACACAAACCAGCGTGACAGTGGGACAGTGTGACAGTGGATGGATGAACAAGGGCAAATCTATATGCACCACCCCGCTCCCAAAGTGGTGGGGGCATAAAAATTTTCAGCTAAATTCTGTGAGTCAGTCGCTTTAACAGTATATATCTGTATCTGAGGCAATTCTGCTTGAAAATTATAAAATTGTTGTTTGAAATTGTTGCTGTAAAGCTTGCAGATTAACCTAAGGTAAATCTAATAATCTTTTTTCTTTCATGTCTGGCAGAGTGCAAGCTGCTAGTTTTACTAGCCAGATTGAGCTTGGTACAATATTTTTTTCTCAAATTTGTACAAACATATAAAGGATACTATGAACTTATGAGCTATATATGGCTGAAACTTAAGTATCTTAATGCAAGTTGTTATAGCAACTGATTTGCCGATGTCCTTGACATTTAAGTTTGGCAATGACCTTAACCTTAAAACTGAAGGTCATCACAGCTTCCAAGGGGACTTATATAGGCAAATAAATCATAAATAGATTATACATGATGATAAAGTGCACAGTCAACAATCTTTTAAATCATCTGCAAGATTAGTTAAATTATGGTCCTTTAGCATGTCAGAGAAAAATCTCAACATTGTCCATTGTTATAAAACATATTCAATCTTCTTCTTTAAGTTTGAAAGAAAGTCAATATGGACTTTTGCAGTAATGATTAATCTGGTCAAATCATACACACAAAACAAAATCAGCTGTCTAATATATATTTTCTTCCTGTTTTTAGGCTCTTGTCTGCCGCCTTCAGCTAACAAACTTGTCTGAAGACAACAGAACAATTTATACCTGCTTTAAAAGTCAGGTGTAAGAATTGCTTGGCAATTTATTTGCTGTTTTAATGTGAATTGTTTCATTTACCTCTGAACTGCTGCACAAAATATTACTCCTTTTAAGAAAACATACTGCTTGTAAAACTGCATCAAACTCTCTAAACCATAATATAAAACATACATACATCAAAACGGCATCCTTTTGAATTACAGGAAGTTATCATCTTTCTTTGGAACATAATTCAAGTATTTGTAGCATTTTTGTATGTTCTTCAGAAATGAAATTATTCCAGATTTTTCATTTTTTGTATTTAGCTTATTTATATGTCTGTCGGGACAAGCACTTTAGAGCAAATACAAACATTTTCTTGCATTAATCTGTCAGAGATTTCATATAAATGGAACACAGACTGAAGATGAATGGACCACTATCACAGCAAGCCATTTAAGTGAGTAAACAACATATGATCTGATACACACACAAAAAAACGTTCCTCTCCCAAACCAAGTGAAGCTGAAACACAATCAAACCATTGTTGCTAGGAGACAAAAGATGTAATATAACAAATATTTGATTCTATGAAAGCTGGATCAGTTCTGTCACCTATCTCACACATCTTAAAAAGCATGTAAAACATCATAGCAAAGTCAGATATTAGCTAATCATCCATTCTGTCCAAAATTATATCATTCACTAGTAGTAAGATTTTTCCTCTATAAGAATAGCCAGTATGCAATAATTACATGAAGGTACAATGTCAGTAAGAGGTAAGTAAGTGTCTGTATTGCCAAGCAAATTGGATAGTTATATTCAGATATTTATAAATTCTTTGTACATGAATTCAATTAAGACCATTCAAAGACAATATCTTGGCCCTTATATAGTCATATTTATCAAAAATAAGGCATATAAATTCAGATAAGAGACCGTATAAAAGCCAAGAAACGGTAATAACTGTTTTTCTTCTTTTTTTTTCTGACCAACTAAACATCATCTAACAGTTTTAATATATAAGCAAGGCTCTGGAAACCCAAATATTTGTCTGTTTTAACTGAATTACAGCTTCCTAACTGATTTATATGTCCAAACCTCCTAAAAAAATCGGTCCATTCATATAATTTTTTTAATTTATGATATGATGGTATGTAGCCAATAGGAATAGATCATACTGTAAAAGACAGCAGTTATGGTTAAATGAAGAACCTTAACATAGCTGCTGCTTCAGACTAAAATTCAGAGACAGACCAAAGTTAAATTCAAGACTAACCAATGTTAAAACCAAAGCTGTGAAAGATCAAAGTGAAAACTAGATGTTTTTGTAAAAAACGCATGTCACACCCAGCGCATCATTGAAACAGGGGCACAGAAGAGATGACAGAGGTCGGCTAGTGGGAGGAAGAGACCCCAAATCAATAGGCTTTTTCTACTCAACAAGGATAATCATATTATTATGTCTGAAAACTCTGGGTCAAAAAGAACTCTAGTAACTGAGCAGAAAACAATTTCATATTTAAGGTCACTGTGACCTTGCCCTTTGATCAGCTGATCCCAAAAATGATAGGCTTTTTCTATTCAACAAGGACAATCATCCTATGAAGTTTGAAGACTCTAGGTCAAAAAGAACTCTAGTAACTGAGCTGAAACCAGTTTCAAGTTAAAGATCACTGTGACCTTGACCTTTGACCAGCTGAACCCAAAATCAATACGCTTCTTCTACTCATTAAGGACAATCATCCTATGAAGTTCGATGACTCTGGATCAAATAGAACACAAGTTATTGAGCAGAAACCAATTTCAAGTTAAAGATCACTGTGACCTTGACCTTTGACTGGCTGAACCCAAAATCAATAGGCTTCTATTATTCATAAAGGACAAATATCCCAGGGCTCTCGCGAGTGGGCGATTCGGGCGAAGTCGTCGCTTCGCTGTCTCAAATTTCGCCTTACGTGAAGATCAAAGCGAAAATCAAGTCGCCTTATCAAAATTAAGTTGCCCTTGGCAAACATGGATAAGAGTCAATGGTGTCATAAAATGTGGCAGTTTTTTTACGATACACAGTTTTTTTTACAATACACATAAACAATCGCTTGCCAGCCACTCATTAGGGAATCCCCGTAAAACTCCGCCTCTCGCTATTTCTTGCCTTATAGCCATGTGTGACGTACAGAGCGAAGACTCCGCCCATGTTATTTATATCTTTTCAACCAGAACATTCGATACCGACACTTAGGCGAAATAAACCAATCAGCATCTAGTTTTTAAAAAAGCACTATTGATGATGAATAATAATGAGTTTCCTGTCGGATATTTTTAGGTGATTTCAGTGTTTATAAATTACCACTAATTGATCACTAACTGATTGCGATGTTTCAGCAATTATGGGCTTGATTAAGATCAGGTACCCTCTGAGCAATGACGGCGATTAAACTGTGTAGGTATGTATATTGTATCACGAGATAAAAAAGGTGCAATCTATCAGTTTTTCTGTGAAAAACAAGTCAGCAATAAAAGGTTGATCGTCGGTAGTTCTGGCTTCCAAAACTTTATAAGCCGCTTTTTTAACATTTTGTTCATTTACATGATGCGGCATTAAAGTTTTGGATCAGACCCGTTGCGAAACCTAACCAGAATAACACACATACTTTTAACGTCGTTTTACCTCGCAAATACCCTTTTCACAATTTAATATTGTGCATTATTCGATAAAACAATGAGTTCAATATCATTTCATACCATTTAAACTATTAAAAATATTAATAAATACAATTAAATTGCTTGTTTCGCAGAGAAATATCAGTTTCTCCGACTTACTGTCAGAAGCTTCGCGAGATCTCGTATGACGTAACTGCACGAACCGCTTAGAAAACAAACATGACTATCTATTTTTAGACTAAATCGTAAACGAACTGCTTGACAGCACCTGTTTGTAGAAGTAATGAAACTATACATGTATAAAATTGACAAGTGACAAGTGTCACAGAAAGAATTGGGTCTATATTATGACACTCTTTCAATGATTATTCTCTTGGATACTTGTTAACAAATGTTGCGGAGTTAAAAGCACATGGTATTGTTTTCTTAACCGTCCGCGCTGATGAACCCGTCGAGGTCATTCTCGTGATCACGTGGTCAAACATTTTGGCAAGATGGCGGCGGTGTGCTGAATTTTAAGGCATATCGGAAACTTAAAGGCATTTTGTGTTCGAAATTAGTTTTTTATGTGTTAATATTGGGCTTAGTAAAAATATATATATAATTCTATCAGGATATGGTTCACTTTACTCAATGGCATGCTTGATGAATTGATGCGAACGTGTCAGATTCCTGGCACGATTATTGGTAGACTTTCCCTACGGCGTTGACTTCAGCGTACACGTCCTGTAACAGTATATAAATCGTGTACGCTGAAGACCTTAAGCTAGATCGTCGGAAGTGTTGCAGTATTTTAATCGTCGATCATTGTTTTCCAAAAGGTCTGCGTATCAATAGTTGATATTAGTTTCATTATTTTGAATACTGGTTGATAAAAGGGATCAATTATTAAAGGGAAATTTATTATTACATAAGCATACGTTATCCGAAACAAAGAGTAACGAAACAATATCCACTTCGCTCTGAAGTCTGCCCACTTCTCCCTAACCTTCAACCCAGGGCGAAGTGACTTCTCCCAAAATTCTGAGTCTAGCGAGAGCCCTGTATCCTATGAAATTTGAAGACTCCGGGTCAAACAGAACTCAAGTTATTGAGCCGAAACCAATTTCAAGTTAAAGTTCACTGTGACCTTTGACTGGCTGACCCCAAAATCAACAGGCTTCTTCTACTCATTAAGGACAATCATCCTATAAAGTTTGAAGACTTTGGGTCAAATGGAACTCAAGTTATTGAGCAGAATCCATTTTCAAGTTAAAGATCACTGTGATCTTGACCTTCGACTGGTTGACCCTAAAATCAGTAGACTTCTTCTACTCATTAAGGACAAGCATTAAATTAATTATTTAAGACTCTGCCAAATGATACTCCACTAACTGAGCGGAAACCAATTTTTACATATAAGGTCACCTTTGACCAGCTGACCTCAAAATCAATAGGCTTCTGTAACTCAATAAGGACAGTCATCCTATGAAGTTTGAAGACACAAGGTCAAATAAAACTCCAGAAACATAATTAAAGATTTGTATTCAACCATAAGAGAACACGATGCTATTGCATTGCAACTTATCTTAATACTAATCAGAACTGATTATGTCTGTTCAAGAGAAAGATTTAAAATCTCGGAAAAGAAAATATTTCCTTAAAAGTTTTATAATTTCAATGATTTTGCTCAAACCGTAAGGTTGTGTGCAAAATAACCTATGTCCGAATCTGTCCAAAAATGTACGAAAGAGCATACCAGGAGCTGGGCAAGTTCTAACATTCTGCCAGCTGTATCCACGGCAATCATCACATTACCATCTCTTCGCATTGTCTGTAATATTGTTGCTGAAAAAATAGGTGGTAGATATTATATTACAGTATAGTGAAAGGAGCTCCAGATACTTTCTGCTGAAACCTGTCAACTTAAAGAGATAATGGCCATGATTAATATAATAAAACCAAATATTGTGATCTTGGAGCATGAGCTCTTATGGAGCTTAGAGTTTTCAATATTATATGCTGATAGATTCCCATGGAAAAATCTAAATCAACTTATCGAAATAGATGTATCATATACATCTCTCTTATATGACTACACATAATTATTAACACCTTCTTCCATAATTCATAAAACAGTTCAAAATGAATCAAATTTAAAGTCATATTGATGCATTACAGAAGCCAAGTCTATGCAGACTGCAAAAGTGACTCTAAACAACCAAAAGCATATGTTAGCTGCAGCTCACTTCAACAAGAGAGCCATGATGTTCCCATTTATCACTTGCCTAAGTACAACTGCCCTTATCAACAAGAAATCGGTAGAACCAATGGATGCTCCCCAAATAAATGCCAATTCCAAAAGGGCTATTGTTTAATATGTATTTTTTATAAAGTATGAAAAATAACAAAGGGCAATAACTCCTAAATTATGCAAATTAGAGTTACGGTTCTTGCCCGCTGCACTTCTCCTCATAGAGATCTATCTACTTATAAAGTTTCAAGCTGATAACTCTTATACTTTGTGAGATATGCCCCAGACAAAAATAAGTATGAGAAATTTCAAAGGGCAATAACTAAATAATTAATAAAGCAAGAGTTTTGGTTCTTGTGCACCGCACTGCTCCTTAATGAGATCTAACTACCTATGAAGTTTGGTCTTGATATCTCTAATAGTTTTTGTGTTATGCTCCCGACAAAATTATGACGTACGTCCGGACGAACAGACGGGACGGACGGACAAAGCGCAACTATATGCTCGCCCTTTGGGGAGCATAAAAACATATTAAATTGTCAAACATAATCTGTGAAACAGAGATAAGATTTCAAAGTTAGTTGATCTAGTTTTTTTTATTATGTTTTGAAAAAGAGGTCATCAAGACAAACTCTGAGTATTTATATAATCCTCTAACATATACACATGGTTTTCAACTGATCTGAGCTTCTGACCTTGTTTCTGAACTAACCTGACCCAGTTAAAATTAATTAGAAAAATCATCAAGACAAACATTCTGAGCAAGTTTCATGAAGAACAAGTACAAAATAGGACCTTTATAGTATGTAACTGGCAAAATTATGAGCCATTTTTTACCTAAAGCAACCCAGTTTCAAAAAAAGCCAAGACATCACAAAACAATCATCTGCACCAAAAGAAGAATGTGCCAACAAAATGACTTCTACAAAATGCTGAAGGTTTCCACTGATATGAGTTGGTGACCTATTTTTTTACTTTTCAACGTCTAAAACAAAAATCATGCCAACAAAAGTTTCAGTGCTACCTTTACATGTCTGGGTAAAAAATTGTATTCAAAGTTATCAACAACAATACAACTGTAGTGACAGGTATTTGCAGCTTACTGATAACTTTAATGACAGCTTCCTCATGTCCAGTTGTGTACATAATATCAGACATGACTGATACAGACAGAACAATTTCTTTGTTTGGACGCCTATGCTCTTCCCCTAAATGAAAGCATATTCTTCTTAAAAATTGTCAGCATTTAGCTTTTGTCATACCAGTACTATACTTTCTGGAGATATGTATGCTGGCATAAGAAAAGACAATGAACTATGATCAGACATAAATAATTGCTGCTTACAGGGGGAAAAAAGTGTTAATTATCCTCCTTTAAGTCCCAAGTAACTTCATCAGTAAGTTTAATTATTGGCAAGCTCATTAGTCTTTGTGTTTGAGCTCTGTGGCTCACTCTACAGACAGAACTGAGTCTAACAGTCATGTTATCATGAGTAAATGCCATTTAAAGAAACTGTCTACATCTCATTATTTGAAATATGTTTAATGAGCTTTTATTCAACTGTAACAGGCTGCAGTCTAATTTCCACTTCTTAGAAAAAAAGTGATTATAGGAATTGAACAAATTATGAAACATGCAGTAATATTACATGTGACAGTTGTTTAAGCTTACACTTGACAAAGTATTTGCATATTCTACAAAGAGATAGCCAGGTCTTTGACAGAATAATATACAATTAATAAGTAACACAATTCTTTACAGCACCAGCTATTTGCTTTATACTTTTTTATGTAAATACATACACAATACTACAAACTAACAATTCAAATCAGATACCAGTAAACATACTTTTTTTTCACTGAAACTGTTTTAAGTCATTACGAATAAGTCATTGCAAAATAGATCAAAGTGCTTAAAACATAGAGTGTCAGCCTGATAGGATGCAAGATTTAAGCTGAGACTAATTTTCTTAGATCATTTTTTCATTCATTTTTATCCATCAGAGGAAGCACATTGTGGTGAAGGGATTTCAAACATCACTTGAAAATATAATTATCAAATTCATCCATACATAACTAAGTTATGGCCAATTTTAGCAACATTCAGAAATTTGACCTTAAAGGTCAAGATCAAGTTCAGTTTAACCTTCTTTGGAGGTATTGTCTAAAAGGTAGTTATGTCCAAGCATGAAGACACTACATCCATTAATAACAAAGATATAGCAAAGCTAAGCAAGGTCATTTAAAGGTCAAGGTAATACCTGAATTGTTCAACATGTTTGGTTTATTCTCAGTGTAGTTTTGTCCCAGTTTAGATAAAATCCGTCCATAAACAACAAAAGTTTGGTTATTTTAGCAAAATTCAATAACTTGACCTTGATGGTCAAGGTCATTTTAAATTCAAGGTAATACCTGAATCATTTAACATGTAGGTATTGTCATAAGTGTCCTTTTGTCCAAATATGAATCAAATCCAAATAAAATAACTTGACCTTGGAGGTCCAGGTCATTTTAAGGCCAAGGTCATACTTGTATTATTAAACCTGTCAGTCTTGTCATATGTGTTGTTTTGTCCGCATATGAATCAAATCTGTAAATTGATAAAGTTTAGCAAAATTCAATAATTTGACCTTGAAGGTGAAGGTCATTTATGAGTCGAGGTCAAGTTCCGTCTGGTCCGCTTGAAGATCTTGTCCAAGGGTTGTTTTGTCCAAGTATGACAATGACAATGACAACTTCTTTATTGCTATATAGGCCTCCAGCCCAAAACAAAACATTACAATTTATAACAGTTCATATGTACAGAGCAGTGTATATGGTACAGAGTTAAACATTTCTACCAGCAGCCTTACTCGAAACAAAAAGGCAAGACTAACCGGTTTAGTATTATCATATATTATGAAATGATGTAGAATATACATATTGAAGTATGAAGACAACCCATCTATTCATAACAAAGTTATGGCCAATTTTAGCAAATTTCAATATTTTCACCTTGAAGGTGAAGGTCATTCATGAGTCAAGGTCAAGTTTAGTCTAGTCTCTTGAAGGTCTTGTCCAAAGGGTTGTTGTGATCAAGTATGAAGACTATCAAAAAGGAATAAAAGAATTATGATCAATGTTAAAGTTTTCAGATGGGAACGGCAACAGCAATGGCAACGACACCATGACTATAGCAATAACTCAATTTTTTCTTTGAAAAATGTTGAGCTAACAAGCTGGGTAAGTTTTGTGAAAACTGAATAAAAAATGTGACTGTTTAGAGTGCTCACAAGGTAAAATGTTGAAGAGTTATGACGGATGACTGACACAGTTTAAAGGCTGATCACAAAAGCTCATCCAAGCTAAAACTCAGGAGGCCATAACTCATTGAAAATTTATCCAAACATATTTTGCAGTTCTGCATATGTAGGTTTGATACTTCTATCTTTTGAAATTTAACTGAAATTCAACCAATAGCTGCCAAGAAACAGGACTACATAAACAAGTCTTAAGACAAAGAGACAAATATATATGTGATTTCTTATAATTCATGTGATGTAGCAGCTAACATTGTTATATCTGACTGCAACTTTCTAATGCATTGGTGTTGCAGACAGCAAGCAATGGAGACAAGTATTTGAAAACTAAATTATCTTCTCACTTTTGAGAGCTGAATTCAATGTTGGTGTCTAACTCCATGTCCTATCAAACACCCTATGTCTTTCTTTTCTAATCACTTTTCACAGCTGGCTTTGGCTAAACCTTCTCTGATTTACAATTTATATCAATTTCTGTCACCCGAAGTTTCTCTACTGGCATGAATTTTTAATCAGTCTATCACATCAAACCACCTACTCAAAATGTTAAGAAATATGGGAACTGTACTTAAAGCAGGCATTAAAGTCTTGCTGGTATTCTAACCTCTTCAATGAATTATATTTACAAACATCAGCAAAACAGTCAAGAACTAGAAGGGGTTTTTGTCACAAAAACATGTCTCCCCGCTATATACTCTAAGGATGGAACATTGGCATCTTTTTTGGTATGCAGGATGAAAGTCAAAACATAAGTTGCAGTTGGTTTTAACAGATTTAACAGATGAAGGTGAAGCTGAAAAGTGAAGTGGAAATGAGGAAAACGCTTCATGTTTTTACAATCAGAAAGTAAAGATATTGGTTACCTAGTGACAACTGGCGTTGAACATCAGAAGTAGTTTAAGCTATCAAACAAGAAGGAATTTGATCTATCAGTTGTTCATAGAGGCTCTGTGTTGTTGATCCAAATGTCTGCATATGTAATTGCATGATAGCTGTAAACAAGTTGACACAGTTCCTGAATGTACAACTGCAAGGTTTTTCACATCCATTCTTTCAGTACAGTACAGTTTGCATGATTTGTACATTTTTTTCTTCAACTCCGCGGACAGAAGGAAAACCACGCAGAAACTCTGAGAAACTCACTAATTCAGGGAGGTGTCCTGGAGACAAAATTTGTCTGATATCGGCGGTGTTTACTGTGAAACTGCATTTCATCAATCCTCAAACCTCCGTGATTTGTTTTCGCATTAAGCTGACTGAAACGTTAATTTGTCAAGTGAAATTTCATTTACTTACTCTTTTTATCCTCATGTTTTATGAAGTGTTTTATTTTGATCTGTAACATGTTTTTGACAGCTGACTTAGAAATATGCAATATCATTTGTTGGTCTCATGACCTTATGACCTGTACATGCATGATATATTGTGTCTCAATCTTTAATTGGTTCCTAATTATAAGATATGACCTTTAACATTAAACAACAGTAATTTTCCATCAAATATTCACATTACGTCACTTTACAAGCTTCAGACACCATGTACTTAATATAGCGGGAAATACACGTTTTTGACTGAAATCAGAGACATCAAAAAGTTTGGTTTTGTATTACTAGTTCGATCATTGATACCGAATGCCTATATCAGAAGGTATCTGTTGAAAAGCAACAATACAAATAGATTTACAGCAAAACTACTCAACACCTACCTGATATCTTGTTAAGTTAATTTACTTTAATTGCTTCAATTTATATACTTTCAAATTTTAAAATGGTGCTGCGTTTGTGACAATTCACTCGTAAATAAACTAAAAAATGATAAACAAACTGCTAATCTAAACAATCAAAATATGAACAAATATGTTAGCAAAACTCTGTATGTTCTTGATGAAAGTGTTTCACATGTATAAATTTTATAATGATTACTTTTTTACATATTTAAAATGGGAAATATTTAGCAAAAGCTCTCATCATGAAGCATTAAAATATTCGTGGAGAATCTCCAGGGGAAAAAATCTAACACTCTTAAAAAAGTGGCATTTGTAAGTCGAAGAGATTCAGAGGGTTTTTTCAAGGAGAGACTCCATGGATTTTGGAAGTTTGTGTCTATCGTGCTTGCAGAGGTAGTACAAAATTTGTACATACCATGCAAGCTGTACTGTTGTTCGAACACTGGTTCTGCGAACTACTTATTGCAGTGGCAGGAGTACAAACTGCCCTCATAGGTGGTCAATTTAAATGTACTCACAGTTTTATTGTTATAAATATTCTGTATGATTTCAGTAACATAAGATGTATTTGAAATTCTCACATCTTCTGAATCTTCAGCGCTGACTTGATGCTGTGCATCTACGGGTTTTTTTTTTTCATTATAACCTGACATTGGGAAAGAAGTTCTATAATATGGAAACCTGTAAAGATTTTGGGTCTAAATGTCAAGAATGGATGAAAGATAAAATGAATATGTCCATCAATAGTATATAAACAAAACAGACCAGTCTGGAATCAAGGGTACCAGTTTGAACAACAAATAAAATGACAGTATAGCAAGCAATTCATAAAACTTGTGACTTGCAGTACTGTTCACAAAGCTGGAATAAAATTAAAGCTGCTTTGTTGTTAAATTAAGGTGGTATGTAAGTCAATTTTTGACCTTCAAGTGTGGCCTTGACCTTAAGCTGGCACAAGGGTAAGATGGGTTCTGCACATTGCCCAGTTGGGGTGAACATTTGGGTCAAGTTTGAAGAAAATCCTTCCATTAGTATAGAATTTATAGAGCAGACACGACATATTGTCTAGTATTGATTGTAAGTAAATTAAAAGACTTAAAAAGGGGCATAACTTTGTCAAAATGCAATACAGAGTTATGAAACTTGACCTGCATATCTTACTTGTGATACCTCATATATCTTTTAAGTTTCAAGCAAATACCTGTGCTAGTTTCAGAAATATTCAAGTACATGTTAAAATTTAAGAACATTTTCTAAGTCAATTTTGACCTTCAAGTGTGACCTTGACCTTAAGCCGGCAAAAGGGTAACATGGGTTCTGCACATAACCTTGTTGAGTTGAACATTTGAGTAAAGTTTGAAGAAAATTCTATCATTAGTGTAGGATTTATATAGCGGACATGACATATTGTCTAATATTTGATTGTATGTAAATTTGAAGACTTAAAAAGGGGCATAACTTTGTCAAAATGCAATACAGAGTTATGAAACTTGACCTGCGTATCCTAATTATGACACTTCATACATATTTTAAGTTTCAAGCAAATACTTTTTCTAGTTTCAGAAATATTCAAATACATGTTAAAATTTAAGAATATTTTCTAAGTCAATTTTTTACCTTCAAGTGTGACCTTGACCTTAAGCCGGAAAAAGGGTAACATGGGTTCTGCACATCCCCTTGTTGAGGTGAACATTTGAGCCAAGATTAAAAAAATCTTTCAATTAGTGTAGGACTTACAGAGCGGACACGACATTATGTCTAATATTTGATTGTTTGATATTTGACCTTCAATTGTGACCTTGACCTTGAGCTGACACATGGGCAACATGGGTTCTGCACATCCCTTTGTTGAGGTGAACATTTCAGCCAAGTTTGAAGAAAATCCTTCAGTTGGTATAGGATTTATAGAGCGGACACGATAATGGAGACGGACGGACGGAGGGACCGACCGACGGACGGACGCGACAAAACGAATCCATTATAGCTCCCCCCCACATTTTGTGGTGGGGGTATAATTAAACATTTAAATTTTCGCATGTGTTACTTTAATCATCATGAGACTCAAACTAAAATGTCCCGTGTTGAATCCTTGGGATTCTATATCTAACTGCTTGCAAGATGTTGCTATCAAATATATATTCCAGGCATATTTAACTGATTTTAGTTTGATCACTGGTGTGACTTGACTATACACCATGTGCTATCAAAGGCATCTAATGACTAAACTTGCATAGGTGGGGTGCATGATCTAGATTCATTAAATACTTATGATTGCTTTATCAAAAAATAATGAACAAAATCTATTAACTCCACAGATTGTTAATTCCATATTCCTTGGAGTTACTTGTATTTAAGTTGTTTATCCTTATTTAAGGTGACATCATAACTGCAGACCTCGCTGACTATAGAAAGTTGCAAAAATATATTTCTTAACAAAGAAAAAAAAAGATTTAGGAAAAAGATTTTACCTTTGAGTGATATACCATCAAATATATCAAGGTGTCAAGTTCAGATGCATAGTAATTTAATGACCAAAGCAACAGACCTGAGTGATTAAATAATTATACATGTGAATGTGGAACCATGATAAATACAATGGCAGATCACGAAAACTGTAAAATCTATTTTAATTCTAACACATATTTATAAGGAGTGCAAGTATGTGCACTATTTACCAGTGAAGTACACAATGAGGTCAGCGGTCAAGCGATTGTGTTCAGCACGATATAATGTAGAAATATATCACAGTCAATTTTTTCTTTGTTTACTGATGGTGTAAGAAGTGAAAATATAATTATAATGAAAGAAAATCCTACAATGGTGTAGCAATCTTGTTTTTCCAAAGTCTGTCTTTGAGAAAACAAACTTGAGTCACCTTAAAACATTAAATAATAACCAACTTTTGACCATTCTGACCACTTGACTTCTGCTCTGATAGCTTTGTGTAAAAACTGGATAAGATGTTCCAATTTGCAAGACTATGTAAATGTGATCCGCATTTACACTGTCTGTATATTTAACTAGTGTTGTTCCTACACATATCCCTAACTTCAACTGCTTTTTCTGTTAACATAAAGGGTAAAAATGATTTTCTTTTTAACTCAAATGAGAACTGTTTTTCTCAATAAAAGAAAACCTTTGCTTTGATAAATATTCATTAAAGATTATAGTATATATTCATTTCAGCAGAAAATAGCATTTGGTCTGTGACATCAACATAATACAACTAGCTCTTGGTCAATACAAGATGAGGTGAAAAGGACAAAAATATGATGAAACAGCTGTTGAATATTTTCATCTTTATACAGTGTAGCTTTCTGAGCCTTGGTATTCTACTCAACCAGTAGTCTCAATATTTCGACTGCAAGACCGACCGATTTACAAACTGATATAACATAGATGTCGGCCTTTACGTCTCAACCAGTTAGATTCAAAACTGTGTCAGAAATCGAGGTTTAAAAATATAACCGATCGATAAACTGCCGTCAGGTAGAGTTTTAGCGGTGTCCAACAAAAACATGTTGACATGTGTAGAGTTTATAAGTGTAATGCATAAAAAACAAAAAAATTTCTTATCTATTTTCTCTTATATTGATTACGTTTGGAATAAGCTTGACAGGTATGTATTTTTTTTTCAAGAAATATTGAGAGTAAATATATATTTGAAGCCGTCAAAGTCAGCGACGAGATTCTGGTCGCTGGCATATACACATAGAAGAAAACTTTCTGCATTGTTCTGAATCGTAAGTGGGTTGTGCGCTAAGGGCGACCATCATCTATATAATAAAAAGCCCTGGCGCACAATTTGTTGGGCTAGTCAACCAGCTGATGAAACAAGATGTTTATGTACCATTATGTGTATGCTTCATATCTATCTATCTTCACATAAGGGATAGAAACAATTATTTAATCAATATTTGAATATTTTATTCTACATTGAAATATATATTTAAATATTTGGTATCTAAGTGTTTTTGAATGTCCAGTTGTGGGTACCGTATTTTGCCCCATCTAGCCCCCAGGGTGCTTAGAAAATTCAAGATAAGAATCTGAAATTTCAAAAGTCTAAGCCTTGTGGTTTCTGAAAAGAAGACTTTTAGAAAGCTAGCCTATATATAACCTCTGTGAAACATCTCACCCTCCTTGCAGTGCAAAAAGTGACCCCAGGGGCAAGGACTGAATTGAACAAACTTGGTAGAGGTCACTAGACAATGTTTTGTGCAAACTTTCAGAACTTTTGGCCCTTATATAAAAAATTTTCAAATATTTTCCTATATTTTTCTGTGTACAACATATGACCCACAGGGTAGGGTCAATAGTGACACCACTGTAATAATTTGAACAAACTTGATAGTGGTCCACTAGATAATGCTACACGCTTAATTTCAAAAGTCTTAGACTTGCGATTTCTAACAAAAAGATTTTTGAAGACATTGCCTATGTAAGTCTATGAAAAGGCTCTGACTCCTGTGGCAAAGTTTGAACAATCTTGGCAGAAGTCCACATGACAATGCTTCATCCCAAATTTAAGGACTCTGGGCCTTGTGCTTTCATATAAGAAAAATTCTAAAGATTTTCCTATGCATTTCTAATTTCTAACAGTGGAGCTAATAGCAACCTTAGACTGAGGTCCACTTGACAATGTTACACACTCAATTTCTGAGCTCTTGGCCTGGTGGTTTTAGACAATAAGATTTTTAAGTTGCCACAGCATCTAGAGTTCTGCATGGATTGAAATTCTTTGAAAAACATGGGTACAACTTGAAGGATGGAACATCCCAGCCAAATTTTATTAACTCTGACCTTGTGTTATAGGAGGAGATGTTGTTTAAAGTAAAAGTTTCTGGTGCCCTATTAATACACGACAGATGCGGGGTGATCACAAAAGCTCACCATGAGCACACTGTATTGAATCCAGAATGATAGTGAAGTAAACTGAATCATCTGTAGCATTAGGGTGTTAGCAGCTCACTTGTATCTACGTGACACAAACGGTTTTCTAGTGCTTGGGCAGAGACAGATGCGAAGAAAGGACGACTAACTGAGGCGAACAATAAGATCCGCCAGAAGATTTCGGATGTCATCAGATCAACAACTCACTGTTTTTGGAGGTGGCAGGTATCGTCAAAATCAGTATATCATTGGTCCTAAGATTTGATGACAGTAAGATGTCTTGCATGAGCACCAGGTGCATTCTATGGATGTGAAGCAGAGACAGATGAAGACTTCTACAGTGTTTCTTCAATGGCTACAGCATGACTGGTACCTTCTCGACAGAATCATAAATATGGCTGAAACCTGGGTACACTAGTCTTCTACAAGCAAAGGGATGAAAAACAAATTGTCTATCTGGAAATCTACAAACTTACTGCCACCTAAGTTGGCAGACTTATGCCGCTGGTGTTTTTTGAACAGGTGTGGTAATGCATGCTAGGATCAGGTCAGTCAAGGGTGCAAATTATTCAGAGGTATCTATTTTTTAGTTACATAATTATGTATTCCCATAACATGACTGACTCTTGGATTTTAAGAAATATTTTGTACAACCACCTCACCTTTTTTAAAAATAGAATAACAACAGATATACCTTTTCCATCTCACATTTTCAAATTTGTCTCCATTCCAAACACTGGTTTTGATTTGGTAAACAGGTTGTTTGATCACGACTGATTGTGGCCATTTACAAGAAACATCCAGCCCTGGCTGATGAGTTAGAGGCTTGCTGCAGTAGACTGTCCTCAAGTTCCAGAGGCTCACCCACCCTCCATATTCCCGTTACCTGGTCCCACAAAATTTCACCTATTTCCGACCCCTCAAGAACTGCTTACTCACTATTCTGACAGTAAATACCTTTTTGTTCATGTGGAACTTGCTGTGTGACAACAGTAATACATCTGGCGCATTGCCAATAAAAGATGAGGTGAATAGACAGCAAACAATATAACAGCTGTTGATTATTTTAATCTTTATTCCCTATATTTCTCTGCTTTCTTTTGACAAGCTTTTGTATTCTTGTCAGTTGAATGGTAATATTTCTCATTGTTCTATGCAGGAACAATTTTCTCATGCATTTTATGTATTAACAAGAAGTGCTAATTTTATCTCCAAGGGTTCCTTGCTGTGCCCAAATAAAGGTAGATCACATGTATTATCACATACTGCCTTGAATTATGGCTTAATAGTCAAGTAAGTGTAATTCTTATCCTAATCCTTCAATTAAGTAACAACCTTTTGTCTAACTTAAATGGTCTTGGTCATTAGAAGTGTTTGAACCTTTGATCTTCAATCAGTGAAAGGTATAGCATTTCAAGACAACAGCTGTAACCTTTCCACCATAAAGGGGGTGGAGGTTTGTTATATGGGCGGTTCTTTACAAGTGACTGGAAAATTCTTTAACAGTTGTAGGAAAGAGTGCAATGTACAAGTCCATTCAATTTGCATTCACAACAAGAAGTCAGTAGAACCGATGGATGCTCCCCGAATAAATGCCAATTCCAAAAGGGCTATTGCATAAAACGTATTTTTTTAGAGTATAAAAAAAAATAACAAAGGGCAATAACTCCTAAATTATACATACATTGGTTGTGTATTTTGCAAATCTCTCGAGGCAAAGATTCCAGTGTGATCAGTAAAAAGCTCTAAGTGTGATCAGGAAAATACACAACCGATGACAATCCAGTCACCCAGACCTTTACTGTATTAGTAACCTTTCTCTTATATACCTTTATATCCTATCTGCCATGATAAGGTATACATATATGTCACCTATGTAAACAACTGTAATCACCTGACAGCAAATTTTGCATGATTAACAGGCGTGATAAAAGTGATTTCATCACATAAGAACAGGAGCTGTCAATCGAGACAGCACCCTCGACTATTTAAGTACTGGACAGTTAATAAAGGGGTAACTAACAAAAAATTAATCTAATTCATGATCTATAGAAAAAGAGACAAGAATCTTCTCCATGGTTGATGAAATATCATATAATATTTATTATTTTATCACTGATATTGATAAGAAAATTGTAGAACATAATTTATATGTGGGCGATGATAAGAAACATATATTAGAAGTTTGAAGTAAATCCCTAAACAAAGAAAGAAGTTATAATAAAATATTAAAATTTTTAAGGAAAATTCTAAATTTTAAAATGCGAAAACAGACCCCGACGCCAGGGTGAGTAGGACAGCTCTCCATATACTTCATACAGTTGAGTTAAAAATCCATATTTCAAAGCAGATTTTCTGCAGAATTTCTTTTGTTAAATATCTTACATTTCTGGTGTGAAACTGATTTGGCCCAAAGGCATTTGATACTTTGCATGCAATATTTGTTATGTGAAGATGTTTTTGGCAAATAAACTTTTCATTTTTGCTCTCCTTTTCAATATAAATGCAAAAATCTTTTAGAACAAATAGCTGCAGACATCACTGTGAGGTTAGAATGACTGATACAATATTGACTGAAACAATATAATGACCCAAGGGTTTCAAGAGACCCATCTTACATGTGGAGTGAAAGATTGTTCTATGATGTATTACAATAGTCAAACAATAGCCTGATCATGTGTGTAAGGATAAGGTATATAAAATAAGAGATATCGCTTTCAGTCAAACATTACCTCTGCTTCGAGTACAACAATTACAAACTCTCCATCAAACAAATGTTCTCAATGAAGATAATGTCCTGAGACAGCTGGGTCATGATTTTAACACAGGCACAATAATTTCGCAGAAAATTTTGCGGCCATAACACATTTGAAATCTTACTGTAGATGTACACAACTATGCTTAACAGTGTTGTCTTAAAAAGTTTCACTCGTTGCTGAAACTGGGGTAGCACTTACAAAGCACAACACATTTCCATTTCCAAAACTGAAAGATCTAAAACACCCAAATCTGCAAGGAAACTATATTGATAGGTGAAGTATTTTAATATTCATTATACATGTACTTTTAAAGGTCAATATGTATGCTAAAAAGTACCAAATAATTCAGAATGTAAGGACTATCTGAGGACCATGCCCCTGTACCCATTTAGATGATGGCCTTTACTTACAAGGTATGCTCCTGGCTGAGAAATAGTGCTGAACATTTTTTCTACAGACTGACAGACAGCCTGACAGATTGAAGAATTCAAATATAGTCTCCATTTACTTGTAACCTTTGGTGTAATTATGAGTTTCCAATTATAGTTTTTAACTGACTGCATGGAAGTGTGAACAACATCATGAAAACAATCTCTCAAGCATGAAATAGTGTATGCAATCCTAATTTTAGAACAAAAATTTCATCACAGTTGCATTTCTTTGGCACTTCTGTATTTTCAACAAAACAAATAGTAAATTTTTTAACATTTAAGCATAAATTTACTTTTATGAAGCAATTCAATTCTTCATAAAGATTGTTTATTGCTGTTTCCTGTGAATTAGAGAAGCTCTTTATTGTGTTTTGAATGCATTGTAACAGATAAAAAACAGTGTCAAGAAAAAAAACATTCAAATGTCATGTGACATGAATTCTTGTCAGAAGAGCAGAATAACATGGTCATACGTCTTCAGAACAGTTATTTACGAATGATCAACAAGAAGATGTCTTAGAAAAACATTTTTTTACAATCACCATCAGGACATGTTGTTCACGATTGTAAGCAATCTTACAGAAAATGCAAAATATATCAAAAGGGCCATGAAGGTCCTGGATCGCTTGCCTGAGTGCTTTGGCTGTGGGTTTGCTGTTGAGCAAACTTCAGAAGCAGTATTAAATTTTCTAACTGAAGATCTGTAGGTGCCTACAAACCAAATTAAGTATCATTCAATCAATAAAGGCTCTATGACAGAAAGCAAAAAATCTATTCTAAGCTGCAATAAACTTTACCTTGACCCAATGACCTCAAACCCCACCTAAGGGTAGAGGTCCATGCAAGGGACTTGCATATCAAATATCAAAGATATTGGTCTATAAATAAAGGTTGTATGAGGCAAAATAGATAAATCTATTTTTAGCCTTGGTGACCTTAACCCAAATATAACGATAGTGGTTCATGCAAGGTGTCTATATACCAAATATTTAAAACATCAATCGACAAAGGTTCTATGACAGAAAGTAGAAAAAAAAGTCTATTTCTAGTCTCAGTGACCTTGACCCAAGTGAATAGCAGAGATTCATGCCAGGTGCCTATATACCAAATATCTAAGATATCTGTCAATAAATTAAGGCTCTATGAAGAAAACTTGAAAAGACTATTTTTTGCCTTTGTGACACAGGGGCAGGGCCAAGATTTAAACAAATCTGGAAGAAGTCTACTAGGCTATGTTACACATCAAATATCATAACTGTGGTTACTGACAAGAAGATTTTAATTTTTTTTACTATGCAAGTCTTTACAAAAATTAAGTGACCCCTGGGGTAGGATCAGTTTTGACCAGAAGAGCATCATTTGAATAATCTTGGCAGAGGACTTCTAGATGATGCTCTAAGCAAAATATCTAAGCACTAGGTCTTCTGGTTTCATAGAAGAAGATTTTCAAATTTATCCCTAAATAAGCCTTTATTAAATCAAGTTACCCTAGAAGACCTCTAGATGATACAGCATGTCAAATATCTAAGCTCTAAGTATTGTGGTTTTAGACAAGAAGGTTTTCAAAGATTTTTCTTTTGGTTGCCATAGCAACAGAGTTCTGCATGGAACTGAATTCTTTGAACAATTTAGGTAGAGCTTCATGCAAGCAACATCCCTGCCAAGTTTCATTAACTTTGGCCGAGTGGTTTCAGAGGAAATGATGTTTGAATTGAAATATTAATGCACTAACGCACAATGACAGACAACGGACATCATGCAATCACAATAGCTCACATGAGCAGCTCAGGTGAGCTAAAAATTGCATCTTTCATTGTTCATGTAAATTCCTTAATTACACGGGATCATCTGCATTCCACTATCACTAAATACAACATGGCAAGTTTTTCCATTACAGTCAAACCTATTTGCAAGACAACCAGCTGGAAGAGGTTACAGTGGCCTTTGTTGGGGGTGGTATCAATGTAAATATGCATATTTTTCATATAAAAGGTGGTATCAATATAAAGATGCCTCTCTTTCAAATGAGAGGTGGTATCAATGTAAAGATGTCTCTCTTTCAAATGAGAGGTGGTATCAATGTAAAGATGCCTCCCTTTCATATGTAAGGTCTTATTAATGTAAGGATGCCCCCTTTCATATGTTAGATGGTATCAATGTAAATATTTATATCTTACATATGTGAGGTGGTATCAATGAAAAGATGCCTCTCTTTCATTATGTGAGGTGGTATCAATGAAAAGATGTCTTTCTTACATACATGAGGTGGTATCAATATAAAGATCCCTATCTTTCATAAATACTTGTTTATGCATTTTCTTATAAATTTCAGACCCTGATGCAAGTTCAGCTTCAGGAGACTTCAGCACTACTCAGTAGATGGCGCACTTGTGGAATTCTGCATAAACAGAAGAAGATTAGTTTAATCCCTGTCCCAAACCTCACAAGGGCATGACAATTTATACATACTCATAAGCTGTTCATCTCTAGCTCTTCGCCTTGACTGGTTATAGCTGGCATTGAAGGCATCTGTTATCATGAGATGGGGACGTGAAAAATATTTTCCCTCCAAAATACATCCATTCAAGTGTCTGCAAATAAAAAACAGGTACAGTGTTACTTCAATCCAACCAAATGATGAAATTTCAAATATAATGGACATTTTTCTCCATTCAGTGCAAAAACTTTGTTTCCAGTTAGTTAAATGAGCAAAATCATAAAAATTCATCAGAAAGAGCCCGTTTTCAATTAAGAAAAGCTACCAACAAAGGTTACCAAATTAGATCAATTCATCAATAAAGTAAATTTGTTTTTCCCTGGATTGAGATTTGAAAACTGAGGCAATCAATCTCAATCACATTTGTTGTCCTTATTTAGATTTCCACCCCCCTTTTTTCATTTCATTCAGTAACAAGAGTGCAGAGTGTGATCATAATGATTTATGCTGTGTAAAACATTAAATAAATTACAGGTTCTATGTTTGAAATTTCAATGGATCTGGTTTTAGCATTTCAGTATGACATAATCAGGTGTAACTAGTACCATCAGGATTTATACCTGATCAGGAACTTTTTCCGTAATTACACCAACAAATGATTTCAGTAACTGACTATGAAGCTCTTTCAAATGTATGTGCATTTACAATTATATTTAAGTACCGTTACTTGTTACCAGAAACTATCATAAACAGATTTTATCGTTGCACCTTTCTTTCTTGTGGTTGTAGTCAACGGCATACACAATCTCTTCCTCTCCTTCTTTCAGGATTTTCCAGATAGTTCCACCGATCATGTGACCTGCTGGTAGAGGGGTTATCTGTAAACCATGGCCCTTACCTGAAAAAATAAAAAGCAACCATAGATATGCAGCAAAACAAAGTCCTTTTAAGGAAACAAAATGGTCTTAAAATATTTTAGCATAAGATATAGCTAATTAATATATTAAATAATACAGCATATTAGCATATCTTTGCTTTGGCATATGTCTTACTTGACATGAAGACCTTTATCTACTCTATTATTATGCCTTGCAAAATTATAGCATGGCAGCTTCATCTATGGAATGGTATGAAAATGAATGTACTTCTCATGTAGACATATAAGGAAAATAAGCCATGATTTAGATGGCCATGTCTTTTCAATGACCATAATAAATTTCAAAATTTATAAAGCAGGTCACACAAGGTATAATTTTTTATTTGTTCCAAATTATTTTCAAATCAAGCCAGCAAATTCTAATGGAAAGATATTCAATGTTTCCCATACAGACATATATGGAAAATAAGTTCTGCCCTTTGGTGGCCATGTCATTTCACTGAGGACAATCATATGTAATGATTATAAAATGTCACTGAAGTTTATTTCACTACTGATCATGATAATTTATTGACAGCATTATAAACACAGTTTGCAAGATACTGAACAATTGGAATGCAATTACTCGACATGACTAATTCTGTCTATGAATGGAGTTTTATAATTCTACTTCAAGAGATAAGTCACTTTTCACAACAAATGGCTACTAAACTACATTATTCAAAATCCTGCTTGTTTGTCAATTTTCTGTTTCACTAACTATAGTGTATAATGATGTGCATTTGTAATTTCTTTTTACATAAAATTGTATGTTATCTTTTCAGGTGAAATCTAAAAAGAGAAAAGAGATCTCAAACCAATGGCATCTTTGACAATATCCTTTTTATGGCTCTAATTCCATGACACTCGAAGTTTTGGTCATGGTTTTGACAACTTAGAGCGATCAAGGAATTGTTGTAAAAGGAAAATAAGCCCCTCCCATGGCGGCCAAGTTTCCCTTACCAGAATATTTTATAAGTCACATATATGCCATTTTATAAGTAGCTTATAAGTTGCCTAATTAATTAATCAATTCACATATAAGCCACATATAAGCCACTTATATTATGTACAATGTATTTTAAATGCAAATTAGATGTAAGTGACATACAAGTTACTTATATGGCCTCGAATGCATGTATATCCCAACTTGGCATAACTATCACAGTCTAAAAAGCAACTGAATTTAGGTCATGGTTTTCTAGTTTTTCAGACCTACAAAGTGAAGAATATAATAATTATTAACAATACCTCTTGCAAGTAAAGTTGATGATGTTGATGATATTTTATAAAGACAGTCTAGACGATACCTCTGTTAACTCATTAATTCAGTTGTCTGTTTAATGCTCAGTTTTGTTGTCTGTTTTTGCATTTTTAGGAAGAGGGTAATAGTTCTATTGCACAACATAAGGATAATAACAGATTATTATCTCAAAAATATTCTACATAGAATTTGTGCAAAATTCTTTCTGTAAGCGTTGTCAGTTAACCTCTTTTCAAGTTTTGTTACATGATTTACTGGTAAAAAACAAATGGAAAAACATACAACTCAGTATTCATAAAAAAATTGAGTAATTATAAAAGTAAATTGCTGCTATCATTGAACAATGTTTACTTTTTAACAATTCTCAAAGTTTTCCTTCTTCATTTCTATTCTTCTCAATTCATTCATATGCCATATTCAAAATTCAAAATAAAAAGGAAGTGTTTAACTCTATCTTTAACCTAACCTTTCACTACAGAACCAATCAAGAGATGTCTCACAACTGAAAGCTACAGGCTTAGACAAGTATAAATGACTTATATGTGACTAGGAGTGGATCAGTGGAGCAGTGGTAATGCACTAGACTGTTGACCCTGGGGTCGCAAGATCAATCCCCTGCTTCTCCACTAACATTACTAATTGTCTTTCTGATGAGATGTTAAACCGAGGTCCCATGTATATCAGTGCTGTACACTGAACATGGAAAAGAACCAGGATGTGTCTCTGGAATGGGATGCTTTCTGTAACTTACACTGTCCACTGGAACTTAAAATAACTTATCTCTGCAGGGGGTGTCAGTCATAACCAGTGCCAACGATAAATAAACTCAAACTGATATGACTTAACAGAAAGACTGACATTGAACAACAGACACCAGACATTGGGGGATCCTAATAGCTTACTTAAGCCTATCTAAAAACTCATGCTGATTCACAATTTTCTCCTCCTACTTTTGTGTAATTATCTGTTCATCAACAGTTAACTTTCAATTAGTTGTGAGAAAATTTCCAGGACATTTGGACTGAAAATGTAGCCTCTACAGTGTTTACAAAGTTTTTCCATATTTGGGCTCTATGACCTAGTTTTTTAACCTAGATGTCCCATATTCGAACTTGACCTAGAAATTATTGAAACAATCTCTCTGACAAATTTCAAGGTTATTTGTACTGAAAATGTTACCTCTAGAGTGTTAACAAGGTTTTTCCATATTTGGGCTCTATGACCTAGTTTTTTAACTTAGATGTCCCATATTCGAACTTGAGCTAGAAATTATCGAAACAATCTCTCTGACAAATTTCCAGGACAACTGGACTGAAAAGGTACCCTCTAAAGTGTTAACAAGGTTTTTCGATATTTGGGCTCTGTGACCTAGTTTTTGACCCCAGATAACCCATATCCAAACTTGAGCTACAAATCATCAAAAAACCTTTCTGACAAATTTCCAGGACATTTGGACTGAAAATGTAGCCTCTACAGTGTTTACAAAGTTTTTCGATATTAGGGCTCTGTGACCTAGTTTTCTATTCCAGATGATCCATATTTGAACTGGAGCTAGAAACCATAGAATTAGGCTTTCTGACAAATTTCCAGCTTATTTGGAATTAAAATGATACCTCTAGAGTGTTAACAAGGTTTTTCCATATTTGGGCTCTGTGACATAGTTTTTGACCCAAGATGGCACATACTCCAATCTGAACTAGAAATCATCAATAAAAACCTGTCTGACAAATTTCCAGGATATTTGGACTGAAAATGTAACCTCTAGAGCATTAACAAGGTTTTTGTACTTTCAGGCTCTGTGACCTAGTTTTTGACCCCAGATAACCTATATTCAAAACTGAGCTAGAAATCATTGAAACAATCTTTCTGACAAATTTCCAGGTTATTAAGACTGAAAATGTTACCTCTAGAATGTTTACAAGGTTTTTCCATATTTGAACTCTGTGACCTAGTTTTTGACACCAGATGACCCATATTCAAAAATGACCTAGAAATCCTCAAGGCAACTTTTCTGACAAATTTCCATATTATTTGGGCTAAAATGTAACATCTAGAGTGTTAACAAGATTTTTCCATATTTGGTCTCTGTGACCTAGTTTCTGAACCCAGATGACCCATATTTGAACTTGTGCAAGAAATCTTGGAAGCAACCTTTCTGACAAATTTCCAGATTATTTGGGCTGAAAATGTAACCTCTAGAGTGTTAACAAGAATGTTCTATTTTTGGTCTCTGTGACCTAGTTTTTGAACCATGATGACCCAAATTTGAACTTGTGCTAGAAATCTTAGAAGCAACCTTTCTGACATATTTCCAGATTATTTGGGCTGAAAATGTAACCTCTAGAGTGTTAACAAGAATGTTCTATTTTTGGGCTCTGTGACCTAGTTTTTGACCCCAGATGACCCATATTCGAACCTGAGCTAGAAATCACAGAAGCAACCTTTCTGACAAATTTCCAGATTATTTGGGCTGAAAATGTAACTTCTAGAGTATTAACAAGATTTTTCTATTTTTGGGCTCCGTGACCTAGTTTTTGACCCCAGATGACCCATATTCGAACTTGTCCGAGTAATTACTGGGACAAACATCCTGACCAAGTTTCGTGACAATTGGTGCAAAAATGTGACCAGTAGAGTGTTAACAAACTAAGTGTGAACGGACGACGGACGACAGACGACGGACATTCATCGATCCTAATAGCTTACCCTGAGCCAGCTCAGGTGAGCTAAAAAATTCTAACTAGTGCAAAATTATACTCTTCCTATGATTATACTGGAAGCAAGTGGACAAATAGTTTAAGACTTATTTAACCCATTGTAGTAACCAACAGAAATTATATATTTCAAGTTCTGATGAAAACTCTCCAACTTACAGAATAGAAAACACTTATTATGAGTATTTTGTACAATTCAAGGGCAATAGCTCCAGAAAATGTGGAGGGATTCAACTGATTATTGAACTTGGCCAAGATTATCAGCAAGTTTAGTGAAGATTGGTTGAAAACTCTCTGACTTAGAGAATGGAAAAGGCAAATTTCACCAAATTTGGATAGTTCAAGACTATTACTTTAGAGCACTTGGAAGGATTTGACAGTTTATCCAACTTGAGAGAAATATTATTCCAACAAACATTACGAAAACTCTTTGACTGAGACAGATGTCAACCTGTGGAGGCTGCCCCACTAACTACCAGGGCTGTTCCCATAATAGGTCTGATCTTCTGACAGTCATATAACAAGAGGCCTACAATGACACTATATCTTAGGCCTAATGATTGTTCTTAGCACCAAAGCCAATGAAGGCCATTCAACTAAAGTACAGAATACTCAGATATCCAAAATTGTGTTCACTTAATGGAAACTTCCTTAAGTTGAAAAGTTAAATGTGTAGGCAAAATTATGCATAAGTTGAAAGTTCAATGCTGAAGCTTAGAAACCAGAGAAGTAAGTAAACCTAAAGGTGAAGTTGAAACCTGCATACAACTGTATATATGGTATAAATTTCATACATATCTTCAGAAAAAATATTGTACATCAGTATGTAAAGGTTTCCAAAGTTCAAAGCTGAAATCTACAAGCAAAACTATATGTAAATTCTAGTTTCAATGTTGTAGATAAGTAGGTTAAGGTGAAGGTCACAAGAAGGTTAAAGACAGAGTCAAGAATGTGAACCTGGTGGTTCATCCTGAAATTATATAGCCAATCTTTTGTTTTGTCAAATACAACTAGTGACCATCTAGGTGGGGTCACTTTTCACCCTGGAGACATGATTTAAACAACTTTGGTACAAAACAGTTAGACAATGCTACATAAAATCTAGGCTCAAGGCCTTACAGTTTAACATTTATATAACTCTTGAACCCATGATTGATCAAGGTTCGTTAAGGAAACGAGATGACCATACATGTATTCAAACTCGACCAAGATACCATCAAGGCAAACACTCTTACTAGCTTTCATGCCATTTGGACAAAAAAGGGCCTCTAGTGTTAACAAGCTAAATCTGTATCCTGAACCAATGACATAGTTTTTGAGACCAGATGACCCATACTCAAGCTTGATCTAGGTATCATAAAAAAAAACATTCTGACAAATTTTCATGACATCAGGAGAGAAAATGTAGCCTCTAGAGTGTTAATAAGGCTTTTCTATGTTTTGACCCCCTGACCTAGTTTTTGGCTTCAAATGACTTATATTAAAATCCGATCTCTAATCATCAAGACAAAAAATTTTACAGGTTTAATGCCATTTGGACTAAAAATGGCCTCTAGTGTGTTTACAAAGTAAATCTGTGTTTTGACCCCGTGACCGAGTTTTTTTTACTCCAGATGACCCATATTCGAATCTGACCGAGATATCATCAAGACAAACATTCTGAAAAATTTTGATAACATTTGGAAAAAAAATGTAGCCTCTATAGTGTTAACAAAGTTTTTCTGTTTTGATCCTATGACCAAGTTTTTGACCACAGATGAGCCATATTCAAACTCAACCTAGATGTTCTCAAGACAATCATTCTGACAAGTTTTCATGTCCTTTGACAAAAAATGTGACCTCGTTTTCAGTCCGACATGACCAATTTTTGAACTTGTCCAAGATCTTATTGAATCAATAATTCTGATCAAGTTTCATGATAATTAGGTCAAAAATGTAACCTCTAGAGTGCTAACAAACCAATTGTGGACAATGGACATTCAAGGACCCTAAAAGCTCATCCTGAGCTATGCTCAGGTGAGCTGAAAATCTAATTTAAGTTAAATTACTGACCCATAGGATGGGATCACCCTGGGACCATGATTTGAAAAACTTTTGTATAGAACCATTATACAGAGCTAACCACCAATATTATTATTTATAAGCTCTTGGCCTTACAGTTTTAGAGAAGACTTAAAAAAACAAGAGGGCCATCACGGCCCTAAATCCCTTACTAGTACCTCTGTTCCATTGCTCAAGTTTCATAGATATATTTGTGTTAATTCATTTTGAAATCAGGCTACTGGTTTGTAAGATTATCAAAGCTGTGAAACCACCATCATGCAGAAATGGCAAAATTATGCCTATTTTGGCCCCATGCCTCTGGAACCCATGATGGGATCAGGTTGGTTCAGGAAAAGAAAGGGGATCTATTGATTATAAATGTTTTGTGAAAGTTTGGTTGAAATTTAATTTAATGCAAGCAGTACATTATGATGTAAGGTAGAAAAATCAATTTTTTACCTCTGTGATGTTTGTCTTAATTTTTTTCTTCTACAATTCAATGTAAAAAAGTCTAATAGTGACTCATGCAAAACTATAAAGTCACAAAATTATGATCTTTAAATAGCAGTAGCCCTTTATTCACCTTATAAATTTATGAAACAAGGATTGATGCTTGATAATAGCTGATACAACTGAACATGTATTTTTCAACTTCTGTTTCCATAGCTACTAAAAATACAAAAGGTCATTAAACAGTATGCCAAAAAGTGCACTATGTTATTTTCTCATGCTTTATGAGTGATACATGTGTTCTTCTCTGGCATAAGCAAAAAGCAGCGATGACATGTTTAAATTCACAGTTAATAATTGACAAACATTTAATTTAATTCCTTTTGCTAACTGACTAATATAAAAAGTAGTATCTTCAAAAAATGAGAACTGATAATGTAAGTGGCATATTGGAGAGGCATCAAGTTACAGTCTTTCCGTTTAAAAATGATTTCTCATTCTTTAAGTAAGATAGGCCTAATTAAAACAATGCTAGAAATCAAATAGTAACAGTCTACTGCATAGTAAGCTTCCATTAAATATTGCTGAATCATATTTTGGCATTTCAAACAGCATTTATGACAATTAACAGATCTGAAGCAATTATGGTGTCGATAAGTAAATGTCAATTAGCTTATTTGTGATCTTGTTAGGTGAAGGCTTGCCTTTCTCGCCCTCTTTCTGCATCCTCCACATGTCAATTAACGTGACTTCCATGACAAGAAAGCCTGTCCTTCCCTTGAGTAGGTATTTCTTTAACTTTGAAATTGCTTTTACCTGAAGATACTTAATTTCTTTACAAAATTCTGCTTTGTTTCTGTATAAATCTGCATTTTTTTCCTTACAAATTAGTTCAAGAGTTACTATTCAGATAAGATATTTTACTCTTTATTTTTCTTAAATTCTGTTCTTACATCTAAGAACAGCTCATCAACTGTTCTTACAATTTTGAACAGTCTGCTATCGTCTGTACATGAACAAAGTTCTTGAACTGTTCAAGAAAAGCATTCTGGAAAAGTTATTAAAAGTTATCTGCATAATGTCCATACTTCTTCCATGCAAAAAACAATGTTTAAGGTATTAGAATACTAATAAACATTTTGCCAGCCCTCAGTGAATTGAGCTTTTTTTTAAAAGAAATATGCAATCCTTGGACAAAATATTGACCATATCAGACATTTTCAACATGGGAGTTTCAAGAAATGAGTAACATTCACTTCAAATCCTAACCGACTTAATGGGTTTATCTGAGATAAAGAAACACAATGACTTTTCTAAGTCTGACCATAAATCAACTGTTACTTAGTATGTATAAGCATTCACGTTATGAAGACCTACTGACTGTTGACAAAAAGCAAACAAAATGAAAAGCCGAAAGTGAGAAGGAAAGAAATATGATTATAAACATAGCTTGAATTTACCCCACCCACTTCATTATGAGGGGATGTTATCAACTTAAACATACACAAAAATCTTCGGGGCTTCAAATTTACTAGACTTTTTTTATTCATATTTTCTTTTGAACAAATAGGCAAAATATCAAATATTTTTACCATCTAGTTTTGGACAATTCAATGACTGAAATCACAGATGCCCAATTTTCATCGATTAACCATGTCGAAAAATTGAAAAATATTTAAAACAAAAGAAATTGAATTTAAATTCTTTAAAAGTTACTGTTTAAAAACCAAAACAATGTAAAACTACCAAAAAACTAGAGAAAAACATTTTGCTTGAGTGGGGTTTGAACCTATGTCCTTCAGTGAAAATATCTCAATCCTACACAAGTTAATAGAATTAAATAAATACTCTTCAGAGTGCAGGTAAGGTATTAGGAATCTAATACCTTAATGAACCTAAGCCTCTGAACTTTCCCCCTTGTTCAAGATTTTCTAGATGGACAGCAGACAGATTTGAATTACATAGAGGAAGAGTTAAGATTGACAGAGGACAATATCTATTCCCAAATATCAAATAGCTTCTTTAAGTTTCTAGTTACTGCCAGATTCAAATTATGTACAGACAGATAGATGGATGGTCATAAGATTACTCCACTATACTGTTACTCTGGTATGAAAATCTCCACAACTTTAATTTACATCAGCCACAGGTATGGCAATACTATTATCATTCTCATTAGTATTTCAGAGTTCATCTTTCAGCTGAGCTTGTTCCCCAAACACAACATGTTGACTATACCCCCATCAGACAAAATGTCAATAAATTTGCTAAATACCTGGTAAGATTTTACAGGGTGGCCAAAGAAATCTTACCCACCATTCTTAGGTCAAGCCATCAGTCAGCAACATCACTGTATGTACATAGTGAATGGGCATAAAAGTTAAAGTACAAGTGAATGTTAAATTCATTCTAAGAAGCATTTCATTCACTTTTTCGATAATGGCTTACTAGAATCATAAATCTACCTTCAAATCTCACCTGTACCATCCCTTACCCATAATTTAAACATTGTAGAAAAAGTTTCTAAATAAAGCCTTAGATTCCAGAACTTGTTATCAGTTTTACAAATGAAATTTTAGCAAACCAATTCTAACACACTCCTTCTTAGATACAAACCACATGCACAATCAAATTGGACAAGAAAAAATCTTCCTAACTGGTGTCAAGCCTTCTGAAGAATCAATTTAAAGACACATTCTTTCAATCAATAATAAAAGTACATGCACATCAATCTTTTTAACATGATTAAATATTTCCTTATTTTTTTTACAGCTGCTGTTTTTTTCTCTTTCTCATTTTTTCACCTTTTTTTTCAATGAAGTTGATTACTTTTGGTTTGAACTTTTGTTGATATGAACACACTGCATACAAAAATCTTTAAAATCTAGCGAATCAGGATTCGGGTAAATGAGTGTATGAGCTGGCCTAACTGGACTCACTCTAAGACAGATTAATGGCTTACGATTTATGAAAAAGACCGAATGGTAAGTCTTCAGATTATTATTAGTTTGTTACAAATAACCTCTGATATAGACAATGTAACATATAAAAATATTTTATTCAACCAGAACCATAAAATTCCTACTTTGTCCATTGTGGGAAATATGGTCAGAGAAACGAGTACACCCTGAATGTACTCAATTTATCTTTATTGAGAATGGAAAACTATCTAATTGGAACTGACAGAGAAAGGGACAATATTTTCACACTTTAAGTAATGAATTGGAGACCTTTTTAAATTTTATTGCTTCGACAGTACAAACCTGTGCAATTCGTCTTTAAAAAGTCTTCTGGACACTCAATGGGGATGGGACAATGAAATGGAAACTGTTGAAAGATGATGATGGAAGGACAAGGCAGGCCTATAAATAATAAGATTTCACTTTCAGGGAGCATAACTAATGAATCACGGTATTTTCAAATTTTTCCATGCATGGAGAAGTAATGGTCCAAACAATGTCTATCATCAACATTTTGGACCTTTGAGCACTGTGACCTTGACCTCTGAACTAGGAATCTGATTCTTGCATGCCACACACCATCTCATCAAGGTGAACATATGAGCCAAGGTATTTTAAAATCCTTTCTTGCAGGGAGAATCCGCAAGCAGGCTCGACAAAGATATTTCTTGTTTATTTGAAGCCTTTTCATGAATGTTTTAAAATTATGTTATTGATTAGGAGTATGTTATCAGAATGATGATTTGATTAGATTTCTTGTTGGTGCCCCTGTACAAAATAATCAACTCCACTATCAACCACATCCCACAACTCTCTCAAAAAATTATTTAACCCTTAACCTGCTGGAACCGAAAGTGATTAGCCTTTGCCACCAGTATAGAGCCAGGCCAGCCTGCACATCCGTGCAGTCTGACCAGGCTCTATACTGTTGGTAGCTCCATTTTTGTATTTTGATATTGAAATCCCTTAAACTGGAATGGACTGTTCCAAATTCAAAGCTTGGCAAATCTATTAAAAAATTTCAGCATGTTCAGGGTTAAGATTTAGAAATCAGTGCAAGAAACAGAAAGCATAACAACACTACTGAATTATTGATCCCCATGAGATGCCCCTGATTTCTCCACTAGCTAAGAATTATGGGAAGTCTCAAAGAACTGACCCCTGGAGAATACCAGTCAAATCTGTTAATGCCATGAGATGCGTTCTACTTTTTGCAGTATGCTGTTAATGTCTTGAAAGAAATATTCATGTTTAAAATGGTCAAAATAAAAACTGAAAGCACTGTGAATATTGAGAAATCATGTGAAAGGACAAGAGCACCGCTGGGCCCAAAGGTTTTTTTCCAAGTATGATGCATTTGTGATATAAGGGAGGAAAGCTTAGACTTTGGAATTAGATGATTTGCTCATCCACTCAATGTGTGCAATCATGATATAAAGTTTGAAGTCTCTATAACAAATGATTGTCAAGTTACATGGCAGAAATGGTTTTCAATATTAAGGTCAGTGTGACTTTGACCTTTGAGCTACTGTCCCCAAAAATTAATAGGGGTCATGCATTATGTGGGCAATCATCATATGAAGTTAAAAGACTGTAGGCCAAAGAGTTCTCAAGTTATCCTTCTGAAACCAAATTGCTAATGGATGGACAGATGCCCAGGACCATAACATAATATGCCCCTTTGGGCATATAAAAATACTGAGAATCTTCAAGATAAATGCTAAAAACACTGGACATTCACGTAAAAGTCAAGATAATGCTGAAAAAGCAATGTGAATGTTCTGAAATCTTGTAAATTAGAAGCAGCAAAGACTTCTCTCATTTTAAAAATGGACATGTATAAAAAAGTATCTTCTAGTACCCGAGTCAAAAACTTTGTCATAATGAATGTATTTATGTTAAAAGATTGTGTGTTTTCATGTAGAAGGTATATTTGTTGAAGTTACACACTAAAACAAGCTGATTTTTTAAAATTTCAGTGTCACTTTGCCTGCTTATATATTTTGAATGTTCAGTGACCTAGTGAGTCAGTGCATATGGGTAACATGTCAGCTGTGATTTGAAATGTGACTATTAGCTGATAACATCAGTATTTATTGATTACCTTTCTCCCTAGTGTTAATGAATTAAGCACATTCATTCATCAAAAACATATAATAATAGCTGACCTGACATTAAGGTTAATGTATCTGAACATCTGTCCTTCAGGCTGTGGTTTACGTCCATAAAAACTTATATTTCATCTTGAGTTATGTCCCTCTCACATTTATCGCCAAGCAATTTCTAAGTTCCCTCTAATCGTTCATTCCTTTTCATTTAGTTCATACACCCTCCAGCTGTACACTGCTTAATACAGACAGAAAATGCTGTTACCAACCAATCAACAACTAGATCTGACCCTTGGGCTTTTCTTACCAGTATTGACCTACGAGGAGCAATGAACTGATTAGAGTTGTTCAGTTTGTGCTAGGGTAGATTTGTAGTCCAGTGATAGCATAAATGAACAAGACTTTAAATCCAGAGTCATAAGTTAGATCCCCGCTCTTCTACTACTACTAACTGTCTTTTTTAATATAACAATTTGGTCCTTATTATCTGTGCTTAACATATAAAAGAACCATAAGTGTCTCTGGAACATGTTCAAGATTATATACTTTATCTTGTACTATCCTTCAAAACCTGAAGTTACTAAATTCATCAGGGGGCAGCAGTCATACAGGCAACTGGCACCAATGATAACAGACTGATAGATTTTGTGCTTTCTAATTCAATTAATATTTTCAAGTGACCAAAATACTGGTCAAGACTGGTATTGTTAAAACTACTTTCAACTCTACAAAACATTTCAAAGCTCCCCTCAACATAATACTTAAATTTAGAGGGTTGAAATCAGTAAGATGCAAAATTTTACTCTTTTTTAAAAAAATGGTAAGTGATTTCTTGAACAAACAAGAGGGCCATGATGGCCCTAGATTGCTCACCTGAATACTTTGCCTTTGAGTATTGTGTTGAACAAACATCAGAAGCTTTTTTAAGATTCTCCCTATATAAATCTATATGAATTCAAGTGACTCCCAGGGTAGAGCCAGTTTTCACTCATGGGGCATAATATGAACAAATTTTGTAAAGACCTCTAGCTGATGCTCCATTAAAAATATCTAAGTTCTAGGCTGTGTGGTTTCAGACAAAAAGTTTTTTTTTTTTTTTAAGTTTTCCCTATATAAGCCTATATAAAATCAATTGACCTTCTGGGCTGGGCTAAATTTGACCCAAGAGGTATAATTTGAACAAACTTGGGGGGTCCACTTAGAGGTCCACTAGGCAATGCTACATACCAACTCTTAAGGCTCAGGGCCTTGTGGTTTCAGACAATAAGATTTTCAAAGTTTTTCCTTTAAGTTGCCATAGCAACCAGAGTTCTAGATGGAATTGAATTTTTTGAACAACTTTGGTAGAGCTTCATGCAAGGAATATCCCAGGCATGTTTCGTCCAAGTTGCATGAGCAGTATAGGAGGAGAAGTTGCTCAAGTCAAATTGTTAATGATGCACAACGCTGGACAATCAATGGATCCAAAAAGCTCACCCTTGAGCACTGTGCTCACATGAGCTAAAAAGTAAATCCTTATAATATGAACTTTCATTTTCAAAAAATATCAATATTAATTTACATAAGAGGGTCGTACATAGAGAAGTCTGTATACTTTGATCATTAGATTCTTATCTGTTGGTCAAAATATTTTTATTTGTAAATATTTCATAGTTTCAATAATGAGGCTATGCAATATACATCTAGTAATGCTGCTGAAACATGTTGCCATAGAAACCTGTGTCATGGCAAACAGAGCCACCACAGACTCCACCACATTTTTAAACTTCCGTAGGATAACATGTTGCCATGGCAAGAGATCCCTGTGGTGGTGGTAGCAAGTACCTACCAATCCTAAAAAAAAATACAAACAAAACAAATTCTTGGGAGGGGTCTCTTGCAGGGGTTGGGAAATACCTACCAATACAGTAAGTAGATAAGTTCTAGGCTTTCCCTTAAGAAGTTTTTTCCTATAGAAGTCTACACAAGACCAAGTGACCCCTAGGGTGAGATTAACTTTGACCACAGGGACATAAAATGAACATCTTGGTAAAGGTCAACTACAGGATGCCTCACATCAAATTGCAAAGCTCTGTGTAAAGTGCTTTTTAGAGAAGAAGGTATTTTCTTTTTTTCTATATTAAGTATATTCATGTAAAATCAAGTGACCCCCAAGGGCGAGCCAATACTGAACCTGCAGAAATGATCTGAACCAACTTGGTAAAGGTCCACTAGACAATTCTTCACATAACTCCAAAATGACAAAGTGCAGAGTAATGGTTATTGTGCACTGCCCTTCTCCTCAGTGAAATCTATCCACCTATAAAGTTTCATGTTGATACCTTTATTAGTTTCTGAGTTATGGACAGGATGAAAAGCGTGATGGATGTGTTGACAGACGAAAATGATCATCAGAAGTGGCATCTATATGCTCCTGGAAGCATATAAATAATGAATTTATTTTACAGATTTTCTGATTCTTCAAGGGCACCTTCCCACATACTGCACAGGAAACAACCTGGAATGAAACTTTTAAAGGACCTTATACTCCACCAAGATAAGGGATCCTGCCCCACCACGGCTGCACACAGCATGACACTGATACACTAGGGTTCCAGAGGCTAGCACACCTGTACATGACATTGATGATGTTTTGCTGGCTCCCAGTCATGATGAGGTGACTGTTTCCATTGAACTGGTTCAACGTACATGCATACCCGGTAGGTATTTACAGTGTAATGACAGAAAAATTGATTAAAAATGCAAATGGAAAAACTTATTTTACACCAGATCTATATCCTTTATGTGAAGGTAATCAAATTATTTAAAAGAGTAAATTTCAGTTAACAAATTTCACTGAAATAAAATTATTTTGTTGTAAAAACTTGAACCAACAAAACTGTGTCAAGCCCTCAAAGAAATCGAAACAAAAATTCAACTGCAGTGTAGTATAACTATTTCAATAATGCAACTACACAGTCATTATATCAAGAAAACACTATATCTCATAGACACACTGTCACTATTAAGCAATGATTGCAACAATAAAATTACATCCCCTCACAAGATATACTTCTATAGCAAGCAACTGAAATTTATCTTGATCATAAACTTTTAACAACACACTGCTAGCACCAAATACAATCTTTTATTTCAAATAATCAAGACTTTTCCTTAAGAAAGGGATTGTTAGATTAAATTCTTGTCACCTGCTTGTCTGTCTATGAAAGTCATTTGGCAATCTTTCATTAAGACTGAAAAATAAGAAATGTTCCAAAATTTCCAATTTTTCAGCAAATGCTTAGGATATAAAAATATTTAAAGTGCAGTGAAGCTTTTTGACATTTTATGGTTTATAAGTTATACTTTCTCCCTACAGGCAAAATATCAACTTTTTTATATTGCTATAAATTCAGAGAAGATACACTTATGCCTTACACTCATTAGCACTGACAAAATCTCTGCTCAAGCTGTAGCTACCATACCATTTCTGCATAGAAAAATTGAGTGAAGATTTTCAATTATCATACCAAATTCTGAAAATTAATTACTACCATATTTTATAAACGTAACTTTCGTTGTTGTTTCCTTGGTCCAGATTTTCAAATCAAATATTCCTTACTGGACTAAATACCTAACCGTAATCATAGTGTTGAAATCTGTTAGATTACATTACAGTTTATCTGGACAATTATGCATCTGATGTGCATATGTATATTTTAAGGATGAATGACCATTTTTCCTACAATTTTTATTTTCTCTATCTACTTTGCTAATTGACTTAATCATGTCTTATTCAAAATCTACGGTAATCCTAAAACATAGCATACTCAGGAACTGTTTCAGTTTGAACAGCATGGTACCTTTCCTTACTACTGGATTCCTCTGATAAATTACTTGACTGGAAAATGACATTTAACATCAAAGCTCTAAGCTTCCATTATCATACTGAGAAGAAATTCTTTACAATGACAGAGTGCACAGCATGACAAGCATTCTGACAAAACATTTCAAATGGCTACAAATGGGGTTCTTTTTTATGAAAATTCTGATGCAGTTTGCTAAAACATATAATCTGACAACCCTTACATTACATAACTCATGTTTTGCTTTTTATAATTTTCTATGTTGTATTCCCCATAAGGGAAATAAACTTGTTATTTTTCAATCCTGCTGCCATTAAACTGGAGTAATAATTTCTGTGATGAAAAAAATCAGAAAAAGGAAAGTTCTGTGTTGTAAACAAACTTTTTTTAAAATATTAAGACAAATCATTATCTGAATCTCTCTGAAAAAAATCACTGACTGAAACCATGTGAAAACTTTCAATCAGGACTGAACTGTATCCAAATTTAAAGAAAAGGGAAACCACTATGCGATGGATGAGTAACTAACCACTAAAGTCATTCACTTTTAAATGTCATGTCATGATATGAAAGTCTTTTTGCACACAAACAAAATAAGTCTTCACAAAAAAAGTAACAGTTATCATACAGAGACTGGTTTGTTGTCTCCATTATCGGTATCAACCTCTGCCTACATGGTCATGTGATCATGTAATTTTAAACTAAACAACTCAGTGTGGCGGATGCTGTATGATTAACTGATTAACTGATGGATTTACAGGTAAATTTATGCCATAATCAGGCTTAAAGTATGCAAATGAAGTCCAAAAGTCCCCAACCTATAAAATCAAATCTCATGTTCTCTGCATTACTGAGTATGTTATTGACTATTGAATACTGCAGCTTGATATAATTCTTTTTAAAAGATGGTCATTCACAAACAATAAAACTGTATGTACTTGATCTTCTTTTACTGAATCATAATTTTTTTCTATTACATCTGCACTTTGTACATCAGTGACATTACATTGCTGGCCATGTGTGACAACTGCTTGACATGCCAATCCTAACCACGTCATACATCCCACATAAAATTTATAAGGGAGCTTTAATTAATGTATATTCGACATACTGACTTATCAGGTTGACAATACACTTAGATGCAAAAAAAAGCAAAGGAAAAAGAAACAACTTAGTGAACAAGGAACCACATATTATCTCAAAATTTCTCTCACTGTTTCCATACCATCATTAACAAACAAGAAATCGGTAGAACCAATGGATGCTCCCCGAATAAATGCCAATTCCAAAAGGGCTATTGTTTAATATGTATTTTTTTTTAAAGTATGAAAAATAACAAAGGGCAATAACTCCTAAATTATGCAAAATAGAGTTATGGTTCTTGCACGCTGCATAGAGATCTATCTACCAATAAAGTTTCATGTTAATATCTCTTATACTTTGTGAGATATCCCCCGGACAAAAAATAAGTATGAGAAATTTAAAAAGGCAATAACTCAAAAATTAATAAAGCAAGAGTTATGGGTCTTCTGCACTGCACTGCTCATCAATGAGATCTATCTACTTATAAAGTTTCAAGTTGATAACTCTTATACTTTGTGAGATATGCCCCGGACAAAAAATAAGTATGAGAAATTTCAAATGGCAATTACTCAAAAATTAATAAAGCAAGAGTTATGGTTCTTGTGCAATGCACTGCTCCTTAATGAGATCTAACTACCTATGAAGTTTGGTCTTGATATCTCTCATAGTTTTTGTTTTATAGTCTCGACAAAACTATGACAGACAGACGGACAAACGAATGGATGGTATGGACAGACAGAAAAAGCAGCAACTATATGTTCGCCCTTCGGGGAGCATAAAAACTCTCTATCTATATGAGTTTAATTATCATCATTGCCAGTATGTCCAGAGCCCCCTACAGATGTTAGTTATTTTAGGTTGTGGGGGACAGAAAGCATCCTATTCCAAAAAGTCCTGACCCCGTTCTTCCAATGCTCAGTGTATACAGCACTGATACATGGGACCTCAATTTAACCTCTCATCAGAAGGATAATTAGTAATTTTAGAGGAGGACCAGAGGATCAAACTCACAACCCCTGAATTACCAGTCCAACATGTTACCACTGGACCACTGATCCTCAGATAACCATTTCAAACTTGCAATTTTTAACCAGAGCAAAGTGCAGAACAAAGAATAAAATGATGAATGTATTAACCAGCAATTTATGTATGACAACAAAACTATGTCTCCAAACTGCAAATGAAATCAAGCTGTCAAAAACACCATTGTACAATTTGTAGACATTTTTAATGGACTAGCAGCAATTCAATGAATGTGAAAGTTAACATGATTCATTTCCCCAGGGTCTTTCTTGAGAAATGAGCAAAACTGGCATTTTATCATCATATTAAATAAATAATCATGATTCCTTTTTATGATTTGTGATGCCTGTTTTATACTAGAATAACTGAGAAATTTGAGTGGAGACACAAAAAATACTCTGAACTAAGAAATTTAGCAATTTAGGTGCACTGGACTGTGTCCATGGGCAAGTGGTTAAAGCATTCACATACTGCATGTAAGTTCCAAGGTTTGAGTCTCAGGATCAGCTTGCCCTAAAAAGGCCAGCTGATAAGCTGCCATCTAGTTAAACAATGGTTACCAACTGCCTGTTTCCCTGGAGCCTTGCATATAGGACAACCAATCAGGAAATACATGGGTACAGGAAGAGGCGTCTCATAAGCCTGGAGGCTGGCCCTTTCAATATGACCCCATAATAAACAAGCACTTTACTTTTAACCTTAGGAAAGCGATAATATTTTGTTCCCAATCCTGTAACAGTATTCAGCTGACTGAATGATTCCTAAAATAATGAATAATCAATGTTTTCTCTACTCAAAAACTACAACATCCACATCGAAAAATCATATTTTATTCAAAGAAATTTAAGAATTATATTTCATATGAATAATTAATGACCTTAAAATAGTGTTGAAAATGACTGAATGTAATCCCCAATGGTTAAACAGTTATTTCCAAGCCAGCAATCCAGTTTATAGGCTGTGAAGAATGAATATCCATAATATTACCAGGCCCGGAATTACCGGGGGCGGCTTATGGGCCCAAGCCCCCCCCAGCTGGCCCGTTTGTAAAAAAATAAAAGGGCTCATTTTTAAAGACTCTAAACCATTTTTCGCATTTCTTTTCACCTCGTAACAAAAACACAGTCAATGTCAAACCCTTCAATTTGCAATGGTCAGGCAATATTGTGTAACAACTGATAACGAGTTCGCAACTTTAGAGCCGAGTATATTACACAATGTACTGTATATTCGGTGGCATAGATTATCCAAGAGTTCTCAAGACTGATCATGATGTATAGTTTTCAAGCGTCTAGTAACCTTGACGTATTTGATAAAGTTGTTAAATGAGTGTCTGCTGACCATGATTAGTTGATGATATTGTGCAAACCCCAATTGTACCAACTCGGCCTTTTCAGACAACTTCGTATAAAGACTTATTGAAGTCGCCTGAGGTGTTCCGAATGGTGCAAACTCCACACGGTGGTTACTTCCTTTCCATACTTTCAGTACAGTAATCACTGCCATTTCACAGTCATGTCACGTGATGATGGTCGAAAGTAAATAAACAAAATTTTTAACTTTTTTTCAAGTTACATTTTTTTTTAATTTCATTACACCCAGGCATGTTGAATCGATGCAATTCCAATTGTAACTAAACAGAGAAAAAAATAAATTCTTAAAAAGTTCATACATGTATATAAAGCTTAAATCCAGCTAAGGTTAACCCTTGTCTGAAGAGATCTTTCCAAAGAATGAAGGGGAGATCACTGCAAGGAGATTGGATATTGTGATGATGTTGTTATTTGTAATGCCAATTAATTTATTGATAAATTATTTGTTTCAGAGGACTTTATAAATATAAAATAAAAAAAGTTAAAAACTGTCATATTTTTTTTGCTTTAGTTGAACATTTCATAGAATACCAGTATATTTCTTCTAAATTCTCACACAAATTTCAATATATTTTTATGCCTAAAATGCACAAAAATGAGCCATTTACTCCATCTTTTTAGAAAATTTTCATGGGGGAGGCCCCCTAAACCCCCACCCCACCCTACGGGAAGCGGGCACCCCTTCCGTAGCTTCCCCAAAGCCCCCCTCCACCCCCCCCCCCTCAGATATTTCTGGAACCGGCCCTGATTACAGCAAATGATAGTCTGAGAATAATTCAGCTGAATTATTTTGGTAACATACCAACATACCTGTTAAACTGATAGCTGTTAGCTGTCAGTTTTTGTTAAAATTACCTGTTAAACCGATAGTCTGGGAATATTTCAGGCATTATAGTACCTGTTAAACCGATAGTCTGGGAATATTTCAGCTGTTTTATTTTGGTATAGTACCCGTTAAACTGGTAGTCTAGGAATATTTCAGCCGTTAAGTTAGTGACTTACCTGTTAAACTGATAGTCTAGGAATATTTCAGCTGTATATGTTAGTGACTTACCTGTTAAACTGGTAGTCTAGGAATATTTCAGCTGTATATGTTAGTGGCTTACCTGTTAAAATGATAGTCTGGGAATATTTCAGCTGTATTATGTTAGTGGCTTACCTGTTAAAATGATAGTCTGGGAATATTTCAGCTGTATTATGTTAGTGGCTTACCTGTTAAACTGGTAGTCTAGGAATATTTCAGCTGTATTATGTTAGTGACTTACCTGTTAAACTGATAGTCTAGGAATATTTCAGCTGTATTATGTTAGTGGCTTACCTGTTAAACTGGTAGTCTAGGAATATTTCAGCTGTATTATGTTAGTGACTTACCTGTTAAACTGGTAGTCTAGGAATATTTCAGCTGTATTATGTTAGTGGCTTACCTGTTAAACTGGTAGTCTAGGAATATTTCAGCTGTATATGTTAGTGACTTACCTGTTAAAATGATAGTCTGGGAATATTTCAGCTGTATTATGTTAGTGGCTTACCTGTTAAAATGATAGTCTGGGAATATTTCAGCTGTATTATGTTAGTGGCTTACCTGTTAAACTGGTAGTCTAGGAATATTTCAGCTGTATATGTTAGTGACTTACCTGTTAAAATGATAGTCTGGGAATATTTCAGCTGTATTATGTTAGTGGCTTACCTGTTAAAATGATAGTCTAGGAATATTTCAGCTGTATATGTTAGTGACTTACCTGTTAAAATGATAGTCTAGGAATATTTCAGCTGTATATGTTAGTGACTTACCTGTTAAACTGATAGTCTGGGAATATTTCAGCTGTATTATGTTAGTGGCTTACCTGTTAAACTGGTAGTCTAGGAATATTTCAGCTGTATATGTTAGTGACTTACCTGTTAAAATGATAGTCTGGGAATATTTCAGCTGTATTATGTTAGTGGCTTACCTGTTAAAATGATAGTCTGGGAATATTTCAGCTGTATTATGTTAGTGGCTTACCTGTTAAACTGGTAGTCTAGGAATATTTCAGCTGTATATGTTAGTGACTTACCTGTTAAAATGATAGTCTGGGAATATTTCAGCTGTATTATGTTAGTGGCTTACCTGTTAAAATGATAGTCTGGGAATATTTCAGCTGTATTATGTTAGTGGCTTACCTGTTAAACTGGTAGTCTAGGAATATTTCAGCTGTATATGTTAGTGACTTACCTGTTAAAATGATAGTCTGGGAATATTTCAGCTGTATTATGTTAGTGGCTTACCTGTTAAACTGGTAGTCTAGGAATATTTCAGCTGTATATGTTAGTGACTTACCTGTTAAAATGATAGTCTGGGAATATTTCAGCTGTATTATGTTAGTGGCTTACCTGTTAAAATGATAGTCTGGGAATATTTCAGCTGTATTATGTTAGTGGCTTACCTGTTAAACTGGTAGTCTAGGAATATTTCAGCTGTATATGTTAGTGACTTACCTAATAAAATGATAGTCTGGGAATATTTCAGCTGTATTATGTTAGTGGCTTACCTGTTAAAATGATAGTCTGGGAATATTTCAGCTGTATTATGTTAGTGGCTTACCTGTTAAACTGGTAGTCTAGGAATATTTCAGCTGTATATGTTAGTGACTTACCTGTTAAAATGATAGTCTAGGAATATTTCAGCTGTATATGTTAGTGACTTACCTGTTAAACTGATAGTCTGGGAATATTTCAGCTGTATTATGTTAGTGGCTTACCTGTTAAACTGGTAGTCTAGGAATATTTCAGCTGTATATGTTAGTGACTTACCTGTTAAAATGATAGTCTGGGAATATTTCAGCTGTATTATGTTAGTGACTTACCTGTTAAACTGGTAGTCTAGGAATATTTCAGCTGTATTATGTTAGTGACTTACCTGTTAAACTGATAGTCTGGGAATACTTCAGCTGTATTATTTTGTCAAAGGCCACATCAACATCATCCAAGGTAAATAAATCAAAGTCTTCACTGTTGTTTCGTGACTGGAAAAAAACGAACATTAAGAATATTTTCACACTTAGCCTGCTAAATTTCTCAAATGGACTTGTCCATCTTTCAATTTTGGCAGTATCATTTACCATTTACTGGGGTTTTAGTTGTAAAAAATAGTGACTGAATTGTGAACAGTGCAGATGGTCTGTACTGGACTGAATTGCGAACAGTGCAGATGGTCTGCACTGGTCATGGTCTGCACTGGTCACAAAGGCAAGCACAATTGCTGCCAGCAGGATAAAGGTTAAATTTCTATTTACTGTGGAAATACTCCCTTAAATGCTACCAACATGACACAAATCTGCCTGTTTGGAGTGGCCATAGCATTTCACAAATTTCAGAGTATTTCAGAATGCTGCATATTGCTATGATGGAATCTCTCCTAAATGGCTGTCATGAAAGTCTAATGCAAAGATGACATATTTTTATAATGATAAACAGCTTTGCATTTTTAAATGGAAATTACTTGGAATTCTTACAAAGTATGTGCCTTGTTTACATGAAAATAAGCAAATTTCAAAATTGAACTGTGCAAGATAACTTTTGTATTGTTTATTTAACTGATCTCAGACAACTGAGGTTATGAGTAATGCTTACTTAACCCTTTACTCCATAGATACGTGTTTTAACGCATATGTGACCAGTGCAGATCCAGATCAGCCTGCACATCCTTGCAGTCTGATCAGGATCTCCACTGTTCGCTTTTATATCCATAAAAGAATTTCTGACTGAAAAGCAAACAGTGGAGATCCTGATCAGACTGCACGGATGTGCAGGCTGATCTGGATCTCCACTGGTTGCATATGAGATTTAACACTTAAACATGTGTTAAAGGGTTAACTTGTGGCAAACATCCTAACTTCTAATAATCTAAGGTGTGTTTTCATTGGCTGACTGTCAATGTACAGTTTGGCTTGAAAATAATAAAGATATACTATGCCCATCTTTGCACAAAATACTTTTACTGCAGAAATTAATTGAAATGTAGGAAATGCTTACTGAATATGTCTTATTAGGCTAGTAGAATACACACACTATGTATGGAAAGTTGCATTCCTATTACTGGTCATGTTATGTTGGTGCTTTCTTAAAAAAACTTCCAGTTTTTTTTAATGACACTATGTATTTATACTGTGTTTACCTATAGTGCGTAGAGTTTTAAATGTATTGGATAACATATTTAATCTGTGTGTACTCAAACATGTTTATTATACATTTACATAGAAAAGGTGTAGTAGTTATTTGTATCTGAAACTTGAGCATAATATATCTGTACTGTATATACAGATCCTGAATTTTTTTCAAGGGGGCATGGTCCAGCGGTAACATGCTGGACTCTTGTCTTTTTAATAAAGTTTTTTCAGATAGTATCAGAAAACTGCATGCGGATATTCAAATACTTAATTCAGTCCTGGTTCCCATCACTTTTAATAACTTAACCATTCTGCACAGAATATCTGAAAAAAACTCAAGCTTCTAAAACACTGACCTTGACCTTTAAACTAAGTAAAGACACATCTCCCATGAGTATTTTACAAACTTCAGTTATTGTTAAGACACTATGGGACTTCAAAGTATGTGTAATTAATTGGTATATACTATAAATCTGTCTTGGCCTTGGAGGCAAATGAAGGGAAACCTGAATAATTCTTTACTTTTCAACTTTCCTTCCATACTATACACTATGTCATGCTGGTAATAAGAATATCAAGGTTATTTCAGAACCCCCTCTTTCCCCCTCCCCCCCACCCCCTACCCCAAACCTTCTGGATAAATTTGACTGAACCATCCATGATGAAAACTGTAAGTGAACTGGGCATGAACCCAGGTTTACAGCAAATGAAAGAATCATGCCTGCAAACTATTTTTCAGAAAATTTATTATTCTCTTACTATACTGATAGGCAATTATATCTGATTAATTATGTAACATATAGCAATATTACACTATAATTTCATCACATAATTGCTGTAAGGGAGAATTTTATAAAGTTTCCTCTCCCTGACAGAAATCAATTATTCTTGTTAACTTTCTTTAAACGTAAAAATAGCATATCTCTAAACATAGACAAAGCAGCTCACATCACATAGATATCATCCATAAAGGCAGATGTTCCAATGTTACTATAGTCAAACACATATTCTAAAGTTAACCTAGCCAAACACAGGATCTAATGTAAACATAGCAAAGCATATGTTCTTATGTTAAACTAGCCAAGAGCATGTTCTAATGTTAACCTAGCCAAGTATATGTACCAATGTTAACCTAGTCAAACACATGTTCTAATGTTAACCTAGCCAAGTATATGTACCAATGTTAACCTAGTCAAACACATGTTCTAATGTTAACCTAGCCAAGTATATGTACCAATGTTAACCTAGTCAAACACATGTTCTAATGTTAACCTAGCCAAGTATATGTTCCAATGTTAACCTAGTCAAACACATGTTCTAATGTTAACCTAGCCAAGTATACATGTATGTACCAATGTTAACCTAGTCAAACACATGTTCTAATGTTAACCTAGCAAAGTATATGTTCCAATGTTAACCTAGTCAAACACATGTTCTAATGTTAACCTAGCAAAGTATATGTTCCAATGTTAACCTAGTCAAACACATGTTCTAATGTTAACCTAGCCAAGTATATGTTCCAATGTTAACCTAGTCAAACACATGTTCTAATGTTAACCTAGCCAAGTATATGTTCCAATGTTAACCTAGTCAAACACATGTTCTAATGTTAACCTAGCCAAGTATATGTACCAATGTTAACCTAGTCAAACACATGTTCTAATGTTAACCTAGCCAAGTATATGTTCCAATGTTAACCTAGTCAAACACATGTTCTAATGTTAACCTAGCCAAGTATATGTACCAATGTTAACCTAGTCAAACACATGTTCTAATGTTAACCTAGCCAAACACATGATTTAAATTGTTAACATAATAAAGCACATGTTCTTACATTAAACTAGCAAAGAATATGTGGTAATGTTAATGTAGCCAAGCATATAATCAAATGTAAACAGAGCCAAGAAAATTTTTTAATGGTAACCTAGCCAAACACATGATCTAATGTTAACATAACTAAACACATGTTTTACATAAACATATTCAAGCACATGTTCTAATGTTAACCTAGCCAAGCATATGTCCTAACATTAACAAGACCAAGCACATGTCCTAATGTTTACCTAGCCAAAAGCATAACCTTACCTTACCAAACCTCAAGTTTCAGGGATGAATGTGTCAGGTAGTAACAATTACTAGCAAAGCTCGTAAGTGTTGCAATAAATGTTTTTACAGTGTAAAAACTATTTTTAGTTTGAACAATCTCTGTCAGTAAGAATGTTAAGCTAATTGATTTATTTAGTACATGTTCAGATAATTCCAGTGTAGATATTCTGATATACACTCGTGCATCATTTGGTGTAAAGATGAACAAGAGGGCCATGATGGCCCTGGATCGCTCACCTGAGTACATTGGCTGTAGGTTTGCTGCTAAGCAGTATTTCACTTTGTGCTCAGGTGAGCTAAAAAAAATGATGTCTCATCCTCATGTTGTTTTTTTTCTAAATGCTATAATCTTTAAGCTATATGCTTTGTCATCATGTATAAAGCAAGAGCCAAATGGCATAGCTAAAAACAATGCATTCAACAAACAGACACAAAAATGGAAACTGTGTCTCATACAGAGGAAAATACAGCTCCATATTGATAGTACAAAACAATGTATAAAATAAAAGACTAACCTGGTAAAGATCATACATGAACATCTGACCCATTTTGTACACAGGTACAGTTGCATACACAGGACAACTTAAACCACACTTGCCTACCAAGTATGGCAATGCTCCAAGATGAAGCTGATCTGGGTATGTCAACAATACTGCATCCACTTTATGGATATTTCTGAAAAAGTAAACAAGAAATGTAACAGCCCTTATTGCAAATGACTGAATAAGACTTTGTTTCAACAATTAAATCTTAGTAACATGGATGACAGTAACAGAGACAGCTAGTAACTGATGTAACAAAACACGTCAAAGTGAGTCTTGTAAAAGACAGACTTCTTGAACCAAAGACAAAATTTACAAAATTTAACAAGGGTTTATAACTTTGAAATAAAACCACAGTGTGTAGGTTATGTCCTGTGTACAAACTTCTTATCAAGTATTAAAGAGTAACTGTGGAAAAGTATGCAAGGGGAAATGACTTTAAAACTACACTGTACTATCTTGAAAGAGCTAACATTGACCCAGGGAAGTAACTCTAAAATAACTTGTCAAAAGATAAGGTATCCATTGCTCTGCCTTTTCATACTGCAGCAAAATATAGACAAATGCTAGGTTACAAAGACAGATATCTACAATAAACAGTTCCTTTATCTATTCAAAGGGAAATAACAACATCTCACTATGTTAATCTGCTGTCAGTAATCATGACATCTTGATGACATTAATCACAATCTAGTGTTGAGGACAGTTAAAATATATCAATTTTTATTAAGTAAAATTTAACATTACTGTATTTAGCTCAATAACATTTTCGTGTCCAAATATTTTGCAACATCTTAATCGAATTAATCAGAAACTTCAAAACCTTAGAAGACCAAAATCATCTAACAGGACTTTAATTTGACTCAACCTTTTAATTTCCTTGATGACAGCTGCACTGAAGTCTTCATCCCAGCCACAGTCAAGGAGGAACCGAAACTCGTCAACCTGGAGAAGGTAACATGGTGGTCCCTCATCATGTGCCCCTGACAATGGCTGTAACTTGATAATTGATGTCATGGTAGGATCCTTTTATCCTCTACAAAAACAAATCAAATATCTATATCTACATCTTTTAGAAGCAACATCTCAAATATAATGAGCCGAGTTGAAAAATCTATTCCAAGCTTAAAATGAATTACCTTTTTTTTCACTACTGTACAGTCTGTAGGTTTGTTACTCCAAGAATAAATACTTGATACTACTCAGGAGTTCTAAAGATGTCTAGTACTCCTAGATAAAGAGAATTGATGTCTTTTGTAATGAGCAGTTGAAACTGGCAAATAATACTAAATAATGTTAAGTACTTAAATGAACTATTTCAAACTTCACAAATTTTGCTTAGATTTTAGGAATCCCAATAAACTGTCCTTTTGGAAATTCTTACTCAATACCTTACAGTATGAATAACATATTTTCTTCAAAATCATGTAAAATGTGAATGAGACTGAATGAATTGTTACCTACTGTCATGATGTCAGACAACATATGTCTAAGTATCCACCCAAAATAAGCTTATATTAATCGAAGGAGAGTTTTATTTATCCTACGAAACACAAAATATTTTCAAAATATTCAAAAACATTTCAGCATGCTATAAAAGTTTACAGGCTCAACATAAACCCGCTGTGTGTACATGTAAACCATAAACACACATCATAAGCTGCAGTCTGATTGGCTGGGATAGAAATAACAATACTGGAAATCCAGATTATTGAGAAAATAGAATTGAATGGTCTCCTTAAGATCTAACTGTAATACTGTGTGTACTTCAGCCAGATGGATCTTGGTCTATGCTGAATGTAATCTTTGATCCAAACTTCCTTTTAAATATATAATTGTAAAATTTCAATAATAAACAATAGCAGACCTTATTGAGGCATTACAGTCCATATCAAGAACAGTTTGGTCTCCATTGTACTTTCATAATAATGAACTTTGTCTTGAAAAATCTATTTTGATCCTTTATTTTATATTTTGATAAAATGTTTATCTGACATCTGTATAATTCTAAAAAACACTAGGACAACAACTTTCACATGTATATTCTATTTTATTATCACTATTAACTTTTAGCCTTAGATTATTTTGTGCAAGGCTGCAAAATCCTGGGATTTCTTTAATTTTAAAGATTTACAAATGTTCTTGCATAAGTTACAAATTACAATTTTCATGGAAGTTAGTTTTCAGGAAAATCACTGAGTCAAGGAAATGAAAGTAAAGTGTATCATCATCTTTATATTGCAGCATTGCGCATTCCTTGAAAGGATAACAGAAGAGGTGAAACATTAACTCATTTATGTCATAAAGTAAAAGCAATCTTTGACCAATGCAAACAAGTGTGATAAAATGTAAAGCTATCAATGACATTTTTGTAAATGTAATATACAAAAGGCGTTTGAAGTGGGATCATTTGTGGTTCGAGCTTTTTATGGATCAACACCGGTTGACAGACGTTTCACCCCCAAGACTTTTCGGCTAATTGGGATGGAATTACAGGCAACTGAAAGAACATCCTGGCCAATTTTTAAGTGCTAACAGAATTTTAAACACATCGGGTTTTTAGTATTTGAAATTTAAGCGCATCGGTACCGATGCGCTAAAAGCGCTAAGGGAAATCCCTGTACTCCCTTTTAATCAGCATCTCATCCTGAAATGTGTGAGGATTTTGTATATTCCCAATCACTGGCAATATACAATAAACAATCCAAACAATGCATGCTTCTTAAAGGTGTGAACTGTAAAAAGGTGTCAATAATGTGATTAATTCAGTCATTCAAAAGCGATTATCTCTTACAAATATGAAAATAAATCTCAACTTTAAAAATACAAAAGAAAATATAAATAAAATTCACCATCTGAGTAATTTTTATATTTTGGGGGGTGTAATATCTTGTACAATAAAATATTGGGAGGGAAAAGTCTTGGGAAAAGTCTTGGGGGTGAATTGTCTTTGTGAGGAAAAGTCTTTGGGGTGAAACGTCTGGAAACCATCGACACCATACATTTAGCAGTAAGATAATAATAAATATTAACGTTATGAGCTGCAGGAATCAAGAAATAAATTACCAGTTATAAGCAAATTTCAGTGAAATCGTTTTTGGTCATGGAGGCAGCCATTATATTAAACGTCCATTGTATCGTGATTTAAATCTTCTTTTCAATAAGCGCTTGTAAATAATGATGAAAAGGTCACATGACTTCAAAATGGTGGACGAAGTACATTTCTGGAAAAACGGACCAAAAACAAATTCTTCTTATTTATAGTTAGTAAAGAAAGAAAAATAAAAAAATGTATATTCTGTACCTTTCCATTGTCGCAGGTATCGTGTGTATAGCAGTTTTAGTCTTCTTGAAGTATTTTTCTATCAGCAAAATGAGGATTGATGATAGAGATCAAAAGGTAATAGTTTACAGTATAGTCTTTAGAGAATTTTTCAAATTAAACCATTTTACAGTGTCTGTTTTCACATAAATTTACATGTTTCATAATTGGCTGTGTAGGCAAAGAAGAAAAATGTGAAATTACGATTTTATAGGTTACTAAATATTTAAATGAGTTTCTCATTAGGTCATCTCGACCCAAGTTCTCCCTTTATATATTTTGATTCTAAATTGGTAATTCTGTATAATTTTGTAGCAAACTGGCTTTTATTATTAAAATTTGTCACTGACAGACATGGAAACCATGTTCTAAGTGGTAAATTTCAGCTGTTATGATTGTCTGATTTAATTTTGTTTTTTACAATGGCTAGACTTTTTCAAAATTATAGAAAGAAACAAAAACACAAGACAGCTGCTGATAATAGATGTATTATTTTAGTTTTTTCTTTTTCAGGGTTTAATAGTTATCAAATTTAATTCATATAATTTTAGTTAGGAAGAAAGATCAGATTTATTGAATTTAAGTGTAACAGATTGAAAGGAATCCCGTCAGAGGCGAGATTCTCTCAAGATCTTCACATTCCTCTATGCTGCGCGAATACTGGTATGGAACACAGGAAGCAGTCATCGAGCGTGATGAATCTAAGTTGAAGGAACTTGTATGGCAGTTAATGTAAAATAAATAAGTCTAAACTAAAGGAATTCCTTAACAACCAGAGTGAATTAAACACTTAATGTTTGAAAGAAAAGGATTGTCTTATTTTTAATCAAAGCCTAGCTGCTTTGTATATTGACCTGAGCAGCCAGTAACAAGCTGACCAATATTTATCTATTTGAGTTTATTAATCGTCTGTACCGGTTACCCATATTACTGACATCCCCTGCAGAGATTTAGTTTTATATCATTAAAATATATAAATTATTTTATATTGTGAGGAATAGTGCAAGATACAAATGGTATCCAATTCTTGAAACATCCCTGGTCTTTTTCCATGCTCAGTGTATAGCACTTGGATACATGGGACCACGGTTTAGCATCTTATCCGAAATATAATTAGTATAGTTAGTGAAGGAGTGGGTGAATCTTACTCATAACCACTCAGGGGTTACCAGTCCAACATGTTACCACTGGACCCCTGATCTGTTCCTCTGACAAATGTGATGACCTACTGGCTGTTTATACCTGTTTTGAGCTTTTGAAAATCATGCAACTGATCATGACTAATGAAAGAATTAAATTTATAAGCCAGTCATATAACTTGCATGAAAACAATTTTGAAAAGAAGCCAAAATGTGCTTTACTGTTTGCATTGAGAATTTGCTACAAATGAGTTTCATTCTAAGCTTTTTTTTGTCAGTGCTACATTGGAGGGTTCTCGGTAATGCAGAATTCTGCTTAAATTACACAGAAAATTCACCAAGGATGCACAAAAATTATGTATTGAGAGTCCCGGGACGCAGAGATTTTTTAGCCTGAATGCTATTGACATGCAATCGTAGATTCCTGTTTGACAACTAATTAATTAACTACAATTACATATTGATAAACAGTAACTGTTGGTAACATGCATCATCAGCTTCATTTTACCATACGACCTTGATAGGCTAATTATGTTAATGTCTCAACCAATCGGAAGCATTAAAATTTCACACTGCTGCACAGTTGTTTGTTTGGAAGTTAGGTAGGGCTAACAATAGATGTGACTGGAAAGTATGTAAGATTACCAATTACCAATATTTGTTTAATTACATATTATGTGAAAATTACATTGACACTTACACATTTCTCTGTAGACAATATATAATTTTGTTTAAAACAGTCTTCAAGGAATCAGATCGTCACTTGTTCATGGATGCCGGAAGGATGGAAGTAGTATATTGCCATATATTTAAACATTAGGAAGTAATATATTGCTATATATTTATTTCATGATTGCTCAATGATTAACTATCATTTACCTTGTCATTAATATGAGATCATTTGACACATTCTTCTGGGCTTAATTCTTTAGACTGTTATATTCAGTATTTTGTTTTCCATTTTTAAAAGATGTTGAGAAACTTATGTGTCTTCTGTGAGTACATGAAGTTTGTTCTGGTCTTGAATAAATAAAAGTATCAGTAGTTGTATATTTTTCTTCAAGTTATATATCTATATGTAAGTGTAAAAAATAACAGCAAAACCAACAGCAACTTTAAAGCTTTGTAAAATTGCAGTCAATTACCATTGACACTTATCTTAGTTGCTTATGCAGAATAAGAAAACTGATATGAGTTAAGTTTACAATGCCCTTGCTCGGACTGCCATTAGAATTTCAAAGCATAACATGAACTCCTACTTTTCATCAGAAGACCCACTTTTTGCCAGAGGACCTCCATTTTTTTGAGGATGGGAGTCCTGTATCCCCATTGCCAAACTCCTAGTGAGAACCCTGGTACACTAGGCTGGATTACATTCTACAGAATTTTAATGTTTATTGGAGTTTAATCAGTGTTAGATGGTAGAGCACATGACTTAGTCAAATGAGGACTCAGATCACTCTCACAAGTCACAAATATGGGGGTAAAGTTTCTTACACAATTGGTAAATATCAGAAAAAATATCAAAGTTGTAATACTTCTGAGTATGAAATGTAATTTCCTAACAGACAACAGAATAGTATGTATATTCTGTTAGCAAAGATGCTTTGATCTTTCTTTAAATACTTAAAGCATTCTTGTACTCAGTACAAGAAGAAATGAAGAAACTCTTTTCTATGCATCTTCTGCTTCATTTGGGGCTTTGTCCCCAACACATCCACCAAGTTCAACCTCTTTGTTGAACTCAAACTCACTGTCATGCCCTCTAAAGACTTTACAGCTATAATTCTAGGGGTTGCAGAATACATCCCTTCATCTCAAATCACACTTCCAATAGTCTTTCAGATGAGATGTTTAACGATCCATACATCTGTGCTATACACTGGTCAAAAATAGAAAAAAGAAACAGGAGAAATTCTACACAATTTGCTTTGTATCAGTATTTCTCTCCATTAAAATACTGTACTGCTTGCAGAACTGATTAGAGTTTCATTTATTCGCAAAGCGGTAAAAAGTGATGTTACACGTTTATTTCACTAGCATAAACTGTCACTTTACTGATCATCCAATCACAGCGAGGCAGTTTTCTCAGGTATACCTGTCAATAAAACTGTGTCTTGCAATCTACCCGCAGCCAGAAAAAATGTGCCTGGGCATCACCAAAGTTGCTGTGTGGTAATTGTCGCTGAGTTACTACCGGAAACCTTCACAGAATATTTTCTTCCTAACCGCTTTTCCATTTTGTACACAAAATGACACCATTGACAAGTAAAAGGTGGAGTTTGAAAGAAACACATTGAGCGTTGCTATAATTGATTTTTGACATGTGTACCGACGAGTCTCATTTTTAACCTAACAGTGTAAACTCTAATCAGTTTTGCAAGTGGTAGTATAAGACGTTTTCTTTAAACATTACCTTTTTAAAGAAACATCCAATATGAGAAACCCAATGTTTTCTTTGATATTGTTTCAGAAGAAGCCAAAACTGACTACGCATGAGGTTCTTACACTGCTTAGAGATTTAAAGGTATAATTCTTATCTTGAAATCGAAATGTTGTTTTGAACTGATGAAAATGCTTTTGTTATTGAAGGTAGCTGTAGCATTGTTACTTTTAATATTGCAATGTGCCATTCATGTCCCATTATGGAATAGATAAATTTGTTTACTTTAAAATTTGTGTTGTAATGATCTATGATACATTCAAGCATAAACCTCACTTTGTCACATTTACTTATTTCAAATGCATGTAATTTAAAAATGATTTTGAGAACCTGATAGTACTTTGGCATGACCTTGTCAACTTAATATTTAACCACAAGCAGTTTCTTCATCGTTATCTTACTGAACAATGAGAAAAAGGAAACTTTTCACCATTCTTCTTCTCAACTTCAAAATTTGATTTGGATGGAGGATGTCAATGACAAAATGGCTTATAATGGTTTCAGACAGTGCAAAGGAAATTTCAAGTGCTTCAGTCTATGTTTCGAGGAAAAATCTACTCACCTCAAACTGGATTTGAACTCAGGTACCCAAGATCTTAAAGCAGATCGTAAGAAAATCTAGCTTGTAGGTAAAGGAGTAGTAGTACTGTAATTTTACCTCAACCGCATATAAATAATAGATGTATCTATAAATCGATGTTAATTTTTTTCCCCTTTTAGCCATTTCCAATTAGTGTTCACAAGGGATGGAAACTTCATTCTTTTCGTCATAACAGTAGGGTATGGTGTCAAGAGATATCAGTGAATAGTAGAAGTTCTGGTGTTGACATTTATGCTGCCTTTACCAAAATAAGGATACCAGCTCAAGTAAGTCTGCTTAATACTATTTGTGTCTGTTTGATTTGTTTTTGCTTCAGAAACTACCTTTATTAGTGCATGAAGCAGAACAGATATTGGAAAAGTTATCTTTTGTTAAAATGATGATTCTTCCAAAAAGTCACCATATTTTTATGTAGCTGATTATCATAACGTTTTTCTGACCAATATAACTCTGATGAATTTTAATATTTTAGCTCTTTTTTTAAATATTTTAGCTTTTTACATTCTTGTTTCTTCATCATACCCAGGACATATATTCATATTTTATTTTATATTTTATTTTATTTATTTTCAGTTAGTACTACAAATCCTAAAAGATGTTTCCAAAACCTCCAGCTGGAAACCAGGTTGCCTAGCAACCAGTATCATATCGAAACCAGTCGAAAGTGAGATTGGAAGTAGAGCTAAAGGCATTATGGGTAATCTACCTGTTCAGCATGACATAGTAATGGAGGAAACTAGTCCAGATACCACACAAAGCTATGGAATACTGTCACTGATATCAATGGAGAACAAATCTCTACAGACAGTACAGAAGGAGACAAACAGGTTACCAAAGAATATTCTTACAAAAGTTTCAGCAAAATAAAGATACTCACACATAAGGCACTCACAACTTTGGTAATATAGCAGTTCAAATAAACCATTAAATTTATTAGCACTAGAGATATGGGCTATCATAATAATCAGGTGATTATGGAAATGATACTCAGCATTGCAATGTAGCCTTAAAAGTCTTTATTGTTAACAATAGTTCTGCAATTATTATCAAACTGTTGAACAAACTATTTTACAGGTGAGAGAATGATATAAAACTGATTTAAAGGTTTAAAATTAATGTTTAATAAAGGCAGGGATAAAGTTTCCTTGACATATATCTTTTAGTAATTCAAGAGACAAAAATCATTTTTGTATATAATGTAGGTACTGGCATCGTGAAGATAATGGTGTATGCTGGCATCTTCAGATGTGTGAGTCTCATCAAGAATGCCTCTTTTTCCTTGCTCAACCTGTAGAAGGTAAACTCAAGAATTTCAAGAATTCTCACTTCTAAAATTTAATATGATTATACAGAGGTTAGTTTTTTTTTGCTCTGATACCTTTATGAACCTTGTGAGCTTAGCTGAGCACAACATGCTCATGATGAGCTTTTGGGAAACTTTGCAAGGATGTTCCTTGAAGAACTCTGGTTACTATGGCAACAAGAATGAATATTCGTAAAAAATGTTCTTTTCAAAAACCACAAGACCAAGAGCTCTGAAAGTTGGTAAATAGAATTATCTAGTGGACATCTATCAAACTGCAAATTGTGTTCCTGTGGTCTCTATCGACCTTGCCTGCAGGGTCACATGTTTCATATAGAAATCTTATTGGAATTTTATTTTGATTCTTTTTGTTAGAAACCATATGTCCAAGACTTCTGAAATTTGGTTTGTAGCATTTTCTAATGAATTTCTTCCAAGATTGTTCAGATTATGCCCCTTCAGTCCTTACTCGCTCCCCCAAGGCATCACATGCTTTACAAAGAAATAAATTATTTGTTCAACCAAGAGGGTCAAATGTTTAGCATAGAAACTTGTAAAAGGCTAAGACTTCTGAAATCTGGTATGTTGCACTAATGAACCTCTTACATGCTTTTTCAAATTATGCTCCTGGAGTCAAGTTCAGTCATCATGGAGTCTTTAGGTGTATATAAAAATATACTGGAAAATGTTAAAAAAACTCAGCTTTTTTTTAAACTAATGAGCCCAGAGTTCTGATATTTTGAATAAAGCATTGCCAAGCTACAAAGATTGTTCAGACTTTGCCTCAGGGATCATAACTGGCTTCGTCAAGGCGTCATAGTATAGAGATCTCCTTAGTTCTTAACTGGGGCATTTAGGATTAAATGATTTTTTTTTTTTTTGCTTTATTAAGACTTAATGGAATGTTTTGAACTTTTAATTAATTTCAGATGTAGAGGAGTGTTTATTGACAGTGCTAGGTTATAAGGATAGAGATGGCCACTGTACCACAGCAAGTTATGTATCTGAGGCATTAAGCTCATTGACAGAATATATACAGTACCGCAAGCTTCAGGCTACCCCGCTGATAGATATTCGTCTTCCGTCACCACGATTAGAAAAGATAACAAGGTCATATAGTTCTTCAGAAGATTTAACCAGTCCTGGTCATAGAATGTTTTTAAGGTTTCGATCTCTGGTTGAAAAACCTGCATTTGGTGCTGAAAAATTTTACTCTGCCAAACAGCAGCTACTTCGTTCCGCTTCCATTTTGAGACATAAAAGTACGACATTTACAAATGGTGTAGACCTAAACAAAAAAAGTGTTCCCGAAAATCTGAAAACAAGTTCTCTGGACAGAAGGAAGGATATGCCTAAACTTGAGATAATCAAAGACATAAATACAAACAACAATAAAGATGAGCAGAAAAGTGAGGACGTGGCTACCAGTCAAACTGAAGCTAATGAAAGTCATGCCGAGATGGAAGAGAGAAAAAATGAACTAAACAGCAGTACTAGTGAATCTGCAACTTGTCAAGATGCTGAGGGTCACTCAGAGTCAAGTGGGGCAGAGTCAGGGGGCTTCGATGTAAATAAAGAAAAGGATATAGACAGAACCCTTGATGCAGATATAGATGCTGAGGAGGAGTTTGAAAAATCAACGGAAAATCTGCTGAAATCATCAAATTCAAAAGGTAGATGGTGTAGTTATCTCCTGTTTATTGTTATGGTCTAGTGCACACCTTCCAATAATTGTTTAGATACAACCTCTGACAACTGCATCAGGGAATCAATTCTTCGGCTCAGTGGTTAGAGTGTTGGCGTGTCATGCTGGAGATCAAGGTTCAAATCCCGCTCTGGGTTGTGTATTCTAAGATGCATTGCATATTTCTGTTAGGGACTTTCATTTTCATAAGATGGGGGCTCCTCCGGGAAGACCTTTCTTGGTCTAAGTTGTAAAAATCAAATAAAATAACAAATCTTTCAAGATTTCTGTCTGATCCACTGATCTAAAAATACACAATACCATTGGTCGAGAAATGATGACTTTCTCAAGAGGGGATGTTACGGTCTAATGCACACTTTCCAATAATTGTATAAATACAACCTCTGACAACTGCGCAGGGAATCAATTCTTTGGCTCAGTGGTTAGAGCATTGGCATATCACGCAGGAGATCGGAGTTTGAATCCCGCTCTGGGTTGTGTATTCTAATATGCATTACATATTGCTGTTATGGACTTTCATGTTCGTAAGATTATATGAAGACAATGATGTAAATCGGTAACCATCTCGAATCTGGTAACCATCTTGAATCTGTATATATCAGGTTTAAACTTTACTTATAATATGATACTGCAAAAAGGACAGGTTTACATAAAAATTGCACTTTTATTTTTTACACTTTAGCAACTACTTTACTACCCTACCCCATGGCTGTGTGGTCAGTGATTGTAAATAATGTAAAAGTGTAGGAAACTGGACGTTTATTATTATGTCAACCCTTTCAAAAAGGCCATTTTTCTGGATGTATTGTTCACTTTTTTAAGAACACATTTACTGTACCACTTCTTTATGAATTTACATATTTCTGTTTTAGAGGACATTCAGCATATTGTTCTAGCCAATCAGACTGCAGCAGAACTTCTGGCAGTTGTAAGTTTAGTTGCACTTACTTGCTGTAGATCAATTAAAACAAATTACACTTACACTCAAATAGGCTCCGATTAGCAAGAAAAAAAAATTCCCAAACTTCACATTTGGTATCCAGTCTAGTTTCGTGGGCTTCCTTATTTCAAGCATGAATATTTTATCAGTTGTTTGTAAATAGACTTCTTTTTCACTCAGTCACATACTGTTCACTAGAAAAAACCTATGATTGATATGATTGTAACATGAAGTTAAATGGTAGTTTCTCATTCTGTAGGCTCTACAAGCATCAAACATAGACCTGAGCAGATCTGTACAAGACCAGGTGATCAACTCAGGGGGATGGATGTAAGTGGTGTAAACATTCTGATTTCACTTTTTGTTTCTATTTTCTTTTGTTATTTTTGTTATGCCCCAGATGGAATAATTGCACTTCAAGTCAGTCCATGTATCTTTTCATTTGTATACAATTTGTGTCCATTCAGTAACTTTACCATTATAGAATATAATATATAGAATAAACTGTAATATAAAATTACTGCCTGCTCATATGTTCCTATGCACTTTGTAACTATGTGATATTTCAAAGGATTTTAAAATAACTTGACACAAATATTCACCAGGTAGATTCATCTAACCTTTGTTCAGACTCATTTATTTTACATCGATTGCCATACAAGTTCTTACAACTTAGATTCATCATGCTCGATGATTGCTTCCTGGGTTCCATACCAGTAATCGCGAAGCATGGAGGAATGTGAAGATCGTGAGAGAAACTAGCCTCTGACGGGATTCGAACCCGCAACCTTCAGATCCAGAGCCCTGCACTCTACCCCTGGGCCACGGTGCCTCCTAACCTTTGTTGTCTCTGTATGTCTTGAAACAACTCTGCACATTTCTTCTTCAGATACATGTGGGGGCCATGTGTTGCAAACTGTCTGTCCTTATGTAACTAAATAAGAATACTGCCTACATAAATGTTCCTGTTTGCCCTTTAACTCATTGGTTCATGAGAGAAATTTGAAATAAATAGGTGAAATTAAATACATGTAAGTGTTGTCATAGAATGTTGGTCCATTTGTCTGTTTTCTGTACTGCCAAATGATAATTTGAATCACTGCTGCCCTGTATTTTTGTGTCAGCTCGGTATGTCATTAGCATAGTACAAGTCTTCACCAGGTTGAGTCAGTATGTGGTAAACTATCTTTCTGTCCCTTTCTGTACCACCAAATTTTCAGAATACTACTGTATTCCTGTTAGTTTGTGATTGCTCTGTTAGTCATTGGTACATTACATGCAACTTTGCGCAGTGATTACCACATAGAGTTACTATGTCGTAAATTGTAATTCCAGTCATGTCAGTTAAAAAGCACTTCTTCAAGCCAAACACTTTCTGCAAGTATCTGTAGGGGGCATTTATGACATACAATGACAGCTCTGATCGGTGTTGTTTTTTGTTTAATTTTCTGTGTGTTTGTTGGGGGACGGGAGAGAGAGTTACAACAATAGCTAACATCCTGACCATGTTTTAAACTTTTCAGTCCATAAGCTTGCTATTTCTATCTTCAGACATATCTGTAGACAGTATCAAAGTGGCCACATATCTTTAGACAGTATCAGAGTGGCCACATATCTGTAGACAGTATCAAAGTGGCCACATATCTGTAGACAGTATCAAAGTGGCCACATATCTGTAGACAGTATCAAATTGGCCACAAATCTGTAGACAGTATCAAAGTGACCACATATCTGTAGACAGTATCAAAGTGGCCACATATCTGTAGACAGTATTAAAATTGCCACATGTCTGCTATAATTTCCTGTTTATAAACTTATTATTTATTAAATTTAATATCTACAAGCTGTTATTTTGCTTGCTGACACTATTTCATCAAGAAATAATTTTAGCAAGTAAACTAGGTCTTGGGGCTTTTTTTTTTTTTTTTTTTTTTTTGGGGGGGGGGGGGGGGGTTTGGGGGGCTAACCCCTTTTTTGCAGTGTGAATATCATAGGTAGATATTTGGATAGTATATCAATATTCTTCATAAACATATATATTTTGTTCATATTTTCTAGGTTTTGTGGCCTTGAAAATGATGTTGTTGTGTTGAAGAAAATCTCACTAAAAGAAAACCTCCATTGGTATGATAACATTAAGTTTCAGCTCTGTTAGACTTGAATTAGAATCATTACAGCAGTGTGTTATTATTTCATTTTATCTGATTTTTTGTTTTTCTATAAAAGATTGTTCAAAAGAAAGTATGGGTAATTCTGATGGTAATTTGGTAAAAAAAAGAAAATTTCATTGAAGCGTTGTTGTATTTTAAAGCTTTTGTTTCGCTATGTTTGTTTATGTAATCATGTATGCTTCTTTCACAATGTTACATGTTATATCTGCAGTTATCTTGGAAAAGGAGTTATTCAGGCAGATCCAAGGGCAGTTTGGAATGCGATCAAAAATCCACGCACAAAGTTCACATATGATGACAGTCTTAAGGTAAATGATAGTATTCCATTGTAGCTTTTAATTCTGTATTTTATTTTAATGATTTATTACAAAATGGTAAGTTCCAGTCAGGGTTCTTTTAAATTGTGTGTTTTAATTAAATTGTTTAATTATAGATACCAGTCAAATAGTTAAATTCTATATTTTAATAAAATAATTTGATTGTAAATTGCCAATATCTGATCGTGTAGCTTTTGATTCTGCATTTTCTTTGAAGGCCCAGTTTCTTTTACAAAGATAATTATACTTAAGTAACATGATTAAGATATGAGGGATGTTCCATAAATTCACAGAATGCTCTTTTCAAAATTTTATTTTTCAATCAAATTAAATGAAAAGAAATTCATTAGTAGTTTGACATATATCCTATGATATTTTAAAAAGGGCTTTTATTTTCTCAACTCATCGAAGTTTTAGTGGTATCTAAATTCCAAATGAAACTGGATCTTAAAATTATGTAATTATAAATTGCCAATTTTTAGTCAGTTTGGCTTTGAATTTGATAAATTGATGTGCTTTGTATTGCAGAAAGTTGACATTCTGGAGAAAGTATCAGATTCTATTAAAATTGGTAAGAGTTCATTTATAATCACATCAAATTAACCTGTAACCTTTGACTAACTGAGTATGAGTGGTTCGGACTCTTATCAAATCTTCATTGTTTTGTAAGAAAGTTGTTAATGTCTTATTGAAGTGTTGAAGAAATTCATCACTAACTTTGTATAAAAGAATGCTAGGAAATTCCTCATTTATCCCCCCGCCAAAGGTGAAGGGGATATTAGAAATGGCCTCCGTCCGTGCGTTCATCCGAATTTCGTCCAGAGCATAACTCCAAAAATACGTAAGCGATTTTCTTCAAACTTCATACACTGACAGAGCACATTAGGAGAAAGTGCAGTGTGTAAGGATAATAACTCTACCTTGCCTACTTTTAGAGTTATTCCCCTTTATCAGATTTACTTGAAAAACTTTGTCTGAAGCATAACTTCAAAAGTACTTAAGCGATTTTCTTCAATCTTCATACACTGACAGAGCACATTGGTAGAAAGTGCAGTGTGCAAGAACAATAACTCTACCTTGCCTACTGTTAGAGTTATTCCCATTAATCAGATTTACTTGAAAACATAATTCCAGAGCATAACTCCAGAAGTTCTTGCAGGATTTTCTTCAAACTTAATACACTGACATAGCACATTGGTAGGAAGTGCATTGTGCAAGAACAATAACTGTATCTTGCCTATTTGTTTTAGGGATTTTCCTCAAACTGCATACGTGCATTATTACATTTAGTTTTTGAAAGTACAACCTTCAGGTAACTTCTTCCCAGCAGAGGGGGGAGGGGGTGTGGATTAACCATGGCTCTTGTTTACATTATAATGGAATTACTGTCAGAAGCACTTGAAAAGAACAAGTTTAAACCAAACACACCCCAAGACGCTTTTCAAGGATTAAGTTTACAACAAATTTTAGTGACCTTGAGAAACTTTCATAGAATTAATTCTGTATGAAATTTATGACCAAGACTTTTCATTGTACAGTGGTTGTGTACATTTAAGATACACTATGTGATAACTACAGCTTATCAGTTGACACAGATACACTGTGTGATTATTTTAGAATGTGTTTAGCAAAAGTGTAACTTAAGAACTTGTGGTTAACACATGAAGCATATTTTCTGCTGCTCTAGTGAAGTGGTACTTGTTCAGTGTAATGAATATACAAATGAATTAACCCATTTATGCCTAATGGATTATTCCATCCTTTTCTGTTGGACAAGTCCATTTTCTGTTTAAAGGGTATCTTTTCAATTTTATTCTATTGGTGAAGAAGTCCTTTATACTAACAGTGTAGATCCTGATTAGATGCCACATATTGCAGCATCTGATCTGGGTCTGCACTGTTTGCCTACGTCTACTTTCGTAGACTCTTGGCATTAATGGGTTAACTTATGCCAACCTGAACATTTTACAAGGAAATCTTTGAAGTAATCCCAATTATCATTTTCAGTATATTATTACCATGAAGTGCTACAATTGTTCAAGACAGAATGTTGTGACATGATAGTGTCACAGAGCGAGAGGGTTGACAGTGGAGACAAGTACATCCTGGCATTTCAGTCTACAGAGAGGTCCGGAGTGCCCCTACCTGAGAACACCACACGAGTAAATGTACGATTTTCAATTGCATAACAAGTAAAAAAGCTTATGATCTGAATCAGTTATAAGATAACAAATAAAAATGATTACATATTTTTAATAAATTTTTAGATTATCCATTGTTTCCTTAAAAAAATCAGTGCCATAACAGCAATACAGAAAAACATATTACTTAAAAGTCAGTAGTTTAACCCTGAACATGCTGAAATTTTGAAATGGATTTGCCCAGCTTTGAATTTGGAACAGTCCATTCAAGTTTAAGGGATTTCAACATCAAAATACAAAAATGGAGCTACCAACAGTATAGAACCTGGTCAGACTGCACGGATGTGCAGGCTGACCTGGCTCTATACTGGTGGCAAAGGCTAATCACTTTCAGTTCCAGCAGGTTAAGGGTTAAGTTTGTATATTTTTACAGGTGCTACCCAGTGGCTGGATTCTAGAACCTGTCAGTAAAGAAAAGAAAATTTTCACCATGGTTACATACATCATGCAGGTATGATAAAATTTGATCAGATGTGAATCTTTTGCTTTGTCTTTGGTAACATTAGGTAACTTAACTTTCAAGGGAGATTGTTTGTACAAGGAACAGACGCAGGCAACATAATTGTTATTAATTGGCAATAAAAGTACAGTAGTAGTTGTACCAGTTTATATGATGAAAATGAAAAATATATATATGAAAACCTGTTCTCTACAAACACCATATGAAAGACCCTTGTTTTTCACTGAAATAGTGTGGTTCTGATGACATTAAATTAGGGATGTCAACGAGTATCCGAGTACTCGGATATCCGGATACTATGTTGGTATTCGGATACTAATTTTCTATACAGTTATTCGTATACAAAATAAAAAATAACAATGAAATTTAACTTTGATAGAAAAAAATCAAACACAAATTAAAATAATTTGACAATTTCATGACGCTAAACAAAATCGTGTCTATTGACTGCCCGCGACATATCACTTATAATTGGTTTATTGATAAAGAGTTCGTCTGTCAAACGCCGTGTATTTGTCTTGCAAACTGCTGGGATACAACACAACACCCCATTGTGTTTCAATTACCTTAATCCATTGTGTTTATAGAGTCTATATCAGAATATCTTGCCCCCATTGTAAATCAATTAGCAGTGTCAAACATGGTAATTATGGGGTACACAGTAACTTCCGAAATAACCGCAATACTAAAAGAATATCCAATCAAAATGTGATTTCTCAAACGATGTATCCAATTAACGATTTTCTAAAACAAGCATTATAATTTTAATGTGTCAAACAATCATTCTTTTCTAGAATTCCAAAGCTTTCGTATTAAAAAAAAGAACCATTCTCATCAACATGCCTCCTAAAATAGCATCCGACATGTGGAAATACTTCACAAATAAAACAAACAGACAGAAACGTTTTGAAAAATATTGAGTCTATAAAAAACTTCAAACACGTTCGAAATCATTGTTTTGTCTTATCTTGTTTGCGCTCACGTAAGCTGCATAAATTCATGTACCAGTATGAAAGGAGAGATTAATAAAACAACATTTTGATCTACGGTGATTTTAAAATGATATCTTTAAAAAAAAGTTTAAATGCCATATCATATTTAGAAACTGAAAAGGACAGACCATGAAAAAAATAAACAAACAATAAACGGACGAATGACGTTTTTGTTAGAAACTTAGACTTGCCGCACATGCATATTGGCAGGAAATTGTACTTCAGTGGCCACGAGGAAACTAAAAACAACACAGTCTTTGTTTTATCATCTTTATTTACACGTAGATACATAAAGAGTTATTTTTTGTGAAACTGTCTTAACACCCCTAGGAATTGGAACATTGAGATCGTCTAGGCGTCGATTTTATACGAGTGTCCAGATAGGTATTCGTTGACATCCCTACATTAAATTATTAGAAAATGTTTATTGGAACAATCTTTTCTAAGTTGTAGAAGGGAAGGTAACTCTAGTAAAGTTCCTGAAAGGTTTTTCATTCAAGAGTTGTATCCCATTTTATAGTACACTTGAGAAAAACTTACATCACACAGTGTCTATTCTAGAAATTCAGAAATAGGGGTGAATTTCCCCCATCACTTCAAAAAATAGGGGGGATTTTCAAAAACATGGTGGGACCAATACCAAACACCATTGTTTAATCATTTCACATGTTTAATGTAAACACTAGAATTTTCGTTTGGTTAAACACTTTTTATCTATTTTATTTAGCTTTGGATTACCCCCCTCCCCCCCCCACTTTGTTTTCCGATAATCATGTAAATTAATCCCCGACTAGGAATTCCAGCAGTTTTTGTGCAAGTTTACCGATTTGGATGCGCGATTTTCGCGCCCATGTTTCAAAAATGTTTGAAAAAATGGCGTAATCCCGCAATCGCGCGTCCTAGAATAGACACTGATCACATGTTCCGAAATCAAGGCTGCTAATATTAAATTTCAGATCGATTTTGGAAGCACACCAATCAGGGCTGATAAGTCACCTTTTGAAGATCTCATATCCAAGCAGCCGATGAGCATAGCCTATCTACGCCAGTACCTCCGTGGATGCCTTTATCCGAAATAGATACGTAAACCACCACCTCTATTGCTGCCTTCTGTTTCACCACAGGTGCCTGGAAAGTCATATTACTGCTACCATATGGACATATAAAAGAACTTTTACTTTACTATACAATGGATGTTAACTTAACATTTTTAGACTGCTAGCATCCTTGCTTCATGTTTAAGGAAGAACTTTAGACAAAGGGCCAGTACCTACATGTATGGAGATACAGTACCTACAATCGTTGCACCCTTTCAGATTCTATCCATGTAAACTGCAGTATTTTAAACACTTGTGTATTGGTGAGTCTGATGGATAAGGCCACTACTAACAGACAGTGGAGAATCATTACCAGTTCATTTCAATGAGTATTGCCCACCATTTACTGTACCTCACCTGTCTTTGCCACACTTGGCCTTTGCTCTGAAGCAAATTACATTCTGTAATTTGGCTAGTTATTTTGTAATGTACTTTACAAGATCAGGCTATAGTTTATCTAGTAAGCAACAGTTAATTGTTGTGTTCATCAGAACAGTATGCATTTGAAACTACTCAGTGTGTATAAGAAGTTTCCTAGCTGTTATATTTTCTGTCTCGTTTTCTTACAAAAATGGAAATGCAAAAGATATTGTGATTTGAAGAAGAAAACATTTGTTGTTAAAAAAGAAAAACTAGGCATAAATTTTGTCACAACAATGTAACAGTGAACAGTTCATGCAAGGATAGACAGCCAACATCTGCAGGAGTTGAAAGTGAACAGGGAGCCAGCAGTGAATGCTGTCAATGTGAAAAAGGCTGTGAAGGTGGCTTGCAAAAAAAGTTAAATAACAGTGAATTCTGCTGACTTTAAATGAACAGTGAATATTGCATAAAAAGGAGTGAATAGGAAATTTTACATGCAAGTTATGAGTAGTGAATAGGATGACAGAACTTCTTGTTAATTGCTCTCTTGTTACAATTGGGTGGATGGGTGTTTGTTAGGGTGGTGACACTTGAGCACTTCAGAGGAATCAACTGTAAGCAATGTTTGTTATAACTACCTTAAAGAGATTATATAGCTTCAAATAGATTCTACCTTTGCCTGCCATTACCTGTGATAATTGTATATTTAGGTAAATCATATAAATTGTCTTCAGTTAAATGTTGCTGTTACTGTTATTGGTGCTGATTAGATGTACTTTTACCACCTGTATTTGCCAAAATCTGTTGATGTACATTTGTTTTGAAGTACAGTTCATTAACATACTACACAATCTGTCTATCTGTTTGTTAGTGAAGAGATTTTTTAAAAAGAAAAATACAAAAGCCTACACAGTTTATAAAATGTTTGTTGCAACCTAAAATTGAAGATTTATTTTGCATTTGACTTGATATATAGCTGCTGTAAATACGTAACATGTATGCTTAAAAAACCTTAATACTTAACATTTGTTGTGCAAATTGATTCAGAACCATACCATTCTTATAGAAATATTTCAAACTGTGGGAAGTACCATTTCTTGTGAAGTAAAATGATGTAGTTACAAAAACAAAATATTTTTGGAAATTAAAGAAACAAACAAAACTGACAACGAGGCCCTGGTTGGATTCAAGTATTGATGGATATTCGCTCCTTAAAATTTACATGTAATAATTTCCAGAAAAGTATTTTAAAGGTTTTCCCTTTAAAATATAAAAAAGCAGTTTCAGGGTATGTTAGCAAGCTTAGCTTTAACCCAAGAATGGCTTGGTGAAAAGGTCACAAGGTCATTGAGAAGGTTGCAAGGTCATTAGGCTATTTCTGACCATGAGTCATCTGTTTTCAGGATAAAAAAATATATTCACATATTTCATTTAATCATTTGTTATGGGTGTTAGTTTGTCATAAAAATATCAGTGTTTGCTCTAGAAATGTTCATGTCACAGAAGTCACTGTTTTTATGCTTTCAAAAGGCCAGTATTAAAAAGCATCCTTGCCTTAACTGCAGTGTTTTGTTTAGAACTGTTATAGACATGTAATAATATACTCATATAATCAATTGGCTTGATGTATAGGTTTATTCACTATATTATGTATATAGAGGTTTATTTTCTGTTTATTTTTGTGCATGGCTTTAGAAATTGTAAAGATAAAAATTGCCTTAAGAGGGTGTAACATTTTTCATGAGTTGATGTCATTTTATATGTGTATTTATGTTTAATTTGTGTAATAAGGCACACAGGGTTTGACCTGCCCCAAAATTTTAGGGAAAAAAAAGGGAAAGTTGATTTTGTCCAGTCCATAGTTTGAGTTGATACTGTTCTACCAATAACAATTTATTCTGTCACAGATTGTTTCTTAGTGCATCGTGCTTTTAATTTATAATATGCAATATAATTCAAGGAATGAATTTGAGAAATTGTGGTCTGTTTCTTTATTTCAAAGCACTAAGAACTTTTCACATTCACCCTGGATTATTAGTAGTGAAATAATGCTACGCATGCAAGGGTGTGCTAGAAGATTGTTCAAAATGGCTGGAACAGGAAAGTTTAACCCTGAACATGCTGAAATTTGGTAATGGATTTTCCCAGGTTTGAATTTGGAACAGTCCATTCAAGTTTAAGGGATTTCAATATCAAAATACAAAAATGGAGCTACCAACAGTACAGAGCCTGGTCAGACTGCATGGATGTGCAGGCTGACCTGGCTCTATACTGGTGGCAAAGGCTAATCACTTTCGGTTCCAGCACGTTAAGGGTTAAGATTTTACAAAACAAAGTATAGGTTAAAATATTTGATTTCAACTTGGATGCTTTTTTAGCTCAACTGACCAAAGGTCTTGAAAGCTAATAGTATGCTCTTTTGTATATTTGTCTGTCCGTCATCCACAATTAACCGCAAACATCTCCTCCAAACCAGTTGGCCATTGCAGTAAAACTTCACAGCAATGATCCATGTATGGTCCAATTCAAAATTGTTTAAAAAATGATATTCCTTGCAGAACTCTGGTTGGGCGGGCAACCGAAAGGAAAAATGTTAAAAATCTTCTTGTCTTAAACCACATGGCCTAGAGCTTAGATATTTGGTTTATAGCATCATCTAGTGAGCCTCTACCAAAATCTTAAAAATTATGGCTCTGGGTCAGAATTGGCCCTACCCCAGGGGTCACTTGCTTTTACATAGACTTGTATAGGGAAATATTTAAAAATCTTCTCTTCAGAAACCATAAGGCCTAGTTTTTGCATACAGACTTCAGCTTTGACATTAGCTGATCTTGACCTTGATTTACTGATCTAGTTCCTTGTTTTATAAGCTACATCAATGAAATTTTAACTTTTTGAATAATTCTGTAGGTAGACTTCAACTTTGACCTAGGCTGACCTTGACTTAGATCTACTGATCCTCTTCTTTGTTTTTGAAGCTATGTTACTGTTACTATGTTTTAACTGTTGTGCTGTTGTGAATAAGTTTGCATACAAAACTTCTATTTTAACCTTGGCTTACTTTGACCTTTTGACTTACTTTTTGTTTTGAAGTTATTTCCATGACATTTGTACCATGTGAGCAGTTTTGGAACAGATATTATTACTGACATTTGCTGACATTGAGACATGTTTTATTGATACCAAGGTGATTGATTTAGGGCTAGCAGGATGTCTAATGTTGTATTTTAATCATCTGCACCCCCCCCCCCCCCTCCCCCCACACACACTCATCACACAATCATTTGATATTCCCTTTTCAGGTGAGCAACCCAGGACCATTTGGTACTGTTGTTTATTTTTTTTCAAGTTTTATTCAAGGAAGGTTGATTAGAAGCCTGTGCCGTCATTTATAAGGTCTCACTTTATATCTGACACAGAATTCTTTCAAAAACTGTTTTACTTGATTCTTTTGGAAATGCATTTGAGATTTGGTTTGTTGAGTATTAGACACCATGTATTTCATTATCTAAAGTCCAGTTTTGGATGATGTCATTTTTTAACACATGAGTGTTGCACATACCAGTAGGTGCTACATTCACAAAAACAACATAAGTTTTAGTCACAATTTTGTTTATATTAAAGGTGCCTTATATAGTAACTGCTAAAGTGTGTTCAGAAATTGTTGATAAACATATTCTTGTTTAGACATTATTCTACATAATATACTCACTGTATATAGTCAAGGATTTTTTAATTTATAAAATGCATGCCAGTGTAGTCAAACATGTGTTGTTTTGTTATGTAGAAACACACAAACCTAGTCCAAGATATAAAACCAAGTGTACTGACAGACACATGTATAGATAGAGAAAGAAAGAGTGTGTGAGGGAGAGAGTGAGAGATTTGGTGAGGGAGAGAGAGTGTGTGAGGGAGAGAGAGAGAGAGAGTGAGAGATTTGGTGAGGGAGAGAGAGTGTGTGAGGGAGAGAGAGTGTGTGAGGGAGAGAGAGTGAATGATTTGGTGAGGGAGAAGGAGAATGGGTGAGGGAGATAGTGGATGAGGAGAGAGAGAGATAAAGGATGAGGGAGAGAAAGATAGGGTGGTATAGGAAGAGAGTGGGTGTGGAGGAGAGTGGGTGAGGAAGATAGTGGGTGAAGGAGAGAGAGAGTAGGTAGAGAGAGAGAGAGAGGGGGGTGGAGGAGAGAGAGAGAGTAGGTAGAGAGAGAGAGGGGGTGTGGAGGAGGAGAGAGAGAGAGGGGGGGGGTGTGGAGGAGAGAGAGAGGGGGGTGTGGAGGAGAGAGAGATAGAGAGGGGGGGTGTTGAGGAGAGAGAAAGAGGGGGTGTGGAGGAGAGAGAGAGGGGGGGGTGTGGAGGAGAGAGAGAGAGAGGGGGTGTGGAGGAGAGAGAGAGAGAGAGAGAGGGGAGGGTGTGGAGGAGAGAGAGAGAGGGGGTGTGGAGGAGAGAGAGTGGGTGAGAGAGAAAGAGAGAGTGGGTGAGAGAGGGAGAGAGAGTAATTAAGTCTTCTCATAGACTAAACATAACTGACAGCTTTCGTATCAGCTTACCAGTTTTATATGGTATCAACCTGACACAAAGATAAGCTGTATGAATTGTTTGTGTAAACTTTTATATGCAGATGAAATGATTATCTTTCATCCATGTATTTTATTTAACATACAAAATGTTTTTTTGTGTAACAAGGGTTTTTTTCTTCTGGCAATGAGAAATAAGAATGTTCATTTTACTGATTTTTTTGTGTGAATTTTTACAGATTTTAATTTTTCAAAGTAGATCTTCATTGATGCTGTTTCAAAGCTTTTGATGATTTGTTGATTTTTTTTTGGACACAACTTCCCAAATAACAATACCTATAACATTTATAAAATTTTGTGAAAAAATAAAACTGCAGGAAATGGTAATTAGGTACAAATCTAACTTCAACAGGAGTTTACTTTGTCAGCCATTTTTGCAGCTTGTTGATTTTTTCCTGCATTTATTTGTCCCAAGTATCAATGCATGATAACTGAATCAATGCAAATGTTGTTAGGGTATTTACATAATTAAGTACTACATGGTATAAAGAAATTTGAATGTAGATGTTGAGTAGTATTGCAAACAGAGAGTGTTCCATATTTTTTGTGGTCAGGTTCATTTATACATAATATAAAGATATAGGATTGGTTATTATAATGTTTCATGCTTCATCCATTATAAAAGTTTTTAGAAACTGATTTACCTTTAGTTTGACAATGTTTGTTTGTTTAAGAGATCAAATAAAGAAAAAATATGTGCCATACCATCTGATGTTCTTTGCTTTCTATGAAAAAGAACTCTAAAGACATAGTTTGACATCAACGTTCAAGGTAATTTGCTGTTTAATGGATAATGAATTAAAGTTCCTTTATACTTTGTAGCATCATCATCACCACCATTGCATCATCAATATCTTAGTCATCATAATTATCATCATCATTTTCATCATCACTAGTATCATCACCATAAGCAACAAAATGATAATGACACTACTGGCATTATGATCATCGTTATATTCTCCTGCTCATCATCCATCATTATTATCATCATGATCATCATCATTATAACAATCAGTTGGTCTTCCATTTTTTGCTGGATTACAGTCAAGTGTCTTTATAATAGGAAAAAAGACTGAATTTTAAAATTCCAAGAAGAAAATTATAAAGACTCTCTCCAGAAAGGTTTAGACACATACTGTTGTTTTGTTAGCAAGTTTTTTACAACTCCATAAATAGAACCTATTGAACCTATCTATGTAAGAGATGTAAATTTGTGGTTATTGTTTTATTTTGATTTTACTTAACAGAACATAGAGCTTTTGAACAATATCTCTTTTTGCAGCTTTTTCATTTTTTAGATAATACAATGTATTAATTTCTACAGCATAAATATTTTTTATTCTTTTCACCATTTTTCTTTTTGCAGTATTAAATTGTAATTATTGTAAAATGCAACAGTTATGTATTTTGGTTTTGGGCTTCCAGAAATGTTTTTAAGAGTTATAATTATATTATATTATTCTCACTGTGTAACCTGGGTGTTATATAAGGAATGATTTGTTAATTCATATATTTTAAACTTTTAGTATTTCCTTTGGTAAAATGTTAAAATATCCCATTAAAACATAACATTTGTTGGAGAGATCTTAAAAAGTATGGGAAAAAATAAGCCTCAGTGTCAAGGGATGTAACTCTGTATTAGTTTTCACATTTATCTAAGAATGTCTTTTAATTTTGGAACAAACGTTCAGACAAATAAACATTTCAGTGGCATTTCCTTTTGTTTGAATTATTTTTGATTTTATTCATTTTATTTGCAGTTTGTATATACTAGTTCCTTTGTCTATATTTTGATATATTTTACTTTCATTAACCATGGAAATATGTTTACTTTCATTAACCATGGAAACCTGTTTACTTTCATTAACCATGGAAACCTGTTTAGTCTTATACAACCACTCCACAGTATTGGTGATATTTCTGCCTGATTCTGTGTCATTTGTCATGGAAAATTTTAGTTGCAATGCTGAAATCATCTGGTATATATCTGCCTCATAGTACTACATGTAATTATAAATGGAAAATATTTCTGTGTATACCTAAATTGTATCACTTTACATTGAGTTTAAGTAGAACAGCCTGGGAATAAATAAAATCGAATACAGCATGTAACCAAATGATATATATATAAATACATACATATATTATAATGCATTCCCTTTTATCAACAGTAAGTATAAAGCCTCTGTTTGCTACCAATCCTGTTAACATTTTATGTTACTATACAACAGACCTCAGGACTTTTTTTACCATTTGAATAATTGATTGAGGATTGATAGCAGGTGTACTTGGATACATTGGGGTGAATCCACTCCTATACCACTCTGTCTATCTTGAGAATTTAAGCAGAATATCATTTGAAGTTTATTTCTATTGCATGCCTTTCCATAAAAATCACTGACATATGTTTAAAATGACAAAAAATCAGTTTTTACGAAATGAATTGATCTTAAAATTGAAACATCTATGTGCATTTTTCACTGTCTGCAAAAGTATGCTCAACAGTAAAGAGTTGAACTTGAAGGGTGAATGTCCAAAATGTTCTAATTGCTATAAAAAAAAACTAAGCAGATAGTACCGCTTTGCATTCACCCCTTGAATTTACTGGTATAATTATGTTTTTAATGATAATAGATTTTATAGAGGAGTCATAAAGCTTAACTATAAAATATTTTAAAAGGTTTAAGGTATGTAACTGTTGTTACAATGAGAGTTAGAAATAGTTAGAATTTTCAACCAATGTTAATTAACCCTTACCATGCTTAATATTTAAAATGGACTCATCCATCGTTTAATTTGAACCGATCCATTAATTTATGGGGGTGCTTATTGAAAATTTACTGATTGAATGGTGAGTAGTGCAGACCATGATCAGACTGCACTGACGTGAAGACTGATCTTTGTCTGCACTGTTCACAAAGGCAGATTTAATTGCCTCAGAAGGATAAGGGTTGATACTGTTACTATTAATGTATTTAAGATTTCAAAGAAAGTCATTAATTCAAGTTTGTTCATCCAGCTAATTATGTATAATGAATGAATAATATTATGTTTGACTTGTTTGCTTTTATGCATAATGTATACGTATGATAATAAATTGCTTATTAAATTGTCATTGTTACGTGATCACTCACTGTAACCCAAGGTCACTGAACCTGTTATAAGTGAAAGGTAATAAACTTAAGATTTTGTAAATACCTGTAGAGAATTAGTTAACTTTATTAACTCTCTGTATTCTGTGTCACTTTTTGCTTTTCAATATCTATTACTCAGCTGTGCTTGTCCAGTTACGTGTTCATCTAGTGTACTGGGACATATGAGTATGGATACACACTTGATGTTGAGTACAGATACACACTTGATGTTGTATTCACAGCTAATCTTACTGGTTCTGTCAGTATCATTATTGCTTCAGCGTTAAATTCTTTGTGAAGGACGTTGTAGTAAAATGTGGAATTTTTTTATGCTCGTCTATTTTTCAGGTAAATACATCATAACTATTATTTTCGAAATAATTGTAAAGCTTGTGTTTATTTTGTATGGAAAATTTCACTTTGAAAAATAACGCATTCATACGTTTCTGTTCTTTCCTAAGCCTAGTGCTTTCACTTAAGTTAAAACAGTTTTCCACAAGCATCTTACTGTCTGGAGACAATGAGCTATAATATTTTGCCAGGATGTTTCATAATTATTTAATTTTATATGCTTAACAAACGAAAAATATTGAAAAAGATGAGAAATGAAAACACACTCGTAGTTAAAATTTGCCTATAATTAACATATGTTTAAAGTTCTCTCATCAAAATCGAATTAAATAGTGGTAAATGTGCAAACATGAAGAGATTTTCAAAGTTCTTAAAGTGTTTAAACCTGTTTGATTGGCAATGGAATGGTTCAGCTGCAATGTGTAACATAGATAATACATGTATATACTGATCTTGAAATCCCAGTTAATCCAGGAAATATAGCAAAGGTTAAACTGACCTCAGATAATTAATCACTTTCTTATCATTTTCTTCAGTATAAAAATAAATCAAAGAAAAGTTATCTAAATGAGGCTAGTTACTGACCAACTTGTCAAAGCAAAGATAAAATGCATCAGATGGCCGCTGTGGTATGCTGGCATGATAATCCTTGTAAATGAATTGGCTTGTAATTTTCAAGCAATGAAAAAAATGAATCATTCTTTCAAGAGAGCCCCTGTCTAAATTTGTGGAGAGTATCTTAAGGCGTGAATGAGAAAAAATGCTCTTTGCTTCTTTATTTAATAGTACTAAGAACATTTTCGGCATTCACCTGACGATCTGTAAAATATACTAATCAGCATGTTTTGAGTAGAAGAAATAATTATCTCACTGAAGCTTTTTTTTTTTTTTTTTTTTTTTTTTTTTTTAGTTCACCTGAGCACAAGTGCTCAGGGTGAGCTTTTCTGATCGGTCTTTGTCCGTCGTCCGTCCGTCCGTCGTCAACTTTTCATTCAAACGACATCTCCTCTGAAACCAATGGGGCAAATTTAATGAAACTTGCCTGGGATGTTCCTTGCATGAAGCTCTACCAAGATTGTTCAAATGGTTCTGGTCCATTGCATCTCTGGTTCACTGGAGCTAAAAATAGATTTTATAAGTTGGATCTTTAAAAATCTTCTTCTCCGAAACCACAAGGCCTGGAGCTTTGATATTTGGTATGAAGCATCATCTAGTGGACCTCTACCAAGTTTGTTCAAATTATGTCCCTGGGGACAAAACTGACCCCACCCCAGGGGTCAGTTGATTTTACATAGAGTTTTATAGGGAAAACTTGAAAATCTTCTTGTCAGAAACCACAAGGCCTAGAGTTAAGATATTTGGTATGTAGCATTGTCTAGTGGACCTCTACCAAGTTTGTTCAAATCATGGCCTCTGGGTCAAAAATGGCCCCGCCCCGGGGGTCTCTTGTTTTACATAGAGTTATATAGGAAAATCTTTAAAAAATCTTCTTGTCAGAAACCGTAAGTTATAGAGCTTAGATATTTGGTGTGTAGCATTGTCTAGTGAACCTCTACCAAGTTTGTTCAAATCCTGTCCTCTGGGTCAAAAATGGCCCCGCCACAGGGGCCACTAGTTTTACATAGAGTTATATAAGAAAATCTAAAAAAAATCTTCTTGTCAGAAACCGTAAGTTATAGAGCTTAGATATTTGGTGTGTAGCATTGTCTAGTGGACCTCTACCAAGTTTGTTCAAATCCTGGCCTCTGGGTCAAAAATGACCCCGCCCCAGGGGCCACTAGTTTTACATAGAGTTATATAGGAAAATCTTAAAAAATCTTCTTGTCAGAAACCGTAAGTTATAGAGCTTAGATATTTGGTGTGTAGCATTGTCTAGTGGACATCTACCAAATTTGTCCAAATCCTGGCCTCTGGGTCAAAAATGGCCCCTCCCCGGGGGTCACTTGTTTTACATAGAGTTATATAGGAAAAACTAAAAAATCTTCTTGTCAGAAACAAGAAGGCCTACAGTTAAGATATTTGGTATGTAGCATTGTCTAGTGGACCTCTACCAAGTTTGTTCAAATCCTGGCCTCTGGGTCAAAAATGGCCCCGCCCCGGGGGTCACTTGTTTTACATAGAGTTATATAGGAAAATCTTAAAAAAAATCTTCTTATCAGAAACCATAAGTTATAGAGCTTAGATATTTAATGTGTAGCATTGTCTAGTGGACCTCTACCAAGTTTGTTTGAAAAATTTCCCTAGGGTCACTACTGGCCCCGCCCGAGGGGTCACAAGTTTTAAATAACAATATTGAAGAAAATCTTTAAAAATCTTCTTGTCTGAAACCACAAGACCTAGAATTTTAAAATTTGGCATGAAGCAAGCTTTATCAAGCTTTTTCAAATTATTGGATTAGGTTAAAGGTCACGGAGGCTAAAAGTAGATTTATCTACTGTACCTCATAGAGCCTTCATTTATAGACCAATATCTTTGATATTCAGTATAGAGGTTCCTTGCATGGACCTCTACCCATGAATAGGGTTTGAGGTCACTGGGTCAAGGTCAAGGTCACCATAGCTTATAATAGATATTTCTACTTTCTGTCATAGAGCCTTTATTTATTGACTGATATTTTACATATTTGGTTTGTAGGCACTTACATATTTTCAATTAAAAAATGAAATACTGCTTAACAGCAAACCTAAGTACTCAGGTGAGCGATCCAGGGCCATCATGGCCCTCTTGTTTTTTTTTGCATAAGCTATACTTCAAGATACCTGGTACTAAGAGGATTCTTTAGTGAGTTAATTTTACAGTTCAGTCTTACCACTACATAAATTATAGACTGCAATCTAACCTGTCAATTTATCTGAATATATTTTATGCATGTACCTTCAGGATAATGTTTTTTATCATTTCCTAATTCAGTTTGCACAGTTCACCTGAAAATAATGATCGTCATGATACCCTGCAGGATTTCCATTGCAATGTCCTTTATTCAAAGGTAATTTTCTGATAACGATCTGAATTCAAAAAGGACTGTCATTGTTTGGCTTGAAGTGATTTAAACACAGTCATATGCTTTATATATCTGGAGGATTTAATATTTAAAAAGATAATAATTTTTTTAAAAATAAAGAAAAAAAAAAAAAAAAAAACATCTGTTAATGATTAAAACGATTAAGCCGTCATTGATAACATTTTCGTTGTCAGAATCCTGAATGTTGGCACTTATCTAATTTCTCAAATCCTATATTAAGCACTAAAATTAAAAACATCTTGAATAAGCCATACAGCTGACCTTTAAAATTCAATTTAACATTTTTATAAGCATTTTTAGTTTCCCTTGACAAACCATCACAGCACACTGTGATATATTATGGCCAGAATGTAAGATTTGAATCTAGATGGATTAAGAACCTCTTAACTTTCAATAAAGCCAGTGAAAGCGTTCATTTATTTGAAACTTTATCTGCTAAAGTGAAAACCTAGTATGTTTCGACATTGTTATTCTTTGGTCTCTATGTTTCAAACACTGAAAATGCATTACAGCTGATTTAAATACTAGGTCTTTTATTTCTTTCATCCATCAGAGATAAAAAAAAAAGGCAGGGTTAATTTAACTTTTAATGAAGTAAGTCTTTACTTAATCTGCAATGACTTTCACATCATCTGTTGGAATTTTGTACGCAAGCTTCATTTTTGACAGAACCAAAACCTTTTTGTTCTGTTTTACAATGCATTTAATATGCATCAAGACAAATTTTGAGGAACCTTTATTTTACAGCCACCAAAAAGATATAGCAATCTTTAATTAATTGCCACTGAACACAAGTGCATTAATTGCAGTTAAGCCTGTTTGGTGTCAGTGTCACAGTTTATATCAGCAGTCTTAAAAACTTCATCAACACTCAACAGTATTGGAACCAGAACAGTTAAAATTGTATAAGCAGTTTTGAAACAAGTATAGCAGTATAGCTAAAAAACATTTAAACAATACTGAAACCAGTACAGAAATAACTGTTTTAACATCATTCAGCTTATAGAGTTGAAACTGTATCATCAGTGTTGAATCTAGTACAGTTGAAACTGTATCATCAGTGTTGAATCTAGTACAGCTGAAACTGTTTCAACAGTGTTGAATCTAGTACAGTTGAAACTGTTTCAACAGTGTTGAATCTAGTTAAGTTGAAACTGTATCATCAGTGTTGAATCTAGTACAGTTGAAACTGTATCATCAGTGTTGAATCTAGAACAGCTGAAACTGTTTCAACAGTAATGAATCAAGTACAGCTGAAACCGTTTCATCAGTATTGAATCTAGAACAGCTAAAACTGTTTCAAATCAGTATTGAATCTAGAGCAGCTGAAACTGTTTCAACAGTGTTGAATCTAGAACAGCTGAAACTGTTTCAGCAGTGTTAAATCTAGTACAGTTGAATCTGTTTTAATAGTGTTGAATCTTGTACAGCTGAGACTGTATCATCAGTGTTGGATCTAGTACAGCTGAAACTGTTTCATAATTGTTGAATCTAGTACAGCTGAAACTGTTTCATCAGTGTTGAATCTTGTACAGCTGAAACTGTCTCATCAGTGTTGAATCTAGTACAGCTGAAACTGTTTCATCAGTGTTGAATCTAATACAGCTGAAACAGTTTCAACAGTGTTGCATCTAGTACAGCTGAAACTGTATCATCAGTGTTGAATCTAGTACAGTTGAAACTGTAATATCAGTGTTGAATATAGTACAGTTGAAACTGTTTTTTCAACAGTGTTGAATCTAGTACCACTGAAACAGTATCATCAGTGTTGAATCTAGTACAGTTGAAACTGTTTCATCAGTGTTGAATCTCATACAGCTGAAACTGTCTCATTAGTGTTGAATCTAGTACAGCTGAAACTGTTTCAACAGTGTTGAATCTAGTACAGCTGACACTATTTCATTAGTTTTGAATCTAGTACAGTTAAACTGTTTCATAAGTGTTGAATCTAGTACAGTTGAAACTGTTTCATCAGTGTTGAATCTAATACAGCTGAAACAGTTTCAACAGTGTTGCATCCAGTACAGCTGAAACTGTATCATCAGTGTTGAATCTAGTACAGTTGAAACTGTAACATCAGTGTTGAATCTAGTACAGTTGAAACTGTTGTTTCAACAATGTTGAATCTAGTACCACTGAAACAGTATCATCAGTGTTGAATCTAGTACAGCTGAAACAGTTTCATCAGTGTTTTATCTAGTACAGCTGAAACTGCCTCATTAGTGTTGAATCTAGTACAGCTGAAACTGTTTCAACAGTGTTGAATCTAGTACAGCTGACACTATTTCATTAGTTTTGAATCTAGTACAGTTAAACTGTTTCATAAGTGTTTAATCTAGTACAGTTGAAACTGTTTCATCAGTGTTGGATCTAGTACATCTGAAACTGTCTCATCAGTGTTGAATCTAGTACAGCTGAAACTGCTTCAATAGTGTTGAATCTTGTACAGCTGAGACTGTATCATCAGTGTTGCATCTAGTACAGCTGAAACTGTTTTAACAGTGTTGAATCTAGTACCGCTTAAACTGTATCATCAGTGTTGAATCTAGTACCGCTTAAACTGTTTCAACAGTGTTGAATCTAGTACAGCTGACACTATTTCATAAGTTTTGAATCTAGTACAGTTGAAACTGTTTCATTAGTGTTGAATCTAGTACAGTTGAAACTGTTTCATCAGTGTTGGATCTAGTACATCTGAAACTGTCTCATCAGTGTTGAATCTAGTACAGCTGAAACTGCTTCAGTAGGGTTGAATCTTGTACAGCTGAGACTGTATCATCAGTGTTGAATCTAGTACAGTTGAAACTGTTTCATAAATGTTGAATCTAGTAGAGTTGAAACTGTCTCATCAGTGTTGGATCTAGTACATCTGAAATTGTATCATCAGTGTTGAATCTTATACAGCTGAAACTGTTTCAACAGTGTTGAATCTAGTTAAGTTGAAACTGTTTCAACAGTGTTGAATCTAGTACAGCTGACACTATTTCATTAGTTTTGAATCTAGTACAGTTGAAACTGTTTCATAAGTGTTGAATTTAGTACAGTTGAAACTGTTTCATCAGTGTTGGATCTAGTACATCTGAAACTGTCTCATCAGTGTTGAATCTAGTACAGCTGAAACTGTTTCAATAGTGTTGAATCTTGTACAGTTGAGACTGTATCATCAGTGTTGAATGTAGTACAGTTGAAACTGTTTCATAAGTGTTGAATCTAGTACAGCTGAAACTGTTTCATCAGTGTTGGATCTACATGTAGTACATCTGAAACTGTCTCATCAGTGTTGAATCTAGTACAGCTGAAACTGTATCATCAGTGTTGAATCTAATACAGCTGAAACTGTTTCAACAGTTTTGAATCTAGTTAAGTTGAAACTGTTTCAACGGTGTTGAATCTGGTACAGTTAAAATGCATCAACAAATCGCACACGAGGAGTTCAGTCTTTGAACACAAAGATCTCTAAAACAGCATAGTGTTTTAACGGCTATTAGTATTTTGCGAAACGGAACGGAACGGAACAAGTGGTGGGGTACCAAACGAGGAATGCCAGATTCTTTATTTTTGTTATTTTTGAGCAGATGATCTCGTGAACTAAAATTTGTCTTTTTATTTAAGTAACATGCATCTTTCTGCATCTTTATTTTTTGCATTGAAACTTATTTCTTAAACTTACGCGATCTTAAAATAAAATCGTTATGCACGTGTCGGTTTAATTGCATTTTATGAAGCATAAAAATAACCTCTAACTACTCGCAATAAATAACATCTTTTTGGGAGGGTTGGTAGACTGGAACCGATATCAATGGAATGTTATTTACTATTTAACATTTCTCCTGTGATTATTAAATGAATTGTTCTGCATGCTGTTGTTCCGTTCCGTTCCGCAAAATACAGTTACCCACACGGGTTACTGTATTTGGCGGAACGGAACGGAACAAACTCTTTATGATTGTTGAGAGAAAACATGTATTATCAAAAGTTCATTATGAAATGAACATGAAATAAAGTAACAGGCTGAAGCCGGTGCTATGATATATCGTAAGTTTAAGCAATAAGTTTCAATGCCAAAAAATAAAGATACAGAAAGATGCTGTTTACTTAAATAAAAAGACAAATTTTAGTTCATGAGATCATCTTAATTGACTTGCTCGTTTGTTCATTCACAAAATCAGAAGTTAGTGAGATTTCAATCATAGCACCGGCTTCAGCCTGTTACTTTATTTCATGTTCATTTCATAATGAACTTTTGATAATTCATGTTTTCTCTCAACAATCATAAAGAATTTGTTCCGTTCCGTTCCGCCAAATACAGTAACCCGTGTGGGTAACTGTATTTTGCGGAACGGAACGGAACAAAAGCATGCAGAACAATTCATTTAATAATCACAGGAGAAATGTTAGATAGTAAATAACATTCCATTGATATCGGTTCCAGTCTACCAACCCTCCCAAAAAGTTGTTATTTATTGCGAGTAGTTAGAGGTTATTTTTATGCTTCATAAAATGCAATTAAACCGACACGTGCATAGTGATTTTAGTTTAAGATATCGTAAGTTTAAGAAATAAGTTTCAATGCTAAAAAAAGATACAGAAAGATGCAGTTACTTAAATAAAAAGACAAATTTTAGTTCAAGAGATTATCTTAATTGAATTGTTCGTTTGTTCATTCAAAAAATCAGAAGTTACTGAGACTTCAATCATAGCACCGGCTTCAACCTGAAACTATATTTAATCTTCTGGAATATGTTTATTGCTTTAACTTACGAGATATTAAAATAGTTTAGACAAAAGATGAATTATCAAACGTTCATTATCAAATGAACATTAAATATAATAATACATGTTTTCTCTCAACAATCATAGTTTGTTCCGTTCCGTTCCGCAAAATACAGTAACCCGTGTGGGTAACTGTATTTTGCGGTACGGAACGGAACAACAGCATGCAGAGCGATTCATTTCATATTCACAAGAGAAATGTTAAATAGTAAAAAACATTCCATTGCTATCGTTTCCAGTCTACCAACCCTCCCAAAAAGTTATTTCTTGCGAGTAGTTATAGGTAATTTTTATGCTTCATAAAATGCAATTAAACCGACACATGCATAACGATTATATTTTGATATCCTTAGTTTAAGTAATAAGTTTCAATGCAAAAAATAAAGATGTAGAAAGATGCAGTTTACTTAGATAAAAAGACAAATTTTAGTTCACGAGATCATCTTAATTGACCTGCTCGTTTGTTCATTCTCAAAATTAGAAGTTACTGAGTCTTCAATCAAAGCACTGGCTTCAGCCTTTTACTATATTTAATGTTCATTTGATACTGAACTTTTGATAATACATGTTTTCTCTCAACAATCATAAAGAGTTTGTTCCGTTCCGTTCCGCCAAATACAGTAACCCGTGTGGGTAACTGTATTTTGCGGAACGGAACGGAACAACAGCATGCAGAACAATTCATTTCATATTCACAAGAGAAATGTTAATTAGTAAATAACATTCCATTGCTATCGTTTCCAGTCTACCAACCCTCCCAAAAAGTTATTTCTTGCGAGTAGTTAGAGGTTATTTTTATGCTTCATAAAATGCAATTAAACTGACACATGCATAACGATTTTATTTTAAGATCGCGTAAGTTTAAGAAATAAGTTTCAATGCAAAAAATAAAGATGCAGAAAGATGCATGTTACTTAAATAAAAAGACAAATTTTAGTTCACGAGATCATCTGCTCAAAAATAACAAAAATAAAGAATCTGGCATTCCCCGTTTGGTACCCCACCACTTGTTCCGTTCCGTTCCGTTTTAACTACTTAAAGAAACTTACTAATACAGTCTGTTCATACGAATATGGTCTTACAAGGGGTCAAAAAGTGTGCTCTCTGTATCAAACAGCTTAGGAATACAGAAGGTAACCTTTTCAACAGCCCACGGTTGTTTGTCAAAAAAAAGTTCAGTGGCCAACAAGTATTAGTGTTTTCATATTGATTACAAAAAAGGTCGCGTGCATTATAAAGAGCAACATAGAACAATTTAAAAGTAACAGTAGGTAAACAATAAAACAATAAAACAGTGGCAATATATTCATAACGAAACATCAGAGGACAAACCTTAAATTAAATGTTTTTTGTTTCTGTGAATATTACAGCACTCATTGTATGTTTTTGATGATTCAGAATTTGAGGGAAGGATGCGGAAGAGTCTCTACGTGTTATTAAGAAAAAGAAGCAGATAGCTTTTTTTTCGTATTCACCCCCATTGAGATGTACGGCAAAAGTATATGTTATATTGTGTGCATAGCTCAGTTTGCATTTCAAAAAGAAATATTGTGTGAATTCACAGCTGGGGTTGATAGCAAGGAAGTTAAGTTGAAGAAGATAAAAAAAAACGAGTCGTCATTTATATGTGACATGAGGAAATATTAAATGGGATATTTTGCAACAATTAAACGGTAAAGAAGAGCATATTATTTTAAATACATGTTTCAGTGGTTTGATTTTATAGACTCACTCTAGTGCTTTAGTGCTTTTTCATACGAAAATGATCTTTTTTTAAGAAAATAAAACATGTTATTTTTTTCTGTTCAAGTTGGCAGGCGATTTTTTTCAGACATCTGAGCTTACAGTAGTGTCTCACATTTGTCGATCTTAAACCGATCAAATAATCATTTTGTGACAAATGCAGGGCAACCAAGGACACTTGAGAAGAGCCATGAATATCTAAGACCAAGTTTAAATTTCTTGTTATCTCTGTAAACAGTCTCTAGAAGGTGTGTTATCTTTATCGTCCATCATTTATAGAAATTCAATAAAATCTTAATTTTACGCCATTACTGTCACATACACGTACCATTTTATTTTTCATATTTCAACGTAAGCTGCTTTAGTGATAGTTTGTGAACAAAGTAAGTTAAATTTCTTACAAAATGATTGCTTTGTAAAGATAAATGAATAACTTAACAAATTAGTTGAATCGTTTTAATTTTTCATTTTAGGATTTTAACTCTTGATTTTTTATATTGAATATGATAATTTAAAGGTTATTCGTGTACATAATTTTTATCACAACAATGCATATATCTAGTTACCCTTTATTTCCCCCTATTATACTTATACATTACATGATATTTACGATGAGAAGAAAATCGCAACCTAGATCTTTTTAAAGTTAAGCTGTCTACATAGTTATAGCCCCCTGTACATTGTTTGAACAATTTTGTGCTATCAACATAGCTCACAGTCAAAACTCTTGAGTTTGTTGATGTACTGATTTAAGTTTCTAACACAAAAAATATTTCTACAAGGGTTAAAGCTCGTGTGTTCATTTACAAAATCCCTCCATAGACATTGATTGAGAATGAGCTGAAATATAAATGTATGCATATCTTTGCATTACCTGACATCACAGAGAGACAGGTATACTGATAGATGTTTTACCCTTGGGTATCTAACTTACGTACTGACTAATAAAGTAAAGTTGAGACAAAAAAAATAACACGTCGTATTATCGCTCTGTGACATTCAGATACTGACGGGACATTAGAAACAACAATAAGGCATTCTAATTTTAGTGGCATATTTCTGTCCTTCGTGTCTTTGATTCAGGTAACATTAATGTAATACAGATAGTCTTTTTAACATAAGGTCCTAATATGTGATATTTTTGTCTTGCTCTGATGATAAAAGATAAGAAAAAAGACGATTTGAAGATAAGAGCCTGGTAAACTTTAATTGCAAGAGCAAATTGCATAAAATGCAAGGACATATTGGTCTCATATGATAACTCGTCTGCTGAAACATAATGCATTTAGACGCTGACCGTCAGCTTACCGAATCGTATCTTTATTTTTTTAGAAACAAACGTTCCGCTGCACGTTTCTCCTTTCTGTTGCATTACTCTTTTAGTTTGTAAATATTTTGTTGTTGTTTTCTCCTTTAGTCTTGGTTATTTTTTTCTTTTGTTTTCTTCCGCCTTTTGAAAATATCAGATTTTACAAATATCTCTTTGTTAGAATTATCTTGCTTGCAATCGACAGCAAGGTATTAATTTAACCTCTGTACTACGTAGTGAAATGCAATAGGTTGTTTGAACAAAATTCTTTATAATCAGTTGAAACAAATTGCATGAGCGCTGAAAAAGTATTTTCGTTTTGTGTACAAATTTCTGCGTTACAAAGAATATAGGGCATTTTGATAATAGTCATAACACACATTTTACAAGTATTATGCACAGTGGCTTTGGCTTACAACATTCTATCGTTAATGTTACAAACAATCAAAAGGTAATTTCTTTTTTACATTTTTAATTAGCTTAACACCTGAGGGCGTTTAAAATGATTTTTTAAATAGTGAATTTAACAAAAATATATTTATTTCAAGAAGAATGTATTATGGCCTACTGTGAGTTTTCATTTGGTAATGGAATGTTTAATTTCGGAATTATGTCTTCAATACTAGCGTAAAAGAAGGAAGGTAAATAGTTGGTTTCTTTATTATTTTCCCAACTGGTCTTTAACTTGTAGGCCACTGATTCTTCCAAGGTCATGGATTCGAGTTCCTAACCTCCATGGCTCTTTATATTATGAGGATGTTTGCAGTTTCTTCCAATACTTCTCGCTCGCCTGCATCCCAGTAAGTGGCTAAGTGGCTTCTGAAGAACGTACGTCACAACAAACTAGACAATTGTCTGCGTTTAATTTAGTATAAATCTATTTACATCGATTGTGAAAGCAGGTCTTGTCACTTATATTTATCTCGCTCGATTACTGCGTCCTTGGTTCAAACCATCCTGTCGGCCTTTAGACCAGTATCTTACTTGGGATAATGGGAACAGTCCAAGTTCTCAATTCAGACAGTTTATAGTCTCAGGTCACACGAAATACAAACAGGAAGGTAACTAGATCACGTGATTATTAGAGATAAAATGTACAAGTATGGAATTTAAATATATCATTTATTTTATACGACGGTGTTATAAAAGTGTGTCATAAAATCTATGGAAAGAACATAAGAAGTATAAATGCCACGAAGTGACACCTACAAACTCCCTGACTCGAGCAAATGGACGGCTGTGCGAACAAACTGATATTTGATTGATCTACCTAGCCTTCCCTAGACAGAATGTTCAAAAAATGAAATAAAACTGTTAAGTCATTTTGCTACTTTGTGAATATAATCCCCTAACTTTTTTGTTTTATATGGTCGTTGATTTTTTTATTGTTGCGTTGAATCATATTAGTAATAAAATTTGCATACATTATGATCATTCAGTAAATTTAATTAAAGATGATGACAGGTTACCATGTTACATGTAGTATTTCTCCACATATTGCACTAATGTGGGATATTTTTGTTCCGTTTCAGGCGAACAGAACTTCCTCGGACTTGCGCGTGTTTGTACTCATTGTTGTGTTGAGTGCTGATGACAGTTTTGATGGATTGATTCGTTTTTAAGATTTTTTGTTTTCAAGTTAATTATGTATATCATAGATGTAGTTGTTTGTAGAACGTCGTTTAAGAATTTCAAATTGTAATCGGAAGGTTTAGCACTGATAATTAAAGCGACGGCCTAACACTAGTAGGAACGCCAGCAGGACTCTATGTTCTGTATTAAATTCAGGAATTAAAACTTAAAGCGACAGCCTAACAATAGTAGGAACGCCAGCAGGACTCTACGTTCTGGATTAAATTCAGGAATTAAAACATAAAGCGACGGCCTAACACTAGTAGGAACGCCAGCAGGACTCTATGTTCTGGATTAAATTCAGGAATTAAAACTTAAAGCGACAGCCTAACACTAGTAGGAACGCCAGCAGGACTCTATGTTCTGGATTAAATTCAGGAATTAAAACATAAAGCGACGGCCTAACACTAGTAGGAACGCCAGCAGGACTCTATGTTCTGGATTAAATTCAGGAATTAAAACTTAAAGCGACAGCCTAACACTAGTTGGGACGCTCGCAGGACTCCATGTTCGGGATCAAATTCAGTTCTTAGAAATTTTAGAAAGTTTAAGAACCATTCACAACAATCTGACAAGAAGATCAAGCAGAAGTTTCTTGCATTAAATTCCCTAGATTCAGTTACTGGAATCTTGACATATTTACCTGAAAATGGCGATGAAAAGCAGGCTGGACATTAATCCGGTGTTCAATCACAAGAAGTCAATAGCGCTAGTGGACACGGCAGAAGACCTAGTGGACAGCTTAGATAAGTTGTCCGTCTGTCTTAAACACATCGAGGAGAAGCACTTACAGGTAAGAGTGATTTATCCCTGATGTTTATTTGAAGAAGGCAGTAAAATTTCACCACACTCATTCATTACTTAAGTATTGACAGAAACAGAAGAACAGCCACCTTTCTTATGTTTGTATAAAAACATCCGACACAAACTACAATATACCTATTTTTTTTAATCTAATACGACTATTTGTTACTCATACGCTGGTCAGTCGGGAAACATTTTCTAAAAGTGTTACGGTAACCGTACAAAAGTTTAGAGCCATGTATGGTAAATATGCCAGGAAAAAAGGAATAAAAAGCACTAAGTAATTTTCTCATCACAGAACAAAGAAATATCAGAATCTTCAAGTTTGTACGAAACACTAAGAGAAAATCTTGAAGTTGCCCAAGATCTTACAGACACGTTAAAAAGAGAGAAATGGCGCCTCAGCAGACGACAAATGAGCATAGAACTGCGAATGGGAGAGCTGGAAGAATACAAGTCTCACCTCAAGAAAGATATGGTAGGTAGAACTACGCGAGTTACTTTTTCCTTCTTCTTTTTACCCAAATATCAAATCGGCCATTAGCATATTGTCTTTACGTTAGTTTAGTTAGTTTGGTTTAAACATATTTCACTGCTCGATTTATCATTATAGTAAACACAAGAAGAACATCGAAGTTTGAAGATAGTAATTATAGGATTTTAATAGGTAATGGTAACTTATCACGGAAACAGTAATACTCTTATGCACCTACATGTCCCTCTCCAAAGATTCTGACATATTTAAGTTTTGAAAAATGTGCACTAACTAACTGACACGGAAGTACGCACAAACATACCCATTAACTTCCATAAAATTTGTCTGCTTCAGACGGACATGAATATAACGGTTGAATCTCTGAGCATGCGCATTATTGAGTTAGAAAATGCTTTAGTAGAGGCCCAGGAAATACAAGAGCTTACTGAAGCTGAGAGAGATGTCACACAAAAGCGTCTGGACGAATCAGAGAAAACCATTAAAGGTAAAGTGCATTTAGATCACGAAAATCCTGTTTAAATACTGAAACGATTAATTGTACATATAATTACTAGAGCACACATAACTGAGCTGTTTTGAAATAACTCTGTCTGAATACATTTTCTAAGCTTCAAGTATTTAAATCTTCAAGTCCGAAGGTTCTTATTTGGTTAAAATAAAGAACATGTGCGTCAGCTTTAATACGGTAATTCAGATTCTAGTAACATTGCTCATACTTATTCATCGGTTGCGTAACTTCAGGGTGGTTTAATGGAAGTATGTCAATTTTATTTTTGACATGATTTGGCACGATTATGTTATGTCTGATAACCATAACAGATCAATATGAATATCAGACCATCGTTTTATGAGGTAGGTCCATATCCTGATGTTCAATCCTAAGTTGGCGCGGAATATCAAGTCATCTGAAAGTAGTGACGAAACAGAATTTTGTCACAATTTTACCTTAATTCTACTGCGTTATTTTCACAGGTTAGCTTTAATTTTTAATCTCATTTTATTTTTCAAACTGATTTCAGAGTTAGAAGAAAAACGGGAAAAGATGGCCGAAGAAATTCGTCAACTGAGACTTGAGAGGAAAGACGTTGTCTTGAAACGGCAGAACAGTGAATTGGTCGACAGAATTGAAATCTTAACGCTGGAAAACAGGAGCCTTAAAGAATTAATCCGCCAACAGGAAGACCTTGAACTCATTCAAGAAAGTGTCATGAATAATTCAAACGCGTCCGTTTCAAATGGACCAAAAGACAAAGAAAAGACAGAATCAGATAGTAGTGTTCAATATGCAAACAAAAAGGAAGAAAATGAACAATCATCTTCATCTTCAAGGTCAGCCGTACTAACTGAAACCACTGAGATAGCTTACGTCTGATTTATTATGGTGGTAAATATTATGTAAGCTGTTTCAGAAAGGTCTTCCGTTTTGTATAGCGAACTGTTAAAAAACCAACACTAAAATTTTGATTGTGTTCTTCTTAAAGCTAAACCGTGTCGAATAATTCAGGTTGCGAGTGGTTGTTTTCGTGTACTGATAGTTTGTTAAAAAACCAACACTAAAATTTTGAGTGCGTGTTCTTCTTAAAGCTAAACCATGTCGAATAATTCAGGTGACAAGTGATTTTTTTCGTGTATTGACCATTTGTTAAAAAAAAAAAACACTAAAATTTTGTTTGTGTGTCCTTCTCAAAGCTAAACCATGTCGAATAATGCAGGTGACAAGTGGTTGTTTTTGTGTATTTATTGCGCATCAAAGTCATACACGTTGTATATTACATAAAGTGATTTCACCAGTATATGTGTGTTACCTTTACATTTTACACATAGAAATACAGTCTAAGATCCTATCCACAACATGTCTCACTATAAACGTAAGTACTTACACCGCTTAATAATAACTTTCTACAGGATGAAAGCAAAATATTGGTTACTAAAGTTACTAGTTTGAATTTTGCTTGGGTCAAATGGCTTACTCAGTATATATGGTAACTCTACCACGATCTGGACGAGATAGTGACTCAACGACATTTTATGCTGCTATCATGCTATCAGCGTTTGTCTTGAACGGTAACTTTTTTGGGGGGAGTGGTGATCAAAAAGTATTTCCACTGAAGTATTTCCAGCAAGTTGTTTCCAACCGAAACTGTGTTCAACTAAACAGTAACACGAGTCACGATCCTTTGAAATTAAAATGATAATACGAGTGCTGGTTAATCACTTTTTTATTCACTTTTTTATTTATATACATAGTTTTAGAATATGCTGACATACAAAACTTGTACATAAGTTACGTCACAACCAAACGGGACTTAAATTCGTTATAAGTTCTTGAATCTAATACATTCTGATATATCAGACATCTTTCACAGTAACTTTCATATTGCTAAATGTATAATATTCTGTGAAGTTTTACAAAAATTGATATCATAACAACTGTATAGCACCATATAAAAATGCATGTACGTAAATAATTATCACTCTTCAATAGGGCATACAATAAAACTCTTTAACAATTTACAAATGATTAAAAACGCACTAAAAATTTTAAAAAATCTCTGCTAAGATCATACGACTGAAAGAGTATCAAGTAATTATTTAAAAACTGATCAAATTAAGCTATGTCAGCTAATCACATAAGCATTTGGAAACCTACAGTACATGATTTGAATGTTAATGTGCCGAATACAGAAATAATAATATACATAACTTATTGTTCATCATTAAAAAAAGAGTGGGGGATCCTACTGAAACAATTTTTAGTTAAGTTATTGTCAAACAAGCGCATTTCTTCACGGTGTATACATGTTATGAAGAAGGGAACACTAGAATGCCCATTGGCAGCATGTCGAGCCCGAGTACCAAATGTGACGACTATGTCGAGCTCCCCGCAAGCGGGCTCGACAAAAAGCAGTTATCAAGTCTAGGAGCATTACACTTTGAAAAAAAAGCCAAACAACACACAAGAAAAGTACAGAAAACAATGAAAAAAAATATATTCAGATGGTCATGAAAAAAAGATGAATAGTTCCGTTTGGTTTTGGCTTGTTGCAACATACGGAAAATATCCCATTCAAGAGACTCGCTTGGGTCTTTAGTACGCTCACGGAATAGAAATGACAAAAAAACCTCGGTGAAACGCCTATCTAAACCTACAGACATTTATCCCATACCCATTTGACCGAGGCTCCCTCCGTCCAAATTAAGACTTAACTTATAATTATTTTGGGGAGGATGCACTTTTTGTTCAATGTTCTGAACGGTTACGTTGGATTTTGGAGTAATATTATAAATACAGTAAACAAAGAAACGCTGAGTGGTACCCGGTTTACAAACCGTGCGTAGAAGCTTCTAGGCTTCGGAACCGCTCATGTGTGCTGTCGTTTGGTCGTCACTAAATGTACATACACTGCTTAGAACCGGTTCAAATAAGTGTCGGTGTTAAATCTGTAACTTAGATACAGATTCGACGATATCTTCTGGCATTTCTTCACAGTAAATATTCTTGATTTGTTTTAAAACATCGCAAACTTCAGCAATATCTGGCCGATCTGCAGCTCTAAAGCTCCAGGTTCGCTCTATAATACTCCAAGCTCTTTGGTTGATTTCAGGTGCTTCCAGTGGTATTTCCGGCTCTTGTCCGTTTTCGCCTACATTCTCGCGCAGTTGTTTACGGTTGAACATGGGAAATGGTTCTTGCTCGAAAAGCACCTCCAGGATAACTAAGGACAGCGAGTAGATGTCCGCCATCATCATTTCTTTAGCTGAGAGCATCTCACCGCGCAAGACTTCCGGTGCAGAATATCGTGGAGTTCCGGCATTCTGTCTCACCTCCCCTGAACTACTGGGTGAAACTGTCGTAACTTTAACCATACTCAGTCCAAAGTCTGTAATTTTTACTTCGCAGAGTTTGCCTTCTACATAGTCAATCAATACGTTATGGGTCTTCAAGTCGCAGTGGGCAATTCTGGACGCATGCAGGTATTTCACTCCCTCACATGTCTGCTTTACGACATCTGTCTTCTCCGTGTCGCTGAAATCTACATCTTTTTGAAGGTGAATGGCGTCGTGCAAACTCATGTGCATGTACTCCATGACGATACAAATGTTTGGCATTTCCGAGCAGGCTCCGATGAATTTCACGATATTTGGATGATCAAGCTTGCAGAAATTCATAATCTCCTTCGCAAACTCCTGTAACCTTTTGTCCAACAAGCTGGCCGCCTTAAATCTCTTTACAGCAACGACCGATTCGCACCATTTTGCAAAGAAAACTTCACCAAAACCACCCTGGCCGATCCGTCTGTGTAATTTTAAATCAGAAAATGGTATTATCTTACCCTCATAATACTTGAGAAGTTTTGGAAGAGTTTTCGGTTTGCTCTCGGGCATTTCCGATTTTTTTCGCCATGACAGTTCTGCTTCTTTCCGGTTACATTGACACACTGCCTGCTCATAAGCTTCATCCACGACAGCAACTGACTGACTGGCAGCGTTCTCTGGATCGCCGCTTTGTGACGCGGTGCACTGGTAGTCGACAGTGAAATTCTCCAGCTGAAATAATTTAGATATATATATATATATCCTTACTATCATATTATCATATTATGAAATAAAAGTAGGTGAACTTAGCTGCTGAAAAAAAAATCCGCAAGTTTCAGCTATTGTTTTCTATGTCTAAGCATTCATATACGAGTATCTCATGTTTACATTTCTTTTTGGACAATGTGACTTGATACGTACAAACATAGGGGAAAATATGAAACATCAATGAGTAACATCTAAGTCTAAATGAACTTTGCTGTTGATTCTCGAAGTAAAGATTCTCTAGGTAAATAGTTGATATAACTTAATCGAACGATCACAGACCTGGTCTATACTGAGGTTCCTTCAGAACCCCAGTACCTGCCCTCACTCCCACAAAACCACCCTGATACCTTATCATGTGCTAAAATACTGTAATACTTATGAAAACTGACAAAATAGACAACAGGTATTATGGAAAGCTGTTAAAATCGTAGCAAATAACTTCCTCTGTAATTTAGTGAAACCGCCCCTGTTCAAGATATAAACCTCGCGTGTAACAATGCTATATACCTGGCACGTATTAGCAAAGACTCGGGTTCCCTGGATACCTTTTTATGAATCTCTTCATTTGTTCGCAACCGTGAGACAGTGTTCCGAATCAAGTCAAAATGACATACACTGTTCTCTACTTTATTATTACAATCAAACATGTGATGCAAAAACCACCATTCTACATGTGTAACCAATTCTCTTATTACTCTTAGAACGCGCTTGCGCGGGTAATAATCTGTGATAAAATATTTGACATAATTAATTTCTGTCAGTATTTCAAAAGATGTGATATTTATATAATAAATCATGATTTATTTATTTACTCATTAGATCTACATCCTCTAAATTTTGACTTCTTGACCAACATAACTTGTTGCTAATAAAAAAAAAACCTTGGTATGTTACAAAGATAGAATTCAAGTAGAATGTATGTGGTACTAACTGAATTTTAAAATTTACAATATATATGTTAAATATTATATTGATAAAATTATTGCCTTTTAGTGAGGTCGATATCTGGCTTTATCGACCTGAAAAAAGTTATGTCGACCGATAGCGTAGCCAGCAAACGATCAATACACGTTTTGGCCCCGCCTTCGAGTCAATACGACTTTCAATCACAAATCACATAAACGCGTCTCGTTTCATGAAAAAACAACAAAATAATATAAACAATGTTAAATAATAAATATAATAATACATAATATAAACATGTATATGCCTATTACAGGAATGACCACAGTGACTGAAAACGACGTGCAAATTTTTCACAACATTAGAGGGAAATTTTTAAAAATGATATTGTCTTGAACCAGCGTGTGTGTGTGTGTGTGTGTGTGTGTGCGTACGTGCGTACGTGCGTTAAACAGTGGAAACTATCATTACAATGGGATAAATAAGATCAATAAAACCTATGACGGATCTCACTTAAAAATCCTGTATAAATCGTGTGTACTTACGAGGCCTCCGTCGAGTTCTTCTAGAATTTCATGAATTTGCTTAGTAACAGCACATTTTCTCGTACATGGTAATGATCCTAATGGCTCGCCTACTCGCATAAGTTTTCGATTTAACGCATTGTTCTTGTAAGTCTTCGTACTAACTGTATTTGTTTTTCTTGAATGAACGGCTGTACCGAGGGGTTTGCCAACACGACCCAACCGCCTATTGTAAGCGTTGTCTTTGTACACTTTTGGTTGTGGGGCAGTCTTCGGACTCTCTTGTTTATTGTTGAAATAAACCTTATTTTCACTGTTCTCTCTGTCCGACGATACAGAACTGTCGGACAGGGGTTGTTGTCGATAACGACTAAACATAGAACTTGGTGAACCGGTGCCCTTTTTCATTTTATCTACCGCAGGAGTGCTAGAAGAAGATGATACAATTTTTTCTGGTTCTGGTTTTAAAGTTCGGCTGCTTTTGTCCTGCAGGTTAGAGGTGACAGTCGTTTTGCTGCTGCTGTTACCTGTGACATCAGGAGACGTGGTTCGAGGGCTTTGTTTCCTTTGTCCTGTATGACGACCTTTGACGTTTGTCGACGTTTCATTTTCTTCAGTTGTATCGACACTTCCCCTGGTAGCCTGGGAATATTTCTTAGAAGGCATAGTCACTGTGCTCTGAAATTATATAATTATATAATTTATATTACATTATATTTTTCAATGTAAAAAAACATATATTATACTAAATACGACTAAACATTAATATTTACTGATGCAGATATAATTATGTCACACTATTTGACTACAAAAAAGCAACGTTTTTGTTGCCGATTTTTTGTGGGTGGTTGGGGTCGGTCATGGCATTACAAACTTTTGCTACTCGATCAATGTGACAAAAAGTTTGGTTCTACAAATTTTTCGACTAAATCGAATAAACAGACTTCAGACATACGATGAAATTTATCGCTAGTCCTAAAATGTGTTTTGATACTACAATATACAATCCCTGCATTTGATTTCACGGTATAGCTGCAGTTTCAAGCAATATCCGCGCAGACCTGCTTCCCATCTCATATAAGTGACAACCTCATCACAAGTTTGGGCTTAGAATAAGCTGAGGTACAAGTATAAAATGAGGTAATGTTTTGCTTTGATTTTTTCGATGAAGTGTTTATTAAATATATCTTTCTTACAATGAAAAAAAAGCTCAACCTGAAAGAATTTAACATTCTATTTCTTTACTAGCAACAATCATTACGTGACACGTGCGGACACCAGGAAAGCGGGGACCAAATGCTCCTTGGTCGCTAACCTGAAAACTAATGTGTGTGTATGTGTGTGCGAGCGCGTACATGCGCACGCACGTTTGTGTGCGATGTTGTTGTTGTGTGGGGCTGAGGGTGTGGCTGGTCATGACACCTAATGTGTCAAATGGCAGATCGCTCAAATACCACATTAGATATCAAAAATATTTTTAAACAAAACCTACTGACTGCTATATATCATCGGAGAATAGAGTGTATAAAATGCTGTTATGCCCTATATCGTTTAACTTGATACCGTTGCAACATATCACAAAATCAATAAATGTCAGTAATAAATTCTGCTTTTAAAACTGTACACATTGTACAAATGTCATGGAAGTAGCTTCAAAACAAGAAGTAGGTCAATAGGTCAAGGTAAACCAAGTCCAAAGTGGAGTCTGTATGTAAACTTACACAAATATTTAAAACTTAAATGACATAGCTTCAAAAATAAGGAAGTAGGTAAAGGTCAAGGTCAGCCAATGTCAAAGTTAAAGTCTGCATACAAAATTATACAACTAGTTAAGCTTTGAATTACACAGCTTCAAAAACAAGAAAGTAGGATTAGAATGTCAAATGAAGGTCAAGGTCACATGAAGGTCAATGCCAAGAGTGGATGAAGATTAAGGTAGACGAAGATTAAGGTGGATGAAGATTTGACCTTCCTAGCCTAACCAATGGAAAAACACGTTTGGGGGAGGGGCGGTACACATTTTGAGAGTCAAATTCTTCTAAAGCCCATCTAATTAACCAGGCAATGCTGAAATAAATAAATATCAATGTTCAATGCCTATCCTTTTCCTGCCCGCCCGCTTAGCTCAATAGGTAGAGCACTGGATTAGTAATCCATCGGTCGGTGGTTCGACCCCTGGGCAGGGCAAAATTTCTCCGTATCAATTGTTCTCAGACACTGTGTCTTATGTTCATTTGTCTCTCACCGCTGATTCAGAGTAGATCATGTGGGAACAGTAGTCAGTCACTTGCGTAGGAACGGGCAATTACTGGTTAGTTATCCAGGAAAAATGGTTAGGTGGACTGACCGCCGAGATATAACATATGTTGAAATCGGCGTTAAACCCCCAAAAACAAACTAACTTTTTCCTGTATAACTCCATGTAAATCCAAGTAACCCTGCAGCGGGTCCAGTTTTGAACCACTGGCAATGATTTGTACAAACTTGGTAGAGGTCTACCAAACAATGCTACGCAGCAAATATCTATACTCTATGCCTTATGGCTTCTGACAAGAATATTTTTAAACTTTTTCCTATATAAGCTGTATGAAATGAAGTGACCCCTTGAGTGGGGACAGGCCTGACCACTTGCCATGATTTAAATGATTTGGTAGAGGTTCACTAGATGATATTATAAACCAAATATCTAAGCTCAAGGCCTTGTGATTCAAGACAACACGATTTTCTTTAATTTTTCCTTTCAGTTACCATAGTAACCAGAGTTCTGCATAAAAATCCGTTTGTTTTCTAAAATTTTGAAAGGGGATCATATAAGGATCATTGCTGTAAAGTTTGTTTGCAATTAGCCCACATGTATATGAGGAGATTATTTGAAGTTAATTGTGGACGAGGGACGGACAAGAGAGTATACTAAAAGCTGAATCTGACCTTCGTCAGGTGGGATATAAACTGAATTGTACAAATCCTTACAAGATAAGCCTGTAATAAATCAGCAATTTTAAATGAAAACTTATTCACTCATTTGTTTATTCGCTCTTTTGCTCGTTATTAGTTGATTGATGAATGGATGAATGTATAAATCGAGTTATTTGTCAAGAAAGAAAGAAAAAAGAAAAAATGATAAAAATAAACAAAAGGGCCATGATGGCCCTAAATCGCTCACCAGAGTCTCATTGCTCATGTTACAACTATCGTTATTGGTTGTTATGGGTGTTCGTTGTTTGCAAGTTTGAATAAGTTTGAAGACTCTGGGTGTAATTGTACTCAAATTTTTGAGCAGAAATAGTTTTACTCTACAGGTCCCAGTGAACTTGACCTTAACCTACAGAACACAAAAACAATAGGGTTCATCTAATATACTTACCCTATGAAGTTTGAAGGCTCTGGGTAAAATGGTAATCCAGTTACTGAGCAGAAACAACTTTCACTCTAGAGGTCCCTGTGAACTTAACCTTTGACCTGTGGACCCTAAAAACAATAGGGTTCCTCTAATACAATTATCATATAAACTTTAAAGGCTCTGGGTGTAATGGTGCTACAATAACTCTGCATAAATACTTTTCACTCTAAAGGTCCCTGTGACCCTGACCTTTGACGTACTAGCCCCAAAAACAATATGGTTCTTCTATTTAGTAAAAGCAATCACCCTATGAAGTTTGAAGGCTCTGGGTGAAATGGTACTCCTGTTATTGAGTGGAAACGGGTTTCACTCTAGAGGTCCCTCTGACCTTGATCTTTGACCTACTGACCCAAAATACGAAAGAGTTTATTTCTACTCAATAAGGACAATAACCCTGTGAAGTTTGAAGGCTTTGGGTCAACTGGTACTCAAGTTATTGAAAGGAAACGAAGTGTGACAGACAAATAGACACCCATGGACAGGGCAAAAACAATATGTCTCCATCAGAAGCGCGGGGTTGGGGTGGGGGGAGACATAACAATCAAAAATTGAAGGTCTTGCCTTTGATGTTTCAGAGCAGCAGCTTTTTAAAGTTTTCCATATTAGTCTTTGTGTAAAGTCAAATGACCCCCCAGGTAGGCCCAGTTTTGACCCCAGGGTCGTGATTTGAACAAATTTGGTAAAGACCCCCTAGACAATGCTGCACACCAAATATCTAAACTCTAGGCCTTGTGGTATCTGAAAAGAAGATTTTTAAAGTTTTTCCTATACAACTCTATGTAAAACATGTGACCACTGGGACGGGGCCATTTTTGACCTAGGGACCATGACTTGGACAAACTTGGTAGAGGTCCTCTAGACAATGCTTCATACAAAATATCTAAGTTCTATGCCTTTTGGTTTCTGATGTGAAGATTTGTTAAACTTTTTCTTATATAACTCTATCTAAACAAGTGACCCCGGGGTAGGGCCTATTTTGACCCAATGGCTATGATTTTAACAAACTTAGTAGAGGTCTACTAGACAATGCTACATATCAAATATCTAAACTCTAGGCCTTGCGGTTTCTGACAAGAAGATTTTTTAAAGTTTTTCCTATATAACTCTATGTAAGACATGTGACCCCTGGGGCAGGGCCATTTTTGACCCAGGGGCCATGATTTGAACAAACTTGGTAGAGGTTCACTGGACAATGCTGCACACCAAATATCTAAACGCTAGGCGTTGTGGTTGATGACAAGAAGATTTTTAAGTTTTCTCTATATAAATCTATGTAAAATCAACTGACACCTGGGGTGGGGTCAGTTTTGACCCCAGGGTCAGAATTTGTAAAAACTTGGTAGAGGTCCACTAGATGATGCATCATACCAAATATCTAAGCTCTAGGCCTTGAGGTTTCGGAGAAGAAGATTTTTAAAGATCCAACTTATAAAATCTTTTTTTAGCTCCAGTGAACCAGAAATGCAAAGGACCGGAACCATTTGAACAAACTTGGTAGAGCTTTATGCAAGGAACATCCCAGGCAAGTTTCATTTAATTTAGCTCTTTGGTTTCAGAGGAGATGACGTTTGAATGAAAAGTTGACGACGGACGGACGGACGACGGACAAAGACTGATCAGAAAATCTCACCTTGAGCACTTTGTGCTCGTGTTTTTCAAAATCACTGTCTTAAGTATGAGCTCCTAGTGTTTTTCAAAATCACTGTCTAAAGTATGAGCTCTTCGTGTTTTTTTAAAAACACTGTCTAATGTATGAGTTCCTAGTAGTTTCCATAATCACTGTCTAAGGTATGAGCTCCTGGTGTTTTTCATAATCACTGTCTAAAGTATGAGCTCTTCGTGTTTTTCAAAAACATTGTCTAAAGTATGAGCTCTTCGTGTTATGAGCTCTTAAAAACACTGTCTAATGTATGAGTTCTTAAGTGTTTTTCATAATCATTGTCTAAAGTATGAACTCTTCGTGTTTTTCAAAAACACAGTCTAAAGTTTGAGCTCCTCGTGTTTTTCAAAAATACTGTCTTAAGTATGAGCTCTTCGTGTTTTTCAAAAACACTGTCTAAAGTATGAGCGCCTCGTGTTTTTCAAAAACACTGTCTAAAGTGTGAGCGCCTCGTTTTTTTTTCAAAAACACTGTCTCAAGTATATGCGCCTTTCGTTTTTCAAAAACATTGTCTAATGTATGAGCTCTTCGTGTTTTTCAAAAGCATTTTCTTAAGTATGAGCTCTTCGTGTTTTTCAAAATCATTGTCTCAAGTATGTGCTCTTCGTGTTTTTAAATTATTGTGATATATAGTATGAGCTACTCATGTTTCTCAAAAACACTGTCTAAAGCATGAACTCCTTGTGTTTTTCAAAAACATTGTGTAAAGTATTAGCTCCTCGTTTTTTCAAAAACATTGTGGCCTGTATTTACCTGTCCGTCAACGTCCTTCGTGACCTGTACTTATCTGCCTGTCTACATCCTTCGTGACCTGTACGTTTCTGTCTGTCTACGTCCATAGTCACCTTTACTTACATGTCTGTCTCCGACCTTCGTTACTTGTAATAACCTTTCTGTCTACGTCATTCGTAACCTGTACTTATCTGCCTATCTGCGTCTTTCGTGACCTGTACCAATCTGTCTGTCTACGTCCTTTATGACCTTTTATTACCTGTCTTTCTACGTCCTTCTTGCCTTGTACTAACCTGTCTGTCTACGTCCTTCGTGACCTGTACTTACCTGTGTGTCTACGTTCTTTGATACCAGTACTAAACTGTCTGTCTACGTCCTTAGTGACCTGTATATACTTGTCTGTCTACGTCCTTAGTGCCCTGTACTTATCTATCTATCTACTTCTTTAGTGACCTTTACTTATCTGTCTGTCTACGTTCTTACTGACCTGTACTTATCTGTCTGTCTACGTTTTTAGTGATCTGTACCTGTACTTATCTGTTTGTCAACGTTCTTAGTGACCTGTACTTATCTGTTTGTCTAAGTTCTTAGTGACCTGTACTTATCTGTCTGTCTACGTCCTTCGTGACCTGTACTTATCTGTCTATCTACGTTCTAACTTCTTAGTGACCTGTACTTATCTGTCTGTCTACATCCTTAATGATCTCTATACGTATCTGTCTGTCTACATCCTTCGTGACCTGTACGTTTCTGTCTGTCTACGTCCATAGTCACCTTTACTTACATGTCTGTCTCCGACCTTCGTTACTTGTAATAACCTTTCTGTCTACGTCATTCGTAACCTGTACTTATCTGCCTATCTGCGTCTTTCGTGACCTGTACCAATCTGTCTGTCTACGTCCTTTATGACCTTTTATTACCTGTCTTTCTACGTCCTTCTTGCCTTGTACTAACCTGTCTGTCTACGTCCTTCGTGACCTGTACTTACCTGTGTGTCTACGTTCTTTGATACCAGTACTAAACTGTCTGTCTACGTCCTTAGTGACCTGTATATACTTGTCTGTCTACGTCCTTAGTGCCCTGTACTTATCTATCTATCTACTTCTTTAGTGACCTTTACTTATCTGTCTGTCTACGTTCTTACTGACCTGTACTTATCTGTCTGTCTACGTTTTTAGTGACCTGTACCTGTACTTATCTGTTTGTCAACGTTCTTAGTGACCTGTACTTATCTGTTTGTCTAAGTTCTTAGTGACCTGTACTTATCTGTCTGTCTACGTCCTTCGTGACCTGTACTTATCTGTCTATCTACGTTCTAACTTCTTAGTGACCTGTACTTATCTGTCTGTCTACATCCTTAATGATCTCTATACGTATCTGTCTGTCTACATCCTTCGTGACCTGTACGTTTCTGTCTGTCTACGTCCATAGTCACCTTTACTTACATGTCTGTCTCCGACCTTCGTTACTTGTAATAACCTTTCTGTCTACGTCATTCGTAACCTGTACTTATCTGCCTATCTGCGTCTTTCGTGACCTGTACCAATCTGTCTGTCTACGTCCTTTATGACCTTTTATTACCTGTCTTTCTACGTCCTTCTTGCCTTGTACTAACCTGTCTGTCTACGTCCTTCGTGACCTGTACTTACCTGTGTGTCTACGTTCTTTGATACCAGTACTAAACTGTCTGTCTACGTCCTTAGTGACCTGTATATACTTGTCTGTCTACGTCCTTAGTGCCCTGTACTTATCTATCTATCTACTTCTTTAGTGACCTTTACTTATCTGTCTGTCTACGTTCTTATTGACCTTTAGTTATCTGTCTGTCTACGTTTTTAGTGACCTGTACCTGTACTTATCTGTTTGTCAACGTTCTTAGTGACCTGTACTTATCTGTTTGTCTAAGTTCTTAGTGACCTGTACTTATCTGTCTGTCTACGTCCTTCGTGACCTGTACTTATCTGTCTATCTACGTTCTAACTTCTTAGTGACCTGTACTTATCTGTCTGTCTACATCCTTAATGATCTCTATACGTATCTGTCTGTCTACGTCCTTAGTGACCTGTACTTATCTGTTTGTCTACGTTCTTTGTGACCTGTGCTAAATGTTTGTCTACGTTCTTATTGACCTATACTTATCTGTCTGTCTACGTTCTTATTGACCTGTACTTATCTGTCTGTCTACGTCTTTAGTGACCTGTACTTATCTGTCTGTCTACGTTCTTAGTGACCTGTACTTATCTGTCTGTCTACGTTCTTAGTGACCTGTACCTGTACTTATCTGTTTGTCTACGTTCTTAGTGACCTGTACTTATCTGTCTGTCTACGTTCCTATTGACCTATACTTATCTGTCTGTCTACGTTCTTATTGACCTGTACTTATCTGTCTGTCTACGTCTTTAGTGACCTGTACTTATCTGTTTGTCTACGTTCTTAGTGACCTGTGCTAAATGTTTGTCTACGTTCTTATTGACCTATACTTATCTGTCTGTCTACGTTCTTATTGACCTGTACTTATCTGTCTGTCTACGTTCTTAGTGACCTGTACTTATCTGTCTGTCTACATCCTTAATGATCTCTGTACTTATCTGTCTGTCTACATCCTTAGTGACCTGTACTTATCTGTTTGTCTACGTTCTTAGTGACCTTGCTAAATGTTTGTCTACGTTCTTATTGACCTATACTTATCTGTCTGTCTACGTTCTTATTAACCTGTACTTATCTGTCTGTCTACGTTCTTATTGACCTGTACTTATCTGTCTGTCTACGTTCCTAGTGACCTGTACTTATCTGCCTGTCTACATCTTTAGTTTAAATTTTCTGACATCTCTGCCTGCTTCACGTTAAATCCTCTTCTGTCTGCATCATGTTACACGACTGAATTTTTGTCAAAGGCTTTATGTACATACCGGAGGATAGAGAAAATAGCCTGTGTAACTGTTTGCACTCAGTGGTCCTGAACTCTTTTTGAGATAAACCTGTTTACAAGGGACACGGTACACAAGCTTCGGTAAACTTTCTGCTTGTATGACTAATGTTTTTAAACAAAGAAATACATATCAATCATAAAGTAACGATTCAGTTTAATAATCCAAACTCTTACCTTATTCATATACTCGTCTTCCTGCTTGTGTGTGAGTCACTTTTCTGAAAATGAGTAGGTCAAAGCTGTTTTTCTACTTTCGGTTTTGACTCGTATCTACTTTCGGTTTTGAAATGATTACATTTGCATGCTTGACAGTTATTGATTTAAATAATCTTATACTTGTAATATCGTTTTTATTCTCTGGATAGTCAGTTGTACATTTATAATTTTGTTTTATTTATCTTTGGATAAATCTCATAATGTTGATAAGCAATTAAGAAGAGTGCATGGTAATGCAAGTCGTGGCTTGTGTGTGAACAAATGAACTGCATGTTTTTGTAAAGCAATGTAAGTTTCACAGAAATTGAGCGTAATAAAATTGTTATATCTCTTTGGTGCTCAGGTCCGACCACATGAATTATGTAGTTTAGGAGGTACCATATATGATTTGAAGCGGACTGACCACCAGATGAGCAAGCAAATAAAAATCCGATATCTTTGAAACAGGGGCATTTTATTTGTCCCAATGATATTGAATCAAACTAACCTTTAGTTTGGCTCACACTGCCTATATGTAACGTAACACGGTAGACAGACTTTAGTTTGATCAAATGCGATAATTTTCGTAGTCATTTGATACAAAAATTTATAAAACTAAATATTTTCTATGGTAAGATAATAGATTCTATTTTGTTTTCATCTTATAGACATTTTTGTGGCACTAGATTTCCGACATAAACATACTTGGGCCCCACGTCCCTTTAACTGCCGTCATCGTAAGCCCGACTGATATGTGTACACGTCTTATTTAATAACAGTCCTGACTTTTATTTCGCTCGGTAATTCACTCGAGGATGTGTGGAATATAACAAAGTCATATATTTATATTATGGATGGGGAACGAATATATAATCGGTATTCGAAATCTAAGAGCCAGATACGCTCACAACGGATATGTTCTATAAATAGATTTCATGTACTGATAATGTAATTCTTAATACTACCTTTTCGTACAAGATGGATGCTGTCCATAAAGATGATCCAGCTTATTTAAATATACACTATACACATCTTTGCATAAAATACTTTTATTGCAAAATTTAATTGAAATCTAGGAAATTTTTACTGCATCTGTCTAATTAGTCTACTAGAATACACACACTATGTATGGGAAGCTGCATTCCCAATAACAGGTATGTTATGTTGGTGCTTTCTTAAAAAACACTGCCGGTTTTATAATGACACTATGTATTTATACTGTGTTTATCTATAGCGTGTAGAGTTTTAAACGTAGGCCTACTCAAACATTTGTAAACCAAGGGGCAACTGAGAGTCAGAAGACACAAGTTGCTGCAAAAATAGAAATAAGAAAGCTGTCTGAGAAATATAGGTCTTTTGACGATCTTGTAAAAGATTCGGAGTCAAAGGTCAAAAACTAGAGTCAAAAGTCAATGTAGAATTCTTCAGTTTAAGGAAAAGGTTATCATTCTGTGGCATAGATGAAAGAGATGGTGAAAATTGTGAAGAATTAGTGAAAGGTTCCATTTCTGTTAAGTATTTTAGAACAGAATCATATTTTAGAGCTGTAGAGTTGCATTCACTCTACGAAACAGTCCAATGTGTTCAAGCGCGACTTGAGTTGCATTCACTCTACGAAACAGTCCCATGTGTTTAAACGCGACCTGAGTTGCATTCACTCTACGAAACAGTCCCATGTGTTCAAGCGCGACCTGAACATATTCATAACAGAAATTACATGTTAAATAGAAATATTTCTCATACAAACGACACCATTTAATTTGAACCTTTTTGTGGTCGTTGAAAATCTGTCCTCTATTCGTCAACAGTTTGAGTAAAACGACACGTATACTTTGAAACCACGGGTCAGTGGTGATCAACCTTAGATTAGGGATAACTTTAGCATAGACCTGTAGTTCAGATTGAACTGTTCCAGAATTTCTGCTATGTACATTTCCATGTTAAGCCCGATGACGTTCTACATGTAATTGGACTGGCGATTACCCCAAAGAGCTTAGTCTTTAATGTGATTTTATTAGAACACGAAGGAAGCTTTGAAGCTTGTAGAATTACTCGTAAGAAACCCTTTTTAATCAACTTCATAGACAGAATTCAAACCAACGACAAGTCAGGTTTGCCAACCTGAAACTCGAGCCCATTGACAAGATTATGATGCATTTTTATAAGATAAAACTGAATATAAAATATCTGAATCTGGAGATTTTTAAAGAATGTGCATTGAAGAGAAGATAACAACAGAGAATTTCCAGGCACGAAACAAAACACAAAACAAAAACAAAACAAAAAACAGCAACAACAAAAGATAGCGGTAGTCTTTAGCAAAATGCATTTTGTGCCTATATATTATCTAGGTGAATCGTTTATTTAAAACATAATGTGAATCTTGTGTGATATAAACGGACGAATTATCTCTCTAATGCCGAATTGTTCGAATATTTCATAAGAGTGACAAGTTCAATATTAAGTAAAAAAACAACAACAACTACGCTGTTGCCTTAAGGCCATGCATGAATTCCAAAGATGTATTCTGTAGAATATTTATTTGTTTCGGTGTATCTCACAGATTAAAAAAAAACAAATGATTACTCCTTCAAGTTTTGCGGAGCAACCCATTCTTGGTAAAGTAAAATTTGAAGATTCTTTGTATAAATTGATATTTGTGAAGCAAATTTGAAAAATGAATAAAAAAGAAATAGACATAACTTAAGATGCCATCCGATGATCTGGCCTAAATGTTTCTATCGATTTCGTTCAGTTAAAAAGTATGTGACAACGTGTGCCTCTAAATAACATGGATTTGTGTGGAAGATCAGTTACACAACAGAACTGTCATCGTCCATAGCATTAGACAGCCCGACCATTGTTTCTACATTCTCATCCATCGTTTCTACGTGTACCGAGTCATCGACGGAGCTAGACACTCTGTGTTTCCGTCTTGCTTTTTGTAATTGCTTCTTAAGTGTCGCAATGTCTGACCCATACGCCTCTAGTGACCACTTGAACGACTTTGAGTTTTTTGGATGCGTGCCAAACTTGGCCCGTCCTTTGCTCCATGGGGCCGGTTTCTGTCCTGGGAAGAAGGTTTTTATAGCAGTTGGAGCGGTGTATACATCGGTCAGTTCTTTTTTCCGCCTGCGTTCCTCTTCCGATGGCTTTTTAAGTTTAGCTTTTGATTTTTTGGTTTTCTTTAGAGGCGATTTTCTTTTAAAAGGAAGAGGTGGGAGATTAACGATCTCGGCTGGTTCTCTGATACTTTGTTCCTGGTCGTCGGTTGGATGAGGCTCCTTATTTGAGTGATCAATTGTGTCTCGCATCCTCTGAGTAAACGGCATGTCTGTTTTGGCTCGGCGTAATGCGAATTCGTCGCTTGCGTCAACCAAAGGTCTTGGTATTGCGAATATAAGGTTTGTTGCTACAGGAGCTGTACCTGCCTCGAGGGGTTTCGTGGTGTCAATGTACAACGGATTGTTGTCATAATTGTTAGGCCCCATGTTCACTATTTGTTGTTTTTCTGACATGATACGGATTTTTTCAGCAGCAATGTCTAGAGGAGCCACATTCTGTTCTACTGGTGTCAGAGCCGAGGCACTGCGGCTTCTGAACAGAAGAGAACTTGCTACCTGAGTTGTTGAACTGACAATACCTGGTGGTTCGCCAGATTTGCATCTTCTAAATTCTAAAGTGTCAGCTTCAACAGATTTCACGCCAGACGGTTTAGGGGTAAGTTTTACTTTCAGTTTTGCGAATTCAGGGTGGATGTCACTATCATCCGAGTCACAGGCATCATCAACTTCGCTCAAAGATTCTGAGGACGTGGAGTATGGAGAGTCTGTGTATGGAAAAGCTTCCGGTATCCCAACGTCCTTATATTTGTATTCTTCCGAAATATCGTCTTCCTCATTAAAAGGTTTCTCTACAGAATCAGAGGAAAACATAGATGTCTTATCCTCTGACTTGTCATCACTTCTTCGTACATTGATAATTGCCAGAGTGATGAATATCGTTGCTATGGCTACCATGAAGCAGCCGACTACTAACAACCAGAACGAGGCGTGTAACTTGGAAGTTGAGAAATTGAGCGTGATACTGTTCGTGACTGTGACTGAATGGTCAGTCCGGGCGTATATGATGAGACTTGTCAAGGCAAGCACACCTGAAATTAGAACGAAAGTTTAGCAAGATCATTTTTGCCAATTCGTGACGCATTTTCAAAGAAGATAAAAAGTTAATAAAGCTTCAAATTGGTTTTACAGTTTTATGTCAATGTATTTTAAACGGAGCGTCTGTGGGGTTTCAATCTTTTTTACAATTAGGTTTTTCTACGTTATCCACTATATACATGAATCTGAGGACTACTGAAACCTTTTTCATTCATTTAAGTCATTCCTCAATATATACACCTTTATGGCTTGGGCGAACAGTGTAGATCAAGATCAGTCGGCACATCCGTGCCGTCTGATCAGGATCTATACTGTTTGCCTTTTGATACATTTGGTTATTTCTGACCAAAAACCGACCAGTGCAGATCCTGATCAGACGGCACGAATGTGCCGGCTGTTCTGGATCTACACTGGTCGCACATGCGTAAAAATGCGTATATATGGAGTAAAGGGTTAAGTCATTATCTTCTTCGTGAAGCTTGGAAATATTTGTAAGACTACTGAAACGGAGCTCAAACGGTGTTGAAGGAAAAGTTCACAAGCTAGGGGTAATTACGATGTTCATAAAAATAAAAAAAATAAATGTTTAAATTAAGAGTACTGGAAAGTATGTCTCTATTCGTGACCTCAACATTCTAAAGAAAAGCTTTCCCAAGAGATTGCGTGCTGACCATGATGAATCGAAAGCTGACCAATTTACTAACTGCATTTTCAGAGGTTTCATTTTGTAGTCAAATTATTTCAGTTTCGTAAACTCAGTGACTTAGGTTGTCATAAAGGTTTATTTTATAATACTTATGTAAAAGGAAAGGTAATCTTTGCTAAGAATTCGGAATAGTGGCTCTAGTTCACATTTACATGTTCTAAGGCTCTCGATAAGTAAGTAGGTAAGTGGAGGGAATTTCTTACCAGCTACAACAACAGATATCCATGCTATGTAGAGACATAGCCTCTGCTTTTTGAACACTGTCAGATATAGGCAACCGTTTACAACAGCGCTAACAAACAGCAGAATGGACAGCATCAGAAGACATGCTGTCGTCTGCTCAACATCTGCAAAATAATGCTATATTTAGTTTGTTATACGGATTTAAAAGAAAGAATATTTTATCGAATCCATTTAAAAATGGACGATGGAAGAAGTAGAGGCTAAGTTATTTTCAAGGACAACAGATGGTTGCCACAGAAGAAGTTTATTCTGACTGTTTTTTCTCCCTCCTCTAGAGAGTAAATAATGAAAATATAAATCTTATAAAACTTTCATTCTATGCAGTGGGAATAACCAAAACTATTTTACATATACAATATGACTCTGTTGTATCAACAGACCATTGATTTAAACTATACAATGTAAAATGCTTTTGTCTCGGACTACCAGTCATTCGGAACACCTCGGACGACTTCATTAAGTCTTTATACGAAGTTGTCGGAAAAGGCTGAGTTGTGACGATTGACTACCAGTGTGGGAACAGTCAGTTTGAATCCCGCTGTAGTCTTTGCATATTTCCACATGAACAGGCATATTTCCACATAAACAGGCATATTTCCACAAGAACAGGATGTGAAATTAGATATTCATCCTAGCGTCTTATTAGATCTATATTATTATGTCTGTTTAAACGAATTTATTTGTTTTCATGTAAATTCAGACTTAATCCGTTGATATCTGACCAATATCTGACAAGTCAGGCTTAAACAATTTTAAAAAGTTCATTTTAAAATACAAAAAGAAAACTTCGAATGCTTCGACTATTTTTTCATTGTTTTGTGATAGATAACTTTACCTGAGTGAGTGTCAACGCTTCCACAGCTGTCCGAGTTGGAAATATCAGACAAGACTTTATTACAGTACTTCCAGAAACCATAGTAATATGTGAACTGGACCTGGTAACTTCCGGTTACGTCACTCAGCGTGAGATCTTCCTCGTAATAGATCCAGTAGGGCAGGGCAAACGCCAGGATCGAAACCAAGCTGCCCACACCAGAAACGCCGACCCCAACCCCAGCATAGGTGTTCGAATTATCTCTAAGCGGCATCTCCTTTGGTCACATATCTTAATCAAGTATTCCCCGACTTGTATCTATTTTGCAAGTTTCCAGCAGAATTTAAAACAGATTTATTCAGCACGAAAGTTATCGTTTGAATTTCTCACATATTAATCACACCACAAGTTCAACATTAGCTTATTTTGTTCCTATGCTACTTTAAAACATGTATGCATCGACTTGAGTTTGATCACATAAATCATTAAGATTATTGAATACAGAGATGAAATCTGAAACTCCACGAACACGCCATTGTTTGCTTCTTTATTGGTTATGTCAAGAAAGTATTTGAATAAAGAGTTTAATGTATACTTTACCCGAGACCTTCCCAATAACAGTTCGGTTGAGATATTCTATAATACTCAAAATTATTTCAATACATTTCCGTCTCGTTTCATGATTGATTTTAAGTTAGTATTTTGTAATTATAGTAATTACTCGGGTATTTTGTTTTCTAAAGTAAATAGATCGATATTCTCCATAACAGCCATTTTCATTTATAATTACAGCTGGTAAAGAAATGACTAAATGTATAATTATGATTCAAGTTGCACCCTTTACTTGTGAAAATCCGCTTTTTCGTACACAAAAATATTCAAGCGCCCATCCACAGAAAGTTTGTCAACAAAACTGAATGCTGTTTAAATTTCCGTAAATTCGCTGTTGTTTCATATATAATCATTCTTTCAATAATTAACTTAATATTAAGGCAAAATTTCTAAACATTCTGCTTCAATACTCTCCTAAAGAGACATACCCTAAAATCAAGGATAGTCCACTTTCTTCAAAATCGTGTAAATATAAATGATATTGAATGATCGATTACAACATGCCAAGGTGTGAGTCAAAAATCAATTATTTTTCATTTTTATAGAGAAAAGTCTGTAAAATAGGTACGCATTATACTAGTATTATCGGTTAATTGCAGGGCGTGTCCCTTTAAATTTGTAAAAGTCATTGGGAATTATTATTAACCAACGCCGTGAAGCGGGAGGAAAGTTATAGGAATGGCCTTCGTCTGTCCGTCCGTCCGTCCGTCCGTCCGTCCGTCTGTAATATGTTCGTTTCCGCTCCGTATCTCCTATACTCTTGAACTGATTTTCTTGAAACTTGGGTCAAATGTTTAACTCATTGACACGATGTACAGAATGCATGTCAGTTCAAGGTCGAGGTCACACTTGAAGGTCATTTGTTTTAGCCTTCAATTTTTTTTTATTCCGCTCAATATCTCCTTTACCCTTGAACTGATTTTCTTGAAACTGGGGTCAAATATTTAACTCACTTAGACAATGTGCAGAACGCAAAGTTCAGCAATGTCAGTTCAAGATCAAGGTCACACTTGAAGGTCATTTGTTTCAGCCTTCAATTTTGTTTCCTCTCCATATCTCCTATACCTTTGAACCAATTTTCTTGAAACTTTGGTCAAATGTATTTGACAGGAGGATTTGCAGAAGGCATGGCCAACCGTCGGTCCATCTTTCTGTCTGTCCGTAACAATTTCGTTTCCATATCTCCTGTACCCTTTGACTTATTTATCTTGAAACTTTGGTCAGATGTTTAACTAATTGAGACAATGTGCAGAACGCTTAGTCCAAGCCATGTCAGTTCAGGTCAGGGTCACACATAAGGGTCATTTGTTTCAGCCTTCAATTTTGTGTCTGCTCAATATCTCCTATAACTTGTTTGAACCGATTTTCCTGAAACTTCGGTCAAAGGTATAACCCTTTGAGAGGATGTGCAGAAGGCATGCCCAAGCCAAGGTCAAGGTCACACGTGAAGGACATTTGTTCGAACCTTTAGTTTCATATTCGCTTAATATCATGTTTTTCAACACTTTTCTACCGTTATTGTAATTTTGTGATTTGTGTATTGAAGGTTCAGCAGTCTAACTGAAGTACGTGATCTAACTGATTTTAATTAGATTGGAAGGTTCATATACTTGTAACAAAGAGAATGAAAACAAATTATCACACATTGAAAAATTGTAAAAACAGTTAAAATATACTATGTTAATCTGAACGTATTTTTTCTTTATTTATTATGAAGTTCATCAAAATTATTACTGTTATTTACTTTACAAAGTATTTATAGATTCATCGTTCAAAATGTAAAACTAAGTAACAATAGATTTATCATGTATTACCCAATTATTAATATGCAGTTTACAGCTAAGATGATATTTTAAATACTCCATAAAACCAAACCTATGTCACCTTATTGCAACTGCAATACTTAAAGCTTTTTTACTATCCAATATGCCACCATAAATGCATTTCCATGTTTCTCAGACTACCTTAAACTTTACTAAACACTGGCGGCGGAGGATGTAGCTGTCCTTTGGACCGCCTTGTTAATAATGGTTTTGTTTGAAATTTTCCAACATGGAAGGTATTACAATGGTATGTTTAAATCAACCTGCCAACGATCTTAAAATCAATGATCCAAATTTAATGAACTGTTTAAGGTTTAATATTTTATGATTTCATATAAAAGAGAAAGACTTCATAGTGTATTACAGTAACTCACATTGTTAAAATTATTAAGGAAACTGAACAAAGTAACTGCCATAAACCTCACAAAGTGGCATTTGAATGGATTAGTATTTACATTATTTTGATATTTATACTGTAACAGAAAGATTCTTCGGTCAGGACCAGGGTAGCCTTAGTATGTAATGGTTCTAATCGAGGGACTTAGATATAGGATCAGTGATCAAAAAAGGCTAGTTGCCTCGGTACCGAGGAAATGAAACAAAATTGTCCTCAGATTGAGACACGTTAAGGTCTTGATTCTCAGCAGTTAATGTATCAAAGGGGTATTTCAGGTTGACACAAAAAGCGAGATTTGTTTATAAACCGTTGTGTAAATTTCAAATTGATGTTCATCCATATTTTATCGAGCAGACAGAGAACGAAATTAAGAAAGAAAGAAAGAAAGAAAGAACAATTGCAGGATCAGTAAAACAGGTTGATGTTGGAGAACAATTTGTGTTTACAATCTTAGTATTTAAATAAATGACACAGATCGAAAGAAGGCTAACTTAACAAATGATAGATCACATAGCGATTTCTTTAAATTCTGGGTTCTTTAATTACAAAAGTGTGTTTTGAATGTCACATCTGTGTAATGGAGATCACAGCTGGTCTGCGGCCCTTGTAAGGACATCTTGTTGCTCTTACTGCTGTCTTGTAGATATTCTGTAATGAACGAAACTTTGATAATCATTTAACGACCTATAGTCTGATTTTAGACATTTGCAAGTCTACATGTACAACTATATAATAACATGTTTACATTTAGTACATCTTCTTTACCAAATACTTGAAAACAAAGCAAATAAGATAGTGTAATAGAAGTTAAGTGCATGCTGTTGTTGTTGCTTTTTTCGATATATAAAAGTTTATTCATAAAGGTTATGAACCAAAATTTTATGAAACAAAAGTCTGAACATTACGTATAAATTTAGTCGCATCTCTTTAACTTTATTCTTAAAAAGTTCTTGTAGTTAATATTAACTGTAGGTGATAACTAACATTATACAAATATATTAATCTGAAATGAATAAGGTTGAATGTAACAGGCTCCATAGACCTTTTTTAAATATGTACTGACCCTTTGCATTATTGGAGGTTCTTTCCAGACAAAGGTACCCAACATAACCAGAAGGCTTCCCATCAGGGACAACACCGCACTTGTAAAGGCAATCCAAAAAGCCAGGCTGAAGAACTCGGGCTCGAACTTGGCTGTTGTCAGACCCCCAATATCCAGCACAAGTACTGAAGCCTTGATCTGATAAAGGGACACTCCCATAGACTGACAGACACCTTGAAAAAAGTTTATTTGTTTTTAGATCTAGTTTCTTTAGTATTGTTATAGAACCCTTTTTGCAGACGGTTAATGGATCTTATTGCAGCCATAGTGTATCTTCAGAAATTATCACTTTCTAGTGTCTACTGCGTCAGTAATTAAATATGGACGTTCTTTTGTATCTACATCTTCTATCAGAATATCTCTTTTTACGTACTAATATAAATGCGTTTAAACTTATATAGAAAATCGAGAAGCAGGTCTTGAAGGTGTTTCGAATTGAAAATCGCTACATGTATCACAAAAAAGCAACCATAAGCAGGAATATAACATTAAATATTTTACCTGACATAAGCTGAAATATTGTTGCCAGGATAAGCAGCACAAGTTTGTTCCAACACTTCAGATTGAAGACTACGAGCAAGATGGTGGCGGCGCTAAGCAAGATGGAAACCACGAATGTAAGTAATGTCGTCTGCTCCCAATCTGATACATAATGATACTAAAAATATTATTCAGATCCAAAACTTTCTGTGTTATTGTCTCGTGAAATATAAAATGAAACGCTTCAAAAAAATTTAATCTGCATTTTAACATTTTAAAAATGTCTCATGAGTTAAGAAAACTCATATTAACAGTTTGATAAGCCTCTTGATGATATAAGATAAAACTTAAGCATCTGTGGAACATTTCTCGTAAGAATTAACTTCAGACGTTGTGTTTTTGCTATGAACTACAAACGCCAGACGATCAAGAACAGAGACTCTTTTCTCTTTACTTACAAGTTAACGACGAGTAGTCTTTACTTTGGCACTCGTCTGTAACAAGATGTGTTGCTTTCATTTTCAAACAGTATCTTAGCAACCCGTAGAAATACGTCACATCCGTCTGGTCCGTCAGCCCAGCAACCGTGGTTTCCATCACGCCATTGACGTAAATCCAGTACGGTAGGGTCACAGCTAAGACGGCCATTACTGTGGCAACAGCGCAAAGAATACTTCCAGAAATAAGAAGCCAACGAGAAACGTCTATTCCCGGTTTCTTTGGTTCGTTGACAATAAATTTACGCTTGTCTGTCATTTTGAAAAAAAGAATAACTAATAATGTACAAGTGATAGTAATCCAGAAAAGACAACTTTGAACTGAATAGGTCAGAATTTCTTGGTTTGAAAAATAAATGAAAACTATTTTCTCATGAACTAAATCAAACAAAAAAATACTGGCTACTTTTTAATAAACAATAACAAAGGAGTATTGTTTTACAAATATAAATTTATTATCGATTTGAAGTTACACCCGCTGTTCTCGCATCACATGAGGAATATCAAATTTCTGTTTCTCACAATGTATACATTCTGTACATAAAACAGTCGGCAGAATTTAATAAACCTCTTTTTTTTCAGCCATATTTCTTTTTTTTTTTTTTTAAATATTAAAGAAAACATTTTTAGAAATATTATGAAATAGAAAAAATTCTTGCAGGAGATCAGGTTTTTTTGGGGTGGGTGCGGGAAGGTGGGGGGGAGTGGGTGCGTACGCGAGTTTGAATTGCGTGCAACTCTGTAGTTCTTTAAAAGATATTTATTTATTTAGACGAATTAGTATCGCGATCGGTTATACGAGAAGGGCTCTTCTGTGTTGAGAAACTTCATAAGAAGTACAAAAAGATCATGTCTGGATATCTTTTCATACCTACAAAAGTCTACTTTCCTAACAGCCCTCGTATATCAGTGATTGGAATGAGAAACAGTACAAAAAGATCATGTCTGGATATTTTTTCATACCTACAAAAGTCTATTTCCCTAACAGCCCTCGTATATCAGTGATTGGAATGAGAAACAGTACAAAAAGATCATGTCTGGATATCTTTTCATACCTATATATATTTTGATATTGTATTGAGGCCTGTCATAGGTACTGTTGTATTTTCATGCCCAAATACAGGAAGATATTGCTGTTTTGTATTCAGTCCTTGATATATAACAGTGCATATTTTAGTATTTATACTGTCATAATTTACAATAAGTTATTATTATATATCATTAAAATAAAGAAGCTCTATATTACAAAGTAAATGAAATGTTCTGATAGGAGGAAAATGTTTCACTTCCAAAAGCAGTCAGAAATTGCTGCATTACCAATGACATTACAATATTAGAAAATTTTGCAGTATTTGGTAGTGAAGTTATGAACATAGAACCAAATCATTGCTTATTTAGCTGAGCATAGATAAGAGATACGCTTTAGCTGAGCGTAAATACTATCAGGTTTATATATAAAACAAACACCACAGAAAAAGAACTATAACAGCCTTTATTGCAAATATTTGCTATATCCCACAAGTCAGGAAAATATACTCAACTGAGATTGCAATAGTGAACAAAAAACAAGAAAGCACAAGAGTAAAATAATACATTATCTCAAATACAGAATCAACAACAAATAAAGCTAAAATGAGATGTTCGTAATACAGCCACTGCTCGACTTTTCAAATAACTAACTCTGAAGTTACTGTTTGCAGAGTTATGTCACTTGTCAGAATTATGCACATTGATATTGGCAGTAAGCACATGAAGTTTGAAGTAAATATTTTTGATAGAATACAAGATATTAGTCTTTCATAAAAACTTCCACAAATGCCGACGCCAACTCAGATGCCAGGGTGAGTAGTATAACATACTTTTCTTTGAGTAGACAAGCTTATGATTGAGATTAATTGTTTTAACCAGACTACACCCAGCCAACTCACATTTACATTTAAGAAATCATTCTGCTTAAAAATTTAGGATTATTGTGCTTATAAACAGAAACAGCTTTCAAAGGTTTTCTTGTTATCTGTCCAAGTACATTTGCACTGTGACTGTAATTATGTCTCTTTGTAAAGCATGAAAATCTTGTGCAGTCTGAGTACTATTGTCGGCTTTTGTTCAAAAGTCAAGAACTACAAACTGACAGCTGGCAAAAAACATTTCACATATAGGATAATAAGACCCAACAAGGGATAGTGCAACACATGAAACATGCGATTTGAACAGGATTATTATGCAAACATCAAAAACTTCAATTATCAAATAAAGTGAATTTTCTCCTTTGATAAACTAAGCAATGGTATGCTCAATGCAGATTTCTCAAGTTCAAACTACGCTTGTTTAATGTATATTTTGTAACAGTAATTTACACCACAGTAGACAGAAAAACGATTGCAAAAAAAAACATTTTTTAATGTACACAAGAGAAAAGTCTTCATAACTTTTAATTCATACTTCATTTAAGCTCAAATGTGATAAACGTTATCCACACTTACTCAAAATGCTTGAGAAACACCTCCCAGTTTGAACCAATGGCTTTAAAGTAGAGCCAGGAACAATTACATTCAATACTGGTATACGTCTCTGCTGGTACCCATTCTGCCCAGCCATGAACTGAAAAATGTATATGACTCTGATGGCCTTGTCCAATGGATTAGTTTTATTATAAAAAGAAAAAATAATACCTAACTAAGAACTAATTCTTCTACTGACATCTGAATTTTTAATCTATGTGAACAGTCAACTGTCAGCAAAATAAAGATTTCACTCAGTTGTATTGTAAGTGCAAATGTATTGCAATCAACATCTACCAATGTAGATATATTGCTTAGTAAAACACATTTCAAGAGTTTTTTAAACAAAATAAATAAAAACTTTGAGTAGAAGAAATGCTTAAGCATTATATATATTAACAAAATGGCACAGTGAGGCTCGAATACATGAAATGTGCTGACATACTGTAAAAAACACAAACATAAAGCATTGTTATGAACTATGTATACAAAAGAAACTTGGGTAACCACTGGAACCAAAGTAACAAACTATAAAAACACTTTTTTATTACTACATGTAAGTAAACAGCATGTCTACTGAACAAAGAGGTGGATCAGTGGTCTAGTGGTAATGCAGGACTTGTAATCCAGGGGTTGCCAGTTCAATCCTCTGTTTTATCACTAACATTACCAATTGTCTACCTGATGAGATGTTAAACCAACATCCCATTTATTGGCATGTACACTGAGCATGCAGAAGAACTAGGGTTGTTTCTTGAATGGAATGCTCTCTGTATCAGGCATTATTTCTGTAATTCTAAAATAATTAAACTTTTCAGAGGTGTCTGTCATATGGGCAACATATGGGCAACACATAATAAATTCCTAGACAGAGAGAGATTGAACAAAGATTACTATTTTTATATATTATTAGGCAAGATATATTGTGATGTTTCAGTGACTTTCGTTTGTTACTTTGGTGCCAGTGTTTAGTATAGCAATATGTACTAATGTTTACATCATACATGTACATAACTTTTTCTTCATATTAATAATTATCATTATTATTAAAATACATTATACTTAGTATTACATAATTTTGAGTTAAATAACAAATACTGTAACTACATCAATTTGTTGAGCATAAAGTCCGACTAATAAAAGAAAGAATATATAATTTCAACAACAGATGTACATGAATAACATGTAACCGTTAGCTTTCTAAGGACAATTCTCATAGTCAACTAGGCTAACCATTAATGCCACACGAATAAAGAGTTACAAGTTTCTATTTTCAATGGTTTTGTTGACAACTGCAAACATCTTTAGTACAGTATTTTTTACTAGATACTAGGAATTAACCAGTCTCATTTATTGCATCATATAAGCTATTATTACACCTCAATTTCATTTACAATGTTAATCTTCCATAGGCCACTGTGACATATAAGTACTGTCAGAAAAAATTTACTGTCGGAAAAATACTGTCAACCGCTACCATAGGTATGGAATGTTCGAAAATTATACTGTACCACTGTACCACTCGCGCATGGCGCAATATATATTTTTACATTTCCGTTGTAAACAGACGACAATAATGGCAAGCAACAAACGTTTTAAAGTTTAAAGTTGAATAAAGTTGTTCATGGTTTGAATAGTTTTTCGGTATAATAAAATAAATGTTTAATGTCTGACAGGGTGACAGTAAAATTGTCAACTTTCCAAAATACTGTCAACCTCTGCTTTGCCTCGGTTGACAGTTTTTCCTCAAGCTGACAATTTTACTGTCACCCTGTCAGACATTTAATATTTATATACTGTATACCTCTATAGTATGGCATATTTACTTGATAATAAGACTTGACAAGATTCAATTACTGCATTACAGTGATAAATCAGAGGTCAACATTATACATTTACTGCTGTTAGATTCAAAGTTCAGCAATAATCCTTTGCATCAAGCAAGTATGAACATAACACTATGCTGCACACATTGACTGCAGCCAAATGAAAAAGCCCTGCCTGTAGCTACAATTTCCAATATTTTAACCTTGACCTTTGACCTAACAAAGGTCACACTATACGTCTGCTACTGGTACAATTACAATTCAACCATTTCAAACCTTAGGGAACATAATAGTGATCGCATCTTTAAATTATGTACCAAGCAGGGATAATTTTACATACTAAAGGGATCTGTAGGATTTCTCAGGTTTGCTATGCTTTAGATGATTTTGAACTTCCAAATAAGTGATATATTACAATGTTTATGTAAGTTTGTGGTCAACTTGCAAGTACAGGTTTAAATTTATATTTTGTTTTAATTAAAGGATAAAATACAAACATGGTAACTTGTTTAGCAATACCCAGAAAGACTGAGTCTGACTAACAATTGCATACTTGTTCTGAAAAAAGAAATGAAGGGGTCTATGGAGTAAACTGTAATGAAATGGCGCTGCCAGGTCAACAGGTTGAGGAAGAGGTGGGGGAATAGGATGTGGGTGGGGGGGTGTCTATGGAGTAAACTGTAATGAAATGGTGCTGCCAGGTCAACAGGTTGAGGAAGAGGTGGGGGAATGGGGTGTGGGTGGGGGGTCTATGGAGTAAACTGTAATGAAATGGCGCTGCCAGGTCAACAGGTTGAGGAAGAGGTGGGGGAATGGGGTGTGGGTGGGTGGGTGGGGGGGTCTATGGAGTAAACTGTAATGAATTGGCGCTGCCAGGTCAACAGGTTGAGGAAGAGGTGGGGGAATGGGATGTAGGTAGGTGGGGGGGAGGGGTTACAGGTTACAGAACACTGCATAATAACAAGTTGATCTTTGGAAGACTGTAGAATGAGTATCAATTTAACTTTTGTGATATTTTTATCAATCTCTTGCTAGGGATCATTCTCACTTCAACATTTCAATTCAACATATCCATTCTTGTTAAACATAGGAAATGTTTTCAGCATGATAAAACAATCAAAGCTTGAACAAACATTCAAATCATATTTTTTCTCCCCTATTCAAAAGAATATAGTTTTCTCGCACACTACTGTAATATGTGTTTATGAAAAAACAAAACTCTAACTCTGCTATAAACTCATTCATTATTAATTATTGTGAAACAATTAATAATACATTGAACCAAGTTTTAAGCATCTACCAGTGAAAACTGAAATTTCTTCTTGTAAATAATTTCATTTTATTTGATTTAAACACAAATAACACATTAGTTTCATTGTTGTTAACTCTTTTCCCACACAGAAAAATACCAAAAGTTTAGCAGAAATAAGAGTTACAGGATTGTGCTGTACGTAAACTGGTTATTTCATAAAGTGAAATGCAAGTGCATGTGATGAAATTCGGAACCAAGATGATGTAGATGAAAAAAATGTCAATAATTAATTTTTCAGGCACTTCTAGTACCAACTCTTTCACACAGTATCACACAAGTATATATACTATGTAAACAATACCAAACCTTCTAATTCACTCTAAAAATTAAAGTACCGGTGAAAAATAAACCTTGCCCAATTATTTATATAAACAATACTATTTTTTTTCTATTCTACTCTACTGGTACATCTTTTAATCCCCCACAATTTTACAATTTTAATAAAGATACCCATTTACCTTTTTTTTTAAAAAACACAGAAAAAAAATCATCATGATTGTTCTTTGCAAACAACAATTAAACAGTAAATGTATCATAATACTCTAATATTATATCCACCTGCTTTTGTTCAGATTTTTCAATTATCATATGTAAAATCCTCACATCTTACTTTTATTGTAAGATATATGTACAAAAATACTTTTTGAAGTTCAAGTTATTTGGGCTTGCACCGACTTGAAATAAATGTGCTGCTACATTACCAAAAGTGGTTTGAAAAAAAATCAAAATCTTGTCATGTTAACATTCTGTTATTTAAAATTCTATAATAAAGTAACCTTAAAGATACCTAAAAATTTACACTTTTCCCCTAAACTTCATTCAATCCTGGACTGTGTTTGTCTGTTTTTCAAATTTTTGCTTATTACTGAATTCAAATGCAACCACAGAACATGTTCAACATGTGACTCAAAAATTACTGATGTGTAAAATAAAGTAGATAATAAAAATAACTTGACAAAAACAGCTGCTATGATGCTTTAACTTACCACATAAATGTCTTATTAAAACAAGTCTCAAGAAACATTTTACACAGTCCAAAAATATATACTGTCAAGCATGTCCTGAGAGAAGGAAAGCTGTACTTCGCTGATCGGAAGTTGAGAAACCTTCGCTATTACTGATGACTGTTAAAATCTCCGACACATGTAATTCTGTCCTTCTTCTTTCACAAAACCGAAATGTGAGTAAAATTTCACAACCGGATCCTTACATTCTAGTGATACCTTGTAGCAACCTATGTGTCTGCTTAGTAATGTCAGAAAGTCTACCAATCTGGAAATAAAACATAAATACATCCCTTGTCTGAATGACTGATGGATTGATTGATTGATTGATCAAATGATTGAAGGACAGACTGACTGGATGGCTTATTAATTGTTGGACTGATTACTGATTTACTGTACTGTTACTAATGCTTGTTTTCAAAACCTTATCCTACTAATCTGTCAATGTTCATTAAGAATAGACTTAAAATAATTGGATATATTAAAGAAACTTGGACAAAGCTTTTTTTAAACACCAAAGACCTTTTACAAGGTTTGATTCTACAAATTGATGAAAACAGCACCAGAAATTAGCTTGCTAATACACCAATATCATAGCATTGCATTGTAAGAATAGTGATGTGTATTTTTCTGGTGTGGGCTGTTCAATAAATACTTCACTGACTTACAATTTTCCCAGCTGTTTTCCTCTGTATTTGTCATCAACCACTACATCTTCTATTCTCCCCCTCTGAAATAGGAGACAGACAAATATGAACTGCACTTGGGTCTGGCGGGTAGAGCTCATCAAAGTTCATGCACCTGTGAAGTTTGGAGGCTGTAGGTGGAAGGCCTTCAGTGTTATGGTCAAGGTTAAGTTTTGTGACAAACCGACAGACAAACCAAAAACAATATGCCCTCCCTCCGGGGGCATAAAAAACTACCCACATGACAGACACTGTCTGAGCCTCAAAATGTTGTAGACAAAATTCCAAACAATATAAACTGTTAGACAACTGAAAGGTTTTTTTACTTACACTTGAGCAGTGGCGTATAAACTTTTGTTCTACTGCTAATGTAGCACAGCCTATAATTTGGTTACATGATGTGTCTTCAAGAACAACTATGTAGTAACTGTCTTTACAGGCCAGCATGTTGTTAAATCTTGCTGGAAAGAAAAACAAGATAGGTACTTTAATTTCAGTTACAGAAAACATTTTTTTGACAATACCATACAGTTTGTACTTTTCTTTCTATAATAATTCAATCACAAAGAATTATTTTTCTTTTCAACAATTCACTTCAGATCTATATCAAGCAGTCAATGCAGAACTATCATATCTTGTTGTTTTAACTGTCACATCTTGTTTTAACTATCATATCTCCTTGTTTTAACAATCATATCTCGTTGTTTTAATTATCATATCTCATTGTTTCATGTAGTTAAGATAGTTTTGCACTTATCCGTTGATATAAGAATATCATGGTACCTACCTTACCTCACCTCTGAGTTTTGTTGCTGACATGTAATAAACATGATTGTGAATAATAAAGATGTAGCATTCTTGAAAGAAATATTCAAAGCTTTTATCCTGAATGCTTCTCTGGAAACATTCATTTAGCATATCAACGGGTGAATGCAAACAAGTGCTATCTACTTCTTGATTTTATCACACTTTGAACTCTTTTTGCACTCACTCCTCAATATGTAAATTACAGTTTATTGGCACATCATCGAACAAAAGGTCTAGAGGTCAGAATTCAAAACTCCCTTGAGAGTAGTCTGACCATGACCTTTCCTGAGCTCTAGTATCAACAAGAAGTATACTGGTGTAAAGTAAAATTTCAAACCTTCAAACTGTTCTCTTGAAACATCTCCGACTACTGTCAGCTGTTTCAACAGCACCATAAAACCTTAAAAAGTAAAACAGTAACAAAGTATATTCATGTACATTTATACAAACACTAGACATCTATAATTTTAAATATCAGATTATTTTCATGCTGAAAGGGTAATCACAAAATCACATCCTTTTTTTTATTTTTGGGGGTGGTGACAGTGAATACTTCAGATGTACCATGCCAGTATTCCTAGCCCATTGTATACCACAAAAATGGCATAGGGCACATTCAACTTTTAAGCCAGGTCAACTGAAGTCTCTATCTACTTTTTATTTATTCCGGATACCAGTTTCCTATATGTCTGATTCCCCCTTTAGTTTACCAGTGTAAAAACTATTACGCTGTGCTTTATAAAATAATGGTGTTGTTTTCTCATTCAGTCAAATGTTTCAATAAAATACTTAGCAGTATAATTTAATATGCTCTCTATGAATAGCCATATCTCTGTGTACGATTACTCTTATTAAAAAATTGCCTTGAAACAACATTATAAGTATTAACGGAAACTCTATAGGTCAGGTATGGTGCTACCCAGAACTGAATGTTATACATGTTTTATATGAACCAAAACAAAAAAGGAGAAATTCTGACATTAATTACATGAAAAGGGAATTTGATTTTGCTACTAAAATATTTTAAAAAATGCTTTTAAAGAATAAGAACAAAACTTACAAACCTTTGTCATAGTCACTAATTCTTAAAGGCCTCATCAAGAGATTCTCGCCTGGACTTGCTGGTGTGATTGGTGGGTTGTAAGTTCCACTACATGCTGACCAATCTACTTCATCAACAATTTTGGCATCAAATAAGGACACATCTCCTAGACCATTCTGTAAAAATTTATAAATTTTGTTCACAAAATTATGTATTGGCCATAACTTTATAACACTTTATAACAAATATCTCTCTTATTACAGGAAGTTTATAAATGAATTCTACAAACTAATGCTATGAAACTGAAAACATCATCTGATAGGACAATATTCAATATATTTAACTGTGGATGTTCAGTGATATATATTTTTTATTCAGTCTGTCTTTCCTGAAAGTTAGATTATATTAAGTAAAATCTCCATGATTACGAAGAGGCTGAGGGAATGAAGCCAGCAGCACCAAATTTAAAATCAGCTAATCGATATGATGGCTCCACACACTCAATTCCTTCTTAACCATCCAGAGTTAACTTTTTATGATTAAACATAATTAGAACATTACCTTCAAACTGACTGGCTGATTTAAACTTTGGAGTTGCTTCAACAAAGTAACAGTTCCTCAAAATTGATTTAACTACAAATTTTCAACTGTACCGTACTTCAAACAACCCACTAAAACATCAGATGATGTCAAAAACTTTGTGATTATGCATGGCCCTTACTTAAATGGTTAATTGTATTGTTATTTATCCCAAAAATAATGTAAGCTAGTGACTACAGACATACGTGACCAGTAAACCCACACTATCTGTAGGCACACACTTCCATATTTAGTTGTGTTTTAAGTGTAAGAGGTACCTTTTACAATAATTAGGTAATGCTAATATGTTTTTTTTTTTTAGTAATATTCTCTTTAACCTACTGGTATATGTTTATTCACTGTTGTTTGATTAAGAACATAAAAGACATTTAAACTCTCAGTGTTAGTCTTATGAAAATATGCAAAACATCCGAGTGTCTTGAACGTGATGAAATTGTTTTGATGTAATATCTTTTGGAAGCTGCCATAATGATTTAAGATAATTTGAAATTTAGAACCTTTAAAAAGGTATTTTACACATTTTGACAAAAAGATGGAATTTATATACCTATTCTGTCTATTTCTAGATAATCTTTTACTTAAAAATAAACAGTAGATGTTTGTTATTGTAATTACTGAGTAAAGTCTTTGTAAATATCAGAAAAAAATGTAGTTGACAAATAAGTAGAGAGAAACAAATTATTGTGCTGTATTTGTTCTTATGGTTGTTTTGATAACATAATGTAAAAAAAATAAAGTCTTGAAAAAATGCATTTGACTGTATTTCATGCATCACAAATTTTTCTTAACTAGTGGAAGATGTGCCTGTGTTCATTATATATGTTGTCTAAATGCAAAAAAAAAGAAAAAGAAAACTCTGAAAAACTTTCAAGTTTGTCTCTTCTATCCATTTTTCATTTTATTGAAATATAGAAGACTCACATACATGTAACAGTAAAAATGTTGTAAGGACTATGACATTTCACCTTGATTAGGTCTGAACATTTTGTGTAATACATTACTTTGCTCTGTTTGATGAAACCACTGTAAATCAGTCTGAGGGGTACAATAAGTAACAAGTTAAATTTCATTATTAAACAGGAATTAACTCACATGCAAACAAATACTGGTAATATTCATAGCACAGACACGTATCAAATCCCTCATTAAATACTTCTGTTTTAAGAAGACACCGAATGTTTAATATTTACTATTATTTATTTGTGTCATTAAAGAATGTTACCGAGTCTGTTCTCAAAACAACAAGTGCCATGTTACACATGGTTAATCCCCCTGCCAGGAAGAAGTTACCTGAAGACTGAACTTTCGAACATTTTACTTGGTGAGAGGAAATCTTAAAAAGCCATATAGCTATGGTCATGCTGAGTAGTTTTCAAGTAAGTGGAAAAAGAATAAGGCTTTTGGAGTTATGCTCAGGATTTTTTTTTTTTTCAAGTAAATCTAATCAAGGGGAATAACTCTAAATGTAGGCAAGGCAAAGTTATTGTTCTTACACACTACACTTCCTACCAATGTGCTATGTCAGTGTATTAAGTTTGAAATCAATCCTCTCAAGTATTTTTTGAGTTATGCTCTGGACAAAACTTTTAAAGTAAATCTGATAGAAGGAATAAAAGTTTTTTTATGTTGTTGGTACGCACCAAAAACACAGTATTCCTCAAGCCTATATCTGAATATAGTTGAATGATAATACCTTTAACACAATGAATATATTATAACAGCAAAAATTATATACCTACCTTTGAAAAGATCCTACATATTGAAGTTTATAATAATCATCTATATTTTATAAATTTTACTTTGAAAAAGATACTTCCCATGAATTTTGTGAAAAAGATATGAAAAAATCAGAGATGTTCACGCTCAAAGAAAGTTGTGTTTCACAACTTCCTAAGTGTGAACAAACATTGACCTTCATTAATTGGAAAATTTGATTCAGTCAATTATAGAAATTAAAGAAGGTCACACTTGGAAAAATAAGTTGACTTTAATTGTTTTAGTATTTATATCTCTTGAAAAACAATAACAGTTTGTTTAAGAGATGAACATGGAATGCATCATGAAACAACATGAGGTGTATTAATTATTCTATTTCATGACTATTTCTTTCCTCAGGTTAATATGTTCATAATGTTTTCATCATAATTAAACAAAAAAAAAAACAACAACTTTTTTTCCCAAAAGAAATCTTTTGTGAAATAACTTCTATTGCTAGTACTTTACTTGTACATGTACATATGAAGTTTATTTTTATAAAAAAAGATATTTTAAAAAATTATCTTAAAAATTTCCAATCAAAAATACTTTTATGTAATTATAATAAAGGTTAAGAACATGACATTAATGACAATTGATATTTAAATAAACATTGCTTTTTGGTTCTTAAGTTGCAATTTTCCATTGACAAGTGATAAATTTCCACTTAAAAATTCACAAAGTTCGTTTCTTAAATATATATATATATATATATATATATATATATATATATATATATATATATATGGAAGACAACTTTAAATAGAAGAATATCAGTGAAATACATTTTTAAAGAACACTTTGCTGTCCAAGTGCAAGATTCATACTAAAGTATTAACTCCGAATTTAACATCATTGTATGAGAAAATAGAATTTCTTGAGTAAACCCTGAAAACTATCAGGTCTTCTTTAACTGATGACGCAACACCTGTGTTTAGACCGGTAGGTTTTTCCAACAAGTATCATCATTATCAAAAGGTGGCTACTACATATTTAAGTTTAATACTAACAGCTGCATCTAAATTCATTTTAATGACTGATCCCCTACTGTCACGTTTATGTCATTGATGTCTTTATCACACGTCTACTTTGTTTTCAGGCACACCTGATTTGTAAACATTTGTTTGACACTTCCGCAATATTCGGATCTTTCGGTGGTGTGGTTTAGAGACTACACGCAAGATGTTGTTTTTTTATTATTTCTGGTTATCAGGTTTTTCTTCCAGTGTAAATTTAGAACTAATATAATGAACTATTTATGTTAGTATGTTATGTCATGGAATACATTTTTTTGTGTACAAACAATTTGGTTTAAAGGTTGACTTTGAAAAATGGCTGCGCCCATGAAAATATGTGGAAAGACACTGCAAATTCTAACGACAAATGCACTGAAGTGTCACAGATCTGGCTTATATAAATCTGATCATTGGTACCAAAACATTGTGTTTTTATGTTGCACTCCTAATCAAATCCATGCAGACACAAGAACACGCGTCTTTTCACGTGTTAAGTTTAGATTTTGTAAGGGAGGTAACTTTATACCTAATTGCCTCTTGAAAAATGAAGATAATCTATATATTTTAAGATGTCAGCGAAATTTACAGTCTGTGATATATCCTCACAATGAAATTTGCAGAAGATATTATGTTAACCAATCAGGAAATAGGATAGCTGATGATCCCAAGGATGTGAAACGGAATGCAAATAAGCAAGAAAATGTGAAGGAGGTGGTATGTAGTTTATTTTCAGTTCAAGGCAAGGTCAGTGCTTCTGTGATTGTTAACAATAATAACACAACACTTTTTTTTATCTTAGTTGGAAGATAATCATAGATGAAGAATATTTGACTGTTTATGCCCTTTGAGCCCAGAACCATCATACAGATATTTCAGATGACAACAAGATTCTTGTCACTATACATTTAGATGTTATTAGAAGGTTAAAGCTATAAGATAACATGTAAAATTGTAAAAATAAAAGTTATTTTACAACTTATAAACTTAAATGGATTGAAAAAGAACTCATTTATCTTTCATAATGTATAAAACTCTGTGAAGAAATCAAAATTATATTTTTTATTGATATTAAACCTTAGTCTGGTAGTAGATACCTTCACACTCCTTTAACAAGTACATGTAAAGCATTTTGGGATTACTCCCTGTTCAGGTGATTTTCGTTCATGACAGATTTCAGACCTATTCAAAATCTGTATATGTTAAATTATTTCAACCAAGCTGGGACCTAATATATATGTTGTTCCATGAACCAAGTTTCCAAAAGTTCAATGTTTTTGTGTGTTTTTATAGAATATTGGAGCTTAAGTCAACATTTGAATTTTTTTTTCTATGAAATCCTGACCTATATGTATATCTGCCTGTCATTAGAAATTCAATGCACTCTTTCATTAAGAGGTCTGATTTCAATGTCTAAACTTTTAATCTCAATGTAAATATACAATTTCTTAAAACTTCTTTTCATAGCAATACTTTTTTCCAAAATTTTTTCTAGAAAGAAAACATTTGGACAGTTCCAAACTTGCTCACTATGGCGAGGATCATGCTTACACCTGTTATAGGATATCTGGTGGTGGAGGAAAGTTACACTGTTGCTCTAGGGTTGTTTTCCTTTGCTGGGCTTACAGATTTGGTAGGTTATCATTTTATGATTATTGTCTAAAGAAGAAGAAGATTTTGCTGATTTGCAACATCTGGTTACTTCTTTAGCTCACCTTAGCACAACTTGTTCATGGTGAACTTTTGTGGTCACCCTGTGTCCATCATGTTTTGGCAATATGTTTTGTCCATCTTCAGATTCACCTCTAAATATATCTCCTTCTGAACCACCTGGTCAAATTTGATATAATATTGCCTAGTGCAGTAGTGGACCTTTACCAAAATTATGCATATTATGTCCCTCAGACCACTACTGAATCAAGGCCAAAAGGGTAACTTCTACCAAGATTGTTCAAATTATGCCCTTGGGATCATCTTTGCCCAGCTAAGAGTCACATATTAATTCTAAAAAGGTAAAGAAACTTAAAATGTATAGAAAAAGTTTGAAAACCTTATATTTATAAACTAAGTAGCCTAAAGCTTTAATATTTGCTTGTAGAATTGTTTAGTTCTTTCTTCTTTTTTGATGATAAATCCATTATGTTGCACTTGTGTCTTTTTGAGCAGCAATACTCAGGTGACCAAGTAAGGGCCACCCTGGCCTTCTTGTTTTCTTTTAACTTGTGCAAAATGATCTTTTGAGGCATTCCTTGAAAACTTTAATTTATTAGTAAGAAAATTGAAGTTGGTGAAATACCTTTATTACCTTTTTTAGAATGTTTTTTCTAGTGCATTGTAATTTGATATTAGATTGTATCTTGATAAACTTATAATTCTCAGAATATGAATTTCTCTATTTCATCAGCCAGTAGTTTCTACCCATTTGCACACTTTCTGTCAACCAGCACAGCCACCTTGCTGAATTCAAAACATCCATGCTTGAGATCATTATGTCATTTATACTGCTCATTTTTAATTAAGCTACATTAAAATAACAAAAACAAAAGTGCCTTCTTTGCATAAAAAGAAATACAACAGTTATTGGTTTCATGACAGTCAAGTTTTTGTTGAGCACCATAGAAACTGTTTCAGCACATGCCTTTAAAATTTGCCAGTTGTGAAAATATCACTTTTGGTGCTCACTGAGTGAATAATATTACAATCTTACACTATAACAGACAATCTTTCTAAAAGTTAACCCTATGAAATAGGACTTATTAATTAGATTTTCAGTGTAGTCAGAAAGGGATGTCACTTAATTTAATTTTGCAAGAAATCGGAAAATATTTGCTTTTTTAAAAATAAGTTTATAAATTTCAGTAGCCAATAGCTAATTTTGCTGTTGGTACTGCTAACATAAAACCACTGTATAATTGACAGCTGGATGGTTATATAGCAAGGAACTTTAAGAATCAGATGTCTACCTTTGGCACAGCACTGGATCCTCTGGCCGATAAAATACTCATCACAGTTCTCACAATAACCCTGACAACAGCTAATCTTCTACCAGGTAATTAGTTAAGATACATGTGTTAAGTAAATGTAGTACCTTACTTATGAGCCATCAAGTCTTTAATAATCTAGTGCCTAAATCACTGAATGTAGCTTGTGTATTATGTGTAGAACATAATAGAATTTCCTGAAAGAAGTCAGTATTCAGTAGACTGTAAAAAAATTGTTTGTTTAGAGTTTCCTGAACAACTCCCTAAATTCCCGGCTTCTTTTTTTCCAATTTCCAAGAGTTGAAAAAAAGTTTTTGTTTGCATGTGAAACCATCATGTGCTAGTAACATTATGTAATAGATGTAAATAAAAATTGTACCTACCAAATAAACTCTAAGTTCTATGTCTTAGCAAACATATTTTAAAGGTCAGTCAGCCTTATTGAAGATTTTTTTTCTCCTTCAGAATCTATGCTCAGCTATAGATTTGAGACATAATTATTTTAATTAGCAAGAGACCTAATATTTTTCTTGTATCCCTTCATTCATTCATAGCATTGAGTACTTGCACTACTGTAGAATGTTTTTGTTGAACACTGTAGTTTTGTTGTATACTGGTTCAATGAAATGCATTTAACTGTAATTACAAACACCTAGTTACGTTTATAGTGTTTGACTTAGCAGCAACCTTTAGAAAATTGACATAAACAGTTGCTACCCCAACATTTTTGGCTTTACCTTTGTTGTTGTTGTTTCAGTTCCCCTAGCAGCTGTTATTATAGGACGGGATGTATTTCTTATTGCAGCAGGATTTGTGATTAGATACATGTCTCTACCTCCACCAGTATGTATTTTCACCTTATATACAACTGCTGTTACAAAAGAAATTCAATGATACAGATAACAAATGTACTGCCCCCTGCCTGGGTAACTCAGTTAGTAAAACACCTTACCTGCAATCCAAGCCCTGCCTTTGGTAAATGATATTTTTGACATTACAACCCAACCTGGGCAGATGATAGTACATAAGTGACTGTATCAACCAGAGGTTGGCATATATCATACACAAAAATGTAAAACAGTGTCAATGAGAGACTAGGTTGACTTGTATTTTACAAAAGTCTTTGTAAAGTGCGAAATATTTTGCTTTTTAAATTGCATAAATACAACCTTAGCCTCAAGCTTGGTGTGAACTAGTTATATGACAAAAAAGATTGTTTAGTTCTGTTTGACTTTCAAGTTGTAGTTGGTCTCCTTCTAGGCACTTTAAACGTTTATGTTATGAATGTTATTTTATCAAATTTCTTAGTCACTCTAGTGTTTGGTTTTAATTTTAGTTTAAGCAAAGCAAGTTTGTTACATGTTCATACTTTCTGTTACAGATAACTTTAAAAAGATATTTTGATGTAACCAACCCCAGTGCTAAAATATTGCCATCTACACTTAGTAAGGTAAGCTCATTTTTTGTTGTTGAAGTATAAGGTGACTAGTAAGGTAAGTTCACTATCTTTGTAAATGTATCCAGTGTGACTAGCAAGGTAAGTTCACTATCTTTGTAAATGTATATGTAAACAGTGTGACTAGCGAGGCGAGTTCTCTACCTTCATTAATGTATACAGTGTGACTTGCGAGGCAAGTTCACTACCTTTGTTAATGTATACAGTGTGACTGGCGAGGCGAGTTCTCTACCTTCATTAATGTAAACAGTGTGACTGGCGAGGCAAGTTCACTACCTTCTTTAATGTATACAGTTTGACTAGCGAGTTCACTACCTTCTTTAATGTATACAGTGTGACTGGCGAGGCAAATTCACTACCTTTGTTAATGTATACAGTGTGACTGGCGAGGCGAGTTCTCTACCTTTGTTAATGTATACAGTGTGACTGGCGAGGCGAGTTCTCTACCTTTGTTAATGTATACAGTGTGACTGGCGAGGCGTGTTCTCTACCTTCAATAATGTATACAGTGTGACTGGCGAGGCAAGTTCACTACCTTCTTTAATGTATACAGTTTGACTAGCGAGGCGAGTTCACTACCTTCTTTAATGTAAACAGTGTGACTGGCGAGGCAAATTCACTTCCTTTGTTAATGTATACAGTGTGACTGGCGAGGCGAGTTATCTACCTTTGTTAATGTATACAGTGTGACTGGCGAGGCGAGTTCTCTACCTTCATTAATGTATACAGTGTGACTGGCGAGGCAAGTTCACTACCTTCTTTAATGTATACAGTTTGACTAGCGAGGCGAGTTTTCTACCTTCATTAATGTATACAGTGTGACTGGCGAGGCAAGTTCACTACCTTCTTTAATGTATACAGTTTGACTAGCGAGTTCACTACCTTCTTTAATGTATACAGTGTGACTGGCGAGGCAAGTTCACTATCTTTGTTAATGTATACAGTGTGACTGGCGAGGCGAGTTCTCTACCTTCGTTAATGTATACAGTGTGACTGGCGAGGCAAGTTCACTACCTTCTTAAATGTATACAGTTTAACTAGCGAGGCGAGTTCACTACCTTCTTTAATGTATACAGTGTGACTGGCGAGGCGAGTTCACTACCTTCTTTAATGTATACAGTGTGACTGGCGAGGCAAGTTCACTACCTTCGTTAATGTATACAGTGTGACTGGCGAGGCAAGTTACATTGTATACATTAATGTATACAGTGTGACTGGCGAGGCAAGTTCACTACCTTCTTTAATGTATACAGTTTGACTAGCGAGTTCACTACCTTCTTTACCTTCATTAATGTATACAGTGTGACTGGGGAGGCGAGTTCACTACCTTCATTAATATATACAGTGTGACTGGCGAGGCAAGTTCACTACCTTTGTAAATGTTTACAGTGTGACTGGCGAGGTGAGTTCTCTACTTTAATTAATGTATACAGTGTGACTGGCGAGGTAAGTTCACTACCTTTGTTAATGTATACAGTGTGACTGGCGAGGCAAGTTCACCACCTTTGTTAATGTATACAGTTCGACTGGCGAGGCAAGTTCACTACCTTCTTTAATGTATACAGTGTGACTGGTGAGGCAAGTTCACTACCTTTGTTAATGTATATAGTGTGACTGGCGAGGCGAGTTCTCTACCTTCATTAATATATACAGTGTGACTAGCGAGGCAAGTTCACTACCTTCTTTAATGTATACAGTTTGACTAGCGAGGCGAGTTCACTACCTTCATTAATGTATACAGTGTGACTGGCGAGGCAAGTTCACTACCTTTGTTAATGTATACAGTGTGACTGGCGAGGCGAGTTCTCTACCTCCGTTAATGTATACAGTGTGACTAGAGAGGCGAGTTCACTACCTTCATTAATGTATACAGTGTGACAAGTGAGGTATACAGTGTGACTAGCAGGTAAGGTAAGTGTGACTAGCGAGGTGAGTTCACTACCTTTGTTAATGTATACAGTGTGACCAGCGAGGTATACAGTGTGACTAGCGAGGCAAGCTCTCTACCTTCGTTAATGTATACAGTGTGACTAGCAAGGCAAGCTCTCTACCTTCGTTAATGTATACAGTGTGACCAGCGAGGTATACAGTGTGACTAGTGAGGCAAGTTCACTACCTTCATTAATGTATACAGTGTGACTAGCAAGGCAAGTTCACTACCTTCGTTAATGTATACAGTGTGACCAGCGAGGTATACAGTGTGACTAGCGAGGCAAGCTCTCTACCTTCATTAATGTATACAGTGTGACTAGCAAGGCAAGCTCTCTACCTTCGTTAATGTATACAGTGTGACCAGCGAGGTATACAGTGTGACTAGTGAGGCAAGTTCACTACCTTCATTAATGTATACAGTGTGACTAGCAAGGCAAGTTCACTACCTTCGTTAATGTATACAGTGTGACCAGCGAGGTATACAGTGTGACTAGTGAGGCAAGTTCACTACCTTCATTAATGTATACAGTGTGACTAGCAAGGCAAGTTCACTACCTTCATTAATGTATACAGTGTGACCAGCGAGGTATACAGTGTGACTAGTGAGGCAAGTTCACTACCTTCATTTATGTATACAGTGTGACCAGCGAGGTATACAGTGTGACTAGCGAGGCAAGTTCACTACCTTCATTAATGTATACAGTGTGACTAGCAAGGCAAGCTCTCTACCTTCGTTAATGTATACAGTGTGACCAGCGAGGTATACAGTGTGACTAGTGAGGCAAGTTCACTACCTTCATTAATGTATACAGTGTGACTAGCAAGGCAAGTTCACTACCTTCGTTAATGTATAAAGTGTGACTAGCACGGCTACCTTCATTATGTATACAGTGTGACTAGCGAGGCGAGTTCACTACCTTCGTTAATGTATAAAGTGTGACTGGCAAGGCAAGTTCACTACCTTTGTTAATGTATACAGTGTGGAGACTAAATATATAGGGAGTTTAAAGACCTATTTATGAATCACACTATTTATGAATAACACTGAGTAAGATGGGTCAGAAAAGATGTGTTTTTTCTTGTGACAATATACATCAGATTGTACGTAAAAATCTGAAAATACATGTTTTCTGGTAAGCAAGTACAGTTTCCAACAATTGTTGATTTAAAAACTTTAAATTACACTTTGTGTGTACATTTTCAGATCAACACAATGTTACAGCTATCCCTGGTATGTCTGACTCTGGCAGCACCAGTCTTTGGGTTTATAGATCATCCAGCACTTCAGTGCTTATGGTATGTGCTACTGTTATTGTTATATATCATACTTAAACTTACAGTTGTCTCATCTATCTGGCCTTTAACTTAATGCAGAGGGATCATGGTTCTGCTGAAAAGGAAAATTTAAAAGTGATTTTGCAGTCTGAACTCTTTCTGGACATAAATTTCAAAGGCTAGTTTTAGGTTCAGCCCATTCAACACTACATCAGTATCTTCTTGTTCCAGGGGTGTGACAGCAGCAACAACTGTCGGGTCAGGAGTCGGGTATGTCATCAACAGGAAAAAGTCTGTCCAGTTTCTACACAAAAACTCTAAAACAACAATGAAATGAACAAATAAACTTGTAAATCTCAGGAATTATCCTATTATACTATGGCATTTTACAAGGATAGATTTCTTCTAGCCTGGATGCTAATTGCTCTTTCCCGTGCAAAGAATGTGTGAATATTTTAACTTAAAATATAGTCATACAGTCTTAAATTACAACTGCATTTATCTTAAAATTTTTAAGATAAATGCAGTTGTAATCTAAGACTGTATGACTCCTGTGTTTTGGTATCAACATCTTTGGACAGGTGGCAGTTCCATTAAGTTCTTCATCACTGTCTTTACATTTGAAATTCAATGACTGCGAAGCAGAAGTATAAACAAGTTATGTATTTTCTGTTCCATCCTCTAAAAACATTGTCGTCTAAAGTTTTTAAACTGGTCAATGTTTTCAGGTTTGTATTTGCATTTTCAACGAAAAGTGAATTTCCTAAGCTTTGCCAGTCATACAGTCACAAGAGAGTAGTTATCTTTAATATGAACAGAATGACGGCCTTTTCAGTTTCTAGGAAAATTGTGTAACCTGTCTTGTGTGATTCTTTGTTGATGCTTTTGTTTTTAGGGTGTCACAAATATATAAATGTTTTGAAATGTTTCAAAGGCTTTCTACAATCAGGTGTTAAAGTTGCACTTTCTGTTGACTGTTAATAACTTGACATTAAATATAAGTGTGGAACGCTGTCATATAGGGACCAGTGATGTCAATTCCGTACATATTTCTTGGCAGTTACAGCTGACTTTGTCTTAAACAGAAAAAAAAGGCTCTCAGAAACATTTGTAAAACTCAGTTTTGAGGTGTTAAAGGTCATGTGACACGAATTTTTGACCTCGAAATTTTAATATGAGCGAAAACTATATATCTTACTATGACAGTTTTAAAAAATTCCGCAGGTAATTTTCATCTTAAAGATGTTTTTATAGCAAATTAAAATCCATATTTTACGCACTTGGTCGCGCGCACCTGTCACGAGCGAAACCGGAAGTGACGCACATTTATCTCTTGCACTTGACACAGCTGCCAGGATTGTTAACAAAATCTTAAAAATTATGATGAAAAGTGAAAATGTAGACTGCATATAGTAAAAAAACAAAATTGAACAAGTCAAGCTAACAACGTGAATACACATTGAAGATTTTTTATAATAAATAATTTGAAATTTTGATGGAATTACGAAGCCAATGAGCAATATTATATAGAGGCTAGTTTAATTAGGGTTATAAAATTAATCAAAGATACATCAGTGAAAATATCTAGAAATATTTTTCAAGTTACTGATCCAAAAAGATTTTGAACATGCTTATATTTATCCGATGCAGTTTTTTTGGAAGACTTGATTAACTAAGTCCAATCGAGAGCTCATTTTTTCCATAAAAACATTCTCTTTACAGTGATGTGTTGCTTATTTGTATGTAGTATATTTTGCCTGAAGTACTTGTAAGTAATCTTTGACTAGATTTATGACTTTTTTCATTATAACTGCATATCTTTTTTTTTTTTTTTTTAATGGGGGGGGGGGGGGGTCTTATTCATTCAACATTAAAAATAAACCAATAATGACCAAAGAACAAATAATACGAAGAAGCCCAAAAAGCTATGTCGAAATCATAGCACAAACACTTTGTTTGTTTTTTTTTGTTTTTTTTAGATTTGTTCTCATTTAGAAGTCGAATGATTTTTATTTTCATCATAAATAGATCCATTACATTTAATTATCTAATTAAAATATGTATCTGCATGGAAGCTTCATAACTAAAAATCATTCAGACATATTGATTGGAACAAGCTATTACATAATGTTTTCACAAGTTTGACTGATCAAAAGTAATTCAATCAATTTGTAAGATCACTTGCCATAAAATTTTGCTATTTGTCTCAACTTTATCATTGATTGGGTCATAAAAAGTTAATTGCTTTGTTTTGACAGCTATGCAGAATATACAAGGGTCCCATTTGGGCAGGTTAATTTGCATAAATCCCACAGTATTAGGCGTGATGTATGGATCATTGACATTTCATTGGATATTAATTTATAAGCAGACACACATTTCTGCTCGATGGACATGCCATATTATTATTTTTCAAACAATATCCCAACGTGAAATACACTGAGTGTGAATTTCCATTCCAGTGAGACAAATGTTAACACATTAGATCACCTAAATTCACTTCCATTTTACTACACTTAAATGAAAAAGAATTTGTTTATGACGTAAACATCAAGTGGGGAAGTGTTACGCAGCATGTTAAAACGTGAAGGAGATTTATATAAAACCACAACATGGAAGAAATTGGAATATTTATTAATATTTATAAAGGTAAAATCACAAACCGTTCTCCCGGCACAATGTTTGAATTTACTTATAAAAATCGAGAAGTAATCACATTGTTTTATTTAGTTTACGATTTATAGCATGTTATTTTTATAAGTGTGCCTTTATTGTGTTTCTTGCACTTGTGGTTTAGTGTTATTTTTTCATTTAAAAACGGATGTGTTATAAGCAGTGTTATTCTGCACGACTGCCTGGGACAGTAGGGATAAATCTACGTCACAGCCAAAAATTGCAGCGGAAACTACCGATGTCGAAACGGAAATAGCCGATCATCTAAAACACGTTTTTTCTTATCAAAAGCAATATTTTCATAATTTCGCAATTAAACCATTTTAATCAGTACATTATGATTATTTTGAATAGACAAAGTTACTATAGTCGTGTCACATGACCTTTAATGCAGACCACAAAATGTCATATAATGATATTACAGTGCTCATCTAGTCTATATGGGTAAATAAAGATTTTAAAGTGTAACATTTTTCTTGCTATTACATTATGTAACAAATCCTAATGAAGCAAATTTGTGTTGTCTTAAACTCAAAGATCACAAAAGAATCTGCACTTAAATCAATTTTTATGTGACCATACAATACATTTCAAACAAAAGCATAGTATTACTATCACAGACTTCATTATAGTTTTTTTTAAGAAATTGTTCTACATTTCTCTTTTTCTATCATACATATTTTTTTCAAATGTTTTTAATTATTCGAACAGTTTTCACCTTTTCAATTTAAATTTTATGACACTTTTCTTTTTTTCAAGATTAAATTTCAGTTAAGTCACCTCCATCTTAAAACATTAATTGTTGATATGCAGTATTGTAAACAACTTTCAGTGTTTGAATGGATGGAGTATAATTCAGAATTTTTTCTTGAAAAAAGAATTTGAATACTAAGAGTGAAAATTTACTTGACAGCCTATAAGATAAGATATAATAAAGAGATTAACTGAGATTGTTCTGTGTAAAACAAGATATATTTGAACTCATACACAACTGAAAAGATCATATTGGACTCTCCTAGCAGCTTGTCCTGTACGACTTTTCCAGCTGTGTTCTCATCCAAATATATCTAGTTATTATACAAAACAATGTTAAATAAACTAATATGTCTTGAAATGAAGAGATTGGCAGATTATTGCAGGTCGATATTTGAGAGATAATATACACAATCAAGCATACAGATTGGCTCATTTTCTAAGCCCTGTACACAGATTGGCTCGTTTTCTAAGCCCTGTACACAGATTGGCTCGTTTTCTAAGCCCTGTACACAGATTGGCTCGATTTCTAAGCCCTGTACACAGATAGGCTCATTTTCTAAGCCCTGTACACAGATTGGCTCATTTTCTAAGCCCTGTACATTAAAGTTAGTAATAAATGCACTAAAAGGGCATCAGTTTTTGAGAAGCAGATGAGGGTTTTGAGCACTGGACTCCTGATCTGGAGATACTTGGTTTTAATCCCATTAGGAGCAGCATTCTCATGTATCTTTCTTTATTCCACACTAAGCAGGAGTCCTGGTTCGAATCTAGGATTTAAGTTGCAAGAACATGTTTCCAAATCAATGTAAAATAATCCAGTATAAACTAAAGCATATAAATTTAATCAGTGTTTGTTGTTATAAAGTTTCAAAATGAAGTCTAAGAGTATAATATTCATTCTAACTGCTTGAGTTTTAATATACCAGTATTCAGGAGAAGGGACAAGAATTTTAGGTGGCAGGGATTATTATATAAATTCAATGCATAACTTGAGACCTAAGACAATTTTCTAAGAATCAATTATCACTTTTTGTAAGACAGGGATTTAAATATCCAAGCAACTGAGGGTCTGGAGATGCTTTCACTTCCTGTTTGTTTAACAGCCCCTATTGTTGGTGTAAAGTCTTTAGCATTCAGATTCCTGACATATATGGTTTATAACCACTAACAATTTGTCAGGGCAAAATGAGTCTTACCCCTTCACTGGAAGTTGAAAAAAACTTGAATTTAAGAAATAAATCTCAGTTTATTCAAACTCTTACTATACACTAATATCACAGAATATGTTTGTTAAAATGCCTTTAAGTGCTTTTCAGTATGTTGTTTAAAAACGACCTGTGAAAGTTCCTAGGAAGTATAAACTTTTACAATTCATTTTAACAGTCATTTAAATCACCCTTAAAAAACCGTTGATTACAGCAAATTTTATAACAGAAAAAGATAACCTAAGAACTTTAAATATAGTATAGGCTACAGTGAGCCTTTCTTTCAGTGATAACATGGAAGCTGTGTACAAATAGCCAGATAAAAACACTGTTAACTACACTGTAAACTTTTGACATTGAAAAAAAAAATTGTGAACACTTCTCAAAAAAAACAAACAAAAAACAAATAATTTGGCATTCCCTGAATGAAATTAATGCATGTGAGAAAGGAGACATTGGAAATGAAAATATACCAAAGCAAGACCTGTCACTGCAAAGGTCAAAATGCCTCAAAAAGGTTCATCTGCAAGAAGTGTTTGACCTGAAGCAGTGCTATATAATCGAAATGACAAATCTGGGAACAACCATATTATATAGAAGGCACCTAATGCCCAATAATAGTCAAAAGTCATATCTGATGGGGAGTTTACCTAACTTGTTCTTGGCCTCGGACTCAAATTTTCCATAAGAAACTGACTATCTTTTTTTTCACAAACATGGCACTGGTCAGAAGTAGGGTTTGAGTAAGTGACCATGGATCGTTGAGTAGTTAAGCATTTGCAGTCAGCAACTGAGCTACTGAACAAAGAACAGCTGAAGTCAGCATGAATGAAGGATGGACAGAAAGACAGACTAACAGTTTGTGCATATTGCCCATATTTGTAGTTATTTCAAAAAGTGCAAGGTACCGTGAGCAAACACACAAAATAACAAGTATTCTGAACTTCATCCTCCCTTTAGAATAGATGAAAATATAGTAATAAAACAGCACTTAATATATACTGATAGACATTTACAAAGTAAACAAAACAGCACTTTCATAATATATCAACTCAGTCAATTTAAACATTATTAACTCTTGTTTCAGCACCAGACTAAATGAAAATCATCTGTAAAAGTACTAAAACTAAAAAATGAACAACTTGACAATTAACTGATTAAATTGGTTCCCATTAACCTACTGAATGCCACGGTACACTTCTACCTGTAAGGTAAAGGTGGTAGGCGGACATCTATAATATTAACTGGTGTTAAGTAGGACACAATAAGAACACATTATTATCATTCAGCTTAAAGTTTGTATAAACAGAGATTCGAATCTATAAACATCTGATAAATAGGAGTCAAACAAAAACAAGCAGGTTTCTTGTTCTTAAAAAAAAACAAAAAAACTTCATATTAACAAAGCTTTGATTAGAAATTGTAAATTATTATGCTATATTTTTTTTACAATATTTTTATCAAACTAAGATTTTCAACAAAGCCTTTTATGTTAATTGTTGGAAATACAAGGTCTAAATGTCAGATCATCCATTAACCCTTAACCTACTGGACTGAAATTGATTAGCCTTTGCCAACAGTATAGAGCCAGGCCAGCCTGCACATCCGTGCAGTCTGATCAGGCTCTATACTGTTGGTAGCTCAATTTTTGTATTTTGATATTGAAATCCCTTAAACTTTGAATGGACTGTTCCAAATTCAAAGCTGGACAAATCCATTTCAAAAATTCAGCAGGTTCAGGGTTTAAGGCCTCTCAACATGCTCTCTGAACATGCTTTTAATACTGTTATACAAATAAACACATTTTGAGCCAAACTTTTCTTTGACATTTGAAAAACATTTCTTTTGAATTTCTGAATATCTTTAGTCATTTTGCATATTTCATTAAGTACATATATCTACATACAAGACTCTGAAATACTGGATCTCTTAAATCCTAACAAGAGTGGTACTGGAGTAACAACAAAAAAAAAAGATTAAAACTTTACTACAGATAAGACCTATATGATGTAGAACTTGTCACTGTATTTCAGTCTTCTTCATCTTCACTACTGTTATCACTGCTGTCCATGGGCACATGTCCTTTCTCTTTCTCCTCACTGACTTGATACTGCAGATCTTCCAAGGTCAAAAACCTCTTCAAGGTCACAGGTATATCCATTAGTTTGACTCTTTTTGCAATATCAAGTTTAAAATACTTTCTGTAAAAGTTTCTGCATATAGAAATCAGCTTGGGTGGGGCATGTACGTACTGCACCAAAAGGCTACACATTCGTCCATCAAAGTGAGGCTGGAACTCGCTGTTGATGAGCCATTGCTCCTTGTAAATGTTATAACCTGCTGACACAAGAAGTAATGCGATATCAGGCTTTTTCCTATCCAAGGCAACCCATAATGGTGATTTGGGAGATTCGTAAACATGCAGAACTTCATCAGTGTGAGAATGTTGGTGAGTTCCAACTGATGCAACTTCCATTTCAACATTTAATTTCAACAATAACTTCACAACTTCCTTATGACCTTTGTAAATTGCATTCCAAAGGGGTGTGGCTTTACACGTGCTAAGACAGTTAGGGTCAGCACCGTATTCAATAAGAAGTTCAACAGCACGAGTCATTCCATTGTAAGCTGCATAGTGAAGAGGTGTGTCTCGATCTTTGTCATAATTGTTTACTGTGCAGCCCAAGGGAAGTAACTCTTCCATAACATTTAGATGCCCTCCGTGTGCAGCTAAAGCAAGAGGCGTGTTTTGATCATGTGTTTGAATATCATGCTTTGCCCCAGCATTGAGCAATATTTTCACAGTGTTCAAGTGACCGTTCCATGCCGCTATGTGCAGTGGGGTATAGCCATTGCTGTTTCCCTTGGAAACGATAGCATGATATCTTAGTAAAAGCTTCACAATATCCTGCTGATTATCATAGCATGCTATCAACAACGGAGTATTTCCATCACTATGGGCATAGTTTGGGTCTGCACCAGCATCCAGAAGAACTTCCATGATCTCTGCATGACCTGAAAACATTACAATGAAAAACATTGCCTACTAGTTGTAAGTTTCTAGTTTCTGTAAATGGGTTATGGTAATTGTGTGTCATAAAAGATTTTCAAGTGCAAAAGAATAAAATAAAGGGAAGATGTTACTCCACTTTCATTTGGTTAAAAGAAGCACTGTCATAAGTCCCTACATACACTGTCTACATTGAGGCCAGGCGCGTAGCTAGCCTATAAAGAATGTGGATTCAAAATAATCTAGGGGGGTCAAGGGGCATGCCCCCCCTGAAAATTTTGAAATAAATGGTGCAATTTGGTGCGTTTTGGGGCCTCCGGAGAGCTTTCTTGACGCAGCTGAATTTCAAACCACATTTTTTTTACTAAAAAATTTTTTTTTGTCAAAATAATGTGGATTCAGCTGCGTACTCGCGTATAGGCAGCTACGCGCCTGGAGGCTTTAAGGAAGAATACATTATTTTATCATGCGCTGACTGTAGTATACTAAAATATCAGAGTTATTATGTACATTCTTAACACAGAGTCAGACAGTCTTGACATCACTTGGTCTACATGGAACAGATTTAGATCAACTTTCGCATTTGTTTTCATCTTTACACATCATGTGACTGAATATGTATAGCTACACCATGTTCACATGCTTTGACCTGAATGAGAATGAAAATAGCAAATTACATTATTGCTTGATAATTATTAAAACTACACATTCTATTTCAAAAATATTTGCAGTAATTCATTTCTTAATTTTTTTTTTTTTTTTAAAAACAGAAAATCAAATCAAAGAGCTAGTATCACAAACTCAGTTTTTTTTTAAGTGGTTTTGCATTCATATACATGTATATCTTTGTCCAAAAGAGCAAAGGTACTTGACACAATGTGTGAAAAATAGTTTGTGCAATGCCCTTTACAAAAGGGATTCAAGAACAATTAAGGTTCAAGTCACTAGCGCATCAAGACGTGCACCCCCCCCCCTCCCCTAAATTCCCAGACCATTGGTGTAGGTCTATTCTGAATATGTCTTTAAATAATGCATACTTTATTGTTCAACATTGAACTGAATAATCAGAGGCCCATGTGATATTGCCAAATCAGTATACTCTAGCATACCCACAACCATTGAAATGAGGTAGAAAATGGACACAAATTGGGACAAACATTTTGCGACCCCCCCTAACCTGAAATCCTGGATCATCTCCTCCAAGTTGACTGTTAGCCCATTATGAAGTACAGAGATTTCAAGCAACTTCAATCTGCACAATCAGTTCTATATCATAATCATACTGTATTAAATTACCTGTATATAATGCGATCAGAAGAGGAACATCTTCACGTCCATTTTTCAAATTGACATCAGCTCCGTAACGTAAAAGTAACTTAACCATGTCAATATTTCTCATCTGTACTGCGTACATGAGTGGACTGGTTCGTAATGGTCCAGCCATATTTGGATTAGCTCCAGCTTCCAACAATCTCTCCACATACTTTGACCTTACCCTGACACAGTGGGCCAGCAAAGTCTGGTTCCTTCTGTTTATCACATTGACTTTGATTTGCTTACATGCCAATAATATCTCTACAATTTCATCTCTCTCTGATGCCATGGCAACAGCCAAAGGACTATCTACCATGTATGCTGTGTAATTTACATCCACACCTAAGTCTATGAGAAATTTCACTATGTCTATCTGGTTGTGATATATGGCTATGTGTAATGGAGTTGGAATATGCCCTGAACATTTGGCATTAAAATCACAGTTGTTTTTCTTTAAGTAGAGAAGTACTGGGAGATATTCATCCTTCATACATGCCAAATGCACTAACTTATATGCTTCTTTCTGAAAAAAAAAGACAAAATTTCAAAGTTTGACTGATATAAATCATGCAGTAATTCATTTCAATTTTGATATTGACAAACTATCATAAAACTAGAACTATTGCTGAATGCAATTCATACCCGATCAATGACCTTGATAGAAGTTTGCTTGGATAGGCAGAAAAGGGGGTCAGTTTTTGGGTTTAAAAGACATGAGGCAAGTAAAACCATTACTTGGTAATATGTGGAAAAAAAAACAAATGTTAATAAAATGTGGTCTTCTTTACAGCTGTCTGTAATATTCAGGCTTCATAACCTCTGGTCCCATTTTTAAATTCTATTTCATTTGGTCCCGCAGACTGTTGTCTTGATTAGATCACACCTATTCTTTTACTTGGGGACCATATGTTGTTTTTCGTGGAATGACACAAACATGTCACATTCAAGGTTCCATGATCACTGCTGGATGAACTTACAGTACACGCCAGGAAGAACTCTCATTTTCCGCTTTTTTTTTGCACTGATGAGGAAAATAAAATATCTGCCACAGCAATGAGGAAAAACACAGACTTCCTCGCTGTCAAGACATTGAAAAATATCTCAGTGATATTTGACGACCAGCACGAAATTAATTATGGACATAACTCACCTGGATAAGCTGAACGTTTAATGAAGTGACCACAATGAAACTGTACATTTTATGTCTACCAATTATGTGACTTTTGGTAAAATTAAAACCAAATTTCAAATATATTTGCTTTATAGGTTTATTGTGTACTTTCGTTTTTGAAGTTTTGAAAACACTTGTTATTATATAGCAAAATCGATCAATAATTTTTGCCAAGCGCCTAGTCGATACAGATGTGGCAGCAGGGTTTATGGTTTCTTAAAATGAAAAGCAGTTTAATATGTTTCAATTGGAAACCAGTCAATTCATTTGCTTAAAATATGATCAGCTGTTTAGTGAAGCAATTGCTTTGAATTGTCATTCTTTGCGTAAACAAATAGAAGCATTCGTAAACAAATGCATCAGAATGAGAGCTTTATACATTTATCTGATATTTTTAAAGTGTAAAATTTTGCCGAAATGCATGTTATCAGGAACTATGTGAGCTTCGATATCAATAATAACCTGTGAAAAAAATTGGCAGAACCATTTCGCAGACTTCCACCACAATATTTGGTGACCATGACCGCGGTGGGGATCCTCAATATGCGGTGGACTTTGTCACGTTTTATTGAATGGGTAGTCCATAGTGACCTCGAGGAAACTAGAGTTCCTCTTAGCGTGTACTGTATCTGGGGATGTTTCTAAACTCCAAATTTCACCATTTTCATATTTAGATGTTGAATTCTGCTTAAGACGCTGCTAGTGGGGCCTTGTAATCCCTCATTATATTTAATGTTTCAAGATAATGTGCCCCCTTCTGGTTTTAGCCTATTTAAGTTTTAACTTAAAATTTCAAAACATTTTCTTAGAAAGAAGGGACATAACTTTGTCAATATGCAAAGAAGAGATGTAGAACTTGTCCTGCTGTGCTTGCGTGTGACCCTCCATATACATCTTAAATGTTTCAACTTTCAAGTTAATACCTTTTAGGTTTCAGAGATATTATAGTAAATGTAAATTAAAAGACTTTTTTAAAGTAAAAAAGGGACATAACTTTGTCAAAATGCAGAAACAAGCTATAAAACTTGGCCAGCTAATGATGCTTGTAACTTTTCAAATACATTTAAAGTTTCAGAGAACATCTGATTTGGTGTCAAAGTTATTTAAGTATATGTTTATTTTAGAAAGTTTTCTAAGTAAAAAACGGGCATACCTTTGTAATGCAATGAAGAGTTATGAAAATTGGCCTACTGAGCATTCTGGAGCATTTTTCTCTTCAGAGCACTTATAACAAAGCAATCCATTAAAACTAACAGAAAAGGTGACCTTACTATAACATCCTCCTCCATCTGTTCAATAGGGCAATCACATCTTCCTCGTCTAATTGTAGCAGTGATTTTCTCGACTGCATCTTTCTCTATTTCGTTCACTGTCTCCGTTATTGCATCTCTTGTACATGCATCACAGCTTGCTATAACATATTATGTAAACTTGGATAAAATTGTTCTATACAGTGTAATAACTGTACACACATTAGGCTATACCCTTGGTCAATATGACTTTTTTTAGGTCAATAAATCCTCACATTGACAGCACTTGAGATAATAATTGTTCAGCACTGAGTATTTCTTATCTATTATCAAGCATTTTAAAAGTCTGCCCTTTTAATTTTATCAATTAATGTTAAAAACATGTATATAATTTTTTGGAATTAGCACAGGTCTAAAACATTGAAATATCTATTGAAGGAAAGTTATTTCCAGTAGACTTCCTTTTAGTAGAGCATATAAATGGTGAAAAAATTATACTTGAAAATGAACAAATAAAATTTGAGATAAGATATTTCTTTGATTTCTGTCATATAATGCTATCCTGTTTTCAGACTAGAAAAAACTATGCATGTTTTTTACCACCAAAGTTATTTGCTGTAAAAGAACTGTCTGGTTTTGAGAACAAAAAAATTACAAACATTTTATCCCACAGTTATGTATATATGTCATATTGTGTTACTTGTGTAGGAAGGATATATAAAAACCTTGTGACTGTCACTTACATTTCACTATATACATATTCAGGTAGTCTTTCCAATTCTCAAGATGGTCTACAGTCAGTGTTTTTTGTATCAACTTTTTATATATGCTAGCCTGTATTATTCTAGTCTCTGAAAAGAAACAAAGAAGTAAAATATCAACATAAGGCTAAAATTCATAAAACGTTGACTGACCTGTGAAAAGAACTATCCAACTACTTGTTCTAAAGTGAACTGACTGTCATGCGGTTTTTATCTATTTAGTAAATACAGCCAGCAGCTTAAATAAAGATATACCCTACAATTAACATACACTACAATTAAGCAATGATATAGAGGATACTTGTATGTTTCACTGAAATATTGATTTTATTTCACGAGTGAAGACAAAAAATATATATTTTCATGAGTGGCGTAGAAATGTTGTCTGCTATTTTTGGTTAATCATGGGTCGTAACTCTGTCGATCTCTAATTAATTTGTGTTGAAATACCCAGATGCGTAAGTTTACATGCTGACAACTATTCATGACACCAGCAGTTATACGTTTGGAGTTTCACACAACACAAGTCTGAAAATGCTATTTTACATGTACTTAATCAAGGGGCATAACTATGCCGACCTCCAATAAATTTGCATCAAAATACCCAGGTGCATTCATTTGGAGTTACATGCAACAAAAACCGGCGTGACAGCAAACGAAAGGACAAGGGCAAATCTATAACCCCCCCCCACACACACACACGCACACACACCAAATGGCTTTATCCTTTAAGCATTAAAACACCCAGAAAGTATTAAACTGGGATCAATTGACTATTCACTCAATAATGGTACAACAATAACTTTCTATAATAAGACTAATAATAAAATATTCTTTTTATTTGTTGTACATAGACTTATTAACTAACACCCTGACAGCCGAATATATTCCAATCAATAATATCATACATATTGAAAACTGAACACTCTTTCTTTTAGGGCATGCAAATGTACACATGTACTTCAGTTTGACTACAGTTTATCTGTATGTTTTACGATCTTTAAAACAAAGAATTACCTTCATCGGGTATAAGAATGTTACTTGCATCAAAGTCTTCCTCTAATTCTTCCTAGGGAAAATATAAAAACAAATATTTACACACATTTTAAAAAGAGAAACCTTCATCTGAAGAGAAAAGAATATACTAATTCAGTTATGCCCCACCACTAAAACCAGGATCAGCAGTGGTCGAACAGTTAGAGTGCGGAACTCTAATTCCTTCAGTTGCTGGTTTCGAATCTGAACAGGGATGAGAGTCTACAGTAACTTTCCACATTCCTCACTTTCAGTGCGAGTACTAGTTTGAACCCAGGAAGCAGTCATCGAGTGAGATTAATATAAGTAGCAAGAAATTGCTTCTCAATTAATGTAAATTAAATAAGACCAGTCAAAAAAATGGTCTTAATAACAAAATCAATCTAAATACCAGTAGTACACATCATTTGTTCACTAAATTACAGACTTATTTCACTTTCACAAGATTTTTTTATTATTATTATTTAAAGTATTCTTAATACATGTACTGGGACTTTTCTGCACAAATATATTCAATGATTCAATACTTTAAATATTTCTGTACCTTACTATATTGCTATATTACTGAAATTCTATCAAAAGCGTAGTGAAGTTATATAAGATACTTTAGAATTATCCTATTCAGCTAGTACTGATCACAAATGTGGTATGTTCATATAAATCAAATACCCAGGATGGGGTTCAAACCCCTACCCAACTGCTTGCAAGTTAGAATCCAAACAAGTTTTTGTGTTTGAGTAACCGTATGACCATTACAAAAGTGCATGTAACAAGGCTGTGACATACCTCTCTCCATCAGAATTTATCCTGGGGTCACAAGTTTAACATAACTAATTATCTTTCAGATAAGACCTTAAACCAAAGTCCCATGTATCAAGTGCTAAACACTGAGCATGAAAAGAACCAGTAATGTCCTGCAATGGGTTAACCTAAAATACATTTGTAACTAAGCTCTGCATGAAGCATTGGTGATATGGGCAACCAGTGCCAACAATGAACTCAACAAAGCGAATCTGTTTTAGAATGGTCAGAATAAAGATTTAAACTACATGAAAGTACATGTGTAGCCATGTAACAGACATTTATCACAAAAATACTTCTGTTGTTACTGATGACTGCACACTCCCTTCAATTTTATATAAAAATTCAACAACTCAATGAGGAATCAATTCTGGTTTAGAGCACTGATTTAAGTTAATAACCAAACAGGCAGTCGGTTCAAATACTTTAGTGACTTAAGAGTTTCTCTGATGTACTGCATCTTTCTGTTAATCCTTAGCCTGCTGAATATCTTAAATGGGCTTGTCCATCTTTTAATTTGGACAGATCCATTAATGGTTTATGGGGGTGCTTAATGAAAATTTACCAACTGAATAGCGAAAAGTGAAGACCTTGATCAGACTTGGTCTGCACTAGTCACAAAGGCAAACACAATCAATGCCAGTAGGATAAGGTTCATAGATGGGAGCTAATGCAGGAAGTCTGCTTCCAGGCTTCATTTAATAACCTTTGTTTCAAATTTAATCTTATAATATAAATAATAATAATAATACAATATTACAAGAGTTGCCTTCCTTCCTTATCCTTGTAATCACTATTGTATTGAATTGGATATTCATTAAACTTGAAAAATACTTTTAATCCTATTGTCTTGAATTGGATATTCATTAAACTTGAAAAATACTTTTAAAAAGTAAATGACCAATGTTATTTTTTTCAACATTTCATTGTCTTATAAAATGCATGTGGCAGTAGGTACTTGAACTTTTGAGGAGTTTGTCCTTATTTTCATATCACAGTTATGAAGTTTATTGTTATCATCAGATATTTACTAGACTGATTTCCAGTGCTACTTTTAACTGGGCTTGTGTTAAACTTCTAGACAATAACTTGTAAAATAATAATAATTTTGCTGATTCTGAAAAGACTTTTACCCTGTATATTGGTTTTCTCACAATTTTCTACAGTAATCTCACCTAATGTTATTACAGTAAGAGGTTCCAGTTAATCTTAATAATTTTACACCAGAAAAATACAATTTCTCCAGTATATTAGATCCAGTAAATTCTTATTTTAAGTATGTGTTTGTAAGTTTGACAAATGTGATTCATGATTCATATTTTATCACAGAAAAAAACAAGAAGGCCATGATGGCCCTGTATCGCTCACCTGAGTATGACTGCTTTTAACAAAGTTGCTATGGACCTGGTTAATTGACCCCAGATGACCCATATTCGAACTTGACCTAGAAATTATTGAAACAATCTCTTTGACAAATTTCAAGGTTATTTGTACTGAAAATGTTACCTCTAGAGTGTTAAGAAGGTTTTTCCATATTTGGGCTCTATCACCTTGCTTTTTAACCTAGATGTCCCATATTCGAACTTGAGCTACAAATTATCAAAACAATCTCTCCAACAAATTTCCAGGATATTTGGACTGAAAAAGTAGTCTCTAGAGTGTTAACAAAGTTTTTCGATATTTAGGCTCTGTGACCTAGTTTTTGACCCCAGATAACCCATATCCCAACTTGAGCTACAAATCATCAAAACAACCTTTCTGACAAATTTCCAGGACATTTGGACTGAAATGTAGCCTCTAGAGTGTTTACAAAGTTTTTCCATATTTGGGCTCTGTGACCTAGATGTTTCAACTCCAGATGACCCATATTCAAATTTGACCTAGAAACCATAGAATTAAGTTGTCTGACAAATTTCCAGGTTATTTGGAATTAAAATGTTACCTCTAGAGGGTTAACAAGGTTTTTCCATATTTGGGCTCTGTGACCTAGTTTTTGACCCAAGATGACCCATACTCCAACTTGAGCTACAAATCATCAAGAAAACCTGTCTGACAAATTTCCAGGATATATGAACTGAAAATGTTCTGGAGTGTTAAAAAGTTTTTTACATATTTGGACCATGTGACCTAGTTTTTGATCCCAGATGACCCATATCCAAATTTGAGCTGGAAATCATTAAAACAACCTTTCTGACAAATTTCAAGGACATTTGGACTGAAAATGTAACCTCAAGAGCATTAACAAGGTTTTTCTACTTTTGGGCTCTGTGATCTAGTTTTTGATCCCAGAAAACCTACATTCAAAACTGAGCTAGAAATCATCGATAGAACCTTTCTGACAAATTTCCAGGTTATTTGGACTGAAAATGCTACCTTTAGAATGTTAACAAGGTTTTTCCATATTTGGACTCTGTGACCTAGTTAGTGACCCAAGATGACCCATATTCGAACTTGATCTAGAAATTCTCAAGGCAACCTTTCTGACAAATTTCCAGATTATTTGGGCTGAAAATGTAACCTTTTGAGTGTTAACAAGATTTTTATATTTTTAGGCTCTGTAACCTAGTTTTTGAACCCAGATGACCCATATTTGAACTTGAGCTAGAAATCATCCATAGAACCTTTCTGACAAATTTCAAGATTATTTGGGCTGAAAATGTAACCTCTACAGTGTTAACAAGATGTTTCTATTTTTGGGCTCTGTGACCTAGTTTTTGAACCCAGATGTCCCATATTCGAACTTGAGCTACAAATTATCAAAACAATCTCTCCAACAAATTTCCAGGATATTTGGACTGAAAAAGTAGTCTCTAGAGTGTTAACAAAGTTTTTCGATATTTAGGCTCTGTGACCTAGTTTTTGACCCCAGATAACCCATATCCCAACTTGAGCTACATGTACAAATCATCAAAACAACCTTTCTGACAAATTTCCAGGACATTTGGACTGAAATGTAGCCTCTAGAGTGTTTACAAAGTTTTTCCATATTTGGGCTCTGTGACCTAGATGTTTCAACTCCAGATGACCCATATTCAAATTTGACCTAGAAACCATAGAATTAACTTGTCTGACAAATTTCCAGGTTATTTGGAATTAAAATGTTACCTCTAGAGTGTTAACAAGGTTTTTCCATATTTGGGCTCTGTGACCTAGTTTTTGACCCAAGATGACCCATACTCCAACTTGAGCTACAAATCATCAAGAAAACCTGTCTGACAAATTTCCAGGATATATGGACTGAAAATGTTCTGGAGTGTTAAAAAGTTTTTTACATATTTGGACCATGTGACCTAGTTTTTGATCCCAGATGACCCATATCCAAATTTGAGCTGGAAATCATTAAAACAACCTTTCTGACAAATTTCAAGGACATTTGGACTGAAAATGTAACCTCAAGAGCATTAACAAGGTTTTTCTACTTTTGGGCTCTGTGATCTAGTTTTTGATCCCAGAAAACCTACATTCAAAACTGAGCTAGAAATCATCGATAGAACCTTTCTGACAAATTTCCAGGTTATTTGGACTGAAAATGCTACCTTTAGAATGTTAACAAGGTTTTTCCATATTTGGACTCTGTGACCTAGTTAGTGACCCAAGATGACCCATATTCAAACTTGATCTAGAAATTCTCAAGGCAACCTTTCTGACAAATTTCCAGATTATTTGGGCTGAAAATGTAACCTTTAGAGTGTTAACAAGATTTTTATATTTTTCGGCTCTGTAACCTAGTTTTTGAACCCAGATGACCCATATTTGAACTTGAGCTAGAAATCATCCATAGAACCTTTCTGACAAATTTCCAGATTATTTGGGCTGAAAATGTAACCTCTAGAGTGTTAACAAGATGTTTCTATTTTTGGGCTCTGTGACCTAGTTTTTGAACCCAGATGACCCATAATCAAACTTGAGCTAGAAGTCATAGAAGCAACCTTCCTGACAAATTTCAAGATTATTTGGTCTAAATTTTTTTAAATGTTACCTCTGGAGTGTTAACAAGGTTTTTCAATATTTGGACTCTGTGACCTAGTTTCTGACCCAAGATGACCCATATTTGAACTTGACCTATAAATCATCAAAGCAACCTTTCTGACAAATTTCCAGATTATTTGGGCTGAAAATGTAACCTCTAGAGTGTTAACAAGATTTTTTCTATTTTTGGGCTCCATGACCTAGTTTTTGAACCCAGATGACCCATATTTGAACTAGAAGCTAGAAATCATCAATAGAACTTTTCTGACAAATTTCCAGGATATTTTGACTGAAAAAGTAGCCTCTCGAGTGTTAACAAGGTTTTTCTATATTAGGGCACTGTGACCTAGTTTTCCAACCCTGACAACCCACGTTCGAACTCGTCCGAGATATTAATGAGACAAACATCCTGACCAAGTTTCATGACAATTGAGGCAAAAATGTGACAACTAGAGTGTTAACAATTTAACTGTGGATGGACGGACGGACGATGGACAAAAGGTGATCAGAAAAGCTCACTCTGTCACTACGTGACAGGTAAGCTAAAAACCCAGCAGATTACCATAACATGATCCATCTTTGATTACTTCTTTTAAGCCAACTCTATCTAGAAGTGATTTTCTCTAAGATCAGTTCTGAAATAAAGAATGATAAATGTGTTGTAAATGTGTGTTCTGGAAGTGATGCTACTGGTATAAGCTTAATACCTAAATACAGTCTCTGTAAGGTAAAATATATAATTGCCTGTAACATATTCAGTATATAAATTCAGAGTCTTCCAGAATGTCTAGGTGTAATCCAAAAAAAGCCTTGTTCAGATTTTGTAAAAAATAATTTAAGTGACATCTTGAGCATATTCTGAGATACTTCTGTTTTGGGTCAGAAGATACTGACCCATACAAAAAACAAAAACAAAAAAAAACACAATATTGCAACATGGGTACAGTTTGTTGCACTAGTTCAGAACAGCCCACTTTAAAAATATCTCAGCTGACACTTTACCTTTCATCAATTACACTGTGACTAGATATCAATAGATCTGAATAAGTATAAGTTTTATTTTCAACCCACAAGTAATAACACTCTTTCCTTGCAATTATGGATGTTTCATCAAACTAACAGTTCGTCAAACTTAATTTATATTGTAGGTGAGAAGTCTTTTCATCAAAATTAATTCATATAGAGTCAGTTACTCTTCGTTCCCACATCTAATGAATGCAACAGACCCTAATGATAAATGAATGCTTTACTGAATGAATATCAAAAACAAATGAAAGAAGGACAAACATAGAAGGTTAAATTTTGATATTGGAACAGTAAGTGAATTTTTATTCACCGATTAGCTGACAAAATCAAATTATCTGAAGAGTATGCAGTGTGGCAATTGATAAAATACTTTATTGTCAAGTCTGCAAATTTATATCATTATCTAACTTTGATAATTAAACTAAATCTAATATTAAAGATTTGTTTTTATTCAATATTATTCAACACCAGGTAAAAATTAACATTAAGATGAAAATTTTGTTGCATTTTTTGTGCCTGTTTTTATGTTAATATATTCACGTTTTTCCTTCTAATTGATTTTCCCTGAAAAAAAAAATGTATTTTTATTGTTCTCGTCTTCCTATCAATGTTGTTTATAACTGTAAATTAGAATGTATGTACATGTTGGTTTGTGATAATTTTATTGTTTATAAGTAAATATTATTTTTTATATTGTCATATTATACTATGAAAAATAGTGCCTAAAAGAATGTACATGTATACTGTTGTTTTCATTTGCAAAATAATAATGTCCATGTTCCCGCAGGGGTTTTGACATGGGTGCTGGAGGTTTCGTCACACTACCGGTTCGTCACACTTATTTTTCTGCACAAATCAGGTTGAGGTTTCGTCACAATTAATTTATATAGTAGATACGGTAATAGAAAACTGCCGACGGCGACAAATGTTAATAACAAGCAATTATTTTATATGATCTGAATGTCTTAATTGATCTAGTTTTTAGAAACATTTATAATATAATTTTAATTTGCAATAATTGCACAAATTTTAGTCATGTTTTGTTCTTTAATGATCTTTTATGCATCAAAATAAAAGATGTTTTCGAAGATGCTTAGAATTTAAATCAGGGTGTTCGGTAGACTCTGAAACTCAAGGGTCAATGACCCATCAGATAAAACTTTCAAGGGTCAAACTGAGATTCTGAAGGGTCAAACTGAAATTTTCAAGGGCCTAAGTAATAATTACAATCCTCTTTTAATTCAGGTTGAAACAGTGTTTTATAACACCTCATTAATCTGTGGGGTTTTTTTTACAGTTTTTTGGGAAGGGGGTCAGTGCCCATTGGGTGGGCCAATTGGAACTATCATTATGACTATCACTAGTATTCCTCACCAAAAAAAAAAAAAAAAAAAAAAAAAAACTTGTAATTGCATGTGAACAAGGCCCTAGCCTCTTTTTTCTTTGATTTAGGTTTCAACTTATTACTGGCCAATGTCAATACTGACTATTTTAGGCAGGTTAGAAATTATGCTGAGTTAAGGCTTTGTATGTTTATATTTTCTTAAATGCAAACTGGTACTTATAATCAAATTATGACCACTGATCTTAATAAATTAACTGTTTGTTGTAAGTTTGCCTTATAAAGAGTCTCAAAGACTCTGTTTTCTATAAATACTAAAATACGACGATGTCGCGGAAATATATGACAAACGGAATTTATCCGAGATTTGCACTCGCTGCTTCATGTTTTATGAACTTACTATTTGCTGTCATTCACACAAAACGTAAAGTAAATATCGTGAAGCATAACTGAGTGCATAGGCAGTCAAAAGTAATGCTATCAACAACCATCAAAATTTCGCATATTTTTTTCTCTTGTCGATGAGGATTTTTTGCTGTTTCTCGGGGAAAAATATATACTCCGACAGGTGGGGAAAAGGGTCAAATGTCGCCACATAATTTGGCCAAAAGTAACACTGTTAATTGTATTTCATGTCTGACTTTGGTATCGATTTTTTTCTATAACTTCTCGCTCTCAGATTATGACCACGTGCATGTTGACCGCTGATTGGCTGAAACCACTTCAGTGTGGAAAATTCGCCCCGCCTACTTTACATGTATGCGGAAAAAATCCTTTTCAAGTCTCTTTAGCAACAACATTTATTGACATTGATTGACAACAAGCAAGTCTTCATGCAGCCGTGGATATTTCTCACGAGTCAAATATGACTCGCGGGCTGATTTTATGACGGGTCAAATGAGTGTATTTGAGAATTTTCACGGGTCAAGACCCGAGACCTCGGGTCAAACGAACACCCTGTAAATACTAAAGTTGTTATTTCTGGATGATATTTCTTAAAAAGGGAATCTTTTAGCCGTTTTCTATTAAATTAAAAAATATTCAGTATCTTTATGGTACTGTTTCCAGCATCATTTTAACCCCTGTTTCTATTAAATTAAAAAATATTCAGTATATATTTTTGTTACTGTTTCCAGCATTATTTTAACCTTAATCAACACTAATTATGTTAAATATGCCGCAGTTTGATTCATCATAATTCAATAACATCCATGCATTAATAGCTTAAGTACTGCTTTAATAATCAATATTTTATGATTGCATTCAATATACAATAGGTGTGAATTACTCTATAATATCATTGTGACGAAACCTCTTTTCTGTCACTGTATAAAATAAATGTGACGAACCGGTAGTGTGACGAAACCTCCGTAATTCTTTGACATTATTGGGAGATAGATACATCATAACTGTACTGTATAACCAAATATTCTATATAGATATATGCATAAATGCGTTTATACAATAATCCTATGAGAAGAAAGAAGGCAAAACAGATTTTAAAGTGATTACCCAAGTTAATGAATCATGTGTTAAGAGATTTATTTGCACTGTTCTGATGAAGTTCAGAGATTTATGAACACCGACTACTTATAATACATAGAAAAGCCAAGCAAAAGTAGGAAACCTGCATAAAAAGGTAAATTCATTTAAGATTCAGAAAATTCCCCTTTCTAAGCACTCTTGATTACAATGGTAATTTATGAATATGATCTGACGCGGTCAAATATAATCCAATCTCCTGCGCAGAGCCGTACCGTTCCGTACCTTCACTGAATGTAGTGTAACCGATGTGAAAGAGAGTGAATATAATCGTGATACATTCATGGTAAAACACAACTAAATGTATGAAATTCATTTTTGTTACGACTTGCAGAGAAAATGAATTTGCTAGAAAAATGAGTTTTACGCATATGGTAAAAGCCTTATATACTAATTTCATTCAGTTGTCATATAAGAGTAATCTTGTATGGCTTTAAGGACCGAAGTTGAGTTTATATTATTATTTTCTTATTATTTGAATTTATCACATAGATTGTAATATTCAAAGATTACAAAATAGCTGCGCTTCTGTCTTGTAATTGTCATTCTCATTCTAAAATAAAGTATGTTTAATATTCCATAAGTAACCTTTACTCTTTAGTTATTTATGTTGATCATAAATAAGAATGAAGTCTCATTTATTTCATAATTCCTAATTTTGTTGTAAGACATGCATTTTGCAATCTGTGATTTCTGTGTTATTCAAAATGACCCGTGATTGGAACAAACGAAACTTTATGCTTTCCTCTTCAGGTAAAAACTGCTGCTCCTACAAAATCTCTTTCTGAATTGTAGCAACAAATTAAAAAAAATCACTTGATATTAGAGTCGCAGGTGTTAGCTTTGATTATTAACAAAAAAAAAACGGATACACGTTCAAAGGACTTAAATTCATGTACCCTTTGATTCTTTGAAAAAGCTTTAATCATTTTGTAAAGCTTAGATCCTTTTAGTTCGTAGTATCTGAACAAAAAGAACAAAGGGTGTCTGATTAAAGCGGTGGATTGTTTAAAAAAAGGGAAAAAACTATCACATCGGCCAGTCAGCAAGCAATGATTTATCACAGTGACTTTAAATGTAGATATGTAATAGTTACTTCATAAGTTTGAGCTGTCTATGTATAGTAATCACACCGCGGGCCCGGAAACGAATGATATGTTTGCCTTAAAGAAATGCAAGCAAACAATAGCACATTCAGATTTGAAATTGAGCAAAAACAGCCTGAAGTTTTGAGTGTCCGCAGAAATTTATGATTAGTAAGATCAAAGACCTAAGAAAGATCTATGGTTAGACTGTTTATCTGGTGATGGAATTAAAAGTATTTAGTTTTGTTGTTGTTGATTCATTTTTCTTCATGTTCTTTAATTGTTATTGTTTTTGGGAAATGTTTTGTGGTAGGGGAAACATAGAATTAATAATTTCATTCTTGATAAAAACCTCTTTTCACCGTAATTTGTAATGCTTCTATGTGTCTTGCCAGTCTGATTATAGTAACTTGAAGGCATTTATCATTATCAGCAGTTTATAATTCATTTTTCAAATTAAATTAATACTGCCAAGCAATCGATCTAACGACTTTAACTAGCTGCCGCATTTCAGGAAACACGTGTTCCATTTGATTTGCCATTTCAAAAAAAAAATATTAAGACTTGATGATAAAAGTGTTTTTGTGTGCTCGCTCATGTCACGCAAAATTAGCAGATGTAGATAACTATTTTTCCGCTTTGCATCTGTATCTGTAGGTAATACCTCTGTGTAATCCAAAATCGGGTTTTCACAACGCATTTTGGATGTTCTACTAGTCGCATAAATGTATATCATTCTTAAAAGATTCCACACTTGTACAATTCATTATTGAGTCACTGAGAGAGTACCAATCTATCACAGTTCTTGGAAAGAATGATTGTTTGTAAATTTCTGTTTTGGCAAATATTTGCTTGTAGCACTATAGTTGTTGCATATTTTTTCTCAATAGGATTTGAGCTAATAGTCTTTATACGATTTTGTACGGATGGAGCGACTTTGACCCTTAGGAGTGAGATAGTCTTGTATGTTAATAGCAGGTACCTATCCTTCCACCATCTTGTAGAAGAACGTCAGACGTGACATAGTTTTCTTTGTTCCTGTAGAGATGGAAGTTCAAGTTGCTGAAGTATGTTGGAGACATAGCCGTTTTTTCTTGACCGGTAGTTTCTTGTTATAAATCATGCTGCGGCCCTCTTAATACGTCTATCGATATCAGTTTTGAGGAATGGATCCAAGATCATACTTACATATTCAAGTTTTGATCGTTCAAGTGCTAGGTAGGCCTTTCTCCTGCAGGGTAATGGACAGTATCTGAGATTCCTTCTTAAAAAGCCTAGGCTGGATTCTCAGACGTCTGCGATTGCAAAGTTTGAATTCCATTTGCCAAAGACCTTAAGTACCAAATATGTGATATTTAGACTTTGCATATATTTTTCTTAGAAAACTACTGTCTGCATTTCGATGACGATTTGAACGAAAAAGATTTAGTTATCCAGTTTACATAAAGCGACTGGCTCACAGATGGGCCGACGATGAAAAAAAAGGAAATGTTCTTTCATCTTGAAATTTTTGCTGCAGTTGTGAAGGCCATATTTAAACTAAGTTACTGATTCATTTTTGATACAGAAAAAAACATCAAAATATAAAGTTTTACACACTTTTATCGGTAAAAAAATTACCCCGTTAGTCACGGGGTAGATACTTTAGTTATAACATTAATTTTGACGCATCCGTAAAAGTAGGTGCTGTGGCTCAGTGGTCTAGATCGTCGCTCTATATTTTACTGACCGAAAGGTCGTGGGTTCAAATCCTGGTTAAGTCAAAACTTTTTTTCAGTTTTCATCGTGTATAGAAGCATAATATTACGTTTTTTTTTCATAGTATATTAAATTCTCTAAAATTTTAAAGAAAAAAAATCAGCAAAATTCTGTGAGTCAGTCGCTTTAAGCGGTGGTCGAGGGATTAGAGCGTCGGACTCCCGATCCGGAGGTTGCTGGTTCGAATCCCACCAGAGGTGAGACTCTCCAGTGACATTCTACAATCCTCGCTTTCGGCGCGAGTACTGGTATGAACCCAGGAAGCGGTTGCAAGAACTTACCTGCCTAGTATAGTCAGTATTGACTGTTGGCAGTAATTAGTTGAACTTGAGACGTAGTGACAAAATTTCGAATATGTAACGATTCGCCACAATAACGATTCACCACAATAACGATTCGCCACAGAAATTCACGATTCACCACAAGTCAGCTAACGATTCGCCACAAAGTAATAACGATTCGCCACAATTTCAAAAAGTGTAAGGAGTACACATTTTAATCAGTTAACGGCTTGCCACAAAGTAATATAACGATTCCTCACAGCTTTCAAAATTGAAAAATAATTACAAATTGATGAAGGGCATGGCGTCCTGTTAAAAGGGAATGGAGCTGCGCCATGCTAATTTGCTTAAGATTTAACTATAGTAAGTGTGTGTGATATGCGAATATGTAACGATTCGCCACAATAACGATTCGCCACAATAACGATTCACCACAGGAATTCACGATTCACCACAAGTCAGTTAACGATTCGCCACAAAGTAATAACGATTCGCCACAGTTTTCTAAAAGTGTAAGGAGTACACATTTTAATCTTTTAACGACTCGCATCAAAATAATATAACGATTAATCAGTTTTCAAAATTGAAAAATAATTACAAATTGATGAATTTGTAGATGTGTGTAAGCGTGCGTGCGTGCGCGCGCGCGCGCGTGTGTGTGTGTGTGTGTGTGTGTGTGTGCAATTTACTTTGTCACAATTGTGTCCAATTGTATTTATATTTATGCTAAGTAAATTAATTGCTTTTTTAGTTTTTATGTATGCGAATATAACATGAAAAATTTAAGTCGCCTTTTGATTTAAAAATTAATTTGTACATTAATTAGTATGGAAACCTTTGATAATTTGTATAATATATATATATAATTAAAGTCTTATAACTTGAGTCTTTTTTGTGATTTTGTTCACGCTTTTTTAAAACAGAACTCTTACATTTAATAAACATTTTATTGTCATTGGCCGACACTATTTAAATTTAATAGTTTGATTCCGACAAAATCAAAGAAAATAGTCTCTGCACTTTCTAAATGCATTCACTTCGCCAGTAAGAAACGTATTGCACGCTCCTTTCATTATTCCTAATTATATAACAAACTGTGCGCAAGGTATATTTGAATATTTGTATATTTATACTTTCAGTCAAGCAGGGCCTTAATTTACATGTAAATTAAGGCCCTGAGTCAAGGTACTTTTTAACAAAGTAATAATAAGGAATATGATTATCACTTTAAAACTTTAATGTACAATGATTAAAAACACAAGTTTGATTGATTTGTCACCGAACCGATTGATCATTGATAAATGTGATATTTTTGGTATTCATATTTTCCGTATCAATAATGAGATAAATGTGTGATATTTCATAATAATGAAGCTATGACAAACCAAAATTTCTCTTTTTAAATATCTATTTTCATCAAATTACCAAACAAATATATACGAAAAAACATAAGTTAAAAAATAGTTTGTTTTATTACTTTGTGGTGAATCGTTATTTCTTTGTGGCGAGTCGTTATTACTCTGTGGTGAATCGTTATATGAACCTGTGGCGAATCGTTAGTGGCGAATCGTTATTGTGGCGAATCGTTACATTTTCTGATATGCAAAATACTTTCTCACAATTGTGTGCAATTGTATTATATAGTTATGCTAAATAAATTAATTCCTTTGTTTTCTTAGTTATTACGCGAATATAACATGAAAAATGCAAGTTGTTTCTTAACAAACTCGAATTTTTTCAAGTACAGAAAAAAGTCCATGTCCATAAATTGATTACGTTTTTACTCCTAAATCTCGCCGATGGAAGACATATCTACACAGATATATACAAGGTGAACAATCAACTGGGTTTATTAAGTAAAGGGAAAAGTCTACTCTTCGATGCATTGATTGTATTTTATTTCTACGTTCATAATTTCTTTTTTATAAAATAAAACCTTTACTGCATACAACTTTTACACATTTTTGAAGTATATATACATTTTATCTACAAAACACTTCACTTTTTTTAAAGTTCACTCAAACTGGTCCGTATATGTATGAACACCTTTACAAGAGGTCACAGGTCTGAATTTCCCCCCGATGGTACGCCTCCCAAATTTGCTGCCCAAATTCTTCCCTGAATGGATTTGTCATTTTTGTTTGAGAACGTTTAATTTGTCTTTTCTGTCAATGACAATCAAAGATAAACTTTCAACCCATATTTCTTGTACGTAAGGTTTCTTTTGTTCATTATCCAGAAAAAAAAAGTTATATATAATTATTTTCAAGTCAAGTCAAGTCAATTTATTTCGCAATCGGCAAAAGATTTGCCTTTCGCCATTTACATTTGTGTGCATGAAAATATGGCCAAGACAATAATATATTTTGCAGACATAATATTGTTGAATCTGTTAATTGTAGGCCATGATGCGTTGATTTGTAATAAACGTTTACGCTCGGACAAATTAGAAGAAAATGAAATTCTGTCTCAATTCGTCTTTGATTGCAAAAACCACAGTATCTATTTTCTCTAGGAGTATTATCATATCTACCAATTTCTATTGCTTAGGTATGTGAGGATACTCTAAAACGTGTTCATTGTATTCTTAATAGATCAGTTTCTATATTATCCAAGTACGATTCATATTCAAAGCTAGTTTTGAATTTGCTGTAATAAGACCATTTGTTTGTACTTGAGAGTGAAGCTAACCATTTTTGAATGTATTGGTCAACTGTCTGTCTGTCTGTCTGTCTGTTTAACGTCTCATCCGAAAGACTAAATGGTTAATTAATTTGTTTCTGCGTATTTATACTACTCGTTAACCAAAAATATTTATCACTCAGCGACACGCTTCTTTCATTTTTCATAATTATATAACAAACTGTGCACAATTATATTTGAACCTTCGATCAAGGTTATTTTTAATGGTAATAATAAGGAATATGATTACCACTTTAAAACTTTAATGTACAATGATTAAAAACACAATTTTGATTGATGTGTCATCGAACCGATCGATCAGTTGGATAAATGTGATATTATTAGTATTCATATTTTCCAGATCAGTAATGAGATAAATGTGCGACGTTTTATTATAATGAAGCTATTACAAACCAAAATTTCTTTTTCCAAATATTTATTTTCTTCAAATTATCATACAAAATAAATGAAAAACATAAGTACCACAAAAATATTTTATTTTAATTACTTTGTGGCGAATCGTTATTTCTTTGTGACGAGTCGTTATTACTATGTGGTGAATCGTTATATGAACCTGTGGCGAATCGTTAGTGGCGAATCGTTATTGTGGCGAATCGTTACATTTTCAAAATTTGGTACTATGGTGCTGCAGAAAAGCTTTGAGGAAATTGATGCCATGCCATAAAATATACGACTTTCACCCTTATATATGTATTTGATTTGATAATTGATTTAAAAAAACCCTGCCAACATAATTTACAAGCCCTAAACTTAATCGAACTAAGAGCTTTAAACAAAATGAAAAACAAGCGGAATACAGCAAACTTCATGAAGTGTTAATAATATAGTTCACAAACAACGATTTTTCTGAAAAAAAATCATTTATCTGTATTTTAGGGAAAACTAGTCAAAATGATGGAAGCGGATATGGAATCGAAGGAGGACAAAAGAAAAATGCCAAAGATTGCGAAGGTGAATTTCAGAAAATAAGAAAAAAAACAAACAAAAGTGATAATTTGTGTAAATGTCTTTTATTTTCGCGATAAAGCAAAGTCAGTTCCATAGCAAAATAAAAAAAAATAAACCTGCACAATCATTACAATTTGGCATCTCAAATGTTACAATGTTATGCGTTGTATTCCTTATCACCCATAAAAATCTATTTTCCTTATCTAAAAAAACGTAAATAACTTTTAAACAACTTATTCTCGGGTAAACAGAAAAATGCAAAAGATTGCGAAGGTGAATTTCAGAAAATAAGAAAAAAAACAAACAAAAGTGATAATTTGTGTAAATGTCTTTTATTTTCGCGTTAAAGCAAAGTCAGTTCTTTCTAGTCCAAAATAGTTAGACGTACACCACAGATTTGATGCTATTTTTTACATTGGTCAAATCCGCTATAACGTCTAAAGAAATGTATTTAAAAGTCCATAGCAAAATGAAAAAAAATAAACCTGCACAATCATTACAATTTGGCACGTTAAATGTTACAATGTTATGCGTTGTATTCCTAATTCACGCATAAAAATCTATTTTCCTTATCTAACAAAAACGTAAATAACTTTTAAACAACTTTACACAATCTCGGGTAAACAGCCTCCTCATTGGTGTGTACTGCTTAGAGCGGTGGTTATAATAACCGAATTCTTTAGACGAAAATTTTAATGCGTGCTTCTGTCAGTGCATAGATCACTAAAGAAACAATTATTTCATTCAGACTAATTTCGTATTATGTGTTATGGAGTGACGTCACAGTGCAACTCGGAATTTCAAATATGCTGGGTCAACATGAAGTGGATTTCATGTACCTTTTTAAATAAATGGATAAATGGCTACTTATCGAGAGTAATTTTTGCATATTTATAGTTATTGAGAAAAAAATGCTTCTGTTTTTTATGTAGTCAGTTGTTTTTTGTAAAAAAAAAAGTTTAAGACTTGATTTACCATTAAATTCAAATCAACTCGAGAAGCGTGTCGATTTGTGCTTTAGGAAATTTGCCAGTTAAAGAAAGACTTCGCATTTTCCGACAAATGTAAAACTGTAGTTGCAGACTTACAAACAAATTTATTACATTAAAATAGAACAAATTTAAGAATAGTAAGAAAAAAAATATGCAGTACTATTTTTAAAGAGGTGAGGTAAATGATTCTACTTGCTTTCCTCTTCACCTTTTCTTCTGTAATTTGCATTACAAAATTGACTTCCATTTGACCAGGCCAGTATTGGAAAGTGATGTTCATAATGATGACACAGTATATAATATTTTATTCAATTCTTTTTTTCTAGGTGAAGAATAAAATGCCAGCACCAGTACAGATAACAGCAGAGCAGCTTTTGAGAGAAGCTAAAGAAAGGGAGCTAGAGCTTGTTCCTCCAGTATGTACACAGACTTTAGTTTTGTGTTGTAAGAATCATAAACTTAATGATTTTACAGCAGACTTGGTTTAGCTTTTTACCCTAGACTTGATTATATCCAAAGATATCTGTTTGTCAATCATTAACAAGTAATAAATGATATACTGCCCAGTGGGTCATTCAACTGATAATTTAAAGAAGAAAATTGTTCAAATATGTCACCTTTACACATTCAGACTCTGCCAAAGTGATCCTTTGGAATAAATGGCTACAACAACAACTCCATATAAAAGACTAATATTAATGCATTAAGTTTATCTGTTGCACTTAGAATTTTTCACTGACACCTTAACATCTGATAATACAATCAGTTTCATTCATAGTTACATGATTTAAAAAAAAAAAATATACGCTAAAGTTTATGCTGCTTCAAAAGATAAGGTTATAAAGTAATTGATATGAAGGGATCAAAGTTTCACATATGCACAGTCTTACTGTAGCCACTAGGTCTGGTCTTACTCATATTTGTACACACAATGTGAGTGAATTGTAAATTTGTCAACAGAGGTTTTTCTGAGAGTTAAAATATCCCAGGAAATCCATTTTACTATCATATAAAATTCATATGTCCTACAATTTATTTCATTTCAGCCTCCAAAACAAAAAATATCTGATCCAGATGAGCTTCAGGCATATCGTCTAAGACAACGAAAGGTAAGAACAAGTACCTGTGCTTTCGATTATTTCATTCCATTCAGTATGACATAAAAAAAATGATTCAGTAGGTGAATGGAAAAAATGTGCTACCAGCATCTTTCTTTTATAACATTTATAACTTCATGGCATCCAACTGGCAATATGATGAATGAAGTACAACCAGCTGGAATAGGAAACATTTACTGCCTTTTAACATGACTTATGATTATGACCCCATGTATTTATGGAACTTAATGGTAATGGAGAGTCTTTTTTTTTTTGTAAATAGTAGTATAAGAAATCCATTTAAAACTCAAGGTTCTGTGAAATACAGAATACATCTGGAAGAAGGATGGCATTGCATAAATGTCAGTGCAAGTTAGTCTTAAAAAAAAAATTTTCAGGCCTTTTCTATGAATATAATTTCAGATGTTTGAAGACAACATCCGGAAGAACCGTAATTTGATGACGAACTGGATCAAATATGCTTCCTGGGAAGAGAGTCAGAAAGAAATACAGCGGTGAGCAATCTCAGTTAAACAAATGCTTTGAGACAATTTGAAAAAAAAAGGATGAATTTTTCACATATCTGAAATATTATTAAAAGTAATTTAAGTTAGGATTAATAGCAATTTGACTAGAAAGAATGACACACTGCTACTGCAGGTCTTTATGTTAAGATTTATCCCCCCTGACATATATTGGGAAATAAGAGTTCATTTGCATTTTGACAATAGTGTTTATAATATGATTGTTCTCTTGATATAAATTTTAGGGCTAGGTCAGTTCATGAAAGAGCTCTTGATGTGGACCACAGAAATATCACAGTCTGGTTGAAATATGCCGAGATGGAAATGAGGTAGGACATTTATTTAAAGATAATAATGGTTTTTGATATGTTTATTTAAGGGTTGTAATCTACACTGTACATGTACAGTGTATGAAAGGTAGCCCCGAGATGAAACACAATGAGCCATTTTACATGTGTTGTATGCTAGACTCATAACTATTGGCTTATGTCTACATTGGTTTTGATCATTCAGTTCTTGTTAGCGGCTCTGTACATGTAAAATTTAGTGGAGATCATTCAAATAAAGATATTCAACCAGGACAATGGTTAATGTACCCTAAGCTTATATGTCCAAATCTCATCATGAATTATAATTGGACTTTTATATTCCATGTTGGTCTGCACTCCATGTACAGTAATATCTCTTGTAAGGAGTTCCTCTTTACTTACTGTGAAACATATATATGTGAATTAATGAAGACCAGCAAAAATGAGAAAATGGTGTTTCTGAACTAAAGGAACATCTGAGAAAAAAGACTACCAGTCATTATGTTGAAATGCTTCACCATCTTTGAGCATTTGTTAACATGTTTGACCACTTCTGCTCATTTGAAGTTTTGTCACCATAAAAAAAAAACATACATGAAGAGTATAGCACAGTTTATCAAGGAATCCGAATTAAAGTATTTACCAAAAGTTAAGACTCTGCTCTGCTTTGATAGCTCTCTCCTGTGTTCCCTTTCAGTAATGTTGCATTGATGGTTATAAAATTGTTCTGCTTGTGTTTTATTTTAGGAATCGTCAGATCAATCATGCAAGGAATATTTGGGACAGAGCAGTAACAGTTCTTCCAAGAGCAAATCAGTTCTGGTATAAATATACTTACATGGAGGAGATGTTGGGAAATATTGCAGGTACTGTGTTTGTAATAACTGAAATGGTGATCATATATACCAGGTTAAACATGAAAACTTTAAAAGACAGATAACTTGCATTCAAACATGCCAAGAGTATTTTCAAGCTGTAAAGTGTTTCATGTGCAACACACTGTGATTTTTATATTCATTTATTTATTATGGTCATCAGTAGCTGTTTATTGACAATACTAAGACAAAGTCCTATCAATGGATTGTATTTCGATCACTTTACTTTTACAATAACCAAATTTGCTCACATTTTGTATAATTTGTCAAAATTTTTGTAGCTTGGCATTAAAAGATTTGGGAGATCTGTGTGTGTAATTTCATGTGTGTGTCCATTGTAAGATATACTGTAATAAGCTGGTACCAGTTGTTTGTGACTGATAAAAATTGTATTATTTTTGTGTTTCAGGATGTCGTCAGGTGTTTGAGAGATGGATGGAGTGGGAACCCGAAGAACAAGCATGGCACTCTTACATTAACTTTGAACTACGATACAAGGAATTGGATAGGGCAAGAATGATCTATGAAAGATATATCCTTTAACATTCATATACTATATACATATTTTATCATGTATGTTGTGTTGTTGAATTCAGTAATTTAGCTTTCTCCAATATGAATAAAAAAATATTGCTGGCAAATGCACTATGATTTCACACTGGATCAGAAAGGACAATTTATGATGGGCCTGTTTGTATGTATCCTAACTTGGAACAATGGTCTGTCTGATTTTCAATACTGTTTGGTAAAAAAGTTGTATATAATGAAGAGATTACTTGTTTACCTTGATTTCCTTAAATGTTTCATTTTAGGGGATATGTATTTAGTGTAAGCTTTGTTGGATTTAAATTTTGTATAAAAAAAGGTTTTAGTATTTGAGTAGTTAAACCTTTTTTTAACAGTTAACTGATTACTTACTGTAGCATTAAGCCTTTGCTTAGACTTTAATCAGCATAACATGCTGATGTTGAACAGGAACTAAATTGATAGGGGAAAAAAGACATTAAAGTGAAAACGCATGGATTGTGTGAATGAAGTGATTCATTTCAACATTAGTTGATATATGAATAGCACATATTACTTCCAGTACTGTAAAATTTTATTTTTTTATGGTATCTGTATATATTACTTAGCATTGATGTGACGGGTTCAGTTCAAATAATCAAATTATAAATGCATGTCATAGGTTGAAGGATCACAGAATGTTGATCCTTAAATCATGAATATTGCAAACCTTTGCAGACCATATGGTCAGTTGTCAGGATTATGAGAGCGGGAGGAAGTATCAGCTATTTATTTTGAATTTTTATACAATGTTTAATACAGCTTCAATGATAGTTTTAGTAGGATTCATATCAATCTGTTGTTTTCACTACAAATACTCATTTTTTTACCTGATCATCAGTGTGCCAATCTAGTATACAGTTAACCAGTCATGCAACAACATCCCTAATAAAAAAGAAATCATCCTATTAAATCTGTTTTCCTTGACTGTGTGTACTTGTGATAGTTCATCCTGAGGTAAAGAACTGGATCAAATATGCCAAGTTTGAGGAGAAGAATGCTTATATCAATAGTGCCCGGTCCATCTACGAGCGGGCCGTGGAATACTTCGGTGAAGACAACATGGATGAGAAACTTATCATAGCGTTCGCCAAGTTTGAAGAAGGACAGAAAGAGGTATTTTTACATGTGTTTTGATACATGGATTAATTAATCTCCATATATATCAGTTTGGATAAATTGATCCCCAACACTTCTTAACCACCTTTTTACACCAACTGTACGAGTAAGAACTGATTAAGTATGAAATAATTAGAAATACATCCATGTTTATAGAATATCTCATTAGAACATCTAGCAACAAAGTAACCACCAGAGATATAGGAAGAAGTGTATTAGTATTTTTTAAGCTTAACATATTCCAGTTTGAAACAGGTGACTGTGTAGAATTTTAAGTTTGTTCATTAGAAAAAAAGGAAGAGTGGCAATTTATAAGTTTTGACATGTTTTTTTTTTGTTATTTCTTAATAGAAAAAGTCTCATAATTGATTATCAAAATTTGATCATACAAGTGAATGTTTTCAGCATGAAAGAGCAAGGGTGATATACAAGTATGCATTGGACCACTTACCAAAAGAAAAATGTCAAGAAATTTATAAAAACTACACAGTACATGAGAAGAAATTTGGATCTCGTGCAGCCATTGAAGATGTGATTGTCAGCAAGAGAAGATTCCAGTATGAAGAAGTAAGTGAAGCTTTGTTATAAGAATTTTTGTCATTGTTCAACCCTTAATAACCAGTTGTTTTGGTCATTTGCTTAATATCAGGATGTTGCTGGTTTGAAACCTTGTCATACCAAAGTCAAAAAGATTTATACCTGCAATTTTCTGCACAGTTTAATCTTTTTTATTTTTCATCAAATGGGGAAAGAAGTTCTTGCAACAAACTTGATATTAAGCCCACTCATTGACTCCATCTTGGGTTCAGACTAGTATTTGTGCCAAAAGTATGGAATATTGAAAATAATTGTAGATTCTCACTCTTGTTGAGATTCCAGCTGTAGGAATCCTCTGATTTTGTAGTACTGATTTTACTTCCCAGCACTGTCCTGGTGCTAAGTACAGTAATTTTTTTTTGCTATTAAGACCACCTTCATTATTTCAAATTCATGCAAAAATCTGGAATTTTTAGTACCTAAAGTCTAAAATTAAGAGCAAAAAATTTACACTGATCCTTTATTAAAATCACTTTTTGACTGTTTTTACAGTACTACAAAATTTTCTGATCAGTCTTTGTCCATCCTCCGTCCGTCCGTCGTCAACTTTTCATTCAAATGACATCTCCTCTGAAACCAAACAGCCAAATTAAATGAAACTTGCCTGGGATGTTCCTTGCATGAAGCTCTTGTTCAAATGGTTCTGGTCCATTGCATTTCTGGTTCACTGGAGCTAAAATTAGATTTTAAAAGTTGGATCTTTAAAATCTTCTTCTCCGAAACCTCAAGGCCTGGAGCTTAGATATTTGGTATGAAGCATCATCTAGTGGACCTCTACCAAGTTTGTTCAAATCATGACCGTGGGGTCAAAACTGACCCCACCCCAGGGGTCAGTTGATTTTACATAGATTTATATAGGGAAAACTTAAAAATCTTCTTGTCAGAAACCTCAAGGCCTGGAGCTTAGATATTTGGTATGAAGCATTGTCCTGTAGACCTTAACCAAGTTTGTTCAAATCATGGCTCCTGGGTCAAAAATGGCCCCGCCCCAGCGGTCACATGTTTTACATAGAGTTATATAGGAAAAACTTTAAAAAATCTTTTTGTCAGAATCCACAAGGCCTAGAGTTAAGATATTTGGTGTGCAGCATTGGCCAGTGGACCTTTACCAAGTTTGTTCAAATCATGGCTCCTGGGTCAAAAAAGGCCCCGCCCCAGGTGTCACATGTTTTACATAGAGTTATATAGGAAAAATTTTTAAAAATTCTTTTTGTAAGAAACCGCAAAGCCTAGAGTTTAGATATTTAGTGTGCAGCATTGTCCAGTGGACCTTTAACAAGTTTGTTCAAATCATGGCTCCCGGGTTAAAAATGGCCCCTTCCCAGGGGTCACGTTTTACATAGATTTATATAGGGAAAACTATTAAAAAATCTACTTGTCAGAAACTGCAAGGCCTAGAGTTTAGATATTTGGTGTGTAGCATTGTCCAGTGGACCTTTACCAAGTTTGTTCAAATCATGGCTCCTGGGTCAAAATGGCCCCGCCTCAGGGGTCACATGTTTTACATTGATTTATATAGGGAAAACTTTAAAAAATCTTCTTGTCAGAAACTGCAAGACCTACAGTTTAGATATTTGGTGTGCAGCATTGTCCAGTGGACCTTTACCAAGTTTGTTCAAATCATGGCTCCTGGGTCAAAAATGGCCCCACCCCAGGGGTCACATGTTTAATATAGAAGTATATAGGAAAAACTTTTAAAAATCTTCTTGTCAGATTACTGCAAGACCTACAGTTTAGATATTTGGTATGCAGCATTATCCAGTGGACCTTTACCAAGTTTGTTCAAATCATGGCTCCTGGGTCAAAAATGGCCCCACCCCAGGGGTCACATGTTTTACAAAGAGTTATATAGGAAAAACATTAAAAAATCTTCTTGTCAGAAACTGCAAGGCCAAGAGTTAAGATATTTGGTGTGTAGCATTGTCCAGTGGACCTCTACTAAGTTTGTTCAAATCATGGTCCCTGGGTCAAAAATGGCCCTGCCCCAGGGGTCACATAGAGTTATACAGGAAAAACTTTAAAAATCTTCTTTTCAGATACCACAAGGCCTAGAGTTAAGATATTTGGTGTACAGCATTCTCTACTATACCTCTACCAAGTTTGTTCAAATCATAGCCCCTTGGTCAAAAAAGGCCCCGCCCTTGGGGTCACATGTTTTACATAGAGTTATATAGGAAAAATTTTAAAAATCTTCTTGTCAGAAACCACAAGGCCTAGAGTTAAGATATTTGGTGTACAGCATTGTCTTCTGGACCTCTACCAAGTTTGTTCAAATCATGACCCTGGTGTCAAAACTGGCCCCACCTGGGGGGGGGGAGGATTTATATAGGGAAAACTTTGAAAATCTGCTTTTTGAAACACATGGGGGGGGGAGGATTTATATAGGGAAAACTTTGAAAATCTGCTTTTTGAAACACCAAGGGCTATACCTTCAATTGTTCATTGTTATGTCTCCCACCAACCCCGCCCTTCTGATGGAGACATATTGTTATTGCCTTGTCCATGGGTGTCTGTTTGTCTGTCTGTCTTTCACACTTTGTTTCCTTTCAATAACTTGAGTACCAGTTGACCCAAAGCCTTCACACTTCACAGGGTTATTGCCCTTATTGAGAACAAAAAATCCCTTGTGTCAGTAGGTCAAAGGTCAAGGTCAGAGGGACCTCTAGAGTGAAAACCGTTTCCACTCAATAACAGGATTACCATTTAACCCAGAGCCTCCAAACTTCATAGGATGATTGTTTTTACTTAATAGAAGAACCATGTTGTTTTTTGGGCTAGTATGTCAAAGGTCAGTGTCACAAGGACCTGTAGAGTGAAAACTATTTCTGCAGAGTAACTGTAGTACCATTACACCCAGGGCCTTCAAACTTTATAGGATAATTGTATTAGGAGAACCCTTTTGTTTTTAGGGTCCATAGGTCAAAGGTTAAGTTCACAGGGACCTGTAGAGTGAAAACTGTTCCAGCTTAGTAACTTGAGTACCATTTTACTCAGAGCCTTTAAACTTCATAGGATGATTTTCTTTACTCAGTAAAAGAACCCAATCATTTTTGGGGTCAGTAGGTCAAAAGTAAAGGTCACAGGGATCTGTAGAGTGAAAACTATTTCTTCTCAGTAACTGGAGTATCATTACACCCAGAACCTTTAAATTTTATTGGGTAATTATATTAGAAGAACCCTATTGTTTTTGGGGTCTGTAGGTCTAAGGTAAAGTCACTGGGACCTGTAGAGTAAAACAATTTCTGCTAAAGAATTTGAGTAACATTACACCCAGAGTCTTCAAACTTACTGCAAACTTTATCAAACTTGCACCCATAAAAACTAATAATGATATTTGTAACATCAGCAATGAGACTCAGGTGAGCGATTTAGGGCCATCATGGCCCTCTTGTTTTTTTAGTGGCTTTTTACTGTACCATATTGGTATTGTCAGAAATATAAAAAAGAAGCTTCTTTTTTCTAAAAAATAAAATACTGATACTTGTTTTCCGATACTATGTCAGTCACAGAAGAGCTATGTAAAATTTTATAGACTTCGGAATTCTGGTAAGTACAAGTCTAAGGTTTTACAGAGAAATGGACTACAGTACTGCTGTATCTATATTGTTTCCAGAATTTTTCCCTGTTTTTGTCTGTATACAAGACTTGAATTGTTGTTACTCTAGTAGACCATTAATTTGGTACTTAAGAAGCAGAAGTAGTTTTGTTCACCATTTGTGGTCTTCTTTTCTTGTTGAAGTTTTTAATTTTTGCAGCATAAATCAGCATTGCCTTATTCATGTTGTAGGAGGTGAAAGCAAACCCGCTGAACTATGATGCATGGTTTGACTATCTGCGGTTACTGGAGGCAGATGGAAATGTGGACCAGATAAGAGATACATATGAGCGAGCCATTGCTAATATACCGCCTGCCCAGGTAGGCTGTTTTCTGATATAGTACTATGTGAAAGATTCAGAGTTACTGTTTAGCCATGTAGATATTACCTGTATAAAGGAGCATCTTATTTTCCGTTCTGATAGTTCAGTTTTGAGGATTTTAGATATACTCAGTCCCAAATACAGTATTGCAATGTAAGGAGAAATATTCGGTCTGTCAAGCTGTCTACTTACAGTGGCTTATTACGAATGTTTTTGGGAACAGGCCTGTATGGTTTTAAGGCTTTTTTTACAGAATTATGCATGTGAGAATTCAGGGATTCATGAGCAATATCATATTCACTGTTAACTGATCTTAAAACCTCTTTGCCAATGAGATCAGCAAAACCCTTAGTATGTGCCCCCTTTTTGAATTAGTTTCGACTTTCAGTTTTTCTGTACATTGATATCTTTAGGGGGAAGTAGGTTCAATTGCAAGGTATGAGTGCTGTAAAAATTTGAGAAAAAAATATATGTTTCAGATTTTTTAGCAGATTGTTAATAAGCATACAATACCTTTTCCTCTGTTTGAAATGATTTGTGAATGGATCCAATATTTCAGTGATTTTGCACATTATTTCTTTCCATAAGAACACTGATTTATCTTGAGAAATAGATGACACCTATGTTTAGAAGGTTATAATTCTGCAGGCCATTATTTTATTAATGAGAAAATGGCAAAATGATCCAAATTTTCTGCCAAGAAATCCTGGCAATTCCTTGCCTTTCTCAGTTCTATGTGCAGCATAAATTTCTTAACAAGGAATTTGTTGGTAGGATAAACGATTTTGGAGGAGATATATTTACCTGTGGATCAACTATGCATTGTATGAGGAACTGGAGGCAGAAGACGAGGAGAGAACACGGCAGGTCTACAAGGCATGCCTCGATATCATCCCACACAAAAAGTTCACATTTGCCAAAGTATGGCTGCTGTTTGCACAGTTTGAGTTACGACACAAAAACCTGCAGAATGCTAGGAAAGTTATGGTAAGTGAGGAAAAGAGATGATTTTGTATTTTAACAGTGCTCTCAAAAACTCGAAAAAGAGGAAAACTTTACGTCATAGATTATACAATTGTATTAAGGGTCATTCCAAATGAAAAATATATGGCACCCCTGGCCCTAATATTAAGAAAGGTATAAAAAGGCTTGTAATGGAAAAACAAATTATGGAATAGAAAAATCAAAGGTTTAAGGTGTTAGATTTTCATATTTCCATGGGATTTCAGATATTTCCGCTGTTGAATCTTACTGTATATATAGCCCTTTATCTTTTGGATGCATTAATATGTTGCATCTGTTAAGCATTTTGAATGCTAGAAGTTAACATGTAAAACTTTGTCTGCTAATGAAGTAATATTTATAAGTCCAACTTTAAAATATTTTGATTTACGATAAATATTTCAGGGTGTTGCAATAGGGAAATGTCCCAAGAACAAACTGTTCCGTGGATATATTGACATGGAACTTCAACTAAGAGAGTTTGAACGCTGTCGAGTTCTGTATGAAAAGTTTTTAGAATTTGGACCAGAAAATTGTACTACATGGATGAAGGTAACTCTATAATTACTTTAATTGGGAAAGAAATTAACTCTATAATTACTTTAGCTGGGAAAGAAATTAGCTTTATAAATACTTTAGTTGGGAAAGAAATTAACTTTATAAATACTTTAGTTGGGAAAGAAATTAACTTTATAAATACTTCAGTTGGGAAAGAATTAACTTTATAATAACTTTAATTGGGAAAGAAATTAGCTTTATAAATACTTTAGTTGGGAAAGAAACTAACTTTATAATTACTTTAATTGGGAGAGAAATTAACTTTATAATTACTTTAGTTGGGAAAGAAATTATCTTTATAAATACTTTAGTTGGGAAAGAAATTATCTTTATAAATACTTTAGTTGGGAAAGAAATTAACTTTATAATTACTTTAGTTGGGAAAGAAATTAGCTTTATAATAACTTTAATTGGGAAAGAATTAACTTTATAATTACTTTAATTGGGAATGAAACTAAATTTATAATTACTTTAATTGGGAAAGAAATTAACTTTATAATTACTTTAGTTGGGAAAGAAATTAACTTTATGAATACTTTAGTTGGGAAAGAAATTAACTTTATAAATACTTTAGTTGGGAAAGAAATTATCTTTATAGGTACTTTAGTTGGGAAAGAAATTAACTTTATAAGTACTTTAGTTGGGAAAGAAATTATCTTTATAGATACTTTAATTGGGGTGGAAATTAACTTTATACATACCTGGTACTTTAGTTGGGAAAGAAATTAACTTTATACATACTTTAGTTGGGAAAGAAACTAACTTTATAATTACTTTAGTTGGGAATGAAACTAACTTTGTAATTACTTTAGTTGGGAAAGAAATTAACTTTATACATACTTTAGTTGGGAAAGAAATTAACTTTATAATTACTTCAGTTGGGAAAGAAATTAACTTTATAATTATTTTTGTTGGGAATGAAATTATCTTTATAGATGTTGGGAAAGAAATTAACTTTACAATTACTTTAGTTGGGAAAGAAATTAACTTTATAATTACTTTAGTTGGGAAAGAAATTAGTTATAGTTGGGAAAGAAATTAACTTTATAAATACTTTAGTTGGGAAAGTGGTACTGAGATGAAACTCTGAATACAGGCTTAAGCTATGAAGACGCAGGTTGGGATTGCTTTTTGGGTCTAATAGCTTGGGTGATATAAAATCTGAGCTTGTAGTGTGTCTACATATACCACTGCAAAACCTGAGTAACATACAAAAGTGTCTGTTCTGAGCCATTGGTAGTTTGTATAAATGAGCCATTAAAAAAAAATTATATTTAAATGTAGGCTAAGATTACATGATTTTTATTCAGTATGCCGAGTTGGAGACTATACTTGGTGATGTGGAGAGAGCAAGGGCAATCTTTGAACTGGCAATAGCACAGACAAGACTTGATATGCCAGAAGTGCTATGGAAAGCTTACATTGACTTTGAGATTGAACAAGAAGAGTATAACAACACAAGAAACCTGTACCGACGTCTACTTCAGAGAACCCAGCATGTCAAGGTAGGTCTTCTTTAAGTAGCTTGAATCATATAAATCTGTATGCTGAGTTCAGTTGTCTTGTCGCTCCCTGAACACCAGCCATAACTGAACAGATTGTATTTATGGTTCACAAACAGCTGTTTTGGTGTCATACCAAAATCTGTTAATCAGTATCTTGTAAAGAAGAAATATTTAAAGTAAGGTCCACAACATATTCATTATTATTTGGTTATTTGTCAGTGTTAAGTACAATATGAAGATATATTTAGACAAGTACCTAGACAGATAAAACATTTTCGACAAGCCACTAGGTGAGTCAGTGTTGTTTCTTCCAGCTGGGTATGAGTTCAGATATATAAAATACATACATATATATACAAATAGTCACTGTTAAATAGACGTTTGTTCCTACTTTTATACCTAATTCTACTCTTTCTACTTTCTTTTTATGTAATGAACCTTGCAAAACTATATTCAGATCAGGATTACATGATGTATATTTACAATATGTAAAGAGTGCTTACTGTTTTTTCATTAGAGGAGGACATTGGATCATACAGATACAGAAAAATACAATAATTTTGCACTATAGTATTTTGTATGGACATGCTGTACATTTAAAGCTTAATGATTGAATAGATAAAACAGGTATAGAATGATTAACTATCTTGGACAGTGCAAATAAATGTATTCATCCTGCCTGAATTAATAATATACATACATTGTGTTTTAATGGTCTTTGACAGACTACAGAGTTACCACTCTTGAAAATTTGATTTTAATGATACAGGTTTATATTCAATTTCCAGGTGTGGATAAGTTTTGCCCAGTTTGAGAAGTCGACAGGTGATCCAGAGGCAGTCAAGAACACTCGAGGTATATACCAGGAGGCCGTTTCAGCTCTGAAAAGATCTGAGGAAAAAGAAGAACGTCTCATGATTCTAGAATCTTGGCAGGCTTTTGAGGTATGATATAACACGAGAGAAATGGTTCTTTTAATGTAATGTTACGATGATTAAGCCAGATATCTGTTTCTTAAGTTACACATTTACAAGGAATACCATGTAATTTTTTTGGTTTCAAGTTGTGCTGCTCATTTGTGCCAGTTCATGCCTCCATTTATACAGTACAGGTCATATCTAAAATAATTCCATCAAATTCAAGTATGAACTTTCGAGAAATCAAAGCAAGTAGAATTCAGCAGCAATCAAATTTCTTCTTATATATGTAATATATATATTTTATATTCTTCGTTAATGGTGTACTATCATTAAATGCATTCTGATTCCTTTAACTTGTAAAATTTAACAAAAATGTCACTGAATGAAATTAATGTTTAAGTGCTACATTGTGTTTGGGCTGAGTGGTGAAAATTTTCTCTGAAAGTAACAGATTCTAATATCATCAGTTGAGGTTGGTCTGACTTTTCCATTTGACATTTGTCAGGCATTATAGAGAATAGTTTAAGTCCAGTGGAGTCTTGGTCATTAACATGAGCCTAGCATTTATGTAAAAGTATTTGTCTGTTTGGTCTGAAAGTGATTTTTTTTTTACAGGCTGAGTGTGGTGATGAAGAATCCCAGAAGAAGGTAGAAAAACTGTTACCACAGAAAGTCAAGAAACGAAGGAAGATTCAAACAGATGATGGGGTATGTGGTGATCTATATTCATCCATCTGTATTCTTCTGAACATGCTTTTGTTCTTTAAATAGAAGAAAAGAGTATAGGTTCAGTGTGTACTCACCTTTTCAAGAAATGAATACTTCACAAATTTAGTCTATGAAAATAAAGTTAAATCTCCACTTATAGATTTTAATGACTGTAAGAAATTTTAAAAAGAAAAAAAGAAAAGTATTCCAAATGTTTGTCTATTAAGTTCTTGTAACTTAATTATCCCCCTTTACTTTTAACTTTATTATGTCACCTTCAAACAAAATATTTTGTGGATGCTTGGCAGATTTTTCGTGAAAATACATAGCAACTTAAACAAGAAAGTTATATCTAATCCTTGTTTTGGTTTAGAATATTCTATCTTATAACATTGTGTCAGAGCAACACAGAATTAAATTAGTGTATTTTGTTGCTTATTATCTTACAGACAGATGCTGGCTGGGAGGAATATTACGACTACATATTTCCTGATGAAACTACTGCTCAACCTAACCTTAAACTGCTGGCCATGGCCAAGAAATGGAAACAGACCCAGGAACAAACAACAGAGGCTGAAAATGGGGTCAACAGTGACAGTAACAATGCCATGGAGACAGGATCAGACTGAATACATCGTGATATTTCAGAAAAGTGATGTTATATCGTTGAGTGAGTGATGTATAGGAAAGTAATAAGAAAAAGCAAAGAAAAGCATTTTGATCTCAAGCAGAATGAAATTGAACATTCATTATGTGACAGGATGGTTACCTTGTTGACAAGAGTCTAGTCGAAGGTCTGAACGAGCAAGCTTGTTTGTTGATATCTTGAGCTGGCACTCAAAACTATAAACGATGGTATATCAGATATATGAAGGGATAAAAGAAATGCAGCCTCAAGGTGAATGCTTGTGGACTCATTCTTCATATGTAAACATAGAGAGAAAATGTTCATTTTGACCTATGAAGAACGAATGTTTATAGATAGTGCTACACAATTTGTTAACAAACAGTCTTCTATGTAAGTGTATGTCTGCACGGTGCTTTTACAAGTTTAATCCAGTGTACTGATTTTACCATTTACATTCAAACGATTTCCTAACTGTTTAGATAAACTTAAGTCAGTGGTTTTCTCTGTTATTATGCAAGCCATTGTGGTCTGTTTTGCTCATATGGATTGGATAGGATACATTTCTAACTTCCGTGTGGACAGTTTGATTTAATTTGTGATAAATCATTTCAAAATAGTACATTTAAAAAAACTACAGTTGAGCATTTGTTAATTGTTGAAGGATTTCTAATTTGTTTATAAAATTTAGGGCAAAACCAAAGAGACCAGTATAGCTGCATGTGTTGAAGTCCAGTTAAGAACGTACACTTTTTGGGGGAAATTTGTTAAATACTGCATGCTAAGTGAAGGGTGAAAAAGTAATACTTCTTTCTGTAAATGAACTACCTAAAAGCATGTGAAAGGGATGAAAAAAATAAGTATTTAGACAGGTGGTCATCAAATCCGTATTTGTGGTTACTGGTAGTTTGATTCAGCCTTGGGTTGACTTCTGACATACTCTGCTTATACCTGGACAGAAGTGAGTGGATGACCTGGCTTATCAGCAAACCATTCAGTACTACTATATGTGAATAGGGTATACTTGTAGGGGTAGCATCATCTGTGAGTGATAGACACAGTGTCATACAGCATCATATTGTGATGAAAAATGTAAATGACCAATATTGTTAACACTAGCTTGTTGGATAATGATTATGATGTTTGTCCATAAGCATACAAATTGTATGTGGATTAATTATTCAAACAAGAATGTTAGAAGTAAAAGATATTTGTGTGGTGATGAACACTTCATTGTTACATGAAGTTTATGAAACATGTTTTCTTACATTGTGTGTATAAATGAACATCCCATTGACCCATAGAAAATAAATGCAATTATATTTTTAGTCATTGGATTTTATAAGCTGTTACTGAAGAGAGCTAAATTAATTTTACCTGGCACATAACTACCCTTTTTTAGTGTGAAGATGGATTTGAATTTCCCCTAAAACACATAAATATTCTTAAGTAAGTCTGTAAAATTCTAATGCTAGGTAGAATTATGAAAATCCATGGATTTCAGCATTTGTAAACTGAACTATTTTGGGAACTGCCAAAATTCCTAGATTTCACCAGTTTGGCAAAACTTCTTGTATTAATGCTACTTTTTTGTATAATGACCTTTTACACAAAAAAAAAAGATTTTATCCAAGTTACAGCTTATGGCACATCATCCAGTTGATATCACACTTGTCATCACTTGTTAACTAGTCGTTGCTTTCTTTTTAGCTCACCTGAGCACAAAGTGCTCAGGGTGAGCTTTTCTGATTGGTCTTTGTCCGTTGTCCGTCGTCCGTCAGTCCGTCCGTCCGTCGTCAACTTTTCATTCAAACGACATCTCCTCTGAAACCAATGGGGCATATTTAATGAAACTTGCCTGGGATGTTCCTTGCATGAAGCTCTACCAAGATTGTTCAAATGGTTCTGGTCCATTGCATTTCTGGTTCACTGGAGCTAAAAATAGATTTTATAAGTTGGATCTTTAAAAATCTTCTTCTCCGTAACCACAAGGCTTGGAGCTTTGATATTTGGTATGAAGCATCATCTAGTGGACCTCTACCAAGTTTTTTTCAAATAATGTCCCTGGGGACAAAACTGACCCCACCCCAGGGGTCAGTTGATTTTACATAGAGTTATATAGGGAAAACTTGAAAATCTTCTTGTCAGAAACCACAAGGCCTAGAGTTAAGATATTTGGTATGTACCATTGTCTAGTAGACCTCTACCAAGTTTGTTCAAATCATGGCCTCTAGGTCAAAAATGGCCCCGCCCCGGGGGTCACTTGTTTTACATAGAGTTATATTGGAAAATCTTAAAAAAATCTTCTTGTCAGAAACCGTAAGTTATAGAGCTAAGATATTTGGTATGTTGCATTGTCTAGTGGACCAGTACCAAGTTTGTTCAAATCCTGTCCTCTGGGTCAAATATGGCCCTGCCCCAGGAGCCACTAGTTTTACATAGAGTTATATAAGAAAATCTTAAAAAATCTTCTTGTCAGAAACCGTCAGTTATAGAGGTTAGATATTTGGTGTGTAGCATTGTCTAGTGGACCAGTACCAAGTTTGTTCAAATCCTGGCCTCTGGGTCAAAAATGACCCCGCCCCAGGGGCCACTAGTTTTACATAGAGTTATATAGGAAAATCTTAAAAAATCTTCTTGTCAGAAACCGTAAGTTATAGAGCTTAGATATTTGGTGTGTAGCATTGTCTAGTAGACCTCTACCAAGTTTGTTCAAATCCTGTCCTCTGGGTCAAAAATGGCCCCGCCCCAGGGGCCACTAGTTTTACATAGAGTTATATAGGAAAATCTTAAAAAATCTTCTTGTCAGAAACTGTAAGTTATAGAGCTTAGATATTTGGTGTGTAGCATTGTCTAGTGGACCTCTACCAAGTTTGTTCAAATCCTGGCCTCTGGGTCAAAAATGACCCCGCCCCAGGGGCCACTAGTTTTACATAGAGTTATATAGGAAAATCTTAAAAAATCTTCTTGTCAGAAACCGTAAGATATAGAGCTTAGATATTTGGTGTGTAGCATTGTCTATTGGACCTCTACCAAGTTTGTTCAAATCCTGGCCTCTGGGTCAAAAATGGCCCCGCCCCGTGGGTCACTTGTTTTACATAGAGTTATATAGGAAAAACTGAAAAATCTTCTTGTCAGAAACAAGAAGGCCTATAGTTAAGATATTTGGTATGTAGCATTGTCTAGTGGACCTCTACCAAGTTTGTTCAAATCCTGGCCTCTGGATCAAAAATGGCCCTGCCCCGGGGGTCACTTGTTTTACATAGAGTTATATAGGAAAATCTTAAAAAAATCTTCTTATCAGAAACTGTAAGTTATAGAGGTTAGATATTTGGTGTGTAGCATTGTCTAGTGGACCTCTACCAAGTTTGTTCAAATCCTGGCCTCTGAGTCAAAAATGGCCCCGCCCCAGGGGCCACTAGTTTTACATAGAGTTATATAAGAAAATCTAAAAAAAATCTTCTTGTCAGAAACCGTAAGTTATAGAGCTTAAATATTTGATGTGTAGTGGACCTCTACCAAGTTTGTTAGAAAAATGTCCCTGGGGTCACTATTGGCCCCGCCCGAGGGGTCACAAGTTTTAAATAACAATATAGAAGAAAATCTTTAAAAATCTTCTTGTCTGAAACCACAAGACCTAGAATTTTAAAATTTGGCATGAAGCAAGCTTTATCAAGCTTTTTCAAATTATTGGATTAGGTTAAAGGTCACGGAGGCTAAAAGTAGATTTATCTACTGTACCTCATAGAGCCTTCATTTATAGACCAATATCCTTGATATTCAGTATAGAGGTTCCTTGCATGGACCTCTACCCATGGGTAGGGTTTGAGGTCACTGGGTCAAGGTCAAGGTCACCATAGCTTATAATAGATATTTCTACTTTCTGTCATAGAGCCTTTATTTATTGACTGATATTTTACATATTTGGTTTGAAGGCACTTACATATTTTCAATTAAAAAATGAAATACTGCTTAACAGCAAACCTACAGCCAAAGTACTCAGGTAAGCGATCCAGGGCCATCATGGCCCTCTTGTTTCTATGAAACCCTTGGCATACAGGGGATCTTGCTTTTGCCAGAAAAAATGACCCCCAGCCTTCTAATAAATTCATTACTTTTATTGTTATACAAAAGAAAGTCACCTCCTTTGTGATGACGCCATTACTTGTGACTTTGTAGTCAATGACAATGGATGCAATAAAACTTCTTGTTTAACAAAGAAATAACCTCTGTTGTTGACGATGTCATTTATGACAGGGGAAGTAACTCTGCGTGGAAGTTGACGAATTTGCAGTCCTGGAACATTAACCTTGCCTTTATCTTTTATCGTCATCTGAAAACACCTTTCTGCTTTGAATAGGTTAAATATTTGATTATATGAACTTTTCAATGAAAAAGTCCAAGGCAGAATATTTTCAAGAGAAGCTGTTCAGTGCCTCCTGCCTAATTCAATGACACCAAACCTGAGATGTCTAAATCGTTTACTGTAGCTTAATTAAAGGTATTTACACTCTACCAATATTATTTAAAACTAAAAGTCGATAGTTTTTACTGATGTCGGATCGTGTATATTTTAGTGCTTCATTTACGAGTCATTATTTTGTCACATTACATTAATTCGGACATGATATTTTTCGGATTAATTTATTAAATATTCAGTGCTAATGAAAATTCAAACCTTACTTGTTATGCAGACAATAAGCAGACTGAGTTTTAATGTGGGCCATTTTGGTTTTATGTCTTTTCTGACGTAAGCCAGGTGTACGTTGGCACTACATACACTATATCCGAAACGTATCCTGTCCGAATTTGTCTCGTCAGTATTGATAAATGCTGTTTAATCTTTTATTGATAGCAAGACACATGGTTTATTATGTTTTAAGTGTTGAACCACTTTTATAGATCAGATATTTTTTAGTTGTTCAACCTTTAAGCTGTAGAAGGTGAACAGCTATAAAATGCCAATCTATAAAATTGGTTCACCATCAGAGACAAATAGTGAGACTAAAGTACAGGAATACTATTGAAGCACTTTATATATTATATATTCAGAGGGAATGTAAAGTTGTCCAATCTTAGAAGGTTTAGATTAGAAGGCAGTTAAAATATGTACTGGTATTTTTTTGATATTTTGGAAAGAATTGTTTTCCATATGTTGGACTGCAATGCATGAATGACTTTTCCTGCTGTCCTAGTCCTGTAAATAAGCCACCACATTACTGTTTTTAACTCTAACATTTTTTAACGATATTTTATGTTTCACATTACATGAAAAAGTAAATCATTAAATATCATAGAAAATAAATGTTAGTGGTGAAAAAAGTAACATGATGGCTTATTTATGGGACTGTGGCTGTTCTAGTCCAAATAGTTGAATATTGTGCTAATTTTTTTAATGGTCAATATCTGCCTTCAGAGTAGTACAGGCAGCATCCTGCCTGAAGTCGCAATATTAAGACTAACCTCTGTTCATGCAAGTTTTCAAAACCTTTTGCTAAATGTTGTTGAAAATAATATAATTATTGTATAAATGCAACTCCTCACCAGCATTGAAATTAAACATACACCTCTGGAAATGTTGTGTGTTTTTTAGGTCAAAGATGTGGCACAAACTGAGAGAAATATTTGGGTACAAAGACAGTCGGAGACAGCGACATGAAGTGACTGATAACAGTGTTGATGAAAATGTTGGAGAAAATAATACAATGAAAGGAAGCTTTGAAAATTCTGATGAAATGTCTGCCAGAGTTACGTCTGGTTTTAATGAGTCTTTAGTTGAAAACAGTGACAAATCTCTTTATACAAAATACAAAGAAAGATTTGCCTCAGAAGACTGTTTTGAGTGCAAGGTGACAACTTCAGTTCTACTGCTTTTGTTTACTGCTCATATATGTCGATCCATCTGGAAACATAGAGTTAATCTTCCACCCAGCAAACAGAAGTATGTTTTGATAGGAAATATATCTCTTTTGGGATGTAAGTATTTTAGTTGTGCTTTCTTTGACTGTAATCTTTAGTTTCCTATGATGCCACAGGAAAAAAAGGTTGTACCTTTTGTATAACGCTGGTTCATTTTAAGATTGTCAGCTAAGGCAATTAGAGTTGTTACTACTCAATTTTTTTTTTTTTTAATCAAATTTTTAGGTATAAAATTCAGAATAAGTGTTAAAGTGCCCAGCCCCGAGCTTAATATTTCTTTTTTAATTCCAAAATATTCTTGCACAACTTGTACAGAAAATAATTTCTTCTCACAGCATGCATAAAGATTATATTTGGGTGCCTGTTACAGGAACCCTGGTGCACACGTAAGCAAAAGAAATAGAGTTGATTTTACACTATCATGATTAAAAACTGATGTAGTCTTGTTTTCTGTAAACAGACTTGTAATTTTTTTCAATAAGCAGGTCTCACTTGGCCTGCTAACTAGCCACATCATTTTGTCTGTCATTCAAGAAAACACCTATAGCTAGCCCCTAGACTTGTTCAAGACAAGTAAACCTGCATTTGTTTGGGTTGACAGCTTCTTTATTGCTCTTTCCAAGAGATAAGTTCACTAGTGTTACATTCCATAGGATGAAAATCCAAAAAGTAAGCATTTAGCAGCCTTATTCAGTGAGCTATGAATACAGTTGTGAAGGGCTTTAAGGTCAAGGTGAAGCTATGTTAATCTCATTCTGCCTGACAAATTACATATATTGTTTCCTTTCCATATAATATGTCTAGAGATTTAGCCTAAATATACCTGTGTTTCACAGAACTATGACATTTTATATTGCAGTTTGGTTAGCCCTTATGAAGAGAGAATGGTACGACGAGAAGCCAGAAACAGGAGCACCAAAAAGTCTAGATCTGTCTGCTTTGGACAAGTTCATGAGATACAGAACACCAGACAGCAGTGATGTCCCACAAAAATAACACACTTATTTCTACAGTTCAGATATGGAACACCAGATACAGAACACCAGACAGCAGTGATGTCCCACAAAAATAACACACTTATTTTTACAGTTCAGATATGGAACAAAACTTGTTTTTAATTACTTCCATATTTGAAAAGGAAATGACATTGCAAGTGTGAATATACTTGATTTTTTTGCAGCATAATCATTTACAAGCAAACAACACAAATTAAACTCACATCAAGTCAAGTACAGACGTTGAAAAGATGTAAACAGTTGTGTTGTCTTTGAAGTATCGTGTGGAAAACTTACAATTTATATGGAATAAATGTTATATACCTGATAACATTTCTGGTGAAAGTTTTTGTGTTTGATTTTTTTCTATCAAAGTTAAATTTCACTGTTATTTTTTATTTTGTATACGAATATTCGTATAGAAAATTAGTATCCGAATACCAACATAGTATCCGGATATCCGAGTACTCGGATACTCGTTGACATCCCTAGGTGAAACATCAAAACTCAGTAATTAAATTATCATAAGTAGCACTAGCACTATTGTTTTTGAAACCATATGCTAACATTCAAGGCAAGAAAAGTTGATCATTTCTGGTAAAGTTTCTGTCTGATAAATGGAGCACTGTTTGATACCTTACCAAATAACCCAGTTATGGACTAAGCACATTTGGGTTGTATCTATTGGTGCTACTGATACTCTCTTTAATACATGAATTAGTTTGCTTTTTAGTGTCAGCTTACTAAAAAGTATTAAAACTTGGAGAATTTTCTCTCTTTTTCCATTTATTTCTTTTCTGCTCCAGTCTTGGAGGAAGTGCAAGCATGTGGTGCCAAGTCTACATACCGGGTACAAGAGCCACAGCAAGCGGGGACAATGCTCGACTTTTTCCTATTTTTCTATTTCCAATGGCTAACACATTGGAGGAAGCACATTGTGATGAAGGGTTTTCAAAGGCAACATCATTTGAAATAATTGTCAAATCCATCCATTCATAACAAAGTTATGGCCAATCTTAGCAATATTCAATCATTTGACCTTGAAGGGCAAGGTAAAGTAAAGGTCAAGTTCAGAGCCTTCTTGAAGGTGTTGTCAAATGGGTAGTTAGGTCCAAGTATGAAGACAATACATTTATTAAAAACAAAGATATAGCCAATTTTAGCACCGTCAAGTTCATTCAAAGGTCAAGGTCATAACTGAATTATTCAACATGTCGGCCTTGTTCTTGTTGCTTTAACACAGTACGAGTCAACTCTGTCCAGTATTAACAAAATAATGGCAAAGTTAGCAGAATTCAATAACTTGACCTTGACGGTCAAGGTCATTTTAAGGTCAAGGTCATAACTAAGTAATTCAACATGTCCATTTTGTCAGAAGTGTTGTTTTGTCCAAGTAAGAACCAAATATGTAAATAAATGACAAAGTTATGACTATATAAGCAAAATTCAATTTAACTTTGATAGTCAAGGTCAGTTTAAAGAGGCTGTACTCCAGATTTGACATAAAAAAATTTTTTTCATAAATTACATATTTAGATGCCGTGAGATTATAACAACATAATATTTTCCTTCAAAACTGATTATAAAAGTCAAAATAGAATAAAAAAAAAAAATTTTCGCTCCAGCCTGATTTGAACTCTGGACCCTCATGTTAACAAAATATTTCCAACGCTTTTACTGTCACCACCATCGCAGTATGTGATATTACAGATATTTACTTTAAATCTTATACGAAATAGTTATACCGTCGCGTTACGGTATAGCACTTTGAAAGGGAAAAAAATCAATTTATAATGTAATTATTTGACTTATTTTTTGTCAGTAAGTTATTTTTTAAGCATTAGTCATAAATATTACAAGAAATTTATAATACAAGAAAACTTTCTTTTTTTGTCATCTGGAGCACAGCCCCTTTAAGGGCAAGGTCATACATGAATTATTCTACATGTCGGATTTGAAGTGTTGTTTTATCCAAGCATGAATCACATTCAACAATTAATAATAAAGTTATGGCCTTTTTTAGCAAAATTCAATTTGACCTTGATGGTCAAGGTCATTTTAAAGTCAATGTCATACTTTAATAATTCAAGATGTCGGTTTTGTGATAAGTGTTGTTTTATCCAAGTATGAATCAAATCCATCTATCAATAATAAAGTTATGGCTCATTTAGCAAAATTCAATAATTTGACCTTGAAGCTGAAGGTCATTAATGTGTCGATGTCAAATTAAGTTTAGTCTTCTTAAAGGTCTTGTCCCAAGGGTTGTTATTTCCAAGTATGAAGGCAATCCATTCATTAATAACAAAGTTACAGGCAATTTTAGCAAAAAAACAATCAAAATACAATAATCTGACCTTGAAGGTCAAGATCATTTATGAGTGAAGCCTACTGAAGGTCAAATTCAGTTTGATCTTCTTGAAGGTCTTGTCCGTAAGATTGTTGTGTTCAAGTATGAAGACGATACATTAATAGCAAAGTTATAACCAATTAAAGCAAAAATGAAGCAAAATTCAATAATTTGACCTTGAAGGTCTGTCATTTATGAGTCAAGGTCAAGTTCAGTTTGGTCTACTTGAAGGTCTTGTCCAAAGAGTTGTTGTTCCAAGTATGAAGACAATCCATTTAGAAACAAAAAATAATGATCAATGTTAAGTTTTTGGATGGGAAAGGCAATCACGCCATGATATGACTACAACAGCTCGATTTTTTTCTTTGAAAATGTCAAGCTAACAAGAAAGACTAAATTTTTTAATATAGATATACTGAAAAGTGCAATGAAATGTAATATTAGCTGCAAAACACATTTGATTATAAAATTTACTATTTGATGTAAACATGGGTAAATTTTTTTAAAAAGTCTACACACGGATACTACTACAAGCTGTTACCAGAATATAGAGTCATGAAAACGTCCATCTCAATTCTAATGCGACTTCATCTAGCTGTTAAGTCATATCGATGGGACAGTCAGAATTGATACATTTTATTGCTCTGCGTTTTTAAAGCATATGTACATACAAGCAAATTACCCTTAAAAGCAAATTACCCTTAAAATGATGACATTTCTTCTGTTTACGTTAAATGTCAGCTTATTCTCGGGGAATCCTTTACACTCTGTCATTGATGCAGCCATTTCATTGTATACCGAGACTTTGGTGGTAAATGGACGTCACTGGAAACAGGTGATTTTTGACTGTGTAAGGGATTTTTCCCAGTTACGTGTAAGTTACACACAGTTTGATTTATGCACTATCATATGCCTATTCATAAAACGCTTTACGCAAAATGTAAATTTTGTGTGCAAATTTCATTTAGGCAGAATTCTGTGCGTAACTTACAATGTATGCATTATTGATAAAATGGGCCCCCAGTTTAAAAATAAACATTCTTATAATAAAAATGTACAAATAATTACTTGTAAATCAAACATGAATGACCTGTCATTTTACTTTATCAGTTTCAAACCAAGAAAAAAAAATTGGGGAAATGTCTTAATAAACACTAAAATTTTGTCATATTTCGAATCCATTAATTCTAGTAAAACAATGACAAACTATTTCCCCCTTCACAATCAAGCGCAGTTAACAGCGAGTATGCATCATCCACTAAATTACATATGAGCATGCTTGGTCTTAAATAGTATTATACTACTTATATACTGTATATGCTTTTGCACTGGTCAGCTTGTGTAATTGTATGGCTTCATCTGTCTCCCCTTTTTTGTTGCCTGAATGTAAAGACATACAGCAGTTGCTTTGTTGTTTTAAGGTAATGTCAGTTTTAGCATCCCACTTTAGTTTCTATGCTTTTAACTTCATCATGCATACAGGTACTTCAGTTTACCACGCAGTTTTTCTCAAAGTCTGAGTGTGTACTGTGTACAGACTCAGATCTTGCTGGTTAAATTCAGTGTGTTAGTGTTTGACATTGAGTCGGTATGTCAAGGTCACTGGCAAATATCTTTCAGTTTCAAACTGTTTAAATAAGTACTAATATTGCTATTTATATGTTCATCCATAAGGGAACGTTTTTGTGTCGCCCGACTATTGTCAGGGGACATATAGGTGTTACTTGTGGTGTCCGCCTCGGTAGCGGCTGTGTCAGCCTCTGTAGCGGCTGTGTCAGCGACATCACATTTTGCTTGTCCTGGGCATAACTACTGGAGGTATCAACTTGAAACTTCATAGGTAAATACATCAAATTGTGAGGGAGGTGCAGTGCCCAAGAACCATAACTCTTTTGCATAATTTTTGAGTTATTGCCCTTGGTACTTAATTCTTGTCTGGGGCATAACTTGAAAGGTATTCAAGATATTAACTTGAAACTTCACAGGTGAATAGATCTCACTGTGGAGAGGTGCAATGCCTAAGAACCATAGCTCTCTTTTGGATATTTTTGAGTTACTGCCCTTTGTAATTTTCATACTTTATTCTTGTCTGGGGCATAACTTGAAAGGTATTGAAGATATCAACTTGAAACTTCATAGGTGAATAGATCTCACTGTGGAAAGGTGCAGTGCCCAAGACCCATAACTCTCTTTTGCATACTTTTTGAGTTATTGCCCTTTGTAATTTTTCATACTTTATTCTTGTCTGGGGTCTATAAATTGCCTTTTCCACAGAAAAAAAGTTAAATAACTGGTGTACTACTGTCAGGCGACACGTCCGACTCACGGAGTTCAATTCTTTGAGAAAATTTGTTTCAAAGACAGATATTGCAGGGACACAAATGTACTCAGGGACAGTTTTCCAATTTAAGTTAAGCTGAATATATGTTTGCCCAACAATGTATGACCTTAACTGCTAATATTGTCAGGGTCACAAAGGTCAATTTCTGAAAATAAAACACACAAAAAACTGGCTTTTTAATGTTTTTGTATTAACACATTGTTAAGTAAGAGTACTATCTTGCAAATAAAAAACACATACTTTGTAACCTTTATCAAAACAGGGTATTTCAAATATTCTATTTGAAAGACCCTGATCAAAACAACAAGACACACTGACAGAAAATCTGTTTTGCATTTTTGTGTATTTTCTTAACACCTACATTTTACTTTTGTTGCCAGTTCTAATTGTAGAATCTCAATCTACACTGTCATTAACTCTAGTCTAAGCAATCAACTGGCACAGTACCACTCCACTAAGCACAGCAACAATTTCCCACACAGAGTGGCATCATACAGTTAACATCAAGTACATATGTTTAAGATGTCATTTTTCATCTGTCTTTCCACTATCATTTTCTTTAATGGTTTTCAACTGCAAGGCTTCTCTTAAGATGTTCATCCTTCTAACTTCCCTTTCTAGAAATGACCTAGGCTTGTCACCAGGTGGATAAACCAGTGCGTTAAACCATTCGCCATACAAGAAAATTCCAAACACTGCAAGAGAAAAAAAAAAGTATGCTAGTAGTTCAAATGTCAACAGAACAGTGAGTAGACATTTCATTTTTCTGCATTAGTTTTGAAAAAAGTTATATTTAGAAACTAGAATTAATAATCTGCATGTTATTTTAACTGAATACCTAGATATTTCCAGTGAATTAACATGAACAAGAGATGTTTGTAAAACATACATGCCCCCCTTGCACCTTACTGTTGGAGGCAGCCATAAAAGAATATGAAAGCAGGACAGGGACTTGTGTCAGTACATTACAGGGCAGAAGGCAGGGGCTTCTGATATCAAAAGCTATTGGCCATGGCAAATAGATGAATGACAGGAACTGTAGATTATGTCAATGACACTTTGGTTATAAAATCTACTGAGTTCAATTACTGGAGAACATGAAAGAGTACAGGAACTGCATGGGTAGGTAGGTAGGAAGTTTCGAGGCAGCAAGGCCCAAGGGTTCTCTAGTTATCAATCAGAATCTGTTTTTCTACAATTAATGGATACCATGATCTTGGTCTCTAACCAAGTGACCTTAAAAACAATAGGGGTCATCTCCAGAACAGACCAACCTGCACAGCAAGTCTGAGGAGCCAATGCCCAAGGGTTCTCCAGTTATTGATTGGTTACCATTTTTCTGTTAATGGTCACTCTGACCTTGAACTTTGACCAACCGACCCCAAAAGCAAAATGAGTCATCTACTGGCCATTATCAACCTGCATTGCAAGTTTAAGGACCCTAGGCCCAAGCATTCTCTAGTTATTCATCAGAAATCATTTTTCAATTAATGATCAACATAACCTTGACCTTTGATCTAGTGACCTTAAAAACTAAAGGGTGATCTATTGGCCATGATCAACCTGCCTATGAAGTTTAAGGAAGCCTGCACTAAAGCATTCTATAGTTATTGATCAGAAACTGTTTTACTTCTCAAGGTCACCGTGACCTTGACCTTTGACCTAGTGACCTGAAAATCTATACAGGTCATCTACTGGTCATGACCAACCTAAATAACAAGTTTGAGGAACCTGGGCCCCAAGCATTCTATAACTTTAGATCAGAAACCGTTTTGCTTTTCAGTGTAACTGTGACCTTGGCCTTTGACCTAATGACCTGAAAAGCTCTAGGGTTCATCTACTGGATATTGTCCAGGGTGGGTCCTAGGGTTAAACGGAAATGAAGTGTCTACCGACCAACATTTGCAAAACAATATGCCCCCACATCTGCAATGGGGAGCATAAAAATGTAAAATATGTTTATAACAAAATTTCAGGCAAGTAACCAGTAAATATACTACAAACAAAAGGGACCAGGCATGTACAGTTGATAAGCAATCAAATCAATCGCATTAGAAAAATATCCATTTGCAACAAAAATGTTCTTTGATCCCTTCAGTTCACTGTGCTATGAATGAAATATCCAACTTACTCTTTCAATACTGCAAACCTTGTACATTCAACAGTACTTTACAAGAGTGGAATAAAACAATTGTAGGGAAAAATGCCTAAATTCGTTGCTCACTAAATGAAGTGTTGTTCAACTGTACTGGTAACTGAAAAACTATATGTACTCTGTAGAAAAAACAAGGAAAGTGGCGACATTTTTTATAGGGACTATTTTAAATCACAGAGAAAGACCCTAAAATCAGAAAGGATAAGTTGCAAATGATTTTAATTTCTAAAGGTAAAAGTTCTGATACATACTTGCAAACATACTACCATAGCCCACAGTTTTTGCAGTTTTTAGACGACGTAGGTCTGAGTCATGAACAATGAGTTGTCCCCTCCTTTTATAAAATACTTGGTACACATTGAGACCAGTTAAAAAAAGTAAAGTAGCAAATCCTGTCAGTGTTAATTTACATGTTAAACAGTCTTCAGGCTGTAGGTAGGTGTTCTTTTGTAACCACAGTGATAGTCTTACAATCAATGACAGGTCTGTTTTTTCAAATAAGACAGGTTTTATACTGTCTGTGACACTAGTCTGAGCACTGTTATTTTTGTTTAAAACACTGTCTGCTTGTTGTGAATCATTTGCTAATTTTAGCTTCTGTTTGGCCTCTGACTCCTTCTCATTCTTTTCTGATGTCACAATTTCTTGTTTATCACCAGCTTTTGAACTTCCTTTCCAGAACCAGCTAGTAAGTCTCTCCATTGTTCTCCTTTCATCTGCTCACACTAAAACCAGAAAATGATAAACCATATGAATGTCAGTATTTGCTTGTGATATAGCTGAAAGACAGTTAAAAATGGCATCTGAAAAATATTTCATTTTTTCATTACTGGATGCATTGTGTGTGTCAGATAAGAGAAATTCTATCGTATGAAAAATAAATTCAGTATCAAGAGGGCTATGATGGCCCTGAATCACTTGCCTTAGAGAAGCTGCTCACAAGAAAATTTTCAAAATCCTTTGTATGTATCCATGCATGTCATATGTGTGACCCAGAAGGCATAATTTAAGCAATTTTCTATTAATTAGGTCCAGTAGACAAAGAAAGATCTAGGCCTGGTGGTTTTTTAAGATGATATTTCTAGTATTTTCCTACATATCTATATAAAACAAGTGACCTTGGGGCAGAGCCACAATTGACCCCTCGGGTATAATTTTAGCAAATGTCTGTAAAAGTCTGCAGTGCTACAAGCAAAACATGAAAGCTCTATTGTAAGCCTTGTGGTTCAGACAAGTATGTCTGTAAATATTTTCTCATTATCTCATATTTATATATAACATAAAGCACATACTGAATGTCTAAAAGTGACTCCCTAGATTCTGCACTTTGTAGGAGCACTGGTTTGAAAAATACGTAGCAAAATTTACATAAATCTATTTAATAACCAAAATGCCCAGCATCATGAAATTTTGTAACAATTCGGGCTCCAACAAGTATTTTTTAGAATATATCATTAGCCATGATAAGGGTTATAACTGCCTCTATCCTATTGTAATGTATATTTATATTATATCTTCCAACTTGTTTTTGTTTAAAGCAACAACTTGTATTTAGGTCTGTTTTAGAGCTTAGTTTTTTTGTTTTTGTTTTTTTTTTGTCTCTGCTTAGTCCAACCAATCAGACTTGTCGAAGAGGCATCGAGAAAATTTTTGATAGGCAATGTCTTTTTCCAAGGCGTAACAGATTAACATAAATAAAAAATATAAATTTATAAAATAGGTCAAACCGTCAACGCCAAATTAGCTAGGCTAGTCTTAGTCCAACTTATTGTACGCAAGTCGAGATATTGTGTAATTTTTTGTATGAGTCAATATCTCTCCTCTGCGAGATTCTAACCCATAACAAAAATATCTCAGAGTTTGCTCAAGACGTCATTTGAATTATTTTGACTAGGCTAGTATTTCATCAAAAGTTTCGAAATCTCAAATTACAACAGAGTCAGTGTAAATGTTAAACGGTTTGTATTTTTCATTTCTTTATTTACTATTGTCTTTTAAATGCAATGACCACCTAAATAAACGAACTACTTTGTCTAGGATTCACCACCCTGAAAACATAACCGAACTGAGTATATCCGAAAATGCCTTCACTTGTACCTAACATTTGACGTCACTTTCATACTTTTATAAAATATCAATTTGCAAGGGCGCTACAAAGTATGTATGGAAAGATATAACATATCGAAATAACACATACAAGTTTACAATACTTCGTGATAACGTCTTTAAAGAACTATTTCATGTGACACTCAAGGGTGGGAATGAGTGACTAGTTTCACCTAAAACGAAAGGGTTCAAAGGACAGACTGGATGTAGGTTAATTTTCTCTTCATTACTGATAATCGTATCCAAATAATTGTTTGCTTTAGATGTTATGCATTAATATTAGTAATTTTGCTTTTATTCTGTTATTATACTCGTCCTTTTTTTGGTTAAAACTTAAAGGCACTTGAATAAAATCTCAGAATAATAATATTGATGATTCGTCCTGAAATAATTCGAACCCATCAGTAAACAGCTGATCGGAGACAGTGTTGCAGCGGTATTTTGATCATTTTTTTATTTTGGAAAACGGAAACAAAAACAAAAAGTGTGACAATACTTTGTACATTATTGACCGGCGCTTTGAATAAGGTTTATAGAATTATTATAATGTTATCTCCGCCTGCAATTTGCAGATGCAACTAAATTTATATCATCCAGATCCTGAAGTCAAAGTCATATTATCCAGTACTAAGGATTCAGTCTAGACTTATTCTTACAATTGAAAGGTTTTAAAAAGTTCTGTCTGAAAAAAACTCAGTGGAGAACAGTTGCCTAACCAGATTATTCATTAATATTTTCAGAATTATTTGGGTAACTAGTCTTCAGGATGCTGCTACTGTTTCTAGCTGTATTGGTATTTATTCTTGGAATTATCATCATTAAAAAACTAGACTGTGATCTGACCTTACTATGGAATGTCTTTTTTGGAAAACAACCAAGTGAGTACCGTAGGTGTAAAATAATTCAAGTTCTAGAAAATTTATGTAAAATCTTCTATACTGGTAGTGTAACTAGGAAAAATCCACATGCCCTTAGCTGGATTTGAACTTAGATACCCTAGATCACAAAGCAAAAACTGTACCAGGTTGCCATAAGAGCTAGCTGATAGGCATCGCAGTAGAAGTGCCGTATTATACCTCTGCTACAGTAGTTGTATTTTTCATCACTCTGTGGGTATCAGGTTCCAAGACTATGCTACATTAACAAAAAAGTTCTGTCCAGATAAACATAATTTGTAGTAGACATTTACACACTTGCTACCATCTTTTAATCCCCCTGCTTTTTTATTCAGTTGTCTCTATCACACATTTTAATGCCACTGTTTTGCCTTTTAGATAAAAAATAGAGGCATGAAATTTAAATCAAATATGTAAATATAAAGCATTATATTTATTTTTATTAACAGACAGTTTGGCACGCAAGGTCGTATGGATTACAGGCTGTTCCAGTGGAATAGGCGAGGCTTTGGCTTATCAGTTAGCGTCTGCTGGATGTCGTCTTATTCTCTCTGCAAGGAGGGAAAATTTACTCATCCAAGTGAAGCAGAAATGTTTGGGTGATTGATCCTTTCTTTTCAGTATCATATTCTATTTGTGTTCTTAATGCCTTGAGACATAACATAAAAAAGTAGTGTGTACTTATCAATCCCTTCACAGTCATATTTACAGCTGAATATTAATGATTGATACAAAATGTCAGAATGAAAGTTATGCACAAATTTTGTTTGAGTGGTCTGTGTTAGCATTTTAAAGTAGAAACATTTTCAGAAATTGAATGCATTTTCAGTTTATTTTCAGCCATTTTTACATGTAAGCTTGGACCTTTTAACTATCCCTTATATGTATATAAATGTATAACTATCCCATATTCTAAACATGCAAAAATGAACAGATGTTTTTTTTCTTCTTTTAGAAATATCAAAAGGGTCATTGACTACAGATGACATTCTTGTCCAACCACTGGACCTGCTAGACATCAGTTCACATACATCTGTAGCAGAAACTGTCATCAAATATTTCAAAAAAGTAAAAACCTCTGTCTTGTCTCAATAATCAGGTTTCTCAAAATTGTTTTAAAAAAAAGCTATGCATAGAATTCTTTTATTATTATTGTGTGTAGCATTTAAAGCCTCAATTAAGTCATCAAGATTGCCAGATTAAGGTTTAATTAAAAACAAGTAATGGACAGACATATTAATCACAAAGGAATTTTTTACTTTGAAAGAAGTAATTAATATTGAGAAAGGGGGGTTTGTTATTTTTGTTTTAGCCAAATGTCAAAAAATGTTATTTTTTACAGTCATACTTACCCTATGAATTGTTCTTACTGATATAAAGGACATATATGCAAACATAGTATATTTTATGAATTTTATTTAGGTAGATATTTTAATAAATAATGCTGGACGGTCACAGCGAGGCCTTATTGTTGAGACTGCATTAGAGGTTGATCGTCAGGTTTTTGAGATAGACCTTCTTGCACCAATATCTGTCACCAAGGCAATTCTTCCGTTCATGATCAAAGAAGGTCAAGGTCACATTGTGTGTACAAGCAGTGTGGCAGGAAAATTAGGTGCACCGGGGTCAGGGAGTTACAGTGCTGCAAAACATGGAATTCAGGTAGCTCTAGAGTGTATAAGGATTCTGATTTTAGCAATTTTTAGCTTTAATTTAGGATGGTTTATTTTGTTACTTAAAGGTAGATGAATGGAATGTTTCCTGTATCAAGCTGTAAATTTCTGGTGGTTTCAGCCATTCACAAAAGTACCAGTTTTGTTTTAAACAAAGTGCATGTTTTGAATGGAATAATGGTACCAGACAAAATGATGATTTGTGTACAGTAAGAAAAATATCAACTTAGACCTTTTTATAAGCCTGAATGGTCTGTCTGTTAGCAGTTTCATGTCTGTTCTGTTTCTCTTGAACTGCTTATGGTAAAACATGACTAAAGTACTAACCAGTAAACATTTTGAACTTATTTGCAGACATTGTTCTTATACTGTCCTTAAAAATAAGCATTTCCATATCGCCTTGTTGTGTTTCAGTTTAAAAAGTGTCTATCCATTGTGCAAATGGTCATTCACTTTCAAAAGCTTCCTTCAGGTGTATATTGCTTCAGCAGAGCTTTTGTTTATTATGTTCCAGGGATTTTTTGATACACTTCGTATTGAGTGTGCCCCTCAGAATGTATCAGTGACAATGGCGTGCCCAGGTCCTGTATTCTCTGATGCCTTAATACATGCTTTTACTGGAGAACCAGATAAGGTAAGGTCAGGCAAGAAAAGTGTTTGGTTAATTTAATCACATTAACCAAGCTAATTTTTGTCATTGAATGAAACTAACCACATAAGCCATCTTACCTATTTTACAACATATTCAACAGTTGTGAATTTTGTTGCCATTGTCCTTTTTGGTGATTTTACAATGAAATTAATGTGCTGTTACATGAAATCACCAAATTTCTTACACATAAACCAATGTTGTGCAGTCACCTGCATTGTATTTATTAAATAACTACTTTTTCTGCATTGCTACTTGTTAATTGACTTTAGTTACTTAAATGCTTTTATTTCAGACACTAAATGTTCCAATGAAAAAATCATGGAACAGAATGACGGCAAAGCGATGTGCATATTTAATGGCAGTTGCCACAGCTAATAAGCTACATGAGGTCTGGGTGACTCCAAATCCAGAGCTACTGTATTGTTACCTATTCCAGTATATGCCTTACATTGCTAAAAAGTAAGTACAGGCAATTATTTTTATATATTTGACATAAAATTTTACTTTTTTTTTGTTAATTAAATTGATACCCTCAAAACTTCTTTGCATTGTGGGAGACTGTGTACATTAGTCAGAATTATGGTTGACACAGCCTGCTGTTTGAGCTGTTCAATTTTATTCTTTAACACCTTTGCTTTGAGTTTATTTACATCTCCCATTTAAGTCAGTTGAATGTAATACTGTTGGGAGCAAACCTTTAAACCTTTGCCACCTTATTAAATTTTTCACTGCTACTTTTCATTGCATGCTGTCTTTTTAGCTTGTCTGTTTCGAAGAAAAAGTTGAGCTATTATGATCACTGCATCGTCATCGTCATCATCGTGCAAAAACTTTAATGTAGCCCATTACTCAAACAATTTAAAAGGTATCAATATGAAACTTTGAATGCTTGCTTATCATGAAAAGAGGCATTTGTAACACAATGGGCATTATTCTGAAAGCTATATATTTGGAGTTATGCCCCTTTTTAACTCAGAATTTTTGTCAAAATTGCTTATTAAGTTGAATGATCAAAGGTATCAGTATGAACAATATCAACATTTTGACATGAAATGTCAGAGGTATATAGACTTCCTTCAGTAGTAGTGCACAAGAACCATAACTATGGCCCCCATTGTCAACATGTAAACAGACAAGAGTTGGTACCTCTCCATTGAGCTCTTGTTTTCATTCCCCATTTGCTAAACAAGGTGGTGTTTTATCAACTGGTCTTTTTCTATCTGCTCCACATGTATATTCAGTTTAAACTTGTTTATGTTACATTGATTTGGAGGCAAGTTCTTGCAACTCTTGTTGATCCCTCTTGATGACTTACCAGTCATTGCGCTTATAGTGTTGCATGCGTAAAGTCACTAGACACTCTCATCCCTGGTGGAATTTGAACCAGTGACCTTCAGATCGGTAGTCATGAGCTCTTTCCCTTTCATCCCTGCTCCTTTACATGTACATTTGTATTGATGCAGTAATAATAGTTTTGTTAAATTGTGTCTTTGAGTTGTACAGCTTGAGAGAAGACAAAAGCAGGATAGCCTTATTAAAAATTCATCATTCATAAGACACATATAGAAACAAAAAGGAAGGTCTAAAAGCAGTTTTACCCCTTTTAAAATTTGTAATTTCAGCACTTACTGTACATGCACATATCAGGAAGAGATTATGAATGAAATTCATAAAGCTTTGTCCCTCCATCCTATTAGTCTTGATGTTTTCTGCTTTCAGAATTGCTGTGCGACTTGGTCAAGATAGAGCAAACAAAGTAAAGGCAGGCATTGCTGATTTACATTAGAATGTTGTGACCTTTACTGATATTGAGGACGAACCTTTATTGTGGTTTGTTCATTAAAAGATGTGTTCAGATGCAGGTACAATAAGTGTCAGGAACAACATACATGTAAAACTGTGTGTACAGTGTTATTTGAACTTTTATATTTTGTTACAATATTTATATATATTCTGTATTACTATTTCAAAACTATCTATACTAGCAAAAATTGAATACATCTGTATTATGAAATCTGTGATATTTTGATATAATTATACTCGTAATCCCTATATTGTAATTTTTTAATTGAGTCAATAAATGTTTACTTTTACATACTAGTATTAGTGATTGTGCTGTGTTGCATTAGTGATTGTGCTGTGTTGCATTAGTGATTGTGCTGTGTTGCATTAGTGATTGTGCTGTGTTGCATTTATAGCATTTAGAGATAAAACTACATTTATTCAGAATAACAAGTAATTCAAAACTCACATTGCTTAAAAGCCTGTCAAAGAAAGATCTTGATCAAAATCAAGATGCAGGCTGGAAATTTTTTTGAACAAGTTAAAATTCCATGCAGTATTGAAGAAAAAGGTTGTCATAGATTTGCACAAAGATTCATTCTTAAAATTTGTTTATCTTGCCAGAACCTCCATTAAGGTCTTTCATGGAGATAAAGAGTAACTTGTTTGGGAGGTAAAAAAAATGGCAGACTGCTGTTTTTTCATTATGGAATTATTATGACAGTGAATATCCGATGTAAGAATTAGATATAGGATCCAAAGGAAGATGGCAAAATATTGGCATACTTGCTTTAGCAATTTGTCAACTGTCTTTGAAAAAGTTTGCAATATGCTTGAAGGTATCATTTGGGAAATGCAGTTGCATGGGTGAAAGATGGAAATTTGAAAAATCCTGAAAATCCTAAATTAAGCATTTATAGAAAATAGAGAGCTTTAGGGAGTCTGATAATCCTGTAAATCCGGAATAATCCTGAAAACTTTTACCCATGCAGTCGGGTACAAGGTGAATACAAGTACAGACATTGATCAATCAATAAGATCTCTGTTTTGTACCAATTCACTACTAAAAACTGGTAATAGTGTCATGTTATATATATAGTGCCATGTCATATATATAGTGCCATGTCATATATATATATAGAAAGAGAGAATGTTATGTCATATAAATAGTGTCATTTATATAGTGTTATGTCATATATTTCTGATAAGCACTAGCTTTTTCTTGTTTAAATCCTTCATCGTCAACTTTTAAGTGATGTAATGACCAGAAAACAAGTCAGTGGGAAATTCTATTCTTTAAAGGTTCTTTAAAGTCTGTGGTCATCTCATTTCAAATGTTTTTGACATTGTGTATGGGGTAGTTCTGAGTCTCCTGAAAAACTATCATGATTGTGGGAAGAGTAGAGATAAAATTAACACAATCTATCAGATGTTTTATATTTTCTTTTCAAATAATAAACATACATTACTGTAGAACATTTTCTAAATTATACATAAAAAGATCTTAGCTAAAGCACAAAAAATACAAAATCTAGTCTTTTTTAAACACAATGTTTTCATTACCTACACAAAAAATCATATACATTACAACAGTATTTAATACTATAAAATTTTAATATGTTGCCAAGATACAAGCTAGGTTTAATAAAAAGAAAGAGAGGTTTTGAAAAAAAGACTTACTTGAATTGAAAGACAGGGTGCAGCTGTTAACAGAAAACAGTTTTTACAAAAGAATGAGAAATATTAAAGATAAGATTTTTTTTTTAATTTTAATTATTTCTAGTACATCCTACCATTTCGCCTGGCAAAACAGCTAAGATATACTGTTATACCTTAGTATCACTGGAACAGTCAAACTACGACTGTACCTAATACATAAATATGCCCAATGGCACAGAATGCAATACCCTATACAAGCACACTGATAATAAATAAATAAAATTATTGTATACATTTCACTGTTCTATTCTTCAACAGCTTAAACAAGTTTTTCTAGCACAGATATATGTATCAAAAGCTGTAGATTTGTGACAAGTTTATCAACTGTCACACAATCTCTGACTACCAGTAGATCAAAATAACCAAATACACTTCTGCTCAGAAATCACATTTCAAAAGTTCAAAACAAAACTGATATTTTCTTGCCTAAATGGGTAATTCCTACATAGATTAAACTCCAAATGGTGTTTGTATTAAAGAGACTGAACTGACCTTAAACTGGCTGTAAGGCTTACATCAACTGCAGAATTAATTAATTCAGAATAAACTTTTGTTACATTCCTAGGCCCCATAACCTAAAATAAACTTCCCTTCAATAACAGATTACTTGTGATCAAAGTTGACGTGATGCATCATTCACAAATTCTAGACAAGGCTATTTCAAATGACCTTGAGAGTTACATAAAACACACCTGGTAATTTTATGAAGGATGAAACTGAAAAGTGAATGCAAGAAAGTGCTCTCTGCATCTTTACTTCCAAGCAATTAGAACTTTTTTGCATTTACCCCTAAAAAAACCCTAAACCATTCCATGGTTCATCTCTCTTTACAGAATGCAGTGAGTGCAAGAAGATTTTTAGCTTAAAATAATAAACTGATGGAATTTTGAAATATTCTTCACAAATTAAGACATAGAATTTTTTCCTTGCAATCCATTTCTGATACATATGCATCATCTTTGGTAATTGTGATTTCCTCGTTTAACAGCTGTATACACTCAGTGAAAAATGTTCGACTGGGAGAGCAGTCCAATCAAAAGATTGAAGAAAAGTGATATACGTATGTCCATAAAAACAGTTCTCTATGGTTGTAGATTGTAGTTGGAATGATCATCATTTAAATGATGATTTTTCTTCTCTCAAAACTGAATTTGAAAATACAGTCTTTAAATAGTAAAAAAAAGTAAATGTTTTAAAGTATAAAGAACAATGTAAAAAGATAGCAACTATTACACATGATGTCTATAAGACTGTACAATGTTTACAAATGTGACAGTTATAGACGGTTAGACACTATTAGGTGGATACTATGTTTCTACGAAACTGTACATTGTCTTAGCAACTATTCAATTCAAACACAGTGTTTCTAGGAAACTGTAAAATATCACTTTAAAGACACAAGAAGCTACAACATGTAATATATGTGCAACCACTCAGGACTTAATCCTGGATTTCAATAAGAGACTTTCTACTCGAGACATCAGTAATCAAAATATACTGGCATATGTTAATATTAATAGTAACATCCTTTTTTGTTTCATATCCTGCTAAATAAAGACAAGGTTGTGATATCCAGTGCAAAAGCATAGTTGAAGCCTCATTCAAATTTTTATCCCGCTCTGCTGTATTTCATTACTGTATCAAGTCATGAATGGTTCACGTGCATGGTACGAAGTCATTGGAGGGAAAGACGAAGCAGACGGTGAAACTGGTGTCTGAAACTGTGGTTGTGAATATATCTGCACAAGTTCTGCAACAACATTACAGACTTCTGTAAAATTTGGACGGTCTTTTGGGCTTTCTGCTGTACACTTACGAGCAAGATCTATCATTTCATTTGGACAATGTTCTAAGAATTCCAAACAAACATCACCAGCTTTGAGACCTTTTAGAAGTTCTTCATCATTGCGATTTTTGTGCGGAATGTCCGCCAGGTGTAAAACTTCCCACATAAATACACCAAAAGCCCACACATCACTTTTTGTAGAATAGTCTGCTTCCAACACCGCTTCAGGTGACAGCCATCTGAGTGGCAATGCAGTCTGATTGTTAATGATCACATATTCACTTGCGTACAAGTCTCTCGCTAACGCCATGTGAGATATTTTCAGTTCAAGCCTTGAAGTAAGTAACACGTTTCTTGTGGCAAGATCCCTGTGAACAAATCTATTGTTAGATATGTGTTCCATTCCAAGGGCAACTTGATTACACATTCCAATCTTCTGTAATATGGTGAGTGGAGGAATACGTCTGCGGCCATTGTTGTCTACTCTAGATGCTAACAGAAACTGCTTAAGGTCACCCTGAAAATTCAAACAAGAAAGTACAATTTAATGTTAATTAACAAGAAGCTTCACAGTCAAGGCATGCGTCTGACAAACAAATTTGACTGATAGATTAACACTATTTACACAGTCAAGTTTCATTACAACTTTTTAAGTACTTATGTGGATAAGGTGACACTGATGCCACCTTTATGTCACCTTTCAAGTGACCACTAAAAGAAATGATACGAGAGATCTGTAGGTCGGGAAAATTATATGTCGTATATTAAATTGTATTTTTAGCAATCTAACCTTGTCAGCTAAGAATTTGATCTACACATATACAGGCAGTCTTTTTGGTATAGTATTTGGAAATGCTTGCAATACTAGGTTAAATGTAATTAGTCTGCTGACATGATAATGACACTGTTTAACAGTATTAAAGGTTTGACGTACCCAGTCACAATACTCAGCTATATACAGAGATGGCTCCAGTTCCTTACAAACACCTAGAAGTTTGATCACATTGTTATGGTCCAGTCGGGAATACATTTCAACTTCTCTCTGGAACTCGTAATAATGTTGATCCTCCTTCGATAGCAGCGACTTCACCACCACCTGCGTCTCGATCTCACCTGGTCGAATACCGCGAGCCTTGGCAAGGAAAACATCTCCATACTGACTTTTTCCTAGAAAGTAACGCACAATCTTAATATGAGATTTATTTAATCAGACAGAAAAGCAAGGCTTGAAACATCTCCATTTTTTTCTAGACAGATCCCAACAACAACATTTTGATACAACCTCCACTCTATCAGACACATGCATTAATTTTCATTAACAGGTTTTTTTTTGTATATCAGACTAGACTAATGCATGGAAATATTTTAATTTACATAAATATTTGGTTCAATTACTATGTCTGCTCCTAACAAGATTATTTGCTATGAAAATGCTTTGTATATGTTCCAAACTTTAAATCAAGTTTGCAGATGCATATTTCGCTTGTCTCAGAAAACAGACTAGTAAAGACCGAGACAACAGCATGGACACAGAAAATCAAATCATATTTCTAGAGCATAAAGTTAACTAAAATGGATCAAATTCACAGTTTAGAATGTCACTTTAAAGTATAATACATGTTTGTTTTTTTTAGTTTTTAAATGAATTAACTCAAGTAATGATTTATGTGGTCTAGGGCAGTTGAAGGAAAGTACAAAGTTATTCAGACACACTCTAGGAACTCATAACCTTCAATACAGAAATTAAGATACCTAGAATTCCTATGGTTTGTAACTCCTGTCTTGGAAAGTACAATCTGTCAAGGCTTGTTTTGCCTACACTTCTCTGTGACTGTTGTGACAAGTTCTGTGACTGTGTATGAGAATTTGAATGTGAGTTTGAATGTGAGGAGTGGGATGGATGTGAACTGAGTGCTGACACGTGTGACCGATTGTCACTGTCGCTACGACAACCATGTGTTCCACCAGAATCTCGGTCTCCATCTTTCATCAGTAACTCATGTTGCTCTGACTGTGGAACACCTCCATTCTGTTTCTCTCCATTCACTAAAAAAATATAAATGCAAAAGATTATTATTAAGATGTCAAATGTAGGACATTTCAGAAAAGCTGTTTCATAAATCTAGAAAAAAAATCCACATTTTCAAAAGTAAATGTTTAAAATTAAGAATACAAAATGTCTGGCACTGTTATTAAAGGAACCATTTCTAAATATATTTCTACTCAGCTGTTATCATCATCCAAAGGAAAGTACATGACTGTACCAATTTTCTCAGGTCAGCAGTCCTGCCCCTTGAGTATGCAACAGACAGGCGCTACAGTAACTCATCCTTGATACTTACATGTGGCTTTTCTATTCCTTCTCTGTACAAGTAGTCTGTAACTACAGTATGCCGTCAGTCCAATGACCAGTGCAAGATACGCGCCAGCACTACACACGGCAATGATCACAGTGCGCATCATATCAAAGCCCTCTTCTTCATCTGCATTTATTTTGGTAAACTCTGAACCACCTGAAAGGTTAAAGGTCAATAAGATTTTAAGAACAAGTATCTAACTACACAGGACTTACTTGCTACAACTTTTATTCATACTTCAGCACATGTACTGAGCAAAAAGCTGTGACTCCCATTTATGGCCGAAAATTACAATTTAAGACTAATAATAAATTCAGAAAATAACATGAATTTCTCTCCAAGTAATTACATTTAACATTATATTCAACAATTAGCTTTTTCCATCATCTAAATCTCAGAACATCATCTTCCAAAAAGCCATCAGATTCTCACCTTCACGCACACAAATCACAATTTCTGCCACAAGGGAAGTAAATCTAACCTTTCATCTAACAGCAGTTATTATGTATACACCGGAAAGGAATTCTGCAAAACTCCTGTTGTGTTGCTAATGTCTCTCATTTACAGCATTTGTAATTTTTGGTTTAGTTGTCAGTACTGACTGAACAAATGCAAAACATGCCCAGATAAGCAGAAATTACTATTCCAATTAAAGGCCTATTAGCTGATATTGTAACTACAATATTTTCCAATGAATAGCAACTAACTGCTCACAAGATATCAAGGTATCATACATTTTTTTACAAGCGATTGTTTCATTAACTACAACAATTATGATCAACTCTTTATTTATCATTTATAAAATGATATTTCGAAAAGTTAATTAACAACAATATGATTTTGTACCTTTTAGTGGCAAATACCTCAAGATTTACACAAACACAAAATACAAGTATCATTAGTATTATAACATAGCAGTCCAACTAATTGTATGCAAGTCGAGATATTGTGTAATTTTTTGTATGGGTCAGTATCTCGTAACAGCAAGATTATAGCGCCAAACAAAAATATCTAAGAATATGCTCAATACTTCCCTCTAATTATTTCGACTATATAACACAGATACAACCTTTTGGAAGCTTGTTCTGTGTAGCAATCATTTTTTGTTCTGTTCTTAAAAACTTTTCAATAGTGTTTCATTTCTCTTGGAAAGTTTATCAGAGTACTTATGAAGAAGTCCTTAAGTTTTGTAAGAAGCTGTGAAAACTCTCAAAAGAAAGGGATCATACTCACGAGTATGATGACACTAAACAAAGATACAGGAGCTATAACAAAACCAGTGACCTTGAGCCTTACCTAGTGAACAGTTACACTGGGCAACAAGCAAGTGACCTTGACCTTGGTCAAATAAAATGTTACAGAGAATAACAAGTCAAAAGACCTTTACTTCCTCACAACAATGCCAGAAAAATAGGTGGTAAAGGTGTTAGATTGCAATAAATGTTCAATATGTGAACCATGACAGTACTAGAGCCTTCGGCAACATTTGGGCCAGGAATCTTATGTTTTGTTAATCTAATTTTGATCAAGATTTTCCCACTCTTGCTTCAGGGCTTTTTAAGATGAGTAAGTGTGTTGATGTTTCTCTTCTAAAGCCTTTGTTTTAAAATACCCCAGATTCCATAGTCCATTGGAGCTGCATCAGGCAACTTTGGCATCCATTCCTCTGGTGTAATAAAGTTAACTTTCCTAGATTTGAGGTAGTTTAATGTGTTTTTGGCAGTGCGGCTTGAGGCACTGTCCTGATGAAACACCATGTTTTTCTGTGTATCACCGGAAAACAATCTGTGGACTTTTTTGTCCAGGAAAAGCTTCAGAACATTATTAATATAGTAGTCTGAGTTGACTTTAGTACCTTTGTCAATGATTCTGTTCAAAATTTCTGTTTTGCCATTATAACAAACACCAGCCTATGCCATGAACCCTGCAGCAAAGGCATCACACTTAACAAACTTGAATTTGTTGTTGAGGTTATACCCCTTACAAACATAGGAAACCTTTTGATGGACGTAACTTCCACCTAGAACATGGCTTCATCAGATGTCATGAAATTCTTCGATTTGCCATCACTCAACTTCTGGTAGAGTTTCCATTTAGTGTCATTTAGTAATCTTGACAGTGTTGAGGTGAAGGACTCTGCACTTTCTCCAGAGTTTTGCAGGAAGTACCTGGCGATTTACATGACTGATGGTTCCAAGTGATACATTCAACTTAGAAGCCATCTCACGTTGCATTGGCAGATTGACCTTGTTGATCATGATAGAGATCTTTCGTACAATGTTGGATATAGCAATAGATGGACATTTCTTTAAATTTTGTAACAGAAGGCTGAGATGGATTTATATTTCGTCGTGAGTCATTCTGATGATGAATATTATTAATTGTGCCCAAAGAAACACTAAACCCTCTGTCTTTAACTATTTTCATGATGCTTCTATAGCTATGTTTAGACCTCAAAAGATCAAGTACTATACTTTCTACTTTATGGCTTATTTTTGTACGTAACATTGTTGTACATGTACTTTCAATGGTATGACAGTAAAGAATGGAGTGTATTTACATTTATCAATAGACATGTAAACACTACTGCGTGCATGCAAGGGAAAATCGAGGTCTTTATTATGTTCAAATACAAGCTGAACTCCTCTCGTAGCACCATCAACATTACTGTAGGAAAGGGTCAGTAAGGGTCAGATTCAAATGGAAAACTATGAGAAAAATAAAGATGTATATTGCACAACTGACATTTAAATAACAAGAATTATCTCTTGTGAGGTTTAGAGAACCAGCAACATCAGTATTCAGCCATTTTTTACCACCATCCCAGCCCTAATTTTCCAGACCCTTAGCTGTTCTTGCTTTTTCTGATCATTTTTTAAAGACCTTAAATTTTTCTTATTTCCTCTTAGTGTTTCATTTTTTTTAACAGACTACCCCAAGGGTCTTTCTTTTTTTCACTTCTTTTAAACTAAACTGGTTATCAAGTTAAGTTTACTGTTAGAAATTTCCATTATCAGGATGTTGACTTGTGCTTATACATACAGGCAATATAATTCAACACATATCCAGGACATCAGAACGCTTCTGAACATGTGAAATATGTAAATGTATCCTGGTAATGTAGTTTAAATCTCAAAAAAATACAACTTATCACTGTCTTACCTAACCTCTGCGTGCCAACAGGAATTTTTGCATTCTGACAGACAAATAGTTATTTTTACATAGAAATTTCTTCATGTTGTGATAAGTGGATGTGGGACAATAAAATCCTGTTTTTATTGTAACAAACATCAAGGGCAAAACATATCAGTCCTTTTTCATGGCAGTTTCAGGCAATCCAAGCACATGTCAGTCATAGCTGGGCACATGTGAGCACTTTTTTTGTTACTTAGTGAAGAGACATAAATCTACGAACAATGCAGTTAGCAGGCTGGGGTATGTTAGACATAAACACAGAAGGGTGGGCACAGTAAAAACATTGGATTTAATGGCTTTTACATCATCAAAGAAAATACAAGTAAGAAACCTTTTTTGTTTGCCACCTCTGGCCTCTTGTTAAAAATCTTAGACAAAGATTCTAGGTACTAGCAGATGATACAGGTCTATGGGCAAGTCTTACATTAACTTTAAATTCTACATTATGCCTTATGTCAATTATCATCTTTCTCAAAATGCTTTTCAGTAAAAATGTCAAACTTGTATACTTTCTTCAGAGTTTCTGGATTCCCTGCTGGTAAGAATTTACATTTTACAGCTGGGAGTTCTAGACACATAAGCCATAAGATCCCTAACTTTTAGATTGGACTGGTTCACCTACGACAATGCAGAGATGCAGACTGTGGTCCATGAAACCAGATACATTTATTTTTTTTTAACTGAATTAATTTGAAAGATGGAGATTTTCTGAATATAACATCTTAGTATGTTCAAAACAGGTAGGAAACTTGTTTCTTTAAAATAAACATGCCAAGTTTTTGTCAATGAAAACATGACTTAAGGGCTAGCAATGGGCAGATCCTTAAGTGATAGGAGTTGCACAGGACTTTACACTTTAGTTAAGGAGATAGGAATCTGAACTGGAGATGGCAGAAGTAAGAAGCAATAATCAGCTATCACACATCCTGTCACAGCTAGGCAAAATGAACTTTTTTTTCAACAGCAACAATTCATATAAAAATATTTGCTCTAAAACATCACTAACTGTACCTAGAAGCAATTCAAATTCTTAAACACAACATCTTTTAACCCTTTCAACCTACATTTTTAGTAATGGACTATTCCTGAGTCTTCTTGGAACAGTCTATTATGGTAAAAAGGGTTAAATGAACTACTACAAGACTCCTTCAAACCATTCATGCTGTAAGTGTAAGCTGACTGGCCATGCATGTATGCCAAATATCTACTTTGAAAGCAGAAATGGAAAATAAAGGGATGAAATGAGTTTTTATAGATCAGTCTCTGTAACAGAGACCATAGCACTGGAATGTAAAGAGAAAATGACAGAAAAAGTGAAAAGACTGGCACATGTCAGAATGCTGTCCCTCAGCAAATGCTGAATTTATCACAAAATTTTACACTGTCCTATTCTTCTTGAACACTTCAGTTCACATCATTATAAATGCCATAGAGTCACTTCATTACATATCACATATCCAACTGTTATTAGCATGAATGGTTTGAGGAATGTTGTTGTTGTTGTTTCACCAGCAGACGGTGCTGTTTCTTTTATTAACAGCTTGTAATATGTTTTAACGTATTTCTCATCTGAAAAGGAAAACACACGCACAGAAGGTTCACTCGACAGAAAAAGAACATAACACAACCACGTGACAACACAAAGCATAAATTACAGAACAGCAGCAAAGTTTTGTGCTCCAGTCCAAACTTTTTTCTAGACACCTTACTGTATTAAGATAGACAAACTCAGATTCACAAACATTAGTTAGCTCATCTAGTTTAGACAGAAATAAATATTGTATACATGAAGCCACCTGAATGAAAGGACTACACTTTGTTACCTTGACTACAGCTGACCCAGTTTTGTTCTATACAAATGCAAAAACAGTACAAAGGACTTATCAAATGCCTAAAGCAGGCCTTCCCCTTGGAATTTCCACAATTTTCAAAAGGAAAGAAAGGTTTTATACTTACTTGCAACATAAACATAAGCTGATGTGTAAATGGCCCCAGCACTGTTGTTTGCTGTACATCCATACATAGCCTGGTCTTCCATATAGACCTTGGATATCAACATACTTCCATTGGGATAAAACTAGGAAAAATTTAGATAAAAACATTTTATGAAATTCCTTTCAATTCATCATAGTATTTCTTTGCTATTTAACAGTTATTGAAATTTAAACATGTTTATGAAATGGAGGGAATTTAATTAAGCAATAGTGTGTCTCAGGCTGTAATTGATCACTATGTACAACTATGACTTATCCACGTGTATTCTGTTACAAGTCAAGAAAAAAAAAATGTACCGTGACAGAAGGACATTTACATTCTTTTTGTTCATTGCATGCCCGTTTTCAAACTTAATACTTCTACCAGTAAACAGTTCCTTGTTTACCCTACAAACTGTTCACTGTATCATCATAATCTTGGGACTGTTAAAACGGGTCTGACTATTTCCCTTTCAGCAAAATTTTCTTAATTATGTGTAAGTACCTAAATACTTTGCAACTTGCTCCCACTTGCTTGTTTATAGTCTCAATAATGACTTACTGTATATCTGCTAGTATCTACAAAGTCTCGTATCCCATTTTTGTCCCAGATAATGGACGGTCTAGGGTCTCCAGTTGCAACACAATGTAGCATGAGGGAATGTTCTTCATATGCGGTTGTATTTGTAGGACGGATCTGAAACTTTGGTCTCTCTGAAATCAAAGTACTGAAATACTCAAAAGCAGTTATAATATTAAACTAATATATCAAACCTTTTGCATGGTCAGCTTTTCATTATCTTTTTAGTTTGTTTTTATTTTAAATGAACTACCTGTTGATATGTAAATAATATCTCATTTAGTACAGTACTTCCTTTCTGAGTCTTTCAGCATGCTAAAATATTTTGTCTTATATTTTCTTAACCAACCAGTACTTACTATCATTATAGATTTTATGAATATAGTCAGTATGATGAATTAAAGGAGTGTCTGTTGGTACTCAATCGGTGTCCTATTGATTGTAAACACGTACCAACAACATAGATGAAAATGGTCTTGTTGATGTACTCCTGGGTAATTCCTTTAGCTACCATGGCAACACATGTGTACGGACCAGCATCATTTCTCTGGACACCACGGAAATAAAGAATTCCATCAGAATCCATAATGTGTGAAATGTAGTCTAAGTTTTTGTTGTTCTCCCATTTCCCTGTCAGCAGCCCCTTTATCCATTTGACCTTGGGAGTGACCTCAGCCTCAGCATTACAACGGACTTCTGCATCAGAGTCTAACTCTAGATATCTACTTTTTGGCTCAGGATTGAACTTAAGTTTTCCTAAAGTAAAATATAGATAGATGTAGAAGGTATGATCAGCAAATTTCTGGATAATTCATTTTGTTCTGACAATACTTATAGTTTCTAATGTCTCTGACAATGAAAGTTTTCTTGTTACATTTTACTTATTACTATCTGTCAAATTCTTTTACAAGAAAACAAAGCTTTAATAATACAAATAAACCAACAGCCATCTAAAGGGTTTAAAATGTAAGCATTATACATTGTTTTCTGTTGTTTTTATTGTAAATTGCAGTTGTAAAATGTCTGACAGTAAATGAGTATGTCCTAATTACCATCCTTTTTCTATGTTTTAATAGATTATCTAATATAGAAACTCTTACTTCTAACTCTCAATCTTGCAGGAAGTGACTCAACCTGTTTATGTCCTGTAGTGTTTGCTATACAATAGTATTCTCCCCTGTCTTCTTCTGTTACCATGGAGATACGAAGCTCTCCTGTCTGTTGATTCATATAGTGTCTTGATGAGCCCTAAAATGCAGAACAGACATCTTTCTCTGTATTAAAATGCTATGACATTAAATTCAATTCGAAAGCCTTCTTTAATCTCTGATATAAGAAACTTAACAGTCTTTGATTAATTTCATATGAAAGTATTTCATACATAAGCATAATCAGATTACCCACAGACAATTATTTATCAGGCAATGCTTTACTAATTAAAATCTGCCTCCATTCTGAAGAGTTCACAAGTGTAATAGATTAAATGTGGCTGGCAAAAAAATAAGCTTTACATGATTAGACAGAGCAAAACAAGTGTAATGTAATATTTTATTGAGGATAAAATGTATTATGAAACAAACATTATCATTTGGAAGACAAATAGCATTTGGAGAGGTCATTAATCGCTCTTAAGGTAATCAGATCCTGAGGGGTAGGAAACATAATTCTAGAATAAAGCTTACATATAACGGTCTATCTGGATACAAATAAATCTCCCTAGTTGTATTTCATTTCCTCTAGTGATACATATTAATATTTTCTTTCATATAAAAACTTCACCTGCATTCTTTTCAAATAACATAATCTGTTTAGTAGGCAAAAGTGGTCTGACTGAAAATTAGCAAGACTTTAGATCTAAGTACTTTTCAAAGGCACTGGTATTTCTGCTGTTCTGTTTAATCAGTTGAGCAATAAACAATTTCATTAAAGCAGCAATTATACAATCAAGAATCTAGCTAGTTCACCAAAGGAATTTCTTCTCTTCTATGATATTATTGGGGGAAAAATGCCGAGGGTTTATCAGTTTTATCTGTTTAATGGGCCCTTACCGATATCAAACTAACATTGTGACTTAGATTTATGCACTCTAGAAATCAGAATGATTTTACCAGGCTTAGAAAGTAAATGAATACCAGGTAGATATTCATACTGCCTTACAAAAAACATTTTACAGTCACTAAAATGAAAGAAAAGTTATTATGCAACAGCCATCTTGAAGTCTAAGAATCAAATATTTCTCTGTCATTAGTTGAAAAACAATTAATTGTCAGAGGTCAAATACAATTAATTTTTTGAGGTCAAAAATGGAATGCTTTCATTTCTAGAAAAGATGTGAGAAAAATAATTCAATTAAAAGAGACCTTTTTTCATGCTTTTATCTTTTAAGGTCAAGGAAAAGCTGAAAACAGATCTTGCCCACTGGTATCATAATACACAGTTATGATGAATAAATGTAAAAAACTTTGCTACTTGTATCAAAATGCAGAGTTATGATGAATGAATGCAGACTTCCACACCAGTATCATAATGCATAGTTATGATGAATAAATACTGACTTCCATACTAGTATCACAATCCATAGTTATGATGAACAAATGCAGACTTCCACACTTGTATCATAATGCATATGCATAGTTATGATGAACAAATGCAGACTTCCACACTTGAATCATAATGCATAGTTATGATGAACAAATGCAGACTTCCACACTTGTATCATAATGCATAGTTATGATGAACAAATGCAGACTTCCACACTTGTATCATAATGCATAGTTATGATGAACAAATGCAGACCTCCATACTTGTATCTTGATACATAGTTCTGATGAATAAAGGCAGACTTCCATATTTGTATCATGATATAAATTACAATGAATAAATGCAGACTTTCTCATCTTTTCTTTCCAAACAAATTGTAAGTAAATAAAATCCTTTTTACTATGTCAACTTTAATTATTTTGAGAGTGAATCACTTACAGTTATATATCTAGTTAATAAATCACAGCAGTTGCAACTTCTGAATTATAAATAACATCCACAATTTAAACTAGCAGTATCATTAATTTTGTTTCAAAACTTTAACAGTGTAAGAATACATTTGTAAGGAACTATATCCTTGCCAAAATAAAAAAAAAAAGTTCCTTTGGCTTCATCCTGACATAGGTTAAAACAAATGTTGTAACTATATTCAATGGTACATTAACAGGCAAAAACCAAAACATAAACCAAAGAAATGATACTTTTTGTGGATGTTATCTGCAAAAAAAACATGGTTGAAACATAATTAGTATTTGCATTTTTTCTCTCTCCTGACATATGTAATCTCTTATGCTGGGTGGCAGGACAAGACGATGCAGTAATTAATTTACCATTAGCTTTTTATTTAGCCAATTTAATGACAAAGCATGTTATGTGGGTAACCTTTTATAAGCATAAGAAAGAAGAAAAACATGTACACACAATTAATCAACTGTCAGCATAATTATGACATACAATTTATACATGCTTTTAATCAAAACAATTAATGCTTAGTCTTCTAGAAACAGGCTGATATTCTAAGAGAGATGGATTTCCTTAAAATGTTATAGGAAAACAAATATATTTTTACAGACCTAACATAAGCAAAATTCAAAAGTCCTTTGAAATACAAAGATATTTTACACATCTCAGTTAAGAATATAACACTGTTATTTTGAAATACTAAAAAAAAAATATTATAGTATTTTTAAGCATATCTGAAAAACTGTCTCCTACACAAAGTAACCACACATTTCCAATAAAAAATTGCATTTGAAGTTCCCTGTACAATTTATCTGTTAAACTTAAATAATGAGACAAACTTCATCTAAAAAATCGTGTTTATATGTTTAAATTTGAAGGTTTCTACAGCTATGCTCTTGGTGATGACCAACTAACTGAATCAACTAGATTTGATTCTGACATTCATGTCTAGCATTGTTGTTTTCAACAAGTTTATACCAAACGAATGAAGATTTATGTCTGTACTAGTTTTGCGATAACATGAACAAATGTAATTTGCAATCCTTACAGAGTAATAAAAAGATAGTACAAAATACCAGTTTGATATATTGATCATCTTTCTTCCATATGATGTTAGTAACTGGATGCGGTGTGCCCGAGACCTGACATGTGAAATCAACATCATACCCCTCCGACACTTCCCTTGACTGCGGACCTCTTCTTATAACAGGTGGCACTAAAACATAAATAAACAACAGTGTACATAATTACCATAATGTTGATGATGATGATGACTTCATTCAGAAAGTGTTATCATTACATTTTAGACTTAACCCACTTTTCAACTTCAGGACATTATTATACACCTATGTTGTAAGTTACTCGATAATTTCATTCAAAATGCGTTATAAAATCATACGATAACAAAACTGGATACATTCATAGAAAACTGCAGTTTTATCTGGGGTACAATGTCTTACTGACAATTCTTTAGGTGGAACATCCCTCCATCATGTTAGCCAGATAAAGTCATTGGCTATCTTGCTTCTGTCTTATAAAAATGTGAAAACGTGACTACAACTCCCTGCCTAATACTTGGAAAAATAGATTTCATATATTGATAACCTAGACAAAAAATTGCATGGAAGCCAGTCTGTGACTGGTACAAGGGAATAATTTCCAATTAGTCTGGGTGTATGTTCTCAATATCACGGTAGATAAGGAAGCACTATTCTCTGGGTAATGTTTGTCAACACATTGCCAATGATATATACCAACCATCAGACTACTGTTTCACTGGGGTATACCAGAAATGGATTATTTGATAACAGTGTCAGAAATATGTCCTCACTTACAGTGTTCATGATTTAAAGCTTTAAAAATTCCCAACAAAAACACTGGTTTATATTGTCCTGACATTACATCTGGCAAAGAATTAGTAAACATTAAATATTTTGTTTACGTTTATGATAAAAGCCAATTTATTCTTTAATAAAGCTAACTATTGCAGAAATCAATCAATGAACACAGGAATGAATAATATGTTGATAAATCATGAAAGATATAATTCTTAACTTAAAATATACAACTCTTAAAAACTGGAATTCTAAGCAGCATTTTCACCAGATTATGGAAATAAGGATGTTATCGCAGAGTTTCACCAGCATGTTTCAAACCCATGACCTCCCAGTCTGGACTGCAGCAAGAAAAACTGAATACAGTTCATCCTTATGTACAGATCAGCAAAACAATGTAATATCTGTTAGTATTTTATGATATTATATTGTTGTTTTATTTGACTGTTATCATGTGTAGCAACTAAGCTTGTCAATGTAAAAAAAAAAAATATGTTGCAATATGGACAGATTTGCTGCACCATTTTGACAAAATGTATTTCTTTTTTTCTACATTTTCAGTCAAATTTTTTGACAAATTTCAAATTTCGTTTATATTATGCATAAGTTCTTTCAAAATCATTAACCCATCATGCACTGCTACAAGATGCAGGCAAATTTTCATGGAATCAAAAGTATTGTTAAGATTAAGGAGGGAAGTCAAATTGTGTTCCATATTCATTCATTTTTGTCATGTCATGTAAAGAACCTCAGATTTTGCTGTGAGGTGATATACATAATCAGGTTGGATTGCGTTTTAAATCAAATCCTAAGTTTTTTCTAGTTTCTAACAAACACCATATTGAGGTCTTGAAGTAAATCAGAGAGTTTTCTTCCTTTACTTGATGTGAGTTTAAAAAAAAGCCCCCTTACTTTTGGTTTTGTTTTCATTAGAATGGAAATAAATTTAAATAAGCTTCTTTTAAATTCAATTTTGTTTTTATATGAATTATGATATATTTTTCAAATGTTAACAAGGTGGCCATCAATCCTTATAAATATTGCTGTTTTGCAACCAATGATGGCAAACTTATAATTTTGATACATTGGTTTTATCTGTTAATATTTTATTCTTTTTACTGACTGAAATAAAATTAAAATGATTATAATTTATAAGTTGTAAAAGAGTTCCCTTATTATGTTAGCAAAAACATTAATATTTAGAAGTTACCATATACATGTAGCATAATTGAAATATTTGACACATAAATCAGGTAACACTCATGAGCAAGTCAAAGAAAAAAATCCTTTGTATTAATTACCAACGTATACCTTGAAAAAGAGATGTCAAGCCTTCAAGTATTCACTATCAAGTATTTTGAATATAAATTACAGGTTTATTACAAAGCAAATTGTCAAGAACACCCATGTTTTATTATAAAGATCTTGTTTTTGCTTATCATATCTTCTGTACTTAAAACATGAATTTATTTTCTCTTTTTTTATCTTAAAATATAGTAAGTTATGAAAATGATATCATATGAATTAGCATACTGTGTAACACTTTTATGATTCTTTGACGGATTTAATGACACAAAAACTTGTAACTGACACATTATGGTAGTTTTAACTTGTAGCGAACACCTTCTCAAATATTTTGACAGGTAACGCAAGAAACAGTTATTATATCACACATGTCAATCAACGAAGCTATCTATCTCTACTGAATGATACAGTATCTGAAAATACTGCATCAAGTTCCCGTTTTCTCATTCTATATGCATGCACATGCCAATAACTGCCTGCAGCGGTAGAGGCCAATCTGCCAGTAGAGGCTTTAGAAGTCAGATCATTCTCCAGAATCTTTGACCTTACAGCTTGCTAAATTCTCATAAAAATCTCAATGTTATCTCGTCTTTCTACTGTGCCAGTATCACGCTGGCACAGAACTGTGGCAATATGATAGTTACAAAAAAATATCATAAGCAATGTAATTAAAATGATAATAAATGATTGGTACTGACCCTAAGTGTTTCAACTGCAACCTTTACGATTGATTATTTCTGGCAAAAGGACAGACAAACGGAACATTAATGGGTATGAGTTTTTCTTAGGTATGATTAAAAATAACTTCAAAGACAAATCCAGATCTCATGAGAAAGTTCTAGATTAGGCAAAATATTCTTCAAAAATTGTTACTAGGGCATTAAAAATGAAAACATTTTTGTATAGAATACAAACCAGAAACAATGATCCAGACATTTTGCCGCTTCTCGCCAGCAGTATTGTTGACAATGAATGTGTAATTTCCAGAATCAATCTGCTGGGGGTCCTCAAAGAACAAATCATTCCCATCCATCCTGATAGCCCCTGTGTCAACTATAGGCATGTCATTTTTGTTCAACCACCTGAAATCATACAGCAGACCTGTAATTACTATATCTACACAGATAAAACAGCATCAATTATATCATCTGTAAATCTCCTCAAAACCTTCAATCAACATTTCCAAAGTAGGGTAGATGGCTTAATATGAATTCAAGACTAAAAATTGTTGCTGTCTACATCGTGACTGGTCTGTCAAGTTCTTGACTACTCATCTATATTTAAACTGAAGCAAGCCCTACCAGTATGCATTCTTATCACTGCATGGAGTGGATCAAAGGTCCAGTATTAAAACCCTAGACCTAGAATCCTGGGGTTGCAAGTTAAATTCTTTGCTCCTCTGCTAACACTATGAATAGTATTTTGTAAGAGTAATATGCTGGATATGTTAACCATGTAACAGTTCTATACACTTGGGGCATATGAAAGGACTAGGGGTGTCTCTGGGACAGGATAACTTCTGTAACTTGCAATGAAATCTCAAACAGATTGTTACTGAGCAGGAATAATGCACCAATAAGTCAAATAAATTCCTCTTGAACTTCTGGAAGTATCTCTAGTATTTTTTGATACTTAAATATCTAAAGATACCAAGGCCTAACTCAGTGCACACATCTAGAACTATTTAAAAATAAGATCGAGAGTCTAAAACTGTCTGCATGTATTTAAGTAAACAAGTACAATACCCAGTGGCAATGGGTTTTTTTTATAAGAAAACAGATGTTCACTAATTAACTGCAGATTTGAAGTGAGTGATTGTACTATATCACATAATTTTGATACAGGAATGATGAAGATTTCAATATTTACCAGCTTATTTTAATTGCAGACTCTAGTCTTGAAAAACATGAGACTTCATTAGGATGAAATGCTATAATAGAACACTAAAGAGCTGTATGAGCTTGTTTATCAGCACCTACCTATCTTGCACATATCTCTCCACCTCCCCCACTATGATACATCAGCTCAGCATAATCAAACAATCTAAATAGATGGCTCATTTACACTTATCTTCTCCATTCACCTCTAACCATTTCCAAAACAACAATCCACACCACAGAAACAACAAACCTGATAGCCTTGTGTTTAACCTTCCCACCCTAACATCTTGCCATATCCACACTTACATCTAATTTAATATGTAGTGATCCCTATTAAATCACAGGATTATAGTATTTCAGAAGACAGTCAGAAGGATGTTTTATATTCCCCTCACCAAATGGTCAGGATCAGAGTCCTGTAAGTTTACAAAGCCATCATCAGTTAGAGTCATAAACCATGTTGTTAATGAATCATATACCTGCCATGATTTTAATTACCCTTTTATAAGAAAGTGGGTGGCCATTAGGCAAACCATACTGTGGATACTACTTTAGAAGCTAACTTCAGGTACCTAATTTCTAGTTATCTTGTAGACTGGATGTTTGAGAATAAGAGCTAGAACTAAACTAATAATGAACATCATATGAATTTAGTAGGCAGCTTGATCTGCCATCAAAAACAAATGTTGAATTTCTTTATTTTTCTCCACAACAAATTCAACAGAATGACTTAATAACAGGTGTATTGCACTTCTTTGCCTCAGTTGAGATAAACAAGGGCAGCAACCCTCTAGGTAGGAGCAACCCTCAAGGTGAGGGCAGCGACCCTCTAGGTAGAGCCAACCCTCAAGGAGAGGGCAGAAACACTCTAGATAGGAGCAACTCTCAAGGTGAGGGCAGCAACCCTCTAGGTAGAAGCAACCCTCAAGGAGAGGGCAGCAAGACTCTAGATAGGAGCAACCCTACAAATGTGAGAGCAGCAACTCTCTAGGTAGAAGCAACCCTCAAGGAGAGGGCAGCAAACACTCTAGATAGGAGCAACCCTCAAGGAGAGGGAAGCAACCCCCTAGATAGGAGCAACCCTCAAGGTGAGTTCAGCAACCCCCTTGACAGGAGCAACCCTCAAGGTGAGGCCTGCAACACTCTAGGTAGGAGCAACCCTAAAAGTGAGAGCAGCAACCCTCTAGATAGAAGCAACCCTCAAGGTGAGGCCAGCAACCCTCTAGATAGGAGCAACCCTCATGGTGAGGGCAATGATCCTTTGCCCTCTAGGCATACTAACATTAAACATTGTTTTGGCTGATAGGTATTTTTATATCATATTCTTGCAAACAATCTTTATTTTTCTTTAACTTAGAAATTCTGTTTTTTACATTTTACAATGCAGTATCAGAATAGAGCTATTTTCTATACAGCAAAACTGTTCTGAAACCAAGACAAAACTCTTCCAACACCAACTTATTTACCTTTCATAATTTTTGTAAGTTACTTTTGATCCATAAATTTAACAATTGTGAGCATAAAGCATTAGCCTAGGAGATAAATTGCTGTTGTGAAATAAATTTTTGGCCATAATCCCATCGATCACAAAGTCAGTTGTTTTGACAACAAGACTGGGATTATGTTTGAAAAATGTAGTTTCTCTGGTGTGCCTCAAAGAGTTATTGTAAAGTGGTAAAGGTAATTATTCAAACCATGACCTTCAAGAAATGTATAATTTAGGAATTGCATGCAAAATAATCATAAAATGCATAGTAACACATTATCATTTATCTTGTAAAATTTATCTACAATTTATGCACACTGAAATTATTATCTATGCATTTTTCATAATATAAGGCCTTTACAATACAGTGTGACAGGTTGCACCATCACAGATGGATCACTGGTAGCCTGTTGCATTATTGAGGAAATTCTATTCCATTATCTGATCAAAGAATGAAATGTGCCATTAAACCGAACCATGCATGATTTAAAGAATCATAGTTATGGACAATTCTGACGGTCTAATAATTCATACAACTTAATTCTGATGTATATACCTGACATTTTGTTAATCATTCTATTGATAATCCTATGTAGTAAAGGTCAACACTTTAGTTACATTTGTGTAACAGGCACTTGTCCATTTTGATAGTAATCTGTTACGTTACCTAAGCCAGTCTTCCTGACACATGTCATTGCAAGAGCCCTGCACTGCCCATTTTGTTGTGTAAAGAGGTCTGGAGAACAGAGAGTCCCTAACTCATGAACCTTAATCATCTGGTAACAGTTGTTTACAAGACAGTGACCTTGACTAGACAATATCAATGGTCCAAAGAAACGATTATGTTTTTTCTTTATCTTATACATGACAAGATTAGCAATTAAATTACATAGCTATCTAGGAATCTTATAAAACAGCAAAATCTGTATCAGCAAGAGATTTTGATATACCCAACTGTCATGATAGAAATTCTGTTAATACATCAGGTTTTATCATTTCTTTGACGTTTTAATTCTTCAGATCTAGTTATAACTTCTGAAAACTCAATTTCTATTAATTTCAGGCTGGAACTTAATCCATCTAACTGACTGAGAGTCTGATAAGCCTTTTTTTCCACCCAGATAAAATAACTGTTGGAACTATTTGTATTTGAGATTTCAAACATTCCTGCTGAAATTTTGTATGCATATACAGATAAAACTGTTTGCTCTTCTTTTTTTCTCTCCTGCTCAAATACAACTATTCCATCAAACTCCTAGAAATAAATCCAGCAAACAGATTCTATAGCTAATAGAGTTCCATCTTTAAAACTTAAAAAAGATGGAATCTCTTCAACAGTCTTTAGAATACGTTTTTGTTTTCTTTTCATAATTAGGTCATAATTTTTGGCACACTTGTAAGTTAAGGAGACCTGAAACATAGATCTGATGATATCATTAATGTCTATCTCTTCGACAGTTAAAATCCTAAGTCCCTCCTACTTTAAGCCACAATACTGTGTTAGAACTAACTTTTTATTTTAAGCTTAAATCTAATCTCTTTTGAATTACGTATTAAAGCTTTGCTTTTTAATGGTATAAAACTACCTATATCTGTATCTACCTATATTTCTCTCTTTCACTGTTAAAGACTCACTATTCACTTCACCACAAAGTATATCTTTACTAAGAACTATATGGCTGACATCAAGGCACAATTTTTTTTTTTTGTACAAGAACAATATTTTTTTAGTAATAAAAATATGGGTAGATTAATCTTGGTGTACCAAATTCTTTGTTCTCTTTCCACTGCAATGTTAGAGAATGATTTAATTAATCAATCAGTACTATCTTTCAAGTACTGCCTCTCAGTGTAACAACTGAACTCCTTCAAATGATTTTTATCAATTACCCCACCCCTTAAGGATTTGCAGTGCATCAGAAGGACTCTGTATCTTAATTACCTAACCTGTACTTACCTGTATGAAGGTGTGGGTTTTCCATCCGGTGGAAAGGTCTTCACTCTAAATGGCTGATACACCGGGACAACCATAGGGAAGCTTGGGATAAGCCGAGGTTCAAATGTGTTCACATCAAAGTCATCCAAATCTGTAAGAAAAAGATGAAAGAAATTAGGAAGGGCACTGACAGAAGAAAATTTAAGATATGGTAAAAAATGCTTACATTAAAGTCATTATAGTCAATAAAGGAATGAAATGAATTTTGCTGTGGGAAAACTTTGAATAAGCCAAGGTTCTAATGGGTTCAAGAGCTAAAAGAGAACAGAAGAAATGAAATGATACAAGGTGTCGACTTGTTCATATTAAAGTCACTTTCATGTTAGATAAAGATTAAATCATTTCAAGTTGAAAACACGAAAGTATCATTTTTAATGTGTACACATTAATGGAATCCAAGACTGTAAGAAGATGAAACCTTAAAAGAAATAATATGGATGAATGTTACATGAGCTAATGGTTGTCAAAAGCTGCATTAGGCTGAAAGGAACCTGTAATCTACCTTCTGCTCTCTTTTTCTTTTCCATTTTGTGAGTAAAAACAAGAGCATCTTTATCACTTTTCTGACAGTATTTTAACAACAAGTTTTATGACCCATGCATTCACAACAGAATTACATGACATTCAATTTGGTATTATATATTATTGGAGACAGCAAGTTTTGTCACAGATTTTCTTATCTTTCTAAGGGAAAAATCAGTAATTTCAATCACATTTTCAGTTTCTCAGAATGTCACCACTGAAATCAATATACCGCCTAGAAACAGTTGATGAAATAGTTGTAATTTGACAACACTGATGGACACATCTGATGCATATAAACAATATTTGGGTTCATCAAGAAATTGAGAACTGGAGACAATACTAGGTAGTGAGGTTAAAATCACAATTCCATTACCAAATTAGGTAATGGAGAATAGCCACACTCTATAACTTTAACTTACATATGCCGGGTACCAGCTTAAAAGTTTTGCATTGTTGTCAAAATGTCTTCAACAGCAAAATGGTGAATAGCTAAATAACATTTTTATGAATGATGTGAATGCAGGTATATGCAAGCAGTGTTCTTCTATCAGAGTTTTTGTTTTCATGTAATAAGTACCTTAACCTAGACACACTATCACAGAAATATGCATAAAAAATGAAGATGAAAGAGCAACATTGCGATGCTCACACTTACATCCTGTCAACAACCTATGATGATAAATTGCGTAAAATTATTAAAATCTTCCTTTCAATGAATTACTGATAATCACCAACAACAAACTGCTTCGGAACTACTTTTTTTCCTAAGTACCACTACTTTTGTTCCCAATGTTAATGCAGGCAACAATTTTTTCTTTCCTTATTGGACTTTCCACCTCCAAGTAATATTTTCAAGTATTTAATACGTTTTTAATGAGCTTTCGCTTGAAGCACTTGAAATGAATCATTATGGTTGAGATAATTTTCATTACACTGAATGAGGTTTATTAAATTGTTTCCTACTAGTTAAAATACATTCCACTTATTCATTAATCATACCGAATGCCAGAGAAATAGTTCGAGATTTTGATGCAAGAAGTTTTTTAACTATGTGGCAATGGCCCTGCTGTACTAGCAATAGAAGTCGTGTTTCAATAAAAGGGCCATTTTATAATAAATCTGGAACTATCATATTAATCGCACACAAGAAAATTAGTTTCATTTACAGTGTGAAGCTGTTAAAAAAAATATAAAAAAAATCCAGTATATCTCATAAACCATAAAGTTGGTGTAGTGAAATACTAAACAGAAGAAGACATATAAAATATAAAAATCCTACATATTTGAATATTTGAGAATCTAAGTATCATGTAAGCTTATCAAATATAAACATAATGCGATGACAGCACTTTTTTCTTTCTTTTCCGGTTTTCCTTTTCTTAGAGGATTCAAATCAGATTCGATGATTTTGAAGGGGTACATTGAGAGGGGGGAACATTTTTTAAGAATTCTTTCTAACAACTGTCTGAGAAGAATTGAATTATTTTTTATCACATAACCAATTAAAATGATTTTATTCATTTACCGCTTTTGCTGTATATAAGTAAGCTGTACAAAAAGAAGTTTATCAGAAAAGGTGATCAAAACAGTAAGCAGTTTCCGCAGATTTATCATTGAATACATTTATAAATCTTTGGGTTAATTTGCCTTGAAGTAATAAATATTAAATGGCAAACAGAGGCAAACAAAGGTGAGGTTTTAATGAGAAATGCCATACACTATTAAAGACTTGCCTTAAAGACATCAGACATGCTAACTGCATGTTTTACTGTAACAGATATGTATCAACTCTAGAAGGTAGCTTTTTCCCTAACCTTTGCAGTCAAACAACTCATTTCTTTACCTTTCTTGCCACAAGATACCCTTGCCTGTGGTGTGTAATGCACATGTGTATGTTATATATTTTCTAACATGCCATTACTTTAACTAATGACAAAAGATTACATCATTAGAACTCCAGACTACCCAACAGTTGTGTATACAATACAGTTTCTAAAACTATGCCTCTTTATTAGAACATCACTGCTTTATAGAAGTAACCCTTTATTTCAGGTATTTGTGATTGTCATCCGGCACCTACTGGGGGTATATCCATGATCTAATGGTCACATGCACTAGTCTGAAATCCAGGTCTGATCCTGACAGCACTCTGCTGCAATGACCCTAAAACAACTCTTTGGTTGCATAAGCAAAATGCATGGGCAAAGTGATAACCAACCAGGGATAACTGACAACCAGCCAGGGATAACTGGTAACCAACCAGGGATAACTGACAACCAACCAGGGATAAATGCAATTAATCAGTGCACTCACTGATCTTATGTAAAGTCAAACTTATGTTAAAATATAAGAATTAATCAAGAATGTATAAACTAAGGTAGCTGCATATCTCACCAACTTCTAAGTGCCATTCTTGCCCTTTTTTCCCCCCAGCAATTCTGAAGGAAAAAACACTGACACTTATAAACATGATTCTATGTTTGTTTATCAAGACAGATTCTGAGTGGCAAACTTTTTTACAATCAAAATCTTAAATTACTTCATGCATTATTCTGGCATTAGGATGTGGTTGCAACAGATGCCAAATTTTTCCTGCATATTTCATTATTGCTGGCATAAACACATTATATTAATGATGACTGCATGGTCTGGTCACCTGCATATATATATTTTTCACTCTCAGAATGCAGATAATACACCAGAGCTGCATGATTCAAGGGCAATAACTCTCTTTGAATAAAAGAACATACTGAACTCAATTCACCAGAGTGTGACCCCTCAACTAAAAACATTTTGAAGTTAATTTTTTTTTTTTTTTTTTTTTGGGGGGGTGGGGGGTGGGGTGGTGGAGGGGGGGTAATTTTGTGATAGCAAAGTAACTTAACAGGTGCCTTTTTGTTATCAACTAACTAGACATTTAACACTCGGAAAATGATGCTGGACTATGTGTGTCTGGAAATATCTAATACTTTGTCTGTAGCTCTCTTAAAATTATGGTAATTTCCACTGTTCCTACGTTACTTCTATTACGTCAAGAAATTAGATTTACAAGTTCACAGACAAAATATTTCATAAAGGCCTAGAAAGAAGACAGAGTTAAGATGAGAACAGATGAAAAATTCTGAAGTTCTGCTGATCTTAAATCAATCTTCTGGCAGTTTAAATGAAGAATGAGCAATTATTAATTACCATACACATTTTTCCACTTGAGGAGTATCTCTACCCTTCTGATTGCCACTGGCTTCACACAGTCAATATCATTCATAATCCGTCTGACTGACTTACAAAAACAACATCAACCTAACAGCAAAATTGCTTTTGCATAGAACCTGCACCATTTTTTTTTAACAAATCTGCCAATTATATAGGTATCTCTATCTCACTGAAAGAACTGTCAGATTTGAGCCATTTAATTCGTAAAACCTCTTTACAAAATGCCAGATGGGTTCTGACACTTAATATAAATTCATACATTTATTTATTTATTTATAACATATGAGCAGGCTTGAGATACCTAAGTCTCTGTGACAAGATGTGAATATGAGATTGGTGTTTCACCCTGGAAACATTCTGGGCTCCATTTTTATAACTAAACAAAATTAATTATAGTGTTACGTGGACCAGGTGAAGCAAATCCATCATTCGAATGTCTGTAAACATGGACACATTTTAAATTTGAAAAAAAAAAATCAATAAAATGCTGATACCGTATTGTTTAAGAATTCAAATATTTGATATATTTCAAAACTGTTGTTTCAAATACCTGATCTATATACTCAGCAGACGTGACTTGAATAGCATCTTAATCAGCATGGCAAAAAGCAACCATTTTATGCCTTGAGAGAAATCTTTCACAAAAACCTAGTCACAATTAGTTAGCATTGATTTCAGCTAGAAGATCTAATCTAAATAGGATTCCAGCATGAAAAGACTTTTTTCTCCTTAATTAATTCTTACAGCATAATGGCTGCTCTAATGATAATATACTGCACCATATCATGTCTTAGGAAAAACAGAAAAAACACCATGTTAATTTTTAGATAATTTTTTGGGTCTGAAAATAATTTGTGGTAACCAAAATTAAACAAGTGTTGATGCTACACCTTTATACCATGGCAAAGATGTGACATGTGTAGTTTTATGTGTGTCCTAGTACAGAGATAATAAGTCATGGTAACGAGATAATATGTCATGGGAACAGGATAAGAAGTAGTGGTAATTAGATAATTAAGTCGTGGTAATGAGATAATATGTCATGGTAACGAGATATTTGTCCTGGTAGCAAGATATTATGTTGTGGTATTGAGATATTATTTCATGGTAACAAGATAATTAAGTGGTGGGAACAAGATATTAAATCGTGGGAATGAGATAATTAAGTCATGGGAACAAGATAAGGAGAATAGTCATTGTTCAATGTGGGGACTGTGGTCAGAGATTGTATTTTGCATAATGGCTATACGTACATACGTACAAAGAAATCATTCAGGTTCACTATTGGCAGTGTTTCATGCAAAATTTCATAAATCTGGTCCATATGATTTCATGCAAGAGGAGTTTTAAAGTTTTCTTTTGAAAAAGTTTTCTATCTCTTTCTATGTAAAACATTTGATCCCATGATGTGGAGCCAGAAATGACCCAAGACGCAAAATTTAAACAATCGCAGTAGATGTTTGATATACAATGCCAAATTTAAGAAATTTTTAAATATTGTGTCCAACAAGAATTATTAAAGAGCTTGTCTGTAGAAGTCTATGTTAAACATGAAATACCTGGGATGGAGCAAATAAGGGGCACAGTTTGAAAATCTAAAAATCACATCCCTAGAGTCATTAAATTATAGTAGGGATGTCAACGAATATTTAAACATTTGCATTCCTTTTAAAAATTCGAATACGATTTTTGCATTCGAATATTCACATAAAAAAGATAATCAAGATTTCCAGCATCAGTTTTTTTTAAATGACCAGGATTGGGAAAATTAAATTAAGCGACAGCTTATCTGTTTGTCAGCAATTTTTTTTTCATAATGTGTGTCAGTTTGCAATTTGATTACAGCATTTGCGCTCAGTTGACATTTTTGTTGTTGAACCATTAACACAACCGGTAACTGCCACGTAACTTTATAAAGGTGTGAAACAAACCCTGTTTGATGTATTGTTAATGTGTTGAAGACCCCAAATTTACAGACATTTAATAAATTTGCATAAAAGACATATTTTCACAATTACGTGGAAGGAGAGTGCCAATCGCAAAAAAATTCTTCAACTCAAATCATTCACTCAAATAAGTTACTCAAAATAAATTATTTAATCATGACAGTCCTCATACCACAAAACGTAAGATATAGCTGCGATCCACATTCATGTTTCAGTAAGCGTTGAAGACTTAAATAGCATTTTTCAAAGAGAGATTGAAGATTGAAGGTGTGAAAACTGTGGCAAAGGAAATACATGTCTAAAAATTTAATATGATACAGAACTGTTTTCTCTTTTTACAAATTTGGTGTGTTCCAGGCTTCAGTTTTAAGTGCACAGACCAGAAAAGTGTTATTTAGGTGGTGTTGAATGAATTACTATCCAAGTGAGGGTAATGTTCCTTTATATAACTGTCCCAGTAAATACAATTTCAGAGAGGGCCTTGTACAAAACTATTGTAACTACATATGAAATACAAGAGCAGAACACGTTAGTTTTGCACTTACCATTCTAATCATGAAAATTCATACCTTTACTTCAATTCCTTATTATATATTAGACCTTTTCATAACATTAACTTGTTTTATGTTAATGAGGTATTTCATTTTCTCTTATATCACTGACTGTTGCAATTAATCTTGCTCTCAAACAAAACTGATTTGAAAATTATTTTGTCATTTACTATTATGAAAAAAGGATCAGGTAAAGAATTATAGTGCTAAGAAAAGAAAAAGAACCAGCTCTGAACTGCATGTTAATACTTCTTACAAAAAAAAACTCGATATATAACACTTAATGTATGATGTAAATATGTTGTTGTTGTTTTTTTAAGTGTTCTTTAAAACAAGGTTTCTGTATGATTAATACACAAGAAAAGACATTTCAACCTTTTTAAAAACAATGTTTCTATATAATTAATGAGCCAGTCAAGATCCTTTTAATCTCTCTACCACTAGTTAAAAGCATAAATTTATCATGAAAAAACTCAGATTTGCCAAAAATCTGTAAGATGCAAGATAAGAACAAAGGTTGTTACATGATAAATTTAACAGAATTAAAAAGTTTAAAACATGCTTTTACTGCAAAAAAAAAAAAGATTATGAAAATCATTTTGTGTGGGAGACTAACCCATGAAATGAAACATAGTCCAAAACAGACACCAGTAAGAGACAATTAAAACTGCCAAACAGAAATACACAAGCAAGTTTTTCAGAAAGAGTTTTGTCAAAAGCTTAATGGGTTCTCAATGGATTGTAAATGAATAAGAAACCAGACTGTTAATTGATACTAAATATATAACAGCATCAAAGGAACAGACCAGCATTTTGTGCACTTTATCTGACTTTCTTCTTTCCTTCCCTAAACACATACAGCTCTGCTTTCACTGCAGTTAAAAGTATGGATCACTACTGCACATGTTTTACAGAAGTCATGCCTAACATGAAACAATGAATGTATCAATTCAACATTATTTTCAATTTATTCTTAAACTGATTCAAGGATTTCAGACGGCCTGCTAACTTCAACTTTTAAAGTGGCAGTTACAATACCACAGCACAACAAAAGAGGCATTTCAGACTCTGGAAGGAGAGACATTTGTGGTATTAAAAAATCTTATTTCTGAAAAGTGATCATTTTCTACATTAATCTAAATGCTGGTATGTTTGTCTCTTAAAGAGAGACTACATTAGTGACTTTTCTGACATAAACCAGGTCACTCACACTTTTATATATAAATGTCTGTTTTCAGAAATCTGGACAAAAATTAGTGTATCAGACAGGAATATTTAAAGAATTTTTTTAAGTGTTCTTAATTTCTACAGAGATTGCTGATTTCCAAAAACTGTGAATTTCATCATCTGAGTAAACTATTGGACAATGTCTTATGGCATTCGGTATCTACAACTAAGTATTTTATATAAATAAAGAACAGAGTCTGCCAGCCTTTAAATCAATGTCAAGATTCTTACGTACCTACAGTCATGAGTGAATAAAAAATAATCCATGGAATTGATGATATCGTATATAAGCAAATACATACTAATTTACACTAATTGGAACATGCAATTAAAATAATTACAGATATACAAAAAGAGAAGTATGAAGCTTGTGTCAATTTGAAGAATGTTTTTTTACCTCATACAAAACACATTAGAAGGTCTATTTATGATACACAGCTGTCACATAGTATTATTGTGACATAAAATTCCATCTCTCTGATCTAAATTTACTTATGTTAGCCAGTATGTGGTTGGCAGGAAAAACACACTCAGCAAATTGAAAGATGAAATGCCACAGTAGTTTCCTGGTTTTGGTGCACAGTTTTTATGAATGTATGACCCTAAAGCTAATGAAGAGGGTTTGGCTGGTGATACGTTATATTTCGCAGAAAACTGCCTGAAAACAATTTCTCCTAAATAGCTCAAAACTTGCAAATAAAATGTACAATATATATCATCTAGATGCATCTTTTACAAATCTTTCGAAAAACAAACTTTCCAAATCATTATAAGGATTAACTTACAGTCAGCAATTAACTATAAACTGTCAAAAGATGCTTCTTTGAAAGGGCAACGGTTGTGTTAATTTTTTAAAAATCTCTTCATTTTTGCAGGACGTTTAAAAGAGACAAAAGAAAGTTTTCATAACTAGTACACTCCTTAATTCTGATTTCTATCAGGATACTTTTGATCTCATTTCTGCTGTATATAGTAACCATAGTAACCATTCCTGCTTCAGTAATCGGTCTTCTGATCTAACTCACCAAATCTTACTGATATATCTTTCAAATCTGCTCTCAGTCAATTTCATACCAAGTCGTACCTTAATAATTATAAAACTTTTTTTTCCATGTCTTTCACTCTACTTGTTTTTATTTTTTTTCTGACTTGCATCATCTGTTCACTTTTACCACATAATCCTTAAGATTGAGCCAGTTATAATTGGCAGTAGAAAAATATTGCAAATCCTATTTACAGAAGTAAACAGAGGACAAAATTTATACACATTTTTAAGAGAGAGTCTTGGAGCAACAATCATGGTTTTAGTAGTTAATGCTGACTTAAAACAGCAACCAGATGAAAGAAGCCTGTCTCTCTGTGAGACATGGATGTAAAAAAAAAAAACAAAGTTTATAATGGAGCTCCTTAAAACAATGGAGAAGTCAATCCCCTGAAATCTGTTATTTATTGAGGAAAGCAAGTGATCTGTCAGCCATCCTAATAGCTTCAATTATCCCTATTTTCTCATGACAGATTGAGGTATTCAGTAAAGTTTCCAAGCTACCTAACTGCTACTCTGTACTCTGCAGATTCAAGTTCATTTTTAAAGCTCCTATAACTTTCAGAAACAATCATTTTGAGTACATAAAATGGGTACTCAGAATCTTTGGCTTTGGTAAAATAATTCTGAACACGATTTTTTGGGATAAAAGTCTTTTTTTCTTCATTTAGTACAATTCTAACCTAAGCTTTCATTCCTTGCTTCCATACTTCTTGAAAATCATTACTTTTTATTGCAATTTACCTAAAATATGACATGGTATTCTGACATGTTTCCTTGCTGCATAATTATTTTTTACAGCTAATATTACAGTTCCACCTATTAAAAGTGTGCATTCTTTTATGACTTCTATAAATGATGTTTTATTGACAAAGCAGGATCTAACATTGTTTGTAACTTTCGAGATAATTTCTTCAAGCATTACCATTCTAAAATAGGCTATATTCTGTTTCCTCGTGATTTAAATGGTAAATTTAACAGGCAATTACTAACTATTGCACACAAAAAAACCCCACTATCTATACTTCAGGAAACTACTACTGTGACAAAAGGCAAGAAAATTAATTTCCCATAAAACATTCAGGCTGTCACAATCTTGGCAATAATACATAGCACCATTTTCTGTCATGAAAGGAAAAGTAATCATTTTGTTTCTTGATTAACATCTAGATTAGCTGAAACAGTAAATAAATAGGACTCTGGAGTATTAAATTGTCTGATACTTCTGTAAAAGAGATCTACTGTTGTTTCCATATCTGTAAATCTGCCAATGAAAATTGGACCCTCTTGGTGGCTGTGTCAATTTTTTATCCTCCATCTCTCTGAGAATTTCTTTGATAGTTGCAGGACAATATTATTTAGAATCCAAAGCTAATTTTTCATAAATATTCAACAATAAACCAAAAAGCTACTTAGAAATTGTCTACGAATGGATGGATTGTCTTTTATAAAAAAAATCATTTTGTTCTTGGGAGTCATTTAATCTGAAAATTTTCCCTTCTATGTAAATTGTAGCATACCATTAAAAACAAGAGGGCCATGATGGCCCTGAATCGCTCACCTGATAGACCATGAAACGATATTGTAGACATAATGAGGAGAGAATTGGTGAAAGAAGGGCATGTGTCCACACTTGCTGATTGGTGAAGTTTTAACTTTACATGAACTGTTTTAATAATTTCCAGTTTACCTCATTTCGTCTAGATGATAAATACATGGAAAATGTTAACATTTCAAAGTCATTAGACTTTCGATACATTTTTTTTTTCTTTGTAAGTTAACATGAAACTATTGTATGAAGTACAAATTGAAATATGGATATCTGAAACAGGTGTAATGTTTTCATTTTGGCTGAAGGTAGTTTCCTTCAGAAATGTACAGTCTAGAAGTGACTTTTGTGTTAGGGTATATGCTATTTTGAGACAGTATTTAAGTTACATAATGGTATGCAGTTAACCTGTGTTGGTAAATTCTGTACCAGTACAGAATTTGAGAGCACGTTATGACACACAAGATAGGTGATCCACAGACCATGGACTGTACGTACTGAACTCAGCAGTTGGGAAGACCGAAGCAAACTTTGCAGACTAAGATCAGATGGCTATATAAACTATATATAAAATGAATTGACTATGGGGCGGGGTCAATTTGACCCCGGGGATCATGATTTGAGCAAACTTGGTTAAGGTCTACTAGGTCATGCTACATGCAAAATTTCTAAGCTCTAGGCTTTCTGGTTCTGGAGTAGAAGATTTTTTGAAGTTTTTCCTATATAAACTCTATATAAAATCAACTGACCCCCAGGCGGGGTCAATTTGACCCCGGGGATCATGATTTGAGCAAACTTGGTAGAAGTCTACTAGTTAATGCTACATGCAAAATATCTAAGCTCCAGGCCTGCAGTTCTGGAGAAGAAGATTTTTGAAGTTTTTCCTATATAAACTATATATAAAATGAATTGACTATGGGGCGGGGTCAATTTGACCCCGGGGATCATGATTTAAGCAAACTTGGTAAAGGTCTACTAGGTAATGCTACATGCAAAATATCTAAGCTCCAGGCTTTGTGGTTCTGGAGAAGAAGATTTTTGAAGTTTTTCCTATATAAACTCTATATAAAATCAATTGACCCCCGGGCGGGGTCAACTTGACCCCGGGGATCATGATTTGAGCAAACTTGGTAGAAGTCTACTAGGTAATGCTACATGCAAAATATCTAAGCTCCAGGCTTTGTGGTTCTGGAGAAGAAGATTTTTGAAGTTTTTCCTATATAAACTCTATATAAAATCAATTGACCCCCGGGGCGGGGTCAATCTGACCCCGGGGATCATGATTTGAGCAAACTTGGTTAAGGTCTACTTGGTTATGCTACATGCAAAATATCTAAGCTCTAGCCTTTGTGGTTCTGGAGAAGAAGATTTTTGAAGTTTTTCCTATATAAACTCTATATAAAATTAACTGACCCCCGGGCGGGATCAACTTGACCCCGGGGATCATGATTTGAGCAAACTTGGTAGAAGTCTACTAGTTAATGCTACATGCAAAATATCTAAGCGCCAGGCTTTGTGGTTCTGGAGAAGAAGATTTTTGAAGTTTTTCCTATATAAATTCTAAGTAAAATCTATTTACCCCCGGGGCTGAACCAGTTTGACCCCGGAAGTCATGATTTGAGCAAACTTGACAGAGGTCCCCTAGATGATGCTTCATACCAAATATGAAAGCTCTGGGCCTTGTTATTTCAGACAAGAAGATTTTTGAAATTTCCATTTTAAAAACACCTTTTAGGGCCTCACAGCCATATTGTGCATTGGACCGGAACCATTTGAGCAAACTTGGTAAAGGGACATCTAAGGACCATTAGTATGAAGTTATTTTAAAATTGGGCCAGGGGTTTAGGAGGAGATGTCATTTAAAGAAAATGTTGACGACGGACGACGGACGACGAACGACGGACGACGGACGGACGACGGACGCCGGACACAAGGGTATCCTAATAGCTCACTCTGTCACTGCGTGACAGGTGAGCTAAAAAGTACTATAACCTGGGACGTAAAACTATTAAACTGCTATAACATTTGTATCATTCAATCTGCATGTCTCCTACAATTCCATTGGCTAAAAGAACCTCTTCAGATACTACATTGGCAAAATGTAGCAAAATTCAGAAATAAACTGGAAAATGATCTTACATCTTTGAACAACAGTAAAAAGTAAAGTAAAGTGCTTTTTATTATATTGTCAGCCGTACTGAAGGGCTCAGTCCCTGATTTGCCAGGTGCAAGATGAACAGGCCATGGGTAAACATTCTTTAACTAGCTGGCAGCTCACCAACTGCTCTAACAGGACTCCAACCTTTGACATTCGGCTCTATAAGCAAACACTTTAACCAGGCCATGGCGACTATAACTTACATGCAATAACAAGTTCTGCAGTGAATGTCTGGGCTGTATCCGGGTGGTTAGACAATCCTTCACATCGGTACCCAGCCTCATCTGCCTCCTGTACCTTTGGAAAGTACAGGGAACCATTGTTGAACACTGTGTGCCTGAAAAGGATTAATAGAAAATGTTTTGAAAAATTCTTAAGACATCAGTACTACATTTGATTCATCTGCAGTTATGAATTTACTTCTTGTAACAAAAAATCCCTTTTTCAAGCTCATCAAATTTCTAGCTCACTAGCAGCTAAAGCTAACCTTAAGTCATTCCTTATCAAAAATGTTATCACTGTTTAATTTCTTTAACAAAAAGGATCTTTTGGATGGTTATACTTGTTCCTGAAATTTGTATTCCCACACAGCCTGCTTTCAGAAGCTCAGCAGGCAAAAACCAAACCAAGTGAATTAATGCACTGGCAGTATTTTATGTAATAAATTATACAGGAAGACATGATAATTATTAAAGAAGTATCCTAGACTGTCATGGGACAATTTATGACTCTGAACACGTGACTAATGTGTTACATACGAATATGGCAAACAGACGTCAGTATTTAAATTATGGACCCTACCCTATGGGCCAGTAATGGCAAACAGACGTGAGTATTTAAATCATGGACCCTGTCCTATAGGCCAGTATTTTAATGGCAAACAGACCTGAGTTTTTAAATCCTGGACCCTATCCTATGGGCCAGTAATGACAACTGTTACGGTAAAATAATATGAACTGGAAACAATTCAATTCATATTTTGCTGAAGCTTGGTAGAAACGCTACTTTTTCTCAGTCCGTGATTTCTTTTTGCATACATCCTGACACAGCTGTTTAATCAAAAACATTATCACAAAAAAAAGATTCACAAAGTTTGGTTTCTGGCTGCAATTCTGAAGTCAAAGATAAGAGAAATAAAGATTAATTTGCCAACTGCAGCATTCAATTTGCAGTTTCGTCTGTCCTCCGGCAACTTATTATACCCTTACTGAGATACCAACATTCCTCAAATAAACAGCAAAAATAGAAATAGATCTGAAGAAATTCAGAATATTTTAATTAGGAGACTATGAGTAAAGCTTGAACTGAAAGAGATACTCTGTTTCTACAAATGTACCAACAAAATATCTTGTCATACCTTACCAACTTAGTAAAATTAATGGTCTGAGAACAATTTGTTGCCAGAGTATGATCTAATGATATTACCTACTGACATCATCATTTCAAGGAACATTTTAACAAGGAGCAAGTAACTCTGTCCAAACTATCTAACCAACAGCATGGTCAAATGCCTTTTTGCTATACAAGTACATTGTAAGGAGGTTCCATGTATGTAGATGAAGTTCTGAGTTTGGATGAAAATAAGAGAATATCATGCATCCATAACTGATGAGTTTTAACCAGTTGTTTTCTTAAAACCAAGCTAGATATCAGCACAAATGTTCACTGGACTGTTGATGAAATTACTGTTATATCTTGCTAAATCATCCTGACAACCTAAATGAAATTTAAATACTTTGAGCACTTTGGAAACTAAAGGATCTGTACAATTGTGACAGGACTGAAGGGGCAAACAGATGGGGGGAGATGCAATTAATTGTCTTATGCCAGCATTTCACACCTGAACAGTAGGGATAAAATTAAGGTGGGGTAAAATGGGCTAACTAATCTGATTGCAAATTATTTCCTTATGATGGTGAAATAATTTATTTACACCATAACAATTCTTGTAAGGATTTTTCGAGCCATAGGACAGCTGATCAAGAAAGGTTTTGGAAGTTTGAGAAAACAAAAAAAAAATATGAATTTAGACATTCTACCAAATCTATAGGAACAGTTGTACTCTGTTTAGAGAAATGACTACTACAACAAAGCTTAGCCTTTGCTTAAAGGCAACTGTTTGTCCTCTTCTATTTCAGTGTACTGGATTTTGAGCTTTATGAAAAATCTTCCTAAATCTGAAGGCTGAGCATAGCACTGCAAACGAGTGTCAGTAACATCAAGCTGTTGTCATGGCAAATATTGCGTTAAAATTTATCAAAGATACAGACAACATGATGCAACTGAGCATGAGTAATGAGAAATGCTCATCTTTCATTAAACAAAAAATTAATTAGTTTGTTGATCACAAATGGTGCCTTCAAAGCCATTTACACAAGTTAAAAAATATTTTCTCAATTAATGAAAACTAATTTGTATGGATGACATAAAATTTCATTAAATAAATCTGGCAGCAGAGCACTATTAATGAACAAGGAGCATCAAACAGGAAGCCTATGGCATGTAAACACGTTTCATTTATAAAATGCAATATTTTTCTAATTAAGAAAATCACCTCATTCCACAGCTACTTAACAGAATGAATAAGTCAGAATTATATTTTTCCATAAATTTCAATTTTCTCTATAATATTATCAGGAGTAAGATAGGCATTTATCTACAATGATTTATCTGTCTACTCACCTTGTGCTGTTTGTGAGTTTTTCATGATTTGCAAACCACTCGATTTTTGTGGCATTTATAAATGGGCAATCCAAGCGCACCGGATGTTTCTTCAGCACCAACTTGTATGGCGTGAAGAGGCTTTCTATCAGATGTGGTGTGTTCGGTGCTGAAAGAAAAGATAACCTTTCATAGTTTTAATTACCGTATGCGAGCATACCCGTTACCCTGTTTTCTCCTAAAACACGTATGGATTTTATGGTTACTGAACAAAACAGCAAATCCTATGAAAAACTATTTTCAGTACGTGTCACCAGAATCAAGCTTTCAAAGCTGCTATTTTTATAAAACTAAAATACTCAACAAAGTACAAAAAAATACTGTGACACTCCTGGTGTTGTTACCTATACACTGGCATTGCCATCTTTAATTAAGTAAAAACTGTCCGTCCAAAAAAAAAAATGTTTTAAAGACAGTCTTAACCCTCAGTAAGCAGTGTGTGCCTATTTCATATTACATGAGAATTCAGAATTTGATAATGAATACGACACGATAGTCTGACAAGTATGCATGAAGCTCAGATTACAAAATAAATGCAAATATATTCACAAAATTGCAACATATATACATATGTTTATTCATAAGAGTGTCATACAAACAAAGTAGTAAAATGTCACTTGTAACTTTTGTTTTTCTTTCCATTGTCCCTTATCTCACTCAAATAAAGAAACAGTAAGTCAGAATTTCTGTCCTTCATTACTTATGTCAATACATCCAATTTTAAGTACCAAATGGACTGGCATACTAAACTGCTATCATAGCAAGGGTCCTAGGTTCAAACCCTACCGGTAACAGTAAAATGCATTCTCGTATCCTTGCTTTGGCTATTTGAAACTTTATAGCAGGCATTACTGTCAAAGAAAAACAAATGCCTATAAATGTTGGGTTTGTTTTTACCTATAAATGTTGGGGTTTGTTTTTCAGAAAAATCTGGAATTCACTTATTTTAAATTTAGAATGTTAACATTTTCCTTGGAGCATTGAAAATTTATTCTGATGTAACTCTGTCAGATCTTAATTCTAATTTCATCATTTATTATATATTTTTTATTCAAGTATTTTTAAATTTTTATCTCTATTTCAATGAAATGTTTGTTAATATTCACCATTATGTCAGAAAAAATAGTTTAGCAGAAATAAATTTGTATAACAATAATGGTTCAAACATGCAAATATTTCCTATAAAATTTACTTAAAATTTGTTTCAGGGAAACTCCCTTGAAAAAATAAAAACAAATATTAAAATATTCAACTTACATTCCACACACATGTGCTTAACTGAACAACAAACTTAAATTTGATATATTCTATTCTATTTGAATTTTTTCACATGCATATGTAAGTACTAATTTATATAATTAACAAAAGAATCTTCATTTCTATTTTATTTTTTCGCCGAATTAAAAACTTATTCCTATCTTAATATTCATCATGCAGACATCTGTATAAAATTGTAGTTTCTTGCACACATGAAATAATAAAAGCTACATCAAAAGACTTCTGTAATATTCTTACAGCTTGTATTTCTTTTTAGCCAAATGCACATGTGCATAAATTCCCACAATGCATCACCAATAAACTGGGATCAAGTCTATTTTGAATTTTTCTAGTAACTCACATAGTATGGGTTTGCTGATAAATTCCATCAGGGATTAAAGAGTTTCAGAGAAATGCAGAAAATATTAAACTGATTAAAGTGGCACTGAGTTAGTTCTACTAAAACTCTCATGAAATTTCCTTTCTTTTAGCTGTTTTATGAAGTAATTAAAACTTTGCTCTATTGTCATACAAATGACTTCTTGCTGACAGAAAAGACATGATAGTTTTTGTAAATTATCTGGTAACAAATACAGAAGATTTTCCTTGATATTATGCCATCTTAGAATTCATTTTACTTCTAGCCCTGGTATGAAATTTGCGCATATCTAAAACATTTAAAACTTGATGAAGGAACAACATTCTGATCTACATGTCAATTAAATTCATCTATCTTCACTTTTCAAGTGTATTTTGTTTTCTTTTTCATGACAAAATGTCACAAAATGTATTTAATTGCTTTTAATAAAGAAGTATATCCGCTATGAATTAATGTCATATCTGTATGTACTAGTGTCAGAAAGTAATTAATAATATTTAGTAACTTAATCTAGTTTCAGGGTAAACTCAACTTTTTGTAAAAGGATTATGAACAAATTTTATTGAAAACACAATATCAACATCTTTTTCTGCTCAAACGCACAGAAACTACAGGAAGAATGACAATCAATCTCATGTATACATCAAACATTATCATTATTTAGAAAAAAAAATTTTTTATACAACCATAAATTTCCTAACAAATCTTTGGCTACAAGTTTTTTGATAGCTCCAAACTTAAAAGACCCATTTTTTTTTCAAGTTTTGTGCATGATGCGGAAGTAACCAGTATTTTTATTATATCTACCAGCAACAACTCTTTAATTTATCTTTGTATAAACTGTCATACTCCAGTCCCAGGTATCTGGCATGGAAAACTAGTCTGTGACATGACAGGTTCCTTACCTTTGATATTAAGTAGGTAGTTGGAAGTGCTGTCAATGGTCCCTGCCACGTTTTCCGCTCTACATGAGTACACACCATTGTCGCTTGCTGTTATACTGCTCAATTTTAGTCTCGTCCCCTTGTCTACAATCTTTACATGGTCTTTGTTGAATACCCTAGGTGAGAAAGAAATCAACTTTTCTTAACTATTCATATGTAAAAATATTTTATTATATAACCGTATTTTAGATTAATCACTGAGTCAAATGGCCAACTCAGACAGGCTGAATTATTTTCCTTCAATGACTGGTTCCTGTTACACAGTGCTGAAATAATACTAAACAGACTGACTAAACAGTGAAAGTCACAGTCAAAGCTCATTGTTGAGCTTGCTTCCACTGAGCTTCAAGTCTCTTCTGCTTCCATTGAGCATCAAGTCTCTTCTGCTTCCACTGAGCTTCAAGTCTCTTCTGTTTGTACAAGAAATCGAAGGAAGATGAAATTCTGCTTTTTGCTTTAAGAAATCTTTTAAGACAATATGAGACAGTAGTTGAGCATTTGTCTGAGCATTAATTGTAATAAATTGATTAATTACTTCTAATAACAACCATATGAGTCCTCCATTATAATGAGTTAAACTCATTACACTATTACAAATTATTTTCTTAAAACAATTTTGCCTGTTCTTTAGTAATAAAATTAAAAATCTGACAATTTTCTTCAAGACTGTCTCCATACTATAGCATGTCTTATGCCATGTATTGCCTTTAAAACCTTTTCTCAATAATAAATTGAATTTTATTTTTTTTCATCTGAATAAGATTACAAGAAAATTCAAACTTAGAGTTATCAGTCATGTGTCTGCTACGAAACTTGGGCCCTTGTTCATGAAAGTACATTTTTAAACTATGACTGCATATCAAATTCTTTTATGCAATGCTGTTTAAGGTCAAGTCCTCATTTTTTTTAATTTCATAAACTAAATCTTATCAATGTTGGGTAGACATTTCAATAATAAAGTGCATCAATCATAATCAACATCAAAGAACCCAAAGATCTAAATTGGAACCAAGGTGAGACAAGTCTACCCCAAATATCTACACAAATCATATTCATTACTAACACTGCTCTACAGATAAGCTAATACAGTTTCTTGTAAACGAAAAACAGAAGTCATTAAAACTGAATTAATTTCAATGAATAAGATCTGAATACTTGACTTGTCAATCCTTAATGGAATTCTAATGACCATATTGAGTGACTCTCTGTCCTGTTTATCTTTGCACTTGATCAAAATATTCACAAAATTCAATAAAGAATACACAAAATTTGCAGGGATTTCTTTTTTTGCACACAAATTACTAAAGAAGAATATGTGAGATTTATGTTGAGTGAAGATATATTAGTTTTGAACTATCTGGTATTTCTGAATTACATGTAACAGGCATGGTTGTACTTCTTTTAAGAAATTTCAGGTACAATTGAATAACAGATCGACAAAAAACATGGCTTTATTTCTTTCCAATATGTTTAAGTTATATCTGTTTTGTAGTTTGCAAATATACATTGTAAACAAATTCTTGATACTTTAAAATACGACAGAACATAATTATTCTGTTAACTAAAACTGTAATTTTAACAAGTGATCTCCCAAAGTTTCTCCTCAACTATGCACTTTATTACCAAACATTATTACACAAATAGAGAAACTCCTAACATTTCCCAGACCTTGGAGCCTTTCATCTATCAAATGGTCAGACCTCAACAAAAAACACTGCCATTCCATATGGTAGGCCTGGCACCGTAGTTGCAACAAATATTTTAAGTAATCAATTTCAGCAAAAAAATTTGGCAGAGGCTCTACAAAAGATTCGCTCAACGGTAATTTAAAAGTTACCTTTCTTCCAAAATCTGGCATTTCTCAAGTAAAAACATAGAAAAGAAAAAAACTGTAACATTCAAACACCGGCAAAACCTGAAGTTGTTCCTGCAAAATGTCAATGTTTTCTTTTTGGATCAATTATTTGCATAATTGCTAAAATAGTTTATCTTCTGCCAGAAAATTGTTTAATTCATCTAGGGATTGACTTTGAAATTGTAATAAGTTAGAAAAACAAAGCTAGCATCATGTGCATGAATTATCAACAAAATCGCTTTCCCCCATTTTGATGTGTTTACCAGACGCCCTAAGTAAGCTCCCGAGGTATCGCTTGATGATTTACCTTCATGTTTTTACCTACCCAGAATATATTCCTGATTATGGTACCAGTCTTTGATATCATGTGTTTATTTTTGATTGAGATTATCCCCCTAGCAAGCCCAGAAATTAGCCAATACAGTCTGTAATCATTGTCAATTAGGTTCATTAATAATCTATTCTAGTGGAACCCAATTGGGATTATCAACAGGAGAGGAGTTTATTCAGGACAAAATGAAAAATACAACATTTAACCAGATGTTTTTTTTATCTCATTAACATTTCCTGTCTGAAACTCTACAAGTATGAAGCTTATTAAATTTGGATTTATTATTTTCTTCTATTAAGCATTTCTCAAAGTATCAAAGTTATTTTGATTTATAAAAAAAATAAAAAGGTAAGAAATCAATCTGGGTTGTCACTGACATGTGAAGATTTTGTTTTAGATGGATTTTACCATGAAATTATAATGAATTATAAATGACTGTTACGTAAAAGTTTAGATTTAAACATTGAAATGTTACTAGCATTAATTATACCTATTCAGAATTCTTCTGAATATGTTATTCTCCATTTTACAAATTAATTGTTTCATCAAAGACCTAAAATCTTTGGTTTATTTCAGACTAAAAAAAATCTTTGGTTTTGTTATAATATTTAGTAATTAAATCATTATATCTGTAATTTAAGGATTATAATGCCAAAAAATATAACTGAGGTGTTCATCCATGAAAATTCACAAATCTAGAATTTCTATCCTGAAGAAAAATCATTCAGTATTATGTTCAGATAGATATGTTATTTATATGTAACATTATATTTGTGTTGCCATGACCTTTACACATCTCAATCGACCAAAAATTTTTTAAAATAATCAAACTGAGAACATTTATGTCACATAAATTCTAATTATATATAATTTTCAAAATGTTTCGAACAATGAATCTCTTTAGAGGCGTACCCGATAAAGATCTCATAAATCAGAAGTGTTCCTCCACGAATATCTAGAGTTACACAAACTTTTAACTTCTTTTAAACCTGTTCAGTAAAGAAACATTAGTCTGTTGATTTTCTTTAAACAATTTTTTGATAAAATTCATGTTAATTCAAACTGCTCTTTTCATTTGACATGTATGAAAGCATACTTTGAAGATAATGACTGATAAAATTACATATAAGTGTTCTTACACAGGAGATTCCTTCATTATAACAAAACATTAGTGATCTGATAAGGGAAATAACTCAGCCCGTGAGAGGCGTTAGAAGGTTGGATGTATCATTTATCAATGTAACAATCTCCAGATAACCAATCAGATTAAGCTAATTAAAGAAACTCAATATCCTATCAAGAAATGCATTGCCAAAAAGGTGGCATTACAAACTGATACGAGATTCCAATCATCTAAGCAAACACTCCTTGCATCAGACACAGGGAACAGTCTTTAATCACTTGTTAAGTTTTAATTCAAATCCCAGTCTGTGAACAGCATGATGGTCAAAATTAATGTCACTTAAAATTTACTGTACGATTGTCTTGACTCATTTTACTCAATCTTTCCCAGTAGTGAAAAATCTTGGAAATTTGCAGACATTAGGAAGACACAGGGTGACAGGGTAAAACAGACTTTCAGAACTGCTCTGGAAAAGTTAGTGATTACTTGGAAGAAGCTGTTTAAACTGTAACTATTAAATCTCAGTTGTTTTACCTGTACTGGTTTTGGTACCAGTAGTATGTTGGTTCTGGGTTCCCAGTTATCTGGCATTTGAGCTGTATGTCCGCACCAAGATCCACTTCATCTTCCTTCACACGTTTTAGCTCAACTGTTGCTACTGGGTCAATCCCTGAAAATAAAACAAAAAAATGACATACATTATAAATTTCTTCATAAGTGGACTGATAACATATTTTCTATCACTTACCATTTTATTTTGAAAATGAAAATAAAGTATTTTTCCAAAAGAAATCAGGCTTCAATTTCCTTAGCACCTGCTTCCCTATGGGGTCTAATTTAAGTGTAAAGTGTAAATCATTTCAAAATTTCAACACAAAAAACAGGGGATAATTATACATATTCTATATACTAAAACTTCAACATAGTAACATAACAAGGGGAGATAATTCATGAGTATCTTTATCAGTGGACCAAAACAAAGCCTGACTTCGGTAACATTTTCTCCATACCCGGAGTTGATGACTACACATGTTCCTATGCACCTTACCCTTGTTTATTATTTATCCCCCGACAGAAGGCATACTTCAAACGGCACTCAAATCCATTTGTCAATGCACTAAGCATCTTGTTTACATGTTGCTAGAGCCAAATGCATTACTCACTAAAAAATGGTAAACCATTTGTTTTGGAAATCCATTCATTTCCGCCCAACTGAAGGCTAATACCACCAAGAAAATAATGTACCCTCCAACAGTTAATAAACTATGCTTTAGTGTCAACAGTGCACAATATTTTGTTACAAATGATAGAGGAAAATATATTTAAAAAAAAAATACTAGTAACTATTCCTACTAAGAAGGGTAACTTATCTCATGCCAACCAAGTACATTCTTTGAGACACAATCAAATCATACAATTTTTTTTTTTCAGCTTTAAACATCAAACTGTAATGAAACCTGAGTTAACACACTTTCTAAGTTCATGTCAGTAATATAAATGAATTTTAATGTCTGGAAAAAACAACTTGTATTCACACCATCTGTATCGGTTTATATTTCTTTCCTTACAGATAATCATTATATGGCCTATTAACCATTAAAAGGAGAATACCCCCATAATTTGATGGATTTGGTTTTTATAGGATATAACTTTTCAATGTGAATGCCATAAACCATACAGGCAATGTTCACAGCACATAAACCTTGTCATTTATGGTCTTAAATATTTTATAACTTCACAAATACTGACTTACATTTTGTAGGAGATGTTGCATGATGAACATAAATCATTTACGATGTTTATCTTACAGTAGTTTTATAATTGTACCACATGCAAATATAAGGCAAAGATGAATGATAAATCATCTTTTCACTCATTAATAACTTCTTAAAACTTTAAAACCCAAGTAAAAGTATACAAATATTTACTGATTTTGACCTTCAAACGTACTAGAGCTGGGTTTTCTAAAGAAATGTTAGAAACAGCTAAATCTGATTACTTTCAAGATTATGATATTAAGTATGAAAAGAAAGGATGGAATCTTTTCGTGTCACATTCAAAAGATAACTTTCTCTACCCTCCTGTATAAGATGAATTAATGTTTGAGAGCTGAACACAATAGGTAATGTGTGAGACGTTACTTGACAAAGCAGCTGGCAATCCGAAACAGTGAGTAGATTCTTCAATCTACAGTGGTTATAAAAAATGTTGGTACATGTTGTTTTTTTGAAGCTGTTGCCATTATCAATATACGGTAACTATCTTCAGTTCCATAATTTTAGTTTTCAATGTATATTAAGTGAATGTGTAGAACTGTCACTGTTTTTCATGATCACAATGTAGTTAGCTAAGCTTAATGGATTCAGCCTATTCAATATTAATTGTCAAGTGTCTGCAATGGACATAATCTTTCAGTAAATGTGTGAAGCTACAGCAATATGTCTCAATTCTTACTGATTTCACTTGAAAGAAATAATGCTAGCAGAAATAAAGACTGTCAAATAAAAGCCTAATATTACTATATTTAAACTTAAGTATATACTAACTTTTCAAAAAGAAAGCTTCCATGTGACTCTGACAGAACTTTAGAAGGATTCTACATTTTTCTGCAATCAGTGAATCTAGAGACATGTATCACATTCACGGAGACAGTCTCTCTATTTATGTCCGCTAGAAACGGTCCATATGGAGACATATGATTGCTCCAATTCTGTTTTATAGGGAAAATTCACGCAAATGGTATGGTATTGTTTAGATGTATTTTTAACAGACTTATAAACAATCTCTGGTGGCTGAAAACTAGCGATCTATGAACCTTGGAATTGGGAAAGTATGATATATATGAAATTAAGCAGAATTATTTCAGGCTTTATCAGAGACATTCTGGTGTAATTTAAAGAGAAACAAACTTGTCTGGGTAAGCATTTATTCTTAAAGGCCTATTATGCATGCACATTCCTTCTCAATTTGACAGAGTGTTGCAGACGACAGAAAACATGGTCAAGACTATTAAGCTACAGTTTTAAACAATAACTCATTTCTGACATTTCCTTTTTTATCCAGATGTATTATACAAAAACTTGGCCCTTCTGTCTGGCTTTTGAATGTGGCAAATTTACCACCTGAACAATACCAGAATAGAATTAGAGAAAGAAAAACGCAATACAACATATGATATACAACTACCATTCCAGATATGTCTTATAGCAGAAGCCTTGTTGTGTAAACTAAGTGAACAGCCAATGACACTTGAAGAGTCCTCAAGTACCCTCTTAGTGTCAAAACACTTTCCAGTGACAAAACATTACATTCATTGAATAATAAATGGTAAACTATTGTTGGCAAAGTTTTATTATGAATAAGCAGTGGAAAAAGAATGAAGTGTTTCAATGCAATCTTAGTTATCTTAGAAAATGATCAAGAAAATTACGTTTCACATCTTTAACAAGCTGTCGCAACCAGCTGATTTCCTGAAGTGAATTTAAAAACATGAATTTACATTTTTATATTAGAAAGCTAGGGTGGGATGGCCTTTATATCTGATAGAATCAAGGGAGATATCTAAGTAAACAGATGGAGGACTAATTAAAACAAGAATAATATTTAAGATGAGAAGTTTAAAATATTTCAATGAAAAATAATGACCCTGACATCAGACAGCCATGTTTCATTTGCTTGAACTCAATTTGTCAATCTAAGGATATCTAAATTTTTTCAGCTGTCCATTGCATTTATATGAACAATGACTGGTTGTCTACAATATATTTTTTACTAAATGGCCAATAGTCCAATGTCATGATCTCATTGTATTTGTTGTTTATATTTGAGCCGAAATCAAATCAAGAATATTTACTTCTGTCCTTCAAACATGTCAAGCAGTATTAATTTCTCCGTAAAATGATTGTCCATGTTTTCTGTGGTCATATAAAGAGATAACTGATATGTCAAAATGGACATAAAAGGTTGATCCACAGAACCATTGATTATCCCCTCTCATTTTAACAATTACTTTTTATAGCTATAAAAATGTCATAAATCAATGAAAAAAAAAACAACAAATTATTTTGTCATTCATATATGAAAGTCTTGCAGTTTGTGATGTACAGTCGATTTCAATCAGGTTTCATTAAGGTCAGTGCAATTAGTCATGATCGAAAATATAAAACAGATGTCACCACATGTTGTATACCTCATCTCAAAAACTGTTATTAACAAAATATTTAATACATTCATGTATATGCAAATTGTCCAAATACAGATTTGTAATTATTGCATTTTTATGTACATGTAGTTCTATTGCTGAATTTCATATTTACCACGAACACTGCATGACAATGGACTATATTATATAACTTACAACAGACTGTTTACCTATATACACCTGTTTTTCAGCAAAAAAAGTAGTTCCTGAAAAACGGCAGCAAAAAATATAACTCACACTCAACCAAACAATAAAATGGTTCATAAATCAGACAAAGTTGTAAGATAATCATCTTATTTTGTTAAATAATATCCTTACTAACAAACTTTTGTTTAAGAACACAAAAAACACTTCTATTAAAGTCTTAACCCTGGTCTCAAACGAACAAAGGGGTCAAATGCGTTTACAAAGGTGAATGCTTCAAAACAGTAAATTGTTGGGTACCATAAATAGTTTTAACCTAGAATAACCCTCACATGTAACCTAACCATGTAATTATAACAACGGTGTCTTCTGTACCCACATCATCATGTTTGGCCATATATAAATATTTACGGGTTCAGTTACAACCATCCACTATATACAGTCCACCTGACCATCTGTCAGGTCTAACAACTAAAGATTTAGTTACTGTAATTTAAAGGGTCTTCACTTTCAGCTTTTTTATGCCAAGCTTGACCATGTCTGACTATAAAATACCATGGTCCCACAGTACATTTGTAATTCATGATGGCTTTGGTGGTCAAGCTAGAGCTATTACTCTGCAAGGTGTAATGTGAACTAACAGTGAATTACTTCTCTTCAATCCTCCATCTGCAGTGGCATTCTCACTCTAAGCAGTGGAATAAAATGTGAAAAAAGCCAGTATGTTTAAGGGGGCATCTGATGAGCACTGTTTATGGTTGTTACTTTCACAAAGACAACATTTTCAGCTGACTATCCTTAACAGCTAGAAATGTGTGTTCAGGACAAAATTATAACCATGAATAAATGAAATTAGAAAAATTTTACAGTTTATTTGTGGAATTCACAGCATGTTTCTTTATATAAATTGTGTATAAGATTTACAGATTAAAATCATTTATCTGATGTGGATTTATAACATTTCATCCCAAAAATTATATCTGTCTCCCTGCTCAGACCCGACATTTGCATTCAATTATTACCCATCACAGTTTGAGAGCAAAATAAAAAAAAAGTTTTATATATTTGTTATGACATACAATGTACAAATCATCCCCTCATAAATACTGTTATAATTTAGGAAACATATGTGATAGCGAAAGCATTGACACAATGCATATAAGCTGAATGCTAGGCTTTGGTATTTATTAAATAATTTGTACATCTGCAGATTGTTTATACAGAAGGCAAATCACTTCTGAAAAATTTATGTCTGCCCAGGTTTTATAAGAATGTGCAACAAATGAAGCAATAACTTCTCTTTGTTCTACCCTGGTTCCACTTCACACAACTATAAAATTACTTTACTTGATTTTTACTGGTAATCTACTCCAGGTCAATAAGAAACTCTGTTAAGGTGAAAGGAATCATGTTCTAAACTTTTCACCAACACACCTTCAACCTTCATCCTTTGCTAGAAGGAACTCAAAGATCTATATATAGCCTGTCATATTACAATGAGACCTGAATTCCCTTTAAAATCTGATTGTAATAACTAATGTCTCACTTTTTACATGCTTCATTCCCCACTGAATTCTCAACAGGAACAAAAGACTTCATTTTCAAACAGCTAACAGTGAAATGTCTGAGTGCTAGGCAATGAAAATAAGCAATGTTTTAAAATGTGCAGTTTCAATGCACTTTACCTACAAAGATTACATACAAAATGATAATTTTATATCGATCTTTATAATATAGTGATGTACAAAAACAAACTGCAGTGTTTATTTACAAAATGAACGTGCATTGCATTAAAAGATACAAAATATAGCAAAAAATACTGAGAATTTCATTTGAAAGTCATTAATTTTGTCCTTATTAGCTTCAGGTGATACAAAGCTGTCTTTTTGATTAAATCTCACATAGAACAGGAAATACAATCTGCTTCTCTCACTACTGTTTCTAATGGGGACTTTCACTCTCTACAACATGTTTCTCTGTCATTAACTTTTAATTCCTCCTAAACATTGTAGCAAAACATATCTGGCACTGAAAAAAACAACACTGAATTAGGTCTTGTAATAAACAAATATTTTGTCATTTGAAGATGTCATAACAAAAATTGATCATAATAAACTTTATTTATTACAGTAAATCAAACACAGCCTCACCGCAATTTAATTATGTGATGATAAACTGTTCCTCAGTACATGTTTCTAACAAATGGTGTTCATTTAATTTTTATGATATATATTAATTTGTATTTTCTGATTATTTATATTCTTAAATTAAACTTATTTATTTTATTTTGATTGGGAAGCAAGTTCTTGCAGCTTATATCAATCCCCTCAATGACTGCTTAATTATTTACAAAACAGTAAAGTGAATAAATGAATAGCAGAATACGAACATAAAGTATCTTGCAAGAAGAAGATCCCTTCCTATTCTGACTAGACATTCATAATTACATTTGAAGAGGAATAACTGAGTTTATCCTAGAAAGAATCAAGCTGGGAGCCATTTTGCTAAATCAAATATTGGTTAGCACTGAAATAACTGTCATATTACCTCTGGTCAATCAGAAAACAAGACTGTACAAATTCTATAAAGGAACACACTGACCCTTGTAATGTTGATTTAACATTTTTGTTCTGCTGGCTATTTTTTCCATTTAGACATTCTGCTTCATGCTGTTCCAGTATCAAATTACTCATGTGCATCACAATGGTCCCCAAATGATTTTGGCAGACGGAAAATTATCCCTGCCAAATATGAGCAATGTCCCACACATTTGCCACTGGTCTGTTTGATTGGATCTGACAAGGAACCTCATGATTAGAGAACAACGTTCTCTATGTGACTGAACAATTTAACCAATGGTCAAGACTGACAGAACTTGAGCTGAAATTATTAAGCCAAACAAAAGAACCTCTAGAACTGTGGTCAGTTTTTGTGCCCTAACTGCTGGCTGACCCTGGGTCACTTGAAATGCAAACCGGTCAGAATAATAGCAGTGATCCATGTGGACATGATGAATCATTAAAAGCCTTAATTATCAATTCCCTTCATTCAATTATAACAGCTAATTTAAATTTACTGCCTGTAGCTCTGGATAATTGAAAATAAGAAAATATGAAATCACATGTCAGACTGACTACACTGGGAAATGATTGCGTGAAGAGAACAAAATACTATGTGCTCCATTTATTTTCATTAAATATTATAATATAACAATAGTAAGTTTAAAAATAACCTATAATTGGTCTGAAAAACTGATGGAACAAGGTTTTTGTTTTGTTTTTGCCATGCATACTGACAACCATCTTGGAAGATAAGCATGATACAGCACAGAGTGAGGTATCATTCCATTACTCTGCATATAAGCCAGTATAATTCAAGGCAATTCAGCATTCTTGCATGACTTCTGTATGGAAACATGGGCTGCAGAAATATCTGCTTCTTTCAACATATCACCTGGCTAGTTGATCTCCAAGCTTTGATTTTTTTTGGCTGATATTGAAATAACAAATCAAAGCATGCGAAAAATGTTGATGGATAAATATAAATCTATTTAGCCCTGCCTTATCAATACTTTATGTCTAATACATTATCACCCTTTTCAGTATGATAGCTGTTTCCATGTTTGTTTCATGCTGACCAAATACTCGGAGGCAATAGCAAAATACTACCACTAAAGAATGCCTAAACTACAGAGGAGATTAATTTATGAGTTATACAGTAAACATGACATAAACACCACATCAAACCATGTTAAAATCATGAGAACTGAAAATTAAAACTGTTTAAATTTCTTTTAAAACCCCTAAAATACCCTAAAAGAGCAATCAGACACCACAGGTAGTGATGTCCAGCTGAGGTGAGCGTGAAAATTGAAACTTTAACAGAGATAATGAAGAACAAATAAAGTACACATGCCTTGTAATAAATGGACTTGTTCAGTACTAACATTTCCGCTGAATGTTCCCCTCAACCATTTGAACAAGATACATATCCTAGTTAACATGGAATGTCCTGTATCTACTTTGCAATAAAAGGTTTTTATGGTATTAATGTGGATAAAAGAGGCTAGCTAAGATAAAGACAAGATGACTGGTATCTCAATCAAGCCGCTCACTTACCTACTCACATAATGGTAACATAAACATCTGACTGATCTACTATAAAACTTTTCTTAACTTAGAAAAAGTGGAAACAATAAAAAAAATATCTTAATCAAGTTATATACCAGATATTTTGTATCATACAAACTATAAATGCTTGAACTGTAATGTACAATATTAAAAAAAACAGGGAAGTCGGTATTGAACAAATGTACTAAGAGTATATATAATAATTTCTTTTACCCTACAGAATAAAATTAATGTAAGAGGAAGCAAAAAGGAATGAAAAATTTGATCTACTGAAAAACTAGCAAAGTATCTAACATATGATAAAGAGGTGATATTTTTAAAATTAGGCTGTAAATTAAATAAACATGTATCAGATACTATATATTTTGGTGGGGAGCACATGTACAGGTCTAACCTAACAGCTCTTGAAACATTTTACATCCATCTTGCTCTCCTGTATATCAATACCAGGTGATTGTAGTGATATTCTGCTTCTCTGCAATATCAGCAAGTACTTACCACTCTGAGTTTGCTGAGAATGTTTGTGAATTATAAAACTTCTAAACATGAATGACAGCAATTTAAAAGCTGAAAAGGTGCTCTGAATTTCTACAGCCTAAAAACTTTGAAAATAGTGTAGAGAGAAAAAAAGCTACTTTCATTTTTTTTAATGTATTTGTTTCCTTATCATTACGTTTGAACTGCAGCATATGTAAATCTGGTATCAGCTCTGAAAATGATGAAAACCACAGGCATTTGATACTTTAAGGTTTAAAAAAAAAACCTGTCAGAATGCTGCATCACCATCAGCATCTGATATAGCAACACTAAATCCTTTCTTGCCACTAATCTATGTCTGACAAGCCAACCTTAACTAAGAAATAACTTTGGACTGCTGTCCATTTTTGAGCCTTAAAATAACTGGCAGACATACCACTTTGCAGGTAAACAAACAACTATAAATCAATAAAAAAATAAGCATTTAGGGAAAACAGATATACCAAACTGACATGTCTGCCATAAAACAGCAACTCTTCAGTAATGAAAACCATTTTCTTCTATTCTAGTGTAACTCTTCTGATCAGTCATGAAAAACATTTTCCTCTTTTCTGTCATACAAAGGTTATATACTCTCTGTATAAAAAAGCAATTTTCATCAATTTAAGTAGATGTTCTTTTATGAAACTTCAAATTCAGCTTGGCATTTCATTTTTCACTTCCATAATGTGGCAAAAATACACATATTTTCATAGACAGCTATACCTTATTTCCCCCAAGACAGTTTTATTGTCAAGATAATGGTTTGAACAGCATAAAAATCAGGCTATTCTTTTACATTTTCAACTAAAGGGTAATATAAGCATAATAAATAAGTACTTTTCCTCACACTTACAGCCCAGACTAATTGACTTTGTTCAACCTTCATATGACACAACTTCCACTTTTTAATTTCAAGTCACAAAAGAAATGTCAGCCCGTCATCAAAGAATTTAATTCTTTCAAGTTTGCCACAACATATTAAATGCAATGCTTCTGGGCAAATTTTACTTGCTTCAGGATTCAGACTGCTTAAAAGTACATTGAAGTAAGTAAAAAATAAATATCAAAACACATCAAACAAATTATAAAGCATACATTAGGAAATCTCTTATCCCATATTCACTTAAACACTTTTAAACATTATGATAAAAAAAACCAAGTCGACACAAGTGATTTTAACCAACAAATTGCAATTTTCAAGTATGTTGGATAATAAAATGAAGGAGCCTTTTGATAAAAATGTGTGTTTGTTTATCATCATTATGCAAGATTGCTACCCCTGAGTTATGTGCCTATGTTCTTAGCACTATGACTCCATATTCATAATTCTGCATCTTTTATTCTTGTTTTGAGATAGAACAGGACAAACCACCTTGTCTCTCTCAGCGTCTGAGATTGCCGAGTTACATTAAAGACCATCAGAGATGACAGCTTCATAGCTTTTTCTGTTGATCAGTTTTTGACATGCGCGGAAATGCATCACCCGCTATGATGGAAATCATAACTTTTCTCTCAATCAATACCAAACACTTGCACCTTTTTTTCCATACATAAAATGATTTTAGATTCTTTTTAAGATTAAAAAACACTACATTTTCAGGCAGTGATTCAAAGATATGTCAAATTTTGAATGTTTTCATCTGAAATGCAGGAGAAGCATGTGCTTTTTACTTCCGAAAAGTTTTTACTGATTTCTGATGAACTTGGAATAGACTGGAGAGACATTCTGAAATTTCTATGATTAATGATATTTCAGTAAAATGGCAAATGGTGTGCAAGTTTTTGTTTCTTTTTAAGAGAAGCTGTTTCAGCGTAGGTGTGGTGCCTTGAAATCTGACGCTCTAAGGCGTAGGCTTGAATCCCATTTCTAGAATTTAAGGCATGTTTCATATTCATAATTTTGGAACATTGTACTTCCATCACAACACCAGAAAGGATTCTAAAGTAGTAAACTGGGGGTATCCCTAACAACCTTGAACTCTGATATAATCTAAATATTGTTAAAAGTGGACTTTGTAAGCTATAATTTTCAATTAGTTTCAGCACTAAATGACCTGTCAATTAACATTTGAAATCATCCCAATGGTAGATGGTTCCAACACTATTTACTGGGCACAAACTATATGTGACTGAGTGAGGAATGTTTAACTTTTCAGTTCTAGGGCTCTCTCCCTCCACAGGTAGGCTGGACCCTATTAAGATACTTATCTGATGTATAATTCAGCCTTTCAACACTGACCACTCAACTGACCATGGTGATTAAAGACCCCTATTAAGATTTTTATCAAGGACCTTTTGACCTCATGCATTATTATACCACTTGTTGCCAAGGTGACCTTTTCTAGACACAATTAATACTGCATACAGTGTTTTACCTGGCATTGTCATTACAGCTTTTAGATAATAACCAAACAACCTTGAAACAAAAGAGTTCAGATGATATGTAAATATATTATACAAATATTGGGTTGTGCAAAAGTCTCTCTAGAGTAATGATACAATCATTATTACAAGTACTATCCTGTGAAGTCTGAACATCCTGCAATATGACTAACGTTCGCAATCTCCCTACGGTTGCACAGCAATTTTCAGGATATGATTTTTAATATGATTGGAACATCCAGACCACTACAGGTACACTGTACTGATACGATTTATACAGCCAGATAAGGACAGTAACAGCACTAAGAGAAATAAGCATTGAAATTTCAAGTTACTTAGAATAGCACACAACTAAAAATCAGCTAACATGTTCTTTTTCCATAGCCTGAATAAAAATTGACAAGTATGTTCTTCCACAGTTCAGTTGAAAACATCCTTACATGTTCCTCCAAATATTTCTTATACCAGTATTAATTCCCAGCTGCAAGCTGGCTATACCCTGGTCCCAAACTTGCCCCCATAAAATATGATAGCTAGAATTCTATAGTTATTTATCAGTATTTCCAATGTGTTCACCATGAGAAAGGGAACAGCTACTTCCACTATTGAGAAGTTACTGACCTTGAACAGTCTTTCCATAACCAGAATGTGTCTGATTACAATTTACACTGCAGAAAAAGTCAATCATGACCAATTATCAATAGCAATTCATTAGTACAGCAGATAAATACAAGTTTAAACACCCTTATCTACCTCTGCTAATGGTAATGGTTCTTTTCAAACACTGTCTGCTGGCTGTCTGCCTGGATCTCATTACAATATGATATACACTCTTCTCTGTACCCTGATTAAAATCATTAACAGCCAAAAGACCCCTAATATATTAATGACAGGTCAGGGATCAACTTTACTGAACCTACAGCCCCTAATTTGATCAATACAATACCCTTTATAAAGTCTGTATTAACCTACACATTTCCTAATTTGACTATTTCTATTGCATCAAACAAATTTTATATGTACTCACAACAATCATATCAAAACTGAAATCTGGTAATATATTCACCATTTATAATATAAATCAGCTGAATTAGGGATGTTTCTCTAATTCTGTCAAGGTGACTCTCTGACCATTTAGCCTTGTTATATTTGCTGTCTAAATTGAATTATTACACTGCAGAAAGGCAATAAGCTAAACTTAACTGTTTAGATGACAGGCTTAACTAAACTGTAGAACCATACTGAAAACCTAAGAGACACAGGAAGAGTAAGCTTAAGATCATACATGCCGTTTAGGGTTGGATCATTAACGGGAGATTTGTGGAAAATCGCCGGGTTTTTGGACATCACAACGGGGTAAAAACGAAAACCGAAAAAAAAAACAAAAAAAAAAACGTTCGCTCGTATCAGAACGAGTATATCTGATCGCTTGACCTGCAATACGCTGTCAAAACGAAACCGGAAGCGTGAGTAAGGGGGAGCACTGCGCCTTTTTAACCGCACCGTACCGTTGATCTTTTTTCTCCTACCGGTATGTCTCTAGGACTGGTGATGGTGATGTAGGACGAGTAGAAATTTTGGTCACTCGTCGTCGTCACTGAATGAAAAATTTGTTCCCTGGATTGATACGTATAAAAGACTTGCGAATACAAAATAATTGCCTACCGCCTTCCGGTTTATTTACACATTGATGCAGTGTGTAACTGCATGTAATAAAAAATACACTTTTACAGGCGCGTAGCTAGCCTATAAAGAATGTGGATTCAAAATAATCTAGGGGGGTCAGGGGGCATGCCCCCCCTGAAAATTTTGAAATAAATGGTGCAATTTGGTGCGTTTTTGGGCCTCCGGAGAGCTTTCTTGACCAACGAAAACATCTGGCGAATGCGGCTGAATTTCAAACCACATTTGTTTTACTAAAAAATTTTTTTTTTGTCAAAATAATGTGGATTCAGCTGCGTACTCGCGTATAGGCAGCTACGCGCCTGTTTTAAATGGTGTATTTCGAAAATATCTCGCTTTGTTACTCAATTTCCAAACATCAAACAATATGGAGCACAAAAAACGCACCGCTTATTCAGCTCAAAAGTAACTGTGTAGAGGTCGTTCATCTTTCAACAGACTTCAAAGGAGCCGACTTCTACGAACACATGGGCTGACGTAGTGCTAGCTGCAAACATTAGGCTAAAGGATTTCATTTATTAATTCAAAGGCACCGACAGAAGCTATTAATTATCGAACTTGTTTTTCACGGTCATTTGGTCTTTGACAAGTTTATTAGGGTGTCATTGCAACGGATTAGCGAGGTGTGATATACACAGACGGTCCGGGACTTATGTTGTGGATTCGTTTTTGGCAGATTTTTATACTGTCTGGATTCAACGAATTTTATGGATTTTTTTTCTTTCAAGGCAAAATGTTGATTTATCGGGAGATTTTGGTGCTTCGCCGGGGCGCCGGGGTAAGGGTCTAAATATCGGGAGAACCCGGCGAGTAACGGGAGAACGGCATGTATGCTTAAGATTGGAAAGAACCAGTCTACATCATGTAAATAAGCTAGCACACCAAATTTCCAGACAGTAGAGATTAAGACCATAAAAAATATCAAGAAAAATGAATGAAAACCCAGTTCCATCTGTTATCAAACAGGTTTATCCTTAGAGCTTGTAGGTTTTCAGCCTGACTGACAGCCCTCTCACAAAATATGACATTCACTGCTATAATACACTTATATTACCAGCATCACATTACCATAGCAACACTACATTTTCTGCATCAATTAATTCCATGTCATTTAGATTGAGATAAACATCCACAAAACTCAATTTGATTGACAGCTTTTGCCTCTGGGATTACTTGCTACCAGAAATACAAGTGACCCCTTACTGCTAGGGTCTTTTTCATTTCTCCGTACATTATTTACCCCTCTAAAGACATTCAGTCATTGCATAGTTGAAACTGAAACTTATGAATGAAAATAAGTCCCAGACTTCACAATGCTGTTCATTAAGAATTTGTAAGAGCAGTTTCATACAAAACAACATTGGTGGCACTGACAGATCCATCCTAAAGGTGGTTTGTCCATATTGTGGTTATTTTTTGGTAAGGTTTCAATGCCGCATCTCTGAGATTTTAACACATTTGACAATCATACATATCTCCTCTAGCTAGCACCTGAGCTTCATATAATGTTTAGCTGAATTCAAGCCATTAGTTTACTGAGAAATAACTCAGAAAAAAATTGCTCTACTTCACAAACAAAGGGCCATAACCAAGAGAAAACTCTTCCAACCTTAACATCCTAACAATACACTTCTCTTGCTAGTGAAGCTTCACACCAAGTTTGGTTAAAATCAAGCCACCATTACCTTACATATAGATGATATAACAGTTTGCAGTGATTCCTCAAAATAAACAGCAGAAGAATTTACAGACCTAATTTTCTCATGGAAAACAAACTTGAACAGTGTGTTTAGTGCAGAAATATGGTACTTTTTTATTCAAAATATTTTCCCAGTCTGATTCTTTGAATCCTTATTAAATCCTCTTTAATCCCTGCATGTTTATAAAGCAGGGAAAACCATGTATCATTTCCACAAATCCATACAATGTTTGTAAAACAGGAAAAATATTGTATCATTTTCTCACAGTCTGCCACTAGCAATTTGTATTTTCGTTCATTTTCCACATGATTGAAACTGACTCCATAATGGTATGGAAGCATTTTAGAAGATACCACCATTAAATGGCCAGCGGAATTAAGTCTTCCTCTTTCGTCTGAGAAAAAAAATAATGAGAAACCTCTGAGACAGAAAACTGACAAGCAATCACATTTATAAGGGTGTGGTTAAAAGATGGTATAACAAAGCAATTACAATTTAGATTTGTTTCACAGAAAAGTAAATCAGTAATAATAGGTGACAGCTGATACAACCCTCTGCTATAGGAAAGGAGTCCACAACCCTAGTCCAATCAGGAAATGTTCAGAAATTCTCAAAGACTTTAGTCAACAGTATTCAAAAACAGGGCAGATTAAAGATTAATGTCTTAGACTTGTATGATCAAGATAATTATTGTCTTCAACAGAATAATTTAAACTGGTGTTAATGTTAACAAACAAAATGTTAACAAACAAACAAAATGTTAACAAACAACAATCTGGATGTCCTGATCCTGATCTCCTTCACCTAATTTTTCACAACCCTTTCATTTTATCATAGATAACATCAGTTTTGACCAAGAACAAACTGGGCTCAGTAAACAAACTGAAAATAAAAGAAAACTGCTATCAATGACTCGAAAAATAATATAATTATCAATTACAGACCAGACACTGAGGAGGCACCCTCTTTCATCAAACTAGCAACCTAATTAACTAACATTCAAGTGTAAATTAACTAATATTCCAAAATAAACTACCTGTTGATATTAAGTAACAATTCCGAGGATGAACAACTGAGCTGGAATCATCATTATGAACAAGGGAAATTGAATATAATACTCACCAGAATGAACCTAATCACAGTATCAAACCAGAAGTAAATAATTAACAAAAAGGACTGTTGAGTTGTAAGTATTATTACAAACATAACTCAGATAAATGTAGATACTGAAATCTTTTATGATGATTACTAGGTCAAGTCATGAAGGAAACTGGATTATATTCGACATGCTGTTAAACCAGAAATCTTTCTCAGTTATTTTACTCAGAAATCAAATGTTTAATACGCGTTTTACCAAACTCTTCTTCAGAACTAAAACATATATTGTAACAACACTATTGCAATACTCAAGTGTACAGTTTTTTTTTCTGAATGATCAGTAATATATCATATACTTCACTGCCAGTTTTGTGGTTTCACAGAAATGCAAATCGCAATAAAACTAATAACTAACATGAAAAACAAATATCACAAAACAAGCTGAAACAAACATGAATGATGCAAAACAATGTCTATAAAAAGCATATGTGGTAGCATACTGCTTTGATGAATGCCAATACTCATTATAAAATATTATATTCATAGATCTGCCTGATAGTCAGTTATGGTGAAAGCTTATCTTGATGGAATTTTCAATACAATCTATTGTTCCAGCCACAGAAGGGCTACAAACATGCATCATTTCTTATTCATGACTAAAGCTTTACCTAAACCAGACTGAGTGCTGGCCTATCTAATGGAATCTTTCCAAAACTATTGAAGGACATATCATCAACTTGACGCCATGGGAGTGAAAAGGAAGGAATCAGACTTACTATCATTTTAGACATTGATTGAAACTGGTCATTTTGCTAACAAGAAGATTAAGAATCCCCCTGGACACCATTACTAGATGTCATTCTCTCACTGATTCTAACACTATCTCAGTGTATAAGCCCCCATTTCGTTAATTATCCTTGTTTTCAATCCCAGTAACATGCATTGTCACGCGTTTTCAGTGCCAATGTCATCTGATAAATGAATGGATCTTCCATGCCACATCATGAATAAGAAACCCAGAGAAAGTAAAAATTGGCAGAATCATAGATACTTGCATACATGTACAGTCCTTTCAAAACACTTAAATTAATTAAATTAATCAATAGTCCAGGCTTGAGTTCTCCAAGGAATATTTATTGTATTTATATATACTAAAGAAACACATACAACCTTTCCACATTCTGGCATTAACGTATGCATGAGCATATTTTCGTAAAACATACAGTAAAGAAGACATACCATTATTGCCAACAATTTTAAACTTATTATAAACAATTTTTATAACCAGAATTAAATTCTGCATGATCATACTTATACTAATCATAGAACCTACACATCACTTTTTTTTACTTTAATGATATTATTCTAACATTTCTAATACTCACACTACCAGTATATTGACATTCAACATACTTCAGACCTTTTTTTATAAAGTTGTAAACATACTGCTATGAGCTTCTTACCATTCATAACACTTCTCAATCTTAACATTTCTTGTTGAGAGACATGACAACAGCAGCTGTAACATTTCCTTCACATTCTTCTCTTTGCCTTTTTCAAAAATATTTGTTGTAGATTGCTCTCTTTGGGCTAAATTGTCCATTTCATATTTTTGAATGGTTTCAAGTAAATCATCTTTGGCATTTCAATAGGAAACCCATCAGAGTAAACAACTAAGGACATTGTATCCTGGGTCAGTAAGGGTTTACTCCGGGCATGCTGACCATTGAAGTGTTTGTCTAAATGCAAGAAAGAGCAGTAATGGAAAACACAAGAAAACACCTGTCAGTAATCTTCACTTACTCTAACAGGATGGTCACATGAAAATACTAAGTTTTATCACCAAAAATTATACATAAAAAAAAAACACAAAAAAAGAGAATGAATTAATACTTAGGAAAAACACTAAAAGCTCAACTATGAAGAAGTGATACCTTAATGCTTATCTGCTGTCTGGTGCACAAACATTCCTACTTTGAAACAAACATAGATACTTCTTTGCACTTAATATGAAAGCCGAAAATGGCCAAGCCATGCTCATATTCTAAAGGGGTATTCAAAAAGAGAATGAGAAAATTCAAGAAAAAAGTAAATCTAACTTTCAGAAGTCTAAAGTTATGCAAGAATTGAAATAAATTTATATCTAAATTCTGCAGAAATTCTCAGGTGGTTAATTTCTACGAAATGTCTTTTACAGTGACAAAATGCACATTAAAATCATCAAGTTTCACAAACAATTGCTCACCAAAACATATCACATGACACTACAGTTTTCTAAGGACACCACAGACTTTTAATATTTGTGCTTTAAGTTGAGGTGAAACATTTCCAAGGCCTATTGCTATCAATTTTCATTTAAGGGGAAAAAACAGAACAATGATGTAAATTCAGGCAAATTCATGTGACTAAATCCTAAAAAAACTGGAATAATATATTGCATATAGTTGAGGTTTGTCTCTTTGTCTTGTTGCCATTAGTTTCAAAGTGGCAGAAATCATTTTTAATACTAATTTCCTGAATAATTTTGAAAGGTTTTACAAAGTTAACTCTTCTGTTAGAGAATGACATACTGGGCTTTGATCATCTTTATCTCTAGTGCATGTTCTCTGTTCTGTCTGTTAACCTCATAATAACTGTTTCTTATTTCCAGGCCAACTTCGATACCAAAGAGATACATCAAATAAACTCATCTTTTGTACAAAGAACTCCAGACTGATGAAATAATTTCCCCCCAACCATTTGAAATGGCACATTGGGAGCCACCAGGACAACATAAGCACACCATTGACTCAAGGGAAACATGACATACGAGCAATGGCCAATAAAACCTATCTTTGGCAATTACAGCCACAACATTAATCTACAACAGAAATCATCACAGAAAATGTTGGGCAATATAATGTTGATCTGATGATAAAATAATTAATATCATCATATTGATCTTGTAGCATCTTTTCTTTTCTTTTCTGAAAAAAACATTGATGAGAAATCCACAAAACCAGTATCATATTCACATATTATCTTTTCTTAGATACTATCATAAATGCATAACCTAAACATAGTTTAACCTTGTCAACAGTCATAGCTATTCAGTTAGTCTGTGCCTTAATTCAGTTCTCCTCACAGTGACTTCAAAATTTTGAAATCTAGAATTTTTACGATTTTTATGAGAAAGAAGAAAAATACAACTAGAGCTATCACTAGATGTGATTAATACCCCCAAAACACCGCAACAGAACAGAGGAAGTTATCAATTTAGTAACAGAATACTTCATTCAAAAATTGAAAAAGAGTTATGGTTGTGGGCAATTAAAGATAGTTGTGGTTCTTGTACATTGCATTTCCTCTCATTGCGCTTGACCATTGTATGAAGTTGCATTGAATTCCAAAAAAATAGTTTTCAAGTTATTCTCAAGACAAAGAAAACTAACAAAGGGCAATAACTGTCCAAACAGTGAAGACAGAGTTATAGCTCTTGTACACTGCACATCCACTCAATGTGCTTGACCATTGTATGAAATTGCATTGAATTCCACCCACGAGTTTCCAAATTATATACTGGAAAAGGAAATCCAAGGAAAGGCAATAACTCTGCAAATAGTGAACACGGAGTTATTATGATTCTTGGACACTGCACTTAATCTCATTGTGCTTGACCATTGTATGTAGTTGCATTGAATTCCAACCAGTAGTTTTCAAGTAATGCTCCGGACAAGGAAAACCAATTAAGGGCAATAACTCTGAAAATAGAGAAGATGGAGTTATGTTTCTTGGACACTGCACATCCTCTCACTGTGCTTGACCATTGTATGTAGTTGCAATGAATTCCAACGAGCAGTTTTCAAGTTTTGCTTCGGACAAAAAAAACCAATAAAGGGCAATAACTCTAAAAATAGTGAAGATGGAGTTATGATTCTTGGACACTGCATTTCCTCTCATTGTGCTTGACCACTGTGTGAAGTTGCAATGAATTCCAACCAGTAGTATTCAAGTTTTGCTCCGGACAAGGAAAAACAATAAAGGGCAATAACTCTGAAAATAGTGAAGATGGAGTTATGATTCTTGGACACTGCACTTCCTCTCGTTGTGCTTGACCACTGTATGAAGTTGCATTGAATTCCAACGAGTAGTTTTCAAGTTATGCTCTGGACAAGGTACACCCCGACCGACCGTCCCACCACCGGGTGACTCCTATATACCCCCCAAACTTCGTTTTGGGGGTATAAAAACAAAACATAGTAAAAGCATACTCCCACAACAATTCAGTCAGTCTCAGTAAAAATACATTCCATAAACAAATCAGAGTAAAAATATATTCCAACAACAGATCTGAGAAAAAAATTAATTCCCACAACAAATCAAAGTAAAAACAATGCAGCAAGTCAGTATGAAAATGTCAACATATTTAGAACTGCAACTCCTCAAAACAAAACCAGTAAAAGCAAAATGTCTCCAAGGACTAGATGATGACAAAATGGAGCCATTGAAATCTGATTTCATTTGCTGAACAAAACCTATCTCCACATACAGGCATCTAAGAACATTTTAATTTATGACTTTTAAATACCCTTTCTTTAAATTCCTTGCAGACCAGTTCACACTAAAAAATACAACTTCACATCACATTGTCTCTCAGTAATTAAAGATTGTGTTAAATGAAATCCAAAACCTATCACCAAATTTATATCAGACTTCTATCATATTAAGTGAAGAGTTATATTAAATAGTTTATTGGTACCACCAAGTCTGTCAAAAACACATGATAGCCATTTTGTAGTTCTTTACTCTGATTCAAGTGTGCTAGAAAATTAGCAAGTACAGGCAGCATTCAATCAATTAGGAAAGGTATTGTAAGAGCAGACTTCAAAAGGAAATGTCATTAGAACTATTATTATGCAAAATCTGCAGGATTTTATGAATGACCTCAATGAACCATTAATGTTGGCAGCAATAAAAAGCTAAAGAGGGCCATTATATCATAACAATTGAAATTTTAGAGCTGTCAATTTCAAATGATTCAAGCACAACCACTTGAAGACTTGACAACATTTTGATGAATACAGGCATTACAGAAAATCATTAAAAACATCTTGTACCTCTTTCATTTGACACCAGCAGTAAATATTGCAGAAATGTTGTTTTTACAATTCTATTTACAAGTTCTCTCAAAAACAAGCATTAACATCGGTGTATACAATAGAAGAGAAAAGATTTTCAATAATGCTGCAGACCAGCAGCACAAAATTCATTCAAACAGTTTGATTTTGTATCAGAAATGCCAATAGCAGTAAATGGAATGTAAAAAATATAATATGACTCTTCAATTTTCCTGAAAGGAAAGCACTTTTGGTGTTGAGCACCTGTCGATTTAGCTCTTCCAGAAGCGGAAGGTTACAATAGCATCTTACTAAACCTTCTCATGTCTTTTGGCCATAGAAACTGAAATGAGCCTTTGTACATTTTTGATAGTCTATTTGTTGAACTGTCAATATAGTTTCCATTAATACTAATACTTGTCAACAGAAATGGGTGGGAATTAGTGAAAATGGAATATCAATAAGTATGATCTTTTTCTAGCTAGTAAGTGCTATAGAAAGTTTTCAATTAATTCAATGTATTTATACATGACTCAACATTTACTTCTTCCCTTTTCTGCAGATGGGGCTTTCCCCAAGGCTGACTGATTGTTGTCTGAAGAGCACGCTGATATCTTTGTGACCTAGCCCACTCTGATACACCAACAAGATTGGAGTCAGTGAATGACAGACTTCCACAATGATGCTGCAAATTCTTTCTTTAAACATACTTAGTCTAAATTAATAATAGGACAAGAATTCACACCTTAAATATTTAGTATAATTTTACTGATGTTTTGATAAAACACACTTTTCAATTTATCGTGCAATCATTTACCTTATTTTCACATTAGAATTTTCTCTGTCATTTTATCTTTAAAAGTCACACTGAACACAGACTGATCTATAAATTACTCATGGGTATTCAATGAAAATATATTTAAAGATCTGTTTACTGGTATTCAATGAAAATATTATTTAAACATATATCATTGGACACACTGGTATTCAATGAAAAATATATTTAAAGATCTACTTGTATTCAATGAAAATATATTTAAACATGTATCATAAGACACAGACTGATCTATTTGCTGGTATTCAATGAAAATATATTTAAACATTTATCACTGGACATGACTAGTTAATGAATTCAAACATCATTTAGTCAATACTGGTAAAACATTTTTCATTTAATCAGGGTTTATTTGCTCTTTTTTTAAACATAAAAATAACTTATCAATTACACTGATTAAACAGAAATGATAGCATTTGCATAATTGTGTATCAATTTCTTCAATAAAACTAATTACCTAAGGTACAGTCTGTACCTGTAATGCAATTTGCTATTTTTAGCCAGAACACCTGCCATTCATTGGGTGAATCTGCATTATGTGACAATTTGCCAACTTTAATAATTAATATCTGAACACAGCACAACAAAAACATTTTTTTTTAATTTTTGTATAAAAAGACCATATAAAATGTTACAAAATTTCCCACAATGCTTCCAGCTGACTCTTTTCACATGTCATATCATTCCTTTTACAATTGCTCGACAGCCTCACGCACTGTAGTGTTAATACAACACAGGAAACCTGGTACTATGTAAACACTGCTGGTAAAAACAGTATTATATTCCTTATTTGTAAAAAAATGACTTCTTTATTTAACAAAGATGCAAAAAAATGTCCTGCACTAAAAGAACTCAAAAACTTGATCTGGTCCTCTAAGTGACTGTTATTATTTGCTATGTAATCGTTGATGAGAAATAAATGAAAGGCAACAAATTGACATTATGACATGATCTTTAAAATCCTGGCGGAATTAAAGATGTACTCAAGGTTTGATGGGTAATGATGAATTGAAATCGTTTCAACTCATAGATAATCAGCTGCCTAAATATGATTCAAGATCGTACTTCAATTTTCATACCGCTAATAAACAATGGAAAAATTGTTTTGCAAAGTAAACATTATACAATTATTTTAGCGTATGGCAATTCAGAAGCAATTTTACATATCCTTTAATATTTCTTTTGACTGTCTGATGCCAGTTGTTGAAATATTGATTTTCTATTTCCATTTACATGTAAAAATGCTGGCAGAAAATGGACTGTAAATTAGGCAATTCATTTTCTAATGTTTATATATTGACAAAAAATATTACACCTTATAAATTTAAAATGGTTCCTATCATAACTTGATAAATTATTTATCATACTTTTTTACAACTTCAAACATTCATAACCTTATAAAATAAACAATAATGACTGACTTTCTGTTCATCATTTTCATTCGCTGCATACATAATCAAGTACCATGCAGTATCAAAGCTGAGCTACAATGTGCAGGTATTTATTCATCATACCAACCGTTCTGAGCCGTCTATCCAGTGGATGATATTACAAATTCAAAATATTCTACAGTAAACCTTAAGTTTCAAATTAATGGGACAAGCACATGTTCATTTTGAATGTGGAACCAATTTATTCAGGTAAACACTGATTGTATTTGCATAAGAGATTTTTCATGATCTCTAACGGCAACTATTATCCTGTCACCTCTTTGTTATTAAGAATGTCCGCTACTGAAAAAAAATGGCGGGTAAAATTTTCAGCTGCAGACGGTTTCAAAGTGATGTCCAAATACCATGACAAATGAAAATGACCATGCACTTGATAAGTGTAATTGACCATAGTTAACTCATTGTTGCAGTAATGTTTCCTTATTATAAATGTACCATAATTTGTATTGACAGTAAGCTAAAAATTGAGGAAAGTAAAATCTTTCTACAAATAAGATTCTTTTTCATATTGAAAGAAGTCAGAATAGAGAGTTAATACATCAAAGTGTCTTGTAACCCTTGAGAATAAATTAGCTCTGACGGGGAAGGGACAGGGGTCACTGATAAAGGCCTTAGAAGGCCCTGAAATCAAAAGCAACATATAGGGCAAAGCTTATAATCATCTAATGATTGAAAAGGGTCTGGGAATAGTCAGTTTTGTTTAAGGGAATTCATTACTATTTTTGCTATCCAAAATGGTCAGGGGAATATAGTGTAAATATATACATGTATATGATCAGTACTGACTTTCTTCCTACTAAAATGGTCAGGGGAATATATTGTGAATATATACATGTATATGATCAGTACTGACTTTCTTCCTACTAAAATGGTCAGGGGAATATATTGTGAATATATACATGTATATGATCAGTACTGACTTTTTTCCTACTAAAAAAATCACTGTACGATAGTCCAAAAAACAATTATGTACTGGGTATGTTAATATAGATGCAAGCAAATGATGTAGCTTAGAATTGATACAATCTATGTATCATAATAACACCTAAAATACATAAAAAAACACCTTCAGATAAATCTTAAATAATCATACAAATCATTAAAACAGTGATTTAGGACCATTTAACCAATGAAAAACTTGTTAATTACTGTAATGAATAAACCAAAAAATGTCATCTAAAGTGCTAATGGCAAAAACTAACAGATCAATCATACTGTAATTGACAAGGTGGTCTTAATTATTAGCACAAGTGACCAATATATATATAGTCAACATTTACCTAACAAAGGCTACAAAAAATGGTATTTCCTACAACAAAAAAAGGCATTTTTCTGTTATGTCATTAGTTTAAGTGTCACCTCCTAAAACAAAGATGAGTTTTGCTTATCAAACCAATGACAGGAGTTTAAGATAACATACCTGTATTTTTCATGTGAGAAATATTATTCATTCTGACACAAAATTTCACATTTCTGTTATGGCAGATATAAATTAGAAATTTTTCTTCACCAAAATTCATATTTAAACAGTTAAAGGAGAGCCTATATAAGCCTAACTGCCCAACTTAGTAGGCTGAAGGAGCGGATCAGTGGTCCAGTGGTAACGTGCTGGACTGGTAACCAAGAGGCCCCGAGATCGATCCCCCGCTCCTCCACTAATAGTACTAATTGTCTTTAGGATGAGACGTTAAACCGAGGTCCCAGGTATCATGCAGTGCTGTACACTGAGCTCACAAAAGAACCAGGGGTGTCTCTGGAACGGGCTGCCTTCTGTATCTTGCACTATCCCCCACAACATAAAATAACTAATCTCTGTAGGGGGGTATCAGTCATATGGGCAACAGGTACCGACAATAAATAAACTCAAATACAACGTTAGTAGCCTGAAGTCAAACTAATGTGAATACATTGTACCTGATGTAAGTTTCTGACCGAACTGCTGAAAATATATAAAACACTTCCTCAAAGAAATGATTGACCCTTGTAATTTGCTACAGCAGATAGAATAAATTGAAGCCTAATTGCTCATTATTGGCACTTTAATTCAAGACAACTCTTTTGACTGCAACAAAATCATACATAGAAAACTGCTCACTCAGAACATTTCAGTTACTGACTTGTGTTGGCCACCAACTGCCCCTGTCAATGGTCATTTTTAAAGGGACATATCCTACAATAAACAGATGACATTTACCACATATCTATTTTATTGGTTCCTTTGCTATGATATAGAAAATAATAGATAACTCATAGAAGAAAATATGTTCATTCTTTTTTCTTTTAGGCATTTAGACACTTAGAAAGTGAATGACTATTTAACCAAAATGGTACAAAACTCTAAATAAAAAACTAATATTAACTCACTGTTTGCCTGTTGTACTTGGAATTTTTGACAGACACTTTGACATTGGTTGATTATTCATTCAACATCACTGTATACTCATATTTACATGATCATAAAGACAAGAGCTCCGCAGAGTGGCGCGAATGCTGTTCTGTTTTACATGTCGACAATTTGGGCCATAGTTATGGTTCTTGTGAACTACTCCTGAAGGAGGTCTATATACCTCAGTTTCATGTCAAGATGTTGATATTGTTCATATTAATATCTTTGATCATTCAACTAAATAATCAATTTTGACAAAAAATGTAAGTTAATAATTCCAAAAATAATTACTTTCAGAATAATGCCCCTTGTGTTGTCATCATAAGCAAGCATTCAAAGTTTTATATTGATACCTTTTAAATTGTTTGAGTAATGGGCTACATAAAAGTTTTGCACGACGACAACAACAGCGATGATGCAGTGATCATAATAGCTCGACTTTATCTTATTAGGGTATTCCTCTCTAAGTTGCCTGACCTTGACTTCTGTCCTCTCCCCAATCTAGACATCATTCAAAAGTCATAAATCATAGATCAATAAGAAGGTAACAATTCTCATAAGAACCAAAAAACAACTGCATGATAGGCATTTTAAACTAACCCCAAGATAATTCTTTGAATTCAAATTGTGCCCTAGTTTATGACAAAACACATGTCTGCAGTTCTGAAGAGTTCCAAGAATCGATAAAAATCAATTAGAAAGTTTGTACAAATATGGATAATTAAAACAGTTACATGACTTTGGCATAACAAACAGAAGTATTTCAATTTTTTTTTAAATACTACTTTAAAGCCTATGCAATTCATTCCTTGTAAGAATGCTTTTCTATTTCCTGTATCTGATAAATGTCAGTAGCCATCCGATACTTGAGGATTAAGATTTTAACAGATTTTCATATATTACATTACACCTTACTGTCATCCATATACATTTAAACCATTACAAGTTGGTATGACAGAAGACATTAGCATGTGGACACCCATTACACATCATCAAAATATCTAGTTGCATTAAAATACTTTTGTTTCCTTTCATCTGCATTGGGTTAAATAAAACTGATAATCATCAGTTGGGTGGTACATCTTTAGCATTTCACAAAAAGTTGAGAATAGCCATAAATCTACGAGAATGAACATCAAAAAACTTCAAGCTTCCAGAAGGAGAAAATCTACAACTCTGAGGATTTATGCAGTAAGAGAAGGTTTTTATAAGAAATTTATAGCTAATGGTAATGTGAATACACTAAAATATCTTTAAGGATGAGAATTTCTACTTAATTTGTGGTAAGAAGCCACTTATTAACAGTGAACCTGAGGCTCTTCAACAAGCAAAAAGGTTTGTTATAAAATTATAGGGAACGGCTGTTAGTGAAAAAAAAGTTTAGAAGGACAGTGTCTATATTTTATTCCATCTGGGTTGCCAAAAGTTCTTTTAAACAGGAAAATGGTTTTATTTTTATGAATATGTTCTATTCTGTATCAATCATTGATTTAAGCTCTTGGAATGGGCATGAAATCAGATCACAATGACTGCTTTTCATTCATCCCAAAAACTAAGGGCTTCTGAAAGCTGTGCAGTCAAATTTTGGTTGATAAATTTAAGAACTCATTACCTGCTACTTAAAATATTCAGTTGAAATTGAACTTTTCAAATTGGCAATTAAGGTCTGATTGCAGTTTGTTCTTGTATATATTATATATAGCATCATAAATCTTCATCTACTGGGAATCTGTTGTTAATTTAACATATGCAAAATTTTGTAAAAGGTCTTATAAACATGAAAGTCCACAACAGATAGATACAATGCATGTTAGAATACACAACACAGAGTGGGATTCAAACTTTGATCTCCCACGTGACAGGCCAACACTGTAACCATTGAGCCAAAGAATTGATTCCCTGACACAGCTGTCAGAGGTTGTATTTATACAATTATAGGAAGGTGTGCTCTAGACCGCAACACATCCTCTCTCGAGAAAGACATTATTTATGATGACGAATGATGTTGTGTATTTTTTAGATCAGAAGATCAGACAGAAATCTTGAAAGATTTTTTATTTCATTTAATTTTTACAACTAAGTCCAGGACGGGGTAATCCCCGACAGGCCCCCACCTTATAAACATGAAAGTACGTAACAGAAAGATGCAATGCATCTTAGAATACACATTAACCCAGAGCATGATTCAAACTCTGATCTCCTGCATGACAGGCCAACACTCTAACCACTGAGCCATGGAATCGATTCCCTGACGCAGTTGTCAGAGGTAATAGGAAGGTGTGCGCTAGACCGTAACAAAGGAACAACATAATCTTTTGCCTTAATTCCAGCCAAGTGAACAAATCCAAGATTTTATTTTAAAAGATCATATTGGTTTTTGGATGGAACTATTATTTAACATTGTAAATGCTCTCTGAAGCAAAGTGACCTACACATTAAAAGGTCTAGATGACCCAACCACTACAGGAACACTTAAAAATACAATAGTTAAAATTAGAATTAAATGTTCCCATTTATGTTTAAATTAATCTTAATTGTCTACTTAAATATCAGCCCTACCATCCTATCTTTCCTTTTATGTAATCATTACTCTACAAAAAATATTAAAGTAATGAAATGAAGTTACATCATAGTGGGTGGTCTATAATTTAACTGAGACAATATATTATCATTTACAGCAGTAATAATTGAAAACTGCAGTAAACTAAGATATGTTTGCTACAGGCAATGAAAACATAAATAAGCTAAATGTTTTATTACTATTTTTATCACTTACAGTTTCATATCATATCTAACAAAGGTGCGAGTGAAATGAACAATAAAGATATGAAGCCATTTTTTTTATAAAATGAACATGGAAAATATAATAAAATATCAAAAGAATTGGCATTTGAAAGAATAAAAATATATCCTGTTATATCAAAAAACATGAAAACAAATGACTGGTAGTACAAAAATTGTAGCTATGGTAACATTTCTCAGCACTATATCAAACATTACAACAAAAAACATTCAACAATTTTAAATGAGTTTTACCCTTACTGTGTTTTAATTGATCCATCCTTATAATTGGACAAAAAATTAATCAGTTAATGAAAATTGTTACTTAAAATGGTGCACAGACCACATGAATATTTACAGGCTGTTTCATGGCCTACACTGATCACAAAGGTGAAAACAATGGCTGCCATGCAAAATGATTCAAGCAGTGCATGACTTTTTACAGAACAGAATGGCCTTGATAAGAAATTACATTGAGGAAAAAACTATGACCTTACAAGAGTCATTTTCTACTGCATATAGTATGATCCTGAGAACTGACCCTAAACAGAGCAGTCTGACCTTGACAGAAATGTCTGACCTTGAGAAGTAACCTTAAGAAGGAAAGCTTGATAATTAAACAAAAAACAGATAAAATATTTCATTGACAAGGTTTTTTTACTTAAACAGTATTTCACAGCAATCAGTTTCTGAGTTACTTTCTTAAACCCTCACTGATATTTAAGACGTATTATCCATTATGCTAAACACTATTTTATGACCAAATAATGATAACAAAACAATAAAGTTTCATGAAGCATTATTTTACAGCCCATATCTTAGAACATTTTAACTATAAAGTTGCGATTGCCTATTTAATATACCACTATAATTTTATTAGGACTACATTTAAAACTACACTGGGAATTTTATGTATGGAAACATTACCTTGCTATACCATACAAGACTGTGGGACTAAATTACAAAGCAGGAGAGGTTTGAGAATTTTAGGTCCATTGTAAGAGTACAGTTAGGAGTATATACCATAATCAAAGTCATTAAAGTACACCCTCACAAAATCTATAAAAAAAAATGTTGCCGATGGCTGAAAATTGTGCCAGTTGTTTTTTTACTTTATGAAGCACTTTTTGTGTTTTGGCAGACAAAGTTGTATGTAAGAGGGCTTGTTGTCACCACCTCTGCTAAATTCATTCTGTTTCCAGTGTTTTTCCAAGATTGTACGCTTGTCTGGTAAAAAATCTGGCAAAACAATCATGCAAGTATTCCCTAATTAATTACCATAATCTGATACCTTCAAACAATGGTTTTAGTTAAGGCAACACTGTAGCTTCTCTGTTTCTCTCATGAATGGTAATTGGTTGAGCAAGCGGTAATACTGCAATTTATTAGACTTCCTGATTCAAGTTTCCATAAAGTTGTACAGCAGACTGAACACTACTGAGATGCAGTGACCCTAAAATCAATGTTACATAAAATTCCTGTGGCTGCACTGCAGTCCCTGCATTTGTCACTTACAAGCACCAGGATGACGAAAATGCTCTAGGAAGGAGTTTGCACTTAAATCAGCCGTCATAACATTCAGGATCCATTATAAACTTTTGTTACTTCAAATGTATCAAAAACACTCATCTGATAAAAAACAATAATTTATCTAATAAAACAATAGCTCAAAATGTTTTTATTTGATCTCAAATGTCAATATGTTTCAATGTTACTGTATTCTGGTTTTCATTTAAATCCGACTTAAAAAGAAGCATTCTAGAATGCAATCCTACTTTTATTGACAGAGTGCTTTACACAAGAAATTAAATTCAAACAATTTAAATTAGTAAAATGCCCCTACAGCAAGTACACAGGGTACAGAATATTGTAATTCAATAGATAAATACTTGTTCAAAGGAACTTTTTGTAATTATTGTTTTGTGTTATCACAACAAAATGTTACCAAAAGAATCTTGCTTCTAGTCACAACTTGTTTATTTAGTAAACAACACCTACTTTGAAGTGACTGGGCTGTAACAGCTTAAGAAATGTCAAGTGTTTGGGACAAGGAACAAATTCACAACATCTTAGCTGAATGTTGCTGTGATTTACGCAAGGTATTTTTCATCTGCATTATGAAAAGAACAGAAACCAACAAAGACGCGTGTTGTGAATGTTAATCGTTTTTGCAGACGGATAAATTGTTGTGACATAAAAACAATGCATTTCCAAGAGTTGCTTCATTAAGGTTTAACCTGTAACCATACAAAATGTCAATTTACCGAAATAAATTGCATTAACATTATTCTAACAGTATCGTTTTTAAAGATATGATTATCAAAATTAATAGTTTATTAGAACCCAAAGAGAAGTTTATCATAAGTGCAAATACCCTTGAAACATCTACACATAGTACTAATTTGATAGCTTGAGAGATTACAATGGTAGTGCTTTGGCACATTACACTTAATGCAGAAGACAAAACATCTTCAAATGCTGAGGTTTCAATGCAAAAATATCTGTAAGATGAAGACTTCGTATCAATAACTTGCACAAAAGACGTACTCACTTATCAAAGAGTGATAATACAGGAAACTTCTGTTTCAGATTGCTGATAATGAAATCTAATAAACGCTTAAAATTATAAAATAAAAGGCAGAAATCTGATGATAGGAATCTTTATGAAATACTATTTCAACAAAGTCAAGAAAAATTGCATTTTAACTGCTTTGGCATGCATTTCCCTAAATTAAACCTGCAATCAGATATGTTTATGATTTGGTAAAGAAATGCTGTCTTGTTTTAAGTTACCCACATATTTACCACCAAAGGCGATCAAGATTCTAAGAAACTGTAACTTTAAAATTAAAACTATTTAAACAAGCATTATATAATTTTTTCCAAATGAATAACTCATTGGTAACATGTTGAATATGATGACAATGTGAAACATGCCCAATACCTTTTTTTGCAATTTTTCCACAGATCTGACCATTGACCTATTCTTTAGAAACTGACACTACAAAAAAAAAAGTATCAGGGTCAATCTTATAATCCTTTTCTGTATGAGGAAACCTAGTTTTTGAACCTTTTCAACAGTTTAAAAATAAGTTACACTTTAATTAGGAAAGTGCCCTTTAACTGACTGTTCCTAAAGTTTTTGCCTGCCTGTTAAAGGTGTCTTGGAGACTACAGTCCATTATGTGGCCCACTTTCTGGTCCTCTAACTTACTCATTGAATAGCACTAATACATATGGCCTTGGTTAAATGCCTCATCCAAAAGACAGTTTGGTGTGTAAATGGAGGAGCACTTGGGTATTGAACTCACAATAAACCCTGGATTACCAATGTGCTACCACTGGACCACTGACCTCCACCTATGTGACCCACTTTCAATACTTAAAATTTATCACTAGAGCAACTGCAACCATTCTGACCTTTGACAAAACAAGTTGGTTTATATTTTAAAATGCTCAAAGGTAACTGTGATTAGATGACAGACAGCCAATAGATATCAGGTGATTATAATGGCATGCTGTTTGAGTATTTTATGCTCAGGTGAGCAAATAACATCATTGATGATAAGAACATTAGAAATTCACCTTAACAAAGCTTGTATTATTGTATGAATTATCATTAACAGTTGCAGATAAATGAAGGAACAAACTATGTGTGTATAAATGTCTGCTGGTGCCACTTAGCTCATGTGGGGAGCTTAACTCTGATAATTTAAACCATTACACCAAACAGGGCTCCCTGATTACAGACATGAGTGGATCCAGACAACTAGAATGGTAAATTCAAAGTTTCAAAGTGCCGCTTTATCACATACAGCTACAGTCCATTAAGCGCTTCCCAAACTCCTAGAAATACTGCAACTAACTGTGCTTTTTTCTGCAAAAAAAAGTAACCACAAAAACAAAAGCACAAACCTCATTGGCCACTGAAAAAACAAGCTTATGCACTATGACATTCATTACACGATGTACAGTCTTTTTTTTTCATAGTTGTAATATTTCAAAGCACAAAAAACCAAGACGTCATAAACAATAAATAAGAAGTCAGTACATGTATATAAATTACCAATGATCTGAAGAAATCTGACATAGATTTTGGAACCTATTTGTCAGCTTTTTTTATTGTATAATAATGTATTTTCTATTTTTAGCTATGTCTGCCATGAATCCTCTGATGTTTATTAGGTGTGAATACTGTATCTGACACCATCCCCAGGTAAAATCATTTAAGCTAAATGTAAGTAGGAGCAAGATCTGTGAGTTTTTAACTCAGCATGCTCATTCAGTGTGTAATATGATTAAACACTTGCTCATTCTGAATAATAACTAAGCAAAGATCACTCACATAAATTTCACAAAAATGAATTTTCTCACAAATCAAATTACCATTATGCCTTTCAAGTGTATTTTGAAAAGACACCCATTCCTTTCTTTTTTAAATGCCACACTGAAACAATGTTAAGAAATGGTTTCTGTAACAAGCATAAATGATGTCATTTACACATTTCTGTACATAAAATGTGTCAAATAAAAATTTGTTCATACATCAGAAGATATCAAAAGCTAATAGATTTTTGACACATTGAGTACCAAAAAATGTACATAAAATATTATGGTAATCTCCAAGTCACAGTTTCCTTGTAAAGAAACAGATGTCAACATGATGATTTTCTTGTTGCGTAACACTAGCGGATCCAGGGGGGTGCACCCGGGGCGTGCCCCGCTAAAATTCCCAGACCATAGGTGTTATTGTAGGTCTATTTTGAATATGTCTTTAAATAATGTATAATTTATTGTTCAACATTGAATTGAATAATCAGAGGCCCTTGTGATATTGCCAAATCAGTATACTTTAGCATAAACACAACCATTGAAATGAAGTAGAAAACGGACATAAATTGGGCCGAACATTTTGTGCCCCCCACACCCCCAACCTGAAATCATGGATCCGCCCCTGGAGTAATGTATTTTTTCCGAAAAGATGAATGAATAGTGAATGCCATCTAAGCTGAGTTCAGACAATTTTTTTAATGGCATTAGGCTGCAGTTAAAAGTAGCAAATGAGCTTCCTTTTAAAAGACAGATCTGTTTGACCTTCCTTCACTGAATCAACACAATATTTTGCCTTGGATAAACATTGCTGCTACAGAAGTCCCCGAGGCTGACTGAATGCATGGCACGGTAATTGACTATTTGCTTCTGATTCATCTTACAAAATTTCGTAAAATATCATTTTACAATTTACAATAACATGAATGTTCTAATTCAATTTTTGCATTAAGGTAAAAATTTATTGCAGTTAGTACACATTAAGGCATCAGTCAGCAATTGCACGCAGATACACTAGATTTCATTTACACTATATAATAGCATATGTAACAAGTTGATTTCATATCTAGTGGAAATTTATCAGGGTTTTTTCTTTTCTCATGTGCACACACAGCTAGGCCGATTCACTTTAAAGCATCAGTAAGCAGTTGCAGATAAATACATTGTACACTGGATTTCATATTCACTTCCTGTTATGGCAATTTTCTAGCTTCTTCTCAGAAAACCCAGTTTCCAAACACCCTCAAAAAAACAGAAACTAGAGGAAATTTATACTGTCAGTCTGGTGTGATCAAAGATCTTTAAAGAGTTCCAGATCTGTTTTATTGCTCCCCTTCTTCAACTCAGGTTACAATTAATAATATATCATTTTTCCATCAAATTTGTTGTAGCTCACCATTCCATTGAGATCATAATCTGGTAAAATTTACTTCTCAAAGCAGACCTGCTACTTAGGGCATGCTGGGTAATCCTCTAATCTGGTGAGCTTTCACACCTTTATTAACTTCACCCACTGGAGAGTTTTTTCAAATTTTCCACTTTCTAAACTCCAACTGTGACCTCACAATGATCCATCTTTCTTACCAGTTATCTTGTTTTCACTATAATCATCTTGCAGGTGTAAGTCTTGCCACTAAACTAATTGATAAAAAATAGTTTCTATAATGAATGTTTCAGTAGTTTCGACATGTTATTTAATTTCATGATGGATCGTGTCTAAAGGGAAACTTTGGCTTCTTCGTATTTCTGTACATATGTTTTTTCAAAACACTAGTCAGAATAAAAGAAGGCTACAACTACATAGAAATTTAAAATCTGTTCTCTTATCATATAATTTCAATTACCATTTGGACAGAAATATCAGAACATAAATATTTAATATAAAAACTCCATAAAGGAATATTACTAATCATACATACAACATTTACACAACAGAAAAGTAATAAAAGCCGCACTTAATTCATTAACTAATTAATCTTTTGCATAGCTTCTGTTTCAGGGAAGAGAAAACAGGTGACAGTTTACACACCTGATCAAAATTTTACTCGCATAATTTCTTACAAAAATCATCAATACACAGGCAAAAATGGTATAACCACATTGCTACATGTCAGCTCACCATCAAATATGTTTTCTCAAGGCATTTCTTGGGTCTGTACTTAGGTTTAAGTATGCAGAAAACTAACTTATCACCCAACTGTATTTATTTTGTAGTGTCCGCCACGCAACATTGCAAAAAACAATTTTCTATACACTTCTACAAAAACAGACATGAAGACGATGAAAACATGCTGTGGCTCATCTCACTTTTGGATTCTCAACCTCTGTTTCTCTCAGGGAAATGCTAATAACTGGCTTATTCAAAAGATATATGAGTGTAGCTAGTTGTTAGTTGCAATACGTTACCTCTTCTACATGCAATCCATTAAAAATCTCAGTGTGAGTTTGCTATTCAGAATAATTCAAGACCTACCCTGCTTGTCTTATTAGCTTAAGCAATTATAACAAAACGAGCAACAGTCAAGCTGAAATCTTGCTGAAATCTTGCTGAAATATCTTTTTTTTTTCCATTGAATCTTAGAGTAAACTCAAATAACGGGAGATAAACACAACAGTGTATTAATTTTGATTTTTTTTTATGAAAAAATGATGCAAAAAAAAAAATTGCTGGAGATCGTCATAACCGACAGTGGCTAATCTGAAGCGACAGTCAAGTATATGTCAGAAGTAACTTCTGTAATAATATGAGCTGCAACATGTATTTTGTTTTTCATGTTTAATTTCTGCAAAGTGCTGTAACACTAAATCAACTAAAAAGAAATAAAAATCCTTCTAAAACAGCCTTAATGAGATGTAGCTAATTAGTTAACTTCTAAAAACAAAGATAATGCATTTGGTATTATTTATTCCCTGCAGAATGAATGCTTAATGGAAAAAGGGCTTTTTTAAGTTAACTTTCCAACATGAAATTTAACTAACACTTTTAATAGCGTGTGGGAATTCAAGATGTTCTATTGGCATGAGCAAGCCAGTAAAGAGTGTTAATAGAAAATTTTGTAGTAAATTCAGTATGCCGCTTTAGTCAATTATTCCTGTAATTTCTACTGCATGTGGCTAATTAGAAGTTCATTTTCTTAATTCAAAGAAACATCATTTTTCTCTGGTTTCAGCTGTAGCATGGTCTTTATGCAATACAAATTAGATAGGTATAAGCTGGCTTGTGTTTACAAATGGGTTCACAGTTGAAAGATTCAGTTTCACTTAAAATGATAAAAATATACTAAAATATCAGGGTCTATATCCGAGTGAAAGGACTACTTCTAATGCGCATTTCCAAAATTCTATTTCTTAATACAACCCTTTATCTAAAAATACTCAGAAAACGCCAGTGTTTTCTACAAATGGATATTAAATCTACTAAATGCAAATTAGCTACTGTCACATGGGTAGTTTGGACACAGTTGGCAGATATCTAAATTATACCAATCCGGATGAGGTGTGGTCAAGGTGCTCCGTTAGTTGCAAAAGAGAGGCTAAAAAAATACAAAGTAGTTCCAAGTCGCAAGAAAAGGAATGGCGGAGGTATTTGCATAGCTTGACAGATGATGATCACGAAAATAGTCCTATTCATAAACTCTTAGTAACGTAATCCATTGACAAGTTACATGAGGCCAGTGCCATGATATGTAGAGTCGTTAAAATATTGTTTTCTTTTTCATATATTTTGAACTGTTCCGTTTATAGATAGAGGTTAAGTGGTTAAAATATATAACAGGTAAAGGCACTGCCTCTGAAGCAGCGAATACTCCAGTGCTTGCAGCGCTTTTATTCTTTCACTTTACTCACCACATGGTGATGCTTTGTTGATGCACTGTTAATATAAACACTATAAAAATGGTCAATAAAAGAGCTATTATAACAAAAAGAACATTTCAACAAAGACAGTTCCTTCAAAAATATAAAACTCTTATTTCAGTGACAGACATCCGTTTGATAATTCACTCAATAGTCTCATTTATTTTCAAGTTTATTCAAGTTCTCTCTGGTTTGATTTCAATATAGTGGAATCTTAAACTGAAAACCATTCTGAAAGTAATTTTATTTTGGATATTTTTGGTTTATTAGTTCATGTGTGGTTGGGTCAAGGTCATATCCATCAAAGGCACCAGAAGACTGACTTTCAGTCATGGTTAACATAGAATTCAAAACCATCATAATGGCTGTCATCATCACCATCAATTAGTACATCATCATCATCATCATCATCATCATCATCATCATCAATGTCATTTACAATGTTTTATTATTACACGTATTATCATTATTTCCGTTATTGTTATTATTGTTATCATTATTACTCTCAAAATCAGAGGTTGGGGAAAACAGATTATGTATGTTGTAAATTACAATGGCTGTAACTGTTTATGACTTAGCAGTTATTTTATCAAATACAGTAAGTGTCATAAGTTTTTGCCCCCAGATGATTTATACATCAGTTAACCTGACATCCATAAATTTCTGATCAGGTATCAATCAAACACCTGAAAATAGAATGGTAGGTACAGGGTGAGACAAAAACTTGTGAACATCGCCAATCACTGGCTCCAGCTAGCTAGCCTTCTCGTATATCATTGCTTATTAGTAACCTCCTGTCAAAATAATGGAGCATATTTTGAAGGGTTAAAGTTAACTGTGATACTTGACAGACCACCAAGAAGTGTTTTTTAAATGAACTATAATATATTCAAGCAGCTAGGGTTAGAAGGGATCAGGGGCAAAGTAAAAACAGATTCCCATGTCAAGATTACACAGTAGTCACCCTGCATATATAGTAACTCTCTTTTCAAGTACTCTGCTGTTTTATTTTCACTGCAGTAAAAGCCTTAAGTACATAACAAAGCTGTTAAGAGTAAAATTCATAAATCATGTAGCCAACAAAGTGTGTTTGTAATTTATACAAATTCCCTGTTAAAAGGGGACATAACTGGGTTGCCAGGAAAAAATATGAACTTGTTTGTCTTTACTTTGGATGTCAAAGACATAGAATTACAAAATATACCCACTTAATTGCCTAAATAATGCAAACTTCTTAAAATGATTTTGCTACAAAGATGGAAACTTCAGATAAACAATAAATAAAACTAATTAAGTTGTTATATTTTCTCCAAATACTTTCTCTGTTTGACTTTACCAGAGTTAAGAAAAGAACATTTTATGCAGTAAATTTATCAGATTTTATTTAAAATTAACAATCGAAATCGATCATGTGTATATAAATCATATTTTGTTTTTGTTGGTATCAGTCTTTCCTTCATTTGAATCTGACCTCTCTATAACATGATGGGCCAGTTCCTTCTGTCTTTGTCACCATGGTGCACATCAGAAAGCATTGAGAATCAGTTTATTCTAAGTGGATAATTATGTGTATGTGTATAAACTGGGCAAATTAGATGTAATAGGATAATAGTTTATAGCCAACCTGCCGATAATCAAGGCTGCATTTCAGCTATAGGAAGTTGTAGTATTTGTTATGCCCATGAAGTAAGTTAAAATGATGTCTAAATGGATGAAACAAATATCTCTTCATTGATAGGAACTAATTTACAAAACCTGAGCAGTGCTGCCTATGAAAAAAAAAACAACTGTTCATTGAATTTTTACTCAAGCGCAAACATTGCTTTTGAAAAATAAAAATGAAGTACAAAACTTTACTGAGCAAAATCTCCTAAGAAATTTTTCTTTGAGAAAACTTCTAAATATGGCAACATCTGTGAAACAGACTTCTACATATTTCCTGCACCTGACATATGCGCACAAAATTCCCCATGCTCACAGTCTCCGTGTTCCCAGACATATATTTATTTTCAATTGCATTAATTAGAAATGCCATTTGCTATGTGATTTAAGAAAGTAAAATAAACATATTCTGGGAAGTTAATCATTTTCAAAGGACAGAGATGTGAAAATTTATTGTCTGATTCCCAGAAAATATAAACATAATTACCCAGTCATATCAACATTGAAATTGCCATGGCAAATGCACTTTAAAAACCTTGCCAACTACAGTTGGTGGTCCAATTCATGAAGTAATTTGTTTTTCTCAGAATGTTTATAAAAACTGTAAATGACTTAAACCATGAAAATATACACAATCAGCAATTATACAATTTACCTTTTCAACAATAAAATACTATACCGGACCAGATCGGACTAGGTACACCTTTGGTGACTAAAACTGAAGACTGTTTGGTTAGAGAAAACCGTTCCTTAAAAAAGGAAAGTTTAATTCAAGAATTGTATATGCATTTTTCTATAATACCAGCTTTTCCTTTTCAAATAGTTTATCAACTGGTATCAATGAAACTGTCGATTGGGTCTGGTTTAAAGTCAGGCGACTATTTACTTTTCTCAATCACTGCTTCCTTTTTCAAGTCCACAGCATACAACTTCAAAGCCGTGTGATTAACGTATTGTTTTGATGTGACATCCAGCCATATTTATGTCTTTAATAAGGCCTCAATGATGATTATAACATGAAAACAACGGGTGCACGTCCCGAAATTTATACGACATTTAAATTAATATTAAATGTAGTGAGTGGACAAACGGAAGGCAATAACTCTGGAAAGAATAAACACATTTCTTTGAAAAAAAGTATCTATACATCTTCAGAATTTCATTACAACAAGAAATTTCTTTTTCATCAGATTTTCACAATCATTATTGAAAAATTTATGTTGATATATTTGATATATATCACTGAATGGGTTTGTTAAATTGCTCTTTGATTCACCTGTCCAGAAACACATGTTTTTATAAGAAACACTACAACTAACAAAAAAAGCCGTCATTTCCTTTTCTTAAATTCAACTTTTTCTAGTGAATTTCTCATTTTGTTACATAAAGGTTTTCAGTTTTGTGAAACTTTTTAATTTTCACCATGAAGATAAAAGATTAAGAAGTTGAGAACTGCAAAAATCTTTAGTTTTGAAATGAATGGTTATGTTATCAAAGCTGATTTGTACTTCATCTTTAAAATCTTCGCTTTAAAATTCATTACTAAGGATTTTTAAGTCATTAAAATTTTTATTGCTGCATACAGATTAAAATCTTTTAAAGAATGAAACTCCTTATACTTTTTCGATTCAGTATTGCCACAATAAATCTTCAATATTTTTTCTGCAGTATGCATATATTATGGTATTCAAAAAGTCTTCAGATTATATAATGTTAGATATTGTATAAACAGCTTGTTTTTTTCCACAAATATATTTATGGAAGATGTAAATCCAATTAAATTCTGAACTTAAAAATCCTAAAAAAATACTTCACTTCCTCAGCGGGGAATAAAACTGCTTTTCATTCTTGATACATTTCAACCTTTTTTTCAATTAGGATTAAGTATGACACTTGTATGAGGCGATGAAAAGCTATATTATGTAAGTATTTCACAATAGGTGAAAGGTTCGGAAAGTAATTATAACCCCAGAGCAAATTATAATTACAAAATTGTATGAAGCTGAATGGGTAAAGAGCCCTAAGTTCACAAATTTTAGAAAAACGTAAATCAAAATTTGTGACAATGTTCTATAAAGCTGTCAATCAAGACATCTGCTGTGTCATACATCAAATGACAAGTTAAGAAGACTTAACTGTCAGAAAAACGATGACCGCAAAAACCAATGGAGTCAAAATACTGTATGGCTGCTTGCAAGTTATTGTAAAGATGCAAGGACAGGTGGTTTGGGTTAATTTAGTACAGTTTTTTATCTCAAAATTTAGGACATAATTCTATCAAAATATCAAACTTTCACAAAAACGCATACAGTAGATCAGATCTTCAATGACTTTTATATGCAATAACTTTTTTTAACTTTCATCAAAACCTTTCCATGGCAAGGAATTAACTTCTGAATGATGGTTTTATAACTTACTTATTAAATGGTAATTAAATGCAAATAAAATCAGTAAAAAATACAAACAGCAAAAAATACTTTTATCAAAGATCATGGTGCTTCTCTGATGCTTCTTTGATCAAAGACGAAAGAATTAGACATGTTACCTTAAAAACACCTGTACTTCACCTAAAATTTCTGAGCGCTATTAAATAAGGAATTAACATTTGATAGTAGAAATCAGTTCTCTTTCAGTTCTCAGACACTTATACAATGGCTATAATATGCCTGTGGGTAACATAATGATTATGCATAAAGGTTACATCATTATCAATGATGGTTGCACAAGAGCCCTTACCAGTAATACCTTACACAAACTTTCCACTATTTGAGGGGGGCTTAATTAACCTGACTGATTGGTCACATTCAACAGATGTTACAGTGAGCTGCTCAACCTGGTAAATATTGACTCAGATAATTTTTTTTCAGAAATAATGAAGTGTTAGTACAACTAAATAAGCAAACAATCTTTGATTAGGCTTTTGGTGTTTAGGCTTAGGAACAAAGTAACAAGTCAGACGATTTCTACAAGTCAGTCAGACCATGAGGTATGACTGACAGGATTATTAATTGTATACTACCCTATTATCAGGAAACTTGTAGAGACTGGTAAAAAAAAAATCGTTATGACAGTCATGGAATTATACATTATTTTTAAGTAAAAATCTGTTTCTGTAACTAATGAAATATAGAAGTTTGAACAAAAAGACTCCATTTATAACATAAATCATGTTCTAATGAGTACTACTTGACACATGTTGCTGCTTGTAAAAGGTTTTGTGGACATTTCTGGAAGTAGGGGCTTCAAAATGACCATTGTGTATAAATCTGAGGCACAATTATCTACACAACTTCAGACAGTTACACACATCAAAGCTAGCAATGTCACCAGTTTTCAAGGGCTCTCATTGTGCGTCATGGTGTCCACTTAACAAAGTCGTCACCCTGCACTGGAACAGCACAGATTGGTCAATTCCACTGATAGTATGGACAGTTCAATTGTCTATTGTTTGCATACATCAATTCTTACAGTGTCAGCCAAAATGATATACAATACAGTCACAAGCTAATAAAATAATCATTCTATTAGAAATATTTATTATATGTTTATCACAGTTATTTATGGTCAGTACAACTCAGCCAACTATTTATTTTAATTAAGAATTCCATCAGGTCATTTTTTAACCAATACTTTTACACAGACTTTAAAAAGTTTCGGCCAAAAAAAATAACTGCAGCAAAAGAACGGACTGATCACCAGTCTTATGCACTGTGATATGGCCAATTTTGCTATGAATCAAATTATTGAAATTCTAAAATTTGTTTAACGAGCCTGATCTTTGAATATATCTTTGAAGTGTTATATTTCAAAGTAGGTTTCACTGTGCCTCATTAATCCATCATCACCTTCTTTCTATGGTCATATCGCAGGTTTTTAAATATGCTCACCAAGGGTAAAATCAAGCATGATTTAAGTGTAACTAAGCATAGAGACTTTTTTGCAGGGTGCGCTATGGACTGAAACTCGTATACAAATCAAAGAATTACACACCCAACCTGAAACAGAGGTCAGAACAGAAGGTCTTCTCTCTATTTTTCATCTTTTGGGTTAAGTAAATAGTCCTGGAGTGCTGAGAAGTAAAAAGGTCAAAGGTGACTGTTTTAAAGTGTACCCGTGTCCATATTAAGACCACATTTGAGTCAACGAACAATAGCTAGCCTCATTCAATTTGAGCAGGTGATTGAAAAAGTGAAATTAATGGCAATAGAAAAACGTCTCCAAATGCCTCACACATGAAACACAGAGTTCATGTACAGGGGACAACATTCACCCAACAATGAGCCACTGACACAATGCTGTGTGACACTCGAACAGAGGTGTGAGGCGGGTTTGTAAAATATACAAGCAAAAAGTTTAATTTTCCTAATAATTCTCTGCTTATGAATAGGGACCGGTACGTAATTGTAAAATGTGCAAAACTGGTGTTTAATGACAACACCTAGTGAAAATGATTCATATCAGAGAAAAATGAGCTGCGAAACATCATGCACAAACTGAATTAATTGGGGTGTGTTTTGTTATTTCTACCTTTACTTTTTTGACATGCTTTTGAAGTTTCTGTTAAAGAGGATAAGAAACACAAGACCCTCAAGATATATTACTGTAACAAGAGTTGTGACAAACTTTGTATTATCTCTTTTTGATCTGTTCTCAAGATTTAAAGCTTCATTTTTTTTTCTGCAACTTTGGTGAATCAGCAGAACAATAAATCAAGTAAAACGTATCTTAAAGGTATATCATATAAAGAGACATAAATCCCACTACTGAATGTTCTGCACTAGCTTTAAACCCTTTCGGAAATTACCAATTTACACATATTTGAGAAACTGACCTTACAGCCGGTAAGATATGAAGAGCTATGCCCAAGTAAGAAGTAAACAAACACTATCAAGAGAAGAAGTGCCAAACCATTCTGGGCATGTTTAAATTAACATTTACCCATCTAATGTCATTTGTTTTGCCTTGCGACCATAATTGTATTTATTGTCAAAAATGGCTGGAATATAGTAGAGACATGATATGTTGTTCCCTTGCTTATTGGCTAGCTTTCATGGTGATTATAAGGGCAGTGTCCAGTTAGTGCTCATGAGGGTTCCTGAGTTCAAATCCAGTTCAGAGCATGTGAAATTTCTCACCAAACCAGAATTTTTCTGGGGTTCAGACAAATGAAGGTACTTTGCCAGTGGCCAAGTCATAAGCGAAGACTGAAAATATCCCATACACAAGCTACTCAGAGTCACTTTGAACTATACCTAAATTTGTCTAGCTGGATAGAATTGTGGTATCAGCACCCAAACATAAAACAATTTGTTTACCTATATATTTGTTCATTTATCAAGGCATTAATTGTTTGTCAAACCTGAAGTGACCATCAAGAATGTTGCTGATTATCAGTCAGTGACCTTCTTGTTATGTCTGTGAAACATACCAGCTGTCATGTACCTCTGTCAGGTCTACTTGTGAGCCTCTTAAAGTCACCCTAATCTTTGTTAACAAAATACAAACAGACTACAGGCCACTCAGCTTTACCTAAAGGGCCGATACAATATTAAAGAGACCCACATGGAAGACTAGCCTGTTTACTGTATGAGGTGCTTGTTTTGATGAAGATTTATTTATAATATTGTTATAGAAATATTCTACAATGTAAGGTATCCTCTCTTGATGTTTTCAATCTGTATGAAGTTCAAACAGAGCAGGAAAGAAAAAATATTGTTTTTTCAACAAAATTTAGTTCTTATGCTGTGTGAAAAAGCTTGACAAATGATTCTGTATGAGGAAGCTATCACATTCACTTGAGTAAATTGAAAACAGCATGTTGTATTTCCAGTCAAATTAATGCACTAGCAAAAACACATCATTTCTTCATACTTGGGAATTAAACAAGATTCTCCAAAATCTGTGCAAATATTTTTATTTTCCTTTCTTATTAGTGTAAATATAATGTATAATGTTGTTTTTTCAGTGAGTATTCAAACATCATGTGCTTCCATCACAGGGGGTAGGGAGGGCAGGGTTAACATAGTGATAGGCGCATCATTTTTATTTTGTACTTGCCGGAAAAAATATATATTATTATTATCATTATTTATCATAATTATATAGTATAGGATATTTTCTCAAAACAAAGGCAGACACTGGATGTACTGGCTTAAAGCGACTGACTCACAGACGATAATAAAAAGAAAATGTTTATACATCTTGAAATTCTTGCTGTAATCGTGAAGAACATATTTAATCTAAGTTACTGACTCAGTTTTTGTAACAGAAAAACATCAAAATATAAAGTTTTACACACTTTTATCGGTAAAAAATTTACCCCGTTAGTCACGGGGTAGATACTTTAATTATAAGATTAATTTTGAGGCAATCTAATAACAAGATGTTGTGGCTCAGTGGACTAAGTCGTCGCTCTACATTTTACTGACCGAAAGGTCGTGGGTTCGAATCCTGGTTAAGTCAAAACTTTTTTTTTCAGTTTTCATGGTGTATAGAAGCATAATATTATATTTTTTCCATAGTAAATTAAATCCTCTTAAATTTGAAAGAATAAAAAAAAATCAGCAAAATTTTGTGAGTCAGTCACTTTAATTAGTTGGCTTTATTAGCTCCCACAGACCATTTATTATGCAACAAAATTTATAATAAATCAGGCTGGTCACATACATGTAACCTGTCTGGATGATAAAGAAACCAAAGCATTAAAAAAGATGTCTTATATTTTTTGTGCAAATAATTTCTATTATCACACTAAGCAAGTTTTACAACAGATGTCACATGATGTTTGATTAAGGGCTAATGATTTGAGTAATGTAAGAGTAACGGCTGCCTTTGATTATTGTATGCCAAAAGACAAGTATGATGCTGGTAAAACAGTTTTAATGAGCAGAAAACAAACTGCTACTTAGGATAAAAACAAACATCAAACACTAGCTGATTAAAACAACTCTTACAATAATAATACATTTCTGCAGACACTTATGTCTTTGATTTGTTGCAACGCATAACTTTCTTACAATGCCGTCTAATACTGATAGTGTATCGATATATTTTGTTGAATGAAAATCTAAAAAAAAACTCAAGACTCTCATGTGAAAAAGAAAACCTACCTATATAATAGGATTCATAACAGAAAAACAAACATAGGCAGATCTGATGAAAATATTGACATAAAGTTGTGAAACTTGATTGTTACCTACAGTAAGAATTTGTTCACTTCTTTGACCACATTCATTAACTGTTTAAACTTCAAACACAATACACAACAATTTATGTAAACACTAGAAACTTTTGACAAGTTTTAATCCCTTGTAAGTCAAATGGATGAATATTTTAGTGACCAAGAAAGATATTATCAAAAAGATACTTAATTTCTTTTTTAAATGACACTTTCTTCAGCCAAAATACAGAAATTTCTGAAAAAAGTTCAATTCACAACTGAAGTCTATTTTTTGTTTTGTTTTTTATTGGTGGTCATATTCAAAATAGTCATGTCACAAAATTAATGCATTCAATATGGAAGGGTTTTAAGCTTTGAGCCTTGACTGGATGCTAGTTTAATGGGTTATACAACACTAAATGTTACAGGGATTTGATAAGTACCAGTTGAGATATTAAAATTTATCTACAAAGCATAGTTTGTTTTCAGAGACTTCAGACAAAGCTTTGTGCCCATTCAACCAATAATCAATGTCCTTTCATAGTTTGGATCTAGAAATTTATCTATTAGTAAATTTGTAGAAATTCAAACTCAGGTCATGATCAACGATGTTGATACATGGTTAAAACAATTTGAAAATATCCAGAATTTTGATCCCATATTTGTTTTAATCCAGAGTTCATGTCATATCAATGTTATCAATATAGGGCCATGTAGATTGTATTTACACAGAAATCATGGGAATTAAAGTAACACTCAGCTAATTCCCTATATCCCCACCCTGGATACCCCTTTCACAGGACTTCAGACAGGTGGACACAACTGCCTCTTTATTTGATCATCTAAAACTTGTACATTTGTCTTGTTAGCTTTACTCATTAAACAGATATTTGACCAACAAAATGTTTAAAATAAAAAGAATTCAACTAAAGTTATGCCTGTGTAACAGCTTAGTACAAAGAACCGAATTTACTCATGTAAGTGTATTTGTACATTTCCTGTCAGTTCAGTCACAATTCCACCTGGTTTATAAAATTTGGCATTACTTTGACAAAACAAGTTGACATCAAAAGTGTATAATACCTCAATCAGGAATAATACCATGCCAATTTTAGATCAGCAACCTCGCTCTAATGTTTACTGCAGCAAGAACAATACTCGTAACATCTCTTGCATCATATTACTAAAGAACAAGTTGCAATATCAAAGGAGTATCATATAAATATTAAACATGGCTTCATGCGTATAGATGAAATCTTAAGATCGAAATCGAGTAAATGTTGAAAAATTAATAGTAACAAAGAAGTAATGTCAGACAGGTGAAGAGCATTCAAAATGAGGCAATATCTGTGTGAATTTTTAAATGCATTTCTTTATGAAATTCTTGCGATAAATGAGCAATGTTATTTTACACTGCGAGAAATCACCTCAGTAACAAACAAGTATCCACAAAATAGATTATCATTCTATGGCTGCTATGTAAGGATTTATAATTTCATAATCAGATGCTCACTGCAGTTGGGGCTTTTGAAGATGTAACAACTACAGCAAATACAAATAGAACAAAGGATTTTTGCATGTACCTTTTACAGCTTAAACTCACTTTTTTCAACAGCAAATTTCAAACAAAAAGCAAACTGAGTTTGTTCAACTGCTTAATTTTATAATATTTCTCACACTATAACTGACATACCAACTTGATTGTATGAAGTACAAACCTACATCATTTTGTACCACAATTTCTGTTTCATCACTTTAGAAGTAGTTACTTACATTGAATATCAAGTGTTGCTTCACCGCTCTGCAGAGAAAACCCTGTTGTGACGTTTGTTGCTATGCACTGGAAGGGACCTGTGTCCTGTTCCCTTGTAACCCTTAAAATCCTTAAATTACTCCCATCCTGAAACCTGCGGCTTGTATTTGTCACCGGTTTACCATTATGTATCCAATGGAATTGGATATGTCGTGGATTTGAAACACCACACAGTAAATTGAGCTCTGTTCCTTCAATAACTGCTTGATCTGTTGGCTTAAGGTTGAAGTAAAATGTATCTTGTCCATTTGTTACACTCAAGTCTGAAAATACAGAAATGTGCAGCATTTTAATTTTGGCAATCAAAGAAGCAAAATTAAAACTATTTCATAACAAAGTTATAAATTTTTCTAACAAGCAGTAGGAACTTCAAGGAGGCAGTACCAGAAATAACTTAGCAATTCAAAAACCTGGCTAACTATTCAAATTGTCAACTTACTGACTACTTCTGCTCCTAGAAATCTCTTACAAAATCAGACATGGATCTCTACAAAAATGAAAGAAGGCTCTTTTGTGCAACTAGCTTAAAAGAATCAGCAGGGAGAATGTAATCACATTACAAAACCAAAATTTTGCAGAATTTCTGTAAAACAACTTCCTGTCTCCAAACACCACTTCCATTAGAAGCTTAATACCTCAAACAAGAATTTTGCCGAAATATTTGTTTTTATCTTCTTCAATTTCTGAGGATCCAAATATCTGCCTAATGAACTGCCGAGAACTTTCAAAAAATGTTCCAAAGATGAACAGCTGACTTGTTTGTCATGTAATGTTTTGAGATATAGGCCCTGAAACATTCTGTGATAGTTACAAGTGTAAGAATGGTGATTAATGGTATTTCAACACCTAATCTCATGCACTCAGACACATGTTTCAAAGTATAAAACTGCAGTAACAAGAATTCATAATAAAACCTCTGTGAGTTATGATTCCTCTTTTTGTTTTCAAGATCTCAGATTTTGGTCATTTGTTTCTTCCTGAGAACTTTGAACAGTGTTTGAAATTCCAAATAATTCTATGCTTAATTTATTTTAGTAATTGCTAAGTAAGTGTAGCAAGGCCCATACAACGGAAGGTCAGGTTGGGCAAGGTCAGGTTGGGCAAGGTCAGGTTGGGCAAGGTCAGGTTGGGCAAGGTCAAGGTCAGGTTGGGCAAGGTTGGGCCAGCAGACTTTTTAGTATATACTGAAGATGAAACAAAGCTGTCTGCACAATGTAACATTTTTTTAGAGCCCTCATCAATAATTTAAACATGTCATTGATGAAAACAGAACCAAACAAAAAAAAAGGTATTGTGTTATAATAACTAACTGCAAAGAAACTCTGAGTTTTACTTCATGTTTATTAAAAGATTTGAGTGACATATGAAATGGGGAGACAACCCATGAGCAGCTCATATTAATATTTCCTTCTACCCCAATATCTGGCATCACATCCTTCAGATTCCATAGGATATATTCACTAAATAGTCATCAACAAACTAAAAGATATATATATATATTTCTGGCAGTTTTAAGAACATAATATTTGAAAGATGACAATTTAAAGTGAGATTTAGAGTTAGCACTTCAGCATGAATTTTTAGTAGCTTATTACCTAACTGCATATTTTAACTTTGCTAAATGTTAAAGCGACTGACTCACAGACGATGATAAAAAGAAAATGTTTATACATCTTGAAATTCCTGCTGTAATCGTGAAGAACATATTTAAACTAAGTAACTAACTCAGTTTTTGTTACAGAAAAACATCAAAACATAAAGTTTTACACACTTTTATCAGTAAAAAATTTACCCCGTTAGTCACGGGGTAAATACTATAGTTATAACATTAATTTTGAGGCATTCTAATAACTAGACGCCATGGCTCAGTGGACTAAGTCGTCGCTCTATATTTTACTGACCGAAAGGTCGTGGGTTCGAATCCTGGTTAAGTCAAAACTTTTTTTTTCAATTTTCATGGTGTATAGAAGCATAATATTATATTTTTTCCATAGTATATTAAATCCTCTTAAATTTGAAAGAATAAAAAATTTCAGCAAAATTTTGTGAGTCAGTCGCTTTAATATATTCTTGTAATCTAGGTCTTCATATGAACCCCAACCTACATTGAAACCCTACACATGTACATGTATGTTGTTCTGCAATAAACATACATGTAAAAAGATCTGGCAATCTGGCTAGTCAGTACAATTTGCCGCCAACTAAGACCCTGTGAAGTCTGGTAACCACTAACCATTTTACTATCTCTACAAGCATAGAGAGATGATTTAAAGATGAACCATGTGGAAATATTTCCTAGTTATTGATAGTAACATCATGGGTGGAGAGAAACAGCAACAAAGAACCATATCTCAAAGGGAATTCATAGCCAAGCTGTAGTAATAACTCACTCTATAACATTGTTAATTACATACCCCGAAAGAGAAGAACATTATAATGGAAAAATGATTTAGTTAGTTCAGTAATAAAGCCAGAGCTATCACATTTTCCTATCTCTCATAATGTTATGTCTCTTTACAGAGGAAGTACCACATTGTGCTGCTTTTTGTGTTCGGGTCTCTCCTCTATTAATGCTACTAATTGATACGTTGATAAAAAGGCTAGGCTAACTACTGTGATACTGCTTTGTCTCTAACATTATGCTCTCATTGTAGACTGGTGCAAGTTTTGAATGTAGCATTTTCTTACATGAAACTTTTTTCCACATTTTGCTATTGTGATCAACAGTAACTTGTTCTGAGTCAAAAATACTTCTGAGAATTCAAAATTCACCCCACCCAGATCCTTGTTCTGCTGCAATCTCTTCTATGATTAAAATTTTTCAAAGCCTGTTCCTTTTTATTTAACTGCTACCTACACATAGAGTCAATACTGAAATCTTTCGTTCCAAGAGGATTCAAGGTCTAGATATCATGAACAATAAACCACTTTCACTATGAGACTGAAACATATATCTCATTTAATGCATGATATTTTCAAGAATGAAATACCTCTCCCCTGTTTTATCTCAGCCCAAAGCAAATGAATCCCTTTTGGAAACTTAATCAGTATAATAACTGAGATTGATGTTTCAAAAATCGCCAGTCCGTCCCATTTTTGTACCATTAGTACCACAGTTAATGATAAAGGATCTAAACTGTGGTCTGCTCATTTACACTTTGTTAAGCATTTATAATGAAACTTGGTGTAAAATTAATGTCGCACAATGACCTATAGTACTAAATCATAGCAGTAAGCATGTTCAATCAAAGAAATAATTTTTTTTCAACACGGAACACATTCACAATTCTGCATTTACAACTGTTGATGAGATTTTACATGGAAATTAATAATTTTGGAACGTGAAAGGAAAGTGGGTCCTGTTCAACAGGGGATATTGTGCAACTTGTACAAAAATCTGAAAGCTTCAGCCCAAGTGAATGATTCAATAAAAATTATTGAATCTGCAATCAAAGGCAAAATAATGGGAAAATGAAAACTGCATTATATTATTGCAAGCCTCGTTTGAAAAAAGAAAAAAGTAAAAGCGACTTGAATGGGTTTTCATATATGAATATTTGGAATATCAACTAAACAGTTCCTCCCCTTTCAAAGATTAGAAATTCAGATGTTTAAAGACTTTCTGTAACAGTTACGTCAAACCAAGACAGAAAATTAATTATACAGCTTGTAAATCATATGGTATGAGCATCTCCATTTTATGTTAAGTTTTAATAATATGATATATGATGTAGACAAGATTCTGAAGAAAACAAAATGATGAAGTTAGGGAAATTACTTGGTCATCTGGGATCACACCCTTACAGTTACTAGCCTGCTAACAGTTCTAATCCTATGAAGATGAAAAAAAAGCATTTGTACGTGTTCTTTAAATACAGCTATGTTTCATTTCTGATAAGAGTAATACGTATGGCTGGTATTTGACTTGGTAAATAGAGAATTAATTACATGTATTAAATTTTTTAATTCACAATACGTGTTTGATTATTGACACATTTAAGCAGTCTATTGGTAGTAGCTGATATAAAAGAGGTATGGATTACTTTGAAGTTGTATATAACAGTTTTCTATACTGTAACAGAAAATATGAATGGAACATAAGGTTCACCAACTGCGTAAGCTATATGGTTAGTTAACCCAGTTCTAGTGAATAAATAAAATGTCCTCATCTTTGTTTTCTCTTCTAGTGACTTCTCAAACACTTGCAAATTTAGTTTGATATTTAAAGCGACTGACTCACAAAATTTTGCTGAAATTTTATATTCTTTCAAATTTAAGAGGATTTAATATACTATGGAAAAAATATAATATTATGCTTCTATACACCATGAAAAATGAAAAAAAAAAAGTTTTGACTTAACCAGGATTCAAACCCACGACCTTTCAGTCAGTAAAATATAAAGCGACAACTTACACCACTGAGCCACGGCATCTAGTTATCAGACTGCCTCAAAATTAATGTTATAACTAAAGTATCTTCCCCGTGACTAACGGGGTAAATTTTTTACCGATAAAAGTGTGTAAAACTTTATATTTTGATGTTTTTCTGTAACAAAAACTGAGCCAGTAACTTAGTTTAAATATGTTCTTCACGATTACAGCAAGAATTTCAAGATGTATAAACATTTTCTTTTTATCATCGTCTGTGAGTAAGTCGCTTTAAGTGTAAAATAGATCAGTTTGCAAAAAAATCCCATGGAATAGCAGGTCGGAGCTCCAGACTCCTTACCAGAATTTGACCAAAACCTACAGCACTCCCTTCATTTTGGTATGAGAATCAACATTGTTCTGAACCTAAAGGCCCAATTATTAAGGGTATTCACCATAGCTCTGAACCTGATGGGCCCTGTTGATTAAGGGTATTAATCATAGGTCTGAAGACATTTGTAACATCAGTTGGTGTTAAAAGAAAAAACATTACATAGACATATTAAATACGTCAACCTTGGTCTTATATATCTGACTGACCTTCACCATTACCAGCTGAGCACTCAGGCAGTACTAACAATTAACATAATTAACCCTAGCAGTGCCCTGGACAATGTCTAAGCAAAAATTGGCCCTCAGAAACCAGCAGGGTTGGTGTAACATGACATAAATGAGCCCCAGTACATTAAACAAATCAGTGTCAGAGATTGAAACATTGCATAATATTTTCACCACTGGCTATTTAATGGTTTGACCTGTGACACCCTACTGGCCACAATAGATGGGCAATAATGCTTTCTCAGAGGGGTTGATTAGTTTTATTGAATGCAGTTTTCTGATAAGATTTCAAGATAACATTTTTCTTTACTTTCTTTCAATTAAGTATGAATAAAAGTACTCAAGCAGTTCTATTGATTTTTTGCATAAGACTTAACCACTGAAAAAATCTTATACTGCATACTGAAAAACAAATGTCCCGTGCTTCAGAATGTATTAGTTTTATGCTGTGTTCAGTATGAATGCATACGGATAGGTGTCTGCAATATGATTAATGGCTTCCTTCATAATACACTAAATGGATATTTTTCTTTTTCGCACATCAGAGCTAATATTTAAATCTGACAATAACTAGGACTAAATTGTTCTTAATAGAAATAATACTGCTTGAAATATATGCATTTCAATATTAAGTGTTCTTCTAAAATCAATTATGAAAGTTTCATTTCTGTTTCTGACAAGCGAATCATAAAATAGATAGACAATCCCCCATTAGTCCCAGTTTTTGTCTCCTTTCAGTTTTTTTTATCTTTTCACTGTGCAAAAAAAAAAAGTTACAGGAGACAATAGACAATCATTTTATCTTTAGCTCGATCAGCTGGAATTATTTTCAGTAACTTTTACGTAAAAAAACTGCACATCAACTTTCATTCTGAAAGCTGGATTACAAAAAATCTTAAAAAGCATCTCGACACTTAAAAAGACACAAATCAAAACTATCTCCGACAGGTATCAGTAACATCTGATGCACCCACTGTTGAGAAATATTTTCAAAATTGATAAGAAATGAACTGTAGCATACTTTTATTAACAGATAGGACTAAACTCATCAATTTTTTAATTGAATTTAAAGATAAAATCATTCAGGGTTACATATTTTCTTTAATACTTCCCCATAAATGGGTCAATCAGCTGCAATTAATTTCACAGTATATTTATCAAATATCATACAATGGCCACTATCTTCACCCAATCTCATGCTATTATATAAGTTTATTGCTGATACTTATTTATGAGGTTGGCAGGAACTAATTGAAATTGACACACGCTAGATAATAAATTCTGCCTCACACAGCCCCTGGGTAAGAAGAAGGATGGACTACAGTAGACAACATAGCTGTTCATGAACCATTAGTAATTATTAATTTGAAGTCAAGTGGTTATTTTTTTTCTTGGTTATTTTTTTTCTATCAATAAGTTTACGTTGAATGAAATACACCACTGAATGACAAATGATGTACGAGTGAAACACTTTTTTTGCCTCAATTAAAACTTGTTACACAAGAAATCAATTAAACCTGTATATTTATGACGAGTAAAACGTTTTTATCACTATATTTCTAATATCTACGTCGAGTGAAATTAAATAAAGTAATTGGTGATCTATTTATTTTATTCACAATACACTTTGGGATAATACAAAAGAATGCATGCTCTATAACAATACAGACATATAACATTTCTTTTATCTTGAAAGGTTGAACAATATTAACAAAATACATACACGAGAAAGTGGAATGGTATGAAAACCTTGTACTTACCACACAAAATCAACAATAAAATAGCCAAAGTAAAATCCAGATAGCGGTATTTATCCATTTTATAAAGTTTGTTATACGCATAAACTGTAAGTAATCACATAGCGATGATAACTACTATTTAATCCTAAAACTTCCGTTACTTTTAACTCGCGACCGTCTTCCCGCAAAACATTTATTGAACTGAGGAAAACACCGCCTCCATCTGATCTCCATGTAATTGAAAAAAGTAGTTCCGAATAAAATAGTTTATCACACGGGAAGTAAAGGTTTTAGTTAGTTGAATTTAGAACGTACAAATTGAATACATTTAAGAGTCATTTATTTTGAAAGAAATAATAAGAATACTATAAAATTTTAGAGTCTGTATACACTTTATTCATGCGCGTTGTTATCAATCACTTCTGAAGCTCCGCCCCTTCGTTGACAAATTGTAAACAACACGTGGTTTACTTTCGCTTTCGCTTTAAGGCGCTAGCCCACAATTTGATAGCAGATTGGAGCAGAGAGATTCACAATAAAGAAAGACATTAGTGTTGAAATATATATATTTTGCGCTCTAGATAAATCATTCTAGAATCTTGCGCGTTTGCTGACTAATCGAACAGCAGCGTTTTTACTCCAATTCTTAAGCACATTCTAAAAACTGTTAAGATTATGTAACTTGCCGCTTATTATTTTTCATGATTGTCAATATGCATTTCATTTTCTTCTTTTAACATCGTAGATGACTTCTTCCTTTTTTGATGTCATCAATATTAGCACCGCATTCAATTTGTCTTGCCAAATGTTACTTCGTTGTTTACTTCTTTGATTATGATTATCTGCGGATCAGGATATCACGATAAAATGTTTTAAATGTTCTGCACTCGTACAGCATATAGCAGTTTTGGCGTTAGATCTACTTCAAAGACCAAACAATCCAACGAAATAAGATAAAAAGGCAAAGGAAAAAAAACAGCAGTTATATAATAGATGACCCTCGTAATCGGAGAGAATGTGCACCACGTTCTATGGACCACATAATCTCAAATATAGATGGGTTTCTCAGAGCAAAACCATTACCCAGGAGGCTTATCAGTTTTTTATTGCCCAGTTCTAATCTTAATAGCGGTGATGTGTTTTTCGCTTTAATTCTATTTTACTTTATGAAGAATGATGTGGCTGCCGGCTTTATCAGAGAAAGAAATGATACAGCGCTGTCATATTTTAATTAAGTAATGATTATTTATTGTCTCCTGTCGGACGCGAGTCTAAACAATATAGTTATATATTTTAATTGTTAATAACTCTTTCTTCTGTGTAACAGATGTAACAAGAGGACCCTTTAACATGTTAACCAATCATCTGATGTTGCAGAAACGTGGGAGTGGAGTGGGGAAGTGAAGTGAGAGAGGGGGTGTAGAATGAAATAAGCTCGAATTCTGAATACAGCCATAGTCAGTTCTGGAAAAAAATGTCATCTAAGCGCTAGCAAGCTAGCAACGACAAGAAACACGTTTAATGGACAGTGAAATATGAGCTAAGAGACCTCTGAAATATCGTTACTACACTAAGTTGTTATCTCCGTTTTCATGAAGGCATGAAATTTATTTTAATAGATTAGGTCCTTCAAGTAATACTGAAAATTAAGACTACTTTGAAACAATTAAAACCGGTTTAAACAGCAAAACGCGTTCAGAGGTACACGTTAACACACACATACTTACATCTACAATTATGCACAAAAATAAAAGACAATAATAATTACTTCATGCTTATAACAACTTATTTTCGCATAAAATGCAAATGCACTTGTCGGAAATACAGCTTAAACACTAATGGTGGTCTCGTAAAATTAAAATACACTTCATTATTCAAATAAAATCTGCTGGGGGATTTTGCGGAATGGTATTTTAGACGTAGAGTAGTTGTTATGAGAAACACATTTTAAAAAACGTTGAAAATCAATTATAGCCGTCCGACAAAGCGGCACTTAAGTCACTAAATGAGCATGTTTGCATAGCTAGCCCTAGGGGTGAACCTTTTATGTCCAATCCCCTACCACGTGCACTGACAGAAGCACGTGAGGAGGGTGAACCCCTTAGGAACAACTTCCTACAAACTATGTGAACTTTCTCAATAAAGTTCTCGGAGTGGAAAAAAACGTAACACTCATCTCTAAAAAAAACCTTCGAACACGTTGTAGAAGAAAGCCTAGATTCTATCAAAGGGAAGAAAGGACTTGGGAAAAGTGGCTCAGCTTTGATTTAAGTACAAGTAAATATGATTGACAACGTCATTATCGTCTTCAAATATTAGGCAACTAGGCTCCAGAACATATTTTAACAAGCTCCCTTTCCATGAGATGCAATTAATCATCGTTGGGATATTCTTTTAGATTATTCTCATTAAATCATCATTATCGTGGTCAATGTTTATATTTGAAAAACAAAACAGCAGATCCATCCGGACTCTGTTAATCATTAAGTGATTAATCATAACTTTCCTCGTGTATCAATTGCCACGTACAGTCAAGTCGTGTAAACATATCAAAATGATGGCGCGCTTCGATTTGTTTTATTTACCAGCTTCTAACAATATTTCAGACATCTGTTGGCACTGCAAAGGCCAAACAGTTTTTTTTTTATATATACAAAACTCTCTACGAGTTTCATAAAGACTTCGATAAAATTTATAACCACTAAACTAATGTGAGAATGTGACTTTGCGTTACAGTGCGTTCTTGGTCAATTAATTTTACTACAAAACATATTTCAGGTTGCATAGGACCGGCCACAACGTATACATGGTATAGAAATATGACCTTCACCCTCGACATAAATCCGGAAGATAGACATGTATATTGTCAGAGTAAGTAAGGTTGCGTGTGTGCTTGCGCGCGCGTGCGTACCCATACGCGCACGCATGTATATATATTTTTACATATATGAAAAAATATGTTTGTTTAGGGCATACCAATATACAAATGTATAGTATAAGCCATCAATAACTATTTAAGCTAGGACTATCAAACTTTCAACAAACTCGGCATCTAGAGAACATTAAATATCTTTAAATTATTTCATAATTTAAATATGAAATATGTTAATTATTGCATGAGAGTACAACATATCAATTTCGGCTTTATTCACTGACTCATTAACTGTTAAGCTCCGTCTTAAATGTATATACCATGTCTACGCAAAAAGGGATTAAATAATAATAGATGCTTCGATTTTACAAAACCAAATTTACGATGAAACCAAAATGAATACATAATGTATCTGACCCATCCTACGGGTTGGCTTAAACAGTCTCACTAAATGAAAGACATGTATTACTAAGGTATTTTATTTTAGCACGTTCTTGACCAAATTGAAACGATCAAACCTCCTGTCAGTGTAGGACAAATGAATACGAACAACCGTGCAGTCGGCTGTAGGAACATATGAACACGAGCATCACTGCAGTCGGCTTAGGACATAGAATACAAAAACCCTGCTGTCGATTGCAGGACCATATGAACAACCCTGCAGTTGATTGCAGGACCATATGAACAACCCTGCAGTCGATAGTTGGGCATATGAATACGAACAACCCTGCAGACGATATTAGCTCACATGAATCTGAACAACGCTGCACCACATTAATATGAACAACCCTGCAGTCGGCTGTAGGGCCATATGAATACGAAAAACCCTGCTGTAGATTGAAGGCGTTATAGTCAAGTTATTGAACAATGTACTTTAGAACTGACTTTTCCCAAATTAATAAGAAAAAAAGAAACAAAGAAAAAAACATTTGAGATAGGAGAAAGCTTACTCAAACCATATAAAAATGAAAAATGTAAAAAGGGGTGGTATACTTACGCTTTATTGTTCTGGCCAGACAAATATGTTTCTTCGTCGGTTTTTGTGACCCTGGATGGAGGTTTTACAGAATATACGAGTTAACGAAACTAAACAAAAACACTTTGCTAAACTAAAACAAGAGAAAAGAAACGGAGATCTTTTGGTGTAAGGTTTGATACAAACAGAAAGTATCTGAAAGAACTCAGGGCTTTAACTGTCACTGGCGGGTTTTCAAAAGGTGGGGCTAATTTTACTAAAACTAGCAATAATGCGAAGATGTTCTTCTCTAAGAATGTTCAAGTCATGTCATTTACTTCTCGGGAGAGTAATAGATGCTGACAAAAACTTCTCTGTTTTACACAGTGCAACAGAAAAAACAGCTGAACTATGGTGAAAGTTCTATTCGTTTCGAAACGGAAATTAAAGATAATGGTTTTGATGTCTATCCTTCTTAGTTTCTGAAACTGACTTACTCACCATCCAGTTTGGAAATTGGTAATTATTATTTTTGACGGTGATGATGATACAAATCTTATAAAGCATTTTTTTCGTAACTAGTAAGTTCAAAGGTGTTTTTACAATGGCAATATGCATACGAGTATACAGTTAGTTAAAAAGAAAGAAATAGTTAATCAGAGGTTCCATACGCTAACAAGAATGTCTGTGGAATGGAAAATTTAGATAACTTAACCCATTAATGTCTAGCGTCTAGGCAAACAGTGCAGATCCAGATCAAACGCCGCAGCATGCGGACTTTTTTCCATAAAAAGAATAAAATTAAAAATTTATACCAGAAACACTTCTAATTGAAAATGGACCCGTCCAACTGGAAAGGATGGCATAATCCAATTAGCATAAATGTGTTAACTGTTGCTGCGGCTCACACGGAAAACTAATACGGCCGATGAACTAAGATAAGGAGGGACAGATACTGAATAATGAACTTTGCAGAATGTCCAGGCTGATCATGGTCGCATTGACCACTAACACTAACAGAGGGTTAACTGGTGCATATAGGGGTAAAGGTCAAAGGAAACTCCACAAGTTTTAAAGGTGGTGAACTTAGTTTTAGGACATTCAAATAACAAAGAAACTGGCAGAAGTAGTGCACAGCAAACTGGCAATGAAAGGTAAATTCTGAAAATCTGTGCTAAATCACGAGCTGCTTTCTTCATTCATTATTTCAAATAAATCACCTTAAGGTCATTAAGATTATCAGTTTTAACAAGGCGTAACGCTTCCCCGATTTTAGTTCATGTTTTGCAGAGAAAAGTTTGCTTTTTTTTCACTGGATTTCCTGAACACACATTGTTACTTGACTAGGTCTAGTCTTTGAATTATTTCCAATGAGCCATACCATTCATCAAATGAATGTAATTCTTAAAATTGCTCAAACTAGTCGGGGAGATATTTTTTGTTTCTAACTAGATACAGAAAGATAGATGAATGCCTTGACTGTTGGCAAGCAAATTTACCAGTAGAAACCCCTCTCTAATCTGTGGTATTTGTGTTGCATGTGATATAATTTAGAGACGGTTCCTGCTTGTTAAATCCCCCAGCCGCTGCACAATAAGTTCCGGGCATTGAATTAGTATCCGTTACTTGCGAGCAAATGATCTTTAATGCTTGTAAGCAATCCATTTTAATTATCAACCAGAAAATATTGTTATAGTGTTGCCATGTAATTGTTTTTCCGTAATTGATAAAATTCCAGCAATTTTTACAAATATTTTAGTCGAGAACACATATTTATGAACAGTGTATTGTTGCCATCGCTTGATTGAGTCTTGAGGTTCATGTAATTGCACTTGAAGGCTACCACGCCAAGTTTAAAGGGTGTGGTGATTTTAATCCAAGTACTGACAATCCAGGAGAACTCTGTTGTAGGCAGCGCAAGTGGTCAAAGTACCCCTGCATGTATAAAAGTCATCTTGAACTAATGTGAAGTTGTACTCCCAGCAAGTAAAGTAAAATATGGCAAAAGTCTTACACTTAACCGGAAAATATAATTTCATTTTTTTATATCGATTAGACGTTAAAGTTTCGTTACCTCTTATTTACCTTATTTCTGAATATTCTGTGTCTTCAGTATTTATTTTGACTATCATGCATTTTGGTCATTTTGAACACTGATATAACTTTAAATTAAACAAGGAAAATTCAAATGGACTTGAGTCCGTTTGAGTGTACGGTTTTTACTGTATCTTTAAGGAACCTTAAGCTAAAGCACTCTCAAACTTTTGTTTGCAGAGGCTAATAAAAAGAAATTTAACATATATCTTTAAATTGAAGACCTGTCTGTTCAGACAAATTATAACTAAGGTAATGCCCATTTTTTGAAGAGCAACAACAACATATTTGTTCAACCTTTTATTTCCATATATCTCTTGATGTTAATGGTGATAATTATGATACTGAAACAGTGTTTGCTTTGTTAAGTAACAAAATAATATGAATTTCATGGAATAACATGCTTGAACAGAAGAACAGAATAACAAATATACTTGTAATAACAGAAACTGTTATGATAATAAACTATGACCATGCTTTGATTACTTTGATATAATTCAACATATTAAAGACCAGGTGAGGAAAAGTCACTGTTGTAGCAAAGTACAACCGGGAACCAGACAGAATTTTTAACTTTAGATGTATTTTTTCTTTGTGAGCCAAATTTTATTATTTGAAAACATTAAACTTAAACATTGAATCATTTTACATCATTTGAAAGCTCTTTAAATTCATATTTTGAAAATATAAGCAGATTTTGAATTTTTGCTTTTAAAAAAGAAAACTAAACTAATTTATACCTGTCGTTTCAGCATTTTTTCAGCATTTTTCTAGCAGCTTAGATGCACTAAGTTTAGCCATTTACAAGCAACAGGAAAGTGAACAGTTTTGAAAATTATTTTTATATATGTAAAATATATGAGTTTACAGACCTTTTAAATGATATAAATATTTAATTGTTTGATGAAAAATGACTTTGCAAATGTAATTACAAATTACTATGTTTTGCATTTTCATCAACAGCCATATTTTTGCCAGCCTTCAAAAAGTTACCTGTATCTCTTATCAGTTACTTGTTACTATTAATAGATTTCAAAACAATAACATTCAATGTTCCTACACAATATTACCAGACAGTCACGTGATTCTGTTCGTAATTCTGTTCGAGGATTTCCGGAATAACACAACTTCGCAAATTGATTCAACAGGTAGTACATCGTAAAAATACGTAATGCTTCGGCAATAATCGGATCTTCTAACAGCCAATCAAAACATAGAATTACATAATATTGGATAACACTAACCCCGCTCCAATTGTACATATAGGAATATAATACTGGCAATTTTCCGTACAGAAAAAAATATATGCCTAAATCTGTATAACGGAGTTTGTATGGTGGTCGGCAGCAATTCCATTTATTTTTTTCAGCCGCAAGTAAACTTGATGTTCAGGTGATAAGGTCGTTGCAATATAGCCATCTGCTCATATCGTACACCATATCGTATAGAGATAATGTCGATAATATTATGTAACATTTCATTTTAGGTTTAAAGCCTGTGAAAAGCTCTCTGGCTTGACATATTATAAGACAGCAGGCAAGAACAAAGAAGAAACGCTAAGGGCAATGACTTGTAAACATATATAATATCTTAATAAGTGTTCTTGACGGGTTTGAGTCGATATATGTCCTGAGTTTTACCTTTTAGACTTTTACGACAGAAAATTGTCAGTCCCTTTGCGGGAATATGTGTCCAGTGCTGGAACGTATTAGTAGACATTTTAAAGGAGCTGCAAAAAACACCTTCACACATATACCAACTATTTTTATGCACCCCTCCAGTCGAAGATGAGGGGAAATATAGTTTTGCAAATGTAGGTCGGTAGACACTTTGGTTTGTAATTAATATCTAGCGAACCCTTGGATCAACCTTCCTCAGACTTGGTACTAGGTTGGTCATGACTAGTGGATGACCCCTGTAGTTTTTCAGGTCACCAGGGCAAAAGTCAAGGTCAAAGTGACCTTGATTAGCAGAATGGTTTCCGATCAATAAATTAAAAACTCTTGGTCCAAAGTTATTCAAACTTATTATGTACGTTGGTCATGACTAGTAGATGACCCCTATAGTTTTTCAGGTCACCAGGACTAAGGTCAATGTCACAGAGAGCTTGAAAAGCAAAACAGTTTCCGATCAATGACTATAGAAGGCTTGGTCCCAAGGTTCTTCCTACTTAGTGTGTAGTTTGGTCATGACCAGTAAATGACCCCTGTGTTTTTTCAGGTCACTAAGTCAAAGGTCAAGGTCACAGTGACCTTGAATAGCAAAACAGTTTCTAATCAGTAACTATAGAACCTCTCGTCCCAGGTTCTTCAAACGTAGTATGTAAGTTGGTCATGACTAGTAGATGACCGCTATATTTTTTACTTCACCAGGTCAAAGGTCAAGGTCACAGTGACCTTGAAGAGCATAACGGTTTCCAATCAATAACAATAGAACTGTTTGTTCCAGGTTTTTCAAACGTAGTTTGTAGGTTGGCCATGACTAATAGATGACCCCAATAGTCCTTTAGGTCACCAGATCAAAGGTCAAGGTCACAATGAGCTTGCAAAGCAAAACACTTTCAGTCAATAACTATAGAAGGCTTGGTCCCAGGTTTTTCATTCTTAGTGTGTAGGTTGGTCATGAAGTAGATGGCCCCTAGAGTTTTTCAGGTCACCAGGTCAAAGATCACAGTGACCTTGAATAGCAAAACAGTTTCCGATCAATGACTATAGAACCCTTGGTCCAAGGTTGTTCAAACTTAGTGTGTAGGTTGGTCATGACAAGTAAATGACCCATATAGTTTTTCAAATGACCAGGTCAAAGGTCAAGGACAGAGTGACCTTGTACAGCAAAACAGTTTCCAATCAATGACTATAGAAGGCTTGGTCCCAGGTTCTTCAAATTTAGTACCTAGGATGGGGTCATTACACCCCTTAAGTTTTTCAGATCACCAGGTCAAAGGCCAAGTGACCTTGAAAAACAAAATGATTTCCAATTAATAACTATAGAACTCATTTGGCCCTGGTTACGCAAACTTGGTATATAGGTTGGCCATGACCAGAAGATGACCCCTATAGCTTTAAAGGTCAGGCAAAGGTCACAGTGACCTTGTATAGCAAAATAGTTTCTGATCAATTACTATAGAACGTTTGGGCCCAGCTCCTCAAAACTTCATAGGTAGGTTGGTCATGAGAGTTAGATGACCCCTGTAGTTTTTAGGGTTATTAGGTCAAAGGTCAAGGTCAGAGTAACCTTGAAAAGCAAAACAGGATCTTCTGAATATTTAGGGAATCCTTGGGCTCAGGTTTGTGAGACTTAGTATGTAGATTTGTCATGATCAGTAGATGACTGCTATCATTTTTCAGGTTATTGGTCAAGGGTCACAGTGACCTTGAAAAGCATATTGGTTTCTGATGAATAAGTGTAGAACACTTGGGCCTATGATTCTCAAACTTTGTAAGTTGTTCATGACTTGTAGATGAGCCCTTTAGTTTTTCAGGTCAGTGTCCTTGAATAGTAAAATGGTTTCCAATCAATAACTATAGAATTCTTGGTCCCAGCCTATCAAACTTCATGGCTGCCTCTAGGGATAAGGTGCTAGGGGGACATATATGTTTTACAAACATTTCTTGTTCATCATTTTATTTCATGTTATATGATTTTCCTGTTTGAACAAAATGTTTTCCTTTAAATCTGCAGAAATTTGAAAGCTGAAGATGCAACTTACTATCAAGATTAAGAAGTAGCTGAAATAAATAATAGCCAAAATGATTTTACTTACAGTTATCAGCTTTGCTATGAAAATTGTACTTTTCCTAATGACATACAAATTGTACATATAGTTTTACTTACTTATTACATTCTTTTTTAAGAAAATATACTACAAATCATCAGCCTAAGTGTTGTACATTCTTTGCAGGAGATTCCATACAGATTACTTACACTGTACAATAACAATAGCCTAGAGTGATTACATAAGAGCGTTTTCAGTCACAGAGATGTAAATTGCAGACACTAGGCCTGAAATCAATTTCCTAGTTTTGAATTCCCTGTCAGGGTTGTCAGTAAGCAAACATAATTTTGACATTGAGTTGATTAATGTACCTCCGAATCTATATTCCAGGCCAGACTCACTGGAATCATTAACTTTGTCCTTCCTCTTAGCTGGTTGTGAGAGCTTCGAAAGAGACCAACAGAAATTTTCACTGTCAGGAACTTCTCTGTTCCTGGAGACATCAGATTTTCTAAATAAAACGATTTATTTTATGCCTACCAATGAAATATAGGGAAATATCAGTGAGATAAAAGTGATAATACACTGTTTTGAATCAGTTAATTACCATTTTGATAATACATGTTTGTGCCCGAACTATTGAATATTGAGTATTAATCCGCTTTTATAATTAAAGTATGTATGGCAAAATTCAATAAATATTGATAAACTGTGTAGACAAAAATAAATATTATTTGATGAAAGTGTATTCAGTTTATTTCAGCAGAAGTAAAGTTATCATATGTATTGGAGATTGTCTGCACTTTTTTTTGTGCGGAGTAACCAAAGTACGCATTAACTGATTTGGGGCTCACCATGGGGAATTTATTGAAGGCCCTGATTAAAAATGTCATAAAAAACCCATTTTTGACATGTTGGCATAAAATAAAAAGAAAATTTGTTTGTTTTTTAGTGGAAGATGGGAATTTATTTCATCTCGTGAACACCATATGTTGATATTTTCACTCGTGGCTGCGCCACTCGTGAAAATATCACATATGGTGTTCATTCAATGAAATAAATTCTCATCTTCCACAAAAACAAACAAATATCCTCTATTTAATTCCAAAATAATTACACTTGATTAGTGTTACAGCAAGCTGGTGGCCAGTTGCACTATTTGTTTTTTTTTTGTTGTTTTTTTTTAAAAACAAAAGAGGTGAAATAAAATGAAAAAGAAAAGCAATCAAGAGCATTAACCCTGAACATGCTGAAATTTTGTAATGGATTTGCTCAGCTTTGAATTTGGAACAGTCCATTAAAGTTTAAGGGATTTCAATATCAATATACAAAAATGGAGCTACCAACAGTATTGAGACTGGTCAGATTGCACGGATGTGCAGGCTGGCCAGGCTGTATACTGGTGGCAAAGGCTAATCACTGTTGGTTCCAGCAGGTTAAGGGTTAAATGACTATGTACCAGTAAGCAAGAAATTACTATACTAAACCTTAAACTATCACAGTTATTTCAAATCTGAGTATTTTTCCGTTGTTTATCTTTACAGTATAAATTATAGCAGTAATGTTTGCAGCTTTCTTGCAGTAAGGAAAGCATTTTTAAAACAAATCTCAACAAAAGATACATTCTTCCTTTATACTAAGGTTAGATTTCTGCTGACAATTTCTGTTTTTAAAAATATGTAATGATCATTCTTCCATTTTTGTATATTTAAGAATTAAAGCTCTGCTAAGTTGCTTTGGATCAGGTTATAAGCTATCAAATTTCCAATTTCGTTATACAGAAGTGGGAGTTTATTTCCCAACATGGAGACGCAGACTGGTTATATAATTGTGCGTTTTATGTTTAAAACTCTATATAAAACTGTTAACAAAAGAAGCAGTCTAGATATTGATAAGAAAGAGAAATAGTAAATTTATTGCCAATATTCTTTTAATAAGTGCAATATAAAATTTCAGTGTTACAAAATAACCAACTTTCTCGACATTTATTTGTCACAGTGGGAGAAAAAAACTTTTAAATGATGATTAAATGGGCATTTTCAGTATCAATTGTCACGAGTCTCGGAGAAATTAATGGTTATAGCATCTCAATTGTACATATAATCTTTGAAAGCAACAGTTTATTGGAATCTTTGGCAAACGTACAGTGTTATTTAAAATCTAAATTATTCTGAAAATAGAATATTGTGAGAATACGTACGGAAGCTTTCTTTTTAATGAATTTCAGATCAATTCTCCAAGTCGTTCTTATTTCAGTATTGCCTTGAGGTGTCAGTAAAATCAGTCATGGTTTCTACAGAACCATCTACATCAAATTAACTTGCTGATTTATACCATATAGACACCACAAAACATGTTTTACAATTTATTTATAAGGAAAGAAGAAAATTTATCAGGCATTAATTCCCTCTGTCTACCTCATAATACTTCACACTGAAATAGATTCTATAAAATAAAAGCAGCAGACAACACTTGTTCACATTGACATCTTGATTTTATAAGGTCATGATGTTTGTCTGTGATTAGCAAAAATCATTTAACTCTGCGTGGTGATGGTGGGGGTTGAGAGTTTAACCTACAGCTCTGGCTGGCAAGATGTTTAATATATACAATTTTCCAGTATGTGGCTACACCCGTACATAAAAGTTATTATAGCATTTAAATATTTTGAACTCTTTCGACTTTACGGACTTTTTTGAAATTTTCCTGGTCAAAAGCTCACTTTATATCAAGGTTGCATGGAATAATTTAAAACCTTTATTCTAAAATAATGAAAAACTACCATTTGATAGCAGAAGGAAGTTCTGATGTTCCAAACCACAAACCACAGTTTTATACATAAATGGAATTATCTGGATGTGTGCTAACATTTTCTGAACTAGCTGACCCGCATTTAAATTAAATGATGCACATCAAAAATGCTACAAGGAACCTCCCTCTGATGAAACAAGAACATACCCAAGTCTGAACTCTGCAAGAATGATTCAGAATATTGTAAATGAAAAACAAAATGTTAGAAAAGATCAGAATTCTTGAACCAGAGTAGCTTACTCAAGAGATGGGTGAAAATGTATAAACAATTGATCACAAATCCAGATAAGAAATGTCTGTTACACGCAGAGTCCCCTATCAGGCAGCAAATTAATTAACTGTCAGAAAATTTGGAAGCAAAATACCATGTAGTTGTTACACCAACTTGGGTTTGGATTTCATAAATGTTTTAGGTAGGTACATATAGAGATGTATGTAACAGCTAAAAAGATGCATCAATAAAAACAAACAAGAAAATGCCAAGCAAGATACCATATATTTTCTGTGAAATGTAAATGTTGGCATATCTGTGAAACAAATCACTAAAAAGTTTTCAGATGTTACTGAGACAGTTTGAGGAAGTCAACCGTACTAATTGAATACAAACATTGCCGGAGATACCTGAAATAAACATCACATGCAGTGCTTGATTATAGCGATGCATCCTGCAAATTAAAACTATTTGCATGCAAACATAGTTTGCTGGTTGTTTAAGAGATTATAATGAAACAAAAGATCTGTCAGTAATGGATTTGTTGATCGGTGCAGTTTATTGGATTGCTTTTAGTGCAAAGCAAACAGCCTAAAATAAATTTTACAGAAACCTACTCAAAACTTTCTACTGACTTACAGGCTGCTGCCATGCAATACTGTGTATTAGAATTTATTTCAAAACGTCAAAGATTTTTATGTTAAATTTTCTGGGGTTTTTTTCTGTTTCTTAATTCACATTATTTTTCATTTATATTCTTATGTTCTTAGAACCAATTAACTAAAATCTTGCCTTTGATCCTGCAAACAAAAAACCTATATAGACACAGAAGCGACTTGTCAAAGTATCAAAGGAGCAAATCATTTGATTTCTTAATTCTTAAAACCAATATCTATTCACCTCACCGGGTCTATAACTTTCTATCCTATTCTATTTCTTTAACATTTAATCCCGTTTTAAAATCCTACCTTCTACCTGGAATAATAATTGAACAGAATGTTTCTGAAATTTTGCATGCTATTTCTAACAATCTTTGCCTATGGTGTTGTTACAGTGTAGAATGAAAAAAACAATTCTGAACATTACAATCTGACAGATTTATTCCGTGACTCTGAAAAAAAAAAGAGTCAAAATAAAAAGTTTGATATTGAAAAAGTCACAAATGCTAGCAATCAAAAGCAATGTAAATACTTGACTATAGCTTTCAATTAAAAATTAACTTACTTTTCGACAGAAATTGACCCTTTCAATAAACCAGTGTAGACTATCATGAGTCTGACCATCCATCTGGGATGAGCATAGTCTACACTGTTACATTATCAGTCAGTTACTTCAGTGGGGAAGCTTTCTCAGAAATACCCCTATAAATGATAAATTGGTCTGTTCAAACTGAATGATGGACAAGTTCATTTTAGAAATTTGGTAAAGTCAGGGTTAAAAAGACCAAAGAGTACTACTGAGACTTTTCTTCAATGAGAAAGCTGGCTAAATTTGGTAAAGACTAGTTAAAATACAAAATATAACAGAAAGTGATTCAGTACAGTTTCAGCAAAAGGCAAAACCTAAGTGTCTTGGGCAGCTGAACTCATTATAAATCCTGTCTTAAGTATGTCTTTGAAAGGCTGGACTAGAAATAAATTTTATAATGAAGAGATTAGTTAATTTTGTTAAGAATTATCAGAGCTGATCTGCCTATTTATTCTTACTGCCTGTATGTATAGCAGACAAATTTGATCATTTTTGATCCAATCAAATACCTGCTTCTAATATAAGGGAGACAACTCAGGACAACAAATTTCAAACTGTACTGTATGTATTATCTTTCTGCTTGATACATAATTTCAAGTAACTTTGTAGTTCAGTGTCAAAAATGTTCGCTAGAACAAGTAGCTCTGCTTTATCATTAAAAATAACAGTTTGTAAATGTGTGTGGGATTTTCTTTAGCACAAAGCTATTGTTGCATTTCTGTTAAACTGAGATGCATGGATGTAAAGGACTTTCTATATCTTGAGACAGCATGTAATTCATAAAACACTTTATCTGTCCTTTTACTTCAAGGGTACTTTAAAAATTATAGAAAAATTCTCAAAAATATAGAATAATACAGGAATCAGTTGATGGTCTGCATTCAGATCTTACAGAAAAGGCCTACTGTGTTTGTTTAGTCATAATTTACATACTTTTTCAGTGATTTTTGTCAGAAACTGTCACTGCTAATGATTCCTACTGCCACTGAATAGAGTGTCTGGGGATAAATTATTTTGAGAATAAGAGCATTTAATGAAATGAAGTACTTGAAACAGAGAAAAACTCAAAACATATGCACAAAAAAATAAACCTTGGCCATGAAAATGTAACTGTAAACGTATGGTGAACATTTGATTCTAATAGTCAAGTCTGTCATATGTGGACAATAAATTGGACAGACATACCAAAGACAGGAACGTTGACTGTTATTGTTTTGAAATCTATTAATAGTAACAAGTAACTGATAAGAGATACAGGTAACTTTTTGAAGGTTGGCAAAAACATGGCGGTTGACAAAAATGCAAAACATAGTAATTTTGTAATTACAGTTAAAAAGTCATTTTTCATCAAATAATTCAATATTTTATATCATTTGAAAGGTCTGTAAACTCATATTTTACATATTTAAAAAATAATTGTCAAAACTGTTTACTTTTTTATTTGTAAATGGTTAAACATAGTGCATCTGAGCTGCTAGAAAAATGCTGAAATGACAGGTATAAATTAGTTTAGTTTTCTTTTTTAAAAGCAAAAATTCAAAATCTGCTTATATTTTCAAAATATGATTTTAAAGAGCTTTCAAATGATTTAAGAATCTTAAAATTCGGCTTACAAAGAAAAAAGTTATCTAAAGTTAAAAATTCTGCTGCTATCAAATGTATACAAATATTGGTTCTTTTTGCCAACCAGTAGTTCAGCTATATTTTGGTAACAGGTGCTTGTGATGTCATCAGTCAATGTGCCTTATAAGTTATGACTGTCAGACTTGTCTTCAGGTAAATAATATGTACATCCACTTATGTTCACAGCAATATACAATTGATTTTATCATAAATGTTATATATTCATGATGGAAACATAAAAAGATATCTGTTTTTTTTTTTTACTTGTGTACTTTAATACTGGCAACATTTTACACAATACAAAACCTTGAAACTTTGAAGCATGTCAGGTCTAACTGCTGGCTGAATTCTAAAGCTAAAGTCTGAATTACAGTCCCAGTAACACTTGCCTTGCATGACAAAAGTCAGTTACACAGAAACCTCCTTGGTATTAATATTACATATCTTTCCAAGTCATCGTGTTATTTTTGTTTTTAATGTTACATATCTTTCCAAGTAATTGTGTTATTTTTGTTTTTAATGTTACATATCTTTCCAAGTCATCGTGTTATTTTTGTTTTTAATGTTACATATCATTCCAAGTTATTGTGTTATTTTTGTTTTTAATGTTACATATCTTTCCAAGTCATCGTGTTATTTTTGTTATTAATGATACATATCTTTTCAAGTCCGTGTTATTTTTGTTATTAATGTTACATATCTTTCCAAGTAATCGTGTTATTTTTTTCCTTTCAGTCAAGTTCCTTTTTGCTTATATCATTGTCAGTTCTTTTTTCTGTTTAGTTACTCAAATGGCTTTATCTTTTATTAATGGCTAAAACTTTCTTTAAAATGGTAAAAAAATGCTTGTTTTGTTTATGTTAGCAAGGTAAAATCTTGTGATACGAAGCAAGAAATGACATAATTCTGAAAAGGTTTATGGCCAGAGTAAATAATTGCATTGGATGAGTTGCTCAGAATGAACAGGGCTGTAAAATTAAGGCCACTTGTCAAGCAAGACATGAAGTCACTTGATTAAGGCATTTTGTATTTTCGATAGTGTTTGGCAGACTTAAATACAGTCACGTAAGACAGGAAGTTGTTTTAGCAGATCACATAGGCAGTTTACATATTAGTTTCTATCACTGCATACAACCACAGTCACTGACCAGAGACAAAAAACAATCAAGCCGACTGCTACATGTCCTCCAACCAGTTTGGAATTAGGGTATGATAAAATTCTGACCAGTAGCTTCAAAAGCACCTTTAAAGTTATGTAAAGGAAACTAAAATTCCAGAATTCATTCATTGGCTCAGACTTTCTTTGGGTCAGACTTTTTTTGGAAACTCTAAACCTTTTTTCTTTTCAACTTTTGTTTTTCATTTTCAGCAAAAGCATTCCTACACCACTATAAAGGTTCATAAAAAGCTTAATAGAGTGTACCTGAGCTCCAAACCAGGCAAAGGAATACAACAGCTCCCATGCATGTACTACTATCAATAATAATACAGCAGCTGAATTTTAAGAACTTGAATAGTCAATATTAACACGATATTGAGAACAACAATGTAACAAAACAATTTAACAAGTTTATTTTCACTGAACATTTAATCTGTCATCAAGTTCTCTGATAACATCTCGGCATTTTGCCATGAGCACCTGTATTGCCTGGGATACTAGAACTTCCGGTGGAAGGATCCCTGTTGACTCTACATTGACTGAAATACAACAAGCGGATGTAAATTATTTAAATAACTGACAGCTACTTAGACCAAATGTGTCAGTAGTTTAAGTGTACTATTCCCACAGTATATCAGGCAGAAGTGACCAGTGTTAAACCAATCTATCCCTACTTATGCTTTCTTCTTTGCAACTGAATTTAACGTATTTTACAATTAACAATTTTACTCTTCTGTCATAAGACATCAATTTATTAACATTCAGTTTAGAAATATGTACAATCTTAGCCTGTATGTAATTTTAAATTATGTGACTTTGTTGCTTTGTTTTCTGAACCAAGCATAAAAACAATAAAAGGTAACCTTTATTTTGTATAAAGTGAACATGAAATCTGCATATACTGGACTGATACGGTGGCAAAGAACATCAACTTACAAATGAAGTGGTCCCTGACCCGGGTCAGTTTGACAAGCTCCTTCAGATCATCATGTCTGAACACCTCTCTGCTACATGTATCCTTCCGTGGATGAGCGACACGTGCTTTCTTCTCTCCTGGAAATCATTTCAAACTAATATGTCAACTAAAATATTACTATCGTTCCAGACGCAATATTTGAATTTGTTCACATGCAGTTTACAAAAAAATAACAAGCACTTGCTTTCAAGACATTAAAAAGAATTTTTCCAGGATCTTGACAATATAACTGTAGAAATGTATCCATCTTGCTTTCCTTAAGTAACACTCATTTTGATCTTTTACTTATGTACAATTTACAGCTATATCCAAAGTAAACACATTACTTTGCACATAAAGTGCCGCTGGTGCAAATATTTCATATTTAGAATAAAATTCCAAATACTTTTCCGAAATTACATACAATTTTTGGGCTAGTACATTCAGAAACAGTGGGACTGTATCAGAACAAGACATTGTAAAAATATTTTTAGAAGGCAAAATGCACAAGAAGGTAGAGATAAAACCAAATCTTAACTCCAACATTTTGTACCTTCCAGTCAAACTTACCATCCACAATATCAACCTCAATGACCCCTGGTGAAAAGCACGTTTGTAGTTTTACCGCTAGTTCTCCTGTTATAGGCTTCAACAATGTTATATCGGGTAGAAGTCTGTAGGATGCAGTGGCTAGAATAAGACAAGATATAAAAGGCAGGTTAGAATGTACTTGATGTATCACTGGAACATTAATTTCATGTCATTCATTTACACTACCAAAATACTAGCCAGAAACAAGCATGTGATACATTACCTCACTGAATACCTCCTCAAAATGGTCCTTCAAATTTCAAAAGAAAATGAATAGATCGCTTGAGATAATAAAATTTAGATTCATGAACAAATAAAGAGTAATAAAGACTGACAAGTGTAAAAAAGTTTAACAGTCACAAATTATAATCATATGTCAGTTGGTTTCAGTAAACTGATGTAAATTGTTTGTAGATTTTCAAGGTTGCTGTCCCAACTGATTAATGAGAAATAATTTGTACCATCTATTCATGTATTTAAACTTGTATCAAGTACAAACTCTATGCCAGAATTACCCATCCTCGATACTATGCAAGGGCAATGTTAATTTCATAAAAGACCTTGAAAGCAATACGTAAAAATCTTGATAAAATACAAATAATACCCACCCACTGGAGAAAATTTGGCATGATCTTGACCAATTCCTTTCACACAAAACAATTTTAAATCCAACTCCTGTAAGATAAAAATGTCTATCAACATTAACATGAATGGCATAAGAACGAGCTTTCAAATGTTTTTATTTAAAATCAGTTCATACCTACAAAAAAAACTTAGGCTGAATGATTTCATAACATCCCACATGTCACTTTTTACAAAGTAAAAAGTTCTTTTCTTTTACAGCTCTTTATAAAAATTTACCAGAGCATTACACAACTAGAGTTGTTTCCATAGGACACGGATGCTGTATTGTCACAAAAAATCCTGTACAATTACAGGTGAGTATAAAGTCTAAAATTGCTATTTTTTTAGCTTCATCAGGGGGCATAACTATGCCAATAAATTTGCGTCAAAATACCCAGGAGTGTAACTTCACATGCTGACAACTTTTCTTAGAAAGTTTCATGGCTCTAGCGTTATACGTTTTGAGTAACATGCAACACAAGACTAAAAATGCTAATTTTGCTTAATCAGAAGGGTCATAACTCTGCCAATCTCCAATAAATTTGTGTCAAAATACCCAGGTGCATCAGTAAACATGCTGACAACTATTCTTAGAACGTTTCGTGGCTCTAGCAGTTGTACTTTTGGAGTTACACAGAACAAAAATCAGTCTACATATGGACAGTGGATCATCGTGATGGACAGGCAAGGGCAAATCTATATGCCCCCCCCCCCCTCCCAACCCCCTGCAAAGTGGTGGGGGCATAAAAAAACTCATGAAGCAATAAACTAAGCAACCGACTGTATTTACCCTGAAACAAGGTCAATTACTTAAGAATCAAAATCAACTCCGTAACAAATCATAGATATTTTTGGTTCTTATTTCGAAAATACTAACCTGACCAGGTCTTAATTTTGCAATCAAAATATCATCATGCACTGGTCTTATGTCTCCTTCTTTGAACTGAAAGAAATGTACATATATATCACAGTGTTTTTAAATTTCATATTATAAATGCATAAAATATAACCCTTTATATCTGAGTACTCAGTATATGTTTACAACACAAGACCTTGACCTGAAATACTCACCAACAGAAGACTTCAAGAAAAAAAACAAACTGTGATAGACATGTAGACATTTAGTGATTTCATCCTTTTATAAAAAGTTGGAAAAGTATCATCCTGTGAAAAAATCTATTTTAGCAAATGTAAACATGATTCCAACAAAACTGAAAACCTTTCATTGAAATCCACTCAAGCGCTTTAGAAAACAATGTAATGCCTAAGGCATATTCAGGTTTGTAGAGCAACATCAATCAAGCCAGGTAGAAGAAATAATAAATTACCACATAATCTCATATTTGTCTTCCCACTTAGTGTGTTGAGACAATCACTTCACATCCCTTTTTACTTAACTTACTGACCTTAATTATAAATTATATTTCCAATCTGTTAGAGTCAGAGTTGATATAATTCACTTTATTTTAAATAGTATGTGTTCATATACTGATTTTAATACTCACAATCTGTGCTTGATTTCCAATGGGAATCCATTTTAAATGTTTTGTTGTAACTGCAATGAAAGATCACATAAATGGAAAAGAAATTTAAAGCCCCTATGTCTCTCAACCATCATTTTGAGTACATGAAGTGGATAGTCACGTTGTGTCCTTTATTGATTTTAGCAGTCCTGATAACTTGTACATCAGATAAATCCTTCACCTTTTGAAAATTTCAATAAAGATTATTTTTTTTTAAGATTTCCAGAGTAACATCACTGACATATAAAGAATGTTAATATAATTATATGCATAGAAAAGTGTGCAGGCAATATCAGATAAAGAATTACACACTCAAGTACAGATTGTTGTTTTAAATTAGTACAATGTCATTCAATACATGTATCTGCAGCACTGAAGCCTAACAGACCTTCATCAGAAACACCAATAGTTGTCTAGCCTTCAGTAATTTACTTATGTTCTTTGCTACCTGAGAATATTGAATTTTGTTTTATTTTCACTATTATTTACTATTTCATTTTCAAACAGAAAATCCTACCATACATCATAAGCAGTATGAATACACTAATCCTAACAAATTAAGTAACATCTCCTGCGCTGATCTACAAAATCTGAACAAAAATATATTATATGTGCATGTTGTCAAACCAATGCACTAATTGCTCATAAGGGAGCACCTGTTCTTTACCTTTATGGTCCTTATATAGTTCATCGGGGTCTGTAGCATCTTTTATATGATGATTTCGTGTACATTTCACTTTCAGCTCAAATTGTATGGTGTCTTCCTCTGTTGGCTCAGCCTCGACTGAAAAATGAAACAAAACAATAGTGAATACAGAACAAACAAACTGCTATCAGGATAATCCTGTTATATTACTGGTTTCACTAAACATGACTAGCAGGACTTGATTATGTAAAGAATAATCAAGTTTAAGTTGAAAGTGGCATATTATGTTTTCATTTATACAGGTACAACCTTGAAGATTCAGTTGCATTTGGTAAAACTGACAAACATTCATCACCTCTTCTTTATTTTGGAGTACAGATTTATTCATGGAATGAAAAACAAGAGGGCCATGATGGCCCTGTATCGCTCACCTGAGTTGTGCTTTTAACAAAGTTGCTATGAACCTGGTTAACTGACCCCAGACGACCCATATTCAAACTTGACCTAGAAATTATTGAAACAATCTCTTTGACAAATTTCCAGGATATTTGGACTGAAAAAGTAGCCTCAAGAGTGTTAACAAGGTTTTTCGATATTTACGCTCTGTGACCTAGTTTTTGACCCCAGATAACCCATATCCAAACTTGAGCTACAAATCATCAAAACAACCTTTCTGACAAATTTCCAGGACATTTGGACTGAAAATGTAGCCTCTAGAGTGTTTACAAAGTTTTTCGATATTTGGGCTCTGTGACCTAGATGTTTCGACTCCAGATGACCCATATTCAAACTTGAGCTAGAAACCATAGAATTAAGCTTTCTGACAAATTTCCAGGTTATTTGGAATTAAAATGTTACCTCTAGAGTGTTAAGAAGTTTTTTTCCATATTTGAGCTCTGCGACCTAGTTTTTGACCCAAGATCAACCATACTCCAACTTGCGCTAGAAATCATCAAAAAAACCTGTCTGACAAATTTCCAGGATATTTGGACTGAAAATGTAACCTCTGGAGTGTTAAAAAGTTTTTTACATTTGGACCATGTGACCTAGTTTCTGATCCCAGATGACCCATATCCAAATTGAGCTAGAAATCGAAACAACCTTTCTGACAAATTCCAAGGACATTTGGACTAAAAATGTAACCTCTAGAGCATTAACAAGGTTTTTCTACTTTCGGGCTCTGTGACCTAGTTTTTGACCCCAGAAAACCTATATTCAAAACTGAGCTAGAAATCATTGATAGAACCTTTCTGACAAATTTCCAGGTTATTTGGACTGAAAATGCTACCTTTAGAATGTTAACAAGGTTTTTCAATATTTGGACTCTGTGACCTAGTTTGTGACCCCAGATGACCCATATTTGAACCTGATCTAGAAATCCTCAAGGTAATTTTTCTGAGAAATTTCCAGATTATTTGGGCTGAAAATGTAACCTCTAGAGTGTTAACAAGATTTTTCTATTTTTGGGCTCTGTGACCCAGTTTTTGAACCCAGATGACCCATATTTGAACTTGTGCTAGAAATCTTTGAAGCAACCTTTCTGACAAATTTCCAGATTATTTGGGCTGAAAATGTAACCTCTAGAGTGTTAACAAGTTGTTTCTATTTTTGGACTCCGTGACCTAGATTTTGACCCCAGATGACCCATATTTGAACTTGACCTAGAAATCGTCAAAGCGGCCTTTCTAACAAATTTCCAGATTAATTGGGCTGAAAATGTAACCTGTAGAGTGTTAACAAGGTTTTCTATTTTTGGACTCCGTGACATAGTTTTTGAACCCAGATGAGCCATATTTGAACTTGAGCTAGAAATCATTGAAGCAACTTTCCTGACAAATTTCCAGATTATTTGGTCTAAAAATGTTACCTCTAGAGTGTTAACAAGGTTTTTCAATATTTGGGCTCTGTGACCTAGTTTTTGACTCCAGATGACCCATATTTGAACTTGTGCTAGAAATCTTTGAAGCAACCTTTCTGACAAATTTCCAGATTATTTGGGCTGAAAATGTAACCTCTAGAGTGTTAACAAGATTTTTCTATTTTTGGGCTCCGTGACCTAGTTTTTGAACCCAGATGACCTATATTTGAACTTGATCTAGAAATCATCGATAGAACCTTTCTGACAAATTTCCAGGATATTTGGACTGAAAAAGTAGCCTCTAGAGTGTTAACAAGGTTTTTCTATATTTGGGCTCTGTGACCTAGTTTTCCAACCCTGATAACCCATGTTCGAACTCGTCCGAGATATTAATGAGACAAACATCCTGACCAAGTTTCATGACAATTGAGGCAAAAATGTGACCACTAGAGTGTTAACAAACTAATTGTGGACGGACGGACTGATGGACGACGGACAAAAGGTGATCAGAAAAGCTCACTCTGTCACTACATGACAGGTGAGCTAAAAACAAAAACTAAAAAAGGGAATTTCTACATATGACTCATCTGTGCACACGTAACATAAAATTTTGCTTTCGTAATGATAACTTACAAAAGGTGTTTTTGAAAACTTCATGCATACATATTTAATATAAGGCCTTAACATAGCTTCCATATCATTTTACACAAACTGAGAAAAGACAAAATAATAGTAAGATTTTTTCTTTCCCCAAGTACTGTTATGTACAATAAACTGTCTGACTATTCTTTGTCTAAAATGAAACCATGTTTTGTCTTACCATCTTGTTTATATTCAAACAGTCTGGGATCAGCTTTGATAGGTATGAGGCCGAGTCTGTGAGCCAATACTTCATCCTGAATTATTGATGTATTGTTGTATATGTGTACTTTCTCTATAGCCATGGTTGGTACCTGTATGAAAGGACAAATGTAACCACTCAATTCATGACATAAAACATAACTAGATTAAATTAAAGTTAAATTAAGGACCATATGTTATGTAAACCTTACTTACATGTATGTGATTTTCATGAATTTTTATTGTGATTAACTCTATAGAGCTTAAATCATCTGGTTGTTATTTTATTGTCTGCGACAGAGATTTGGTGCATAAACACCAAAGTAAGCCTGGAGTATGAGAAGCCTAAAAGCTCAAGAAATTATTAGGCGATGCTGCAAGCCTTGGTCTATTTTTTCAAACAAATGACATTTGCTGAAAAAACAAACAAACTTCTACAGATTCATACTTCGATTTACTTGAAGTGAACTACTTACATATTTACCTAGTGTATTTTTTTCTAAAGTACATATCTACAATAATGGTTTAAGTTAAACAGCCTCTAACAATCAAAGACACATCTGAGGAAGAACGGGTACAAAATTCGAAACTGCCAACTTCTCATATAAATGGTCATGGTCAGTAGACAGTAATGAAAAAAAAAAAAAAGAACAGTAGTGTTGCTTGAACCCACGACTTTCAATCAATGACATGTCCAGTAATTACAAGACGGTTACCTAAACTACTAGACTATTGTATGTACCTGTACAAAGATAGGTAAGACGTTTCTTCCTTACCTCTGACAGAAGGATTCTCCTAAAGGCATTTGCAATGGCTGCATCAATACCTATCATGTCAAACTCAAGCTCATCAGCTGTCAGCCGCCCTATCTCTATGCGGAAATTCTGAAGAAAAAGAAATAAAGTTAGCCTGATGCATGGACTAAAAAATAAAGGAAAACAGATTTTTATCAAATATTACAGACTACATATAAACAGAATACCTATGAGTACAAGCACTACAAAGCTTATGCAATATCTTGATTATGTAATTTGAAAACTTATCTCTTAGATGATTTTACTTGCAAACATACTTTAAAATCTAAAAATAACCATTATGAATATGGCATGATACTTGTTTAAAAGGTATATAAGGTGTTACTAATTGCTCCTGGCTGTTAACAATTTATATGTACTTTTTTGGTTCTGTGCTTGGGCCCTTCAAATATAAAGGACATGCCATGGTGAATAAAAGTATGATTTCAGAAATCATTTCAGAGAATTGTTACTTTCAAAAAACAGAAACAACTGTTGTACTTTTTCAAACTTTTCTTGACTCCATGTGTCATCATAGCCTTCATAGGATCCTGGGAAATCTGTACTGTGTACCTGAAAAATGGATGGAGCTATGTAAATCTCTGAAAGAATTTTCTTTGGCTGCTCTTGCAGAACACTGGAAAAATGAGAAAGATGCCCACATGTCATTAAGGTATACCAATAATGTGTAAACACATTTACTCCATAAAAAAGAAAGTCATTATCAACTTGAGAATGTGCCATGTTCTAGCAGTTTCTTTATACACTGGAACCCTGTTATCTTGAAACTCTTTGCTAGTAGTGCTAAAATTGGTATCATGAGGTAGTGTCTTGGCTTCTTACTTCCTAAGCTTTTAGATGCCATGAAAACTAGAACTGTGTCCAAAGGACACGGATGCCCCCACTGTGCAGATGTGCTCGTAAACAAGAGCAGCTTCATTTAATGTCTACAAAATTCTGTTCTTATCATATCATTTCAGTTGAAATTTCCTCAATTCATGTATTAATGATAAAAAAGTCACCTAACTATTGAGGCATCATATTTGGTCTCTTTACAGATGGAATACAATATTAGTGTCTGAATAAAACTGAATTTTGAAACACATGTATGGTCTCCTAAATTTGCAGGAACACAATGCTGTGATCAGAGAAATATGTTGGGTATACAGTTACTTTTGGCTGTGGCAACTCATCTTTTACATAGACATATGGTATATATACATATACATATATATGGTATATAGTGAAAAAATCAACAAAGGGCCATAATTCTGTTAAATTTGGTCGCAGCAAAAATTCCTTCCTTTACTTCCATCTACACATTAAGGTTGTTCATCTCTGGAAGTTTAAGCAAAATCTGCCATCCGGTTTAAGAGGAGTTGCGTTCACAAAATTTCTACATAGTATATAGTGAAAAAATCAACAAAGGGCTATAATTCTCTTAAATTTGGTCGCAGCAAAAATTCCTTCCTTTACTACCATCTACACATTAAGGTTGTTCATCCCTGGAAGTTTAAGCAAAATCTGCCATCCGGTTTAAGAGGAGTTGCGTTCACAAAATTTCGGGACGTACGGACAGACGTACGGACAGACGGACGGACAGGTGCAATGCTATACGCTCCCCACTTTGTGGGGGCATAAAAATTACAAAATCATGTTATATTCCTTTTTTGTACATGTGGAATATTCTTCACAACATTTTATGTCAAGTGTCTAATAAACTTATCTATGTAATTAGAAGCATGTGCCTGGCACACTAAAATCCATTATTGGAAAAATGGCCACAGAGGTAAACATTTAACTACTGTATGTGAACCCTGTACTGTGAATTGAGATTACGGATGTCTAAATCTATCCTAAATTTTAAGCAATCGTAACAACTCGGCTTTCTCCATCAACTTTGTAGAAAGACCTCGTATGTAAGTGTATGAATACACCAAATGGTAATTTGCCCCCGCTTTAATAAAAATATAAACACACTTGGCGGAATTCAAGCAGTGTTTTTCTTATGCATTGAAAAACTGAAAATAATTTTTAATTTAAAGCATGAACAGGTAGAGGCTTTAAGAAATGTTTTCAATTTAGCAGACACCATTTGAATTATAAAATAGTCCAATATGGCGCCAACCACATTATTTCAGAAGGGACTTATTAAAGTCACCCAAAGTTTTCCAAACGATTTTTAAGCAACAAGGCCAATTGAACGCACAGAACCAGTTCATCATGTACAGCCTTCCTAATGGTTTACAGTTTAAAATAGAGCACTGTTTTCATTGGCTATTGCATTCTCAGTGCATGCACACCCCCATCAAATAAGGCTGATGCAAACAAGAGACTGATGCAGGTTTAAAAGCATCTTTTTGCTTTTTGGGGGGTTTTGTGGAACAGTATCTAACAGAATATAGTATTTCAATATGTTTTAAAATATGCAAGTGTAAAATGACTGTTATTCAGTTGGGAAATAGGAATTTCACAAAATCCATTTTCCACCACTATTTTGGGGATTTCTGGTTGCGACTTAAAGGCAGCATCCTGCCTGGTCGCAATATTTTTAGAATAGTGATTTAGGGAGTTTCTCAGAGTTACTCCATGATTTTCCTCCTAAAGTCCGCGGAGTCCAGGAGAAAAATGTACATAACCCGGGAGCTGTACTTTAGCTCTTAACATCTGTTAACGAACAATAACCGTTTCATCTTAAATTTTGAGTTTGGCCTGGATAGTGTCAGGTACACTATAGTTTTCTGTTACTGACAAAATTCTTCAGAATGTAGAAAGGAAAAGCAGTATTCTTCCAGCTGACATTTCTTGGAGCAACATTCTGATGAAAAGGTCTTTAGCAAGGTCCTTCTACATCTACATGTTACTCCCAATCAGTCAGTACTGACTATAACTGGGAGGTGCTTGTCAGGAAAACTGTGTTAGAAGTGTTAAGTGCTTAGTTAAAGGATAAAAGTTTGAAGATAAAAAGAGTGCAAGGTTAAAAAAATACTAAAAGTGAGCTGTCACCAGCCTATCCTTGAAGATATTTAGGATGGCACAGGATTTGACCTGGTATGGGAGACTATTCCTATACCTTAATGTTCTAGGGAAGTACGAGTTAAGGTGGTACTGGGTACGGGACTGGGGGATCAGACTCTGCTGGATTTTATAGAGAAATATTAGTGAGGAATGGAGTCTGCGGCTTTTTATGAAGGGCCAACCAAGATTGTATACAATTTGTGAGACACTACTTCGGAAATCGTAATTATTACAGACATATCTAGCCACACCTCTTTGTACACTTTCAACTTTAGAAGTAAGGTGTTTCTGCCAAGGGTGCCAAATTATTGAGTAGTATTCTAGTTGTGGTCTTACATAGGTTACGTATGCTGATGTTTTGACTTTCCTATTTTGGGTTTTGATGTTTCTCTAGCCTAATTTATTAGGCTTAAAGTGTTGAACCCATATACTGATCTGATATTTTTTAGTTGTTCAACCTTTAAGCCTAATTTTAAACTGCATCTGGTTAAGCGGACTTGGTAAGGCACCGTTATTACCCTGTCCTGGTTATCTATTAACCTAGAACACTGAGTATTCCGATAGCCAAATTTTGAATAAAATGGTTGATTAATCTTGTACGAAATAAGTGTTTAAGTTCTATACTTAAGTATTTGTGTGTTTTCTTGGATTACAGGATCAGGTATGAATTTAGTTATCATATTTTTATCATTTTTGCCTTAAACTCTGTGAAATGTTGGACAAACAAGCCATAAAAATTGTCCAATCGCCTACGATTGAGTGAGTCCACTTAGCCAGATGCAGATCAAAGTGAGACGTAGAAGGTGAACAACTATAAAATATCAACTTATGAAATGGGTTCACCTTCGGAGGCGAAATAGTGAGACTAATGTTTCTCTGAATAAATCTTAAGGAGTTTTTAGCATTGGAAGCAATGTTAATAATATGAGGTAGTCCAGTTTAGGTCTTTAGAGATAGTAGATCTAACTCCAGGGTCCAAGGACATTCTGAAGAAAAGATATTTCACAAGTTCCATCACAGCTAAAGTCTTAAACTTCAAGAAATTGGGGAAATTAATGACAGTGTCATTTGGAAAGACCGAAAATGTGTATTTACGTTTTCAAGACCATGCTCTTTTAACTCTACACGAGTTCGTATTTCTTTGATCCTTTCCATTATTTTGATAAAACTTCTGAATCTTAAATTGACTTCACGTGTTTACTATTTATGATAAAAACCAAAGTTGTCCGTATCGTCGAATTAATGTTCAATACTTAATAATCGAATATAAATGTCCTTTATTTCCAATATGTCTCTTCGTTATTTGAGTTTATAATTTTAATAAGAAAAAATCTAAGTTATCACTCTAAATATTAGAATATCTTTAAAATTGATATTTTAGTTCTGATTGTGAGTGTGCATTAACATTTGTTTGCAAATGGCGGACAACTGAGTTTTCGAATTAAGCACGAAGATTTACAGAGCAAATCTGCTCATTTCTTGCAAGGTTTAACAATGGGAAAGGAACCAACTCCTCTTGAAAAAGTAGTTAAAGATGCTGACTTGCTTCGGAAACAGGTAATTTGCTTTAAGTTGATAAACGCATGAATAAATTCAAAGTAAACATGTCCGTTCTTGAAATTTTCATAAATTAACTTCAGAGTAAATCAGAGCTCATTTTCTATCTTAAATGCTGTAAAGAGTTTTGAAGATAAAGGTTTTAGATGAAAATTATCTTCACCTCATCAGACTAAGATCACTTAAGATAAAGAACTTAAAAAGCTTTAGGGTGTGCTTGGCTCACTGTCCGGAATAGCTGGAACATAAGTCGAGCAGGATGGAACATTGTTTTGTTATCGTTCCAACTGCACCTATCAAAAGACGTGAATAAGTTGTTTTAGACATTCTGTCAGGTTTGTACCACTCAACAGCTGTTATTATGTGCCGATACCATATGACAGCATAAAGGGTTAATAGTCTGTTTTGATTAGAATTGTTTGCTTGATTGATGTATTCCGGCTCACCATAGTTGAAACAGTTCTAGACAGTGAGTTGAGTATGTCCTTAATGTTTGTCACTTATTTATTATTAAGAAAAATGTAAAACTTTAAAATCAAAATAGGCCTAGCTATTTTGCTAGAATACAATAGTAAACAGATCTTTAAATAGTACTGAAATGCGCTTTATCTGATCTCCTCTTAGTTCTAGTTACGTTTAAATAGTGTAAAAGCAGCTTTATACTACATTTGTTATCTGTGGACATTTTGAGGAGTGGGACTTTGATTCTGAGCATTTATAAACAAATTACATCATCTAAAACAAATTCAAAACAGCAAATCACTTTGCTTTAAAGTAGGAGTGTGTGATCATCAGATATTGCCTACACACTTTTCTATGCATAAATTAACATCTTTTACATGGCAGCGATTGTTACTCCTTGGAAGTAAACAGAAACTAGGTTCTGAGATTTGAAATGCACCATTATAGAAGTCAGATTTGTCTTTTCAAAATATTATCAGTTATCTCAAAATACAAAATTCAAAACCCCCTTTTCCGTGTCGAAAATATATTTGGCTCTAGCAAAGTTTGACCCAGAGCTAGCCCTGTTTACACCCATATTTATATTTATGATGGAAACTCTTGGCCATAATCACTCTTTGCTTCCATTATTTTGAACTGTTCCATCATTTTGTTTTTGTATTTCTAGGTTGACAAGATAACAAAGGAAAGTTTAAAAAATGCAAATAACAAAAAACTGAAAGACAAAGAAATCAAATTGAAGGCAAATTATCGCAGGTAATAATCAGTTAAAATACTGTGTTAACTGTTAGTGTGAAGATTGTTGTTTAAGGATGATTCATGACTGAAGGCAGTCTTTACATGTGATCCAGTTTTGGATTAGTAGTTTTCACAGGTTTACACTTTAATTACAGGTTTATATTATCATATTTAAACTGTGTCAAAGAAACTTATTTGATGCTGAGCACAAGGTGAACAGGTGAATAGACCCTGATTTTACCAGTGTATTTTTCAAAAGCCATTGAAGAAGTAAATGCATTATATCACATTTATTACATTATTTTAATTAGATCTAGAACAATTCAGAGTTCTTTTTTTTCACTGATTCTGTGCTAACTTTTTGCAGAAAATTTAAAATGTTTCAGATATACTAGGTCCTATAATGACTGGAGAATTTCAACAGTTTTGATTGGATATAATAAATGTAAATGTGATGAAGTTACTGTGTATTTCTTACAGTTGTTATGAGCTAAAACCACAGATTACAGCTCTGTTACAGAGGGCAGAAGAATTAACTGAGGTGAAGTATAACTTGTTTTCTTTTGTTAATACAGGTTTGTCAAATCCTCAGATATAATCTTAAAATGAGATATAACAAGTTAGCAAGTACAGCTTAATAATATGAGTTCTGAAACCTGCTGCATTTTGATTAAGATGAATGGATCTATGAAGACCTTCTGCTGAAAAATCAGATCTTGGGAGTGTTTGATTAAAAAATATCTCCTAAAAACATGCCTGTATTTCTGTTAAAATTTAATAGGAGAAATTTGATTTCTTTCTGTTGTTTTGTTGAAGAATAAAGTTCATAAGAAAATTGATAGAAATATGTTTTATAGGAAAATGAAGGACCAAAAGTGAAGAATTTTGAACAAAAAAAGAAAAAGGAAATTGACAGAATTACAGTATGGCAGGTAAGAATAAAGATTGATTGAAGTTTTTACATTTAACTGATTTGAAATACCATTTGAGAAATAGGCAGAAATTTGAGACTTCCTGACTTTATCAGACTGACTCTTAGAGAAAGTTTAGAGTTTGCTATTTGGCCCGAAGTTCTTGAATTGCTGGTTTCTGTAGCCCAGTACATTTACTAAGTTTATGCTGTAATATTATTAAGTCTTGCAGGTTGGTAGAACTGCCATTGTGTCTGTTTGTGTTAACCGAAACTGGTTTAATGCCTTTAGCTTTTGTATGTCATTGTTTACTGTTCTATACATGCTCAGTCCTGTTTATGTGCATGCCCTTTCACCTCTTACTAACTTCCCGCCATCCCACCTTTTGTATCCGCACAGAACTATTAGGGACCTCAGTGTGAGAAGTTGGTCTTGCGACCACCTCTCTTGTACATTAAGTTGAACCTGTTTATTGGTACCTTACATTAATTTATTAATCAGTGATACCACTGATGATTCTGGCTCTTTCTTCTGTCTACATCCATAGGTATGTTAATAAACGTATTTAAATCTACAACCATCATCGTATTTATCCTATGCCCCAGTTACATTTCAATAAAGCCTTGTTTAGTAGCCTACACCCCAGCATAACTTAAGTACTGATAAGACACATGTTAAACAAAACAAAATATATATCATAAATACATTTGTACATGGTTCCTGATGTTTTTAAGAATCATTTGGTTTATACTTGGTGAATGATAAATACTTAAATCTCATCATAGTTGTAGCTATTGTCTTAACATTCATTAATGACTTTTCAAAATAGAAATCCCAAACTTACTCTTATCACTAAAATTTCCATTAATTGCCAGATTATATATATACCTACATATAGTCAAAGTTTTCCTGTAGTGACAGCACATCTAAAGCTGACTTGTCTGTTTCAGACTCAAGTGGATGATGCAATGACCAAGGTTCTTCCTGGGGAAGAGGGAGAGGCATATCTCAAGTAAGTTTCTGATAATATATAAATTACTGACTGAAGCTTCTTACATGACTCAGAAGGGTTAATTTACTCAAAGAGGGACAGTAGTCAATATATAGAGACCAGTAGAGTTTTGTTTGTTGTTTATTTGACTGATACTAGTATATGTAATATTTTTCATATAAAAAAAACAAGGTACATGTTTATTTGTAATATTAATTAAAAAATCCAAAGTCTTTTATTGAGTATTTTAATATATAAAGCAATCCAAGATAGGTATTAAGAAATACAACTATTGCTTTTCCTTCAAAGAGAATTAAAGAAAGAATTTGGACAAGAAGAAGAGGGGGATAAGGGTGAAGAGACAGCTGAGAAGGGTGAAGATGAGGAGGAGGAGGAAGAAGAGGAGGAGGAGGAAGAAGATGATGAAGAAGAAGGTGAAGAAACAGAGGGAGATACTTTAGAACCTCCAAAAAAAGGTTTGCTAACATTACTTAGATATTTGATCTAAACTTGGTTCATATATTTTGCAAGTAGAGGATATTAAATGAGTGGTCATGTAATAGGAGATTTGCATGAGTTATTTGAAATTGATCTTAACGAGACTCTGCCGACTTTTTATTGTTTTCTATTAAAACGAATGTAATAAATCCCATATTTCATAACCAATGAATATAACATTCTATTTATATCAGTCATAGAAGTTTTGTAAGTGAATGATGACTGAAATGCACAGAAACTGTTTGTTTTATCGGTATGATTGCAAACGTCATAAACATATTGTTAATGACTTTGACATCATAGTGGTATTACACTAGTGTTATATCAGAAATATAACATGGCTTTGTAACTTGCCCATGACATCTTCTATGATATAATAAATGTTACGAAACTTGAACAAATTACATGTATTGATCATATGTTGTAATGAAGGTTTACTTTGGTATAAAGATACTGACAACATTAGTACCTTTGTCTAGCATAATCTAGGTATAGTATAACAGTTGTTATATATGAAAACATGTATATGATATGCAACAGATACTTATAAATCCTGTTGGAAATATTTTTATTGAACATGTGTCATTGGAACATTCTCAGAATTCAACAAAAATTTAAGAATCCTATTTCTATAATGTATCACTTCAGTGTCTAAGAAGGAAGGAGAGGAAGAGGAGGAAGAAGAAATAGAGGAAGAAGTTGAAGAAGAGGAAGTAGAGGAAGAAGAGACTGAGGAAGAAGAAGAAGGGGATGAAGAACAAACTACCCCTAAGAAAGTGGAACACAGGTTATTGCTTAAGCCTTTAATGAATTAAGCTGCCACAGATAAAGTAAGGAATAAAAGTGTGCAGATTAATGAGATGACTTTACAGGCTAGTTTTGAAATGTTCTACCATGTCACTATTATAACCTTTACACAGAGTCTTGAATATAAGCCCTATTATTAACCTTTGTCTAAAAAAAGTTTCCAACAGAGAATAGTCACAACAATAGGCACCAATCAAGAAGACTTTACCACCATAATGTTTCCTTGAGATAAGATAGCTTATACATGCCTTGGATATCTTCCAATGCTTTATTTCTGAAATACAACAGAGTTTCATGAAGTAAAACTGTTCAAAATGATTCCTGTCTTATAAAGAATCAAAATCCTTTTGATGTTTTTTTTTTACAGTAAGGAAACCAAAGGAGCCAAAAAGACAGAAAAGGATGAAGAAGAGGAGGAAGAAGAGGAGGAGGAGGAGGAGGATGAAGATGAAGAAGATGAAGAGGAAAGTGAAGAGGAAGAAGAGGATGAAGAAGAGGATGAAGAAGGAGAGACAACTATGGAAGTTACTACCTCTGTAAGTGAACTTACATATTTTGTGTACATTTTAATTAAGGAATTATTAATTTTATTGTATAGTAAAGGTATTTCTGCTGTGTTATCTATTATCAGTAAACCATTCTCTAATCATGTAAAATTTTGTTGTTGTTGTTTTTTAAAAGTTTTTCTTTTCGTTTTCTAGGGCAGGCTATTTGAAGCATTGTATGATTATTCTGGTGAAGAAAAAGGTGACCTCAGCTTTAAAGCTGGAGATATTCTTACTATTCTAACAACACAGTAAGTATTGTTGACACCGTACAAACTGATTAAATGTAAGAAATTATCATAGATAATTTCGATTTTGGTGGAATTATAGCTATTTACCCTATAATAATTGCTTGTACAGTCTATTTACATTTGTTTTTCTCAGGGAAAACAAATTGTATTTTGTCTGAAATTCAGACTTTTATGAACCTAAATTGCAGTAAATGTACTGGAAAATCTTTTGCTGCCTTCACTTTCATTTTGTTTGTATCTGTGACAGGGGCAAGTGTGGAGAGATCAGTATCTGATGGACACATTTCTAGTTACTGTAGTATATTCTGTTTTTTGTTGGAAAGAAAAATGGTCCTTATGAGAAAAGTGCATTTCAACCTTAAATTGGACCAACAGTGTATTAGTTTTATATGAGATATATTATTCTTCACAGACATATATCTGCAGTCCTTACTGGGATAAATATCTCTGCCAGCTTACGTAGCAATGTTATAATACATCTAGTTCGACCTATGGTTTTGCTTTTGACACTGCTTTCAAATTTCAAACACATAATGAACATCTCAAAAAATGCCTGAACAACCTCTGTAAAGTGTTTTCACTTCCATGGTATTTTTGATAGAAAGGTATAGCAGTAATCTAGTAATACGTTATGATATTGTCATAATCAAGTCCTGACCAAAACACTTTAGTCCACTTCACAGTTATGGAGGCCTGATGTTTTAGCCTTGTTCTGTCTGAAAACATCCTTTGCTTACATCTCTACCAAGTATATTTTTACAGGCAAAATGGTGAGGTACTCCTTCAGTGTTACACACTCATATTTCATGTATGTCAATTTTTTCATAATTTCTGTTATGCATATTATAAGTATTTGTTCTATCTAAAGAAGTCTCTGTAATGCAACTTAAGGCCATAGAATTTTTAATTCTGTTTTAAAAGAGTCACTAAAAAGGGTGTCTTTTTAAGAGAAACTTGTAGTTTGAAGTTTATATAAAGACTAAGTTTAGATTTAGTTATCATGGAGCTTAATCTGAGCTAAGCTAACTTATTGTCAACAGTTTATGGTTTAGCAGTTTTATATTTTGTGTCAATTATTTCAGTAAAAATGGAAGGTATACTGGTACATGTTTTGTGAAAATGTTGTGTGCACAAATAATTAAATGATTTATTTGTTACAGTATCTTCAATAATTTCATAACACTGTTAACTGCGTGGTATATTGATATGTATTGTAGATGTAAAATTTAGTAGAGGTTTGAAATTTAACATTGTAACTTTTACTTTTCAAGTATAGATGTTTCAGCAACAGAATATGAGATCACCTGTTATTTTTTAGTTAAATAAGTTTTGTGTCAACAAACACTGGTGTTTTTTGTAATGTATTTATTGATAATTATATTTAATTTATGGAAAAGAAAAAGTAATGTCAGTCCATCATTCTGCTTTTTAGTATTTTGATATTGCACAAGTCAAATGAAATCAAGATTTTGTTATTTTATTGAATTGAGAGGTACATGTAATAAGATTTATTTGTGTTGATGATGAAGTAAGTTTAAGAGGACTGAACCAGTAACATTCATTACTGGTTCCCCCATTCACAGCTCAGTTAACTAATGTAAGCATGGCTTAAGAACTTTGCTTATAGACACACTTTATGCTCTGGTTAGGATTTGAACTTGGGATCTTCCCATGGAGAAGTGAATGCTGAAACCACTGGGCTATTGAGTATTGGACATGTATATTTCTGTTTACAGAGAGGATGGATGGTGGGAGGCTGAAAATGAGAAGGGAGAAAAAGGCAATGTGCCCTCTACATATCTTAAGGTTAGTGTTATAGTGTTCTGCTTACATTATACCATGGCTGCTGTTGTGGGTAGACTATTGACTACTGCTTAATTTTATAAGAGATTAGTTTAGGTAATTTTGTATAAAAAATCTTGGATCAAGATAAGCTGTTTCTTCTTTCAAAGATTTGAATAATGGGTTGGTATTGACTTAAACCTTTATTGACAGATTTTCAATTTCATCAAAATAACATGTCAGTGTGAAATAACAATGCTAGAACAATTGCAAAAATTGGTATCATCTTAAGTAATTTCAAATGCTTGAGTAGTCAGTGTCTGTTTTGGCTTCTGGTCATGCCAAAATATACCCATTCTCAAACTGTCATTTCAGAAATCCTCTGACTTTTTCTTCCCTTTGCAGACAGTTTCTTAGCATTTTAACATTGCAGTTGAAAGACATATTTCTATTAAACTGTGTTATTCTTTCATTTCAGATGTACAATAAATATAAGGATGTACAACAGGCAGAAGGTAAGATATCTTTGTGTTCATGAAATGATATTATGATGGAAATAAGGCAGATGGTTTGCATTATATTCTGGTTTTGAACAGTCATATTTCATGTAAGTTTATTCAGATTTTTGTTAAAGGTCAAAGTAATCCTGAATATAAAAAAGTCAGTTAATGCAAATGTTTGTTCTAAGAAAATAATAACAATTTCTTTACTTAAATATATATTTATTGAGATAAATGCTTTAGTCCCATTGAGGATACCTGAATACACTAACGATCTCTTATGACTGACCTAGTCTGTGTCTCTGCCATAGATGAAAGGAAACCATTATTTGCCCAGTCAATTTAGTAGTAGATGAAGATAGACATTTAGATTGGTTTATGGTCACTCAGTAACTAGGTTTTCTGATTATATTCAGATGCCATTTTCTTTAATTTATCTTTAGTTAAATTTTTTTTTTTTAACTTGATGATTTCAAGGTCAGTTTAGAAAGTTTTTATGGTGTGGTCAAAAACAAGGTCATCTGATTCATTACAAGGAAAACCCAACATTATCACTGCATTCCTTTCACCTTTTTACACTGCATGCTGGTTAAATAAGAATATTTTAGCCTTTGTAATTAAAAGACCTGTTTACTTTGCAAAATATCCAAAGTTCTTGTTATTTGGTAGTAGAGTTGAAGTGATCAGTGTACTAAATAAAAAAGTGTCATGAGCCATGCAATATTTCATTGAAATAATTTTAAAATGGCTGTAACAAAAAACAAGATAACTAAGGCAGTAAGTTCATTATTTCACAATGAAAATTATTTAAGAAGAAGATGAAGAGGAGGAAGAAGAAGAAGAGGAGGGGGAGGGAGAGGGAGAGAAGAAGAGACCTAAGTTGAAAAGGCAGAGGAGGTAAGCATGTGGTCTCCTTCTATAACATCTGTTGAAATAAGTTTTTTGACTTCAGTTTAGAAGTGAAACTTATTCTTTACAAAAAATTATTTTGAACGAAAAAAAATATTTTGCCCAAAATGTGAGAAAACCTTTTCTTTCAACTTTTAACTTGTTTACTTTGATGAAGCAGTAGATTGTATTGAAATGATTTCAGTTCTCAAGTTGAATATTAATCAATCATGATATAAATTTCAATCCTTCATTTTGCTTGAACCTTGTGGAGTGTTGTTGTTTTTTTAAAGTAGCACAGTAACTGTGCCAGATTTGAAACATTCATGATGTCATTAAAATCATGACGTCTTTTAAAAAAAAACACTGCAAGCATCTTTTGCAAATCTATAAAAACTTGCCAATAGAAGAACAGCAGAAAGTGTTTTCATGGCATGAAAGGAAAGGATTAATTGTTGATCTTGTTAAAGATTGTCTATAATTCATTTGTGAAATACAAAAGAAGTTATTTCTCTCAGTCACTTGTGAAAATGATATCTGTGATGCTTAACCTGTAGAATTCATCTTGATCTGACTCTGAAACAAACAGGTGTCCTCAGACTTGAATATTTAGATAGTTAGCATCAGCAGTACACTTGAAATAGTTTTGTTTGACAAAATTTAAAGATAGAATGTTTTAATTTCTGACTTGAATTTGACATGCATGGAGCTTGGAACTAATTAGTGTTTTTTCATCTTTTTGTTGCCAAGTTATATTATTTTAATCTAAAATTATTTTACCATGTCCATCTTTCTGTTGTTTAGTGATAAAGCTAAAAAGGTAACTGGTCTGTGTAAAACAGATCCAAGTATGAAGTCTATTCACTTTACATATATATGAGTTCTCTCAAGTAACTGTTCTTTGCGTTGCTTCCAAAGTTTCAAAATATTTATTTCGAGCAAATTATGCTCCCTTTAACTCATGCTGTAAAAATTGCATCATAAAATCTCTTTTCGTAATATTGTATATGTTTCCTTGTATTAAGTGTGATGTTTGCAGCTTCTGATATAAAGTTTTTCAGGCTAAATTATTTTGGAAATTCTTGAGAAACATTTTTTTAAGATTTTGAAACTTTGAAAGGTTTTTTTTCCTGATTTGTGTGCATTAGTAGAAGAAATATATCTTGGTGGAGTTACTGGTTGAGGGATTTCAATTTCTGTCTTGGAGCCTTGAAAAACTTGATAACTGTCGGTACATGCTAATAAAACTTTTTAAACTCCCTTGAAGCTCCCTTGAAAACATTGAAGGGTATTTGATTTCATTTAGATGTCTAGGTCTGTTTGATATGTTTGTGTGTGCACAGCATTTTAAAAGCAATCTAGGCATTTGCCCTTGTGAATTTTCCAGAGCCTTAGTCAGGCTGGCATTAAGCAAAGTCACAAAGTATATTAGACATTTTTATGTAACTTATACGAATTTCCAGTAGTTTCAAGTACAGATTGATAGAAAATATAAAGATTTCAGGTTGATTTGTCAACATTATAAATAGAAGTAACAATAAGTAATTTGAACACTCAAGGGGCTTTACAGTTATGACTTCTTTAAAAGAAAAGAATGAAATTAATTGGTCCCTATATCCTTCAGCTAACTCCACTGAAATATATTTTCACCTACTAAACTAGTTTTAACAACATTTTGCATTTTGTTTATTTTTAATTCCTTCCTGTTCTTGATTGTGAAATGATTTTTTTTTCATATTTTCCTTCACATCCCTGCATGTTTTTTTGATGTTTCAAGTTACTGTTTCTCTGTCTTTATTTGCCATTCATTTAGGCCATTTCAATGAAACTTCATAGAACAGAAGTCCCATTCACTCAGATGTAAATGTCAATTAACTACCCATTGCTTAGTATCAGTACTGGAGATTGTTTTATGAAATTTAACAGCAGGATTTGTTTCTTTCTCCAGGACAGTGCTTGAGTCCAATAAAGGGTAGGATTTCTTTGGTTTTCATATTTAAAGACAAACCTTGATTCATTTCACACTGTTTTGATGGAAACCTGAAATAGGGCTCAGTTACAAAAAAAGTGCAAGAACAACAACAACCATAATACTTACTACTTTAACCAATTTAAGACTCCCTTTCCTGTCTGCCAATTTCTGTCAGATGTTCCTCTCTTCTTTCTTCTTAAATTCTGCATAAACAGGTAAGTTTCTGAAGAAAAAAAACTCATTCTAAAGGGAAGTAATTTGATTTAGCTTCATAATTTTTTCTACTATTTAGTAAGTTTGGTTTTTGTTGATTTTTGTTCCATGCTAACAGTGGAAAAGAACTATGGGGCAGTGTTAAGAAGGCTGTACATGAGGTATGTAAATCTGTTAAATATTGTTCTGTGGTTTTTAGATGTAAATAATTTGAGCTTGCTTTTATAACAGAAATGTTTAGATAATTAGATATGATGGCAGTCAATTTTTTAAAACACAAAGATGTACTGGGTATAACCAGGGTCTTTTGAAGATTATTTTTCTTGTGCATTTTAAAACGTGATGTACTGGGCATTTTTTTTATGTCTCCTAAGGGAGGCATATAGTTTTTGAACTGTCCATCCGTCTGTCAGTACGTCCATAAACTTTAACATTGGCCATAACCTCCTTATTAGTAAGTGGATTTACTTCATACCTGGACACAACACCCTGATGGACAAGACCTTCCCACTGACCTGTATTTGTTTGACCTTGACCCCTGAATGATCTTCACATTGAAGATTCAATTGTTCAAAAACTTTAACATTAGCCATAACTTCTTTATAAGTAAGTGGATTTACTTCATACTTTGACACAACACCCCTTTGGACAGGACCTTCCCAGTGATTTGTATTTATTTGACCTTGACCCCTGAATGACCTTTACCCTGAAGATCCAATTGTCCAAAAACTTTTAACAGTGGCCTTAACCTCCTTATTACAAAATCCAATTTACTTTATACTTGGACACAGCACCCCTTTGGACAAGATCTTCCCATTGACTATATTTATTTGACCTTGACCCTTGAATGACTGGTCCTCAGCATAAAGTCAAAGCACCACTTTGGGGGCATTGTCATCTTACAGTGACAGTTCTTGTTTCCTCTAGAAGAGTCTTTCAGTATTTTCGGGTGGGTCACAAATGATATTTACAATTATTATTATTTTGTAGAATATAGCTGTGTCCTTTAGTACAACCTATATAACTTACTGTTCCTTTTAGTTTGTGTTTAACTTTATACTAATGTAGTATCTCTTAAGTTTAGAAGTTTAAAAAAAAGACATTTTTATTAACTGTAAGATTAACTATTTTTGAATTTATTTATTTGTTGTTAATACTGTTTTATCTGTAATTTTCAAACATGAACAGACAAGCAAGGTAATGGGTCTGTGGGTAAAACATTTTACTGTAGACCAGTCTCAGATTTATGCATTCTGATTGGTGGTGTTTTAAAAATTTTGCAACCAGACTGGTTTGTGAGGAGGTTAGCAGAAAGTGAAGCAGAAACCTTAATTTGGAATTGTACTTTTGAACTTGGACCTAACAGTAGCACATTGTGTGGTTGTCTGCCATTACCAAGGTTTTAAAATAATGATATGGGTTGGGAAAATTAGGGCACTTGAGGAGTGGCACAAGATCAAAAAGATTTACATTTGATCTTCAGTGTGAGTGATTGACATGGTTTTTGCACACATTCATTTCAGCATATGAACATGCTTTGAAATCGTACACCTTTTGCCATAAAGTCATCTTTGTCTGTCACCATTAAAAATTGATGTTTTTAGTTTACCTAAAATTATGTTTTTTGCTTGTTTTCATATTTATTTCACTTTTAAGTCTTTATCCTGCTAGTAAGGGTATGTAGAATCATTGCTGAAATTTTAGGTATAGTCTTGACTTGATAAGAACAAGATTGAATATCAAAAGCTATATTTTACCTTTGTGATTGAACAGGAAGGGAAGGTGCAGTATAAAGCATTAACATCTTTAAACTACATTGTATTAAACACTGGCACTCAAATCAGATAACTCTCACTTTTCTCTGTTGTCTGTTTAAAAAAAAAACCCATTTAATTAATTCTTACAGTCTTCTACTTTTTTTTGCCAGACATCAGAAGTCCTGTTTATTTTATACCTGACTGTACAACATGGTCTGTGCTGTTTAACACAAAAAAATATCTTGTTCATTTATATCATAATGGCATTTGACTTGCCACTGACAAGCTTAAGAGGTTTTCTTCCTGTTTCAAGGAGAATATTTTCTATAATTCAGTCTTGCCTCCTGGGCAACCTTTTTACTTGGGTGGTGAATTCATTCAGAATATAGATCAAAATTAATCAGATGATGTGGGGAAAAAAGCTTATCAAGTCACATAGGTTGCATTATTAAAATTTTGACTTTGTACAAATGTGATTTTAAAATATCTTCTTCAAAATTACAACTTGGTAAGAATCTTCATGCAGTAGTTTTGAACTATATTTGCACGTTTGCAGTTGTTTTACATGTATAATGTTATACCTGCCATATTCTTCTCACTTCACATTAACATGCCAATGTAATCATCTGGGTAGATAAGTGCATATTGTGAACTGTTTTGATAAAGGAGTTATATTTTTTAGGTGCTTTTGATTTTGAATGTGTTTTTATTTTGTATTGTTTGATATAAACGATGCCAGAGGGGATTTACTAATCGATGTAGATTTCCACTATTAAATCACAATTAGCAACAATTTATATAATATTGATTCTCCAGTCTCCTTGTAGCAGTTTATTGAAGACATTTATCATGCTTAAGGCAACACATGGTGACTTGAATTAATAGCTGAACAGTTGCTATATCCTAACAGTTTTGCCAAGTTCTGACTGAAGATCTTTTGAATCAAAGCGATAATGTGTTTCTGGAAGAAAGTGATTAATTCTTTGCTGTTGTTCACCATTTTCAATTGTGATTTGAATATATCTAACTTCATAATTAGTTGCTTGAATTTATGCAGTTTTCTTTGGGTGTAGTATTGAACTTATAAACATGGAGTCTTTAGTGAAAATCCAAATTCCGTTCTTCCTAATTTGAGTTTTTTTTTTATCAAATAGAATATATGGAAGAGCCATAAAAAGAATTGCTTTCTAAGAATTTTAGACACTAAATGGTGTGAAATGGAGGACTAGATCTTTTATTTTTGATTAATTCTCTGGTTATGTTTGTAGACAAGTGTGACAGATGTGTTGCATGCTCTGGGTGCTGTGCCATCAGGTTTCAGGACTTCAACACTCGCTCATAAGTTTAACACAGGTAACTACTATAGTTATACTATACTGTAGTTGATAAACTGATAAAATTGGTTCAGAACTAGACCTGAAGCAAAAAAGATACAGCTGTAAAACTTGCCCTGATTCAGTTTATTAAAACTAAATTTCAAAAAAAAGGTTTACTTTCTATGCATAAGATGTATTTATAATAAGTCAGTTGTGGTTTTTGTTTTCAGAGAATGCATACCAGATGAAGAACTACCTGGCCCCTAAACTTAGCAATTCTAACTTCTCCTACAGGGACCTCATGTTTGACCCCAGTGAAAATAAGGTAACTCTTGCTATCTTTATTCTTTTAAAGTGACAGTTACACTTCGGCTACCTGTACCAATTTGGAAAAACTGATTGGAAGTTGTGTTGTGAATGGTAACATACTCTTGTTCTTAAATCATAATTACTGTGACGTTTCATTTGCTGATACTGTTGAACTATGTGGACAAAAGTAGATGGTTACCTAGATTGATTAGTTGTTGGTGGCAGGCAGCTGGTTCATGATTTTTCACTATGTTTATTTCAGAGATAATATGTTTTAAGTCGTCATTTGATTTGGTGACACAATGTCAGTTCAACACAGATTTTACTCTTAGTGAGATGCGATCAACTTTTTAATTAAGTATACAATCTGAAAGGCAAATTTGTTTCTTTGAATGCATACAACTGCCATTGGTTAGAAATATTATTAATTAACCTTTTGTTCACTAGATACGTGCAAAAATAGTGAGAGAACAGAGGATTATAACATTGGTGAACTGCAGGCAGATTCCTGTACCTGGTGCAGGTAAGTACCTGGAAAAGGATAACCTATAACAAACATATACTGAAATTCATATCTAATGATTGATTTAAATGGCAATGATTTGCCTTCTTGTTTGTCAAAAACCTAAGTATTTTATCATTACTGGCTGTCATAAATCACATGTCCATTTTAAGTCGTCTAAATAGTGAATAGACCTCAAAAGTGAGTATTTTTTCTAAGTTAAGTTTTTAAGTTTAAGACTTTTATTCCTTCAGATGTTTGGTATTCCTGTGATTTTGAAATAGTCTTTACTTTCCTAATTTTACGAAGGAGGAGTTTCTTCATTTTATCTATGAAGTGTGCAGAAAATGTTTCAAAAAAACATTTAAAAAGAACGATAATTCCATAATTTGTGAATAAAAAACCAGTCATATAAACACATGTAGTAATTGTTATACCAAATATTTTTGTTTTCAGGAATTGAAGTAAAAAACAGACATGTTAGAATGTGCTTATTTGATGGTCAAAATGTGAGTATTTGTAACAATCTCATGTTCAGAATTTTTAAGTTTAATGCAAAGTTGCTTGTATTTACGTAATTTTGGTTCAGTTCTTACTCAGAATGGAATAAAAAGTCATTAGAATCATGTACCAGTATGCAGCAGTTAATGCTACTGTCTTGGTGAGACCATTGTAGTAGGTTGAATATTGAAGGTCAAGGTATTCTCTGAGTATGGGTCAGAGGTCATGGGTTGAGGCTCTGGTTTTAGTCTGACTCAAAGAATAGGAGATTCTGTTTGATAGTGCTTAAACACAACAAAAACAGCAGTATATTGAAAATATCTAAACTGAACTTTGCCTGACAGAATGATAGTACAAGACATCTTACACCTAAAAGAAAAAAATGAAAAGATAAATACAATGTAAAAGTGTAGAAAAATAGTATTTGCCTATTAATGTTGGGTTGACATTTTTTCTAACTCTTAGAAACACTTACTCTCTTTCCTCCTAAACACTACTTAAAGTGATATTTCTCATACTGTTTGATTATCAACTTTATGTTGTAGGTACTGAGTAACATCCATACAGTTAAAGTGACATCAGTTGATAGAGAGCAGAGGACATGGTCATTCTCCACAAGGGTGAGTGTTGCATTTTAGAACACCATTTTGCTAATTAATCCCCTTCTGTCCATCCTTAACACTTTCGTGTCCACTCTATAACTTTCAAACTGCTGAAAAGTTTTTGAAATAACTTGGCACAAGTGATCACTATTATGAGACGATGTGCAGAGCACAATTATTGGATTGCTACCCCCAAGGTCACACTTAAAGGCCAAGTGTTAAAAGTCTACATTTCGTGTCTGCTCCATAACTTTTAAACCACTGAAAATTATTTGAAATAACTTGGCACAAGTGATCACCATTATGAGACAATGTGCAGAGAACAATAATTGGGTTGCTACCCCTAAGGTCAAGGTCACACTTAAAGGTCAAGTGTTAAAAGTCTACATTTCGTGTCCGCTCCATAACTTTTAAACCACTGAAATTTTTTTTAAATAACTTGGCACAAGTGATCACCATTATAAGACGGTGTGCAGAGCACAAAATTGGGTTGCTACTCACAAGGTCAAGGTCACAGTTAAAGGTTAAATATCGACATTTCACATCTGCTCTATAACTTACTAACTTGGCTTTTGAAAAGTTTTTTAATTACTTTGCACAAATGATCACCACTATGACACGATGTGCAGAACCCAATATCCAGATTGCTACCCCCAAGGTCAAGGTTAAATGTTCTCCATAACTTTTTGACTTTATGGAAGATTTTAAATAACTTGGCACAAACAATTACTATCATGAAACTATGTGCTTATAATATGCATGGCACAACATCAAGGTCATGGTTGGTTAATGGTCAAGAAGTACACATTCATGTCCGCTGCAGAAGGGGATTTAGCTGTCCTTCAGACCGCCTTGTAGGCATTTGTCAGCTCTAACAGTATTCCTAAATAAATAAGATCATTGGATTTTCTGATAATGTCTTATGATTGACTTGAATATCATCCAGTTAGATCATTTAAATCTGTTAAAACAAGTTCTACCCAATGAAAACTACGTGTCGATTTCTTCATGTGAAATTTTATTCCTGAACATTCTTTGCTTGCTTAAGTCCAGCAATTTTCATGAAATTTTCTTGTTTACTTTTAAGCAATTGGTTAATTATTTGATAGTTTTTTGTCAATAAGTAGTTTAGTTGTCAGAAAATTTCATGTCTCAGTAAATTGATATTGTTGTTAGATAGTATATTTGTTCTGTTAAGTGGATTAAGTTTGTATCGTTTTTTTTTAAAGTAAGTAGTTTGCAGAACATGGTTATCTTAGCTGTGGAAAATCTTTTAATTTGTTAATTAACCTTTGTTTATGTTACTGTGCCATAAAAATTGTACATTGACTAGAACGTTGAAAATTGTGCGAGAGATAGTAGAAAATTGTGAAATTATTGGAAGGTGGGCAAGAAGTTGAGTTTTAAGAAAGCAGAAAATTGTTTGATAATATGGTGAGGGATGGAAATCTTAAGGCAGCAAACATTGTCAGATATTGTGGTAGGAATTTGTTAATAAAGCTTGCAAGTTTAACATGATATGATCTGATTGTAAAAAGTTTTACAATCAGGTTGTCGAGTACGTGAAATAAGATGTTTGTTGTCTTTCTTGTCACTTGATAACATGGTTAATTATAAAGTTTAAGAAAGAACTACCATATTATTAGAGTATATTCAAATGTTTAAAAAAAAATCCTATCTGCTTCTTTATTTCTTGACACTTAGAACTATATTGCATTCACTCTTCAATATGTACACAAAGACTTTTAGATTGTATACTGTTTCATTCTGTGATTAACAGCTAAAGTTATATTGACAGGCGTCTGAGTGCTTACCTTCAACAGTGGTGAGGGATTTGTGTAGTTTTAAATGTTAAAACTTTATAATTAACAAACTGTAGAATGGTTGTGCAAAAAAGTAATGTTAAATTTAACTGTTTGAAAATTACACCTGTTTTGAGTATTTTACTTATATGATGTTTTCAATAATATCTGTAATTATAAAGTAGTTTGATTATGGTGTCAGAAACTGTTGTTGGCATAGATTGAAAATTTGGTTCATGATTTTTCTATGCAGACTATGAGTGGTTTAAATATTTAGATAATTCTAGTTCTTTCACAGCAAATGGCACAGAAAGGACCAAAGAATGTTTTGGTTTGCAGTGTAATTTTGTTGTAGCAGGATTCATTTGATTTTGTGTCAGCTTGATGTAATAATAATGATAAATGATTCAAAAATACATTTTTTCAGCATTTACAAAAAAACAAATATCCAAAGAGTTTACCAAGAGCTGTGTACAAAATATTGAAATAATTGGGTTATTCTTGCAAGTTTTAGAATAGACTTTTTTGATAGATATTTCTTTGTGCAATTGTGTTGACCTGTAAGATGTTGTAAGATGTGTGACTTTAAGTTTGTGCCGCCATATAAGAACTGAAGTTACACGTTTGGAGCCTTTCTGTTGACAAGTCTGCTCATCTATAGTTCTAGAAATTGAAGTTTTAATTCTGGTCCAGAGAAGATGATTGGATATTGTTTCATTCAGTGATAGTGAATTGTGACATTTGTGTTTGCTCCATAAATTGGGAAATAAAGCAAATACATAAATTGTTTAAATGTTTGTGCTACACAGTCATAAACAAACTCTACTTCTGAAGTGAAATAACTTAGAAACTGATCTACCAAACATGTGTAATGACAGTGAAATTGATGAACAAATCTGTTTATATTCACAGGTATCAGACTTTATGGACACATACCAGCATGGTGAGGTGTTCTTTAGAACAAGTACAATTGTACCTAACATTGGTGAGTTTCTTTATTGTTTACTAATCAGGTAGAGCTGCTCTGCTATTAAATTGTCATGTGGTATGGCTCTTGCATTCACTGCACTTGATCCACCTTACATGTAGTAACCCTACATGTAGTACTTGTTATATAGAATTATTAGGTTTTTGGCAGGGTATACAGTTTTGTATATCTTGTTTGAATTGATAACACCCAAACGTCCAGGGGAGGGTTCATATCACTTGAAACAATAGCAAGATGTATACAATAACAACATTTAATTGGCCATTTGATGTCATCTCTTGGCCATTTGATGTCATCTCTTGGCCATTTGATGTCATCTCTTGGCCATTTGATGTCATCTCTTCACTAATACACTAAGCACAAAATTTATCCCCTTAACACTTTTTTATGTCGTTGCAAAATGCAAAAAAAAAATAAAGGAAAATTAATACCAGCTGACATTCTTGCCTCTTGTCATTGGTCTGAATTTTTTTTATTTTTAACTTAATACATCATACATAAGATTATGTCTTGTCTGATTTTCAGGCATTCTGTTTGAAATGTGTGCTTCCTATGAAAGGACAGTAAGTATGCATTTTGTTTATACAAACTTAATCAATGTAGCCTCAAAGAAAGCTTAACTCTGATGAACTCTTGATACACAGGGACAACTCAGTACTGGTGACTGAGAAGTCAGAACAGCAGTCATGTTATCACTAGGACTCTGACCTGCCAACCACTTACAGGGATGGAGCTAACTACAAGTTTAACTGTGCAGATTACACTTTTTCTGTGAAAAAGAAGTGTGACAAAGATGCATGTCTTATGTATAGATACTACACTGTTGCACTGTGAGAAGTCAGAACTGACTTGAATCTGTAAACTGTTGCTGTCAGTCAGATCCTCTGTTGACTGTTTCCAGTCACTATTCTGAATATGTTATTAAAGAATTAAAATAAAAACAGTTATATAAAATCTATAATGATCACATTTTGTGTAAGGTTTAGTGTCTTGTTTTTTGCTTAAAATAATTCCGCATTTTTTCTGACTTTCAGAAAACGAAAGAGAAGGGAGAGTTTAGCTGTGGCTGGGCCCACTTACCACTGGAAGATCCAACCACAGGCCAGCCTGTTCTAAACAAGTAAGTTTGAAAACCAAGATGTAGAAATATCTCATACCCCCACGTAATATTTTATCTCTTGATAGTTAAGGTTTAGTTTCCAGATATATTATTGAATAATATTGCAGAATATGTGACTGTACAGTATGTGGTCTACCTGTCTGATAAAGTTTAACAATACTGAAAGTTTTGGTTAACAGAACAAGTCAAAAGTGTTTTGAGGCATTTCAGATAGATATGTACTGTTATAACTCTATTTCTGTTTAACTATAGCCCCTTCAAAGTATAAACATTGTAACATTTTTCCATTCTACAATATCCTCAAATTTCTCACAGGTATAGGTAGTTAGTAGGTAATAGGCATTAGGCTTTTAATTTTGGACAGGATTTTTTTTTTGCCACTGTGAGGTTTATAGAAAGTCTCTATGCTTTTGATGCTATTGTAAAGGTGCTGATCCCTTGTTTTTCCTTTTCAGATCTTATGACATGTATATGAATGGAGGTACCCCATATGAGAAAGGTGTAGAAGTGGATCCTAGCATTAGTCGAAGAAGTAAGTCAACTGTTATAATAACTGTATCTGCTAAATTCTAAGTATTCTTTTGTTATGAAGAAAGACACCAGGTATATCGTTAAAAATATCACAGGTGTAAGTATGAAACTGCTTAGATTCCTTTTTGTATGTTTTTTTAAAAAGATTTTTAGATGATTTGAAGTTTAATTTTTAGACATAGACAAATAGCATGCTGTTGATTGATCTTATTTAATGTAAATCACGGTTAAACTTACCGTACTTTATGTATATTGAGGTTAAACATTTTAATTTGTTTTATAAGGTGGCAGTGAGTATTTTTATACCATTCAGGTAAAATTTGATTCACTTTTGCTGGTGGCGTTTCTTGTGTATGAAATTACATGAACATATAAGACCAAAAATGGTTTGGTGTTTGTGTTTTTTCTCCTTAAGGCCTTTACACTTACTACCATGGTTGTCATAGGTGACAAATAAAAACATCCTTAATTGTAATATTCTCATCTGGTGCACTCTATTTTTAGTTGACCTGGCATGAAGTGACAGGGTGAGGTTTTAGTATGCTAATTTGTTCGGCATCCATTGTATATCCGTCGGGCATCTGTTTAAATTTTGCTTGTTAACACTCTAGAGGCTACAACTTTAATTGTATCTTAATGAAACTTTATCAGAATGTTAGCCTCAGTAAAATCTCAGACAAGTTTGAAACTGTGTAACTTGGGGTCAAAAACTAGGTCACTGGGTCAGAAAATTTAAAAAAAAATTTTTCTTTGTATAAACCAAATTTTTGACCAGATCTTCCTGAAACTTGGCTTGAATATTCATCTAAATAAATCCTTGGAGCAGTGCAAAATCTGGGTCATGTTGGTAAACTAGGTCACTGGGTATAATCAAAGGAAAAACTTGTTAATGCTCTAGAGGTCACAATTTTTGACTTGTGGTTAGAATATTTGCCTTGATGAATTCTTGAATGATTTTAAAACTTGGTTACATGGGATCAAAAACTAGGCCACCAGGACAAATCATTAGAAATAGTTTTTTTAAAACTTGAAAAGGTCACATTTTTCATCAGATCGGAATGAAAAATTAGTCAGAATGTTTACTGGCTAATTCAGAACTGGGTCACTTGGGGTCAGAAACTAGGTCACCTGGTCAAATCATAGTAAACTTGTTAATATTCTAGAGGTCATATTTGAAACCTGATCTTAATAAAAATTGATCAAACTGTTTGTTTCAAAAAAAGCTTGGCTGGCAAAGCTTTCTTCTAAGCCTCATACTATACATTTCAGGTGAGCAACCCAAGGCCACTTGGCCCTATTGAGTACCTTACTTTTTGTTTATGAAATTGAAAAAAAAACAACTCAGAAATAAACTCTTGAAATAAGTCAAGGTATTCTACTCACCCTGGTGTCAAAGTCACACCTAGGTTAAAGCTTTGCATACAAGTTCCTATCATGCATATATCTTACTTACCAGTTATGCTTACTGATTTAATACTTCACAAATGTTTTCAGGGGCATTAATCAAACAATTTAGATAACTCTTGACCAAATTTAATACAAATTATGGCCCTTATTTGACTTGGAAAAATCACAATTTTAGCCCATAAAATTCAGAAGTAGCTTTAAACTATTAAGCTGCAAAAAGTCGAACGCACTGTCTTATGGACAGCTCTTGTTTACTGTTCTGCTAGCAAAAATGTGATATAAATACATCACCTTTTCCTGTTTGATGTGTCTTGTTTATGTGTCTAGTTCAATGGGTATGTTTGCTGTGTTACATAAAAGACTTCCTGTTCTAATTTTTAGAGGTTTTTTTTGTTGGTACTTGTAACCAATATGACAGATGCCCAGAGAAGAGTTTGGTCAGGGTACACTTTTAGGGAATAGTATTACAAGCACCCTGTTTCAGAATCATTGCTGGTTCTTTCATGTGCTCAGTGTATTGCACTGTGGAATTTTGTCTAATGTCTCCTCTGCCATGTTATAAAAGTAGTATTTTCTACCTACATGTTTTACAATATATAATAAGCTAACCAATGAAATTTAAGGTGCTTTAAGCATTATTTCATGGATATTTTTGTTACAGCAAGTAATTCATCAGATTGATCACTTACATGTCTCTGTCAGTGGGTAGATTTTGTGTGTTTGTGTGTGAAACATAAGCAACAGTATTTTCATTGAAATTATACTCAGATTTGAGGGAAAAGTCACTGGGATAATTTCTACATTTCAGCAAGTAGTAATGCACTGATGTCTCTTATTTCTGGAAACAAGCAGCCAAGACTTACTGTGAAACTGTCTGTACCAAAGAAAGAACAGAAGGATTTGATGGAGTAAGTAGATTAAAACAAGGCTCTGTGGTCGATGCTTTACATCATTCAGCCAGTGATTATATGCAGCAGAATTGTCAGAAATGTCAGATCTGGCCATTAAATGAAAGATTTAAAATTGACCTCTTTCTGTCAATATTTTTTAAATTTACATATTTTAAGTCTAGCAGCTGACTTGTTTCAGCTAGCTCCTTCAATTTCAAAGGGGAAATTATAGTGTTAAACATTCTGTCAAACAGAAATTTAACATAATGGTAATTATAGTAGTGTAAAAGACTCTGAAGACATGTTTTTGTAGGTTTTTCTTTTAGATCTTACAGCCCTTAAACATTAAGCCAAGGCCAACATTTGTGTAGAAAAGTGTATTTAGTTTAGATAAGAAAACTTTAATTTAGCAAGTATGAAAAAACGTTTAAAATATTATAAACTCATTTTTACAGCACATTACCTGAAACATTAATTGGCAACACATCACTGCTGCAGATGTACAGTTTCTACAGACAGATATTGGCCGACACACTTCTGAGGGACAGATTAGACCTGGAGTCCGCTGGTAATATTACAAAACTTTTTCAATATTATACTTTAACATATTAAAAACTGGGCATCATTTCAGCTCATTAATATTTGATAGTCCTGTTGATAATTTCAATAAATGCTGGTGAAGGTTTTAGCTTTTTGCAAATGCTGTATATGGAATTGAGGCTTCGGGAAACAGGAAACAACAGAACTGTGATCAGTCATAGAAGAAAATTGTTGTAAGAAATGATAAATATTTGCTATTGTTTGACATGTTACAGAGGTAATCCACAGTCCTTGGCTGACAACATTCCCTGTTGTAGCAGACCAGCATGATATGATGAAGCTACTCAGGGTGAGTATTACTCATTCACTACCATCTTTTTCTGTTCTGTGGTCACTGTATTTCCCACTGAAAGTGAACCTCAGGTTTGATACTCATAACCTGGCCTGATTATTTGTGTTAAAAATAATTGTTTCTGAACAATCCAGTTTCACTTGCAAATATAAAACACACTGAAATAACAGGATTTACATAATTATGTCCTACAACTGTTGAGAATCTAAATTTATAACAGATATTTTGACATTTGCTAATATGTAATATATTAATTAGATCTGCTTAAGATCTTGTTCGAAGCTGATCTGCATTTAGTTGATGAATATAACAAGTTTGTGAAACCATTTTGGATTTTTTTTGTGGAGATTTGTAGATACAGGGTTGTATTAAGCTGTTTGAATAATAGGAATGCTTGTTAGAAGTATAGTTGTAACACATAGGTAAAATCCTCTTAGTTTAGTATATTTTATCTTTGTAAGTGAAACAGGGCCTTTAAAAAGGGTATGGGGTCTAGTACTATTTCTCCCAATAAATGAAATATAACCTGTATACCCATGAAAAAAGAACTAAACCAGTGAAAGACGATTTGTGACAAACATGACAAAAACAGTAGACTCAGATGTGTTTTTGTTGTCTGGATTTTTTCAGTAGTTATTCATTTTAGATAAGTTTTCCTTTCTTTATTGTTTTTTTTTCTACATATAAGAATTATGAGTTTGTGTGTGTGAGAATTTTTGTTGTTGAAAATATTGAACTTACTGCATAGTAAATGAATGGCCAGGTTTCAAGTTATTTCCTGTATGAATTTAGCTTCTAATGTTTCTTTACTACAGACATGTATAGTTGAGATGTTTTGTTCTGTTTCTATATTTAGGACACATGGATGGAAAAATTGAAAGGAATCAGAAGAGCAGAAATGGTATGTAGATATAGTAGACTGTTAGATGTCATGTTACCGTGGCTTCATTAATTGTAGAATCTACAAAACATAAACACTTAATGTAGCTAACTTTTACACAATATTAGAAGTTTGATGTGTAATATTTGAGTATGTCTTGCTATATTCAGGAATTTTCTGCCATTCCGATTTGCAGTTTAGACTGTATGACTCACTTTGGCCAGCTGATAATAATTAGCTAATGGTGTCAACATCCAATTGAAAGTAAATGAGTATTTCTGCCACTCATAATTAATGTTGTAAAGACTTGATCTAGACGTTTCTTGTGAGTGTTAGTCAGTTTTAGTTTTAACAAGACTGCCTTTTGTTTTTAACAATAGACTGGTTTCATTTTGTGAAAAGATAGTAATTCACCACTGTTATTGAGACAGGAGTTAAACATATACTGTGTTTGCAGCTAGGTAAGGGTTTCTTTAGGTTTTGGTCAGCTGACATACAGGTTTTTACTTTATCAAGTTTTCTTCTAATGTGTTAGGGCTTCTTTGTAACGCAAGTTACCAGTACCTGTTTTTGCATCTGAAATATCTGTTATGGATTAGGAAAGTTGTAGGATCCTTTAAGTGAAAATAGCATACACATCAACATGTTAAAACCATGGCAAAGTTGACTACTTGTACAGATAACATTGGCTTAATCTTAAGCAAAGTTTCTAATCTAGGTTGAAGTCCCTCATTATTAAGTTATGACAGCTAATTTCTGTTGCTAAATTTGACAAGAAAAAACAGATTGTTAAAACAACATGTAAAATATTCAGATTTTATTTTGTAGTTCACGGCATTGGGCAGTCCACATTAGGCAAACACATGTCATACACAAGTGCCACTGTTCACTTAGCCTTGCCAAGAATGGGAACTAATAAAGATTCTTCCTTTAGGCAGAGGGTGCTTTATAAGTAAACTTTTCTATTGGCCTGGTCCACCAGAATGATCATCTTAATTTTCTATAGGTTAAAAAGGATAGTGGCACTCATTTGGTAATCTTGGCTCTGTTGTTGTTAAGTGATTTTGTCAAGCATCAGATATATCCTTGGAATGAACACGTAAATGGTTATAGTGGAAAGTTGCTTTGCAAAAGATCTGAAATTGGAAGCAACTAAATAAAATGAAGATGGAGAGGTATATATTAAGTAGTTTAAATTGGTCAAGTAAGAGTGTAAGGAAAGCTCTAATTGAAATTTTATGCAATTTCAGAACCATTTATTCTCTACTTACTCACGAAGGGTAAATTCTCATATAAGCTTTTGCTAGAATGTTGTCAAATGTTGTCAGGTAGATGCTTCATGTATAGAAAATAATCATTGTTTGCAATATTAGTCTGTCTTATTATGATATGACATTATGGCCCATGATACTCTGCTTTTGTGATTGGTTCATATAGTGTTTATTTTAGGGACACCCTACAGCTAGAAGAAATTTTGTACTTTGCAAAAGTGTTCTATTTTGACTCCTGTCAATTAAACATTAATCCATATAATTAAATATTTAGCAGCTAAAAGAATTGCTGCAAAAAAAAAAAAAATAATAATAATTTAAAAGAAGTGGGGCTTTATTTTTTCTTGAATATAACAATATAGGCTTTGTGAGTCCAAACAAAATATGATTATAAAAGCTAAACTGGAATTATTTATACACACACACATATTTTATTGGGTTAAAATTTTAAATTTTAGTTTAGAATCAAGAGAAAACCTTCAATTCCTTAATGAAGGTTACTGTTTTTAGTTCTTTTGGCTGCCTGTAGAAATATTCATGTTGTATAATTAGTAAATGCTTAAAAGCACCTCCTTCTTTACTTGTTATATATTTCACACTGTAACAGCAGGTTACTGGCCATTAATATTGTAGTAGAAATGAATGTTTGACATTGTGAACCATACAGAATGAAGCTTGATGTTAGGAATAGATTAAACAGTAAGGAAATGTTACGAACATTTTGCATTTTTTTTGTGAAAAAATGTATACACTATATGCTTTGGAACTGAAATGCTGAACCAAAGTTTGCACAATGTCCACAGTATGCTTGTTCATGCCTTTTATCCATAATTAATGCCAAATATGGAAGGATAAAGATATTGTTTGTTCTTACTTATTGTTTTTAACACCTGCTAATGTTATCCTTTATTTTATGTTTTGTAGAATTTGGTAAGATTTTGTTCTATTTGGTTTCTAATTCTCCTTGTTTTCTAATTGTTTTCAATGAGGAACATTATATTGAATGATTGTGTCTCAATTTTTTCACCTTACACCATTCTGCTAGAATACTACCCCATCTAAACATTGCTTCCTATCATTTTGATACAGGTCTGAGAGTTGAAAATTAGATGCCTCTGTGAAAGAACCTGTAATTGATTAAATCCCCAGTTTTATCTGCACTTCATAAATTGTTTCATTTCTTTGCCGTACAGATTTTTGAGTGGTGGTTTTGATGACACTGTCAAAATATCTTGCTTGCTATCCCAGTTTTCCATCCTGCTAAAAATTGTTTTATTCAACCTTTCCCCATGATACACCACATATATTTTGCATGACTTCACATGTAACTTTTATATCATATTCATATATAAGCTACATGCAGGTACATAAATATATTTATTGTCTTAGGAAATTATTTACTAGAGTGTAGTGTGTTGCAGCATCCTGCATCACTTTGGAACCTCTGATGCATGCAAAACTTCATTCAAACTTTAAATGCGTTCTTCAGACTGTGAAGTTTAAAAAATTCACAACAATTTTAAGTTATATTCATGGTACAGTCATCACAAATGTTCTATGCAGATGTTTCACCTTCTGAGTTGTGTTTTCACTTTTTTTCCCCCCGAAAATTACAATTTCAGAACCTGAACTGATAATTTTCTTTTTTTTTGGTTTTCAGGAAAGCAAGCTTATTCTTCTTTAACTTAGAACTTGAGCTTTTTTGAGAAGCTTTTTTTTTATGTAGCTTATATCAGAATAGTAATTGCATGGTATAATTTTCATATGATAGCATTAATGTACAGAAATGCATGTGTATTTGGTGGAGGTAGGTTTAGATTGTCATTTCTTCAACAGTGGAAAAGATAAGCAAGAAAATTCAGAGAAATACATTTTGTAAAGCTCTGTAGAATTACAGCAGTCATATTTTTTTCAGTGTAGCCATGTTAAAATTGCTTTTGACCTACATTTTTAACTAATGAAACTTTTACATACAAAATTTTCGGCCGAAGAAGGAAGTTTTTCATTGGTTTAAAGTGTTGCTGTCATGAAATTTTAGGGCAGAAATTGTAATTGGTAGTTTAATTGTATCTGAAAATAATGCAGTTATAATAACATTAATACAGTCGTAAATTAAATATTGAAACATTTTAACCATGAAAAAATATACTAAATGGTATAAATAACTAAGAAATATGACTAAATATTAATTCATATCATTGAAAATGATATTGACTCTAGCATTAAACTCAACATTGTTTGTATATAGCCTAATCTGTTATAGAAATAAGACATTTGTTTACTATGGGCATGCAGTATTTGCCAATGTCCAAAGACTATATTATGGAGCATTAATTTTTTGCTGTATCTATGCTGATCATCGTTTTTTGAAGATATTTCTTGTTTTGACTATGCAGACACATTTCCGATATATTTCATAATATGATTTTCTACTTAAATGAGGTATTTATGTTTACATACATATGGTTTGCATCAAATGTATGTCATGTAAGATTTTTTTTATGAAAATAGCATGTGGTATTCACATGTTTGTGTGTGAAGAAATTACATTTGTACTATGTGATTGTTGTATATACATGTATATACATGTTTGTTTCAAGTCTGTTTAACTTATATCCTGCTGGAGGCAACTGACTCTGCCTTTGCCATTAATGCAGACCAAGATCAGCCTACATACCTGTAGAGTTTGATCATGGTCTGCACTATTTGTCATTCAATCAGTAAATTGTCAGTAAGCACCCCTATAAACAATTAATGAATCTGTCCAAATTGCAGGTTGGACTAGTCCATTTTAGATATTTAGCATGGTAAGGGTTAAGATGACATAGTGTTGTTGTATGTCACAGAACATGTCAAGGGATGGAAGCAGCTGCTATTGAAGGAGATAGATAATTTTGCTCCCATCCTCTGATGTACAGTCTATTGTCTCATTATCACTGATATCACATTTCACATTTACACATAGATTGTGTGTGAAATTTATCAGTTAAGGACACGCATCAGTATTCAAGCTTTTCAGGTATTTTACATAATTGCACATGATACCTGTTTTGTTGACAGATAATTTTATGAAAGATATATGTTACACATTTATATTGTGCATATATATTTCTTATTTCAGAGAGATGCAGAGTTTATGAAAGATACATTTAAGAATGTTATATGTGAGTCAGTGTATCCCTTACTGCACTCAGCCACCATGCCGTCTTACAAAAGTGGTGATATTACAGTGGAAGAGGTTTGTGTAATAACATACTCACATTGGGTATATATGTAACAAGAAATCGGTAGAACCGATGGATGCTCCCCGAATAATTGCCATTTCCAAAAGGACTATTGTTTAATATGTATAGTATGAAAAATAACAAAGGGCAATAACTCCTAAATTATGCAAAATAGAGTTTTGGTTCTTGCATGCTGCACTTCACCTCATACAGATCTATCTACCAATAAAGTTTTTGTGTTATGCTCTGGACAATATTATGACGGAAGGACGGACATAGCGGCAACTATATGCTCGCCCTTCAAGGGAGCATAAATATCGAAAAATCTTATGAGCCAGTATTCTGGCATCAGTATGTTCAAAAGCAGTTTATTTAAAGCCTAATTTTAAGCCTCACAAAATTTGTTGCAGTATAGTACAGTTACTATTCTACGCAGGCCTGTAATTAGTGAAAATACGTGTAAATCTCCATGTTTGATTAGAAAAATCCTTTTCTTTTTTTATCTGTTTAAAAGCTATGGTTACACAGTAAATTCTTTTTGTGGTTTGAATATATGATGTTAAACAGGAGTACTAAGAATGAAAATTTTGTCTTTAAGATTGCAGAGTGTATGTTAACAGATAAACTGCAGCCGACATAAGACTATAATTTTAAGATTTTCTTTTGCCACTATTTTCTTTTCTTTTCTCACCCTGAATTTTTATTATTTAAGCAGTGAATTCAAAACAGTTCTCTAAGTGCTATGAAATATACAAACAGTTAGCATTTGTATTTTTTCACATTCTCCCCTTTTTCACTTAAGAAACTTCATCAAGGGGAAAACTTAAACATTTATAAAAGCTTTCTTCAACAAGATGCTCAGTTTGATTTTTAGTTTGGATACATTTCAGGCACGGCATTCAGAGATTGAGAAGTTCAAGTTACAAAAGTTAGCAAAGCGTGGAATCCTTGCCTTGTTGCTGTCGTCCGATATGACACACAAACCTGTCGACATGAAGGAAGTCACGTTTAATGTAATAGGATCATACTGTCTCTCACAGAAAGCACCAGAGGAAGTATGTATTTCATAGCAGTCTCTGTTTTAATTGTAATCTCTTACCTTTCTAAATTTTATGCCCACTGGAAGGAGCATATTTTTTGGGGTCTGTGTGTGTGTTTGTTTGTTTGCCACAAAAGTTTAACCTTTTTATGCCCTGCCAGGAGCATGGCATTCATTCGAACGTAGCGCTTGTTCAAAATGGGGCTTGTTTTTTATTCAGTTTGTACAATCCTTTGTATATGAGGAATTAATTGAAAACTTACTGCAAAGCAAAAAGTGCACAATATTATCTCATCCATTCAGTCTGATCTTTGTCCACAATGAGTGTAAAACAAAAGAGATTTCTGCAAGTAGAAAAGTGGTTAATCATATGAATGGCTCAGTGCAAAACTATTGTAACTACATATAAATAAGAGGACAGAATAGTTCTGCTCTGACCCTTCATTGTCGCCACAGTACCAGATTCCCATACACTAGCTTGTATGTTTAATCTCTTATCTAGCTTTACTTGAAATGTTCTGTCCATACAAGTTTTTATTGACTCCTTCATGTTTTGATATAGCTCTTTTGTTTTGTGTGATAAGTTTCAAATATCTTTTTTTGGCAAATTGTTTGCTTACCTAAGTGCAAGTGTACTTAACTGTAGAAAAGTTTTGTTCTGGTGGCAAGATTTTTTTTTTCATTTTATAGCATGACTTGTTATTTATTTTTCATTGATAAGGTATATGTGTAATACAAAACTGAATTCATATATTATTTTTGTTCTAGGTGACTGTGGAAAGTTGATCACAGCTTTACAGCAAAATGGTAGATAGAAGATTCTCCAGTAGAGAGCTTTCGTTTCATGGCAGCAACATTTAATGCACAGAGATACGTGTTAGAAAGAGAAAAAACATAGTTTCATACAATTGTCTTGTTAGTAGCTTCTAGGTTGTGACCTCACAAACAGCTACTAGTAAACAAAAAAAAATGGAAAGAAATTTCATTTTGCTTTGTCAGTCTTTTTCATTTTTTTTATATGAAAATTTTTTGTCACCTGGCATTGCTTTTCTGTACTGATATTGAGATACAGCCTTGAAGTGAATTTTGTATTTGTGTATTTTTTATCAAATACATAGTATCTGTGATAACATTTTATCTTATTTATTGTGTATGAATTTTTTTCAAAAGTTGCTTTTATTTGGACTGCAGGATAAATACGACGCCAACAGGGCTTTTTTGGTTTCACTTGCTCATATCTATTTTTAACTTTAGGAACAATTAAAATGATGCTTTCTTGAGAAGCTTGATGCCAAGAACTGTTATTTTAGGTAGAAATATTCACTAATCTATCTTTTTCTGTAATGTATTTTTATCAAATAAGTAGAACTAGAAATATTTGAAATGCCACAGAAAAATATTCTGTTTACAGATGAAAATACTGTCGAGTACTGGATTCTAATTTTTTATGCCCCCACAAAGTGGGGAGCATATAGCGTTGCACTTGTCCGTCCGTCCGTCCGTACGACCGTCCGTACGTCCCGAAAACTTGTGAACGCAACTCCTCTTAAACCGGATGGCAGATTTTGCTTAAACTTCCAGGGATGAACAACCTTAATGTGTACATGGTAGTAAAGGAAGGAATTTTCGCTGCGACCAAATTTAACAGAATTATGGCCCTTTGTTGATTTTTTCACTATATACTATGTAGAAATTTTGTGAACGCAACTCCTCTTAAACCGGATGGCAGATTTTGCTTAAACTTCCAGGGATGAACAACCTTAATGTGTACATGGTAGTAAAGGAAGGAATTTTTGCTGCGACCAAATTTAACAGAATTATGGCCCTTTGTTGATTTTTTCACTATATACTATGTAGAAATTTTGTGAACGCAACTCCTCTTAAACAGGATGGCAGATTTTGCTTAAACTTCCAGGGATGAACAACCTTAATGTGTAGATGGAAGTAAAGGAAGGAATTTTTGCTGCGACCAAATTTAACAGAATTATGGCCCTTTGTTGATTTTTTCACCATATACCATATAGAAATTTTGTGAACGCAACTCCTCTTAAACCGGATGGCAGATTTTGCTTAAACTTCCAGGGATGAACAGCTTTAATGTGTAGATGGTAGTCAAGGAAGGAATTTTTGCTGTGACCATATTTAACAGAATTATGGCCCTTTGTTGATTTTTTCACTATATACCATATAAATAATTGAACATATAAATTTTACATTTGTAATTTAATTTAACATGTACATAAGGTTACCTGTAGATAATTTTAGGTATATGTATAGAAAAAATCTTACATACAGGATATACATGCTCTTGTTTATGAGCACTTATGCATAGTGGGGGCATCCTTGTCCTATGGACACAGTTCTAGTTACTAGAGTCAGTGATTAACACATGTTTGCAGTTCTTGGTTTATCACATGTGACATTATTTCTTCACTAACACAGTCACAGTGAGTTAAATGGTTTAAAATTGAGTGCGAAAAAAATGAATATGTAGTGTTTTGAGAAAAGGGACACCAGGAACAGTATAGGTGTGCATGAATTAACAAAATACTGTTGAAGAGTGGTTGCAGGTAACAATGGGCTTTTTTAAAAAACACTGCACAACCAACTGCATATTTTAATGCCATGGTAATATGATACATCCTTTCAATATGACAAACATATAATATTTTTGGAAATAGAAATGGTTGATACATCTCATTCTGTTACCAAACAATTTTCAGTATAAGCCATTTATATAGCCATTTTTATTATGACATGTCACACACATATTAAACCAGTGTGAAAACTTGTGATTCAGCATTACATACAGTGTATTTTATTTATGCAGCTATAATATTTATTCATATCAGAGGAAGATCTGTTTAGTTATTTGATTACTAGTCCATCCTACAGCAAGTTTTATGTAAATGTATCTTGTAAAAATTAAAAAATATGTAATGAATCTTTGTCTCTTGTATTCGGAAATTGTATCATGTGGTAGCTAGGCTACACATTCTGTCCTGATGAGCACAGCTAGGGGAAGGATTTTGTCCTGAAGAACACAGTTAACAAAGCAGTCCTGATGAGCACACCACTACATCATTTGATAATCAACAGATTTCAAAGAGGTAATGTGGGGATATCAGAGCATCTTTCCCAGAATTCTTTTACTTACCTCACTGAACATGGGTCACGCCGTCTGGAAGGAGATTTTCTGTTTATCCAGAACTTTTGGCTTTTTTCAATATATGTATCATCAAATTTCGTTTGACAGAAATTTTTGTTCTTTTTAGGAGATTTTTTGTTAATTATCCAGTATGGTAAGATTAACATTGTGACCAGCTAAAATGTTCTTTAACCCTGAACATGCTGAAATCTTTTAATGGATTAGCCCAGCTTTGAATTTGGAACAGTCCATTCAAAGTTTAAGGGATTTCAATATCAAAATATGAAAATGGAGCTGCCAACAGTATAGAGCCTGGTCAGACTGCACGGATGTGCAGGCTGGCCTGGCTCTATACTGGTGGCAAAGGCTAATCACTTTCGGTTCCAGCAGGTGAAGGGTTAAGCAGTCAGTAAATGTTTGACTTGCTTGGTCAAAAGGTTAAAATCACTGACTTATCACTAAATCTATCATTGGTTGAAGGTCCTGGGCTGGAGCCCAGCTACAATCCATGAACACTTGTATGAAAACTTCTCTTACAGAAAATGGATCTAGGTTGATTCCTCCCAGGAATTTTAGTTTGAAAACTTGTCAGCTTGATTCAGTATAGTAATTAACTAAATAAAACTGAATGTACTGGTTTTGAGAAGTCATGAGTTTAACTTGCCAATCACCCTTTTTCACTTGTGACAACTGGTTGTTAGCAAAACATAATAAAACAGACAGGTAGAAAGGCAGTCTTGATACCCCAAGTACTGAAACATCAAGTCCACCAGTAGATAACTTTAGAAACTGAGAACAGCATAAATCAAACTGTAACAAGCAGGCTCCTTAAAGAGCTGATGTGTTTTTAAGACTTTTTTGTATTGCAGATCACAGTACCAATAACATGGACACATGTCATGGACTGAACATTCTGGGGCAAATGGGTGAACTTACAATGATACACAAAAAGCAGTCTTAAAATTAAAACTGTTTACATACACTGAACTGCTCATATAATGGGGGTTTACAATGCCAACATTATTATTGCTTCATCTAATGGTCATCAATAAACAAAAAAAGAAAATAAGATTAAATGATATATTTACATAAGAAATGAAGATGATGATTGCACAATGACACATTTTTTCCAAAGCTGTAAGAATATTTCAGCATATGTAAATAAGCCTGACAAATTAATAATTTCTTAACTGTAGCAACTACAAGAATATATTCTTAATTGTTTGCTCTTGGTAGAAAACATGTTCCAAGGGAACACTTGGAACAAAAAAAAGACAGTCCTGGAAATTTTTACCTTAATATTTTTTCTAAATGTTTTGGGATTTGTCTGCACTCCCTCCTCTAACAGACATAGTGATAAATGTCTTCCTAACAAAGGTGGCTGTTAAATGCAAGTTTTTGATTCACACAGGTTCATTTATTCTTACAACTTTCAAATCATTGAAAAAGAATATAAATTCTATTATTCTATTTCTTTTATCACAATTTTTAAGCATTGACCAGAACTGTACTCCATACAGTAGTATCACAATCATTCTTAACTAACATTCTTAGATACTATCTAACATAGTTAACAAATATAAGTAACAAAGCTTAGCTTTAATGACAAAATATTATCACATTCATACCTTTTAAATTCTATAAATCATAACTCAGTATTTCATATCTGAACAACATATTTTGACTAGTGTTACATGGAACCTTTACAACTTCATTTTTCCATGGCTGGTCCAAAACAACAACAACAAAAATGAAATAACTCTAAGTTCAGTAATATTAGTTAATACATTTGAATGATTTAGTTTCTAATCCAAACACTTCTACCATCCATAGTTGCAACGTTTAGAATAAATATCTGTTATTCATGCCCTATCCGTCAGTAAAATATTCTGTTAAAGATTAAACAATTTTTGTTATAATTTGGTAGATTAAACAAATTTGTTTATAACTGAGGTTTTTCCATACTTGCCGAAACAAAGTTTATCTAGACCAGAAAAAGGGGCGAGGGGGAGACAAGGCAAAGTAAACATTCAATATTCAAGACTGAATACTGACAGAGCTAGTTAGAAATTTTCCACTTCATGTAAGCAGACACTAATTTAGGGAGGAAAAGGTAAAGATTATCTAGGAAATATGTTGGACCCATATACTAGTCTTCATAATAAAGCAAAAGCATTGGCTAATAAAATCATTCAAACAAAATATACTGCAAACAGATCTTTTTAAATTCAGAAGCAAAGCCTTAACTGACATAATGCTAAATTTAACTTGTGATTCCTTGCATGCGTATTTTAATTATTAGCTTAAAACAAAAAAACAAAGATCAATATTTTCAAAACTGTCTTTCTTGACCGATGCCCAAACATCAGGGGCCATATTCATACAGCATCTTTAGTTTTTCTTAACTTTAACTTAAGTTGAAAATTTGCAAATCAGTATGCAGCCTTAGTGCTTAAACAGAAATGTTAAATTTTCAAAAATGTTCATTATCCTGTCAGGAATAAGAAATGCTTCAATTCATTCCTGTTTATTAAACTGGGATAACTTAAATTGTAATCCAAGAAAAATACTGAGATGCTTGTTCACGACCCCACTTCATGATTAATTCAATATAATTCATATCTGAATAGTTTTGCAGGAATCAAAATGATTCAAAATTTAGGGTATGCAGCTCTTCACAGTTCATGCATTATACAAATACATGAACATAGCATAGAACTTGATGTGATACTAGGATTAAATTAAAACTGAAAACTGATATCATTTTCTCACCATCAGTTATGCAAGAGTAAGACAACAGTAAAATGGAAGCACTTAAAAAAGCAGCACATGATCAGTTATAAAGAAATAAAAACAAAACACAGACTTAAAAAAAGAAAAGTAGAAAATTCAATAAAAAATACTAATGAATAATAAATGTACTTATACATACTTATACTAAAAATACAAATATAGCACTTTCGATGCATTATTTACACAATATTCTTCAGGTTTCCCTAACTGCCAAAAATAACTCCTGAAATCCTCTCAAAACATACAATGAATGAAATAAATACCAAGTTTCAAAAACAGAGGAAAAACTGCTGTTTTTGTATAGACAAAATTGGTCATCAAAATTTAACCCCTGTGACCTAGATTTATTGGATAAGATGGCCTATTTCAAACCAAGAATTTTTACATGATTTTCTAATTATCTTCTCTTTAAAGAGATCACAACTATTCATGAAACTTCAGCAAAAAGAGACCCTGTAGTGTTAGAACACACTTCTTTTGTAAGATTAGACTGAAATCCTCACAAGACATAAAGACGATTACATTCGACCAGATTTTAAATCTTGCTCAGCATAACTATGCCCCTGTCAGTAGGTAAATGTACTAGTACAAAGTATGGATGAGTGGGATGACTGATATGTTTTAATGATGTGGAAGTACTATAGATACAAAAGTTGGAATTCAATGGTCACTAGTTTTTTGGTTGTTTTTTTTTTTTTTTTTAATAATCATGGTTCTAGCTGCCCTCCAGATGTTTGTAAGTTTCAGAAATATCTCATTATGATTACAAGTACATGAATGTACATAAGGAATATTAAGGCCCACATAATATATGGGAGGAACTTAGTTTCAGTATAAGGTGATTATCACAGGTAATGAAACATACTTCAATAATACATGTGAATTTTTTTTTTTTTTTTTTAAATTTTTTTTTGTATCTTTTTTAGAACATTTACAATTCAAAGTATACTGGATATATTAATAATTTACTGTATCTTATGTCAATATTTCATTATCTTTACAATATTTATGTCAAATATATCTCATATCTAGAAGTTATTTTAATTGTCTAATATTCTGCTACACATTAAACTATTTGTACAAAAACTGGTAGTCAGGTATATGCAGAAAGATCTAAATGCATGCATGTACCATTTACATGAACTTTTATACCATTTACATGAACTTTTATGTAGTAAGAATTTATTAACTACTACCGCTTTTCATTTTTTGTGTTGTTTAAATAATATCTGGTTATACTAGACCCTGCAATATTTACAAGTCACCATGATTAGGTAAGAAGTTTGTTAGCCTTCCTATTTTCACTTCCATGAGAATATTAATACTTAACATTTCTGAAGTAAAGATTCATTTCTTTCATTAAATTTGGTTTAATACTCTTAACTGCTTACTATCACAACCAATAACTTATCTTTCTTTCATATATAGGTTTCATTTTATCTGTTGTTTCTCTGTCCCATGTGATAGTATTGACTTTCCTTTAACTTACAAAAGACGCATACCTACATGGTAGGTAAGGGAAATTTCTGACTAAGTACACAGTACAACACGTCCTCTGTCTGTGAACACATAAATATTTAGTTTTCATTTCAAATCCACACATTTAACACAAATATTCAACAGTAATCTCATTTTTAACACATCCATAACCATTATCTTGAAAAGTAATCTCCCTTGAGTATATATTTTTCATGATAACCCCCACTGTTTCTTTGTGAACACTTCTTGAAAAGTTATCACTGTTGTATAATTTCTTGCCAACACTTCTTCAACAGTAAACTTATTTTTAATTATCACTTCTAACAACAAAAATTTATGCACGATTTTCATCAGTAAATCCCCGGTTTACACTTCATAAGTTATCTCCCTTATATATTCCAGCATTCATCAGTAAAATTTCCCTTTCTAAAACAGCAGCTCCCGTGTACACTAAAATGGTAGTACCATTGTTTTCATTGTAAAAACATTTCTCTTTTCAGCACTAACCACACAATATCACAAATCTTCCTCATCAGAATATGCCCCATTACCAAACGAACCATTGTTAAATTTATAATCAACATGTCTCACAGTTGTTTTATTATGATTTGAATTACTGTCTAAACTCTCCTCTCCAATGGTCACTTCGTTAACAAACGTAGGAATTCTACTATTGGTGTCAGATCTATCAGTTGTCACAACCTCATTGCCCTCATTTTGCACCAGCCTGTCTCTTCCTTGATTAGAGCTTACTCTAGTGTTGTTATTTCTTTGATCACAGTGTGATAATTGTCCACTTACACTATCACTTGCTTCAGTATTATCTGTGTTTGGAATACTATCAATTTCAATGTCATTATCATCAAGATCGGAGCAAGAAGGCTGAAACAGCTGGCTGGCCTGAGTCTGCTGGGCATGTTGTTCCAGGAACTGTAAAATCTGTTCCAATACACCTGGCTCATTTATATCCAGCCCACTGGCTACTGCAACCTCTTGCACCTTTTGAATTTTTTGCTGCTGCTGCTGCTGCTGAAGTTGCTGCTGTAACTGTTGTTGAAGATGTTGTTGTAGAAGCTGCAGTTTTTGTTGATTTTGCTGTTGCTGAGAAACCGTGACATTTTGAGGGGTAGTTGTGGCCTGAGTCACACTGCCAGCAGCCTGTGCTTGGAATGAATGAGACCAGTTGTGTATATTGCTTGATGAACCTTGGGTTGCAGTGGTTGAAGCTGGCATCTGGGTTCCGGCTTGCCCAGTTTCAGTTGTAGGATGTTGAGGTGGAATATGTTGTACTATCACCTGCTGCTGGCCTATGTTTTGCACAGCTGCTGATGTGTATGAAGTGGCTCCAGGTGCTACAGTTAGATCTTGGTTTGATGTTTGGTCCACTGTATCATCATTTACAATATAAATTTCCCCATTTATTACTGCAAACATCTGATTGGGACCTAGCTTTGGTAGCTGTTGTGTAATGAGTTGCTCTAGCTGCTGTTGCTGGACAGATGCTTGTGAAATGTTGTCCATGTTGTTACTATAGGAATCTCCTGGGATAGCTGTAGTACTTGTCTGACAGGTTCCTGTCTGCAGGGTCGTACTGAATGAACTTGTAGCTGATGTAACAACTGGTGCCTGACCCAGACTTCCAATACGACTGCCCCCAAAAATGTCTGAATCCCTCCCATTAAAACCAGAAGAATGGGGCTGACTTTTTTTGTACTCTGAGAAAGGTAGATCATCAGTATTTCTTTGTGCCCTTATACTGACATCTTTACCATCTGATCCTGTGGCCATTACCTGTGCTAGACTGACTTGAGTCTCAGAGACAGGGTGTGGTGGCTGAGACTCCTGGACATAGAAGCTCTCTGGGGATGAGGCTGGAAGAAAAATATAAATATTTACTAAGTAAAATTTGCAGAATCTATGACTCTGGTCCTCTCTTTGTTATTTAGTAATTTTCAATCATAACTGTACCTATTCAAAATGAGTGATGGGTAAGTCAAAGATATTGGGTACAGTTTTAATATACTTGAACATGTTTGTTTGTTTGTTTTTTTTTTTTTTTCAAATCACTCTAGAAATGACTGAGTTCCTTTACACATAAGAACATGTTATATTTATAAATAAATCATGAATTTCATTAACTTACTAGCACCACTGCTTCTGGGGCTTGGAGATGTTTGTCCAGAGCGAAGTGCTGACAATATCTTTCCCGCTTCTAAAGCATTTTTCTCTGAAGAATAGTAAAGAACAATGAAGAAATAATACACTGCACTAATCAACCCTTACCATGCTAAATATCTAAAATGGGTTTGTCCATCTTTCAATTTAGTCAGATCCATTTATTGTATCTGGGGTTGCTTATTTAAATTTTTCTAACTGAAGGGTGAAAAGTGCATACCATGATCAGACTGCATGGATGTGCAGGCTGATCTTGGTCTGCACTGGTTGCAAAGCAGAGACAATTTGTAGCAGGGTAAGGGTTAAAGATATTTCACTCAGGCAAACAAAAAACTGCCACAATTTTGGACCATTGGAATCTATTTCCATTGTATACAATCTGGAATTTTCTTAAACAAATATTCGTAAAATTTGAAAGAAAGTAAAGGAGCTTATTTAACAAGGCCACATATTTGGTTTCCCAAACTTCCATATGGACCTTCATATTAGCATTGAATTTAATGAAATAGTATGTAAAGAATATTCAGTGTTCTCCAAAGGGAGGGGGAAGACACCCCATGAATGGTCCTTGTCACCCGCAAGTTATGAGAAGTATTGTTATATATCCCTACTGCTGATAACAATGAAGGCCTTTTTCACACCCAGCTTTAAATAGCAAAGAGAACTTTGATATTCTTCTAAAATATCCATCACTGGATTCTAATTCTTTTTTTCACCCCATGTTTTAAACAGCAATGGGACACACTGATATTCTTCTAATATATCTAACACTGCTTTCTACTGTCAGGCTCTCTGAAAGTAGTGTACCTCTGAACAGTTTAGCAAGAACATCCATGGATATGTGAACAGAAATCACCTTGCAATTTAATTTTCACTAATTTCCTCACAGATCTATGAGAAAAGTCTCATTCAGTTTGTACAATGAAAATGATTTTCAACAAGCCTTAATTACTTTTTTCACTTCTGAACAAAACTTATCTAGAAAAACTGACCTCCCTGAAACTGAAATAATGTTTTCCTCATAACGCTTTCTTCATCCAACTTCCTTTTCTTTGCTTTGTGTTCCAAGTGTTCACCGCAGCTGTCTGTAACATAAAGGTAATCAGTATAGTAACATTACACTAGAACATTTCTTAAATACCCTTCAGTTTGACATTCAGATATAAGCTAACACTTGGCCATATAATCGGTATGTCTTCATTTCAGCTAAACCCAATGCTAATGTTAAGAGTGAATCATTTTCTGACCTCACATAATCAACATTTTTCAAATAACATTACCTATTACCGAAGCCAAAACTATGCAGTTTTGCTTAACAAAAGACCTCACACATGCACCCCTACATGCTGGAACGGTAACGTTGACATTCTGACCATAATAAACTAATAGATTACACTTGCCCAGCTTTAAGTGCGTGTTTTTTCTAAAAAAAAAAACCCACTTGTTAATTCTTTCTAAGGGTTGTTTAATGAGAAAAAAGGTACATACCTGAGCCACTGTACAAAAATCTGACAGGGTCTGTCTCCACTTGTGTTGCCTTATCATACAGGCATATCTCAACCTCAACATCTTCCTGTATGTCTGGAGTTTTATAAGGTGGTGGCACAAACTTAACAACACACTAAAAACATAGAGTCAAAGCCTATAAAATACAGAAAATGTTTTCTCATATTACAACTGACATTCTAGATCTTTAACTTAAGGCTTTAGTCTTTAGGATCAGAACTTGTGACTTTATACTTAAGGCTGCTTATTGCAAGGCAGCTAGACTCCATTTTGATGAAAATATTTTAGTACTTACTCAACTGAGTTTGTTATTTTAGGAATAATTCTCTCCTCCTTAGCTGAAATATATTAAGTCCTTCCCCATACATGAACTTGGACATATATTTAGAGCACTGTCTAAAGAACTTCATTTTAGTGTTGTTACTTTTCAAAAAGACCCAATTTTTAATCTTTGACCTCTAAGTGTGACCTTGACCTTGGAGATGCAGACCTGGTTTTTGCATATGACAAATCATCTAATAGATGTTGATATTTCTGCCAAATTATTTCAAAATCTGTCAAGGAATTACCAAGTTCTGGAATGGACATGATAAAAGAATCCCATTTTTTAACTTTCACCTCTAAGAGTGACCTTGACCTTGGAGGTATTGACCTGGTTCTTGCCCATGACACATCATCTCATATTGGTTAACATTTCCCCCAAGTTATTTCAAAATCCATCAAGGAATGACAAAGTTATGAAGCAGACATAATTTGTGACATCCAGACATCCAAACAGAAAGCCCAACATCAAAATGGTTCCCCCAACCACTACTTGTGGGGGAGACATAATTATTTTTTCATAAAGACGGATTACCAACATCTTTTTAAACAAGATCTCTAAAATCAAACATGTTATGGTAGTTAAAGTGAATGATAGCAGCTTTTTAATTATAGCAGACAAAAGAGTGAATAAAAAAGATTTCATCATAGAATCAATTCTTTCGTTCAATGGTCTAGAGAGTTCAGTTTTCATACTGGTTTGCTATTGAAACCTTAGTTTGATTCATGTGAGTGAAAAATTCTGTGATAAGATCTATTTTTCTATAATCTAATTGAGTGCATTTGTACTAGCTGCCAATATGATCAATGCCCAAGGCAGAGGTTAGTTATTTAGGTTTTAGGGGATAGTGCAAATTACACAAAGCATTTCACTTCATAGACACCCCTGGGTTTTTTCCATGCTTAGTGAATAGCACTGATACATGGTACCTTAGTCTAAAAAATCATCCAAAAGAAAGTAAAGTTTGTGGCAGAGCAGAGTATCACACTCACAACCACTTGATTATATCAGTCCAGTGTCACGTATGTGTTACCACTGGACTACTGCTCCACTCCCTGATTAAGTTGTCATAGGCTGATAGGCAAGAAAGGGAGTGTGCAGTCATCTGTACCAAAGTGCACTACTGCTCTTGATCTTGCCTATATTTGTCTGTCTGTGTCTCTTTGAAAAGACTGTTTACTGATCAGTCATAACATTCTGACATAAAAATCCTTAACAGTTAAAAAGGCTTCTTCTTTTTTGAACACTGCCCATTTATTTCTTGTATCAGCATTTGTATAGATTTTCATTAAACCTACTGACCCTTGAATTTAAGCTCTGAAATATTCTTCTAGAAAATTAAAACGAGAGCTATCACTAAATGTGATTAATACCTCCATAAGACCGCATCGGAACTGAAGAAGTTATAAGCAATAGAATACTTCGTAAAAAAATTGAAAAAGAGTTATGGTTGTGGACAATTCAAGATAGTTGTGGTTCTTGTACATTGAATTTCCTGTCATTGTGCTTGACCATTGTATGAAGTTGCACTGAATTCCAACCAGTAGTTTTCAAGTTATGCTCTGGACAAGGAAAACCAATAAAGGGCAATAACTCTGAAAATAGTGAAGATGGTTATGATTCTTGAACACTGCGCTTCCTCTTATTGTGCTTGACCATTGTAAGAAGTTGCATTGAATTCCAACCAGTAGTTTTCAAGTTATGCTCCAGAAAAGTAAAACAAACAACCGGCAATAACGCTGCAAATAGTGATGATGAAGTTATGGCTATTGTACAAAGCACTTTCTGTCAATGTGCTTGATCACTGTATTAAGTTGCATTGATTCAAACCAGTAGTATTCAAGTTATGCTCTGGACAAGGAAAACCCACAAAGGACAATAACTCTGCAAATATAGAAGATGATTCTTGAACACTGCACTCTCATTGTGCTTGACCATTGTATGAAGTTAAACTGAATTCCAACCAGCAGTTTTCAAGTTATGCTCTGGACAAGGAAAACGAATAAAGGGCAATAACTCTGCAAATACTGAGGATGGAGTTATGGCTATTGTACAGTGCACTTCCTATCACTGTGCTTGACCATTGTATGAAGTCGCACTGAATTCCAACCAGTAGTTTTCAAGTTATGCTATGGACAAGGAAAACCAATAAAGGGCAATTACTCTGCAAATAGCAAAGATGGAGTTATGATTCTTAGACACTGCACTTCGTTTTGGGGGTATAAATACTTCAAAGTACCATTCCAAAAACATAATCTTATACTTTTATATGGCTTGTAGATTGAAGAAAAGAATCATGATAGCAGAGGACTTCAGTTAAGTGAAATGATTAACAACAAGCTTATCCACTGTGCCATGGTGGCTTTTCAGATTGTTGCACTAAAGTCATGATTTAAAGTAAGTTTCTATCCTGTGAATAATGGGGTAAAATACTTAATGATAAAAATATGAAAACTATTAACTGTGATGAGTTTCTGTGACCAAAAATAATTTAAGTTCTGATGAGTTCTTCACAAATACAACTATAATTTCTACATGTATAAACATTTTCTTTTTTTATGCCTCAGTGAACGATGTGTGGGACAGAAGCTTTAAGAGAATATGGATTTTCTGATTCACTGCACTTTGTGTTATGGATGTAAGTTTGTTAGGACTTCTATTCGAAAAATGTGTTTTGATTTTTTATTCTTTAAAGCTCACCTGCTTGACAACTGTGATTTCGCTCGGTTTCTCCTCCCATACTATTTCATTTCTGGCATTCCTCTGCCGAAATTTTACACCTACCTCTGCAAACAAAGTGATTATTATCTTATAAATGAAGAAAAAAAATTTTTTTTTCAAGTCTGATGGGTTGTATAAATATGGCCTAGGAAATACATGAAGGCATGTAAGGTTTAATCTATATTATTATACAAATATCACAACTGCTTAATCTCTCATACTGTTCTCAAAAATCCACATCAAAGAACTCAAGTGTTTAAGATGCTTCCAAAATGTACCAAGAAATGAAACAAAATAAGTATCTATCAATAAGTCCTATAATATGCAGAAAAAATGAAATTCCTGATAAAAACTGTAATTTAAAACAATATTGTTTTTTTCTTTTGACTATGCTTTGAAATATTTGATTTTTTCCCAACAATAAAAATATTGTCAATATTTTTACTGAAACACTGAATACAATGCACATCCATGGCTGATTTGTAAGGTACAGGTGATAACCAAGGGTTTGCTGGTTTAATCCCCACAACTCAACTAACAATACAAAATGTACTCTCGAGCAAGGCATTGAAAAAGAAAAAATGAAGTTTGTCTCTGGAGTGGAACTAAGACATTCTCTGAACCTTGTGCTATATTTCAAACGACCATTAAACTAAACCTTTCAGGGGACACTGGTCCCCAAGGTAGGAGGAACTACTGAAAAGTAAACTATAACAGGTAAAAGCCAAATATTTTTAGTTTACCTGATGGGAAGGCTGTATTCTCAGTCACATGTAACATCACTCTGTTCTTGTTGATGTTATTATTAATTCTGCCACTTGCTGGGGCCCACACTGGCTCAATATCCTCTATCTTAAATTCATGTCCTTTTTCTGAATTATAAAAATTGCCCTCTTAAATTTCATATTCTAAAACTGTTAAAAGGCTTGAAGTACCAGTCATTATAACAATTTTTACTATGTAAGGGTCAATGGGATTTTAGATTATAAATATACCAGGTATGCTACATCCAGATACACTTAAAGGGCTTCATATTTCTTGACAGAGTAGAATAGTTTCAAATCTTACAATATCTTCTTTTGAATGAATGCCCTTTGAAATAAATACACCAGCCTACATGACTGAAATATGTCTAAAGAAATTCTATAGAAGAAAGGTAAGGACTGAAACAACAATGTTCTTTCTTTGTTTATAACTATGCTATCATTCCATTCACCTCTGCCTTTAAAAAATCTTCATTCTCTGTTCCATGTCTTTCTTTTTAATGGTTCTGCTAACCCATCGTCGGAAACCCACGTTCAATCCATTCCATTTCACTTTATTTATCTAGTTGTGCTGAATATGTAAAGGGGGTCACCGACAATGTTCTAACAAAATGACATAAATTTTATAATTGCTCAGGACAATTAAAAATTAATAAAAAAAAGACAGTCATTTCCCTTTCATGAAAACAATATATAAATTTGCTTCACTTACTCTTGTTCTGCAAAGGTTTTGATATCTGACTCAGTATTCCACCTGGATGATCTTCAAGAATCACCATGAACATCACATACACTATCTGTTTGTCTAAATTATTTTGGACACCTACAAAATTGTGAAATTATCAGAAACTGTTTGTCTGAGTTGAATGCTAAAGTTGAAAACAGAAATCTTGACCAAAAAAACAAACAGGGATCCTTCTAGCTAATGCCAAGAGGTATCATTTCTCATCTCAGACTTTGTGACAAACAAATGCTGTATTTTTACCTTATCCAGAAACCAAAATTCTCTTAAGGTTGATAAATAATGAATGATAATAAAAACAAGAACTGTCTCTGTAAGATGACAATGTTTGAAGACAATTGTATGAAGTTGCACTGAATTCCAACCAGTAGTTTTCAAGCTATGCTCTGGACAAGGAAAACCAATAAAGGGCAATAACTCTGAAAATAGAGAAGATGGAGTTATGATACTTGAACACTGCACTTCCTCTCATTGTGCTTGACCATTGTATGATGTTGCACTGAATTCAAACCAGTAGTTTTATAGTTTGGCTCCATAAAAAGGAAAACCAACAAAGGGCAATCACTCTGAAAATAGTAAAGATGGAGTTATGATTTTTGAACACTGCACTTCCTCTCATTGTGCTTGACCATTGTATGAAGTTGCATTGAATTCCAACCAGTAGTTTTCAAGTTATGCTCCAGACGAGGAAAACCAATAAAGGGGAATAACTCTGAAAATAGTGAAGATGGAGTTATGATTCTTGGAAAGTGCACTTCCTCTCATTGTGCATGACCATTGTGTGTAGAAGCACTGAATTCCAACCAGTGGTTTTCAAGTTATGCTCCGAACAAGGAAAACCAATAAAGGGCAATAACTCTGCAAACAGTGAAGATGGAGTTATGATTCTTGAACACTGCTGTTCCTCTGATTGTGCTTGATCATTGTATGAAGTTGCACTGAATTCAAACCCGTAGTTTTTAAGTTTTGCTCCATACAAAGGAAAACCAAAAAAGGGCAATAATTCTGCAAACAGTGAGGATGAAGTTATAATTATTGGACACTGCACTACTTCTCATTGTGCTTGACCATTGTATGAAATTGCACTGAATTCTAACCAGTAGTTTTCAAGTTATGCTCTGGACAAGGAAAACTAATAAAGGGCAATAACTCTATAAATAGTGAAGATGGAGTTATGATTCTTAAATAATGCACTTCCTCTCATCGTGCTTGACCATTGTATGAAGTTGCATTGAATTAAAACCTGTAGTTTTTAAGTTATGCTCCGGACAAGGTACACCCCGACCTACCGCCCAACTGACCGCCCAAGCACCGGGTGACTCCTATATACCCCCCAAACTTCGTTTTGGGGGTATAATCATAAGTCAGTAGGAAGGTCTTGTCCAAAGGGGTGTTGTCTCCAAGTATGAAGTAAATCCACTTACTAATAAGGAAGTTATGGAAAATGTTAAAGTTTTGGAGGGACGGAATGACAGATGGACAGTTCAAAAACTATATGCCTCCCTTAGGGGGCATAGAAAAAAGTAAAAAAAAAAACCAAAAACAACTTCAGAACTGACTTAATCACAACAAACTGCTTTTACTAGTTAAAATATTATGAGTAAATTGTGAGTGCCAATAATTTCTCAATAAATAGTTAAAGCCTGTTTTAGTTCACGGTTTGTTTTAACATCCATAATGATAAAACTTTTAATTTCAAGGGACAAGTGCAAAACAATTTATTTTCTCCTTGTAATTTTATAGATAGTTACAATAGTATTGCACTCAACTCTCAAAGTATCATTAGTTACATGTATATCTGTAAAAGCTTAGAGCAAACAGCCTAAACAGTGCTTATTAGATTTTGAAACACAATACTTTTCAGACACACACACAAGCACATACATGGTTTTATGTCTTGAATTCCAACTTCATTCAAGTATCCTAACTGGTTCTGCAGATTTTGATTATACTCCTTTGCCTTTGGGGTTGTCACACTGACCTTTGACAGCCTTAAATATTAGAACATCAAATTCCTTACTCTTACATCTGGTAATAGCTTTATCATATTTAAATTAAATTAAATAACAGAAGTTTTCTTATTTTGCTAAAACAAGAATATCTCATTCTGACTTACACCTGGCAAGATCCCAAGTATTACACAATGTATGCTTTGATGACAAAAATTCTTAGTAAGCAGTTGTAAGGTTAAATTTAATCTCCAGACACATTACTTTTAATGAAATCAATACATTAAACCAGTATACATATTTTGTAACATTTTAAAACTTTTGTTTCAAAAACTTACTTGACAACCTTTCCAGGTTTTAGCTTACATCTGTTTACATACACACCATGGTGACATCTTTCCCCAAATAAATTATATGGATGAAGATTGCCTGCACTGTCTACACAGAAGGCAACGACTTTCGCAGCACCAACATAATTCTCCACCTTCATAAAAAAAACCTGTTCTATTATAATATTCCTTAATTCCAATATTTAACAGTGCCTGTACTAAGATTGGGCAAAAATAACATGGTACTAAGAAACATAAAATGAACGGTAACCAAACAAATCGGTAACACGACAAATCGGTAACATGATTTTATATTGTAATAAAACGGAGATATCGGTAACAATAGAAATATTGTTGGTAATTGTTTAGAGTTGAGATAGTGATAGAATAGTTATGAACAGATGTTAGTTATTGAAATATTGAGTATTGAAACCTTATGTGTTTTGGTATATTGTAAAAGTTTTATATATTTTAACACATTGCCGTTATTAGATTATGAACTGATCTAGCCATAATCATTGAATACATTACTACCTTCGACGTAGTTATTAGTAACTATTATTATAATATTATAGAATCAATTTTAATAATTTTAATAATGATAATTACATGACAAACACAAATTATATAAATTATAATTACCTAAGACAAACTAATAACTTCTTTAATGTGTTGTGAACACCTCTTATGACGAGCAGAGTACCCCGGCATGCCTTTTCACACCTACTTTATCATCTTTCTGGGTACATACAATATTTCTATTGTTACCGATTTCTCCTTTTTTTATTACTATATAAAATCATGTTACCGATTTGTCGTGTTACTGATTTGTCGGTAAATCAAATGAACATACCACTACTAGGTGAATGAGTAAAAAATACATTAATGAGCGAAATAACTTTCCAAGTCACAGTGTGATCAAGATCTTCAAAAATTTCTATTATCATATCAGTGTTTTTACATTTTTTCTTTCTTTTCATATGGTGCTCAACAAAATGTTACATGTAACTTGTTTATATGTTGCAATGATGTAGAATATAAAAATGCTTTCAAAGGACTTAAGAAACACAACAGTACTTCTCTCTCACCCAGATTTCAGCAAGGTAGTGTTTTTCCATGTCATCTGTATCATACTGTCGTTTTTTGGCCCCTTTTTTCTGACCATTTTTCTCTGACATATATCGGAACCTTATATAGCGAGTGGCTAAGTTCACACAAAGAAATGGTCTCCCTTGCTCTTTCTTCTCCATTATTTGTGTAGTATCTACTGTACAGATCGGGGCAGTGCCAGCTGCGAATTTGAACCAATCTGGGAATTAATGGACATTATCATTCCTTAAATGTACATATAACATGCCGAGATTCAATTCTACAATCTAGACTGTGATTTATAGACAAGCCTAATTTCCATTTACTTCCTAGATCTAAAAATAGTTTGAACTGACCTTAAAAATAGAACTTTCGGTAAAAGGTATTTTTAGAATAATAGGAAAACCAATATTTTGAGTCATATCTATTTTAGACTTAATACAGCTAGTTGGAACAGGTTCGTTCTAAGGCTAAATTTACTAACACCTTGTTTACTTCAACTTTGTTTTTATCTTTTAATTAAGACATGCTTACGGAGATATGCAGACCAGCAAAATTAACTCGACTTACATTCATCATAGGCTTGGTCATCACCTTGAGAGGTCATTTGAACTTGCTGGCTAACATTACCAGATGTAGAGGTTTGGTTTACCCCACTTGGCCCTGGAGTAGGTGACAAGCCAGTTAACCTTGTTCCATCACCCCTGTCATCCTTTTTGGCAGGATCTGCAGAAAGCAGAAATATGACAATAATAAAAATGTTATCAATACTACTATTTGACAGTACATTATTATGCAGTATGATTCAGATCCTAGAAGAGAAAGGATTATATTTTTCCTTTTACCTTCACTGGAAGCAATGGCAGGAACAGTGAGGTTGAAATGAGTGTAAAGGTTGCATAATCATCAAAATCATAAGGGCCATTACCAGAATCATTATGAAAACTATGAGGCCTGTACTATCTTACCTTTCCCTTCTCTTATGTTCTGAAGCACAGCTACTGTGTCTTTCTCATTGGCAACAAATGCACTAAAACCTGAGAAAATGTAAAATACACACTAACAATTATAAAGGCTCTATTAGTTAATTAAACACATCATATATCAGACATAAACTTAGTTGCTGAGTCTTAAGTTTTGCTAATAATTTATCACACTTCACTTAAATAATTTTCTGAGTTGAATAAATGAGCCTGTTGATTATTATTCTGCTATGTAAGTTAATATATATTTATTTTACATGGGTTCTAGAAGATCCTGCAGTTCAAATAAACAGCTTTTGGTAACTGAATGATAGAGTACTGATCAGTTCACAAGCTGAAAAGTAGAACATGGAATGTAAAAACATGTAATAAGATTATATATATACATTAACCTCACCAAAACTGGGCAAATTTTCTATGTCTTCTCCAGTCATAAGACCTTGAAGCTGCCTGTTCTGAAACAGAATACCCAGAAAATATTCTAAGAACTTTATTTTGAAAATTTATTTTATAATATAGAAATCAATGGCACTCTGTGTTACCAAGACTCTAATGCTGATTTAGAAGATCTGATAACTAATGCATTTCTATCATCATTTTCTCTCTCAACTGTATCTTTATAGTTGCTTGTGCTTTGCTGCTATTTTTTCAATGTAACTTTAAAAAAGTTGTTAACAATCAACTTTACTTGTGAAAAAAACAAAACAAAGAGTTCAGTCTGGTGGTTTTTTAAAGCATTTCCTTTATACAAATGACATTCTTGTTTGATAAATTTGTTTAATAAAAGCAAGTGATGGGTATTATTTTCTCATATACAAGTTATCAAGATTTCTCTAGCTGATAAATGTCACAATGTTTTTAGAACTAAAACAACATGTATATAAAACAAGCGATAGTTAATTTTCATTCATTGAGCCTTTCTTAACAGCTTTTTCCAAATAAAAGTAACTGTTTACTTTGGTAGAAGTTTATCAAAGTAGCTTAAAATTATATAACAAATCCTCTGCAAAAAAATGTCATCATTATGTGCTGTTATTAATAGTTCAGGTTCATGTTTTTTTTTTAAATGGCCAAAAGCAAATTGCTTTCTGGATTCTGCCCATAATTTGAAACTTAGTGAACAGATAGTAACACATGTATTGGCCAAAGCATATATACCTTACACTGTGCTTTGGGTTACTTAAAATCTGTGGGAAATATTTTAGTATTAACTCATAAACCACTCACCATGTTTAACTTTAAACAGGCTAATAGGATTGACTGCTGCCTGTTTATTCTTTCACTTTTCTTTAGTTGCTAATCAGTACCCTATGTTGTCTGTAATAAAACAAAAAAGCAACACTAAAGTCTGATTTTCTAGGAATAAGTAATTCACTGATTTCCAATACATGAACAAGGAAATTATCAAGAAAAGACAAGTAGGTCAGAAGGTCATGATCAAAATAAAATGAAGACTGTTTGAAAAGGTCCTTGGAAAACTATGTTGTTTTTTATGACTGCATCACTATGGCAACAGCAAGCAAGTCAGTAAATCAGGGTCAAAGCCTACTTCAGAAACAGGTTGCTTACATGTAAATTAGAAAACAAAAATTTGAACAATTTTATGATGTACACTCTATATAAACAAAAGCCCACCTTGGCAGGTCCAGTTAGAACATTTGTGATAGGTCTATAACTTGAGTATAAAACAATCGTATCTACCAAATATATGAACTCTGGGTCTTAAGGATTTGGACAAGAAGATTTATATATACATGTATATATAACTTTATGTAAAACTAAGGACTTCCTGGACAGGGCCAGTTTTGACACAAGAGGGACTGTTCTACCTAACTTGAATGAGGTCCACTTGCAAATGCTACAGATGAAATATCTAAGCTCTAGGCTTTGTAGTTTCTGACAAGATTTTAAATATGTCCATACTTTATACATTTATAAAAACTATAGACACATTGGTGTGGCACTTATGATCTAACGTTCACCAAAGGAATTTCTGGTAGAAGACAAACTTGCAAAAAGAACTATTCTCTGAACCTTGTAGTTTTGAACATTTGTTTTAAAGATTAAGAATTATCTTTATTCTATCACCATGGATGTTACCAAGTTACTACTAACTTTAGCCAAACAAATATATTTAAAAGGCCATATTTGATAATTTACATATATATTTTTTAACAAAGAACAAAAAAAACCAACAACAATTCATTCAAATAGTTAAATAGAGAAAAACTTGCCGACATTAAACACTGTTAAATCACAGGAGCTTGAAATTGAGCTTTTAGTCCTTCAAGATTCAAAATGTATTTGTGGCTTCTACTCTGTATATAAAAACACATATACAGAAAAAGGAGCTAGATTAACAGTTTTGACTCTTGAATGACTAAAATACAATTTCAAGCTCTTATGGTTAAATGATCCGAAATATAAAACCGGTTTCGGCAAAATATGTTATGCAGTTGGCCTGGCTAACATAGAACCTTGGAAAGACAGCTTCTTGTTCGTTTAGTTAAACAAAGATATTTACCTGAACAATTTTATTTTATTTCCTGAAAATGAACACGTCTCGTTCTGGTTTACATTAACCAGTCGTTATACCATTTAAGTTGAAGTAACCTCCCTTCATTGCTGATATTCGGCATAAACAGCCCAAATCATTCAAAGCGCAGACCGGGTAACAGTCTAATGTGGAAATAACCATGCGTAATAGGAAATACCAAACTATTTATAGGTGTTCTATGGTTTTCCAGTTTATTTTAAGATAACTAAAAATAGGTATTGTTTTTATCGTGGTTTCCCGTCATTCAAAATGTGCCCAATACATTTTTTTATAAAATAGATGAATATTTAAAGGAAACTGACAAAGCGAGTTCAGACGTTAAGACCCGTTCTCAACTAGACCCCTTTTAATTTTAAATTGAAGGTGACAATTAATCTGATTAAAATCGAATTAGGGTCAGAAAGGCCAAGAACCGAAAAGGCTAAGATGCGAAAAGGCCCAATACCATAACGGACTGGTTCAAAACGGCCCACATCCTACTGTTTACATGGTGTTGAAGGAGTTTAAACTTGACCTTAAACATGAGATAAAACATGTTTTTTTTTATAAACTTTATTGAACATACATTGAACACTGTAAGTTATTTGCAAAATGAACATATGCAATGCGTGTGTATCTGAAAATCAACTAAGTGCAAGTCAGTAATAACGATAAAACTTAATTTACATTTTTATACAATGATGAAAAATGAATTTATATACAATCTGATTAAAATCAGCTCCTAAAAACGCTCTGCTATTAGGATCTGAACGTCACCTAATAGGTCACTTTCTCATGACATTTCAATTAACCAATCAGGGCTAGGAAGCGAAAAGGCCCAATACCATAACGGCCTGGTTCAAAACGGCACACATCGTACTGTTTACAGGGCGTTGAAGGAGTTTAAACTTGACCTTAAACACGAGATAAAAACATGTTTTTTTATTTAACTTTATTGAACATACATGGGTAGAACGTCACCAATAATAGGTCACCTTCTCATGACATTTCAATTAACCAATCAAGGCCCAACTTTCACGTTTTTGAAGATAAATCAGTTTCTATTTTTTACCATTTGAAAGCATTTGAAAAATCTATATCTAACTCGGATCCCAAAAACTCAGTCTTTTTCTGTCATACACGTCACAGTTGGAGCGACTGACTCGCTCGATGCATAAAAACAGAAAATGTTTATATGTACAACAGCTCTGGGTATAGTTGTGAAGAACATACCTAATCTAAGTTACTTTATCAGTTTTCAAATACAGAAACACATCATAATATAAAGTTGTGCACATTTTTATCGTTAAAAAATTTACCTATTTAGTCATTGCCTAGGTACTTGGTTTGTATTGTTAATTTCTATCTTAAAAGAACATTCCGTTGTGGCTCAGTGGTCTATGTCGTTGTTCATAGTTTTATTGACCTGAAGGCATGGGTTCGAATTCGGGTCAAATCAAGTTCTTTTTCTTCAGTTTTCATAACGTAGAGAAGCATATTGTTTATCATGGTATGTTAACTTTTCTTTGATGTTGAAGCAAAAATATTTGAATTTTTAATTTTTTAAATCAGTCCCTTAAACTGTGAAAATCTTGTAAAATTTTCAGATAATTGTATGTGTGAGAAATTTTCCAGTAGCTTTTGACATTTGACAGATACTACATAACAGGCCCGTTTACATGAATACTTTCGTCACGTGTTAAATTCTCTAATTAATATTCATCTGGAAAATACAAACCAACACTTAATAAGCTTATATTTACCGAAGGAGGATTAATTCATCCCATGAAACACAAAAAATGTTCAATATATCCAAGATGATTTAAACTGGCTACTATAAAGTTTACACGCTCAACATTAACACGCCGTGTGTACATGTAAACCATAAATACGCGTTATTAGATGCAGTCTGATTGGCTGGGATATAAATATCAATACTGGAAAATCCAGATTATCGAAAAAATAGTATTGAATGATCTAACCGTAGTTAGATCATGTTCTTCAGTCAGACTGATTTATATACATGTATTAACAACGAAATAAACATTTATAAAACAGAAAAAAAGTTTTATATAAACAATATATTTATAAAAAACTATACATAAAGCGCACAAGAGACTGTCAGAAGAAGGCCATATAAAACCAACATGTGGCATTTTAACAATAAACTGTCGTTGAAAATATAAAACATCAAAGATGTTTAATTAATAATCACCAGATTATTGTCAGTAGTGAATATTTTTTTTGTAACAACAACACTTCCTTTGTCACTTTGTGAATAACTTACCTATTACGTGTACCTTTGTTCAGGGCTTTAATTTACAAGCCCTGCTTTGTTTTCATACAATGTGAGCCTTGGTCCAGGCCGTTTTGGACCACGCCTTTTTTCGTAGTGGGCCGTTCTGACGCTCTGCTATTAGGATCTGACCGTTACCATATAGAAGATCATCTTGTCATGACCTTTCAATTAGCCAATCAGTGTCTAGCTTTCAATTTTTTTTTAAAGATAAATCGGTTTCTATTTTTAACCACTTTAAGAACACACGTAAAACTCTATATCTAACTGGGATCCCAAATACTAAACTCAGTCCTTTTCTGCCCAATCTGATTAAAATCATATCCTAAACATCGCTATGCTATTAGGATCTGAGGACGACCAAATAGAAGGTCATTTTCTCGTGACCTATCCATCAGCCAATCAGAGCAACGCTAGTAAATGTTCAACTTGTGAAAATCTATTTATATAGCTGTGATCCCAAACAATTATCTTGAACTCAGGTAAATTTATTTGTCAAGATCTTCCAAAATAATGAAATTAATGTTTGTGCAGAATATTATTTTTTTCAAAATATCTAAGCATTTTCCGTTTCTGATAACAAACATTGTTATGCTATATAAGTTTACACGCTGTCTGAACACGCTGTGTGTACATGTAAGCTATCGAGACGCGTCATAAGCTACAGTGTCATTGGCTGGGATATAAATAACAATAGTGGAAATTCCAGGATATTTCCGTAAAATACAGGTTTTTTTTCTGAACAACTCCAGTAGGTAGGAAAGGGGAAAACGACAACGGGCCGAGTATGATTGTGCTATGCGCATGCGCCCCCGTGTACTTAAAATAGAGTGTGGTAAAACCGTATTGATATAAATAGGTATTATCAGTGTAGAGAGTTCTATATAGCATTATTAACAATACATGCACCCTTCTTGTTAATGGTTTAAAGAGTTTTCTCTCAATGCATTTGCATAAATTAGTTTTCTTCCTCGAAGTTTTGTAGCATGGTAATGATAAACATGGTATTTACGCCGAGCATTTAATAGTCTCTGACTGTTATGTTAAGATTTAGACGATTCTAAACGTGAATAGCGAATAAAGATTCTAATATCTAGATCGAATTCGGAAAACTATAACAATGCCTTTTCGGTATTGTTTTTGTTACCTTGGTTTTGTTTGTTTTGTTGGATTTAACGCCGTCAACGTTATGTCATACCGTGGCCATAAATGGATCCAGAGGGGCGTCGGGTTGTTCGATCTCCAGTGGAAAACTGAGTGAAATGCACAACCAGCTCCACGCCCCCACCCCGTCTGATCAAAGTTCCTCGATCCTCGATCCCCTCTGGCCGAAAATCATGGATCCACATCTGACGGCGTCAGTTAACATACTTACACTTTTTTCCTCAATAGCGGGGAAATGGCAATAAAAATAATTTCATGACCGATTCTCAAGTAAGTAGAAGGACTATGATTTCAACGTCCAGCTGAAACGTCAAATGTCAACGTCAAACGCATTATGCATTCACGGAGCCTTTCTCTATCTTCTTGTATTTCTTGCAAGACTTCATTAAGACCAATGATCAAGCAATTCAATAAAAGTTAAAATCTTCATGTTTAAAACTAAATGTGGAGAAACGTAACTTATAACAATGTAGACATAGTTAAAATTGTACCATATGATTTATTTAATTAATACATATTTAAAAATGATAATAGTAAATTTATTAACATAAATTAATATTTTTTTCCTTTTCGATGTGAAAAAAAACAAACAAATTATTAAAAAAGTTTGAAACAGTATTGCAAATAAGTGATGTTGAAATGAGCACAAAAGTATTTCACGTATGATATCGACACAAACATTTTATGTTGAGACATACGTCACAATACAAAATCTCGCACCGCCGAAAGTCAAACATTCATAACAACGGGTTGAGCTAGATATATGTGTAGACATTATATAATCATACTCAGCTTGATGTCATAGATATGTGACAATGGGTAGAGCTAGATATATGCGCAGAAATTATATTATCATACTCACCCCGATGTCATAGACTCATGAAAACGGGTTCAGCTTGATATATGCGTAGACATTATGTTATCATACTCAGCCCGAGATCATTGACTCATAACGATGGGCTTAGCTAGATATATGCTCAGAAATTATAATATCATACCCAGCCCGTTTTCATTGTCTAATGTAAACGGGCTGAGGTAGACATAAGTATAAAATCATACTAAAATAATATATTACCATACTCAGACTCTTGACCACGGGTTGAGCTAGATGTATAAGTAGATATAACATAATCATACTGAGTTCGATGTTATTGTCTCATAACAGCAGGCTGAGCAAGGTACTGTATATGCAAAGACATTATTTTTTCCCACTCAACCTGATGTAACTGTCTAGTAAACGGACTGAGCTTGATATATGTGTAGATATTATATAACCGTCTCCGTGGCCTAGTGGTTAATGCGTCCGCTTACGGAGCGGGAGGTCGAAGGTTCCAGTCCTGTTAAGCCACCAGCTAGTTAAAGAATGAATACCGATTGCATGTCTGCCTTGCGCCAGGAAACGGAGAGTAAATGACACTGATACATGTGTCTCATAAGCCCGGGAGGCTGGTATTTTCAGCAGGGGTGAAACTATACTAAACAAGCACTTTACTTTACTAAATACATAATCATACTCAGCCCGATGTCATTGACTCATGACAACGGGTTGAGCCTAATATATGCTATGACGCTATATTATCATACTCAGCCCTATATATTATCACATTCAACCCAATGTCATTGACTCATTACAACAGGATGAGGTAGATATGTGTGTATACATTATATAATAATATAATTGTAGACGTTATAGTATCATACTCAGCTGGATGAAAACGGTCTAAGCTACCTAATATGTATACATTTTATTATCAAACTCATCCTGATGTCATTCACTCATGACAACGGGCTGAGCTAGATATATGCGCAGACGTTATATTATCATATTCAGCCTGATGTCATTGTCTCATTTAAACGGACTAGCAAGACATATGTGCACATAAGACATGAGATAATCATACCCAACCCGATGGCAAACATTCATAAAAACATGATGAGCTATATTTTTGTATATACATTATATAATCCTACTCAGCCCGCTGTCATTGACTAATAAAAACGGACTGAGCTAGATATATGTATATACATTATATAATCCTACTCAGCCCGCTGTCATTGACTAGTAAAAACGGGCTGAGCTAGATATATATGTATACATTATGTAATCCTACTCAGCTCGCTGTCATTGACTAATAAAAACGGACTGAGCTAGATATATGTACATGTATATAAATTATATAATCCTACTCAGCCTGGTGTCATTAACTTATAACAACGGACTGAGCTAGATATATGTTTATACATTATATAATCATACTCAGCCCGGTGACATTGACTAATAACAACAGACTGAGCTAAATATATGTGTATACATTTTATAATCATACTCAGCCCGCTGTCATTGACTAATATAAACGGGCTGAGCTGAATATATGTGTATACATTATATAATCCTACTCAGCCCAGTGTCATTGACTAAAAACAACGGGCTGAGCTAGATATATGTATATACATTATATAATCCTACTCAGCCCGCTGTAATTGACTAATAACAACGGGCTGAGCTGAATATATGTGTATACATTATATAATCCTACTCAGCCCAGTGTCATTGACTAATAACAACGGGCTGAGCTAGATATATGTATATACATTATATAATCCTACTCAGCCCGCTGTAATTGACTAATAACAACGGACTGAGCTAAATATATCTGTATACATTTTATAATCCTACTCAGCCCGCTGTCATTGACTAATGAGAACTGGCTGAGCTAGATATATGTATAAAGATTTTATAATCGTACTCAGCCCGCTGTCATTGACTAATAAAAACGGGCTGAGGTAAATATGTGTATATATTATATAATCCTACTCAGCCCGGTGTCATTGACTAACAACAACGGACTGAGCTAAATATATGTTTATACATTTTATAATCCTACTCAGCCCAATGTCATTGACTAATTACAACGGACTGAACTAAATATATGTGTATACATTTTATAATCCTACTCAGCCCAGTGTCATTACTAATTACAACGGACTGAGCTAAATATATGTGTATACATTTTATAATCCTACTCAGCCCGGTGTCATTGACTAATAAAAACGGGCTGAGCTAGATTAATGTATATTCATTATATAATCCTACTCAGCCCGGTGTCATTGACTATTAACAACGGGCTGAGCTAGATATATGTGTATGCATTTTATAATCCTACTCAGCCCGCTGTCATTGACTAATAAAAACGGGCTGAGCTAAATCTATGTACAATATTATATAATCCATAGTCAATGGCGACCCACGTAATACTTTTTCGGAATCTTATTAGGTGGATAATGGCATGGAAAACGTGTGCTACCTATCCACGGACCAGTTAAAGGGACATTACGGACTAGATTTGGGGACATTACTGACCAGAACAAAATGAGAACGATCCGCATCAAATCGCTTTCTAGTTCACTTTAATATACATTAAGACATAGTATTTAAGACAACGGCAACGATTTCTGAGACTTCTAGCTAAAATATATGAAGTAGAAAGTAAATAAAGAAGGCAATTAATGTTTTCTCTATGTCATAGTCTTGTAGTATTCTTTGGTATTTTCGGCGGTATAATCATAAAATTTCCAGCTAGGATATTTCCTGTGAAACGTTTTATACTATAACAAAAAGTTATATTCATTTTCATACATGAACAAATATATTTTTGAACAGTGTTCGAAGTGTCCCCAAATCGGATCCATAATGCCCGGTCCGAAATGGCCATGGTCCGAAGTGTCCGTAATTCTTTATAACTGCCAAAAGTCACTGACTTTACTAGGCAGGCCGTGTCAGGAACATTAATATTATAAAAGATAATAACAAAGAAAACAAGATTTGAATAAAGATCTTACCTAATCGTTTATTTTGAATGTTTAAAATCTATTAAACTTGTTCAGTCCACTGATAAAAGCTGGCACAGTTGGGGTAGCCTTAATCTCGGTCGGTTATTCGTTCCAGAGTCGTATAGTCCTTGGGAAGAATGAGTTCATTTGATTTTGTGTTTTTGATTGCGGGATAAGGAAATGGTTATTTCTTGTGTTTGTAAGGTAATTGGGATCGACATTGACTTGTTTTTTTTATTTTGTGTAGCATGACCAGGCTGGCATGGTTTCGCCTTGGTTCTAATGTTGACCATTTTAGTTCCTTAATCATATTTGTAACACTGCTTGTATAGTGGTTATCATTATGAACGTACCATGCAGCTGACCTCTGAACCGTTTCTATTCAGTGAGTGAGATATTTCTGAAATGGGTGCCATATGGTTGAGCAGTATTCGACCTGCGGTCTTACATATGTTTTGTATGCTGCTTCTTTGAGTTGTTTGTTTTGTTCCGACATTTCGTCTTACGAACCTTAAGCTGTTTTTTGCTTTGTTTGTAATGTTGTTTTTGTGGGATGACCAGTTCAGGTTACTACTTATAGTAACTCCTAAGTATTTTGCATTTTCTATGATTTTCGGTATAGTGCTATGTAGGGTGTAGGGAAAGATGACCGGTTTCTTTTTCCTGTGTATTCTGAGCACTTCACGCTTATAAGGGTTGAATTCCACTTACCATTCTTTTTCCCATATTTCAAGGTTGTTCAAATCAGTTTGTAAGGTTTGTGCAGATGCTTGTGATTTAACTGTTAAATAAACTATGGTGTCATCCGCAAAAAGACGCACCCGGCTCCTGACACTTTCTTGTAGGTCATTGATGTATGCGAGAAAGAGGCACGGACCTAAGACCGATCCCTGCGGGACACCAGAAAGTACAGGGAGCCTGTCAGAGACCTTGTTTTCCACTAATACTTGTTGTGGTCTCAGGGCTCTCACGAAGGGGTGAAATCGTCGCCTTTATGAAGCTTCAAAGCGATATTAACTTTGCCGAAAATGTTTCATCTGCCGTCGTCAATTACTTGCTCAGCTCCGGTTATGGGCGGAGCTTATACTCGGAAACGGCATCAATACCTACTACCTTCAAAGCATTGACCAATCAGAGCGCATTTTACTACTTTCACTGATTTAATTCTGTGTGTTGACACTCGATACACAATTAACACATTAAGCCATCAACATGTGTTGATTTGGTTCAATAATTCTATTGGGGATGTACACCGAGTAGAAAAGAATTGTGTACATCAGACTACAAATCTGAAAAGTCAAGCAAACCATGTCTTAACAAATTTATTGAATGCTTAATTTTGAAGGCAAAGGGTTAAATATCAATGCTTTACCAATGTTATTCTAACCTTTTAAAGTGTATGAAAATGGCAAAATACTTTTTGGTATTTTTGTTTTAATTCTCGGATTAATTTATACGAAAAAGTCAAGTAGATTTAAGACAAGCTTAACAAATTGAAGGAAACCAATTCCAGCAAATATTTAGTTCATTAAACATGAAGCAGCGAATGAAAATCTCGGATAAATGCCGTTTGTCATATATTTCCGCGACCCTGGCGTATTTTAATATTTATTGAAAACAGTGTCTTGGAGACTCTTTATACGGCAAACTTACAACATTATTTGATTGAAAATTTTTCTTTTTCTCTAAGACTTGAATATTTCTGTCTAAAGTTACTCTTGAAAGCAAAAGTTAAAATGAATCAACATAATTTACATCTTTAAATTGTGTAATTTTGTTTAAAATAGTCTGGTGAAACTTGAAACACATCCCAGACTTTTCACAAAAAGGTCACTGAATTTGGACGCCACAGATACATTAGTTCTTAACAGTCAGTTGAATAAAATCACTCCACATATTTGCTGTCTGTCATTGTCATTCACAAATGGAACTGGCACTGCCAGTACTAACTTCTCCCAGTAGTCTTCTGTCTTCTTCCAAATCTTGCCTTAGGGAGAAGTCACTTCTCCCAAAATTTTGACCCTAGCGAGAGCCCTGGGTCTGTTTTTGAGAGAGTTTTCTATCCATGAACAGATGTGTGGATGAACCCCCATGTGTTTCAGCTTATGTATGAGTTTGTGGGGTCTTCTTTATCGAAAGCTTTACTAAGTCCGTGACAATGACATCAGTTTTTTAACCTTGATCTAGGTTGTCAGCTATTTCTTGTGTGAAGCCAATGAGCTGTGTCTCACAGCTATGTTTTGACCTGAATCAATGTTGCTGGGGGCAAAGTATGTTGTATATGTCAAAGTAATCCATCATGCTTGAAACAATGATGTGTTCAATTAGTTTTGAATATGCATGTGAGTGATATTGGTCTGTCGTTGCTAGGTTTTGATTTTGACCCTTTTTAGCTCACCTAAGCCTTTGGCTCATGGTGAGCTATTGTGACCGGACTATGTCCGTCGTCCGTCAACAATTTCATTCAAACGACATCTCCTCTGAAACCTCTGGGCCAAATTTGATGAAACTTGCCTGGGATGTTCCTTCCACCAAAAACTCTGGTTGCTGTGGCAACTTAAAGGAAAAACTTTGAAAATCTTCTTGTCTGAAACCACAAGGCCCTGAGCCTTAAGATTTGGTATGGGACATTGTCTAGTGAACCTCTACCAAGTTTGTTCAAATTATGCCCCTGGGGTCAACTGATTTAACATAGTGAAACTTTAAAAATCTTTTTGTCTGAAACCACAAGGCCCTGAGCCTTAAGATTTGGTATGTAGCAATGTCGTGTGGACCTCTATCAAGTTTGTTCAAATTAAACCCCTGGGGTCAAATTTGGCCCCTACCCGGGGGTCGATGGACCTTACATAGGCTTATATAGTAAAACTTTAAAAATCTTCTTGTCTGAAACCACAAGGCCTCGAGATCTAAGATTTGGTATGTAGCATTGTCTTGAGGACCTGTACCAAGTTTGTTCAAATTATGCCCCTGGGGTCAAATTTGGCCCTGCCCCACGGGTCAACTTATTTTACATAGGGAAAACTTTGAAAATCTTCTTGTTTGTATAAAATATGAGATCTTTGAATATCTTCAGTTAGAAAATGTAATGTTGCATCTGATGTTTGCTTAACGGTAGACCCTCAGGCAAAGTACTCAGGTGAGCGATCTAGGGCAATCATGTCCCTCTTGTTCGTATGCTGGTGTGATTATGGCATGTTTCCAATCCTTAGGAACAATACCCGAGTCAAGTGACCTTTGGAATATGATTTTGAGGACTGGTGCTATCTGTGTGTGTATCTCTTTGAGTAACCTAGGAGGGATCTCATCTGGACCTTGGGCTTTATGGGGGTTTAATCCTGTCAATAACTTATCAACTCCTTGAACTGATATGGATATGGGAGCCATTGGTTGGTGATCAAGTGATGACATTGAGCTTTTAGCTATTTGTTTAAGACTGAGTGGTCAAGGCTTTGAGAAGACTTATTCAACTGTTTGTTTAGTATGTTCGCCCTCGACACTGGGTCACTGTAAATATGACCAGTGCTGAGTGGTGCAATTCCTGTGTTTTCAGTTTTTTTTTTGTTTAATAAAGTTGTAGAACTTTTTCTTATGACCTGGATCTGTGTTATCTGAGATGATTGACTCTAGATATGACCAATAAGAATTCCTTATTTGTTTTTGCACTGATGCTTTAAGATGTTTGAATTTCTTCATGTTCTGACTATCCCGTGACTGAGACTTTTTAATTTTTATGAAGAGTTTACTCCTTTTCCTAATCTGTTTGACAATATCATGAGTAACCCATGGTAAATCAGCTTTATTTTTGCATATTCTTGATGGATGTGTATGGATGATAACCTTTTGATCTTGGCTTTGAACATGTCCCATAATTGTTTTGGGTCCTCATTTTGGTTTTGGTTGAAGTCACTCGTGAAGTCAGACCAGTTTGCTTTCTTGTATGATTTGACTGACCAGTTGAGGGGTTTGTCTGATTCGCCGTCTTTGACCTTAAGTTCATGGAAGACTATATATATCATGGTCTGATGTACCTAAGCTTGGTAAGACTTTTGTGTCGTGGACCGTGTACGGCACGCCAATTATTACGTGAACCTATGTTCACGCTCGTAAAACTAGGATTTACGGTCGATAATCGATAAATTAATAAGTTAATCTTCGTAAAACTAGGTTTTACGTTTGAAAAACCTGGTTTATCAACCGTAAATCCTAGTTTTTCGACCGTAAACATAGGTTCATGTAATAATTGGACAATTGGCGTGCCATAGACGTGACCAGGAGTGTTCGTGAGAAAGAGATCTAGGATATTTTTATCCCGTGTGGGAACTTTGATCATTTGTTCAAGATTATGATTTTTTGAGGGACTCAAACAGCTTGAAAGATATCGATAAAGGGCCACCTAAGAAACATTTTGGTGAAATTATTTTGAAATTGTGTTGATTGCTTTTGACGAAGATTTTCAAAGTTTTCTGTATAGTCATGTAGGCCATGTTTTTTCAAGGGACCCATAAAGCATAAATGAATTTGAAAAATAACCACATGAGAAACATTTCTGTCCAATTATTTTGCAATCTGGCAGGTGGTTTCTTAACTACAGTCCCGAATGTAACTATTTAACTTTAAGGAATTTAAAAAAGGAAAAAATGAAGAAAATTCCTGATAAGTAAATTGCTTAAAATTAGCCCAGTGGTTTAGGAGGGGATGTTGCCAGATGAAAACTGTTGCTGACAGATTGCAGACAGACAGACATGTGCTCCAGTGAACTAAAAAATATTTTTAAAAGATTTTCCTCTTTAACATTAGACTCTTCAACAGGATCATACAATTTACATACTAAATTATGGTTTCTGAAAAGAAAATATTTAAAGTCTGTCTATATAGGTAAGGGTGGAGCCAAAAATGACCCAAGCGTCAAAGTTTCGTTTAGGTTTTATAGGGGTTCAATGCCCAGTCATATCCAAGAGGTCAGTCCACCTAACCAGTGTTCCTGGGTATCCAACCAGTTTACTAACCAATTTCTCCGCAAGTGACTGACTACTTCCTCACTTGGTTTCAGAGGTGAGGGACAAATGACCTATAGATCAATTATCACGGAGAAATTTTGCTGGCCCTGATGGGGATTGAACCGGGATCATCAAGATTGACAATCCGATGCTCTATATACTGATTGAGCTAGCTTGGATGGTGCATCAAAGTTTGAATAATCTTGCCAGCGGTCCACAGAACAATGTGCAGAATTTTAGACTTCTGGACCTTGCAGTTGATTTAAGAAGAATGTCAAGATATTTCCTATATATTTCTATGTAAAACATGTGGCAACTTGGGCAGGGCCAATATTGACTTAAGTGGTAGTGGTAGTGGCCTACACATCAAATGTCTAAGATAGCTGTCCATAAATGAAGGCTCCATAGCAAAAAGTAGAAAAATCAATTTGTAGCCTTGGTAACTTTGACCCCAGTGAATGATAGAGGTTCATGAAGGTGCCTTAAAACCAAATATTTAAAATATTTGTCAATAAATAAAGGCTATAAAACAGAAAGAAGAAAAATCTATTTTTAGCATTTGTCATCTTGACCCCTGTGACCTCACACCCCATCATGTGGTAGAGGTTCATGCAAGGTACCTACATACCAAATATCAAAGATTTGGTCTATAAATGAAGGCACTATGAGGTAAAGTAGATAAGTCCATTTCAACCTTAGTGACCTTAAACCCAATTTAATAGAATAAGTTCATGCAAGGTGGCTAAATACCAAATATTTAAAATATCAATCAATAAAGAAAGGTTCTATGACAAAAACATTGACTGGGCCCATTTGAACAACTTTGATAAAGTTAATGCAAAGAACAGTCTGGGTAAGTTTTATCAAATTTGGCCAGCTGGTTTCAGAGTATCTGTCATTTGAAACAATTGTGGATACCTGACACAGATCACTTATCCTAAAATCTCACCTGGCTCTAGGTCTTTTGGTTTCAGACAATAAGATTTTCCCTTTATAAACCTATTTAAAACAAGAAATCGGTAGAACCGATGGATGCTCCCTGAATAAATGCCAATTCAAAAAGGGCTATTGTTTAATATGTTTTTTTTTTTTCAAGTATGAAAAATAACAAAGGGCAGTTACTCCTAAATTATGCAAAAGAGAGTTATGGTTCTTGCATGCTGTACTTCTCCTCATAGAGATCTATCTACCAATAAAGTTTCATGTTAATATCTCTTATACTTTGTGAGATATGCCGCGGACAAAAAATAAGTATGAGAAATTTCAAAAGGCAATAACTCAAAAATTAATAAAGCAAGAGTTATGGTTTTTGTGCACTGCACTGCTCATCATTGAGATCTATCTACTTATAAAGTTTCAAGTTGATAACTCTTATACTTTGTGAGAATTGCCTCGGACAAAAAATAAGTATGAGAAATTTCAAAGGGCAATAACTCAAAAATTAATAAAGCAAGAGTTATGGTTCTTGTGCATTGCACTGCTCCTTAATGAGATCCAACTACCTATGAAGTTTGGTCTTGATATCTCTCATATTTTTCGTGTCTATTCTAGGACGCGCGATTGCGGGATTCACGCTATTTTTTCAAAGATCGCGCACATTTTTTAAATATGTGCGCGAAAATCACGCATCCAAATCGGTAAACTTGCACAAAAACTGCCAGAATTCCTAGTCGGGGATAAATTTACATGAACACCGGAAAACAAAGAGGGGTAATCCGAAGCTTAATAAAATAGATACAAAGTGTTTAACCGAACAAAAATACTAGTGTTTACATTAAACATTAGAAATGCTTAAACAATGGTGTTTGGTATTGCCCCCCCCCCATGTTTTTGAAAATCCCCTCTATTTTTTGAAGTGAGGGGGAAAATTCACGCCTATTTCTGAATTTCTAGAATAGACACTGGTTATGCTCCTGACAAAATTACGACGGACGGACGGACAAAGCGGCAACTATATGCTCGCCCTTCGGGGAGCATCATAAACTGACTTAGGACAGGGCCATTTATAAACCCACGGGCATAATTTGAACAATCTTGGTAGAGAACCTCTACCTGATGCTTCATGCAAAATATTAAAGTAAATTTAGGCCTTATGGTTTCAGACAAGAAGAATCAAAGCTCCTTTCTGTTGCTATAGCTACCAGAGTTCTGGACAGATGTCAATTCTTTAAACAACTTTGGTAAAGCTTCATGCAAGGAACATCCCAGTTTGGCTTAAACAGCTTAAGGCTAGTAGTTTAGGAGAAAACTGATGGCGCACACCATGACGGACACAGGGCCATCCTAAAAATTCAATCGAGCGTATGCTAAGGTGAGCTAAAAACAATACACTAAATTTCAGCTCAGGCTGGGGATTTTCATTGAAGTTGCCATTGCAACAAAAGTTTTGCATTGAATGGAAATTTTGGAAATATTTGGTAGAGCTGTATGCAAGGAACATCCCTGCCATGTTTCATCAACTTTGTCCTAGTGCTTAAGGAGATGTTGTTTCAAGCAAGTGCTGGCTCAGGTGAGCTAAAATGAAAAGGCTCAAACGCAAGAAACCAAAAGAAAAATAATTTTAATGTGGTGAAAAACTTTTGAAGAAAAGCAATATGTAAACAGTAAATTTAGAAATAACAATAATGATAATCACAGTTAGCTTAAATATAATTATATATAATCTAAAAGTCCAATTATAGCAAAAAACAAAATGCAAGGTGTATAGATTTTGAACTGAATGGTTCTGACTAGTGACAGTTTCCTGCAATGCTATAGCTTATACACTTTCAATAGTATAAACATACATATCAACATTTGATCATGCTACTCTCATCAAACATCATTTAGTGTAACAAGATGGCAATGTTGGCCCTTGAGTTCACCTGAGTTCTTTCACTGTGGGTTCGGCATACAGTTTCAAACAAGAAAATTTTCATTCCAAGTTTTTCCTTTATAACTTAATGTAAAACAAGTGACCATCGGGTCAGGTCAATTTTTACCTTAGGGAAATAATTTTAACAATTTTTGTAGAGGTCAACTAGACAATGCTACACACCAAATAGGGTCTACTGCTTCGAGTTTCTGACAAGGTTTTCAAATTAATATTGAATTGTTTACACACAAAAAAACCCATCAGGCAAGGCCTATTTTGACCCCTGGAAATAATTTGAACTAGAGATATAAGTCTTGATTGCGACACACTGTCTCATCTAGACAAACAAATATGCCAAGATTTTTCCAAATCCATCCATGCATGAAGAAGTAATGGCCTGAACAAGGTCTGTCATAAAAACTTTTTACCTTTGACAAATCATTGTGACCATGGCCTGCATTGCATGCAATACATTATCTCATCAAGATGAAAAAAATATGCAAGGTACTTCAAAATCCTTTCATGCACAGAAAAATTATGGCCCAAGTTATGGACAAGGTCTATGATCAAAATGATTTACCTTTAACCAATGACTGTGACCTAGACCTTTAAGCTATGGACCTGCATCTTGCACGTGACCAACTGTCTTATCAAGATCAACAAACATGCCAAAATATCTAAAAATCCTTCCATGGACGGACAAGTTATTGTCCAGACAAGGTCTATTACCAATATTTTTTACATCAGACAAGTCACTGTGACCTTGCCCTTTGAGCTAGAGACTCGGGTCTTTAATGAGATATCCTCTCATCTAGACGAACAAATATGCAAAGGTATTTCAAAATCGTTCCATGTATAGAGTTCTATTACCAACATTTTTTACATCTGACCAGTGACTGTGACCTTGACCTTTTAGCTATGGATCTGGGTCTTAAATGCAACATTCTGTTTCATCTAGATAAACAAATATGCCAAGGTATTTCACAATCTTTCCATACATGGAAAAGTTATGGCCCGGACAAGGTCTACCGTCAACATCTTTTAACTCTGACCAGTGACTGTGACCTTGATCTTTCAGCTGTAGACCTTGTCTTACACCCAACACAACATCTTACCAAGGTTAACAAATATGCTGAGGTATTTTAAATTCCTTCCATGTATAGAGAAGTTATGGTCCAGACAAAAAATGGGATGGACAGAGGGACATCAAGCTGATACCAGTATAACAAATTTGGTATATATCCACTGAATAATGCTTCTAACAAATTATCTTAGATCTAGGGCACATATTTTCAGACAAGAGGGATAACTTTAACAATCTTAGAGGACCTCTAATCATTCCATTCTCCATGCTCTAGGCCTTGTAGTTTCAGTCAAAAAGATTTTTTAATTATTCCCTATACAAGCCTGTAAATTAAAGTGACCCCTGAAGCAGGTCAAATACTGACCAAAGGGGCATAATTTGAACTATCTTATTGCAAGGGCATTTTTTTTGCCATACTTAAAACAATCTTGCTAGAGGACTGGGTGAACCTGTATGCCAAATATCAAAGCTCTAGACCGTGTGGTTTCAGGAAGTTTCTTCTTTCTGTAGAACCAGAGTTCTTGATGGAATTCAATTTTTCAAGTTCAACTTATTACTGCCAACAGTCAATACTGACTATACTAGGCAGGCAAGTTCTTGCTACTTATATGATGACTACTTCCTGGGTTCATACCAGTACTTGCGCCAAGAGTAAGGAATGTGGAATATCACTGGAGTCTCACCTCTGGTGGAATTCGAACCAGCAATCTCCGAATCAGGAGTGCAGCGCTCTAACCCCTCGACCTTGCTCTGTGATATTTCAACTTCTTGGCAAAGCAATCTTGTTGGAGATTCTACACATTTAATTTCAGAGCTCTCAGTCAAGTAGTTTTTTTGTGTCCATACCAACTAGAGTTCTTCATGAAATGGAATTCTTTGAAAAGCTTTTGCAGTTTTATGCAAGGAAAATTTCTTGCTAAGTTTCAACAACTTTTACAATGTGGTTTAGCAAAAAGCTAATGAGGTTTGATGGACATGTGACCTCAAAAGCTCACATTGTGCTCAGATGAGCTAGAAACTTGTACAAAAAGAATTCAGTGTCCTATACAAAGTCAAACAAATAAATACACCAGAAAATTTTATAACAGAAAGAAGCAGTCATATCTGCAATGACAATTTTTGTACACCTATAGAGCCCATAAAGTGACATTATACACATTTTTTTGTTGTCACATTTATTTTATTTTGTTTGAACGAAATAACATTTTGTTTAAAGGAATTAATTTCGTTTTAACGAAATAAGATTTGTTCAAATGAAAAATGTTTTCATTTAAAAGAAGTAATAATTTGTTTAAAGGAAATAACAATTTGTTTAAAGAAACAAGATTTCATTAAAGTGAAATAAGATTTTATTTAAGCAAAATAATTCATTAATGTTATTATTTCATTATAAATATTAATTTGTTCTTATTTTGCTTAAATTAAGTAAAATAAATGTGAAACAAATAATAGTATAATGTCACTTTATGGGCTCTGTATATACTAGTAGTGGCTGAAGTCAATCAAACAGTTTTTTTTTCACAATACATTCTGACTTAAAACACCTGGAGGATTTCTTTTGAAGCTCAGTTAGTCACCACATCAGCACATCTGAAAAAAATGGCCATCACATATTAAAGAAAATGATATTATGGGCTTTCTAATAGGGGTGTTAGACATTGTTAAAATAGGCATGACATCATATCTAATTATAAATTGGTTATCCTCGTCTATACATGTACATGTGTGTCGTCTGATCTACCTGATGTGTCAGTTAAGACACTCCTTTTGTACATGATTTAAACAAGTGACTCACAGAGCATTTTGAAATGTAGATCCCAGACAGTTTACGTTGGAGTAGCTAAGTATAGATTTACTGCCTACCGGACAAATTGATTTCAAAATCACAATAACTAAGACAGAATTTAAAGACAAAAAAAACCATTGGCCATGGTTCTCTAGTATGTGATATTTCACAGACTATCCTATAACTGATGATCAGACTTCCAGATCATAATATAAGAAGCTGATACGAGAACAACTGTTATAATACCTTTAATTATATATTGACAAATAAAGTCCTACTTTTCTTTTGGAGAGCTTGAGAGAGGCCATTTTAATTGACTTATTTTTACTTACCCAAATAAATAACAGAAAACTAGAAATATTCAATTCATATATTTTCATTTTAAAGTCTTTTCTTCTAAATTATATAATTTCTTCTTGAATCTGACACTTACCCAAAGATATTTTAACCAAACTTTTTTCAGCTTACACTACAGAGAGATAAAAACCAAGCATTTTCCTTCAATTTCAATCTTGTTACATACTTTTCCTTTTATAAGCAGGCTGTATCTTTTTACCGCCATTGTTGCATCTATTTAGTTTTAAATGAAGCAAAATTCTATTCAACAATTCTTTGATCTTAACATGATAATAAGACCTAATTAAACATATTTACACATCCAATAATTTTTTCTGAACCATATAAGGTAAACTGACCTTTGTCATATCGAAGTAACTCAAGCTCAGTATTTTGTTTGCCCGTAACATGTAATGATCATTTTTCACAAAAGTATTTTGAAATCCAATGATCAGTTTCAGTGTTATAAGATGGACATGAATATCACTTACCACTACAACTATGTAAGGGATTATCAAACACAGTGACCTTAACTTTTAACAAATTGGCTGATAAGCATGACAGGGCATCTGCACCAGGCAATGATTTCCACTCAATTATTTTGATATCTGGTGACCAGATTCAAAGTTATAAGACAGACAGAAATGTCATTAATCAATTGATATTGATATAAAGGGAATATTGCCCAAGTTTACGGTTGCCCTGTGAACTTGACCTTTTGACATCTGAGCCTATTATCCAATGTTAATAGCTGAAAAAAAAGATACAGACACAAATGACAGACAAGACACTATCAAAACCTTATATCCTGTGAGGGGTACAATGATATGGCCAAAGCAATATAATGCAATACAGTCACAGTGTAAAAATTAAACTTAACTTCACAACTGACAGTTAAATACTCTAGTAAAACTATATTCATTTAAAAATGTATGAAGAAATTAACACAACATGATTTAGTTAGCAAAATTAGATCAACCTTAGCTTCACAACTGACAATCAAATACTTTAGTAGAACTATATACATTTAAATGTGTAAAGAAATTAATGCGACATGATTCAGTTAGCACTATGAGATCAAAGATTTTATCAAAGATAATTTCTCTCGTCAATAAAGTAAAAAGAAACATTCTGGACAGCACTGCCTGTTTTAACGAACAGAGGAGTGATTGTGACACTTTTCATACACTGATTAGAGCTTTTAATGAGCTTAAATATTAAACCCTCAAATAATATGATTCTGCATTCACTGCAATGCTTAAAATACATTCTTGAATATTTATTAAAATATCGCAATACTTGGATTTCATACCATAATACGTATCAGCCTGCAGCTGTATTGCACTATACAGGTAAATTTAGTGTATCATTGCACCACTATAACCTGTAGAGTGCCTTTACAGACAGGGCTATTCCTATATGCCATTCCATCATTTGTTAACAAAAGTTTCATTATAATTCCTTTACCTATTGTGACATTATCTAGCACCTCCTGTCGCGACCTTGTATCACCAGTTGTGCATCTAAATAAAGATACACATCTTCTAGGGCAGGTAAATTCCTCATTGAGTGCACAAATGGCCACACTACCATCACTCATAGCTCTTGGGAAGTTGTTTCTGCCATCCTCACTTTCATAACATCTGTTGTCTCTGTCAACTGATGAAGTAACACCTGTTCCTTCAGTAGTGGAGGGTCTAGTGCAGATAAAATTTAAATGGCCTTTTGGATTGAAGTAAACTTTACTGGAATATCTTCTACCAGAGTTCTTTTTGATACTTTTCTTGTCTTTTTCCCTGTTGTTTTTCAGGTTCTTTTTCTGTTTAATTTTCTCTGGCACCAGATTTTGTTCTCTTGCCAATCTCTGAGAATGTGGACTTAGTACATTACATGCTGACTCATCAATGTCATACACATCTAATTTTGATCTGTTCTTTGGTGAGGAAGAATTTTTTTCTGGTTCATTATTCTCATATATTGTTTTCTTATTTATTTTTCCACCAACTCTATCACACTTGTTTTTATTATGGCTTGTCTTCTTTTCTGCATCAGATACCTCCACCTCATCTATGACATCACATGATTTTTTGCCAATTCTATACATTTCTACAACCGTGTTATCCTTTATTTTACCTGAAAATTTAGACATGTTCCTTTTCTTTTTAATCCCAACATGACCTAATCCAAACTTTTTTTGGTGTCTTACTGATAAACCTTTCCCTGAACGATTTTCATTTACTTCAGCCCTGTTTTTTAGGACTTTAATTGGTGGTTCATTCAAGCTATCATCCTTTGTCTTTGTTTTTTGTCTTGTAGTTATGTTTGAAGTAAGGACAAGTTGTTCCTTCTGGTCTGAATTAACTATCACGGGTTGTTTTGTTGTTGGAAGATCTAAATTGTTTACAACTGTCACCTCATCCTGAAATACCAAATCATACTTTAAAGAACAAAAGATGTTTGTAAAACATTTATGTCCCCCTAGGGCCTTATCTCTAGAGGCAGCCATGAAGTTTTGAGGAGCTGGAACAAAGTGTTCTAAAGTTATCGATCGAAAACCATTTTGCTATTCATGACCAACCTACCTTTGAAGTTTTGAGGAGCTGGGCCCAAGCGTCTATAGTATTGACACTATTTTGCTATACAAGGTCACTGTGACCTTGACCATTGACCTGAAAAGCTAAAGGGGTCATCTGCTGGTCATGGCCAACCTATATACCAAGTTTGAGGAACCTGGGCCCAAGTGTTCTGTAATTATTAATTGAAATCATTTTGCTTTTCAAGGTCACTGTGACCTTCGCCTTTGAACTGGTGACCTGAAAAACTGTAAGCGTCATCTACTAGTCATGACCAACCTACATACTAAACTTGAAGAACCTGGGACCAAGAGTTCTATAGTTATGGATTGGAAACTTTTTCACTGTTCAAGCTTACTGTGACCTTGACCTTTACCCTGGTGACCTGAAAAACTATAGGGGTCATTTACTTGTCATGATCAACCCACAGACTAAGTATGAAGAACATGGGACCAAGCCTTCTGTAGTTATTGACCAGAAACTGTCTGGCTATTCAAACTCACTGTGACCTTGACCTTGAAAAAAAAAACATCAAATGCCTATAATGAAAGCAGTATGTGCTACAACTACCATACTTTTAACTATGGCCAGCCGGCTGTCCAGACTGACGGACTGACAAACACATGTGAATTGAACTTAGCCCCAAGAAATTCTATTTGAGGGTATAATAAAATCTGACTGACAGTTGCCAGGCAAATTTTTTATCCTTTATATGTATAAAAAAATCAAAGGGCCATAATTCAGTGAAAATTCATTGGACTAAAACATAACAACAACATGCACAACTATGCTTGGTACTTATGATTCTTGCAAAATATTATTTAAATCTGACAAACAGTTGCTGAGAAATAGCATAGCTGAGGAACGCCGCAATAATAAGCACAACTATGCTTGGTACTTATGGTTCTTGTAAAGTATTGTTAAAATCTGAGAGATAACTGCTGAGAAACAGTACAGACAAATTTTGTCTATGGGGACTGGCTGACTGAACAAACTGACCAATGCACGTGAATCCAATATAGCCACCAGATATTCTATCTGGGTGGTATAAAAAGAAGGTTCATTACCATTTAATGTCTGTTTCTTCCAAATACAAGCTTTCTGGTAAATTATAACTTTAAGCAACTTAACTAGGCTGTCTGCTGTTATGCTGCAGATTTCTTTCTCGATATTTTATTTGATAACAACAAGTAATTATGATGTTTTACAGGTCATGGGTCGCAAGGTTTGACATTACCATTTTTAGTAAGAACATCATTACTCAGTTGAGAATAATGTTCAGTAAATTTAACTTTTTTCCAAACAATGTCTCACAGGTGTGAACAAATGAAAAGATAAATAAAGAGATAAACGGAACAAAGGATCAGGTGTTCTTATGGAGCATCAATGTTGACCTGGTGTGTAACTTTTTTTCCAAATACTTACCTAAAGAATATTTACTTTTCACTACTATTTTCTAGAGAATTAAGCAAAAAGTTAACTTCATTATATCTATTTTAAGACTCAGTGTTTTCCAATGCTGTTTGGCCCTTTTCCCTATTTTAGTATTCTCAAGTCCCATTGCCCTGAGAAATGTAAACTTGAGATATTCATTTATACATGTTTCAGAGAGCAGAATAGAGCAGAATAGCTGAAACTTGCACAGTTTGTCCAATAGAAGTGTTCACCTGTTCTTTTGACAGTACAGATGTTAAACTGATATCGTCAAACCATTTCTGTTGTGTGTTAGGGAATCTCGCAAAAAGTCCCCAAAGTTTTCATTTATACAGGTAAAACTGTAACTGACAGTCTTCAAAAATAACCACAAAATATCTAAGTCCAGAATTCCTGTGAATTAATAAAAATTGCAAAGACTGTATTATAAGACATTACAACCTTTCACCCACTAGTCAAAAACAATTAGAATTTTCTTGTTTAATACAAGAGCGATCAGTGATCACACGTGTCGCCTGATGATAGCCAGTGAAGCATTGAGGGGTGAATGGACAGTTTGTTTAAAATGTAAATTGAGGTACCAATCAATCCTGCAACATTTTATTCAAATTGCATAAGTAGTATAAGAGAAGTAGTCTGGACAAACTTTAAAAATAAAAATCATTAAAGGGCCATAACTCTAACAAAAATCAATGAACTGGAAAATGCTGATGAAATGCACAATTAGACTTGGTACTGATCATTCCTGTAAAATTTGGATGAAATTGCACCAGCAGTTTTTGAGGAGTAGTCTGGACAAGTTTTGAGATGGATGGACAGACGGACAGATGGAGAAGTGATCATTATATGTCATGGCTACTTTGTAGCAGGCAACACAAAGATGTTATTTTTTCAACAGTGACTGAAATTCTTCCGTTTTTTATACTAACAATAAATGATTGTCGAAACTGTTAACTGAATGATTCTCACTAACCTTTTCAACATCAAACATAATATCTGAAAGATGAAGACACTCCTCTGAGTTGACTTCACGTGACTCATGGAACTGCAATTCATCCTCCTCCGAGTCCATGTTCACGGAGGAAATGTCAGTCTGAAAGGATATATTATACATTCACTTAAGAGCTGTTTTACTTTGAGGTTAATTACAGTTGTCATTAATTAGTTTAAAAGGTTTTTGAAGTCAAAATCATCAAACGCTAATATTTTTATGTAAAAACCAGTTTCAGTTATTTTCAGAACAATAAAAATAAGAGGATGTCAAAATTTTTGTAACTATTAAATAGTTTTTTACCATTTTTGTCATCCCTAGCAGACTGGAATTTATCAATATACAGTCTGAAATACAAGTTGCTTCCTTTAAAAAGTAAGCCAAGAGAGGTCAGCAGCTGTCGTCACTGAAAGAATGAATCTATTTGTTTCCAAGATCATTTTGAATTTTTTAAACGTTCTGTAACTTAAATAATTATAAAAACTAGTAACCTAACTATTAGTTATTAGTTATTAATAGTTAATACCTTATTAGGCAAAATGACCGAAACTGACTATAATTTAGTTATTTCAAATGTTTTTATAGTGGCGTATCTATCATTTAAATAAATGAAACAAATTAAGATAACCTCATGTATTTCATACCTAGTAGAATCTTGGGGATCTTCTTATAAGCCCCTAAGGCTTTACTCCCCCCTCTTTTACAACAATGCATGTAGTTGTTGAAGCCAGAACTCCCATGTTAAGCTGCTGCTTTTTTAGGCTCATTAAGTTTTGTTTTCCCTTTCAAGCTTATAACACCTTTCTTAGTCCAAATGTTTTACAAAATAATCAGCGACAGTATCTGTTAAGTTGGACTAAATATTAAAAGGGCGTAAATTTGATCCAAATCGAGGAAATGGACTTGTCAAAAATGCTCTGAATTTCGTAAAAATATTTACCATTTTTTCATGACCATGGCTAAATATTAATTTGTTCAACAGGCTAATGAGTTTTTAGAAAAAAAAATGCATTTTAGAACTTGTAGTTTTTAAAAAGTAGCATGCATTATAAGAAATGCATCCCTAGAATTTTATTTTTTTTGTGTTTAGTTAAGGGAATACAAAATTATTCTGTACGTTCTGTTCATAATGGGCCGTTTTAACCATGGGCCGTTTTGACCCGATGTTAATTTTGGTTTCGTTTAAATAAATTCGTATTTTGATTCAGAGCATGCGCATAACTATCTTTGTAGACTGGTTTTCATGATTTTAGGCTTAATATGAAATCATTAACTAAAATTTGATACGCAAAAATGGATGCCGCCAGCAATTAAAGCCAACACTGTGGAGAGGTCTGATGACCTCTCCAATAAGAATTACCTCAAACTGGAATGGCTGTCCCTGAGTGTTGAGTTTATTTGGAGTACTTGTTTTAATGATCTGATGTCTGTGACCTCCTGGTAATTCCATTTCCTCATGTTTTGTCCTCATTCTCTGTTATACAGTTTTGAAAATATTCTTGCAAAAATTTGTAGGAGCAAACAGTTCTTCACAAGCAACAAGCATGTGGCATTTTTTTGCAGACTGGTTTTTGGCAGCAGGGTACAAATGTTTTTTCATATCAAGCGATATTCAGTAATGATCCATACAACTACCTAAAATAATTGTAATTTAAATTACAACTGGACGCTTTATCAGTAAAGATTTCTGACAACTGACTTATATCAACAGAAGTGCTCTTGTACATGAAATACAATTAGAAGAGAATTCTTAAACACTGAATTTTTTTTTTTTTGACTTTTCTGAGAAATGCTTACCTGTTCCTCAGGAGTTGTGGTTTTGGTGTCTGTAAAACATATACAAGAACCTAGTTTTAAATACTGTTGTCTTGAGATATACTTAGAGTTTGTTATTTCTTTATTAGCCAACAAACAAAAGAGTTTGGTGCAGAAAGACTGTTTCTCCTTGTGTAATATGACTTTGTAGGTATGCTTAGAGTCTGTCACTAAGCCAATCAATTCTTGCATTCAAAATATTTGCTGTTTTCAATTATATGGTTACACTTGTCCAAAGAGTTCATGTCTTAAATCCTCAAAACAAATCATGATAGAAGTTATAACAGTGTACTATGAAATACTCTTTTGTCCCGCCAGTAATTTCTGTAATGAATGAAAGATGCAATCCAATAAAAAGTGTGTTTCTACAAAAACGTTCAAATTCATTGCCAAGTAAAAGAATTGTGTTTTGACTTTTTGTTTGTTCAATAATTAAATAAAGACACTCACCAGGTTCATTTACTATTGAGGACATCTGAGGTATAACATCAACAATTTCCAGGAAGCCTGAGGTGAACAGCTTGGTAGAGTTCTTTGGCTGCAGGGTGCCTTTCTTTGCTCCCTTAAATGCAGCACACTTTGTCGGGGACCTGTTAACATATCATTAACAATCTACACATTTCAGTGTACTGAGAATAACAAATCATGGAATAGTGATAAAAAAATCTTATTTTATTTCTGATTTCCAACACTAAACAAAAAATAAACCAAAAATGAAATTTTTGTTTTCATATTGTTTTGCACTTGTGATGCAACATATCTATGAATATGTCCATTTCTCTTTTTTTATTTAATATTGAAAGATACATACTGTGTTGCAAAAAAAGACAAGTATAAGTATTCACTATGTACCAAAAAAAAGTCCACCAAACTACTAACCCAGGCACTTTGAATTCATCAATGGCTCTCCTTGGTGTCTTTTCATCCAGCTGCTTGGATTTCAGTGAATCTGTGACATAAAAGTGCTTAATGTGGACCACTATAAATAACCATTGTCTAACTTGCTTATAGTCATACATGAGAAAGCCATGAAACATTGAACAAATAAAGGTGACCAGTGGTAAAGAGAGCACTACTTTAATAATTTATATATTAAAAACCATAAAGGAACCTCTGTACAATGCATGATAGTGTATGTACTATGTATAGAGCAGACATACCAGTTACAGATGACAGTTCTGATGGAAAATAGATGTTGCTAGTAGATACACTTCTCCTCATAGTTGAACACAGGTACTTCTGTACTCTTGGATCTTAAAAACAAAATATTGATCATTGAGTTCTTATCAAAGCGAACAGAAGTTACTCATTTTAAGAGGAGAAGGCAAAAAGTTTCATCTGCTTCTTTACTATTTGTTTGCAAGAAACTTTTTGCCTCTACCTACTGAAATGCACTACTTGCTTCTTTGTATAGACTGTCTTGCTTTGCTTAAAGTTCTACAACAGATATGCACTTAATAAACATTCCAGTGACACTTTAATACTTAGAACCCTATCTTCCCCAGTGGACTACTTACCTCTTTATTGAAGGAAACACTGCAATGATTAGCTTGAACCCATGGTCCCAAACCTGTACTGCTCAGCAATGTTGTTTGAATGCCTCCCTCTTTATCTACTTAATCTCATGAGAACTTGTACTGTTTAAAATTTTGAAATCAATATAACTCTCAAGCATTCTTCCAAGTCTGAGAATAAAACTGATAAAGGAACCAAAGAATGTTTTCAAAGTACATGTAATATTCCTATTGAAATGTTTATGTTTTGACTATATTTGGTGAACAGTTGTTGTTTATTACCTTTACAAATAAATGTTTGTTCATCTTCTGTCGTAGTCTGTCCCTTTAAACTTGAAGCACTTTTACCTGAGTCTGACCTCTCTGAAATATATTCATGTGTATGCAAATTTATGTCACCTGAAAGAATTCACAATGCAACATATATCTAACATGTTAAATAATGTCAACAGAGATTTGGCTCTAACTAAGGCACAGCTTGTCTGCTATTTTATTTAAAAAAAACAACACTTTCTCTATCTGAAAAATAACCAATGTCTACATTCTTTTGATAGAATATAGGGCAAAAGAAATATCAGATATCATTTTGATGGTTGGTATTTAGTTTTGGGCTCTTAATTGACAATCATAGGAACATATAATACCTTCATACACAGTTAAAAAGTTAGAAAATCATAGTTTGAAAATCATTATTTAAATGATGAACTTCGCTTACTCAGATACTTTATACTAGACTGTAAACTGTTAGCTGGGGTATCAGTGTGTCCTTCAGTGTAAGATTTCTTGTCTGAATCTGTCTCGCTGGTTTTTAGCTCGTCCATTCTTTGTGAAGATACTGCTGATACCTTCAGTGTATGGCATTTACTTTTGCTTGAATCACTTGTCTCATATTTTGACTGCATCTCAGTGTATCTGCCAGTAGCTGTACCAGTGGTAGAAAATTTGGTACCAGTTTCAATTTGAGACTGTGTCTCTGTATATTTGCTGGTTGCTGTCCCTGTGGTGAAAAATCTGGTCTCAGTCTGAGTACCAGACTGGGCATCTGTATATGTGAATGTGACATCATCTTCTAAATAATCACAGTTTGTATCAGTCATTGTTTCTGTAGTTTGTGGCTGAATTGTTACAGGTTCATCCACACTATGCAAGGCCAACTGGGACAGAAATTTATCTGAAATTATTAAATTAAAGTAACATGTGACAATTTTTGTATCCAAATTGTATGACATTTTAGTGTTAGAAAAAGAATTTACTGGAAAGATAAAATAGACAAAACAAAAACTACTCATCTTCAACAGTGGCAAATATGTCAGTTACAAAATATTACAAACATTACAACTTAAAACATTTCAGGCATTTTTAACTTATTCAGATATACTTGAAAATTTTCATTTCAAAAATAGACTGACTGTATCAAAGATTTGTGATGTCAATTCATTAATAATCATCTGGTCTGAAAGGCATGTTCAGTTGTTAATTGGCCAAATCACTGTTACATTCTTACAAGTGTTTTTTTATTTTAAAACTAACCTTGATCAAACTTGCTTGTTTTAGCTTGATGTATCTCCGGTTTCTTAAGAACTTGATTTAGGTTCTTGAAAAACTCATCAGGGAACAGCTTGTTTCTCATTTCATCTCCTTCATGAGAAAAACATTTCAATACATAACAGAATGTGATTATTTTTCTAGATTCATCATGTTAAAATCAAGACCAATCTGATTGATTTTGTTCAATCATTAGTGTTTATAATGCACAATTGAACAAGAAATGTCTGTGAAACAAATATCAGGGGTTTCATTGTTTTTGAGTTGGAGGGAATACATGTAAAGTAGGCGGGTGATTTGCTGCCAGTTTGTTATAAATTAAGCCTAATTTTAAGAAAAGTAGCCGAGTGAAGATCTCAAAATAGCCCCTTAATGAAAGCCCTGAAATATGCCCCCTTACCTATATGAATTAAAGACTGGCACCTGTAATCTTGACTTCTGACCCATTGGACCAAATATTTTACATCTACTCACCATGCCTAACCATCCTATAAATCTGAATGTTGTTGGTCAATTCTTCCTGACATATTAATTAATTAGCAATTTCTTGGTGCATGAACCTGTGATACAGACCTTTGGCCCTTTAAGCCCAGTCTATAGCAATCATGCAAAACCATCCTGATAAGTTTTAGCTTCCAGGGTTAAGTTGTTCTTGACCAAACTAGTTTCAAAGTGCTGGATCCTGTCAGCTTGACCTTTGAAATAGTGGCCCAAAACAAAAAGCATATATCTACTTATCATTTGCCCAGCTAACCTGTAACCTGTAAGTTTTAAGTTCAGTTGTTCTTTGAAAGTTATTGATTGGAAACCATTTCTAAAGTACAAGCTATTGGAGGCATGACCCAGAACTGTCACAGATCGTTGTAATAATGCCTGACAGTTTGTTCTGATGTAATCTTTCAGAAACCATTTTCAAAGTGCAGGCCCCTGAGAGCTTGACCTTTGACCCAGTGAGCCCAAAATCATTATGCTCATCCAATAAAGTGTGAGGGTCCTGGGTTCAGTTGCCTTAGGTTATTGATCTGGAATCCTTTTAAATGTGCAGGCCTATGTAACTTCTTAAAGGTGGGCATGTAATTTTTCATAGTAAAAAAACTTAAACCTGCACTTTATAATAAAACCATACATAACATGATTTTTTTTTTCATCAATTAAAATGCTTCTAACAGTTTTAAAATTAAGATGCAGTTAATTAAATCAGAAAACTCAAAAAAGAATTATTATATGAAGAATTTTTCTTAAGTTTGGTGGCCATAAAATAATGCTAATGGATAGTTATGAGATATATCTGTATTATAACTGTATCTTAAGTAGAACATAAAATATTACCAGTAAATTGTTCTTGTCGCCAGATCTCTTTACTGCTATCATCATGAAGTTGTGGTGACGTACATCTGTCAGACCTGGCCAACCAATCACTCACTTTGTCTTGGGATCCAATCTTTTCCAAAGGAGGCTGCCCTGTCTTTTCAGAAACAACCACAGGTTTTTGTACTGGTGGTGACTCCCTTACAGAACCGTTCTCCCTCTGTTCAGAAGATGCTGATATTTTATTCCTGTCTTTGACCCTTGCATCTTTTGGCATACACCTTTTTCCTAGAAGAGTAAAATACATTGATGCTTAAACTTTTGAAATATCTTGCAAACAAGAAACTTTTCTTGACATACTGTTCTTTTACCTCTTTGAAAAGCTAGCACATATCTGCCTTGTTTGGTTAAAGTAAGATTTTTTTTTAGTCACACATTCACTATCCTCACAGGAAAAACAAGAGGATCACAATGGCCGTTAATTGCTCACCCGTGTCCCATTCTCAAGTTTCATAATAATAGTTGTTTTAATTTATTTTGCAATCAGGCCAGTGTTTTGTAAGATTATAAAAGCTGTGAAACCACTATCACTATCTATTTTTAGCCTTGATGACCTTGGTCCCAATAATGGTAAGGTACATGCAAGACGTCTTTTCAACAAATATCTAAAATATCAGTCAATAAATACAGACTCTTAAACAAAAAGTAGAAAAATTTATTTTTAGCCATAGTGACCTTGACGCTAGTGACCTTGTATGTTACCTACAAACCAATTACCTAAGACATGGTCAATAAATGAAGACTATCTAAATCTATTTTAAGCCTTGGTGACCTTGACCATGACCCAAGTGAATGGCAGAATTTCATGCAAGGTGCCTTTGTACCAAATATCTCAGACATCAATCAAAAAAATAAATGCTCTTTGATCAAAGGTTTAACAGTCAATTTTTAGCCTTGGTGACCCCAAGGGCAGGGCCAATTTTGACCCCAAGGCCAAGATAGAATAAACTTGGTAAAGGTCCACTAGGCAATGTTAGACATCAAATATCTTAACAATTTGCTTTGTGCTTTCTGTCAAGAAGATTTTTTAAATATTTATTTTTTACAATCTGCGTACAACACCTATATCAAACCCCAAGACATATCAGTTACAGACAAGAAGATTTTTAAAGATTTCCTTATATAAGCCTATGTAAAATCATGTTGTAGCTGGGGTTGTGGCCAATTTTGATCCTTGGGCTATGATTTGAACAAACTTGGTACAGCTCCATTAAAAGATGCTACATACCAAATATCTAAGCCAACAGCCATGGGATTTCGGAGAAGAAGATTTTTTAAGATTTAAAATTTTTTTTTAGCTTCTGTGGCCCAGATCCTCAGAGGACTGGAACTATTTGAACAACTTTGATAGAGCTTCATGCAACAAACATTCTAGGCAAGTTTTATCTGATTTGGCCTGGTGGATTCAGAGGAGATGTCCTTTGAAGTAATGGTGGACGACGGACAGCCATCGATCCTTAAAGGTCACATAAGCACTATGTTCTCAGGTGGGCTAAAAAAGTGAACTGAGCAAATCAAGACATTATTTCTTTTTAACTTGAACATTTCAACCTTTTTTCTCTTTTTCTGTCTTAATAATAGGCTTTTCAAATGAAAACTGACTGAATCATAAGCAGTTAAAAAGCCAAAAAAAACAAAAAACTCTTTTAAACATTTCCTATGTATCTGCCAAGAAAATCTTTTTATCTGAAATATACAAAAGGGTAATATGCAAGAAGTAAAGTGTTAGCACTCCACTAAACACCTTGTTGTTGTTGTTGCTTGGCTTTAATGGTTCTTGCTGTAGATTTCTTTCTTCTCTTGACAGGCTGTAAATCTTCACCAAACAACACATCATTCTCACTCGTATTATGTTCGAGAGACCGAGTGTCACAGGATGGCTTTCTCTGAATCATTACCTTCAAAATTTAAACATATTTAATGAATACAGATATGAGGGATGGCAAAATTAGTTCATTTCAGCATTCAAATGTTCAAATCATTTTGCATTCAAATGTTCAAATAACTCATACTCAATATTTACAATGAGTTTTCACTGAACTTCTCTACCTTACTCCACGCAGCAGTTACTTCCCTTTCAGTACACTACGACAGGCATGTCACATGATGATGGTCGAAAGTAAATAAACAAATAAACAAAATTTTAAAACTTTTTTAAGCTTACTTTTTTAAATTTGATTACATCCATGAAAATCGATGCAATTCCAATTATTCCGAAGTCCAGCTTAAGTAAAGAATGAAGGGGAGATCACTGCCAGGAGATTGCTTCTCGACGTGGTAACTTAACTCGATAAGATCCGAGTGTTTTCAATTAACTGACACAAGGTGTATTTCTTGGTATCCTTATTAGGTAAATCTCCATTTGATTTCAATTGATATTAAGAATGTTGAAAAGAAAAAGAAATTGAAACAAAGCTCAAGGTATGGAAAGTATCATTAATATTTCGACTGATTATTACCGATACGGACATGAACTGTTAGAGAATTTGCGAGAGACTAAAACAACCAAAAGATCAGGCCAATATAAAGTAAAATCGGGATTAGCGCCAATAACTGACTGACACATTCGTGTATTTAGTTTCTTCCTGTGACACAATCATTCTGTCTCCAAGTTTGACCCCTAACTCAACACTCTGATACGGATATATCAGTACCTTTTGTCTTGCCCATTGTGACATTTGCTTAAAGCCCAGGCCACCAACATTAGACAACGCATGTTTACGGTCGTCTGACCAGAGGTGTTAACAGAAGTGTTAAAGCAATGATAGGTGTGAATTCACATGCTTACTACTCCTTTCTTACTTCTTCAACACTTTTTTTTATGAAAACAAAAAAGACAAAAAGGTAAAAAACTTAATTACCATTGTATGTCCATGAGGTTAGCTCAAAGATCAAAAATATAATTATATTACTATTTTCATACAAAAGCTGTTACAGTTTCAACAAGTATCATTACAAATGAGACAGGATTTCTTTAAGCTGACTTGCCAAGGATAAGCTTATTTATAAAACTTACATTAAATGCATAAACATTTGTAACAATTAAATATGAGTACAGGTAGGTCTGGATTCCTGTATGGAAAAAAAAAACAAGAACTGTCCCTGTAAGATGACTATGCCCCTGAAGTGGTGCTTGACGTTTGCGTTGAGAACCAGTCATTCAGGGTCAAGGTCAAATAAATATAGGTCAGAAGGAAGGTCTTGTCCAAAGGGGTGTTGTGTCCAAGTATGAAGTATATCCACTTACTAATGTGGAAGTTATGGCCAATGTTAAAGTTTTTGGACAATTGGATCTTCAAGGTGAAGGTCATTCAGGGTTCAAGGTCAAACAAATATAGGTCAGTGGGAAGGTCTTGTCCAAAGGGGTGTTGTGTCCAAGTATGAAGTAAATCAACTTACTAATAAGGAAGTTGTGGCCAATGTATTAGGTTTTGGACGGACTGATGGAACGACTGACAAATGGACAGTTCAAAAACTGTATGCCTCCCTTTGGTGGCATAAAAAAATGCAACTGAATATATATAAAGAACAAACCTGCATAAGAGCTTTCTTTCTTTTACCCTGTTTCAGCTTTTTCAAAGTTCCCTGTCCAGAAATGTTGTTTTTACTTCTCTGTCTGAATCAAAACCAATAACATTACAGCAATCTAAAATGCTTTAAGTTTAACAATTTTTTTTGTCTGCTTCTGTTTTAAACATGTATCTCTACCTTATGTCTCACCACTTAACTGACTTGATGATGATTGATATGTGGATGCACATAATACAGGCATATTTTATTTGTGTTTGGTTTTTCTTATATTACTACTAATTATATAAGTTTACCTTTTTCTTTCTCCTTTGTTTCTTGCTGGAATCTTATCTGAAATATGAAACACAGAAGATGAAAATTTCAAAAACATATGTATAGTTATCATATACCTACAATTTTTTTACTGAATATCTAGAAAATCTGCCTAAAGATATGGCTCTACTGATTGCTGTTTTAAATGAAATTCTTGTGTTTTTTTTGTCCAGCATGTAATGGCAACTTCATAACTGCATACAGCGTATGAATCTTTTTGGTTAATTGTGAGACACATGACATCATTATTGCATATAGCATACAATTACATAGAGACATTTATGTATAAACTACATGATGGTCAAGCTGAATTCAAAATGTATCAACATGAGATGTCAAACAATGAGACAAATGATCCCCAAAGGCCATGAATAAGACAGAAAAAGACAAAAATTAACAAAAAAATATTTAACTGGTATTTTAAGTAATTACTGCAATATTAATCAGCATAACTACAAAATAATGCTGCAGGTGGTTGCTGTATCATACATATGTACATGCACTTGAAGTCTATCTAAATAGTCACAAAAGCTAGTTCTGTTCTTCTGTCTGTAGATGTAGCTGTGAATAGATGGGTAAAAAGAAATGAGGAAAAATGTGACTTTTGATCTCACAAGTGACTTGAACTTGGATGTAATGTTCTGCCGATCATGTGGATATACTTAATATTGCTACCTAAAACTTTCAATAGCCTTCCAGGTGCTCAAGAGAAATGGAGCCGTAATGAAATGGGAAACAGATGGATTCTTTGATATCAAGTGTGACCTTCAACAGAGCCAATCAAATCATGTGAAGAAACAGAATAGGGATATGGATGGAACACAAATTAGGGACAGATGCAACTTCTGACCCTGTTTACCTTAGACAGAGTCAACCAAATCATATGTTCTGCCCATCATGCAGCTATACTTAATAAACTGATTTGAAGGTGTGGAAATTTTGAAAAAAAGATGGCGATTTTGCTAGCAACACAATACAAAATGCTAATAGAAATAAAATTTACCATCAGGAGAGAAAACACTCTGTTTCAGTGACTCTAAGGCTTTCTCCACAAACACAGCTTCATTCTTTCTATCTCTGTTCCTTGTTCTTGAATATGTTTTCAAGGCTACTCCTCTTTTCTCATTTTCCTCCATTTCTTCCAAGTGTTCGGGTGACTTCTATTAAACTGATTGAAAATGAAACTGGAAAAACAGTTCATATTGTAATGAGAAACATTCTAACTAATCTAAATTCTAAGAAGCTTTATAAAATGCAAAGTAGACTGTAGAGAATGCATAGATATGATGTCAGATAGAGTTTATATCGATTTTTTCGTCTTTTAATGATAACTGAAAATATCAAAATTCTACTATTAAAAATTATTTGATCAATTTTGTGAAAATAAAAAAATGCCTGCGTTCCACTCTAACAGCTGATTGTGGCAGTTTGGCGGGAAGCTTGCAATAATAATATTTTCGCCTCCTTTGACTAAAGAACTTTAAGCAGACGACAACCTAAATAAGCTGTCATTTTATTAGAGTAAAGCTTACAGTGGACGTGTAATGCTAATATGAAATATCAAACGTTTAAGTAAATCTTCTTGCCAGACAATCAACTGGTGTTGAGATATTTATCTCCACTTGAAAGTTTTCCAGGGAAAGGTAACTCTGTAGCTATTCGTCCTAATAGAGATTCGCACCCAGATGAGACGATGCGGTTCAGAGAAAAAAAAGAGAAAATGCATTTTAGAATAGTACTAGTTTTGGAAAGGTGGTCTAAATCTTGAAACATATATCGAAACAAAAAAAAATTAATGGATTCTCCAGTTCTGATACAGTTATAAGTTTTAAGAGCTTCCTTTATCATTTACATGTTCAATAAAGTTTCATAACCATACTGAGACAAAGGTACACCCCGAGTACAACATATACGAAAGAAAGCTTTATCTTAATTCTTAATGTTTTTTCATCAACCAATATAATCTAATACATTACTGGAAGTAAATTCAGTCATAAATTACATTGCATCAGTCAGTCTACATGGTGCAGCTGGTCGACTTTTTTAACTTATATTATATTGACTTGCACTAAGTTCTTGATTTGCAGACCTATTTGAATTGAATGCATTTTTAGATAAACTTGAAACCCTTAAAACTGGGTTTATCACAAAATACACCCCCAACTCACTCGTTTTGCCATCGATCATTTTTCATTTACAGCCTTGTAAAAGGCTGTATATTTCTCGCCATTGGCGTGATATCGCTCAAAAGTAGACGTGTTGACAGTATTGACATTTTCCCAGACTAAACTATTTTCATATCGTGTATCTATTGTTTTAAAGCCATTATATTTGAATTGAGCTTATTGTCTTTTTCACAGATCGACATGTAATGGAAGAATGTATTCACCATTACAAGAAGTTCCATCTACCCCTGCACTGTTATTTAACGCCACTGCCCTGAAGAGGTTAACAGATACTCCTGAAGCAGTTGTCCCAGATGTTGTCACTGATCAAAGTCAAGGTCTTTTCTGTAAATTTATCAGTCTATAATTGTTGAAGACATTTAAACAGACTGGCACATACCTCCGTCTATATGTATTTTTGGAAAATGCCTTTTACTTCGTTACATGGATTGCGCTGAAATGACAACGCTTCATTGTTACCTACTTTTACTAGTACCATATAATACAATCACATTCCAGATCAGTCTGTTTGTGTCCCTGGAACACCAGTATCATCTGCTGTTCAGCCATCACCATGGACACCAAACGCAAGGTCGTTAACAAGGACACAGAAAGGAAGACGCTATACTTACAATCCATCACTGACACCACGATTTGTTCTCAAGTCACCAGCTGGTTTGTAATATTGACATATCAAGTGAAAGCAACATTCTTTCAGATTTATAAATACATGTAGGTACTCTAGTAAGAAAGGCAATCAAAATGATATAAATAGAGGATATATATTGAATGAGTACTCATGTAATTTGCGGGATTTATTGCACGAGTAATTTCAAAACGATTAAAACGAGACTTTACTGAATTGACGGATCCCTGACCTCTCACATTTGCATGATCTAACAAAGAAGTACAGTTATGTTTTCACCACAAACGAGTATATAACAAAAGAACACGTGGCAATGTTTGTGTGTAAAATCTATTGATTTAAGAGTCATGCTGTGGATCCATGAAGTGGATCCATGAATTGCACAGGTGAACTCCGTATGCTTAACTTGTGCAGTCGTTCCCTGTAATTCTAGCTTCAATTTCTTATCACTATTATAGCTCATAATGTCTGTAAAGCTGATTAACTTTTATTATAGATAAAATAGCTGTTTCCACAGGAATTCGAAGTGGACTTTTATGAACGCCTCAAAGTTGTCACGTCACTTATCAGTCTTGCACAGTTTACGATTTTTGAATTTAAATAATCGCAAATACATGTATTCATTGGGATTATAACCTAATTTTCGGCAACAAATTTGATAGTCCTATTAATAGAAAAAGTATCCCGTGAAATATTATATAGAATGAAGTACGGTGAAATGCATGGAATGTGCATGGAAATTTGTTTCTACGGTGATTCCGTTGTAACCTATCGCCCTCTATAATCAGCTTTTGTCACCGAGCATTCAATTTCTTTTTTCAGAAGCAGCAAGCCCCAAAGAGCAGGTTGTTCCATCAACACCAGTGGAAGGGTTCTTGTTTCCTAGTAGAACACCTCGCACCACGCAAAGCCTAACGCCGAAATCTGGAAACAGTTTAGATATAATTGATGCTGCCGGTGACAGGCCAAGAAAGCGAAACAGAGTCGAAAACGAGACAAATAAAGACAATAGCAATAAAGCAACTCCTCGTGTAAAGTCAGTACAAAGTCAGCGAGAGGTTGTTGCAAGGTTCAGAAGATCACCGGAAGCGGCGCAAGGATCTGGTGATGCTGGTTGTACGCATGACTTTCTTGATCTTATCTAGATCAAAGTCAGCTGTTAGCTCTTCTAAACAAGACAAAAGACTGATTGTTTTGTAACATTTCTGTCGTATGTTTTTATTTTGGCAAAGAACTACGTCTGCATCTGTGTACGTAAAACTTCTTTTTATAGCAGTTGTATTGAACCTGTTTACTCTTCAGTTACTTTACTGCTGAAGACAGTTGTACTCATTTTGTTTCTTAATCATGATGTCAATGTTGTTTTTACGTCCGTAGTATTCTGTGCTTCTAGTATCATCGAACGCAAGAAACGTTCTTACTTTTTATTCTCTGTTATTTATTTGACGCATTCGTTTAAACACAGAAGTACCTAGATCATTATCTTTAAGTACTGCTCTCGTCTGTAAGTCTGGAAGGACGCCTAACCATGGATTAGAATATTTCTCCATTTCTTTGTTGTATGATAACATGGAAGATACATGTAGTTGAAAACAGATATCATTGTAAACTATAATGTGTAAAGATAAGAATTGTGCTTTTTTTTTGGAGTAGACTGCATTCTTAACTTAAAACTAAAACAATGTTGATTTATATTGTTTTGATTGTTTCACTTTATCACTAGAGTATGAGTTACAGGTATTACACAGTAGAAAAGTTTAACCCCGCAAGTTCTTTTAGATTTTCTAGTAGGAAACACATTTCAGCAAATAATGATCAAATATTATTTACAAGGTCTACCCGCATACTTAAAGTTTAGAAATATATTTAAAAAAAAAAATGTTTGATTACGAGACATGGTAACATGTTGTAGGTTACCCTGTGTACGTTAGCCTTCTTTAAAATTTGTTTAATTGATGAAGTGTGACCGAATATATCGAGTCATTGGTCAGCTACATGACCAAGTCTGTTGTCAAAATGCAATGGACTTGACTTATGTACAAGTAAGTGTACAGGTTGATATTATATTGTCTAACTTATCAAAATGGTAAAATGTTCAGTAAAATACCAGTCACAGCATATACAGACACTAAATCGTTTAATTTTTTCCTTATTAAATCTGTAAAGCTTTCGTTAAGTATTTGTATGGCATCCTTGTTGTTTCGTAAAGACACCATCCTGGTCAAATGCTTTTGTTTCGACTTTTTCCCTATCGATATAAAATACGTAAATTTAAACTAAACTAATGAATTTAGCAGGAAAAAATAAAGGAACTAATGAGTGTGTATGGCACACTTGTACAACAATATGCAATTTACAGCTGATCTGAGAATGATCTAAGACACGTCTGTTGCAAATCTACTTGTAAGAATAATGTTAGAAAGTAGTTGTCACATTGTTCACTAAATATTTTATACAAATCAACCGTAAGGTATGAAAAAACGACATTATAAATCCATTATTCAAGTGGTAATTGAAAGCCTATTTAGGCAACGGTTTTCTCTGCTTTACATAAGAGAATGACAGTAGTGCAAGATAAGTTTTTTAGAGTTCCTTGCACTTACTATTTATTTCTCTAATTATCTTCATTCATTGTCTCACCTTGAAAACAGGAATTTCAAAGAAAGACACAACGCTTTAGATAGTGATCCTTTATTTGAAAATGTGTACAAGAATATTAATATACGGGTATGATATGCAGAAATAATACTGCAAAATGTTGTAATTATATTCTAAATATTCATGCATATGTGAAACAAACAGCTGTGTAACATTACATAAGAGAATAAATTGGTTTTATAGTTTGCATTGTTTCAGTTTTACCACGAAATATGGCTATATTCGTTTATTACTCATGTTAAACAGAATTTTAAAATTGTTTGATTAACTGATTTCATTGTTAACAATAACCAATGGATCTAACGCAGCTTGAAATAGTATTGAGTAAGGCCAATGTAAAATCTTTACAGACGATCAAAACATTTGGTGTTTTTTTTTTTTTTTCAGACAGCCTCAGAGAAATGCCGAATTCTTAACCCATGACGTTAACTAAGAGATAGTTAACCTATCTGTTTTTAAGAACGCATTATATTGGTTTCTTGAACCGTACCCAATTCAATTAGCAGAAGGTAGACAACTCAGTTGATTTTGTTTTAGACCTGTACGTTTAATTACCTCCCTTCCAACAACTATGTCAACCAGTTCTAAAGCAGCTTAACCAAAAAAAAAAATATATAAAAAAACCCACGATATATAATGGATTTGAAAAAGAAAGGCACGTCTGCTATAAAAATTCTACTATGAAAAGCAAAGGGTATAACAATGTTAAAACATTGTGTACACAACAGTTATCAATATGATTAATAGAGTAAAATATGTCTTTACCACAACTGCATATTTTTTTGAAAGGATACTTATGGCATAATAATGTTTTGCAACAATACAAATTGACACAACAGAAATCAGTTCAATGACAATATTTAAACTAACAAATGTAGTCTCCATGCCGGACTTCAACAGAATGTGAAGGATATTCAATTAATCTAACTTCCTCCTAGATACTTGAAATCGAACATGGGTTATCCAAGTATAAATTGCTAACTTCGACAGCCTATATCACTTCCCTTTCAAACAATTTTACAAAAAAAAAACAAACAAACAAAAACAAAAAAAACCCTGCAATTTAGCAAAACTTTATCAGTGAAAACTAAACAATATAACCGCAAAATTACAAGTTAAATGATACGAAATTCCCATTTGCTAGGTTCTTGAAAAAATGTTACATGTTCTTTTTAAATAATCTAAAACAGGTAAGTTGAGAAACTTGTGTAGATTCAAGAGATTAAAACTTTATATATTTTCAAAATATCTACAAGACAGTAAATGTAGGACAATGCTTATCAGCAGGCTCATCGGGCTTGACAAACTTTACAATGGATCGAGTAGGTTTTGAGAAGTAAAATGTGCAGAACTTAAGCATCAGTGGAAAACTTGCTTTGTCCGCACCAAACACCTTGATTTCAAATGTATTCTGATATTATTAAATTTGTTTCAGTGCTAGACTTGTGCTTGATACCAATTAAAGGCGAAAAGTAGACACGTACAAAACAGTATACCCCATCCACTTTTGAATCTCTATAGAATCTAAAACGCACATAGAAAAGTAAACAAACGAATATTTTAAGGTAATGTGTATTGCACTCAACTGTGTACAGATACCCATTTAAATAAGTTCACCAAATATACATTTCCAAAAAAAAAAAATACAATAATAATGATCAAGAATATAAGGTCCACTTTGACAAAACAGAATGACTTCAATATTCAACGGTAAGGATCATGTTGAATTGAGTCTGAATTCATTACATGTATACCTTACTTATTCTGAGTAGTAAAAACGTAATGATAGTTTGAAGAATATGAAAAGAAACAGAAAATGCAGTTTACAAAGACACAGTTGATAACTAAATTAATGTAGATTAGATCACAGTTATTTCCAAGCTAACACAATTTCCATTCCCTTATTTACTTAAAACTTTATGTTCTAGTAAGTTTCCTTCAATTATCTGTCTGAGGCAACAAGTTCACCCTTTTGTTACTGTTATAACATTATTTTCTACACCACTGTCGTCTGCTTTCGTTGGCTGAAAAGTAACAAGGAATATCATACGTAAGATATTTTACAAAAGTTAGGCAGGTATACAATACGTTGAAGTAAACATACAGGCAAACAGGGCCAACCCATACGCCGCAATACGCAGCCTCTGATCACGGTCTACAGTGTTTGAATCAAAGACTTACTTCTTAAATAGAATGAAATTGACAATTTATTCCCAAAACCTTTTTAATTGCAAATAGACTCGTCGAATTAACAATTGGTTCAGTCGTGACATGTAATTCTAATTTCTGTTGGCGAGCAAAACTCTTGATCGATTAAAAGTTATACTGCCTTTTTGCAAACAGTAACTCACAGAACGGTGTAACCGGCAAGCAGGTTTTTTGCCCCTATTTTCACCGGCCTACGGTAGGTCTTATTTGGCAAGATAGGCTCGAGCCTACACTAAGTCTTCATTTTAATCACCACGCCCTAAAATAAACATATCCTTTTGTTTTCCTTGAAATTGTAAGCTCGTTGAATTTGACAAAACGCACCAATACCTAGAAAAATATGGGAAGCACGTCCACCATACCCACTTAGAAGTTGGTCCATACATTTCATATAAAGCAAGCTACGCCTCAGACCCTGGCAGCCTTTGTCCATATACATGTATAATACAGCCCTTAATTACAGAAAATAGTTTTTTCTCCTTTGTTCTCTTATACAACAATGCAGAAGTATTATATATTATTTTATTACCTGATTACTATTAAGTTTCCATTCGCCATCTACGAGAAACTTGTATGTATACTCCCCAGGTAACAAATCCATGGTCACCACAAACCCATCATCTCTGAAATATCAATTAAGATAAGAAATAAATAATTTATTTTGATTACCATAGACAGCATGTGCCACGTTAACATTTTATATAGGATGAAAATTACATGATACATGTTGTGTTGTCAGGAATTGTATCAACTGTCTTCAGGAATTGTAAGAAGTGTCTTTATGTCATTGGAGAGGTCATCAGACCTCTCCACAGTGTTGGCTTTAATTGCTGGAGGCATCCATTTTTGCGTATCAAATGTTAGTTAATGATCTCATATTAAGCCTAAAATCGTGAAAACCAGTCTACAAAGATAGTTATGCGCATGCTCCGAATCATAATACGAATTTATTTAAACGAAACCAAAATTTAACATCGGGTCAAAACGGCAAATGGTTAAAACGGCCCATGGTTAAAACGGCCCATTATAAACAGAAAGTACAGAATAATTTTGTATTCCCTTAACTTAACACAAAAAATACAATTATAGGGATACGTTTCTTATAATACATGCTACTTTTTAAAAACTACAAATTCTAAAATGCATTTTTTTTTCTGAGAAACTCATCAGCCTGTTGAACAAATTAATATTTAGCCATGATCATGAAAAAATGGTAAATATTTTTTACGAATTTCAGAGCATTTTTGACAAGTCCATTTCCTCGATTTGGATCAAATTTACGCCCTTTTAATATTTAGTCCAGCTTAACAGATACTATCGCTGATTATTTTGTAAAATATTTGGACTAAGAAAGGTGTAATAAAAGCTTGAAAGGGAAAACAAAACTTAATGAGCCTAAAAAAGCAGCAGCTTAACATGGGAGTTCTGGCTCCAACAACTACATGCATTGTTGTAAAAGAGGGGGGAGTAAAGCCTTAGGGGCTTATAAGAAGATCCCCAAGATTCTACAAGGTATGAAATACATGAGGTTATCTTAATTTGTTTCATTTATTTAAATGGTAGATACGCCACCATAAAAAAAATTGAAATAACTAAATTATAGTCAGTTTCGGTCATTTTGCCTAATAAAGTATTAACTATTAATAATAGTTAGGTTACTAGTTTTTATAATTATTTAAGTCACAGAACGTTTAAAAAATTCAAAATGATCTTGGAAACAAGTAGGTTCATTCTTTCAGTGACGACAGCTGCTGACCTCTCTTTGGCTTACTTTTTAAAGGAAGCCAACTTGTTTCTCTCAGAGATCAAAATGTAAGAACGACGTATATTCAACCGTTTCACGAAACTGTAAATAAACACTAAGCAAATCTGCACAATCTGTGACGATACACTAGATACAATGCAACATCGAATACTAAAACGGATCGATATCGTCATTAATAATTCTTCAAAGCGTTATTTAAAATAAGAAAACGTTCAGGTACAAATCTTATAAAAAATACTTAGTCATTTTTAGAAATAATCCAGAGATGTGTCAATAGGACACGGATGCCCCCACATTTCGATGTATTGTTACAAAAAAATCATGTACAATTACAGCTGCGTACAAAGAGGTCTAAAAATGTTATTTTTTGTTTAATCAGGGAGGCATAACTCTGTCGATCTCCAATAATTTTGTGTTAAAATACCCAGTTGCACAAGTTCACACAAAGTTCCATGGCTCTAGCAGTTATACGTTTGGAGTTACACGCGACACAAGTTTAAAAATGCTATTTTTTGCTTAATCAGGGGCAAAAGTCTGCTGATCTCAATAAATTTGTGTCAAAATACCCAGGTGCATCAGTTCACATGCTGGCAACTATTCTTAGAAAGTTTCATGGCTCTAGTAGTTATACGCTTTGAGTTAAACGCGTCACAAGTGTAAAAAAGCTATACTGTATTTTGCTTAATCAAGGGGCTTAAGTCTACCGATCTCAATAAATTTGCATCAAAATACCCAGGTGCATCAGTTCACATGCTGGCAACTATTCTTAGAAAGTTTCACGGCTTTAGCAGTTGCATGTTCTGAGTTACACGCGACACAAGTCGGAAAATGCTATTTTGCTTAGTCAGGGGGCATAAGTCTGCCGGTCTCCAATAAATTTGCATCGAAATAAGTTTACATATTTTATGCGAGTTAAGAAGACGCGGAAGAAACTGCGTCTATTAAAATATGTACACAATCTTAAGATGCAACTTCCGTAACGACAGTCTTAAGTAGTATCCGAATAAAGAAATGTATATCTAATCTCACTTTGTCGTCTGCTGTCTTTTGAAATCTTTTGTTTTCCTTGTTAGAAATCTTTTTATTAAAGCAGGAAGATACATTATGCAAGTTTGCAATTTTATATTTTACCAGATAATAGTATTATTTTACAGCTGTCAACTTTGTGTACTTTGACAATTTTCCCATCGAATTTGGTAAGGAGGTTTACAATATAAAGTTAAAATTTGGTTAATCGGGTCTTGATACTCACTTCTTGTCCAGTTTCACTTTGTCACCCCAGTTATTGAAAGAACCGGTCACTTCGACACTGTCCCCTTCACCCTCCCATTTGAAATCAGTGGGAATCTTTTCCTGTGAAATTATAAATACCATTCCTATTGTGTATTATTGTCATATGTATCATGTATATGTAATGTTAGTTAAGGATAAACCACAACACGGATATGCAAATACAGTCTAAACTTTACTTATATTTTGTGGTATGACTAGTATCGTATTATGCAAACTAAAAACCAAACTGAAAACCAACCAAAGAAAGTAGTGATACATTTTAAAACACATGCATCAACCACATGCATTTGTCAATACTCTAGTTCAGTTATACACATGGTTCTGTAGACTATAGTCACTTTTAAAACTAAAATGTACTGTTACACTGCTTGATATTGATTCAGAAAGAGAAAATCACGTACAGGAATAATTAGAAATTTTGACTGGGATTTTAAGAATCTACCTGTCAGTTTCAGACTTAATTGCAAGTCTGTAAGCCTTCGCTTTTAAATGGTTGTTTTGAGTAAAGGGTACAGTCGTCTGTCTACAGTACCAAACGTTAAAATCCTACTTATCAAACTGACATTTAAATGAATTTCAGTTAAGCCTGAACTATACATTTGTTAAAATATTAGCGTAATCTACACAAAAATAGTTCAGACCTCTGAGTCCCCATTTTGTGTCTCGGATTCGGATTTCTCTGTACTTTCTTCTGGCTTTTCTTCTTGTTTGGGTTCGTCATTTGTTTCAGCTTTCTCAGACTCACCATTTTCTTTACTTGTTTCATTATCTGACGTTGCTTTATTATCATCGTCATTATTCTGAACTACAGGTGTTTCATTTTCAGCTATTTTCTCATTACTAGAATCAGTACCGGTTGGTTCAGTTTGTGCAGTTTCCTTATTTTCCTTATCCGTACTTACAGTTTCAGAGTCTATAGATTCTTTATTGACAGAACTTTCCTGGTTTGTGTCGTCTGCCTGAAGAGGCTTAACTACTGCCACATTAGAAGTAGCACTTTCTGGTTCTTTTTCATTCTCTACTTTTGTTTCTGGGACAGTGTCTGCTTCTTTGTTTTCATTTTCTGTTTTCGTGTCTGTGACATCAGTGTTCGCTACCACTTCAACTTTATCACCCTTTTCATTGTCTTCTGATTCATCTTTCTCTTGTGACTCTTTCGATTTATTTTCTGATTCTACAGGCTTTGAGTCTACCACAAGTTCCGCTTGTGACTGTTGACTTTCCGTTTTACTTTGTTCATTGTCTACTTTTGTTTCTTCTGTTTTACTTTCTACATTTTCTGATTTTTCTTCTTTTTTATCGGATTCTTCTTTCTTTTCTTCTGTTTCTTTACTAGATTCCTTTTTCTCAGTTTCTGCATCTTTTGTTTCGCTTTCAGTTTTACCACCTTCTTTCGACGAGTCCTAAGTTGTTAGAAAAAACGGTTAGTATAAATAAACACATGCAGTAAACTAAAATAAAAACATACCGGAACCTAAAAAGGTATTGCACAAACATACTCTGTAACAGGATGCTGAATGACATACATTAGCCTACATATCGAATGGCATCAACGACCTCTGAACTTAGATATTAATATTTAATTTCAAACGACCTTTCAAGATGAAGGTGAGTTTTTGCAAAGATGCAACTGAGATATCGCACATTTCATTATGTTCACTGTCATCTCCTGGCTTACTGACAAACATAGTTAGATTAAAATTTGCGGCATTAAGGCGCTCAACTTATGATGAAATGATTTACAGTACCTATTAGGTATTCCGCTCAAGTTTTGAGATTCTGAATAAAAGTTCGAAGGCTAGAATATGAAGGCAGAAGCCTGTAAAATGCTAAACTTGGTAAGATAGTTCTGTGGGTAAGTTTACAACGACTCAACCTAATACAACAGTATTGAGCTGTGCATGTTAACAAACAGCACGAAAAAACGACAAATTTACATCGTTATGATCTGCAACTGCTTGTTTCTTGTTTATCTGTGGGCCAAAGTACCTTGACAAAAATGAATTTGACAAATACTTGATCTTAAAAATGTACAATTCAATTAACAAATCTCCATGCTTTAAGACATTTTAAGAACGTCTGATAAAATATTCTCTAAAAATCTACAACATCTTCCCAGCATGCACCAGTACACGTGTATATCAAGATGCAAACCCGTAAAATTAGTGACTAGAGCTTATGAATTATGGTCTTTTAATGATTTTACAAAAAGTGACCCAGCATCACTCTTATGAAAAATAACCATCTCACATGAAGAAAGACGTTCTTATCCATTTCCAAAATGTAAGAACATGTGTCTTATTGATACATTTCGAAGATTCTAACAACCCCATATTCGGGCATTTAGTACATACATGTACATGTATATATAAAAAACTGCGGTGATAAGTATTGTGTTAAGGAGCATGCAACTTTCAGAAGCAAACAAATATTCATGTGTTAGGTCTCAGTCCTTTTCTACACAATCTTTATGTGGCTGCATACGTAATACAGCATGTTTAGAAAAATCGCTCAAACTTAAATGTAACAGTTTTACCTATGTTCTAAAACATATTCAGTTTTTCTGCAGATGATATGCCTTGTTACTAAACTTTTCTAAACTTATATTTCGTATGATATAAACATATTTTATCATTATACTCTATATATTTAATCTGTCAGTAATTTAGATTCCATACATTGATCGGTATCATACACATATGCCTTCTTATATATTTGTGTATTATTGCTCTAATTTGTTTCCATTTCAGGATTGTTATGAACCTTGATAAAATTGTAATCATATATTCTTGTGTAGATGAGGAGTTATTTTGCTCAAGTTCTTGTTCTTGTTCTATAAAGTTATTTGTTAAAACTAAGCGAGTGTAACTCAACAATTTCCATGCGTCTACCTCTTTAGCCTCCGCGGGCGTGTCGTCTGCTTTGTCCAGATCCACAGACGCTTCAGCCGTTAACTGTGTGGCTTCTGGATCATTGGTCTTCTCTTCCTTCTTGTCTGTTTTAGCAGCTTCCGCTTCCCCCTCTCCTTTCTTGGTCACTTTCATCTTTCCTCCTTTGTTTCCCATTTTGAATATGCGGTAGTTTTACGCAACTGAAATTAAAAAGGAAAATATGTAGTTGTTTATTAACGTCGCCATGGTTACAAAGCAAATTGTCAGTTCAAGCTTCGGTTTTACCTTTTACCTAACAGTTTAAATATGTTTGGTTATGAAGTGCTGATTCTATAAGAAACTACCAAGTATCTTAGATAGCCAGGTCCGCAGTGGGGTTTGAAGCTGAGATCTATGACCAGTGAGGGGATACAGTGTTCATCCACCTATAGCCGCCCATGTCAGTAGGCTATCATTGATACACGTACGCTTTATTAAATACAACACCCATTTACATGTCTAGATGTGTTCGAAGGACAAAGATAATTGGTAGATTTATGTAAAAAGTTTGCTTTGCAGTTCACTATCTTGTTTAGCTAATCTAATTAAAAACGAGATGAATACTTGTGGCTGAACGTGGCTATTAAATACTACATCTCCGACAATAAGGCGGGGGATATATCATTATAGTAGTTACTATTGTACATTTCCACCATTTACTCGATGGAATGTGGTTGTATTATTATAAGGTCACATATCTTGTTTCAGTACCATAAATTAACGCAGTGATACTTGTCAGTTTAAGCCACTAAGGTAGCTCAGTACTGTTATTTGTTGATTTAATCTCACTTAACTATTAACATTTTTCGAACTTGAAGGCGTGATATTGTTGTTTTATTTGCAAATAATTGAAAATACTACACTTTATTACTACATATCCGCAGAAAGTATAGTTTGTTCCGTTTGTTAAACTTCTTCTTCGTACGTAGGACAACACAGCATATAAAGCCGATGCGCGATAAATAGTTTTTTTGAATGCACACTATACCCTGGAATCGAATTTACTGCATAGCAAATTTTTCTACCTAACATGTCTGCGTCGCCTAGAGACGGAATGTTTTTTCCCAATATTACATTTTTTATACTGGCGATCACTCTGTGATGTCCTATTTAAAATCGTTAATATATACAATGTACAGGTAGATAAAGTATACATACATATTACAAACTGGTTTAAAAGAAAACTCGAATCAGTTTTCTTAACAAATATTCAAAAAGCACATTTCTGGCTGTTGATTCACAAGCGTTTTCTGAACGCACGACACCTCAGTCTCTCCCTTTACAAATGTAAAAAGAATTACACCTTTGGTGTCCCTTTACAAAAAAAGAACAACACATCTAGCTGTTCCTTTACAAATGTAAAATGCACAACACTTCTGTCTGTCCGTTTACAAATGTAAAAAGCACAACACATCTAGCTGTTCCTTTACAAATGTAAAAAGCATAACACATCTAGCTGTCCCTTTACAAATGTCAAAAGCACAACACATCTAGCTGTTCCTTTACAAATGTCAAAAGCACAACACATCTGGCTGTTCCTTTGCAAATGTAAAAAGCACAACACATCTAGCTGTCCCTTAACAAATGTAAAAAGCACAACGCATTTAGCTGTTCCTTTACAAATGTAAAAAGCACAACGCATCTAGCTGTCCCTTTGCAAATGTAAAAAGCACAATGCATCTAGCTGTCCCTTTACAAATGTGAAAAGCACAACGCATTTAGCTGTTCCTTTACAAATGTAAAAAGCATAACGCATTTATATGTTCCTTTACAAATGTAAAAAGCACAACGCATTTAGCTGTCCCTTAACAAATGTAAAAAGCACAACGCATTTAGCTGTCCCTTTACAAATATAAAAAGCACAACGCATTTAGCTGTCCTTTTACAAATGTAAAAAGCACAACACATTTAGCTGTTCCTTTACAAATGTTAAAAGCACAACACCTCTGACTGCCAATTTTTAAAATGGAAAAACAATACTTTTGTCTGCACTTCTGCAAATCATTTCAGTCTGTTCCTAAAAAGCACAATACTTTTGTATGTCCCTTTAGAAATGAAAAAAGCACAACTCTTTTGTATGTCCCTTTAGAAATGTAAAAAGCGTATTACTTCTGTCTGTCCCTTTACAAATGTTAAAAGCACAAGACTTTTGTATGTCCCTTTAAAAAGCACAAAAGTGTCAACAAGTACATTTACTGTAATTCTTTCACATCACATGTGTATATTACTTCTAGGTATTCATTTCATAAAGCTTTAACATAGTCTTCATGCTGAAAGAAAGCCCAGACAAGTACATTGCTTTACTCTAGTACTTCACAAAATGTAAAACAACCACGGCCACTGATATCATCTCCTCGGGAAACGGCAAACCCCCAAAAAAAAAATCGAACATTTTTTCGCAGATTTTTCACATTATGACGTACAACTGCCACGCCTTTTTAATCGATATAAATATTATTTTAAAAAATCAAAATGTTCCTTTTAAGTACAATTTAAACTAATGAAAGAGATGTTTTTCAAACAATACCGTTTAATACCAAAGTTCTTGACGTCTATCGATAATTCCTTGATTTTATATCCGTCATGTACATTGGTTCTGTTCATCTGTACTAACATTACACTTTTCTGTCTCTCCACATTCTGTCTACACAATTCACCGTCAATCGATCGTAACAAGTACCCGTGCGCTTAACTGAGCGGATGGTTTCTTATTACCCAATATTTTCACAGTTACCTTTACTTAAAATCGTGAAAATCACGAGACGTGTAGCTATGTATGTATATTATTTTTGTACCTTCAAAATAAACATGTCCTGATAAATGCATATTGTTATGCATCTACAGTGACAATCCGGAAAACACCATCAACAACAACAGCAAAAAACAGCTTTGAACTGCATGTACATGAAGAAAAGCATTCATAAAAAATTCATTTCATGAAGACTTCGTTAGCTCACTAGTAACGATTCTCCCCCGTTCCTCCCCTCCCCTGCCCCCATCCCCATTCCGTTACATTATCTCTTTTTCCAGAATATTCAGATATATGACTTACAGAAAGAATGAAAGAATGTCTTTGGACACAGACAACATTGTCACCTGTTCTTCCATTGAAACAACACTGGGTGCAATTGCCTGCAATAGTTTATAACCAGAGTCGACTCGAGAGCGATTTTTTTCAAATTAAAAACTAGCCTAGTTATATTAACTTGATTAGGATAACAGTTTAATTTGGCTTGAACAATGTTACATAATTTCTCATGCTTTTGGTATTTTCTAGATCAATTTTACAATGAAGTCCCGAAGGACGCATATGTATACATCAACTGTAGTATAAAAAATCCCCGTAATTGAAAACAACACATGTTACCATACATTCTACTGCTGTTGCCGGCTTGTATATTAGTCACATATTACGAACGATTTCTCCTGTTTTATCGTCTGCTTTGCTCTAGAAACAGCAGATTTACAAACTGAGAAACATAACAGATTATTAGAAGCTTAATAAGGCAACGCATAAATAAAAAATTATCTATTAACTGTGACCCCCCACCCAGCCCTTTGTACAACTTGGTGTGCACAACCATTTTCCGAAAGTCTTTGGCTGTGTGAGAGGTAGGATACACATATATGTTAACTTCACAAAGTACAATTGTACGAACGCTTCACAAGTGTGAATCTTACAAATGTACGTTTTGTGTGAAATCAATGTATCATTTGTCTAACAGGTCGTATCATGATTTCAAATTCCTAGGCGGATGTAAACATCTTTCTTGGGTGAGGTGTGTGAAAGTATCTAGCAACTTCTTGTGTTTTATTCTTTACCTAAATGGCTCAGCAGATACTAAACAATTCAGATCAGAGGCATAACAAACGGGAACAGAAAATAAAAGTAACGGTCGAAAACTGACAGTAATGTTTCTTGGACGGACTGTCTGACACTTTTTTGGTTTGAAGATCTGATATATTAAGCGTGGTTTAATTTTCAAGGGCTGTTGAGTTCGATCCGAGCATGACCAATATTTATAGGTTATTAACCGAGTAGGAGGTATTCGTGAATTGGAAATATCCACGGTCGAGCAAATCGTGAGACCGTGATGCACTCGTACTAGCACGGGTTTTCCCCAACTTATGAAGTCACAATTTCACCATCACATGAAAGGTATGTCTGAATTAAAAATACTGTTTTCATTGTCGTTTTCAATTTGGCTGACTTTAGTGAAAACTGTAATCACTTTAGTAACTGGCTGAATTTTTGCGGAAACTATGTTGACTACGACCAGAGTATGGTTTCACTAAAACTATGTCCTTAGTCTGGTCACTCTTCGGCTCAAAGGAGACCACCGCATCACTGTCGTTAAACCGTAGATGATATTCGGAACACCTCGGTACGCTTTTTACGCCTTCACTGTGGAGAGCAACCAGCCAGACATAGTTTTAGTGAAACCATCCTCTTTAGACCAACGGTTTTCGTATCAAAGTGTAGCTTCAATGTAGTTTACATGCTTCTTAACGTGCAAACTAAAAAATATGCGCACATTAAGATGTATGTAAAGCAGATCTGTGTTAAAATGATACGCTTTGGACCGTGATTTTCTTTATTAAACCCGATAGTGTGAAGGAATTTCGGGTAACTCTTATCTAACACTAGGTTTAATAATGTAGAAACTATCTATTTTCTTCCACCTTTGAAAACCATGACAAGGAAATTGACATATCATCATTTTAACAGATACAAATCAATAATATATACAAAATTAGATAATTTACAAGGAAGATTTAAAAAAAAAAACCCTATGAAATCTGAAAAACTTGGTGATAAAATGATTATTTCTTCACCACAGTTTGATATATACAATCAAGGGATTCATAGATAACAGTTTTTCTTCTTTCTGATTTTTCAATATAAACTATGCATGCTATTTATCCATTTTATAGTTGTTTATGTTTTTTTTAATTGTGTATTTGTTCTGTTTTCCGTTTTACATCAGATCCGGCTCTAGAGTTGGAGTAGGGGAGGGTGGCATATGCTCGCAGTTGGTTCAGACGTGTCCTTTTATTTTTTTCATGGTCACGTTAAATCCCGTAACCACACACTGCTTTGTCCTTGGACCCCTACTGCAACGTTTCTTGGACGAGGCATGTACATATCTTGTTGTGGTATTTATTCGCAGCAAGTAAATTATAACTTTTAATGAGATACAAAAAAAAAAAAATACTGGAACATGGAAAAATGTCAACAAAGGGTAATGTGTGTATTAAAGGTCAACATAAAATGCACTGTTTGTTTTTTTTTTTGTGCGCAGGTATGGTATGTGTAGCTGTGCGCGTGCATATAGTTATGGGTACAGAATACGAAAGTTTGCGGGTATGGTATTTTGATTATCAGCTTGCAAAGAACAAAGGAACCGTTGTGTAACAATAGACTTTTACCCAACATTAAACATTGCCGTCTGCTCTGTTTGTTATGTACTTGTTTGTGGTTAAAATACAACTGTAATTTTTCGTTCAGATATGCAAATGTGAAGGGTCGGGGATCTATCAATTGGCCCGAAGTCAGAAAAGTCCTTTTGTCTCAAAATGCGATAATTTGAATGTATTTGTTTTTTGGTCATGCCTTCGAATTAAAGTCATGGTACAGCTGTTACAAATATGAATGGGAATATTGTTTTAACGTTCCGATGTGCATTACTAATGTCGGGTCGATCTGTCTTTGCAGCATGTATACATGTTCGAGCAGGAAGTATGAATTAGACGCAGTACAATGTACATGAGTATTATTCACTCTGAAGATTAATTTTCGATTTTATTCGGTAGAAAACCATTTTGAATTGTTTCATATACACGAAGTAAGTTAATCACCATCACGGACAAAACTGTCGTCCAAGGTGTACGTGAATTTGTTTCGGACACGAGCCAAAATGTTCACATTTTTTTGTCATTTTCACGGACACGATAATCCTTCTTGTGTCAAGAACACACATTTGTTTACATTTTGATGTCAGTCAAAAGTGCAAATATGCTGTACAAGTATACAAATATTTAACTAGGACGCTTCACGATTTTCTTTCCCTGTAAAACACATATTTGTGTGGCAATCCCTCGGATTTGTTTTCAACAACCGTACAATTTAATGTTTAAACAATTGCTTTGAACTTAATTTTGAGTAAACTACGCCACGCATTACTTGTGAGCGTAGACATTACCCATGCATGTGGAATGCACGTTACAAGGCTGTTAAGATGGGTGCCGTGTAGCGTGATATCTGTGCATCACTGTGCTTTATACATTTCAGGAATTCTTTTTATAGATAGACAACATTGATCTATTACAAATTTTAAGCGCGTATTTTTAACTTCTTTCAGTATTTGAATGAAAACGCTAATAATCGATGGATTTTCATCTATGGTTTCGCCCATTACAGATTCTTTAGTGGCAATACTTTCCACTGATAACAAAACGTTCTAGCATTTTATTGTTACGACGGTTTAGACAAAATCATGCAGCTGTCTTGAAAAAGTAAATGAATGTTGGCAAATACAAGCATAAGAAATGTAAAACAGCGCTTATAGAAAGTCCATGTATGAATTCGGCTCGAACCCACAACCGCCGTTGTAAGGGTCGGCAACGCTTTGCTGCTTCGTATCACGGAACAAAAAGTTTCTAAAAATGTTCATATAGGCTGCAAGAATTCACATTATTTTCAACAATTCACAGAAAAACTTTTTGTACAAAAGTAACCAGTATTTTCAAAACTCTATTTTTAAACCGAAGGTCACAAAAGAAAAAGGTTAATTGACCTGTATTATCTTCTCATATCGTCCGTTCAGTGTCTCGTTAACTTATCAGAGTGACGTAAGAGGTTGTCAAAGTGACGATGTTTCATATATTAAGAAGTTATCAGCACTTTTATCAGTCTGTGTCAATTACTTGATGACTTGATTACTTAAGTCGGTAAGTTTTTCATTGATGTAGTTCTGAGTCGGTCAATTGGGAGAAAAGTTTTGAGGTTTGCTACATCACTTAACTCACCCATCTCGTCCCAAATAAAGATGGGAGGCTGTCTTTGTTATTCTTTTATTGTGTTTAACTTGTGAGTTGTGAGGTTGAGTTGTTCCCATGCGTAAAATGGGCCGCGGCACACAAGAAAAGGAAATGTGAGCTATAATAGCGTCTTGTATCACAAGTCACATATGGGGGCTTGTTCTTATTTCACAAAGAACTGCGAAGAGTAAAAATATCTCTTCCTCAACAAGCAGGTTTTAAAAATATTACAGTGCTTCATTTTAGTAAAGAGTCAGAGGTCTGGTCTGAAAACTTAATCAAGGGAATTTTCAACAAAAAGTTTCATGTAATTGCCTTAGCAATATATCTCCAAAACTGTCGATTTAGCAAACCTTTCAGTTGCCGTATCATTACAAAAAATAACTGATCAAGACTAAGCATGTAGTTATATAAAAAAGCAACAGACAGATAAGCCTATAACCGGAAACCAATAACCGGAAACCGCGCTTTTTCTGTAAAATGAAAACCCCGAATGACTTCAATTCCAATCAATACATGTATATGCATACGCCTGCCGAAATAAGCGAAGGTTACTAGGATACCGGAATGAATCCGAACATTACAAAAACCGTGAAAACTTACATATGCATGACTCAGAAAAAAGAATGCTTCATTTATCGCAGTTTTGATGAGAAAAACAGAAAAATACCGTCGCACGAATATCTCACAGGTTATACTTCGAAAAATATTTTCACAATGGTTTCTTTGATGTCAGATGTATGTGGCCAAATTCCTATTTCCAGCACAGAACTAGTGTTTGCTACCTCGGCAATAGCACTTTAAGCAATAAGGTGAAATAACTGAGACTCATTTAGTCTTTAGACAGGTGTAAAGATATATAAACCACTCGTCTTCCAGAAGTTTGTTAACAATAATATACACTCAATGATCTCACTCACTGATCTGTCATTAAAACTTTGTAAGTAAATTAAACTATTCATGGTTTTGCTCACATTTGTTTCAATCTTCTAGACATTTACACAGGTACTAGGATCATAACTTGGACCCTAAACCAAAGCAACAAAAAAACAACAACAACAAAAAAAATCGCAACTTTCAGAGAATTTACATACCATAAGACTATAAGTGCACAAGATAAAATATATAAACTCGGTATAGTTGTAACGTATTATTTTCTTCCACACGTGTATTAAACACGTGGCCTAAAAGTTGACATTTTTAACAATTGTAAACAAAATGCAGAAGGAAATTTGACTATTGATTTTTATTTTAGACTGCTTTTGTAGCAAGCAGCCAATCGTAACAACTCGGCCTTTTCCGACAACTTCGTATAAAGACTTTTTGAAGTCGCACGTGGTGTTCTGAATGGCAAGCAGCAAGCCTGTGCAAAACAAAACTCTCTTTCAGTAATGCTCTCTCTAGCTAAGAAAGGAGAAACACGTGCTATTTACGTGAGAGGGTTTTCTTTGACATCAGACAAAACGCAAGAAATCAAACTCAAGTAATTAGTTTGATTTAACTGAAATTTGAATGATTAGAGCGTTCAGAAGAAGTTCTGATTTCTGAACCAAAATCGATTAACCAATAAACGTCTCGGCCCCTGTTTGCATCAGCGCAATCTCTTCGCAGTGCCGCTGCGTGGAGTTTGGCATCAGCGATGCTTTACTGTAATGCACTAAATGCTCGCATAATGTGATCAATTCTTAATCCTTATGCAGTATTGATTAGTGATTTAAACAGTAATGACTGATTCTTGAAGGCATTTTGAATTCAACCTTAAAGGGAAATTTGTTTTAAAGAAATTAACTCGTGTCTTAGATTTGCGTCAACAAAATAAAACATTCTCTTCCGTTGCGTTAATTATAGGCAAGAAATCTAAGAACGTTATTTACAAATGCGTTTAGTTCTTAACAAAAGACTTACAAAGATGATTGGCATATAAGTAGCACAGCTTGCCAAAATCAATCCCACCAGACAAACCTTTCATAGCTTTCTGTCCTTGGCTTTAGTATACTTCCGGACAATACTTAACGAAATATTATAACTGCAAACTCAGCATATCTATAGCATGATGGTTCATATTTCAAAGTATCAACTGTCATTGATTTGTCACAACTTAACAGAGGCTACACGCGAATATCACTTTTTACAGTAATGTTTGCCAACGATTATAGACATACAACGATAAATAAAACCATAGACCCAACTTTAAGTACAATAACACTAGACTAATATACAATAAATCCCGAAACACACGACAATAGTGAAAAAGACGGAAACTTCGGGACTGTCAGATTTGTGCCTGTATTGAAGGACATTCGAACAACCAAGCCTTTGGACTTACACTCACTCTACACAGAACTAATCGCACTACAATGGAATGTCTCCTTATTTACAACAGTAGCAGCTTCAAACACTAGGCAATAGAGAGGGGATTAATGATAACAGGAAAAAAATCGAACAGTGGTGTAAGGTCAAGGTCGTTTACACGCTTCAATGAAAAGTCAAAGTGTTCGTCAGCTTTGGTTGGTTGAACTTTAACTAAAATATGTTACTGATTGATCAATTTTTCTGTTTTTTACCCCACGGGCTTTTGGTATTTGCAAGAATTTCTCTTTATTACCGTGGATCTACAAGTGCATTACTTATTCTGCTGACAGAGGATTGGAGACTGGCCCAGTCTGTACCGACGATATAGAATAATAATGACACAACTGTGCACTACACTCCACACAAGACAGACAAGCGCAGATGCTAATGAGAAACGCTGCCCTAGATACTGTTTTCATTTAGTTCATAGACTCGAAATATGTACAGATCCAGATGTTTTAGCTGTATATTGTCCCCAAAACAAGACAAACACTCATCCGGACATGAAACACTACTCCAAAAACAAATGTTGTTTTGTAATACAGTTGTAAACAAACATACACGCTTCATACATGTTTACATGTATTTTCGTGTATACCATACAAGAATAGCATAAGCTGTCAGTAAGAAATAGTCCAAATGGTCCAAAACAGACTCTCTTGTCAAGACAAATGAACAAACCTATTAATGTGAACGATTTTTTTGTATGTTTTGTATGTGTATGGAGGTACACGTAACAAATGCTCTTCACGATTACTGCTAAATTGAGAATGTGTCCTACAAGAACATTTCGAAAACACCATTTATACATATAGTAAAAAATCTTGATATGCTTTATCCGATATTGACAGCTAATGATTGGTGGTAAAACCAAATGCCTAAACTGAACATGCATTTAAATGCTGATACTAATTGTCCTTGTTGTGTGCAATTGTTGTAAATATGTAATGAAAGACATTTTCATCAAGCACAAACATTTTGACTTCCTTTCAGATGGAAATGGAGATTAAAGCGTAAATGTATGTGGCTCCATTTACAAAACAGAAAGCTAGCGCATTTACAACAGGCTGAAAGAACATTTGATATTTTCTCTATTTCGAATCAGCTCGTATCAAAAGAACTTTATCAGTTTTAATACAATTAGGTTTTGAAATGCGATGAATTACATGTAGGTTAAAGCAGACGATAAGTTAAGTATCCTGGACAGAGTCAATGACAGTGAAGTGTAGATCTGTATCAGCAACTCAACCATAGTATCTCCTTAAAGATATTTAAATTCATTATCAAAATCCAACATGCGTATATGCTGACATACACTTTGCAGAAGTTCGAAGCGTTTGATAAAACGATAATATGTAATCATTTTACTGACAAAGACGTATAACAATTTGAAATTAAACATGTGCAAGTATTTACACGGCTCGTCGTGTTAGACCAGTAAGTTTGTCGTAAGACCTGCTGGTTCGGATGGTCAATTGTTCGACAACTCTCCAAAAGTCCGAAAGCCTGCTTGTCCGAATGCCCGTAAATCCGGACAGATATCTCATTATCCTGGTGTACGTGCAGTTCATTGTGTGTTGTAGGATTAAGGATATTGGTCTTGTGTAGTTATATTTTAAGCCTTGATGTTGGGCAAAAAACTATGGGATGCGAGAAAAATGGGGTAATGTTTAAAATTGGGAGGTTTAAAAACTCCCTTTCGTAGACCAAGACAAATTTCTGTCAGCAAACTTTATCAGGAAGTGTTACTGTAAATCATGGTGTAGACAAACAATCCATTATTTAGAGACTGTACCACGATTTTCTTCTACATCATTGATCTTTTAGACAATATAAATCAAGAAATTGTTATTTAAAGCCTTTCTGAACACTAGATCATCGAATTAACATCTTCATTTTATCCTGTTCTCGTTGAAACTGTCTTTGTCATATGCACCATTTGTTGTATTTAATGTAATGCAAAATAACTCCTAGTGACATATAAATTAACATTATGCAAAGTTACATCATATTGTTTAAGTGTTTTGAAATATGTGCACAGAAAATACACTGTACTTTCTTTTCCTCGTTTATTGTTTCAATTGTACTGTACTTTTCATAACACTTAGCTTAGATCTTCCTCAAAACAGTGTAAATTGGCAATTGTTAAATATAAGCATACTTACATGGGAAAACAGTACAGGAAAATGATACTTAAGTTTTGAAGTGTGATAAGTTTGTCTCTTAAAAATCATTTATCCTCAAGCAAATTGCAACTTGCATTGAATGTATACTTTGTTTGTGAGAACATGAGAAATTAAAGCTAAGAAAAATCACTGCACACATACCACTTTTGCTACAAATTAAGAATTTATCAAAACCCAAAGGTTGACCATTGTGATTCATAGGGAAGTTAGCATTTAGACACGTGATGCGTCTTCAGCTGTAGTTATGTACAAAAATCAAAGTAAGCACTAACTCGATTTTAGATTAAAAAGAAAAGAAAAAACAAGGACCAAGTTTTTGCAAAGAGAAGTATGTGAAGACAAGTTCTACACCAGAAAGCTGAATTCCCCTGGTTCGGTTAAATCGCTTGTAGGTTTCTCTGTGGTTTTGATTCTATCAATCTGTGTGAGCTTCTCTTCACCCAGACAAAATATTAAACGGCTGATGCATAATGCTCTGTATGCAGGCAATGAATAAAACACATGCAAATGAGTTAAACGTCTACTAGAATTATGACTGGAATGAACGATCGTAAAAGCTGGCGCTGAAATCCTGAGATCCAGCATAGCGGAAGTAACAAAATAAGATTTGAAGCTTATGCAGTCTAATTAAAACAACCACAAAGATGACAGAATTTTCTTTACAAAATTCCTGAAGCAATCTGCTAGTTTTAGCAGACGTAAATCAGAGTCAATAATCTTTCAGTTTGACGCCATATTTGACATGTCTGAAATCTTCTCGACTTTGTTCAATAAGATTTTTGTAACGATTAACCTATTAGGCTCATAAAAATAAGCAGAAATGATGTATTATTATAATTCAGTTTTATCAAACTGATTTTGCAAAAACGTTTGAATATCAGTTCACTGTAAGCTGATAAAAAAATTACCAAATAACTCAAAACTTACTTACGATCAAGTACAGGTAAAGTTATATTTCCTCACGTTTAAACCTCTTCCCAGTATTTTAATTTTCCTTCATGTAACAGCAATATCGTATCCTACCTCACATCAGCAACTGTGTCTCATATCACTATCGGATGTATAGCGCGTGGGTTTTACGGTTTTTGCCGAGTTATGGCGGGCGTTACGGAAGGTAACGAATCGCTATGTTCGCTTTATTACAGACATACTGCTTGTCATAATCTATAGAAAAAGTACACACCCTCGCTGCAAAAAAATTGACATTTAAGTATGTTACAAAAAATATTTAGAACTGATGTGCATTTTCTCAGGAGGTGTTATTTTCGTATTGGGAAAAATTATCCTCAGATTTTAGTGTTGATAACATGTGCAAATCTAGAACTAAAGCTGTTGTAAGTGTTTTGTGTATTATAGTGCAGACGATAAGCGGATATTGTGGTATAAACTTTTAGCCTTGACCACAAAAGGTGCGCCTTCACTAAGTAGTGGTAAATCAACTGACACACAGACTTTTTTGTCAAGATACATGAACGACCCCGGGCTACATGAATGATGTCCAATTATAGTATCATGTTACTTAGTTCTGTATTGCAACACGAGAAGCGTTGATTTAATTAAATGCTAAAAACGATCTGTTATGATAATTGTAAATTACATCACGGTGATCAAATATTACCTATATAACAATAAACCAATACATTTGATCATTGTATGCAACTGTCAATTTTGTCTTTGAAACAATCGTGAAATCAACAAATGTAGAATTTATTTAAGAATTTCTTACCTCGAAGTAATTGAAAGCAATAGATATTTTCATATTCTAATCAAATACATGGTCTGATAAAAAAGATAGATCATTTTCTTTCTTTGCTGTTTTGGTTTCTCTGTAACGTGGCCAGCATACGGAGTAAAAATACTTTAAAATCTTGCCTATTATGGAAAAATGTTTTACTATCAGCTCTATTTTTAAAGATTGTCTCGCTTCTGAATATAATAGCCACCAAGAATGAAAGGATGCACCTGATACATTGAACTGGATATTTATTCATAAAGCGTTTCTGAAATATCATAAAGTTTTTTATGTAAAGGAGCACATTTGTATTGTTCTTGTCTTTACAAATAATAAAAAAATAATATTCTTTCTTTTGCCAGTCATGGGTAAATGAAAAATTCACATATACTGTTGTACTGTTCCTGTTTGGTAGTTTGTATTACAATTTCAATACATGACATCCGAAATAATACAAAAAATGCAATATGACATAATGTTTTCATTCAAATCAGGAAGAAGTAATTTTAAAAGAAAAAGAGTGGTTTGGAAGGGAGATAATTCTTCTTGCATGTGTAATACAACTTCCTAGAGTTCAGGGAGTTGCCGGGGAGACAGCCGAGTCATTTACGATTGTCTGTTAACTATCCGAAGTTGACGGGTGCAGCCGAGTCAGTTACGCTGTCGGATATTTACACCGTTTAAAAATCAAGAAGTAATATTATAAAATACCAGCACAGATCACAAAATGACCAAATGATTTTCACTATCATTATCAGGTTGGAGATTACATGCATGTCTAAAGTGAGAGAAACGACGTTTGAAACAGCAACTTAGATAATTTCACAATGACATATTTTTTTTAAAATGCATCAAATGTTTGTCTGTGCTGTGCCATCAATGTCAAGGACACAATGGAAATAAGGGTGTTATCATTGGTATTGATGTAACATGGTTCATAAACCTTTGTATGCAGCATTTTGATTTGTGCATGTATGCATCATGTTTTGTTTTAACGATGTTTCTACAACTGTGATATACTGAAATAAATCTGTCTAAATCTATCTATCTATCACACCATGCAATGATTCTTATAATGAAGAAAATAATTTGTTAGAATTTATTTAACTTGGATTCAAAAGGGAGGTAACTCCGTAAACTTATGCAGTAAAGTTTGTGCAGTTTTCGCCCTTTGGATAACTGATAGGGATGTATGTAGACTATAGTACGAATGTACTTTGTTATATTTACCACCTAAATCCTTTATGTGGGGTGAAAAAGTTGCAAAACAAAAAGAACAAAGCAAACAGTGGCAAAGAGGTGACATGCACTAGCCTTTTTTAAATTGCACTTTTCTTTTTTATCTCGTTCCCCACGAGATCCTTACAGAAGGGAACGACCTAGTATGTCGTGGTAACGAGATAAAAAAAGAGAAAGGAATAAAAAATGTTTTGTATAAAAGAGTAGCACAATGAGAAACAGAATAATGTTAGAAAAAAGGAACAGTGATAAAAAAGAGTAGTGCATGCTAGCTATGTTGAGGGAACGACTTACTCGCACCGAAAACCAACGCTCTAACCACTTGGCCAAAGAATTAATTTCAGAAGTTGTAGGCCTATGTGCACTGGACTATAACACACTCACTCTCTTAAGACTCAAAAGTCATCATTTATGATGTTGAATTGTATGGTCTATTTTACATCTTTAGATATTTATGTTTGAAAATATTATTACTGAGTCCAGGAGGGGTTTCCCCGGATTTTTCTTATTATTCCTAAATCTAGGAGAGGTAGTTTAAAAAAAACAATAAAGCTGTAAGTTTTTTGCTCAATTCTAGATGTTGTAACTAGATTACTGTATTAGTGCATGTAAATTTATGGAAATATCTATTTTTCTAATCAAGCAATTTACCTAACACGACAATTTACCTAACTTGGACAGGTTTGAAGAGAAATTGCTTCAATAGTTCGAAAAAGAAGCCCGGCTCACAAAATTGAGGGCTATGAATACTGACTTCTTTATAAACTAGAAAACAGAACTAATGAAAACCTCCTTTTTTATAAAGATTAACGTGAAAACTAAAAGAAACTAAATAAAATAAATGAATATACATATAACTCTCTTTGATTGTCAGGGTTTAACATTCAACCTAGAGCGGACAAATTCAGTTGAGCAAAACTTTATCATCGGGTCTGTGCACCCTTATCTTATAGCATCATTGAATCGTACTCTGCTTATTGATTATCGTAAAATCATTCAATGTCGGTTTTTGGCTCACCCTATCAGATGAAATTAATGGACAATTGTCTAAAATGTTCAGCGACGTACTGTTAAATGTCTCTAGGGTATCCTTGAAATGGATTACAAAGCATTTATCATCGTTTCAAACAGGGACAAAAAGTTAAGTCCTAATGTTAACAAGAAGGTGTTGGTGGCTGTTTTGTTCATCTAAGTGAAATGGCAGTGCAGTTATGATAGTAAGCAAAACGTTGTGGAAATGTAATTACAAAATAAAATGATCACGAATTATGAAAAAAAATGTATTTGAAAAATAGTACTACATTTTATGTATCGAAAAAAGAAGAAGGCCAGTAAGGAACCATAAAAATGTAAAATGGACTAAGTGTGTAGTCCAACAATGTAAAGGTAATGTAACTAAAACTAAATTGGAGCTTGTGCAAGCACGGGCTTAAAGTAATTAATGTGCTCGATATTGTTACTCCAATCATGCACTTGTAATGCTTTGCAATGGCATTTGTTTTTGATTTGGTGTGTGATCAGTTATGTTAATACAATTTTTTATCCCAAGTTTTGCCTTTAAAGGCATGCATGTTGTGTATTAATCACATATCTGTAAAATAAGGTACGTGTATAACCTATTACATATTTTGTGATTCACCAGAAACGGGTATGCCTCCTTAGGTAAATTATAAAATGTGTTCTGTCTCTAAAGACTTATGATTTTATTATAACAGATCAAGCGAACAGTGTTCGGAGTTTTCTGTGTGTATTTTTAGTTTTCTATTTTTAGAAGAAAAAAACTTGACAATTTTCGCAGATATCAAGAGGCTTTGTCATAAAACATGCCAACTGGATGTGTCCGTATATAGGAGTTTCAGTGACATACAACAGAATTGTTCTGAATCAAAACTGCAAAAATTTCCACAAATCGACAAGTTCGTTTTTTCAATAGTATAGATGAGTAAAGTACTTGAGTCATCCAAAGGATTTTGAGAAAATTTAATCAGCGCAAGTGACAGGTCTGTTCATAAGGATCGGGATAAAAGTCAAACAAAGAAAATTCAAAGATATATTTGTTAAAGTATGTAGATAGTCTCAAGCAATGATGAACACTAACTAAAGCACAAGGCAACAACAAGAAAATAGGTCAGTATGTCCGTGTCAAGGTCTTTGAGGCTAAATTTTGAAAACTGATTCGTTAACACTAAACTTTGATGAAACTTTATCTCTTTTTTATTTGTAATTGTGTCATTTATATAAAAAAAGCCATGTAAAAACCAAGGGGTAGAACTAACTCCAAGGGGAATAACTTTAACAATTTTCGTAGAGGTCCGCTGTATATCCCTTCATGCCAAATGTCAGTAGTCTGAGTTTTTTTGTTTCTCATATCATCAAAGCCTCAGGTTTCATGACAAGGAGTTTATGACCCTAGCGGGGCCACCGATGACTCCTCGTGGGCGTACTGAACAATATTGGTGGAGGTTCACTACGCAATGCTCAGAGCCCTGGGCCTTGTGGTTTCAGGCAAAATTTATAAAAGGTTTTTCTTATATGCTTCTAACTGATACGATCCTGTTGTAAAGGCCAAAAATGTTTCGAATGACATAATTGAAACACTCTTATCAGAGGTTTAATAGACAGTGTCACATTCTTAATTTGTAAACCCTGTATGTAGTTGCTTCAGACTAAAGATTTTCTTTCAAAATTATCATAAGCATAATTTGAATTGCTCAACGGAAAACTGGACAATGCTCCAAACTAGATATCAAAACTCAAGACTGATTGTTTCTTTCTATTTTTTTTATAGAAATATTTTTCAAGACTTTCTACACGCTGCTTTGTAAAATGTGTTGACCCCAAGGGACATGGTTTATTTTATTTTGAATTTTGTTAGAAGTGATCATTTATACAAAGGTAATAAATTTTAGAGCTGAACCTTGTGGGTCAAGACAAGAAGATTTTTATAATGTTTCATTCCAGTTGCCAGAAAACAATTAGGAGTTCAGCATCAGTGAAATCTTTTGATAGAATTGCCTTCGAAGAACTTCCCTGCCAAGTTTAATTAACTTTGATCATGCGGTATAAAACCAAAAACAAAGCAAATTGTTGGCGGACAACGGGCGGAGACCAACAATCATGGAGGAGGTCACAAGAGCTCTTTGTGAGGTGAACTTTTAAGAGTAAGGTGCCTGTTTGGTCCACTTTTTTTACTTCTGGCAAAAAACATTTAAAAAGTTGCCATATTTTTGTATTATAAAGCTTCCTTGAAAGAGAATAATTAAAGAAAGTATACCTGACTTTTGGGAAACATATAAATCAAATCCGCCATTTCTTTCTGATTTTATTTGATGGTTTGTTTTTATAAAAAGAATAATTTTGTCATATCCATACGATTTTGATATGTTTTTATTTTTATCAAAAATATTGTGTGTGTAAAATACCTTATTCTCTTCCCTGCTTTTAAATCTATTAAAATAACTCGACTAGAAATTTCTAAACAGGACAACTGCAACCAAACACAATCAATTCACTTTAGTAGTAAGTAATGCTGCATGTTGGTTTAAAAGTTTTATTCAGTTTTGTATATATTTTTTATGATTCGAATGCACAAATCTGTAGACATATATGTTCTGTAGAAAACTTCACTCCTTTTATTTCTAGCTAGTTCGAGAATACACATGTTCATGTTCTCATCACACTTTTCCTTGGTATTTCTTCAAGTTAGCCATTATCCAAAACATGGGGCCAGTTATTATCACCATAGCTCCGCTCCATAGCAATATCTTCTCCTGGAAAGTAAACAATTAACATGTACGCGATGCTAAATTTAGAATCTCCGTACAGCTGTAAATTCCAGACAGCTATTTTTGTTTTTGTCTATGGAAAAAGAAACGTAAAAGAAATGTTATATGAGAAATTCATATTTATTTTCTGATTTTGAGTTGAGAAGACGGAAGATTAATAATTATTCTTGTGTGTGTAAATTTTGCAATCTGCAAAATATCAGGTACAAAATATACGAGACACGATCATATCGCGTATCATCCTTGCATGAGGTAAAAATAGATTTTAACTTGAAATATGAATATGTATTTACAAACTTAGAAAGCGCGTAAATAAAAAAGTTTTGTCTTTTATTTCGTGACAACTGAATAATGAGAACAGCAAACAGGTAGATAAAGAGGGTAAATACAACACAGAATAAATATAGGCACAGATCAAGGAGAAATTTAATGTCATATGGGACGCCTCGGTTGTCTTGTGTTGAAAATCTCGGTTCTCGTTGAAATTTTATGTACAAAGACTTAATACATTTGTACATACATTTTAATTATTAATATTTAAGTTCTTAGGTTATCTTTTACATTTTTCACTTAAACGGACACTAGGCTAATACTTTTTTTCTAGAACGTCTAAATGATAGATAAATGTAATATTTTTGCTGATTTTTTATTGTGTGTAAGAGTTTGTCTTTGCATACAGTCTGGGTAAATGTCCTTATCTGTCTAAAGTTACTTTTTGTAGCAATGAAGTGCAATGTTTTTAAAGTTATTTTATGTAGCTGTTTTTTTGTGTGTGACTTTGTTCAGTCATAGAAAAAAATTAAAGGATCAAAAAAATGCAGTTACATGAGCAGAGGTATTTTTAACATACAGCAGTTAAATTCAACGGTAATTTGGTATACAATGTATATTACATTCAAACTGAAAAGGTATAGTCTCACTTTACTGAACATATCAAAATGTAACTCGACCCTACTTATGTTAATAAAGATAAACAACATATTTATTTAAAACACAACATATCCGCTAGAGAAGTTAAAATTAATGGAAAAATCACAATGCAGAACAGCTGATTAAGTATCAAAATTTTGCAACTAAACATGACAGTAACTGCCATCCATAAATCAGCATTTATTTTTACTGATTTAACATTTATGAAAATTAAAAACATATTTAGCAAGTAGTATTAAACGCGAAATCTCCCCTCTCGACAAATGGATAAATATCCGGGTTGTTTACATCATATGAATAGCTGTAAACAACGAAAATACTAGAAATCTACATAAAATATTTGAACAGGTCTACACCACGCAAAAATAACCGATAGAATACTGACAAAAATCGATGGGAGAACAGCAACATATATCTGCGTCTCAACATTAAGATATATTTTGATTGACATAATTGTGACAACTTAGTTGGTCCATAGATCTTCGTTTCTGTTTACAAAATTCGGTTAATCACTAAGGGTAAAACATCGCATTTTCTCTGAAATGATCTTTTTTGACACCTTTGTTTAAAACATTTGTTTTTCTTTAGTTCGAATTAATATAAACCCCTTCATGCCTGATTAGGGCTATTGTCTGATCTATTCAAATATATCTGTATTCAGAGATTCACCGATGTCTACGGCAGTTGTCTGCGATTTTAGCCTGGCAAAGGGGGAATAAACTCATAATTGACCAAAGCTTTGGTTTGTAAAAAAGGAACTTAATATTATTATTTGCCTTTAAGTACATCTGAACTCTAAGTTTTGCAAAATAATAAAACTATATGAAGTACTTGAATGTTTGCTTGATAAGTTAACAAATTCAACATATATACCGCACATGCTCATGCATTATGCGTTGCAAAGCGTTATCTGTAGTGTCTACGTGACTGAACTCACGTCTGCTGGTCAAGGACAAGCGATCGATGATGGCGTCGCGTGCTATTTATTATCATAATTTGATTGGAAATCGCCTCATTTGTAGTAAACCCATTCAATATATAGAGATTTTCCCTAATAATTTCAAGGTCATATAAACATTGCTCCATTGCTTCATTCTGTAAGACACATAGCTTCTTCATTTAACAAACTGAAGAAATAAACTTTTAAACAACCCTCAGCAAAGGAATTTCAAATACATGTAGATCTTCGTTCTTTGCGCCTACAATCAAGTGCTGTTTTTTTTCTACAAAACCTCATCAAATGCTTGAATGGTCATTTTCTAGACAAGTTATGCCAAAATCATTGTTGTTGATGCATCCTTTAGATTAAACCTGACAGCAAAACAGCGTCTTTCAACACATACAAGGGCTTGCAAGCGGCAATGCGCCAGAATGATTGTAAGAACAAAAATATGAAGAAATTTCACTGCAGTGAAATGCATGCAGTCAATGTAAATGGTACTTTATTTCGGCCAAATTACAAGTTGCTGATATCCTTAATTTCAATTATTTATGCCTACACTATTTGCTACGCCCTTATAAAATAAAAAAACCAGAACATCTAAATAATATATACCTGCATGGAAATTCTATTCCTTGGCATTCCATATCGATGCATATTCAAATTTCTTTGAACTATTTTCGTGCCAATTAATGGTCTTAATTGACCAGTTAATACTTGATTAAGCAGCATGATTCTATCCACTCAAGGTCGAAAATAACGGAAGTACAGTTCTCCGTAAACGAGATCTATATTTGTCCGGTTTCTATTTATCCACGATGTAGTTCTCACAAAATCTCATAAATGTAAAGCTGTTAAAAGTAGCGAGAATAAATAGAAAGACAAATTAGGTTGCCTTGAGTATTGTGCAGATAAAATTCAAGGTTCATCGATCAAAAATTTCACGTTTCGATGCAAATTATGAAATAAAAATAGTCCCTATCCACTTTTAAATATTAACGTCCACCTGTGGTGTAGCAAAACAAAATTATCGATTTTTGTAACTGATTTTACTGAACATTTCCAAGATTATAGTATATTTATTATCAGAACAAAGCAGATTTACGACTAGTTTGAGCGAGAAACATACATCTTTCTTTCTATGAGTTTTATTGATTTTCTGCTGGAGGCAGTCAATTTTTAGCCAGTCGCTACTATTATCAACACCAGACTGTGCATCTCATTAGTATGTTGTCATTCTACCACTGTGAGGACAGACATCTCTGCAGTCACCCTCCTAAAATTTACGTCGCTTTTTCATATACGTTTTAGATTAACTGTGAAAAGGTTCAACGATTTTATTCAGGTTGAATTTGTCCTTAAATGTTTACACTGTATATGTCTCTACATCCTTAACAAACTTAAGAGGTTTATCTCGGAAAAATACACGACAGTGTCATAGCCGGGTTTCACTTTCATGTTCTAGTTTATTTACTTATCATTTAAGTGAGGATAAAAAAAGATTTGTTTTTCGGACTGATGTTCCTTTTGCAGTTTCTTTTGGCCTGGCGACTTCAAACCAGCATCTTGAAAATGGATTTCATTTTGTTTTTAAATATTCTTTAAACTGACGCTGCCAAGACTTTCAGTTTAAATTTGAATGTTTTCAGGGTAGACATATACAAGAGCAAGAGGATGATTTTAAAGTTCTAGATGATTTTTGTCACTCTTTACATAGAGAGCTAACAACTGATTGCGGCACATTTATGTACATGTACTTTCGTATGAGCCGAAGAAGAAATCTACGACAAGTGACAGTATTTTTCGACAAAAAAATTAAAGAAAGAAAATCACAGACAGTAACAAAAGATGCACCATCCGGACCTGCAACAAGAAAGGTTTTAGGAGTACTACATGATTACCTGGGGCCGTATTCACCACTTAATCTTAAGTCATGTCTTAAAAAACTGTTTAAGAACTATGAACTGTAAGAAGCAAGATGATCACTATCACATTCTTACGAACTCAGTCCAAGTAATGGGAAATTATCCTAGCATCCAAAACAAACCAAGAAAAAAATGCAAAAGATAAACAAAAACAAAAACAAAACAAAATCAAGAAAACATAAAAAAACGCAGACTCTGTTCTAGGAGACACAAATCATGTAAATGCAAGTATTACAACTGGCAAGGTTGTCTCCCTTGATTTTACGTTCCAAAAAAAAAAAAAAAAAAAAAAAAAAGAAAGAATATATTAAAGAATGTTTTCTTCTTTGAACACCAAAAAATCAATAACACCAGCTTCATCAGAATACCCTGATATTTACCGATACAAATATATATGTAAACTGAAGATCGTACCTCACTTAAAGATTTTGATAAAAGAATATTTGTAATATTATATAGAGCATTATAAGTACGAGATTTTGAGCACGTTCTCACATAACCTCGAAATTAGATATTAAAAGTGCAATGTTGAAATAAACCAACCTGAGTGATAAATTTAAAAACCTTAACATGGTAAACAGGTCCAGAAATCTATTGTTTTGACAAAAATTGCAAGAAGCCTCTAAAAAACCGACAATACAGTTATTATTTCAAGGACAGAAAACAATGTACGAGGAGTTATAGTAAATATAATTAGTATCACGAACCATATTTAGTAAAATTGTTTTCTAAAAAATACATATTTACGCGTAATTTTAGCCTTTTTCAGACATCGAGGATTGTGATAATCCCTTTTTGAGTTGTTGGAACTGCTGTTTATTTCTAAATTCAAATATCAAAACAATTAATTGCTTTAAAGAATATTGAATTACATGTGCACATTTGTGTAGGATACAACAAATACTTTTGTGAACAATTTAACACTTGCTGGAAAGGTCAGAGCAACATCAGGACAAATAAGGCAACCGGTCACTAACTCATTTTCTCCGCAGTTCCAAACGGCTTCGATTTACACTTGGTTGGGATCCATATTGCAATTTGATGTCTACATTTTTGACAAAGGCACCTTGTAACTTCAGACCCTAGTTACACCGGAATATCATATTTAAGGCCGTACATAGTAACAACAGAATGTGATATTTAAGGTATCACCTAGTCACAACAGAATACCTAGCTTAGGTGTCTCCTAGTTACAACAGAATACCATGATTAAGGTGGTTCAACAAGACGCCAAATTTAAGGAATCGCCTTGAAAAACAAGAATACTTAATTAAAGATATCCCCTTGCTTTGTTTCATCAGAATAACCTATTCAAGATATCGCCTAGTTACACCAGAATAGCAAATTCAAGATATCGCCTATTAAACCAGAGTACTAAATTTAAGATATTGGACTCACCACCACCCTAAGATTTTGCTGTCGCCATTGCCGATTTTTTAATTTTTTTTCCGAAAATATATGTACTTTAACAACTGTTGTCGAGGATTGTTTGGAGGCCCTATTGCGGTTCACATGAACTGGTGAGCATTAATAACAGTTACTACAAATGTAAGTCCATTTTATGCTCTGTTGGATACACTTGTACCTTATTCTCAATAATTCTTACAGTTTTAGCTCACATAAATTGATCAACTACCAATAGTAACGCTGCCAGATGTTAGCGATAGCGCCGCCATCATTGGCCAAAACGTTTCCATTAATTCAAAACAAGTTGTTGAATGTCAACAAGCAGTTCCAATTATACCAAGCCTCTTGTTTTAAAATAGCTTCAGGTGGGAGACACGCGAAATACTAGTACAAATGATGTTGATCCCTTACGCTAGGTTTTTATAATAAGACAGCAGGGCATATATACAGAGTTCTTAATTTTATTGTGAGAAAGTGAAGGAATTAATATCAGAAGGTAAATTTAATTTTATCGCTTTAAATATTAATAAAAATGTTAGAAGGAAAAGGTTTTATTTATTTATTTATTTATTTATTTATTTATTTATTTATTTATTCTTTGTATCTATTTAGGACATAGGAATTGTATATTTTTAAATGAAATATTGAAAACAAAATGATGGTTCGTTGCTCATTTCCAGAAAATGGGATATTCTACTCAAATATTCTGACTGTATATAAAGTAAAGAAAGATAGAGAGAAATATATTTACAACTTTGAACATATATTCAAAACAGTACCTTTGAGACAAAGAGTTATTACTTAATAAAGACAAAATGTTATATTAAACTTTGTCCAACGATTAAGTTATCTAGAAATGCAACAACAAAGATTTTGTGGACAAACAATAAATTACAAAGCGCAATATAGATCAAGTTATTTTTGGCAGCTTTATGTACCCCTAGTATTGTTTGAGTAATACTTTGAAATGGATATGTTTTCTGCCGTTTTAATTTTCAATATGAAAAGACTGAATTTTTGTCACCTGGACATACATGTATTTCACAGAGAGACGGACGGACTATTGAGAACTTAATCTGTAAACACTGATATAGTATTCTGTTAAAAACATTAAAACTTGGAGTAAACCTCTTTTTCCTTGATTCAGTATCTTTTGATTAAGGGATCCCAAGTGTCGTTTTTTCTCCCAAATGTCATTTCTTTTCAAAGAGGCATTGAGAAGGGATTCGCACCAACGTCACCATGTACCTGACCTGAATAATAATGCTCGATGTTCAAATTGTTTGGAGCTTTTTATGCAAGAAATAAGATTGATTATGCATTGAAATTCAGAACATTTGTTAATGGAAATGTTTTCTATAAAAATAGTCTTAATATTTACGACAGCGCTGTAAAAGATAATTCTGAGCAAAAGAGCACACTTTTTTTATCCCTCATGTAATATTTTACAAAAACAAAATAGTTTCTCGAAGAGCTATACATGGGCTCATATGCATTAAAATGCTCTTAAGTTTAGGTCAGAAACCAAAAACCTGAAATATAAAACATTAAATATGCGTATGCTAAAGTGCACTTAACGAAAAAATGATTTATCAAAAAAAAAACAAAAAAAAAACTACGCATACAATTAAATTTCAAATTTGATAAATTACAAACTGTGTCTGAGTGTGTTGGCTCACGACCGCTTCCAGCACTTGATAATGAAGAAAAAAGGCAAATATTTTTGTTTGAGTTATATTTTTTTTAGATAAATGGAAATTATTTTTTATGCATGAGTATCCAAATAGCTGTTCCTTGCTAAAGCATTGCCTCACCCACAACGACTTGAATTTAACAGAAATTTAGATAAAATAGGTAACTAAATGAAAGTTGCTTGTTTAAGGAGAATGTTTAAAAATAGAAATCTTCACAAATTTTAATTAACCTTTATCCTGCTGGTGGCAATGTGTTTGCCTTTTGTTACCAGTGCAGACCATGATCACCGTGCACACCCGTGCAGTCTGAACATGAGGTGCACTGTTCACTATTCAGTCAGTATTTTTACAATTTATACCCCCATAAATGTTACTGTCCATATTTACAGATAGAGAAGTCCATTTTAGAAATTTAACAGACTAAAGGATAAACAATATTCGTTGTATTAATTGTCATTTCAGATGCACATTTTTAAAAGCGTTCCTGTTACGAAGACAAAATATGTGAAGGAAAAGACATTTCGATGATTGTTATATAATGAAGCATTAGATTTTCAATATTACTAGATTTTAACAACAACAACTCTTATCATAGCAACAGGGTTCTATTCAGTGCCCTAAAGAGTAAGAAAGAATAGTACATAGGACATCGCTTGTTCGGTGAATGAAAGCAGTTCTTACTAGAGAAGCTCTTAGAAGATTATCCAACTCTGCTTGCTGCATTAAATTGTCAAAGATTTGTATTATAGGTACAAATGTTTTTATATATTTCTCCAGTACAATCTAGAGGATAGCGTGCAGTTGAGATCATATGGCATGTAGATCCAGTAGGTCCTGTTGGGGTGAATCTTAAACGTCCAACGATTATTCTTTGTCACATTCTTTGAAGACAATTCTTTATTGCAACAGTTTACCGTTAGGATGTAATGTCACTGTCCCTTAATTAAACAGTGACAGTGTAATTTTAATATTGTAGTCGAAATATTTATGCCTTTGCCTTTGGGATTTTACATGCAAATCAGATGAGTCTGGGTGGTTATGCTTCAACTATTTCCTTATTAAAAAAGCCACTGCACAACAATTGCCCAATGGCCCATTGCAAGCCTAAGGTATGCCTTTATAAAAATAGAAGGCCTTACCCCAGTATTGCACGGAGCCGTCGAAAATAAGTCTATCACTAACTATAAAAAAAATTCTGTCTAGCATCGATCAGAATTATAATGAATAAGATTGCATAACGTTCTGTTCATTTTCTGATATTTTACATTTGATATTTTATGCTGATGGTAGTACTTTTCACTGTCGCGACAATTCGTTTGGCACTTTCCAACATGACTATTTTTATCACTATCTAACAAAGGACTTCAAAATCTTGAAAACTATCTACCGGTATGTCATTTACAGTGAAGGTCAGATTTGTAGTGTTCTCTGTACCAAGAGCTGAGTCAACACTTAATCTTATAAAATATCACCTTTGAGAATAAGCTAATTTGTTTGAAAGATCTTAGTTGACCTGTTTGCTAAGTAACGATGTACTTTAGATGGAGATGAATATGGCTTAATGTGAAGCTTCTCTCATGAGTAATCCGAGAGAACGCGTGCAGGGCTTCCGGGCCTCTCAATTTATTTTTCTGGAAGGGAACAAATCAGGACTATTTTCAAGTTTATGAACGTGTCAGGGTACTATTGTACAAAAATATTAAAATACAACTTGATTAACTCAAAGGATAGTAAACTATTTCGATGACATATATACAGCTAACAAAATGCTTAGTTCGTTTCATTTCATTAATAATTCAAAGAGATCCACGACACACAAAAAGACAAACCTCCAGATTCCACTTCAAGATAATGGAGAACAGAGAAAAACATTATAGTGTCTGTCTTTCATGTAACAGACCTAGTCCTTGTCCTCATAATAAGATATGATGTTGCCAATGTTTCTGTGCAATTTTGTGTCAAAACACTACAGAAGTGGTTTTTTTTTCACATTTTAAACCTACGTTCGTGTTTTGTTCTTTATTTTCAGAATGGAAAAAGCGTTTCCTGTGTTTGTATTGTGTTGTATAGTTTCCTGTATGGTGATATCAGACGCCGCTTCCGTCTCCGCTGGATTCAAATACTGTTTGTACGAGTGCGCTAATTGTATTGAACTCTGGGGCGACCTCTACGATGGTGGAAAATGTGCCACGTGTTGTCGCTATAGCAACGGGGTGAAGGTCGATCCTCAGTGCAAGGTATGGGTGTCAAATAGTGTTTTGTACTCGAAAAAAGATAGAGACTACGTGAAAGACATTCTTTTTCAGAGGAAAAGATCAAATGACAACAACAGGATTTTAGCAAAACGATGGGACGAAAATATAAACTATGGTTCGATATTCGGGAATGATATGGTACCAAGTTATTGTTTTGAATTGTGAAATTGAACAGTTGCTACTAAATTCATGACTGCAAGCTCCCGGAATTTATGTTTTGATTAAACTGTTTTAAATGAACAAATGTCACAGTGTCTAAGAAAGGTTACATGGTACTGTCAAATAAGAGTTCTAGAGATAATCGAAATGCACATTTCATTCAACAGCGGGGACATTTTGTATTCAGTGAAGAAATATAAGAGTGCAAAACAATAAGGACTTAATACTGAATAAACTTTATTTTGCCAGAGTTAAGCATGACTATCTGATATTTCTTGAAGTTACGTTTCCAGTTAAATCATGTCAGGTTATTCCTGTAAATATTATGTCAGGGAAATAGAAAAAAATTCAATTGAAATGTATATTTTAAAATTCTATAAACTGACTATAAAAAAAACGGTACAGTTATAGAGCTTGTTATCCGCTATGCATTGTTACCACCACAAAGGACTTCCCATATTAACAGGCAACCCTGAAACAAAATATCTCTCAGCAGAAGAATGATAGCTCGTGCCGACTGAATGACATGACGTGTCAGTGTCACATAAGAATGTATTGTCACTTTCAACCTTTGCTATACAATTCAAAAGTATCTTATAATAATGAAAAAAATGTCATTGTTATGATATACTGGCAAATGCGTACAGGGTGACCGACAGGCAAACAGACTGACTGATAGTCGTGCAAAGATTTTTCTAATTTTTAAAAATGTTCTCATATGGCCCATTTTGGGGGCGAAGAAACACCATGAGGTTATTAGCTGAAAATGTTTGCCTGTAAATAGTTACATACGCTCTATTCTCTCTGATGTGACAATCTCACAGATGCTTAAATAGAAGCAATTTACCTACATCTAAGTATAATGCCTTGTTAACTAAAACAGACAATCAGAAATGTTAGTCATTAGGCATAATTGTATTTGGAACATTCCACCACTAAACATCAACATGGTGAAATTTCTCGTGCACCAAGCGCGTTGCTCATTAAAACACTAGGCAACGTTTTAGGAAAAACTTGTAATTCAGATTTAACATGGCATCACCGCATTATGACAGATTTCAGTTTGTATGTGATGTTTCCCTGAAGTGAACACATCAATTTAGTGAAATTACAGGAAGCAAATGTTTGATGGAAAAAATGATTTGATAATAATGTAGCCCATAAACTCAAAATAAGAATTTGCCATCAGGGTTGACAGTGTTCTAACTGTGATCTAATGCTTAGCTTAGTAAGGTGACATCACATCACGAAGTAATTAGTCATGACCTACTGATGTTGTCTTTCCAAATATTTGTCGACAGCCCTTAGTATTTCAAAATGCTAAAAGTATCCTGTATGGCGTACAGCCTTATGACATATTCATAGCGGTACAAGAAAATTTCAGTTTGTTCTGAACTATTACTTTTAACTGATTTTTAATAGAACAGTCCTCGGCACAATGTCAACACAGGGTAAGAGTTCCGTTGTCAATAGCCATCAAACCAGACTAACCTATTATGGTCAAGGCCGAGACCTAAAACACTTGTTCTAAAATCACAATGTTTCTTAAAACCTCGCTGCAACTCTATATTGAGATTTGTAATACTTTATCCAACACGGTACTTTAAACATGTCCATAAAATATCAGAACTCGTCCTTATTGAACGAAGCATTATTTTATTATTTGAAAACTTCTTATGAGTTCTTATATCTTAAGAGCAGTTTATGCTTCTGTTGGGAAATAAACTTCCATTATATTCAATAGATGAAGTGCCACAGATGTACTTCAGATATAAACAGTCTACAGAAATCGGTAGGTGCCAGACAATACTTCCACAGGTCTATGGTTCTAAAAATATATATCAAAGAATTTTTGATATAAATATTTGAAGCTCCGCGTTCTTTGTTTCAGACCACAATCTGATTAAAATCAACTCCTAAATAACGTTCCGCTATTAGGATCTGAACGTGACCAAAGAAGGTCACTTTCTTATGACCTTCTATCAGCCAATCATTGCCTAGCTTTTAAGTTTTTGTAGGTGAATTAGTTCCTATTTTTAACCACTTGAACGCATAGGATAATCTGAGTTATATGGGATTCCAGTTAAATAGTCGTTTTCTGCCATAAGTTAATTGAGAAAATATTATACAATTATTATATGACTACATACAATTGTTTCTACTAAGTTTTCTTCCAGACTGATTTTACATTCATTAAAATGCGTTATTTTTGTGTAGGACTTTCCATACTCATTCTCACATTACAGTAATTCTCAGAAGTCTGACAGGTGATTTTGAAATCCAATATATCATCAAAAAATAAAAATAAAAACACCAGACGCCATTTCTTAGAAAAGGTCTAAGTGCCCGGATGTATTTTGTTTATTTTCCGGCATTAGAGTAATTTTGTTAACTGAGTGCCGGGCACCAGACAGCAACTACTACGAGTATCAACAGCAATCTATTTTTAGACCTAAAATATAACATGGGAAAAACCCAGAATTCAGGAACATAACGATATATTGTTGGTCGTCGACTGCGCTTTGAACCAATGGGATCGCGTCTATTTATAGGTCATATAATAATGTACAATATTGAGATAAATGTATGTGTAGGAAAATTTCCAGTACCTTTTGACATTTGATAGATACTGCATGCAGAGGCCTACCAAAATAAACAGGCCCGTTTTTCTTGAATACAACGTACTTTTGTCACCGTGCTTATACGCTGATTAATATTCATTTAGTAAATAAATAAAAACCTTATCATTTATCCGACGAAACAAAATATCTTGAAATATTCAGGATGATTTTAAATATTGAATAGAAGCTTACAAACTCAATTTTAACACACCGTGTGTACAGGTAACCCATGAAGACGCTTCATAAGATGCAGTCTCATTGGCTGGTATATAAATAACAGTCCTGGAAATCCAGATTATCAAGAAGATAGAATTGAATGGGCCCCCTTCAGACCTAACCGTAATTAGATCGTGTAACTTAGATTGATTCAGACCACTACTTTAGACAAACTGCCACTGGCCTCGGGAGATCGCGGTTCATGTTGAAAGAAACGTTAATCCCGAGTCCACTAACTCACCTAAACTGTCATATTTCGGCCTCTTCATATTTCGACTTCAGAATTCCGTTTACTTCTATTTGAATATTGTAGATTTGCTGCCATATAGAGGAAGAAAAAAGTTGTTAGCAGTTGTGGGGCGTGTATTTCACAACAGGGCTATTACTTGGAGTCTATATATCTCAGTCGGTCATTTTTCCTTATCTTTCTTAAACACTGTAGTATAAAGAAGGTGGGGGGTCGTTTAGCCACTCCCAACAACGCATGCCCTTAAAGATTTATAACAAATCCATTACATTGATCCGTATATTATTGCACTGTAAATGGTAGTAACTTGTAAGCAAGTTTCTTGGGGTTATACACAGATTTCAGTTGACTGACTGTAAATTTACAATTATAACCATAAATAGACAGAATTGTTAACAGCAATCTGCATGAGTGGGTAATGGATTGGAATTCAAAATTTACTTATTCCTCACACAGAAAGTATCTGAGGTTTCCTGCAATGATGGATCTTAAACAAAATCTCCTGTAAAAGTTACTTTCATAGATCTGCTGGAATCAGTAACATTTGTTATCTATAATATTAGCATAATATAAACTTAAATACTTTGTACAAAATTTTATTTTCATAAATACTAAGATTTAGAAATCGACCGAAAAATAGTGCACATACAATACACAACACATGCATGTAACAAAACAAAATAAAATACATTTTTTTTAAACATTGTTTTAGAAATTTCATTATTTTCATATATCAACAAAATATTTAATGAACTTTTTAATAACACACTAAATATCACAGATGCAAACCCATAAAAAAAATAATCAGTTTCTTTTTCCCCTATGAAATCACAGATTAACATAATACATAATGTAAAACTGTTACTAACTATTCATGTACAAATGGGTTCAAGTTCAAGGAAACGAAAACTTTTGGTCATTAGGGCACAAAGTGCAAAAGCTGATGAAATGAATCAGTGTTCAGTAGTCATTCAAGGTCATTGTTTCTATAAATAGCATTTTTCAGGACTAAGTAACTTTTAAATGTTAAGATACTACATAAACATAAAATTAATAAACATTAAGTATTTCATTTGACAGTTTGCACTAGCTTTTACAAGGTGAATGAAATCCATCACAGCTCTCACACTTCTAAACAGCCAATCACAATGAAAATATCTAAGTTAGCCAATCACAGTTAAGTGATAAATATAGGCAACCAATCACAGTGAAGAAGTTTTCGTCACTCAAGCATGTGCACATCTGATTATTTTCACAAATCACAAAACAACAATTTCCATGCAAGCATTAATCTTGTACTCGTATAACAATTGATATTTGTTTTAGCAAGTGAAAATACCATAATAATTCATTAGGCAATTAAGTCTTCAAATAAACTGTTTGTTCTAAGATTAATTTATTCAGAAATATTCAGCAAGTCTTGGATCTTGTCTCAATGTCTGTTCAAGCATCATGTATTTATGAGGGGCCTGGTCTTTGTGCCTGAAATATAAAATAACCCACAAAATATGTCAAAATGTGAGCATTTTTCTCACTGCTAATTTTCGCCTTTCATTTTTGTCTCAAAGTTGTCCAATACACAAGTCTTAATTTATACAAAATGTAATAAAAGAAAGCCCTGTTATTTGAAAATAACTTTAAAACCATTTTATACATAAAGAGTACTGCATCAGAATGAAAGACAAGACAACTCGTAATAAAGATAAGAAACCATTCGAGGTCACCATCACCCCAGCAATTTTTAAAATCTTAAAACTCGAGTGTTGACCACAGACAGTAGATATACAACATATTTATTTCTAAATGCATTGTTACCATACCTGTTAAGTCTGAGTTCGAGTATATGTATGCGGAACATTGCCTGACTACAATACTCGAGATATGCCTCCTCGTCATCCTTCAACATGGATACCTGGTTCTGTTGGTACCATGCTTGCTTTTTCTGCAACTTCTGAGTCTCCTGTGAACATAAAAATTAGAAATGATATGATTGCTCTAGTTCAGAAACAGCCCTAGAAAAAGAAAAAAAGGCAAGCTTATATAGAGATAGTAACTGTTTGTTTCTGTAAAAGATCATGATATACATGTATTAAACAAAGTAAGAACCAAAAGTGATATCATGAGTGGTGAAGCCATGTGTAAAAATGACTTCTTTTGGTGTTCACAAATGCAAAATATGCAAACTTTCACTGAAGTCTGGAATTATTCTTTTTCCTTCATGCCAGGAAAGCACTTTTTGTTTTTTACTGACATATTTTGCAGTTGCACGGTACAGTATGCATAATATAAAAAATGATGTAATGAATTTAATGATGTCAGAAACATTTTGTATATGGCACAGTGAATGTGCCATTAGAAATAAGATGTTCAACTGGGTTCAATCATGCTAAAACAGTGATATTTATAGTTTGATAATTTCACTGCATGCAGAGAGTTTACTGAGATATAATCTACAGTTCTATTTCAGTAAACTACTGAAAAGTATGAAAGAATACTGTCTATTGCAATAAGATACAAACAAAACATTAATTAAGTCCAAAATCTAAATAAGTAATACTAGGTAAATGTACCACTGTGCTTATAATACCTAAAGAGTCAATATGGGCCGAAGGTTTTGATTAGCTGCTTATTTTGTAAACAGATATGACCTCTAAGGTCAACTATGTTATTACCAACCTTTTCAAACCTGGCCTGTATGAGATTGGCTTTGTCAATAAGCCTCTGTTTAAGGTCAGCAAGACAATCTTCCTTCAATTTATATGCCTGCTGGCGAGTAATCTTCTCCGGATCACCAATCTGGGCCAGGAATGGGGCCAAGTAGTCAATCTCCATCTCCTGTTTACGCATCTTCTCCTCCAGTTGTTGTCTCTCCTAGAAACATAAAACAAAGGCTGCAGAATGCTTCACAATCAAGGTACAAGTATTTTATTCTCAGATAGCAAAATAAAATCTTGTTTTTCAAAAGGGGTGGTGTCAATTTCCTTGAATACATTTATCATCAAAAGGATATAATAATTTATAATCACTATATAATTAATCAAATAAACTACACAGAATATAAAATAGTGTGCTAAAAATACTGTTGTAAAAACAAATAAATATAAAATTCGAACAATATAAAGAAAACAATGAGTTACAAAAGCCTATACAAGAACATCTCTTTTCAAGGACAAGAAATGACAAATATAGGCACTTCTCTTTCATATCTTTAATGCTAAAATTGCACTAACATCGTGCCATTTAGTTCAAATTAAATAATAAAAAGAAAATAATAATTTCCATAATTATACACCTGAATTCCATTAGTTTCACCTGAGTAAAACATTTCAGATGACTAGTACAAAGTACTGTATCTAATAAAAGGTAAACGAAAATGTGATTTTATTGCCATCTCACATGAAAGCATGCTGCCATTCTCCTAAATAACACTCCTTACTAGGAGAGATTTAAATGTCAGAAGAGTTTACATAAAGCATGTATGTTTAAGGAGGTTCAGGACAACATGTTTTTTTTCTACCTTGAAAATGATTTGTACTGACAGACATGCATGGGTATTATCAGGACTCATTTTGAGTTAAAGAGTTCATTATTGATTTGCAGCAATACCGAGTTTGTTACTTGCTTAGAAAAAGCAGTGTTAATTGGCATAGTTTATGAGTAGAGCTATTTCTTTCTTTCTTTCTGAATTATTTCTCTCCATCAAAACAATGTGTAAATAATTCAAGTAGAAATCTGTTCAGACGTTGCATATGTACCAAGTTTCCCCACACAACCTCGTTCCTGACATGCATTATGAATGACATTTCCTTGTGGTGGTTTTTGCAAACACTGACCTTAACTTGACCATAATAACCTATGAAACAATCAGTGGATATGACAATATCAAAGTGATGTTTGACAATTCTGATGACAATATAATTTTCGAAGGTAAGTAGTCTGCAAATATACTTATTTGCATCCTACCATGTGAAACAACAGATAGGTCAAAAAGAGAGATTCATTTCATACCTAGTAACTAAGAACTTGAAAACACACTGAAACCAACAGGAAAGAAGGAATATGATCAGAACATGAATGATTTTGTCTAAATACTGTGACTGACAAATAATTCAGTGTGAACAGCATACCAATTCTCGTCTATGTTTTTTGCCTTCTCATTTCGTTCAGTGTCATACACAGAGATATCGAGCTCCTGGCTGGCCTCCTCCTGTGTACGATCATTCAGAATCTCTCGGACCTCTTCCTCTGAGTCCCGCACTGCCTCTACACTCTTGTTCTCCTGCTCAATCAGGTACAGTAACATCTCATACAGTTCAACCTGTTTGTTGGTCGGCAGTGCCGGGTCAACCTGGAAAATAGTACAATCACCTTTTATATTTTGAATGCAAAATTGTATATTGATAACATTTTAAGAAGCATACCCTTTAGTCTAGACTTTAGAAAAGAAACTGAACTATGTTCTTCTTTAAATTACTAATCATTTTTCATTTTATAGCAAATTAGCCATTAAAATAAAAATGCAGTATATGATTTATTAACTGTAAGGTATATCCTTTTAAGTCCAAGTCTAATTCTTGCTAAAAAAAAGATTAATTAGATTACAAAAAAAACAAAAAAAAAACAAGAGCACTGCGAGGCTGAGCATTATATGCCCAAAGGATGTTTTTTCTAAGTATGATGCATTTGTGATATAAAGGGGGAAACCTTAGGCTTTGGAATAAAATGATCTTCTTTAAATTTTGAATTTTGTTTTGATTTATAATATTCTGATTTTTAACATTTTATAATTTTAATTTTAGAGTTTTATAGATCTTTATCATATCTGAATTTTAGGTTTTATAATTTGTATAAATGTCAGTCTTTCAGAAGTTATGATGTTCATGCTGTGATGCATGGTTATAAAGTTTTAGTGCAGAAATGTAGATTGTTTAGTTGACCGTCACCTTGACCTTTTATGCACTTATCCCGAACAGTATAGGGGTCATGTATTCAATGATGGCAATCATCCTAAGAAGTCTGAAGTCTGTATGGGAAGTAGTTGCTTTTCACTGTTTAGGTCATTGTGACCTTGACACCTGACCTACTGATTCTAAGATGTAACGGGTCATTTTCTGAATGTAATCAATCATCATATGAAGTTTGAAGTCTGTATGACAAATGGTTATTAAGTTTTACAGCGGAAAAAATTTTCAGTGCTAAGGTCACTGTGACCTTGACCTTTGATCTACTGACCCCAAAATCAATAGGGGTCATTTACTTAATGTGTGCAATCATTATACGAATTTTTGAAGTTTCTATGACAAATGGTTTTCGAGTTACAGAGTGTAAATGATTTTAAACATTTAGGTCATTGTGACCTTGACCTTTGACATACTGACCCCAAAATGTATAGGGGTCATCCACTCAATGTGCGCAATCACGATATAAAGTTTGAAATCTCTACACCAAATGATTGTCAAGTTACATGGCAGAAAATGTTTTCAATGTTAAGGTCACTGTGACCTTGAACTTTGACCTACTGACTCCAAAAACAGTAGGGATCATCAATTTATTGTGGGCAATAATTATATGAAGTTAAAAGACTGTAGGCCAAAGAGTTACTACAGTTATTCTCCAGAAACCAAATTGCTAACAGAGAGACGGACACCCAGGACCATAACATAATATCCCCCTTTGGGCATATAAAAAGAAAAAAGTTAATTTTTTTCAGTTTCCTGTACAAATTTGCAAAGGCAAAAAATATCTGTAACATCAATTAACTTCTGTATGAGAAAAAAAACTGCAAGATAATTTCTGATTTTTTTAAAATTCAGTATTATATCTAACATTGTGGTATTATGAAGTTTTAATTGCTTGGAATGTAATGAACACAGATATATTTGAGATTACATTATCTTCTTGGATAAATTTATTTCAAAAGGTTTTGTATTGGTAATTCATATGATTTCTGTATGTTTCTATGTGCCCTAGTATTTTATATTATTTTATGTGTGTTATGTGTTCCGGTAAATTAAATGATATTATGTGTGGTCTTATGTGTTCTGGTATTTCATATGATTCTATGTGTTCTTAATGTGTTCTGTTACTAGTAAGTTATATGATATTATGCGTGCACTAATATGTTCTGGTATTTCATATGATTTTATTTGTGTTCTGGTAAATCATACGATATTATGTGGTTCTTATGTGTTCTGGTATTTCATATGATTTCATGTGTGTTCTGGTAAAATACATGTGTATGATATTATGTGTGCTCTTATTTGTTCTGGTATTTCATATGATTTCATGTGTGGTCTGGTAAATTATAAGATTTTATGTGTGTTCTTATATGTTCTGGTATTTCATATGATTTTATGTGTTCTGAATGTGTTCTGGTATTTCATATGATTTCATGTAAATTATATGATATCATGTGTGCTCTTATGTGTTCTGGTATTTCATATGATTTCATGTATCTTCTAATGTGTTCTGCAAAGGTTTAGCTTATAAAACTTTAACTTTTATCTACCTCCTTATACTCATTCATGTTTTGTTTGAAGTCATTGTTATAAGGCAATCCAGCAAAATGTTATTATGTCATTAACACAGTTACGTGTGATTAAACCATATGTTCTGTTCTGTAATAAAAGATATTAGGATGCATGAAGTGAACATTCTTTGTCTCTGCCAATTAGGAACAAAAGATAAGATACAACCAGTGAAAAGATTATCAGATCCATTTGAAGAAAAGTATTTCAACTGTATTTCTACAGCAATGTACTTAACTTATTTATCCCTTAGCTGAACTCTCAGAGAAGATTTAGAAATTTTGAGAGGGTATTTTGTTTTGATTATCCATAACTGCAAGGCTTATTCTCTTTCAATTATGTATTGAGAAGTTCTAAATAACTACATTGATTTTTTCTTACCAGATCATTCTTTATTTACAATTGAAACTGCTTCTTGAATTAAACATTCATTGCAGGAATAGAAGCCTGCAGAAAAGAAAATCCATCTACATGATTTGTTATTTTAACTGTCAAGAAATGTCCCTACAGATAATATAAATACATTACCGACCTGCTGGTAAAATTCTGAATGGAATGTCTGAGTACTTTAAAGAGTAAATTAGAATATACTGTCCTTCAGATTCTATTATTCTCCGATAAAATCTTTCCCATATCGATAAAAATCTTCTCAAAGGTGTTATAATATGTTTTATAAAACTTAAAACAAAGATCACTGAATTTACAAAAAAATAGACAAAGTATGATAGCTCTGAATGTAAATTTAATAACTAACATCAATCTTTGTTTAAAATAAAAATACAATACAAGTGGCAAAACCCTTACATTTAATCCATAAAGGCATGTTTAAATGACTGAGTTTTTTCTGATCTGTATATTCTCAGGAGGACTCAAACACACTTTTACTGTGTTGCCTAAAGCTACAAAAAATTGCCATGCAAGTTTAACAACTTTTATGTTTAATTCTCTTCTATTGGTCTCAGTTGAGTTCTTTGTTTTTTTGGGTTTTTTTAATCAATCGGATTAAAGATATCATATTCTTGTCACCTGTTCCACCTGTCATACTGATGGTAAACATAAGAAATTTATCATTATATCCTTATTTTTGGCTATGAAATCATTCAAAGATAATTAATATATCAACTTGCCAGGAATAATTAAAGATCTAATATCAATTACCAGGGGCGTAGCAAGGGCTTTCGAAGGTGTACGCAGAATCGTAGGGGGTCCGGGGGTATGCTCCCCCGGATTTTTTTTTCTGTAGATCGACTCAGGAGCGTTTTGACGGGTTTTTGGCATATAATAAGTCATATTTTATACCAATTTTACTCGATTTTTGTTTTACTTTTTCTTATGGAACATCTATTAACAACTATTCAAAATGATTTTCTGGACCAATGTGTACGCAGCTGCGTATTCTGCGTACTGGTAGCTACGCGCCTGATTACAAAGCTTATACATCTGCATGCACAAACATGCATATAGAGACTATATTGATAGGACACCTCAGACCCTAGTACCGGCTAACTAGACATTGTGACCACCCAATGTCTCACAAAACTCCCATGATTGAAACAGAGCCTAGTTCATAGCCTGGAAAGGTGCAAGTCTGCTAACCATTGTTGTAATCTGCGAGTATAGTTATGACTAACACTGTTCCTTTTTGCACATTTTCATTTTAGAAAAAAAATCTTCTTCAAGGGAACTGTCAATGAAACTTATCATTTTACACTTCTATACATGTCAAAATATTGCTACATCGATGAAATCACATTGTTAATTTCAATGATGCTTTGCACAAAAGCTAATTTGATTTTTTTCTTCCACAGATAAACTGATTTAATATGACAACAAATAATCTAACTTGAAAAAAAAAGAAAATAATGTCTGTTGCCATAACAACAATGTATTGCAATTCAAGTAATTTTCACTTTTTTTCTTCTCAAAATAACTGACTTCTATTGAGGACACTAGCAAATTACCTGGTAACTGTCAAAGTTAATTAAGTATTTATGTGGCATTTTAAAAATGCCATTTGAAAAAAAAAATAAAGTTCATTATTTCCTTGAAATAAGACTTTTATATATGTGTATTTTGTAACTTACCAAGTAAACTTAATCTAACATTAGAACATTTTTATAATACTGCTATAAAAGTCACCAGTAAAAAGTAGTTTTCCATGAGTTATTCTCGATGTGGTTTCATATGTTGTTCTAAATCAAAAGAACATTTCTCTGGATCAAAATCATAAATGCATTTCTGTGGATCAGAAAAGCCATTTCTCTGGATCAAAAGCATAAATATTTTTCTCTGGATCCAAGTGACAGTACAGTAAATGTTTGGGTTCCTGGTTGTAGTGTATTGGTTCTATTTTTTCACAAGATTTCATTAAAACCAAAACTGTACAACCAGTATTAATTAAAAAGTGACTTCCAAACCTGGAAAGTTTGATGCATATCTGATGCAAATGTCAAGGTCGCCCCTTTCTCATCCCAGTTGTGTGGTTTAAGGAACTCCCGTGTGGACGAGGCAATACGTTTATCCTCGGTGTGGTATGTGATCTGTACTTTATCCTCAGAACACAAGAACACCAACTCATGAATGTCCTCATTGGCTGGCTTGTTTTTGTTACGATGATATTTCAGCAACATTTTCTATAAATAAAATAGATTACTGATAAAATCTTGATCCTTTCCGGCTATCCTAAATAAACCAAATGTTTCAGATGCCTGTGTTAATAAGTGCAAAAGTATTCAACTTTTAAGATGCTGAATGATTCTCTCCTATATATCAGAAAATAAAACTGTTCATGAGTAGAGCCTTAAAATGCTGTAAGAAAAACTTAAAATGTATGCATGTCAATTTCAGCATACTTCATCTCACAGATTCTTCTTTCTTTCTTGGATAATTTTAGTCATTAATGATATCTGATTAGCAAAAATACTAAACTAATAAAAATTTTGAAATAGAATCCTTTCACCAAATGGACCTTACAGCCTGAATGATACCACTTTTAGTTTTGGATTTTGAATATTTGATGCATTGTACTTACCAGAATAGGTCTGTGAGTTTGTGAGGAGGAGCCGTCCTGTGGACCAAACTTCTTTGGTTTCTTTCCAAAGTCCACATGTTTATAGTATAAGAAATCATCCCTATTCTTGAATTGTTCTGTCATTTCTGTTGGTGTTTCTATACGCTTGAGGAGTCCATCAACTCTGGCCTCATCATAGAAATTCATTGTCCTCTCACTCTCTGGGCCAGGACTGCCAGCTTTGTACTGATGTTCTGTATTTGATAGGAAGATGTCAAATAGTCATGGTTTATCAGTAATATATTCCTTCCTTGCATACCACAAACATCCATGACCCTCAATGAATATATAATTTAGAGCTAAGAGTGGACTGCCAGCTAGTGAAGGTTTTATTTTAAAAATGAGTATGCAAAAAGTACCATTTTACAAGTGTAATTTTCTGTGGTTACATCAGACATCAAATACAGTATAATCAAACTGGTATTTCACAATATATAGTAAAGATTTACCATTGTGTCATCTCTCGGAATGCACAGAAAGAGGATATGGTGTCAAAAAACACAAAAATCATACCTTTCACACACTTAGCTCTGCCAGGATGAAAATATTCTGTGATCCATGTGTTCTGATGATTATGCACTCTGTTATACAACTTGTCCTCACGGTGAGCAAAATACTCCCTGGTCATTATCAAATCAGTCACTAGAACAGAACAAATATAGCCAGTTGCAAGATTTATCAAGGGAAGCTTTTGATCCAGAAAATCCAAGATATTTCACTTGTGAATCACAATTTTTCTCAACAATTAGGATCCAGGGTTTGATAGGTCCTATGTTTAAATCCCAGCAAGAGCCTGCAAGCTCATCAAGCTTCAAGTGGGTACAGTATTTGTTGTAAATTAATTATCCTTAAATTAATACACATGCTTGATTATAAACCACTTAAATTGAACTAGACACAAGAAAAAAGTATTATTTTGCAATGCCACTGTTACTCTACCATCCATGTTGAATGTTTTTAAAACATTACTAAATTTTAAATGAAAATCCCTCACATTACCCCTTTGTTTTGTAAAAAAAACAACAAAAAACAAGAAACATCAAAGACCCCTATAAGAAAGACAAATAGGTGAAAATATCATTCTTTACCAACCTATCAAAATGTAGTTTCACTTATAGAGTAATACAGAGTACTTACGTTCTCTGTCTGAGTACACAGACAGTCTGGAGACAAGCCCGTCCTTCATGAGATAGTGAGCAAATTTCTCCAGTTTAGCTCTCTTGTACAACTTATTCTTTTTTCCTTGTGGACATCTCATCTCAAAATCTGACAAAATAAAATGTTCTTAATCTACCTAATCAAAATTACATTGAATACAAATGCATAATGCATTTTACTTATGAAGGACATAGTACTATTGTTCATGAAACCAATGCAAGAAAAACTAAAATATGTGTATAGAACATTCTTGTAAATTCATTAAATTTTGATTCTGGTCGAACTTACACAATTATTATGGTTAAATTTGTTATGTTTTAATGAAATTCATGCTTTATCATTTACAAGAGGAATTTACACAAACAGTACCTTGTATCACATACTATTGTATTTTCATCCTGATATGGTATCACAGAGACTTTTCAGCGCTAGTTCTTTACCAAATTTCAAGGGCAATAACTCATAAACATCTAATCTGTGAACACATTTTGAGTTTTTGCCCTTACACAGCTGTGTGTTGTTCACTTGGAGTCAGCCTCCATTTCCAGCTGAGATCAGTAATTTTCAAATTTAGATTAATAATATTTATGGGGTTTTGACTGAATGCACAGATTTCTTACCTTTCTTTGATATTCTGATGGGCTCTACCCAGGTGGGTGGAAGGTCAAGTTGCTTTTCGAGATCCTCTTGGGCTTCCTAGAAACAGTGTACACACAGGGTTGTAATATACATGTATCGGAAATATATTGATATAATGAAGTGTAGTGCTGACAGAAGTTCTGTGAGGGAGTTTTTTCAAAATAAAAAAATATTTAGCACTTTTCTCTCACAGAAACTATTTTTTTAAAACAAAAGAAGTCAGAAAATAATACTAGTCATTTTAGAGCTTCCCTAATGTTTGGGACAATGAAAAAGCAAAACAATTTAGATCAACATTCAGACAGGCTATCAAGCCAATGTGACAGTCACTATTCCTGCTGTCTTTCAGCACGAACAGGCAAATAGATGCATGTATATAGAATTGGAAACACATTTTAGACATTATTTAAACATAAATTCTGGTTACCAATTCACAGCAAACACCATGTTTCTAATTTTATTCAAATATATTATTGAAGGCTGAACCTTATACATGTATAACTTTTGAAATGGACTACAGATTGCAATGACTTTGAGATACCTACATGTATTTCACACTTAAAAAGCATAGGTAAAAAAGGGGGCTATTTGGACAAGTTACAGCCATGTTAAAAAAATGTCTGTAGTCAGCTTAGCTTGGATAGAGCATTCCACAAAATGGCAAGTGAAAGCAAGCTTGTTTCAGTGTCAAAAAAGTCACTCTCTGTATATCTGGGGTCATCATTGCCAATGAGGTTTCTAAGAGTGATAAACCTGTAGGTCTGTCCTGTTATAAACAGGTGCTCTTGGTAAAATTCTGATTAACAATGGTAAAAGGCTGTGCCAAGGTGACACTAGGTGACAGTAAAAAAGCTGCTGAATGTGGAGAAAAGAATCAAACATTGACTGTTTATAAGTTTTATGATATTCCTGATTTCAAAAGCTATTTATTTATTCATATTTATCAATTGACCCATAAACCACCTAAGACTATGGAAGAAACTTATGAAGCAAATCATTTGATCAGCAACCAGACAATTTCATAAAGGACACCAGCAGGCTAAACTTTATATGTTGACATTGCCCAAACCCCCGAGCCCCTCTGCATTAGTTTACGATCTTTTTCATCTTTCAAGTTTTATAACGGATCACTTTTAGTTATTTTCTGTAAACACTCAATAATCAAAATATTAAAGTATCTAGAGATAACTGTAAGATGTATCAGCAAAATTGACCTCCCTCAAAACTGATCTCCCTCTGAGAGAATTTGCATCCTTCTTCAAACCCCCAATCCCTGAACAGAAAAAAATGGATATAAAGCAAGCATGGGAGGACCTCAGCAACCGCACATTCGCAGTACTTCTTTCAAAGCAGGGTCAAGTTTGGAAGGGTAAAAAAAGGGTTAAGCTGGTTTGGTAAGAAAATATTCATGAGTGTTAGATTCCAATATCCTAGAAATATTTTCCAGTAACATTAACAGCCCACTTCTTGTATGCAGCAACTAAATAATCAATTGATACTTAATTATTACTTCAAAGCAAAAATCTAAATCTAAATGTTGGTACAAACTATAACACTTTTTCCTTTATGTTTCTATATTTTTCATAATGTGTAACCACTGTTAAATAAAGAATTTATTATACCGTAGTTATTACCATAGGTGCATATCACTTCAAGTACTTGACAAAATGGCTTAAAAACCATAGAAAAAAAGGTAAATACTGAACTTAATTTATGGAGGTTATGTAAAGTACTTGAGTTATCCTGCTCCAACAGGTTAAAGCACGCAGCCACTCTCTTGGATAAAACATCCAGCTTTTGTTCATCAATGCATGCTAGATTTTCATCCAGATCCATACAGGAGTGAACAGCAAAATGAAGGCAAAATTTTGAGATTTTAGAAAAAAAAAAAACACAAAAAAAACGAATTACAGAAAAGATTCATGTTCCTCTTTATTTATGAAAAATTTGAATAACAGGATGAAAATCTAGCTTTAGTTCTTTTGTTCTTTTTCTTTTCAACAAGCCCCTAATATCCTAACATGCATTTTAGGATTTGCAAACACACACACACACACACATGATATACAAGTTGGTAAGCATATGCTGACATATATGTCTACACAGAACATAAAATTACATGATCATCAGAATACATAGTGTTATCTCGCATGTAACGGTTTTCATCCTGAAAATGACAAGAACACATTTAACAAAACTGAACATAACAAAAACTACATTTACTCCTTTCAGCTCACAATCCAGTCTTTGATCCTTTCTTCTTCAATAAATTATGTGTTTAGTATTACTTATTTGACTAAAATACCTTCTAGCATAAGCAGCCAATAAGCTGTATTCAAGAACGGAAATTTAACCTAAAGTCAGAGGTGTTTTTCCTAACATATTCTCATTCAAACAACCTTTTTCTTGGACACAATTAACAGATGATGAAACTTTCAAAACGTGTGACCTTGATCTTGACCTCAAGGTCATCAAGGTCTTTCTAGCATGGAAGGCACAATCTCTAAATTAAAGATTTTTAGTTGAATGCAATCCAGGTGTCTGAATAAACAAATCAGACATTTGAGGACAAAACAGCATTTTGCTTTAGATATAGAGGGTCTCTACCCTGAACATGCTGTAATTTTGTAATGGATTTGCCCAGCTTTGAATTTGGAACAGTCCATTCAAAGGTTAAGGGATTTCAATATCAAAATACTAAAATGGAGCTACCAACAGTATAGAGCCTGGTCAGACTGCACGGATGTGCAGGCTGGCCTGGCTCTATACTGGTGGCAAAGGCTAATCACTTTCGGTTCCAGCAGATTAAGGGTTAAATACAAGGCAGATTATGTGAACTGCCCCAAGGCACTGATATGGAAATTAACTGATCCCTTGTAAATTTGACAATACACAACACTTTACAGACAAAATATGACAGAATGAGACACAGATAAGCTTCAACAATATCACAGTTTGCTCGAGTTAATTTCATACAAGACCATTTTATTATACCATCTTTTCCAAATTATCATTAAGCATTAGAACTTTGAAGCGAAGCCATGCATTTCACAGTCTCATTCGTGTCGGTTAATTTTCATTAAAAAAAAAGCTATTAATCTGCACATAAACAATGTATTTCAGATAACCCACTTTCCCTTTTAACCCTTTACCACATGGTTAAGTGTTAAATCGCATATGCGACCAGTGCAGATCCAGATCAGCCTGCACATCCGTGCAGTCTGATCAGGATCTCCACTGTTCGCTTTTCAGTCAGAAATATTTCTATGGATATAAAAGCGAACAGTGGAGATCCTGATCAGACTGCACGGATGTGCAGGCTGATCTGGATCTGCACTGGTCGCATATGCGTTAAAACACGTATCTATGGAGTAAAGGGTTAAGGATTAATGAATGAAGCATGTTCGTTTGAATGACTTAAGTGGTTTATACCTTAAAAAGCTGAAAAATTACATACAAAACTTTCGTAAAAATCAAATATCAATCTACAAAGTTGAAAAAGTTCTATACAAAAACCTTAATTAAAGTCAGATATCACTCTACGACTGGGCAGATGATAGTAACAAAAGCAACTGATCTAGTTACTCTAATAAACTATTACTTGTCCAAGCAGAAAGTTTAACAGCTCTGTATGAAAATTAATTAAATAAAGAGAGCTAAACTAATCACATCTAACAAATGTCTCTAGCTTAAAATAAGCTGAAATTATTAAGAACCTGGAAACAGTCAATATTGAATCTGACTTTTTTTATCCTAATTATTCCACTGAAAAGACATGTTTTACAATTTTACTTATTTGTTACTAAGGGCCATTCCAGTAAAACATATATCCCACTCTAGAAAAGTAAAATGAAGAAACACGCTTGAGGGGGAGGGGGGTTCTTTTACATAGATGGTCTTTTCTTGTCAAATAAACTTCTAAAGGAGGTTGGTCCATTTTGAAAGGGCTTTCCTTGGGTCAGATATAGCTTTTACTGGAATGTTCCTCAGTCAATTTTGTTCTTAAAATAAATTCTTAAAATGCATTTTGGGTCCAAAGTATATTAGAAAATATAGTGAGGAAGAATTTCGTTTTATGCCACCTCTATCTAAAATAAATATCTAGATAAGAGTTTCATATTTAAAAAAGAAATTCTCTACCTTCTAACCAACTAAATGAAATAAAGAGTAAATTTATTTTCCTAAATATGTGAGATTTTTACCAACCTCTTCATCATCAAGGCCATCCATAATGTCATCTTCAGCCTCAGGAATCTGTAACAATGGTTTGTCAGTGTTCGGAAACATGTACTCCCATCTCGTACAGTCACCAAGATCATAGCTTAGATTCTGTGAAAAAGAATAGAAAAATACTATGACAAATATTCTACTTTGCAAAAATTCAGACAAGCAAGGAGATAAAAGTGAAGACTTCATCCACAGTGTGTGCATCTGAACATTGTGACTACAATCAACAGTCTATAGTAATCTTGGTTCAGGTCTGACCGTAAAAAAAAGTGAAAGAGTGCCAAGTGTCTATGTCTTTCTTGTCTAAACTAAAATTTATGCTTAAGTCACATTCAGAAACATTATTTAAGGGTTTTAACTTTAGTACAGACACTTTTGTAACTTACTTTAATAGTTCCTTTATACTTATCTTGTATATAAAATGCATTTTTATCAGACACACTTGCACCAACTCTAGAGAACAGCCACTGAAATGAGTGTAGTTTATGATACAGAATTAAATGAAATAAATGATGTGTCTAATAAAGAAAGAGGGATGTTTAACTGACCTTGACCCCTTCAGAGCAGTCCTGCATATTGACCCAGTAGTTCACATGGTTCCACACACTTTCTATGCCCAGGTAGCTTGTACTGTCTACTGGGTGTGACAAGCCAGTAAACGGCTCAACAAAGAAACTCTCAGGTACTTCACGCTTTCCAGACAGAATGAGAACCCAGGAGTGGATTCTCAGACCATACAGAGGATCTGGTGGGGGCTTCTCAAGCTCCTGTACAATATATATATCAATTCATGTACACATCTTTCAGAAGACTTGTCATAATAACATACTGTTTGCATTGTCAAGTGCTTTAAATTGTAAAAAGTATACCTGTCATGAAACAGAACTGTCAAGTTTAAACTTAAACAAAATTCCTCATTCTAAAACTAACAAAGCTTTCTTCATTTCATTTTCACCCTAAGTATATTAAGATCAAAAATATATGCCAAAGAAAAGTTCACAGAGCCATATACAAACAGACATTTCTGGGCCTCAGTATTAACAGTTACTATTGCCACTTACAAACAAAGACATTTTCTGTATATTCATGTACCATTAGGCCAGTAATTATCTGAACAAATAAAAACCTTTTGGAAATTTGAATAAAAGTGGCATCTTAAAAATATATTAGTGTTCAGAATGACAGAGATACATGACTGCCAAGCAAAATGCTGAGCACACAGCGAAGGTTAAGAACACATACAAAATAGAAGTAAAAAAGACTTCTTTAACTTCTAAGATGATTATAAAAGAAAATATTCTTTCTTATCTACTTGCAGATTTTATTGAAAACTGGGATTGTCATATTTTTTTTCAATATATAATATTCAACTTTACTCAATGCCAGTACAACTTTTTTCTCAGTGCATACATTTAAAGAGGCAGACTCTAAGAGTTTGAATATCCATTTTCTTCAAAAGCATGTAAATTTGAATGGTCCTGAATGATTTTTTTACCCAAGGTCAAGGTGTCAGATGAAAATTCTAAGTACAATGGGCAAACTGAATGTACTAATATTAGTCTTGAGAGTTGCTCTTGTACGGATCGCCTTTTATTGTGTGTGGATAGCCTTTTATTGTGTGTGGATAGCCTTTTATTATAAATGAGCACTTAGTTCATTGCAACTGACCTTAGAGAAACATTTTTAACACATGTTCTTATTTAGATTATAAAGAATTTTTCATTTTGGATAGAATAAATCAATAAAATACATAGGCAGTATAATATTAGTCAATTTTAGGGTATGACTGTTTGAATAAAAAAGTTGGTAATGTTTGTTTTCATAGAATACACATCAATGCAAATTGAAATTTTTTTTAAATATTCAAGGTCACTTTGACCACTAATATAATTTTAAGTGTTTGAGGTATATGAACATAAAGTAATGAAAGAGGACCTTTTTTAAGGTTTGTCCATAGCCAACTAAGTTGGTTTGTGAAGAAAAAATCTGTATTTTTTTCAATATGAAATAAATCTAAAGGATCATTAAAATTCTGTAAACACATACAAGTTGTCTCTCCTCCTCTTCAGTCCGCCTTTTTGCATCTTCAGCCTCTCTCTCAGCCTGGGCCTTGGCCGCCTGTTTACGCTCAAATTTGCTCTGCAAGTCTTTCGGCGGCTTTACTGTATACTTCTTCAATTCTTTCTTCTTCTCTGTTTGTCTGATCTGTGAAACGCAGAAAGACAACTTTCAAGACAATCTACTTGCAGTGAAATGGATGAATAGTACACTTTACCATTTACATAGAAATTTGTGTGGAATCAAGGATTAGCATTACTATATGTGTGCTCCATTTAGACTCAAACATGTTTTTTAAAACATTAATTAAATATTACAGACTCAAACAACTTTTAATCAAAGTGCTATTTTATTTACCTCTTCTTTCTTCTTTAGCAGAGGGCATATTTCTCGGGATTCATCTGCCAGACACACCTCTCGAGTGGCATACCCACTGACAACATAAGCATCATAGCCAGCACCAATCAGCAGTGAGCAGAGTAAGGTACTGTTCTCAAAACAGTTTCCCTTCTGACGCTTCAATACTGTTGTTGGGGACAAAAGTCTTTTTGGCTGTAAAAGAATTAATTGTAGAGCCATAAAGTAACCTTTTTATCAACTAACATGCACACATCTGAGATTCACTGCTAAGATAGCTTAGCAAAGCTTAAAAAATATGCTGCAGAAAAAGTTACCACAAATTATTGTAAAATACGTTAAAACTACTTTGGAGCTTAAAAGTCTGGCTACTTTCTCACTGATTTTGTTTACTGTATGAAGTTTATTTCTTGTCAAGAAAACATTCATTTGCAGCACAATCTTTTTGACTACTTAAAATATACAGGTAATTACCAGTTCATATGGAGGGTCAAGTGTTTCAAAGTTTAGATAGTCTGCAACAAACTCTGCTGCACCATCCCAGTTATACAGCTCCTTATATTCCAACTGAGTGGGCCGGATTGTTGTACATACAAATTTCTGAAAGGAGAGAAAAGGAGAAATTTCAAATATTACAGCTGATATAAAAAGTAACATGAACTTGTAGAAAATGCTTTTTTTAGCAAGATACAAAATCAATGTGTATGACATAAGGTTAAATACAATATATATACTATTATTCTCTGACTAGAATGACACAAGTGTCGATCTATTCATACCTGAAAATACTTACAACAGTTAGTTGTTCTTAAAAGCCTTCTTGCCTGAGAATAAAAACACTTGATCATGTCGAAGATAGCAACAAAAAATTACCTCAACAAAACATTCATTCACTGGATTCAACAACAGAGGTTTCCTATCCCGATACAAATGCACATACTGTCGTCGAAAGTTTTCAGCAAATTGCAGAACAAGATTTTCATTAGGTAAATTTTCTTTATATGAAGCTGGAAATTCTGCAGGATCAAATGTCTCTTTTGGAACTCTGAAAAAATAAAAGCTTTAATAAATTTTACCATCTTACCAGTGATTCAGTTATCGTTAGTGTCATGTTTGATATGTCATATGGCCAATCATGGAGATACAGTTACTATCATTTATACTGCTGTTCTTCAGGTTGCTCATTGTGTACAGGACCTGACTAGCTTGCAGACAATTGCAGGTTATAGGCCTGCTCTTGGAATATTATTACTGAGCTTGTTTTATTTATAACTACAAATGAATAATATCTTGGGGCTATTACAACAAAATTTTCATTACTTTGTTTATAATGAGGAACTTTCACAACTTCTAACAGACTGCAAATAATTTTTCAAAGATGTATGCTATTTGTGCTTATTTAGACAATCTATCAACCTAAATCAAAATCCTTAGGTCTAAACAATAAAAACTAGTTGAAATATTCATTATTATTCAATTTCATGGAATTTCATTTTTTACAAGGACAAGCATGTTACAAAATTGCAAGATTACATAACATGTGGTCAGTCCAGTAGAAATACATTTAAAAAAATCTTTAAACAAACATGATCTTAACAATTTCCTACAGTAATTTAGTAAAAGAAATAGAACTTTCCAAAATATATTGTCTTCAACTTCAACTTATTACTGCCCAAAGTCAATACTGACGATACTAGGCAGGTGCATGTCAGGAACATTAAAATTTAGTCTCAATATTGCGACTTCAGGCAGGATGCTGCCTTTAGGTCTCTGAAGGCGGATATCGATCATTTAAAAATTATCACGATATTCAACATTTTGAGTACAATATCACTACAATTATTTTGACTAATTAAAATTATAAAAGATAATAATAATGTAAACAAGATTTTACTAAAGATCTTACTTAATCATTTATTTTGAATGTTTAAAATCCATAAAACCTGTTCAGTGCACTGATAAAAGCTGGCACGGTTGGGGTAGCCTTAATCTATAAGTATTGTCTACAGGATTATTTAAGAAAGTCTTTCTAATTTCATGTATCAAATCCAACTTTACATTTAAATGATATACTGCGAAATATTTGCGCATTTTTTTTTGTTATTTGTCATAAAAGATATCTTATTTCATACTTGTTCACATCTAACATACAATTATTTAAAACGAACTAAAATAAACATCTCGCGAAATAATATGACAATTTGATTTACAGGTCTATAGTAGGCGGATGCACCACTATTTTTGCAAGTTCATCTTTTAATGCTTGTGCATCTTCTGTAAGCTCTTCTTCCTCATGTACAGATCCTTCTTCTTCTTCCTCTTTGATGGAATCCTCGGTATTTTCTTGCACAATCTGTGGTTCAGTGTCAGCCATTTTGATTACCTAGCGCGTCATGGCAACGGAGTTACGGTGTATCGGTAGGGTCACAAACTCATGAATAATGGTTGAATGGAGTCACTGCAGATCGCTTCTTTCTGTCTTTTAGACAGTAGCCTAAAGGGGATAAGGTGGAATTTTGTTTCATGTTTTGAAGAAGGGATTAGAAAAACATTGTTTATTTTTCGGAATCCCGTTCGGGCCACCCAAAATAGCCTGTTTAAAAATCTCGTCCTTTCAAGTGAACATAATACAAGCGAGAATTTGAAACCTCGCCAGGAAATACATGCAAAATTTAACAATTTGATTTTCGCATTTGTCACTTTATAAGCAACTTCGTCTAAATGGTTCTCGATGAATTAGTTCATGATAGCGAGACAGGCGAAATTTTCGACGTTTAATTTCGCCTGTATTTTTCCTCGAGGTTTTTTATTTTTGCTCCTGAAAGGACGAGTCAGGAGATTGTGTCAAACTGGCGATATATTTCATGGCCCGTACAGGATTCCGTTATTTTGCCAGAAAAAAAATGGTGTCACCTCATACATTTGAAGACGTAAAGAATCGCAAAGAAATTCTTTTATTGGACACTGATTGTATATGAAAAACGGGACATAAGGCTTCTGCTTGTAATCAACTCAAAGTTGCCTGTGCAAAGAGGATTATGACAGAAGAAAAACACCATTAGTTAAGTATATATAAGCCTATGTAAGAAATCGTCGTAAACACTTTACGAAAAGCGAATAGGCGTTTCTTCAAAGAGAACTGATGAGTTAAGATAACGAACAGGCCCTATGTTTCCGCGAACTGTACATGGCATAATGAGCAATATTTTGGAATAAATGAGCGATTTTCCAGAGATAGAATAATTATGCGCACTAAACTTACGGCAAGTTATGCCAATCAATTATAAACATTTTTCTTTAATCATACATACCGCCCATAATCAACTTTTAACAAAATTCAGGCATTTTCCGGAAAAGCCACATTTTCCTGGGGATTTTTTATTAACCACTTGTGGTTGCTCTATTAATTTCGAACTTAATAAGAGTGCAACTCTAAAACAATGCACGGGGTGAGTAATGCTTATATTTTGTTTAAAACTATTTGATTAGACTAGTAATTGAAACAGTATTATATTTATCTTGACAGCATGCAGGATGTCTTTGATCACACGTGAATTTCTAGATTAAATACCAAGAAAAAAAAAGATATCTGAATTTTGCCCTGAATTTGACCAATATTATAATAATTAAAATTGAACATTAGAATTCAGGGTAGCTAGATATTTTCTAAATAAAGCGGTATTCTATCCTTATTTTAAAATGTTGGGGTTTATGAGGCTCATTTTTTTCGTTCTTGTATCAGCTTGACTGTTACTTGATTCATTTTTCAGATATGAAAACAAAAACATGTTGAGTGGAAAAAAGCAACCTGTTTCGTCAAGATGTGGAATTTATTTCGAAAATAATCAAGAAGATACTGGAATAAATCTTCGCAGTTCTTCAATTATGAAATGACACAATTCTACATCTTTTTAAATTCAATAAAATTATGCCTAGGGAGAGGCTGTTTATAGATGGTATATTTGCTCTACACCTGGATTTTGCAGTGGATTCGAGTTAATCGCAGGAACTAGGTAAGTTTACAGAAAATGTTTATTAAAAACGGAACGACCATCTGGAAACGCTTACATAACACTTACAAGAATTACCCCATACCGTCTCAAATAACGAAAAGATCTATTTTATTACTGAAGTTAATTACAGGCACGCGACTTTGACAGATGGTTAAATTATTAAGTGAGAGTTGTAACTACGAAACTAGTCTATCATTTCTTAGTAAGACTACAGCGTGTTACAGAGAAGTATCAAAGGACTTATTTAGATACTAGAATATCGGCGTCATATCAAGAGGTAAAAATAAGATAGGCAGTCGATTAACTTTTGTACTAGTTCCTGACATCTAAATTAACCCATTTCGAAAATTAATTAGACGCATGTGTTTTTAATGAAGAACACACTTTAGCGTTATGTGTAATTTCTCTGAATTCAGAATATATTCAGGATATATGCCTGTCTGAGTTCATTTTTTTCGTGGCATGATTTAGAAGTGTAGACAAAGTGATCTGATGATATCTTCTTGTGAGTGTAAATTTTATTTCAACGATAAAGTCAGCTTCATTTGACAAAAATACCATTTATGCCATAATTATAAACATATTTATTCGACATAACATGCATGAGAATAATTATCTGTAACATTTATAAGAGTTATTTAATGCCTTTCTTCAACGTCTGGCTAAAAATTGATTTTTTTACAGCAAATATCAATGAAAAACAGCAAATCAGTTAAATGTGTGATAGATAAGTATATTTTCATAACAATGTTTCCTTCCCAGAGATTCTAGTGTTTTGAACTGTATACAAGTAAAGTGAAATAGTGGAATATTTAAATGTGGCGTGTACATGTACTTCTGATACGTATACCTGTTTCTAAAACTACATATATAAATAGAATTAACATTGATGCATCCAGTCTATCTATTGATATGAAAAAACAGCGCTTTAAAAAAAACAAAGCACAATTCATCAAAGACTATGAACGAGCAGCGACAATATTCTTGCTTCTGTCAAGAGCTACCAATCAACACTCTGTTTCTCAGTGTGACAACAAGATGGCGCCTTTTGCTTCTATCAAAAACTATCTCACAGCTCTTTGATTTGCGGTGTTACCGCTTGATGTTTTCCTGGTGTTACCGCTTGATGTTCCTAGTGTTACCGCTTGATGTTTTTCTGGTGTTACCGTTTGATGTTTTTCTGGTGTTACCGCTTGATGTTCCTAGTGTTACCGCTTGATGTTTTTCTGGTGTTACCGCTTGATGTTTTCCTAGTGTTACCGCTTGATGTTTTTCTGGTGTTACCGCTTGATGTTTTTCTGGTGTTACCGTTTGATGTTTTCCTAGTGTTACCGCTTGATGTTTTTCTGGTGTTACCGTTTGATGTTTTCCTAGTGTTACTGTTTGATGTTTTTCTGGTGTTACCGTTTGATGTTTTCCCAGTGTTACCACTTGATGTTTTTCTGGTGTTACCGCTTGATGTTTTTCTGGTGTTACCGCTTGATGTTTTCCTATGTTACCGCTTGGTGTTTTCCTGGTGTTACCTCCAAATGGAGCTCCGGCGTTTCCTCTCATCCGTTAAAAACGAAGAATGACGTGAAAAACTCTTAAAATACCAATGACTCAAATGAGTTTCTTCTACCACAGCGTATCACTGATATTGTTCGCAGACATGTATGATGTCTCTGTTTTAACCTTACGGAATAGTAAACGACTCATTAAGATCAAAATTTTACATCAAATTGTAATAACTGATAGAAATTGATAGAAAAGGTAGATTAATAGAAATATTCTGATAACACAATTAACAACTGTGTATCACAAGTACATTGTAATTGTATAAAAGATATTAAGGTACTTGAATGAAATTACAAGAACCTGGCGTGATTTGGAAAAGGTGTGTCATGGAATGGAATTTATTCTTAGAAAAAATAATCAGATTCATTTTTTTTGTAGAAACCAACGCATTGTTTACCCAAACCATTAACGAACAAATGCTTCTTTGAAAAGCTTTTAAAATAAAGGTTTAACTTGCAGTGGCTCTGTTGCACATGATTTCCATGGTTAGATTATGGTGGAGTGGCATGGCGATTGATTCTCGCAGACAATCTGCCTGTCCATCAGCCACAATATTATCATTCATGAGTCATCAATACTTAAACTGTTGTAATATCTGTCAGTTTTCAAGGTATCATCTGAAACAATCTGAAACATCTGAACAAAGCAATGCTGCAGTGAATCAGTGTTAATTTTTCTTTTCCTCTTTTCTTTTTTATACCGAAAACGACTTTGAAAATAAGGTATTTCTAAGCAGTATAGCATCCGTCTGTAGTCAACAGGAACATCCATAACGTAATAAAGTCTCAACTGAATACAGTAAATACTTGACAAACATACAAAATGGCTATAATGTGGTAACAAAATATAAAGCGGTCAACATAAGACAGTTTTGGCGTTCCATAAAAATGGGTGGATTTTAAGAAGCATGTATCAGAGAAATAAAGGGATATCACTTTTAGATAAAGTTTTAACATTTACAGCTGCGCACTGGACAAGATTGCAAGGTGATATGACACGAGCACTGTGAAAACTGCGAATTAATATGTTTTAACACATTAGTACACATAGTATAACAGAAGGTGACAATACAGTATGCTTGTGAATTATACAACACTAGTCTGTATTTACATTTTTTGAAGGGCAAAAATAGCAGAACAGAAATAAAGAAATAAACTTATTTTTGCGGGCGATTATTGTGCAAAAAGAAAACGAAGCAAAGTCAGGCATTCAATGCCTAAACTGTTTATATTGAAGTCATTAACCGTTCGCTCTAGAGGAAATTCATGTTACGAGAAAAAAATTAAAATGAAAAACAGGATGAACAGATGCTCTGAATGCGAAAGATCACTTTTGCAAGAAGTCAACATCAATTATATACCTGAGAAAATTGGCCGATCAACCCGTGCTAGGAATACAAATTTGTTACTGTACGAATATTGATATCAATCTTTTATATGGTTCCTGGTAGAAACATGATTCTGCTGGATACTTTAATTGAGGAACAAATTGTTCGTAAGGAACTCACATTATAAAATAACAACGTGTTCGTTGTTATGTAAGTGCGCAATCATGTTGGGTGTATAAACATTATGTAGATCCCGTTGTTGATGAAAATGTGTATATTGTTATTGTTATCATTCACTGATTTTTAAGATTTGTGAGACGGGAGACTTTTGAAAAGTTGGAAAACAGCCATGTGGCACAGTATGAAATGTTTTACTTACACGAATTACTGACAGTTTATGAAACATTCTTACAAAGACGTAGAGACAACAGTTTCTGTCCATCCTAGAAGTCTTAAAGCATTTCTGCCTTGCGTTGATTATTGAAAAAAAAAAGCCAAGTATTTTTGAAGTTTTACCAGGTTACTCAGTCCACAGTCTTAAGCTAAGATAGTAGTTTTGTTTTAATCAAACGAACAAAGTGATGTAAGTGTCTCATTTTACCACAAGAACAACTCTTAAGTTATCAAAATGTTATCTGGTAACGTTGATATTCTGTCAGCTAAACTCATAAAGTGGTCCATTCATGTCATTTTGTTGGGTTTCCGGTACGGATCCTTTCCAGTACAGTGGATGGATCACTTTGCCGAAAATTCAAAGCTCGAACGCGAACGTCATTATGACAGCACCATATGTGTCGGCGTCGAGAATAAATAAAGTTCTAAGTGATTTCATAAAAGATTTCAGGTGAATATGAATAATAAGACATTTCTAAAGAATACCAATGTGACTGCCTATTGAATAAATACAAAGTTGTGTGCTATCTATTTGTATTCGGAGCTTGATAACTTATTAATTTGCGACTTTGAAGTCCGTTTCTGGCAATTAAATTAGACTGACCATTAACTGTGAGAATTCAAAAGTAGATTAGACAGACAAAATGCTGTTGGTATCGGAGAAATGATAGAATTTCGAGCGGTGAAAGCTGGCATAAACCAGTATTCTGAAACATGGAAAAACAAATGTTTCTTGTTTCTAGATTGGTAATATTCCTTGATCTTTTTTTGCATTTCATTGTATTGAAAGGTTGAAGCACTTTGATTATTTGTTAATTTATTTGTCTTTCGGAATTGTAAATTACAACGTTTTCAAAATGATTCTATATATTTTTTTTCAACAAAAGTAACTCTTGGATATTTCGAAATAAAATATGAAAAACATACCAAACTACGAAAGCTCTATATGAATGTAATGCTAAACTCTTGTTTTATGCTTGTGTCACAGTGATTCCATGATATGTTGAACCATCAAAGTCGCATTTTATATTTCTTTTATTATTGTATTGTTACCACCTTTAAAAAAGTATAAACTATTTAGAATTATTAATATCACCTAGCATGTATATGTTTTATAAATAACAATTAGTATAACAATTACAGGAATAGACTTTTTCTAAATCTAACAAAACAAATGTACAAGAAGTGCATGTGTGCATAAAAAAATACAAAAAAATACCCCCACGAAACCTTGTAAAAATCATTTTTGTATAGTTTTAACCATGAGAACGAAATGATTTCAACTTTAAAAAAATCTAAGCAGTGAAAACTCTCACTCAGATTAACCTCCACCCAAACACACTAAAAGGATTACAGATCTCTCCTTGAAGGTACACATCTGCTTAATGAAGGGATATTATGTTTACCTAAGTGTTGTTTTCTGGAGTTTGTAATGAAAACATGGAACAGACATTTTTACAAGTAGAACTTTATGTTCTTCGAGTGCAGTTTACAGACGAAAGGAATTATTCTAACAAACGTTGTTAACAACAACACGTTTTACTACAGACAGATTCCACACAGCCTTCACCTCTTCGACAAAAAAAGAAACATTTATTTCATGCATATTCAAACTGCATCGTTTTACTTGCCCACTTGAGCATTTCGTAATTTATACGTTCGTTCTTTCGATGGCTCACTCGCACTATCGCACGCACGCACGCCAATTTATTCATTCTTTCCTTTATTATTTTGTATGTTTACTTATTTTTAAATACTTTGAATCAAAGGACAGATGTTTTAAGCTTTGAAATTGAACTTAAGAAAACATAAATAAGATTGGTTTTTGCCCCCATAGTTGCTTCATTTGAAAGCTGTTGGTTTTTTTCTCTCTGCTGTTCTGAAATGGCGCACCTGTTTCAATACGTAGAAAACAGACACCGCAGGATGACATAAAAATATATATATCCAAAAACTAATGATTTTCGAAGAGTTAATTCATTTTGGACACTATGTCGAGATCTTCCCTTTTTTCAAATAATTTCTATTAAACCGCAATGTCCCTTTTTCTCAGCTAAATTAAATATCTGATAAAATTATTTCAGTCAAATCTTTACTTAATAATTCCACTTCATATGAGGGATAAATACCCAAGAAGTACACCCTGAAAATATGACTAACCCTTAACCTGCTGGAACCGAAAGTGATTAGCCTTTGCCACCAGTATAGAGCCAGGCCAGCCTGCACATCCGTGCAGTCTGACCAGGCTCTATACTGTTGGTAGCTCCATTTTTGTATTTTGATAATGAAATCCCTTAAACTTTGAATGGACTGTTCCAAATTAAAAGCTGGACAAATCTATTACAAAAATTCAGCAGGTTCATGGTTAAATGCTTTAAATCATAGTTTTAATTAGTCAAGTATCATGAAATATACAACTTTGGAAATATGCCACGAAATTATTCTTTGCACCATAAACTGGTAAGGCATAAAATAAACCTCATTCAATGCTCGAAATTAAATGTATTACTAATGCTAAACTGCAAAATAACATGCCACCAATAAATTACAACTATTTTGTCAGAATATTAGGTGTGTATTAATATGACCAAAAATCATTTGTCTTATTATTACACTAATGAGTCTACCTATCCATTTTTATCCAGACACCACCTTCATGAAATGTTTATCCGACGAGGGATGTGTTACTTACAAAAAAGTATGGAAAAAGTCTGTGAGATAATTCTATAGCAATAGATTTTACAAGAAGAAACAATATGAATGTCATGTTGATCTAGCTTAATGAAAACATGCCTTTCATTCAGCATTAACATTCCTTAATCATTTTCAAGTATATGAATAAAATCATTTCTAATTTTTGCCAGGTAAGATTTAAATCATAAAACGATTCCACGATGCTCTGATTTCGGTAAGAATGCAACGAAGCTGCCTTTCCGAAAAACAAAATAACTGCCAATTTTGCAGTAACTGTCAGAGATAGGCATCGGTCTGAAATAAAGGAAACGTATCAACAACGCAAAACCAGTGTTCTACTGATATTTTAAAAAGCTTTGATAAAATATGCAGAGGAAAAAAATGAAGAATTTTAGATATGAAGAGAAAAAATAAATTCACAATTTCACGATTCCTCGAGGGACTGTGACGTAAATTTTAAAGCAGAAATCCATTGAATGTAAAAATTATTTAAGTGTGACTCAATAATTCATGTTACCAATTGCATCAAATCAAGAAAAAAACACTGCAGATATACAATTAGATTTATGTGCATTTTTAAACAAGGCATAAAATATAGAATGTATCCATTGTTTAAACAGTCACTTTCATTAGAAATTTGCAATAAAAGGAATTCAGTGGAAACACGAGGATGAGCAGGTCGGTACATTAGATAAACGAATAAAAAAGAATTTAGATAAGTACATGTATTTGCTTCTGTGATAAATGCTAATTGCATACTTGTACGTGAATTTCGATTTTTGTGAAAATATTTTTGTACAAAATATCTTCTTAATACATTCAAAAAAACTAAAGTCACCAATATGTATGTAGTTTAATAAACCAAACATTCGTTGACACCGATGCTGTCAACGTTTTAATTCTCAGTAAATGTGATATTCAATGCCTTCTTTTCTTTGGATGTAATCAGTTCCGACAATAAAAGTTTGTGTATATCTCCTATGTAACTATCAATTATATTTACCCATAACTAAGTTTCATAGTTGACACAACTCTGTACAAACTATCAGCTCACATACATGAAAAGGTCAACACAAAACAATTTGCCAGCCTCAATGTGCTATTTAAATCCTATGGATTCTGTAAATCATTCTTAGATGTTACAACATGAAGTCGTAGAAGTTTCTTCCGTGTGTTGTATGTTTGTTTTCTTCTTTTTGGTGTTGTTTTGTAGAGGTCAAAAGTGTTAAATAGTTTTGATTTTTACTGAACGTTATGTTATGACAAAATAAGCTAAAGATGATTAGCTAGATTTTATGGATTCAGGTATAGATATAGGAAACCCTATTCTTCATTTGTTCAATTTACATACTGTGCGCGTAATATTTTTTAGACTTCACAGACAATTTAAGTAAATGTTATGAGATAGTATAATTGCAGTATATCTTACATTCTGAAATTTCCAAGGTTAACTTAATTATTTCAGTGTGACTAGAAGAGCAGTTTTTCACAAACTAGCTATTTCGTATTTGTTTATTGCAAAGCGCATTTTTTGTCTTTTCTTGTTGAAGATGTATTTATAAGGAAACGTTTTTTTTGTAATGCACCTAGATCTTCAAGGTTCAGAAAGCTTTAAGTGATGACAGAATCACGAGAGAAGAACCTATAAGTAACTTAAAACACGATAAAATCTTGTGTTTGCCTCTTTTCACATCAATGTATCTTTAATATCTCGATAGACAAACTAAAGATGTTCAGTTCCTTAATTTTTAAGAACATAAATAATCCTGACGTAAAGTTAGAGCAAGAATAAATTTACTTGTAGTATGACATGAAAACGTCAGTTTATTTCAGTTTTCCTGAATATTTGATTTTATAATTAGGTAATGATATATATATTCAGAATAAGAGTGAATTTAGATATGTCAAAAATATAGTTGCATGAAAAACTTTTTATTTCTCTCATGATTTTAGATATCAAATATACTTATTTTGAGTATACCTTTCTTTCTTTACTGAAAATATTATTTGTGAAAATAGGAAAGCAATATATATGACGATGAAAGACCATTTAAACGTTTCAAAACATTTTTGTACTTCTTTGCCGAGCTAAACGGCACTTAATTAAAGCTTTCGTATGTAAAGAATATTTAAAGAGTATTTTTCAATTTCATTTTTGTTTTAAAAAGCCTCACTGCACTAGAAATATAAGTTTTATTAGTTTCGGATGCAATCATTAGTTTTATGAAGTATACTTTTGGACATATTCAACCTCCAAAAGCACGAAGTTCATAGTTTTCATTCAAAATGCAGCTGGTAGGTCTAGATTTGTATCTAAACTGTATTGTGGAAGGTAAACAAACTAAAACACAAGTAATCCACCTGTGTTACCTTACTTGACCTGTGCTAAAGCATGTCAAATCAGTAACATAATGCCTTGAAGAAACTGAAATTAAAATATAGTAAGGGTTATCAATTTTTGTTTCTTCATGAAACTTCGGCTTTTAATTAAGCGGTTAAATTATATTCACTTATTACAGCACCCAATAAGTATTCCATAGATTGTACTAACTCTATAATCTAAACCGTTTAAACCGAAATTAAGAATAAACTTTTTATCAACGGAAATACAAGAACAGACCAAATACAATTATACACGTGTTGTATGTAATCGTTAATCAGTTCTAACATGGTACCCTGTGACGTCAAAAGGGGCGCTTTAGACGTCCACCATAGTACATTCTGCGATATACTGCAGCACAGAGCAATGTCATTACGACGTCATCTTGTATTTGTATTCTAATCAAAATATAAACTGAAATTGCTCATTTTTGTCGAGCCCGCTTGCGGTGAGCTCGACTTAGTCGCCACTTTTGGCGTATAGTTCGGTGTATGTGAGTCCGTGCGTCCGCCCGGATTTGTCCGCTCTATATCTTGCTCATTCTTTGAAGGATTACAAAATAGTTTGGTGCAAATGTTCACCATGATGGGATGGTGTGTCACACGCAAAACCTAGGTCCGCCGCTCAAGGTCACATTTAGGGGTCAAAGGTCGAATAACAAAATAAAACATTCATTTGAGTGTATAACTTCTATATACATGGATGGATTTTAATGTAACTTAGCACAAATGTTCTCCATGTTGAGTTGAGTTGTCTCGCGCAAAATAAAGGTCAAGCTCAAGGTCACAAGAGGTCAAAGGTCAAATAAAAATATTAAAGTTTGTTTGTCGGCGTTGTATCTTGGTTATGCTTTAGAGTATTATGCTTAGTGGACAGTGGATTTTGAAATTGTTGAGCCCCCTTGTGGTGAGGTCGACTTAGTCGCTGCTTTTCACTTTTGTGGTTTGATGTATGCGCGTTCGTCAGTCCATTTGTCTGTCTAGATTTGTCCGGTCTATATCTTGCTCATTTTTTGAAGGATTACAAAATAGTTTGATACAAATGTTCACCATGATGGGATGGTGTGTCACACGCAAAACCTAGGTCCGCCGCTCAAAGGTCAAGGTCACATTTGGAGGGTCAGCTCAGTACCCGTGTCCGGAGCATAACTTCTACATGCGTGGCGGGATTTTAATATAACTTGGGACAAATGTTCTCCATAGTGAGGCGGAGTGTCGCGCGAAAAATTCAGTGTCTGTGGTAAAGGTCAAGGTCTTACCTCAGGTTCAAAGGTCAAATAACAAATTAAAACATTCACTTGTGAGTATATTTCTTTATACATGGATGGATTTTTATATAAGTTATAACAAATGTTTTCCATGTTGAGTTGAGTTGTCTTGTGCAAAATGAAGGTCAAGGTCACAAGAGGTCAAAGATCAAATAAAAATATCAAAATATTCAAATAACATGAATTGAGTTTTTTAGGCACAAATGTTAATCATGAGACTTCGTGTCATGCACATGAACCAGGTCAGAGGTCAAGGTCACCTAAGATGATGCAATGTTAAGATTTTGCCTTGGGATAAAGAGGATGTGCTGCGCACATCTCACTTATGTATACATCTTTCTCCTTGATCTGAAGCTAATAGGTTCAGGTTTGAATTAAGACGAGCGGGCTCGACATTCTTCCCGCGGGCATGTCTTGTATTAGAAAGCTCTTAAAACAAATTTTACGTGTTTCAATACATCTCTGTTTCATGGCCCATATCTGTTTGATTGAGCAATATTCAATTTATCCATGTATTTCTTCTATATTTGAAAAGAATATTGCTGAGTAGAAAATTTTGATCTGACTGAAAGACAAAAGAAATGTTTTCAAGATTTTTCATTCTCTCTGTTAAGATTTATATACAAGAATATTTGGTGTTTTAGGTCTGTCAGATAACCAATCGGTCAGAACAATCCTTTATTCGTTTGTTTATTCACTCGTTCCTTCCTTCATTCATTATGAAATACAACTTCAGTAAAAAAAAAATAAAAAAGTAAAAAGAAAGGTTATGTCTCAAATTAAATACAGTTACAGTTTGATAGAATATATTTGCTTTCCTTGCACAACCGTTAGGGAACACATCTGTTTCCTTAAGATTGCAAGAGAGTTTTTGCTCAGTTAAGTCTGTGATGGCGCAAAAATATATTCTGCATTTGTAATAATACTTTTAGAGTTACGTTCTATTTAAATGCGTCTCTGATACTTTTACAAACACATTCCATTAATCAGTGCTTTTTTGCCAAAGTGACACTTGCAATCTGTACCTTCAGGAGTGCCTGAATCACAATTATTTTAAGCGTCAAAGACGACAGTATAAATGAAATATATGATATTGTCTAAGTAGAATGATAGAACTACTACATCAATAATTTTTCACAGAGTTATGTAGGTGAAGGGTAGCACGTGATTTCTCAGGTAACTCACGTGAATTCTCAGAGAAATTATATTTATGAATGACACGATGATTTAGCATCTTAGACAGTCTGCCTGTCAGTCAACCAAAACATTTCCATTCGTGAGTCATCAGTGCCTGTATACCTGAAAATAACCGCCTAAAACTTCTTTTTTTTGCAAAGTAGAATTAAAACCAGAAAAAAAAACTTTGAAGAACCGTTGATATAATATTAACTGTGCCAGTTTATCTGGTAATGAAAGTCTCTTTTGAAATGGATTACAACAGTTCTTATGATTATCTGTCATATGGTTTTCTTCAATTTGTAGAGTAATATGTCTACATAAAAAAGCGAGTCGATTACATTTTAAATTTAAGAAAACAAATGTACGTATACAGAATATCATAGATAAGAAAAGGTGTAGATTTTGAACTATGAAGGGCATCTTTACGTTAAAGGTTACATGTATGTATTTGACCTTGTTAAGGGCTAACTGTATCTAAAGTTTAAAACTATCGTAAAGAAAATATAAACACGTATAATTATGCATACAACAAAATTGCACAAAACTTTTCTTGAACTGGTGATTTAAGAAATGCTTCTTCTCTTTCTGATGAAATGTACTTAATTGTAACATTATTGCTGCGTGCAATCAAAGGCACCAATAACATACCAATCATATACGTTTTTACATTCAAACCTGAAATATACAGGAATTATTGTACAAAGTGACAGAGAAACAAATGCAGACCTTAATTGCTTAAACAGTTTATCTTGAAGTCATTAACCGTTCTCTTCACAGGAAATTCAGGTAACTAAAAAACTTTAAATGAAAAAAATAGAGGAACAGATGCTCTGAATGTTAAACATTACCAGTCGATGAAGTCAACATCATTTATAATCGTATACCTGAGAGATTTGGAAGATTAACCTGCGTTCATGGAATACAAATTGTATGTGATTTTTGAGCAAAGAATAGTTCTTTGGATATTCTTTGTGGTCCCTGTATATGGTTAAGCTAACAGGGGACGTATTGGGTAAATGAAAGTGATCCAGACGCTAAGTCTCTCACTAAAACATGGCGTTCCCTTGTATCAAATTTTGAATGATATAGAAATAAAGTGTAACAGATAAACACCAGTGGCGATTAACATCATCTAAAGAGTGATTTTTAAAACTACCACAAAATGGTATTATCCTGAGAACTTTAATTTAAACGCGTGGTTCCTCTACACGTAGATTTCTGGATTTAAGAAAATCCTTCAATCACTTTAAAATATAAAATAAAATGAAATAACAGAATTTTACATATGTGTTATAACTATTCTTCAAATAAGCTTCTATCTTTATGATAGAAATTGGACATTTGTTGTATTTGTGATAAATTAAGATCTGTCTAAAGTCACGTGACAACTCCAGTGATTGTAGCCAATTTGTCTTTAGTTGATGTATCATTAGGTTAGCGAAACCGTTGGTGTTTCCTATAGATTTGTAAAGATAGGGTTGTAAAGATAGGGTTGTATATAGCTGTTTAAATGATGGGAATGTACGTATGAGGCATAATTGTAACTCATTCAAAAATGAATTCTTTGTATGTGAAAATGAAAATGTGTCTTTAACACAATATTACACTAAAATATGTTTTCACGTAATAGTGGCTTACCTTTATGTAGCCAACACTATTTGACCATCTTTATGTATAGGGCTAATTATTACTTAGGTGATCGAAATAATACGAGCTTAATTCTGCTTGAACACTATCTAACAAAGTAAGCGCGAATTGACTAAGCTTCCTACACAAGTACTACAATATGTACCACCTTAGCATGTTGTTTTCTCGATTAGATAAGAAGAACATGAAACAGCCGTTTTCACAAGTGGAAAAGTGAAACTGCATGTTCGCCTTGTGTGTTTAGACAGATGAATTGGGGAAAAAATGTTTGGAACATAATAGTTGTTCTCAAAAACTCTGTCTTTACAAGCATGAATTGGTGGGAGAAAATGATTAATTTTGTCAATGCAATACAATGTTCAGTTGTCTGCATTTTATGCAAAAACATTTTGTATACAAAATAATAAGAATAAGTTTCGCATCGATTTCGCAAATTAAAGTGTTGACAGTAGCTTACTTAGTAAAAATCATCTGAACTTACTGAATCAATTTCTTGCACAAGTCTAACAACTGTTTTGCAATACATTTTCAGAGTAATTTCTGCTGTCTTTACTAATTCCTAGTAGTATCAGCTTTCGCAAGTTTGTTGGATGTCCCATTACGCAATGGATAACTATAATCAGATTTATTCTTTCTTTAATACGTTCATTCATATTTTTTCACGATTGTTTGTAAATCCATTTGCCGGTTTGTTTGGTAAGTTATATATTCACAATAAATTGTTATCGGAATTTAAATATCTAATGTAGAATTTCAGACAATAAAAACAGTAAAAGAAAATAACTAATTCAGTTTATCGTTTTATTTGTTTTTGAAGCTGCTAGAAATAAATCCATTACTATGGAGTAACCAACAATTTGTACACCTGTTCCATGTGTATTGAACTGTTTTCTTCCTCATCAAAGGCTACAATGATATTAAAAATGTGCTAAAGTTTTCATTTTGGTTTACTTTAGCTAATGTTGCTTACTTTTTACGTCTACTGAAACGGTTTCCAGATATTCCTTCGATAAATTAGTTCTCTTATTCGACATCATGTTCTGTTATTTATGCCAAACGAAATATTTACAGAAATTATCACGGTACATTTTTCATGATATCTTTATCTGAAATTTGAAATAAATAGTTTTCGTACACCGATGTGACTGGTTAATAATTTTTTTAATACAAAAGTAGTTCCAACGTTCCAAATTATTTCCTAATTATCTTACCCTCTATTTATTTGTAAGCTTTCATGAATTCTCGAATTGAAGTGTTTCACAGATGAACCATGGCATTCAAAACTTGTCATAAATTACCGTGAAAAAAAAAATATATTCGAATGATAGTTGGTAACTGAACAGCTGTACGGAAAATAAAAAATCACTTATATTATAATTATTGTTATTATTAAAGGCGCTTTAACTTTTACATGATATTAAGTTATATACATGTGATTTAAAGATTATGATAATACAGAACACGTTTATAGAACGATTTTCAGGCAAACACGTGACTTTTTCAGGCAAAACACGTGACTTTTCAGGTAGTTTCTATTGTTTGAATACAGCAAGGGTTTAGCACTATTTACAGTCTGCCTATCAGTTACCTTAACAGCTAAACCATGCTCATGACACCAGTACACACAAAGATATATCTTCATTTAGTTTTTATTTTACAAAGAACGACTCAACACAGGTCAAATGAAGTCTGTTAATTACGTCATCAGTTTTATTCTGAAAAGGATATTGATGATTATGTAAAATGGATAAGGTAAAAAGTTTGTCATGAAAAGGTAAGGACTATTAGCTGAATGGGCACTACTGAAAAAGTTTGAAATATTACAAAAAAGATAGAAAATAAAATGATAAATAATATATATGCTTTTGCCGATGTAAAGATTTATACGACATCATGAAATGAAATGTCTCCAATGTTTGTTTCTATCGAAAAAGACTGTATTATAATTAGGGGCATTTTTTTCATGTTCAGAAGGCTTAAGTTAAATTCTTTTGAATATTATGGAATTGTAACATTACGATGGTTTCCAACACCGGCACAGAATTGAAGGTGTTAGAAAGGTCTTGCGTTTCTACAATGTTCAAATGTTATACACCTGTGCATTTTGTGACAGCTATAACACATTATAATAGCATACCAACTGTTTTACTAACACTGTCATAGCATGATTCTTATGATAGTCCAGGAAAATCTTTTACATAATGAAAAAAAACAACAAATGCAGATCTTTATTACATAAATTGTTTACCTTTAAGCCATTAGCCACTTTCTATACAGGAAATTTAGGTGACTACAAAACTGAATATATAAAAAAAACGGACTGAACAGATGCGCTGCATGTTAAACATCAGAGGTCCATGAAATCAACATCAATTATATACCTGAGAGCTACTTTTAAGTTTTTCATCTACAAAAATACCATACTGAATATTTGAGTAATATGGAAAGTTTCTCTGTGGCGCGAGCAGTGAAGCTTAAAAGAATGGTTCCTTTAAATCTACTTCTTAATAAGTAACACCTTTGGGAAAAGCAAGAAGCCAGTGTTCTTTTTTTTTATTCTGTACTGTTTAGAAATAAAACATATGGCCTGATTTTTACATATGCTTTTCTCGTAATCGAAGAATAAGCTGAAGACTCGCACGAAGCAATGAAGCTTAAACGAGCTTTCGTTTAATAAAAAGAAGTGAAGGCACAATTATTGTCCGCATCAAAGCTTTTTATTTCTTCAAGACTTCTGATAGAATACATATCCTCTCCTTATTTATACCTTACAGAATTATTGACCTGTAAAATGCATAATTTAAAAACAAGGCAATGTGTTGAAATGTCTGAAATTTGTTCTGAATGTGTCTACAGTCTAGTTCAAATGCTTTGCAACTAAATCTACCTTTTATCATTTTCCTCCTCACTGTTAAAGATTCAATTGCTGTTTTACATAGAGTAAAAAGGATGAGATATATACAGTTCTTGGATAATATTTCTTCCAGTCTTCCTATATGGGTGAATGATACTTACGTAAGATATTGACTTGAGTGTATTATAAATGTCTTATAAAAACAGACTTCTTCAAGTTTTATTAATGTCAGTATTCCCGGGATTTACTTTGTTTCTGGTTGATTGATATTATCGTTTATGACAACTTGATTACTTTACCTCTGATCAATTCAGCGAAAACATTTTACAGTAGATTTATTGACGGTAACTGAGCTTTTGGTATGCACATAGCTTTCAGAGATTCAAAAAAGCGATCGGAAAAGACAGAATTACGAGAGAAGAAACCTGTGATAAATCAGAACAAGATAAGTTGCTTTTTACTGATTTCAAATGCTGTCTTATTTTATAGCGTTTAATCATCAAAAAACATATCAACTTTTTTGAAAGGTCCCATATATAAAATTGAGTAGTTAGGCTTTATAGATAGATCTTTTGGACAAAATGCAATGTAGCGACGAGTTACTTTTGTATCCAGAACATTCTATGTAATTTAATCAAAAGTTTTCATTCTTTCAACAGAAATCTTTTTTGAATTTCAAGGCTTTATTTGAGTTTGTTACTGTTAAATGAAATGAAGACTGTCGGTCGTTTCCGAGTTTTGTTAAGAACTTTCTTATTTGGCTTCCAAACTGGTGCATTAAACTTATAAATCAAATGAGCATTTCCATATCTTTTTGCTATAAGTTGACCAGACAGGTTTTATCAGTTTCATTGAACTGAACATCAATTTTTAAGATGACAGGCAACAGCTATTCCATTTTCCATCATCATTTTTTTCCAAACGAATGTTTCAGACATTCTAATTAGGCTTTACACACGTTAACAGTTACCAGGTATCTTCCTGTAAGCATTACGAATACTAAAGTCAATTTATGAAATTCGGAGCTTACCTTTGGAATGCCTTTATTGTCCAATTTCTAAGTTAATGCCAGCAATGTTGTCTGAATCGGTGCACATTGATAGAACTATGAGACATATTTCCTCAGCCTTCGCAATTGTAGATAAATTTGGTAACTAATTAGCAGAATTAAGTATAACCAACTTTGTTGCTTACGCAACCAATAACGTTGCTGTTAATCTTAATGCTACTGTTACGGTCTTATGTTTATTTCTGCAAGCGTTTTTTCGCTTATCATACTTCTATTTCACTTGTTGGCTCCATCATATCTTCTATAATTATTGCCGATTATAAAGATTTTATGAAAATGATTTAACTAACTGATGCGGCTAAGATTATTATAAGTGCAAATAAGTTAACAACTTTCTCTTATTATCACCAACACAAAAACAATAACATTCGCCAAATTTGTAACAGACAGACTGATGAATATCCGGATTTAAGCCCAAAGTAAAGTTTGTGAAGTTAGGGTAATTTTGTCAGGCAAAACAAAATATTCAGTCATGAAAAACTCAGAGGACGCCATTTAAACAAATACTGTGCTGAGTTTTAGTTTAGTTATTAAAGTTATAAGCAGATGTACGCTTTCATCCTCATTAATTTAAAAAAAATTTGGAAATTTTGGTAGCTTAATGTAAAAAACGACTTGTTGTTACCTCAATGCTTAGCGAGGATGCATTACGTGTAACAATGTTAATTTTCTTGCTGTTGCACACACAAAGTCATTTGCACGACTCCTTAAAATTAATTGAAAATAAACAATACTGACAATGAATAATGATCTACTAAAGAAGAATCTTAACAGACAACTGGCTACTACTGTACACTGATTAACTTTATTTCTATTCTTTCTATTTTGTGATACTGTGTTAGCTATATCACCGGCATTGGCATTAGTGAATAGAACAAAAACAACGATTGATTAATGATTGTTTGGACATATTTCTGTACAAATTATCAGCTACGTTTGCGTTACTGGTCAAAACAAATCGCATCCTGTCGAAACAAAACAGTATCTTGTTTCTGTCACTGTTGAAAGCATTGTATCTTTCCCAAATAAAACAGTGAATAGTATTGTTTCTGATTTGATTTTTTAGAGAGATTTTTGTCTTAGAAACACAAATTTTAAGTATTAAGAATTTTTTTATTTATCCGTTTATACTGCTCGTTGCTATCAAAGCTTCCTACTTGGAAATGCCTGTATCATAATTTTTTACATTTTTTTTTCAACGTGGCGATTTCAATCCACCAGTGTTTGCGATGTCAAATATGTCAAACACTGTTCCTTTATTGGATGCATTGTCCGGGAAGTTTGTTATATGGGTTCTCGTTATTTATCAAAACATTCCTAAACTCTTTTATCATTTTATTTTCGTTAAATGTGAAAATACGTTTGTGCTGTTCTACAAATATATGGTATTAATATGAAGAACAGTTGTTCTGTTTCAATAACTTGTGACACTGAGACTTGCAAACTTTGTACTATAAAGGCAAATAAGCCAAAACACTTAAACACTTCATAACTGTTTACTGTAAGAAAGCCATTGCTTTTTGTCATCTTGAGTATAATTGAGGTATTAGTATATTGTTTCTATGTGGCTGTTAACACTAACTCTGACAAACTAATTACTCCACAACCATTCATTTTACCGAGAGATTTTTGCAGTAAATTTATTGACGAACATTACGTTTCTGGCATGTTGATAGGTATCCAAGATTGTAGAAAATGCTTGAAAATGACAGAGTTTCGAGAGGTGATATCTGAAACAATCCAGTAAGCCCATAGATGTCATCACATAAATTGTTGTTGTTGTTGTTGTTTTGTGGGTTTTTTTTCTTTCTTGGTATTTACTATAAACCTACTCGAGGTACGTAAATGTTCTAGTGGTTATCAGTTTAATCTATATTCTACCATAAATAACACCAAGAATCGGACAAGAAACAAGAAATTATATTATGTAATGTATTATAATATTTAGACCTTGTTATGTTGGTACCTAATGAAGTATTTACTGCCTTTTTTGTCTGGTCCGAATAAACAGAGAAAAACAAATAAAACATATAAGCAATAAATACCTTTACACTTATTCACAAAAAGGTGTGCGTCGATCATTTTTCTAGATATACCTGACATTTTAGCTTTTGAATGCTCATTGTTACTGGCGTTGGCGTATAATTCTCTGTACGGATGAACATTTGCAAAACGCTTTCAAGAAACATTAAAGTGTTTCAGTGTTTTCATTTTATTTTATTTTTTTCTTCAAAAAAAAAAAACAACAGTTTACAAGATCAAAACTCCTACTGCCGTGACGATCGTACAAAATATTTAGCTCATGAAAAAAATTTAGTATTACTTTACATATTTGCCGATCTGGCTAGCTCAGTTCTAAGGCATCGGATTATCAGTCCAGCGGTTCTCGGTTCAAAACTCACAATGACCGTCTTAATGTCTCTGTGATAATTGATCTCGGACAAAGCGTCTTAAGCTTTTTGTTCCCTCACCTCAGATTCAATTAAGGAAAAGGTCAGTCGCTTGCGGAGAGATTGGTAAGCAAACTGGTGGATACCCAGGAACACTTGTAATGTCGACTGACCGCCGGAATATGACCAAAAGAGGTTGAAACTGGCGTTAAACCCCAATAAACAAACAAACAAACAGTTAACATATTTACATCATTTTAATCAATGCAATGTTCAAGAACATAGTATAGTATGATAAGCGTCATACCCATTGCAACTTTGAATTTGACAATTACTGAAATCATTTAACGCATTTCACTGGAAAACAACTGGCAGAATCAGTACATAGCTCTTACTTTGATCAACAAATAGACTGCACCAAGCCAGAAACTCAAGAACTTTTTGTATTAAATTGGCTATTACATATCTAAAGAGAATTATGTTGCTGTTTTCATGCAAACCCGTAATAAAGCATTCTGTTTTGGAACAGCGCCATATGCGTATTATAAGTAACTGCAAATGGAAACCAACATTGACTGACTAAACTGAGATAATTCTAAGCCATTTCCAGAGGTTGTTACGGCTAACATTGATGCTTACATATAACAAACTAATTCTAAGATTATTATCACAAAATTTATGAAGGTACAACGACAACAATATTTAAATCTACTCAATATGATTTTCATTCATTTAAGATACCTTCGTCGGTTGTAAAGTATATCAGATATACAAGAATACGACTTATGTTCCTTCAATAATTTCTTTACACGTAACGATGTGTAATTGTATTTTAATTGCAAACGTTATTGATAAGGTTAGACTGAATGCATACACGTTGTGGTATAAAACATCATAAATCAAAATTTGATTTATTATCAAAGAAGAAAGAGCATATCAAATCTTGAAAATATCTAAAATTCCAAGAATTTCTTTCAATTATTTCTGATATTGAGTATAAAATTTGTTCAGTGCTCGGAATGAAAAAAATGTAAACACACGTACGCCTGTAACGTGAATATTAAGTCAAAACTAATGTACTAGTATTCAAAACTAACGTAATGAAATGATTATTTTCTGGTTGAGTTACATTTTTTCTACATATATTTCTATCCTTTGACAGTGTTTAACAAATAATTTTAAGTTTCCATGAAGTAAATTTGTTCATACATTTTAGCATTTTTATACAACTAGAGTCTTTTATGTTGTATAGTTTTGAATTCAATCAAGTCAGAGTTCCTTATTTCATCGTATGAATTACTTCTAATAAATAAAAAAGAAGGAAGAGACAGACGGACGGACAAGGCGGCGACTAAATGCAACCCGTTTGGGAGCATAAAATATATATACAATCAATGAAACCGATTAAGATCCATTACATTTATCAAAATACTAATTATCGCGTTGAAAGGAAAAAATTTCTTCAACAGAAGCAAGACAACAGTAATTAAACTACCTAGTTTTTTGTATTATGTTCTGATGGATGCTTCTCGTATTTTTGTCTTGCCTCATTGTAAGTCTGTCTAGCCTTTTTTATAGTCAAATTCATACGAAGGCTTATGTCTTGCCTCATTGTAAGTCTTTCTAGCCTTTTTTATAGTCAAATTCATACGATGGAATATGTCTTGCCTCATTTTAAGTCTGTCTAGCCTTTTTTATAGTCAAATTCATACGAAGGCTTATGTCTTGCCTCATTGTAAGTCTGTCTAGCCTTTTTTATAGTCAAATTCATACGAAGGCTTATGTCTTGCCTCATTGTAAGTCTGTCTAGCTTTTTTTATAGTCAAATTCATACGAAGGCTTATGTGTTGCCTCATTGTAAGTCTGTCTAGCCTTTTTTATAGTCAAATTCATACGAAGGCTTATGTCTTGCCTCATTGTAAGTCTTTCTAGCCTTTTTTATAGTCAAATTCATACGATGGCTTATGTCTTGCCTCATTTTAAGTCTGTCTAGCCTTTTTTATAGTCAAATTCATACGAAGGCTTATGTCTTGCCTCATTGTAAGTCTGTCTAGCCTTTTTTATAGTCAAATTCATACGAAGGCTTATGTCTTGCCTCATTGTAAGTCTGTCTAGCTTTTTTATAGTCAAATTCATACGATGGCTTATGTCTTGCCTCATTGTAAGTCTGTCTAGCCTTTTTTATAGTCAAATTCATACGAAGGCTTATGTCTTGCCTCATTTTAAGTCTGTCTAGCCTTTTTTATAGTCAAATTCATACGAAGGCTTATGTCTTGCCTCATTGTAAGTCTGTCTAGCTTTTTTATAGTCAAATTCATGTTGCTTTCTTTTTATGTTTTCATTCTGATACCAAAACGTCCTTGAACACTTTGTATTTAAACCTAAAGGATTTTAATGATTATATAATCTGTGAATAATAGAGTTTATGAGTTATTGTTTTGTTATATTGCATCATTAGTTTATACTTTTATCATAATTAATAATATTCTCAAAAACATCTTGTTTGTTTTGTTCCCAAAAATATTTTCAGAAATAAATCTGAAATTTTTCATCTTGTTTTAATTTGAGCTTATAATGAAGCAAGCAGTGTCTATTTTGAAAGATGTTAATAATATCTAGTTTGAAGTTCAAAATGTAACAACATATTTTATGTGTACAAAACAGATAGTCAACTGAGCGACTGAGGAGACATTTTTGCGTGACATTTGTCCGATTCCATCCAAAGGAAAAAAGACCCCTTACAGTCATTATATTTAGATTTTGTGGTGTCAATGATTTTGAAGCCCAAGGTTTTTTTCTCATTTTTTTGTTTTGTTTTTTGTTTTGTTTTGTGTTTTTATTTTTTTATTTTTTTTTTTTTGGTGGGGGACCTTGTCTTGAAAATTTCTCTGAAGATCGAGATTTCTGGTAAAAAATAATACTAGATTAAAAAGTCAGTAAAACAATAATATTTTCCTGTATAATTTACCTTACTCGAGGCGGGATATCAAAATCTGTAAAAATCAACATGAATTTTATATGCTGCTGTTTGCAGCTCTATCATTTTTAAATGATTCAAAATCATCTAAAAATGTAGACAGCATAGGGGGATATAAACTTTATACCAGTTATTAAGTCACTACCGTTTTGAAGACCTTTAAATAAAAATCAGTTTTTCACTGCTTAACTGTTGATCTTAAACCTATTTCATTTCAGGCTCATTAATCCCCAAAAATGCTACTATTTTTTATTTCTCAAAAGCTTTTTACTTTTAGTGTACTGTTACAATTTCCAAAATGGTACTCAATAGCCATACAGTTGAATCATATTTTGTTTCTTTTCCTTTTTGGCCTCTAGTAGAGATATAGCGAATTGGTATTTTGTATGGATGTCAAAATACCACTTTGTTTACATTTTGCTACTTTAATAACATTTAATTCATATTCAGCGCAAATATCTTCAAATGATAAGCATTTAAAATGCCCTAAATCCATTATTTAAATATTGTAAAACATATTTTTGCCTTTTCTTGTGAGAAAAAATTGTAGTCATGGGCCTTTAACGTGTCAATGATAGTTTTATTAGAAAAAGGGAGAGAAATAGGTAATACTTAGCACGACTTAATAAATGCTAATCAATTTTTCAACTGTTTTAACTAAAGGAGAGGAAATGCTTCGACAGTGGCATTGATAGAAGGATAGTTTCTTGAGTTAGAGTTACATTCTTTAAAAGATAAAAAAAACAATGAATAAAGAACAAAGTAAGTTCGATTTAACATTTTTTTATATTAAAAAGAATTTCGTTATATTTAACCAATATCCCTGAATTTTTATATGGTAAATTTGTTTTGATTTAAGCATTATCCTGACACATTTGTTACTGAGCACTGAAACAAAAGCAGCAGATTTATAAAACGAGAGAATGCTGATAGCATGCATCTACTTTTTCATCTTGCTTATTGGTTCAAATTATATTTTGACCACTGACTCCGGTCAGCTAGAACGCTGATTAACTCTTAAAAACAATCATCAAATTTGCAAAAAAGCTTCAACGCAACTGGACAAAATATAATTTCAACTCCTAATGAATTAGTGACAATCGACAAAAAAGGATGTCAAATAGCCGTTCGGACTGTGTTTACTGTAACTTATTTGCGTACAATTCATCTGCATGAGTGATTCGCAGGTAGAAAAAAATGCAGCAAAGCATTTTTATTTCAGCTGTAAAGGAAAACAATGCTTACATGTTTGGTTAACTAATGAAAATTCAAAAGACAATCTGGACATATCTGTTGTTGGAAAAGTTAATATTGTTTGGATATTTTACATTAATTCATATTCGTTTTGACAAGTGGTTGATATCGAGAAGTTACAAGTACAGCTTTTGTTGTTTAACCAATCCCTCCTTTTATTATTTCTGCAATCCTAATGAGAAAGTATTTCATTGAATGAAACGGTTCTTTTTCCTAGCTTCGATCTTGCAAATAGCAAGAAGGTATAAGAAAGTTGCTAATACCAATAAAAAGTAGGCGATCGAACATCTTACAGCTTTTTCAGACTTGTTTCCACTTCAGTATTCATTCCATAGTCGATCTGTTGAGTGCAACAACTTCCACATCATAATGAGTACTCCCAACACTCGTTTACTATATATTAATCAGACAGGTTATGTCCTTTTCTTTTTGCATCAATTTCTCTGGAGGCAATTTACGAAAATAAAACTGTCTGATATAATTCTGGTCGTATTTCATTTTTCCAGCATTGGGTTATTTTCAAATTTGTTTCAGACATACTAACGCATCCACTAAACATATCTGGCATGTGCATGCATATAACATCTTATTTTCTTGCACATATTTCAAATATTAAAGCATGTTTCTGAAATTAAGAGCTTCTCTTTGGATGATTTTATTGCTCTGTCTGAATGTTAATGCCAAACCAATTGTCTGAATCGGTGCACTTTCCTCACTAAATCATTGAAAAAACGTGCCAAAACTCGAAAACGCATTACGGTGCGTAATTCAAATAAAACTAAAACATATGAAATGTGCATTTGTATACAATCAGTATCTTTTTTGTTTATTAATTTCAAAATATGTGAAGAATGTAACTATATACGACCAGATCAATTGCAGAAATGAGTATGTATTTTAAAATGCACCATGTAAATGGACACAAATATGGCCTAGTGTTTTCGAAATCATGACAACTGTAATTTTTGTTATATCACAGAGAGAAACCTCTCCCTCATTCATCTATAAATAAAATTATTATAAGATGTACTGCTGTCTAGTTGAAGATATACATCTGTTTGATGTAGCAACATTTGTGTTTATCCAAGTGTTGTTTTCTGGTGTAGATAATAAGAACATGAAACAGCCGTTTCACAAGCGGCAATGCATTTTAAAACTGTATGTTTTATAGGATAAAATGGCAACTATTCTTAAAGCACACCCTCATTACTTTATAAATATGTCTTTCCGCCCATAATTTCCTTTAAAAAAACTGAATAATTGAATGTTGTTAGAGACCGAGTGAGAATGCAGTCAACACCCTTTGTGAATATAGTTTTATTTCTACAAATCATCAAAAGGTTGATTAATAAAATTAATGACGAGTGATTGTCTTGGTGATTTTTGGATTTCTTTGATTTAAAAAAAAATGATATAATGATTATACTTATTGTCTATCATTTCAAAAAAAGTTAAAATAACTTTATATTTGTCTTCTACACCTATATCAGGCTGTTTATTTAGATGCATGTCAGGGAATTTCCTGTTTATCACCTTTCCGTTTTCTAAAGTCTGCGCACCTGTTGCTTCATGAATATAAAACAGACTTCTTGCACAGTTAGAATTTAAAGCTGGTCTTAAAACTCAAATTTTTTATAAGTTTCCGTAAGCCTAGGATGAATATTTTTTCTAAGTTTATCTGATACTGTCTTCAGACTAACTTTCCGTACAGCTGTTCTTTCATATCATGATTTAATAAAAGGTTTCCTTTTTTATCCACTGACGGAATCATCACTCTGCCATGCGAATCACATTTCGAATAGAAATTAAAAAGAAATAGATACATGTCTCGCCGAAAATATAAAACACTTATTCGATTCTCAATATGAACACCAAAAAACATATTTTTCTTTTCAATACAACGAGTGGAAGTTTGAAATGATCAGTAGATGTCTGTTAAAAACCTCAGTTTAGATTTAAGTCATACGTTAAGACTGTTGCTTAAAAAAATGTCAGGATAGCATATACCCGATTCAGGATATTTTTCACTTAACCCATAGCATTATCTTTCATAAGTAACCGATTTCTTTTCTTGCAAAATACCTTCTTTCAATGTACATTCAAAATAAAACAAATCTAACAAAGACTATTATAATGGTTTCTCTAAATATCTAAGTAAATATAGAAGTACAAAATGATATACTAATATTTAATAACGTAACATTTTACGTACAAGAGAATCGTTTGCACTTCTTTTCTTTTAGCTTTTTATATACTTTGCAATATCTATAAAGACAGACGATTGGAAAGGACGTAAATTACAAGTTAATTATTAAGAGTGTTGTTGAACGAAACTTAATTCTTTTTCACTATTGTCCCATTGAAAAATTTACCATTAAGTATTGCTGATTGATTTTGTGATAGAATTTCTCACTAAGCTGTGCTTCTAACCATTAAATTGATAAGACTGTGATCCCTTTCTCTGGAAATGTGAATATTATTGTTCTGAATGATGAAAGGTAATGATAACATAAACATCAGTCAAAAATATATTTATTTTTATCATCTAAAAAATAACTTGTGCAATGAACATAACAATTCATTGCACACGTTTGTTCTCCTAACAGTTTACCTTGAAATCACTGGCTTTTTAATTCATTGGAAATTCGAGTGACGAAAGAACTATAACAGGCTTTAAGCCAGACTGTAATGTTTAATGTTAGCCGATGAATTTATCATTTTCAAAACGCAATTTAAAAAGTGAAAATTTAATTTCATCTGTAATTAAACTCATTTGACCTCCTTTCCCACCAATGCCAAGTTACGGCGATTTATATTATCCAAAAACATTGGTTATAATATGAATCCTTGATAATATATGTCAGCAGTAGAATGTGCCAGCAAGTACATGGTCTGAATTTGTTCAATGTTCATCAAATATTTTTATCTCAAATTTATCATTTGAAAGTTGTGTCTTTTAATATCTCTAAATCAGACGATAATGATAAAATATTTGGCCACACAACAATTGATATTGACTTGTAAGCCTTACATTTCCTTTGTTATGTTTTCTTTTTTTTCTCAGATTATTTGTAAGCTCTATCTCTGATAGTGGCATCAGTAAACAAGAAAATAAACAGGTGATTGTTTGACAACATTTCCTTACTAACTGACAGCTCACCTGTAGACCCTGGTCAAAACAAAGCCTCAGTTCATCATTGCAGTCCTCAGTTGTACAGAATATTATCATTCGAAGGTAATCAGGCATTCTGTATGTCAGAAAAATAATAGTTAGATTTTTTAAAAATATTTTGTCTATTTATTCATTTTGACATGGTTTTCTGTATTAGTGAAACTGTTTAACTCTTGGTCTCTTATAATAAAATTATTCTTACAGCGAAATTTCTAAATAATGAACGCTGCTCATTTGCTTTAAAATGTTACGTCAAAGCTGCACTCGGAATTTATCATATATACTCATAATCTGGATATATGGCTCTCAAGAAACACATGCGTAAGTGTGTACACAAAAAGCAAAATGGAAAGATTTGGGATTATTGAATTCCCACCGATATTTGAACATAAATATACATTGTATTATATTTTTTATAAATTGCAGATATTAGCATATAACACCAACACTCATACATGTTCCAATATGTTTCATTCTCATTTATACAGATGGTGTTAACACTTACTGGAAAAATGCGATGATATTATTTATACAAATGCTGAAATTTAAAACTATAGTCTTTTCTGTACTAAAAGCTGGCAATCTCAACGCAAAAAACATGTAGACGGTAGAACATAGAAAGAATCTAGCACCTAGAAACAACTGCAACTTTTAACTGACTAAATCTTTGTATCAGAGCAGTCATTAGTCACTCATTTGGTAAGAAATTGGGCTAAAGAAAAACTTAAAATATAGAACCTAAATAGAACTATTTTATAAAATCAACATTAATCATTTACTTCACCAAAATGGCTACTTAAATTAAGTATTTAAAAAAATAAGAATAAGATTTTAAAAACAGCAATGTACGCAAATAGTGACGTGCTAAATTGCTTGATGCAAATCTATACTGTGCAACGACAATGATTTGGAAAATGTTTTTTTTAATGTATCATTTACACAAATATAGGATCAAATGATTTTATGCATATTTTTGTAGGGAAAGATGACCTAATCAGTTGGATCGGTATATTATTATTAAATGTTCCAACTACTTTTAAAGACGTTACCCTGAGTTCTGTACTGATAGTCTCATTGCTAGTGTCTTTTCAGCTTTATTTATTTATAAAATTTGCCTAGGAAAGGCCAGTGTGTTTTGTTTTCCATTCCCATTATTACTTGTCATCTTGCACAAATCCTTGTTGTATGAAAAAATATAGAATCTCAGAAGCTAGCTCATACTGGAATTGTTTCAAAATGAAAAACAAATTTATGCTGTCTAATTTGTATGTGACTTTGGGACTTTCAGATGTAAAGTTAGATAACTCATGATATTTTTCTCTAAATAGATATAACTGGAATTTTTCATAGTGAATGTTAACACCGCTTCTGACAAACTAATTGCTCTATAACCATTTATTCCCTGGAAAGAGTTTTTGCAGTATAATTATTGACGTAAAATACGCTGTTGGCATGCACAACTGCCTTGCAGAAAGCCTTTAGTACTTACAGAATTACAGTGGTGAATACTGAGATAATCCAGTAAGCTGAAACACGACAAAAAGTTAGTTGTTTATTTTGTGTTGTCTGTTAATTGATTTTGCTTCTTGTCAGCAATGTCTTGGTTAAATCTGAAATAGTTTTATATAGTAAAACTCCTAATGATTTATCTGAATCGAATGTTAAACATTTTCTGTTAACATATACAACCAAACAAGTAACAAGAAAGAAATAAAAAAGGAACATTTTTATTCTGACATAAGTTCATTGGCACAAAAATCACAATTTATGAGAAAAACAAGTAAACAACATAAACTTAAGCTTCAAAATTACTTTTCAATAAAATACAACCATACAAAATTGTGACGGTGGACCATTTTGCAGATATTACAGACATGTTGGCTTTCAGATGTGCATTAGATAGTCAAGTTGGCGCTTGAAGGCGGTTCGATATCTTGATGAGAAGTTGCGCAAACTCTTTTATAACACATTAATAAAAATGGTGTATTACTTTCTATCTGTGCCTATATCAGAAAAGACATTTTAAATGAGGAAAACTGGAGACTATTTTGTCGATCATGTTAAATTATTTCTACATTATCTTATTCTATATAAGTTCACTTTAGTTTCAGACATTTTAACTAACGCCTTCGTTATTATTTATATATATATAACATTTATAAAGACAGACATTGAAAGTGTTTTTGCAGAAAATATTTAATTATTCATACAGATCTAAAAGACCAAAGAATGTTTCTGTAAATTTGAAGCTTAATTTTGGTATGCATTGTTCTTATATTATGCAAGTTACAAACAAACCTGAAAATTGAAAACAATTTCACTCATTACTACGAGAACCGAACCAGTAACTTCTAAAATTGAATTTCCAAAGCGAAAGAGTGAAATGCACATAATTTTCTATAAATAAAGCGTAATGAGGATTGAGTTATGAGCCTTTTCAATTTTACTGCTTGAATTATTACGTGTTTCAAAGGTTATCATAAAACAAGCTAATCGTCTCGGGAAATGTCTGCAACAAAATAAAGTAAGGACAGGCAAGTCGTAATTTAGATGACAACAAAAATACAAACGTCATGATTTTTAAGCAAACAAAAAGAAACAAGTTACCTCCAAAGATACAAACAAAAGTATAACAAGATGTACCAACACTGGAGACAGACACCTGTTTGATAAAGCAAAATCTATGTTAATTAGAGTGTTTATATACAGTGACTATTAACTTCTGCTTTTAACACCTGAAAACTTTAATTTGCACTACAGAACCTCCCCTCTTGCCTCAACATGTGGGTAAATGGGAATTTTTGCATCAGTTGCAAGCAAAAAGAACATACTAAATTCAAAACAGAAAAGTATCATTGTGTAAATACAAAAAATATCTTAACATTGTCTGCTTTTAAATGAAGAACAAGTGTCGATGTGCACATCATTCGCTTTCTAATGAAGAGCAAGTGTTATTTTTCTGTGCAAACGAATGGTATTAGACTGAAATAAAAAATAAAAAAAACCTCTAATTAATTCTTGAAAATTGTAAACAGTAAAAAGTGAGGTAAAAATAAAGTTTAATATTTAAAGAAATACTTAAGTAAATCTGTTGGTACATTTTTTTTTTAAATCTTCAATGTACTTTCAAAAAGAAGGGTGCAAAGAAAGATGCAAGAAGACAAAAAACAGAGATAAAAGATAATATATAACAGCTGTTTCATTAAAAGGGTAATGAGCGGTTTTGCTGCTTGGCATTTGTTATAAAGTCCCACCAAGTTGCACTTTTAAACTTTTTTTAAACTGATGAAGAAAAACAGGCTTTCCTTTTCCTTTTCTTTAGTATATTATTGTTTGGTGTGTTCAAAAGCAACGATAACAGACATCAGACAGAAGTGTTTTGAACTTTTATTATCACCCTAAGAATCTTGAACAGTGTGTTAAAGAAACAACTGCAGACTTTGTTTGCTAAAGTTGTTTATCTCTAAGTCATTAGCCGTTCTATTCACGTAAAACTACAGGTGACTCAACAACCAAAAAAACTGAACATTAAAAAATGATCAACAGATGCTCTGGATGTTAAACATAACAAGTGTAAGAACTCAACATCAATTACAAACCAAGAAAATTGGCCAGTGAACATGCGTGTAGGAAGTACAGATTTGTTCTTGTGCAAATTAAAAATTGTTTAACCATTTTAGAGCAAGGATTATCGGATTATTTGCATCAGAAACATTGCAAAAACAAAACCAGTATCTATTTCTGTTCAACGACTTAATTAGTCTTGTAATATTTCAAATTTAAATTTAAAAGAAGGTTATTATTCAAAAACGGTTAGACTTACCAATTTTTTAAAGTTGTAGATAGAAAGACTTTAAAAAAGCAAAACAAAATTTAACCTCAGCGGTTTTAAATCCACCCTGAATTCGTTCCTCAGCCTTTGGAAAAGTTTTGGCATTTTAGTTAAGATAGAACGTTAACACGCAGACTTTACGATGTGCAAACATGTTACGGTTTCGATTGAGTCGCATGTTTCGATTTTTAGTCAATTATGTGATCCGTGTGAACTTCTTATGATCAGAATATGATCTTTTACTTTGCTGAAGACTGAAACTATTTTTTTTTAAAATGTGATATAGCTCAATCTTAAAATGTAACTTAAAATGATGTATAAGGACTCTACAATGCGTTTTACTGTGTTCTATCCTGTTTGCAACATCTAGGATTGTGAGATCCGAAAGCAAAAGTTATCCACGGATGATAGTTTGACAACATCTCTGTATAAGTTGTCAGTTTACCTGTAGTTTCGGGTCAAAACAAACATCTATCTGGAATACAATTTATCGACTCGTTCGCACGAAAATAATTCTTGGTAATTTTCATTTTTGTCCTGTATTTTATACTTCATTTTTCCACATGGACGTTTATTCTAAGACTTTGTATCTTTATTGGAGCTCTTTGGTGTAAAGTGACATGACTATTGTTTTAAAGCTTGTGGTGCCTGTAAGTTTTTCATTATATTTTGCTGCATGCTGTCGGAATCCATGCTATGATGATATAGATCCTTTGTGTGTGTTTTACAAAAAGTTGCCTGTACAACATTTGATCTTTACTCTAGCAGAACTGAAAATATAAAGCATAAAGAGCAGATCATAACATTATTTTTTCTTAAGTGCAGTTCAATAATAAAACAATTGAGAAATTTTGGAAGCTTAAAACTCCCGTTATTTCCTATGTTATTGTCAACTTGTATTGGACAAACGTATTCATTTCAAGCTCTATTGAGGTTTTTTGTACTTACAGATAGTAGAATGTGGAAAAAGGCATGGTATTGAAGAATTAAAAGGCAGGCCTAGACTATAGCTACTTGCTCGCTATGTTGTTATCTGTTTCGTTGTTTTTGGTTTCTTGTTATTTACCCCATCACTAATATAAACTCTACGTTTCTGACTGTTCAGGGTGAAACTTGTTACACGTATAAGATAATAAAAATGTGAAACACAGAAAGATTATAGCAATGTAATGTTTTTATCTTAAATGAATGTTTCCATATTTGTAATAAACTTTTTTTCATAGGAAAATTGTCAAGAAAGCGATAAATATTTTTTTACTAACATGCACCTTTAATGAAAACACATTACTAAACGGCTTTCTTAGCAAGAGCAAGAAAACAATGCACTAGAATAAGCAGTAAACAGACAAAGTTATTCCCTCTTTAGATGTATAAGACCTCTTGCTGTCTCTTGCCTAATGATTTCAGAAATCATACACTCCTTTCTGTTGGATGTTTTCATATTATGAAAATTTGACAATCGATACAACAAGTAATTTAGCCTGCAGTTTCATGTGATAACTGAACATGGTAAAAAGTTTGTTTTTAGTTTTTGTACCTGAATATTTTTCTGAATAAGTTTACCATTACAAGACCAAATGTATTTATTCTGTGTACATTTCACTTCTCATAATAGTTGTAACTGATTCTATCTTTTGTTAATTTTAGACCTAAATCACCTTCTTCACACTTTAAATCACGCAAACTGTTATTTCAGACATACAAAAACACGCAAGCATTGTTTCGAATTTTAATGGTTACCTATAATTAATTGGAAATTTATTGACGCATTTTCAGAGACATTGAAATAATTTCTGACGGAGAACATGCGCTAATTAAGAATAAAATAGATGGAAATCAAAAAACTTTTGTAACTAAATGAATAAGTATATCTAGAAAATATTTCAAAGTTCTCGTTAAGTGAGAAGTCAAAACGAACATACTAAGCACTATTAATCTTAAATCAGAAAACAAACGTTGAAATAACATTGATATAGCTGTTATAAATAACACTTACAGTATCATAATATTAACAAAATATCATTAAAGAACACGTCTCAAGAAGTTGAATTGTATTGCATAAGATGCAGACAAATCATCAAAATGAAGTCAAAGAGAAATTCTATGACAGCCGCTTGGTTTTTTTTTCTCTTTTTTCCCCCTTTTTTAATGTATCATTATTTCATGAGGTATCTTAGATGTTTTGAATATACATGTATATAAAAGAAATAGTACTGAGCAAGATCGGGGAAACTGATTGCAAGGAGCCTGGTGGTTTAAAACTCACAACTCTCGTTGCATGCTTCTTGTCCACACGCAAATGTAATATTAAAATGATAGAAAAAAGACCCAATGTATTTGAAACCTTAACACGAATTAATGACAGTTGATGTAAGGTGAGTTATCACGTTTATAAAAAAAATACAAGTTCGAACGGGACAAATATTACTTCCCCTTAGTTAAACATCACTTCACAACAAATATTTTATAAAAAAAAAAAAAAAAAACTCGTCTTTCTTATCTTTGTATTTTCATTTTTCAGTGTGCCTGGCATACAAAAATAACACAGACAACAGGTATTAAGTTTATATTTTCATTTCATACTAAGAATATTATACAGAGTGACAGAAATAAAAACAAACCTTATTTACTTAAACCGTTTATCTTGAAATCATCAGCAATTCTTTTACAGGAAAGTATGTTCTGTATTTTGATTACCACCAGCATATGAAATCATTTACCTAAGGAAATGTACCATCAACTTGCGTTAAGGAAATACAAATTTATTAAGAAGCAACATACTGAAATCAATCGTGTGATTTTAGAGAAAAGGTATTCAGATGGTAGGTACCAGTGACTGAATTCGCGTCACCATTGCTCGTGAACTGGAATGCCGTCAGAGAATAGAAGCAATGATATTTTTATCAAATAAGTTTATCTAGTTTCACATTTATTTAAAAATATTCCACTGGACTATAAAGCCCATGGTGGCAAACATATACAAAACATATAGCGAACAGTGAACATAAAAATGGAGAAGGCATGTCGAAAAAATATCGATATATTAAAACATGAGAACTATAAATGGGCGTCCCGTAGAATTAAAAAAAAGCTTCATATACCAACTTGAACAATTTATAATGATGTGTTCTCAAGGATTAAATGGCTACGTGACTGTTAACACCGCTTTAGACAAACAAATAACCCTGCAAAAAATTCATTTGCAGCAAACATTTTGTAGTAAATCTATTGACGGAAAAACTGTTGGCATGCTCGTAGGTATCTTAGATTCATGAAAACGCTCGGTAATGACAGAGTTACGAGAGGTGAAACCAGAGATAATCCAGCAAGCTAAAACACGCGAGGAACGAAGCTACCTGATCTACTGTTGTCTGTTCTGCTGTTTTTCTTTCATGTCACTTACCTCTTGCTGAATGCTGAAGAATTCAACGTTTCTGATTATCTGGGATCAATTTGTAATATTCTTTAGAAGTATAGGTATTTACTGCTGTGAAGATGTTTAATAAACTGCAGTTTTAGAGTAACGTAATGTTCTCTTTTCATGCCATGAATTCCCCGTCCCATATTACCACTTAACATTTACAGCTGCAGTGGTTGCTGATAAGCCTACTATAGCAAGTCTATAATTACCCCCATGGTAATTCTGCTGTGGCTATCAGTGAAACATTATCGCTTTCGCATTAACCTATTTATTTTTAACCATCGGTATTCAAGCATTAGTTCCACAATGTCAGTGTGCAGGTCAAAACGAAATATTAAGAAACCAGAGAGATATGGAGAATGGGAGGAAGGAGAATTGAAAATACGACCGTCTAGAAGCGATGATGTAAGTAAAGTTTAAAAATATGCTTTTGTAGTTAATTAGCGAACAAAGGAAAAAAGTTAAAGGCTGGACATAGCGACATGCATTTATGTACATTTTGCACACATGATGATGAAATCTCATGTATTGTAAACCTTATTTTCATTTATAGCCAGAATAATTTTGTTGCACAAGACTGTGCATGTTCTGGAAGTATATAAATTTTAGTTTAAATGTTTCGAATATTGATTTTTTTCGGAGTTGCTACTCAATGATGAAAACTAAGTCTATGTATATTTAAAGTGTAGTTGACATCTTTCCATTTGATCGTCTGTATTACTGGTGATTATATTTCCACTTAATTTCAGAGACTGTGGGACATAGAAGATATCATTGAGAAGAGAGGGCTGGGTGATAAAGAGGAAGTTTTGGTGAAATGGAAAAACTGGGAGGGGCCCAATTCATGGGTTTCTCTACAGGAAAATCAAGAGTTGCGGAGATACATCATTAATAACAGGTGCAATCCCTACAGTAGTAGCCTAGCGAATGCTGACTATGACCATTCAGACTTAGCAGCGCTAAAACAGGCTATATTTGACGCACTAGGTGATGCACGTTATACAGGTAAAGGACAAATAGGGAGACAGAGACGTATAACAGTTAAATTGCCGTTCAGAGCAAAAGAGTTTGACATATTTAGAACCATTCCGGACGTTCCTGATCATGGTAATGTTGAGTGTTATGTTTGCGGACCGGATTTAGACCAAATTTTGGGAGATGGATGGAATTCAAGGTTTCATAAATCTTCAACCAAGACCTATGTAAGTTACAAAGAGTACATCCATCTCAGCTGGGGATACAAGGACAGAAGGAACTTTGACCACAGCTCTTGTTCGAGGTGAGTCTGTTCTATTCAGACTCGTCTTTAAAAAATAGATTTGCCCTATTAATGATTATGAAAATAATAAGAAGAAAACAACAAAATAAACAACAGCAATTATGATAATAATAATTATAATTATTACTTTTATTATTATTGTAAATATATTTATTTTTTCTAGTGTTATTATCATATTTCGTTTTATACAATCTGAACCAGTAAACTGTAAATTTAATGTATGTGTACTAGGATTCAACTAAGGCTAATATATTCAAAAAGGTAATGACACAATTTATGATACATGTATATTTGTTTAAATGCCATGAAATAAGTATTCCGTTTTCATACATCTAGTAGCGTTTCATGTTGTGTCACTGTTTTTTTCAGGTGTATTTGGAATGGATCTGAGGCAAGTAGGCCAGAGCTGTGCAATGCATCTGTTAAAAACGTGCATGGTCCACCATGGCTGAGTTTCACGTTCACAAGATTGCGAGTCAACATGGTTACCCGTGATATATGCAGAAAGTGAGTCAATCAGATAAATTCATTCATTAGACTGAGTTAACAAACTGAACAAATTCGCACCATGAAACTCGCACAGAGTGGTTAATAGTTTTCAACATTTAAGAACAGATATAAATGACGTGACTTTGTTTGCAGCAAAAACTCAAGTCAAAGGCTGGATAAAAGTCAAACTTAGATGAAGTTTTGCTGAGTCCTGATTCAATCCATGACCGAACATTTGAAGCCTTCGTCGCTATTGTCTTTTGGTATATGCACGTTTCGTTCTCAAGCAGTTCTCTCGTGAGGCATACAGCATTCGGTTTTCTCGTTGCAAGATCTACAAAAAAGAATATATTGGTTAGTGGAACAAGCGTATAAACATAACATGTGATAACAATTTTTATTTCAGTGTATAGTGTCACTATTAAAATGTCTATTATTTCAGGAAAATGAACGTCCTCCCTACTTCCAGCTGATACTATGTTAGTACAGATACAGAGAAGGTCACTAGTCTGTTGTTACAAAATGACATCGGTATGAAACTCACTTGTAAGGATACCTTCTTTTGTGTCTTTCCACCACTTCTGTTCGTGCTTCCAAAATAAGCTTGTCTATGGTCATAGTTTTTTCTTTCAACTTGCGACACACCAATGTCGTGTATATACGTAAATTTCTTTAGGAAGTAGGGGACATGGTACACCATCGCTGAAGTTATAAAGTGTAATTTTTAAAAGTACATGACGCTTTAAATTTGTAGTTTTATGTATGTGTTGCTTATTTGTACTTTTTGCCAGAAAACCTTTCACCGCACGCACGCACGCACACACACACACACACAGAGTTGTATCTCACCAACGTAGGTGGTTATCAATTTACTGTTTCTATGTTTATATTTTGTTTTGGTATTAAACGCAACATGCCATCACGTGTCTGTATGACTTCTTGATTTCAAAAATTCTATAAACATGTAATTGCTTACTGTGTATATAAGGCGTTACGTCTTCGTCAAAGGTAAGTTTTCTGAATGTAGTTGCCCACATCTTTGCTTTTCTGTGAAACTCATCAGGTCCAATGTAATTTTCAGTTTGTGGTAAAGCCCTGAGCGCTTCCATGAGATAGTGGAAATCGTCCCATAATTGTTGAAGACCTTCTACATCTAGTGATGGATTGTTGTCCTCTTCATTTTCGGATTCGTCAAATTGAAAGTTGACTTGGAGACGGCTTCGGGCCCTAGCGCGAACCTGTGAAGTAACAGATTTTGTGATAAAGACAGCTGAAACTTAGACCTTGGCAATATACAGTGATTAAAGTGACGGAAAGATACATGGTGAACGCATTTTCACACTAATTTAAAATAATCATACTGCTTGAAAATGTCTTTGAGATATATACCTTTACACCTCTACCCAAAGCCTGCTTCAGTCTGTAGACAAGGTCCGCTTTTTTCCCCTTGCTGCTGATGCCCCTATTTCGAAGTTCATCACGCAACTGAACAGCAGTCAGACTCTCTACATTTACAAGATGTCTGTCTGTTCGGTCATCTATTACGTTCCGTAGCTGGATTTTGGTTATTATAAGCCTCAAATCATCACCTGGAAAGGAGGAATGCAAAAGTTTTTCAATGATTTTTGTTTTTGTTTTTTATTGTCTATTTTCTTCTATTTATGTCTTTTTTTTATATTAATGCTTTCTTGTATTAAGGCTACGTTTAACTATCATGGTTCTTATTATAACTTGTTTTACTGAAATTAAAATGCCCTTTATGATGCAGAGTGGCAAACGATTTATGAGAAAATAATGATATACTTTGTCATTTCAACGAACCTGATGGTTGTGACCATTTCTTGACACTTATGTTGTTCTTGTCATCCCCCTGCTCATCCCAGAAATGGAATGAAACGCCTATTCTCCTCATTTCATGCTCAAGTCGCTCTTCATTTTGCTGGTCTATTGCCCATGTTACAACCTAAATATATTAATGTAAGTTTTTTTTATGGAAAACACACAAAGCAGTCCGGCGAGTAAATGACCTCAGATTATAATGTTCATTTTACTTTTATATGTGCTTACATAATTATATATTGCTGAAACAACCAAATACAAAATTTTTTAGACTCTATAGTAAATAAGAAAATACAAATTACAAATGACATACTTGGTTAAAAAGTTTGAGTGAAATTCTTATTCTGAGATGCAGGTCGTCGGGAACAACATTCTTGTAAGCAATGAAAGGTAACAGATCTGGTTTGATGTAACCTCTCTTTCTTCCATTACTAAGATCATTCATCTGGTCCTCCGTTGATCGTTTGATATCCCAAGATGGAACTAAAACAAGACATGATTTTGCTGCTGTTGTATGTATGACTCAATATTTTAGTATAGTACATTTGTACAATTGGTTTTGGTAGTTATCTGCGAAAATACACTGTATACTAGATATATATTATGTACCTACAAAAGTTTTCAGAATGAATAAAGATGTAATTTTGTGATAAACATTTGTTTACATAATTATTTAAACCTATTGAATCTGCAGAGCATAACGGTTTCAAATAAAAACTTATAATGAAGTTATGAAATCCAAACCTTTATACGAATTTATCTTGGAAAACACTTACTACTAAAGTCACAGATCTGGGACTTCTCACAGTAACACCAAACACAGAAGAATTGGGAATTAGCAGAGTTTAGGCCTTTCAAGATCGTCAGTGCCTTCCAGTCACAGGATAAAACCCTGAGTATAAAATATACTGATGAAAAGTGTATTTGTACACCAGCATTTACATATCATAAGAAACATTTCGCATTATCATTCACTGAAACTGTAATCAGAAATTGTATATGTCTAAAGTAAGCATACCATTCAATTTGTATTCTTTTGTCATTAAGTTCTACCCCGCGCTCTGCACAAATCTTCATTTCAGCAAACGTTTCCTTAGTTGAAACTTCAGTAACAGTCCGATTCTCATCTCCTAAAATAGTATAATGTGAACAACATGTCAGTGGAGAGTGGCTATCTCACATGGTATTTAAATGAACTATTGAGTAATTTGCAAAATTGATTCCTTTACGATAGTTGATGTTAGTAATATTTAAAAGAATACAAAAACACTATATTAGAAATAACATTGTATCAATTAAAGTTTCTTGAGTATTGCTTAGTATCTATGTTTAAAAAATGTCATGCTGAACTAAATTTGTATGAATATGTTTGTTTGTTATACTTGCACTAACCTAAATGGAAAAACAATGTGAGCTCATCATCTGGTGACATACTAAGTTGATCAACTGATGCAGGTAATGAATCCCTTGGATGAAGAATCTTGAAAACTCCTCTCACTGAATTTATTTTCTTAGTGAGTTTTGCTCCATCGCAAGAAAAACGTAACAATAACTTTGTCCTGCCTTCTGTATGACCATCTGAGACATACTCAAGTATGTCATTTATGGATCTTCTTGTGCAATCTTCTAACTGTAAAAAATAGAATTTAATAAAAAAAATCATTTAGAAATATGTTAAGACCATGATCTAAATTGCGCAAAACACATTAATAAGTAAGCACCAAATAATTATCTCCATTAACTATGGCACGGTTATGAAGGACAGTTTACAAGTTAATGCCATATAATTAAGTGTGTTAATAAATCTTTACACCACTAATCTGCTATCAAATCAAACCTGCCTGTACACGGAACACAACGGGAACAACAAAATGTTGCTTTTGTTCGCAGGTGGTGTCAATTGCAGGTCAGTTACCAATGATAATGTTATGACTAATGAGTCATTAGTTCAAAATAGAGGTTTTTGCGGACAGGTTTTATATTAAAAAAAACTGTTGTCTTTAATCACAGGTGGTCTTTAACCCTGAAAAATTTAACTGTACTGAAAGCATAAATGACCGGAATTAAAAGTTACACTTACCTCGGCCACGTTATGCAAAGGTAGCACTGTATTCATGCGTTTTCTTTCATCGTCTAAATAATACCTGCTAGGGATCAAGGACCCAAGCATGTGTATTTCGTGTAAAGCTTCCTGCGATATACGAAATTTGTCCTGAATGGCCAAAACCCGCTTGCATAGTGCGCTATTTTCTTCCGCCTTCTGCCATTGTAGATTTGGGTTCACATTTTCTTTAGTTTCAGACCGCGGTGAAAATGACATAACCCTTTCACCTTCACTTGTGCCAAAAGTTAAATCAACTTTAACTGATTTTATTTCCGGATGGAGGCCTTCGCATGCACTCTTAAAAGCTTCTTCCATCGCCCTTTTTCTTTTGGTTCTTTGGCTGTGTTTAAGTTCAAAATACCCCTTTTTCCTTCGCGTTCGTTCTGCCTGATTTTCCGCCATTGTTTTTAAAGTTCCCGCAAAATGTTTGTAAACATCCTGATAAGAAAATACCCTCTACATAGACTCTGATATCTGTATAGGCATCAAATGTAGTATGTTTTGAAAAATTTGATGATTAAATTTAAAATACATGTTTGTGATATAATTGCATGTCTTTGAAAAACTTTTAATGTGGTGTTATTTTATGTACTGTTTCTGTTTAGAGATTGGTGTATTGCTATAGAATTTATGTACACAATATGGCAGCCAAAAATAAGAAAAGACTGCATGCCTCAAAAACCAAATCATAAGAATTAAAATTTTATAATAATAACATGTAAACTTAATGTAAAAAATAAATAAAAGTCGCATAAGCTCAAGCTAATCTGTAGTGGAGGTATGTTTACTATGCCCTGCAGCGATATTATATTGCGGTCAGAGAGATAACAAAAAACCGTTGATAGGTAGACTGGCTGTACTCCTCAGTACATAACTGCTGCTGAGTTAACTCGCTAACAAACTGTAGAGAATCTAAAGTGGTAGTATATTCATGGCATGTCCTCTGCGAAAAATGTTATCACATCTGAAATGAGCTTTTAGATATTGTACTTGTGTTTTATCTATTGAAGGCAACTAAATTGCAAGTAATTCGAAGAAAGCAACACAGCTACGCCACGTAGGCCTTCTCTTGTTGTATGCAAAGTTAGTTACATGTATTAGCGAAAGGAGAAATATTCAGTCAAACAAAACGATGAAGTGATTCCTATTTTGATTACAAGTAATTGGATTAATTTTTCATCATGCTTTCACAAGCTTCTCTTACATCACAAATCACAAAACCTTTTAACTTTTTTGCACGAGCATTACTTTTGGGCAAATTGGTTTTGCAGATACCATAGGGATTTTTTTGCATTTGAATCTCTATATAACGTCTCTCTTATTACTTGAATACAGTATGTATCTTAATACAATTGCATTATCCTTTCTAACCCATCAACCACAATGCATGGCTGGTTTAATTTTATCTTTTGTATTTTTTTATTCTAGAACTATTAACAAAAACAAAAAACTCTCGGCATTTATCTTCGTTTCATTTTATTTCTCATTGTAATAAATTTTATATTTACGAACATGGTAATTTCAGACAAAACAACACAGTCTTTTTAAATAATTAATTTGAAATAAAAATACATGAAATAGACTATTATATCAGACATACTAAAATTATGTTGGTATTGTTTTGAAATTTAACATGCAGTTTTGGGATGCATTTATTACTATTTACAAGCAAATTATTGGCAAATGCAATAGTCTTTTTTGAAGAATTTTCCTCGTTGATATTTAATGGAGCTTGCCAAACAATAGAGCTGTGTTTCATTACACAATTTAAACCAAACTCTGAAACTTTAACGGCTCATTATTGTCATGTTTTAATGGAACTTAAAGATAGGCAAGTACTTGAAACAAAAATCTAATTTAAACCTTTTTTATCTTACTGAATTGTTTGAGGGAAACTGTTTTTTTTTAACTAAATGCAACTTAATTGAACACGTGTACTGTAAAAGCTTGTGACAAAAAACTAAGACAAGAGCCAGATATAACTTTATATTTGAATACGAATACAACAAATATCATAATATTTAGCCAGTAAGGAAGAAACAAACAACAACCAGAAAACATGTACCTAGTATCAATTACTCAGACTGATCGATCAGCCGTTGATGAGATACTAATACGAAATCTAAGTCACACAACCTCGTGCACAAAAAAGAGACATAATAATGAAAACTTGTCTGAGATACATGTAATGTATAAGGAACGCTGAAGAAAAAAATATTATTTCAAAAGGTTTTGGCTATATATGATTTTAATGCATTGTAGAAAACAGTAATATGTTCTGCTAGATGAAATCTCTAATATTGTATATGGTAAGACAAGCGAAACGGGCGCATGCTCGCAGTTTCTGGTTCGGCACAGTCACTAATTAGCATAAAGACAAAATTGAAATATATCAAAAGATCTAACATATATTTAATTACAAATTTCACGGCAGTTTATTAGCAGCTGAAGGAATCGTGATGTCGTGATCTTCTTTCAGCGGATTATTTCTCACATTTATGCACGTAATTGTTTTTCCTTGAGCATAAAATAACCGCTACAAAAATAGAAAATAAAAATGCGTTCTTTTGTAATGATGGGTATGGTAAAGTCATTAATTAAGAGATAATCTTTTTTCGTTCTTCATACAAAACATTTTCATTTTGTGTCATAAGGCATTCTGGAACTGCACAGAAACTGAAAGAATGGTCAATGATTGTATATCCGATAAACTTTTGAAGATTCCTTTGGACTGCATCATACAATATGAGAAAAATACTGTAGCTAGTTTAAACTTAACACTTATCCAGACCATCAAATGACTTTTTCTGATTAGGTTTAATGTGAATGGGACTTTGGCCTCTTGTTTGAAAGATTTATGACAAACATAAATAGAGACTGGCCATTGTCTAATGTCTTTCATTGCTTGTTGTTGGATAGATTCTGTTCTCTTGTAAATGCTGGATTTATTGTGTCCAGTGTTTGTGTGCCCAATGTTTGTGTGTCCAATAGTTGTATGTACAGTGTTTGTGTGCCCAATGTTTGTGCTAGCAATGATAAAACGCCACCCACTATCATGTTATATACTTTATTGTTAAATGTAAAAACAAATCAGATCGTTTTTTGGGCTGACATTTGTCCCTATTATGATTAAAGTTCATTATGACATACTCATTTCAGTGCACTTCAGTGGCATTCTCTCTATCTAAACAGATTAAAATCACTCTGCTGAAAACATTTGTGTCAAGTAAATCTCTTCAATTTTTATAATCTTGAAGTTATCTATATTATTTATTTTTTATCTCCGAAATTATTTTACTATCAGTAAATTAATGCACAGTTTTCAACATTTTCATCAAAATGATAATCTCAGTGAATTTCACTCGCAAAAAAAAAACGACGGTGAACGTGCTTTTCAACTGTGCTAAATTGTTCAGCATTAATGTTTAGAACCTTGGAGGCAAACTTTGGTAAACACATTCTTAATTTGACTTGAGCAGCCCTTGCAGCCTGGATAATCCTCGGAAAATATACCAAAATATTTGTCGGTTAAAAATCGCCAGCTGTTAAGAATATTATGTTAATGAATCTTGCACAAGGACAATGCTCAAAAATAAGGTCAAATATTTCGGCGGAAACAAATGTGACTTCAAAGTGATACACCACACTAATAATGCATTAGCACCGAAACTCTAAAAAAATAAGTTCCATTTAATACATCTGGAAAGACGGATGTTAAACTTTTAGCTCTGTAGTGTTAGGAAGTTAGAAATAATGGTCATACCGTGCCAGAAACCAACAGACAGATAGAAGTTCCGCTAGAACGACAAGCCAAAATTTGTAATGGACTGAGGAAACAATCTGGAAACCATTGACTGTTCTATTATTTTTGGACGGCGTTATTATTGTTGCAACAAGTGGCTTTGAGGAGCCTGACGACCGGGTTCTTTGATTTTCAGGATTTTTCATCACAAGTTCTCGATTGCCTTGGCAACCGGCGAAAAGTTCGTAAATAAAAGTCAAGATCAGCTTTAGTTTTTTTGGATATTACTAGTTTATTTTATAGATGTTCTTCTTTGGATAGAGAATTTATAGTTATATTTCAATGTTTTATGTGAAAGCCGTTGTAAATGCACTTGTGAGGCAAGGAGTTAATCGGCACAACATTTCGGACTGTAATGCGCGCTCTAGCATATCTTACTGTCGTAAAAATGGCTTATACGTTGCACCGTAACTATTTACTGAATACTAAAAAAGATACAAGGTTGCCAATCTTTTTAAGTGGACCACGTGTTGTAGCAATTACTTTTGAAAGTTTATTTTTTATCAATTCAGTTTAATCAATTCTTACGACAGGTTTATAATGCCTACTTCAGTTTAAACCTTTACAAGATTTTAGAGTGTACGCACAAAATAGCTGAGTCAGCAATATTTCCTAGAACACAGGGAGTAATATCACAACTGTTTTTCAAAATGAAAACATATCTTACTTTAAACATGATTGCATTTTTATTCGCGTGAAACTCATGCAGTTTTTTTTTTCAGGTACACATTTTTATTCGATATTGTTTTGCTTAGTTAGAATTATTTTCCGACTGTCTAAGCATTTTTTTAGAAATTTCTTTGACTCAAGAATGATAAAATTAGGTGGTTATGATAGCAAAATTGTTGATGTTTTAATTAGATGCATGATATGCATGTTTCATCTAAGCATGGTGTAAAATAATTGGTACGTGCAGACATTTATTAAATTTGTACGCCTTATTATTTGTTTCATCTTATCACTAACGTTTTCCGTCATGATATTTTTTTAATTTGGCCAATGATAAATTTAGTCAGATAACTTTGGAGATACTAAATGGTTAATGATTATCTCTAGTTTCAGTGTCAAAATATATCTTCAGATCATGTTGAATTATTTTTTAAACTTGTGTTTCAAAATTGGGAGACAGTACAAAAATCTAGGGAGTATAATGGCATAACCCTTTTGGGGGATTATTGAATTGGAACTTACGCCTATGTTACATTTGAGAAATAATTTCGACATTTAAGATGGGATCGGCGGCTTTTTCCATCTTATATAAGGGTATTTGGGATTTCAATAATGTTTGCTTCAAGTACTTTGGTTTTTGTTTTTAAATGCCACTTCTTTTTGGGGTTTTAAATTCAAATAACTAAGAAGAGAAACACTTTTTCCCATTATGAAAAAAAAATATTCCCTATAAGTTCCGTTTCGTAATTCTGTTCTGATATCGTCCAGTACTAAATTTAGACCCATTTAAAAAAATATGGCTGTAGCTTGCAGAAAGCACCCGGCTGAATATGCAAGTCAGAAATTTGTTGTTGCGACGAAAATTATACATTACGCTTTTAGACTCCGAAACGTATCATAAAGTTTATTGCTTGGGGAATTGAAATGTAAAAATCTAGTTACTGGTTATTGAATCACAGAGTAGTCATGGGCGATAAATTTTGGTAAGATTATAATGTTTAGACTTATTACTGGCGTAACAGGTGATTAAAAGGTTCGATTCTTAATATCCTGTTTGTCCTTTTTAATGCCCAGTTGGCTAACAACTTTTATGAAGCGTGGTGATTTTCATTTTTGTCAAATTTTTGTATTGCATTTTTCTCCTTTTTGTGTTTTACTTTGTACTTAACATTTAATACAGGAATGAATTCTAAATTTAGAAAAACTGAGTAATGATTTCTACAATGGATTCTTTCGCTTTTTTAAAAGAACTGGGACTTAATTTAGTGCACGTAGTACAAAATTGTCTCGGATGAAAGTGCACAAGAAAAAGAACGGCAAGTTGGCATAAAAAGATGCATTTCTTTCGCAGTATTTTGAATGTAGATCTGAAATTAAACGAAGTGTAAGGGGTGTTTGACTCTTAATAGACTATCTTTTCAAACACGCATAAAGGGCTTATTTTTCGTCGGGTAAATGTCGAGCATTGCCCTAGCTTCGCGTGGCTTCGGAGGAAAATATTTTGGATTTGAAAGGCCAGCTGTTTACTTTTCGGAAGACAAGCGTTCTCTGATATATCGGTGTGTTTGTTACACCTAGCAGACGAGAGTAAAAGCTCTGACATCATTTATCAAATTAATTATCCACAAAGACAATAACATCCGAATAATTAGTAAAACAAATTCCCCTATAGCGCAAATGGCAGGAAACAGCGGCATGTCAGATGCTCGAACAATCTCGTCTGCGGATAAAAACAACCTTGACCTTATATCAAACGTTGATACAGACGACAATTTTGGGACTATGGATTTCACGTTATTTGAACAGATAGATATAGAGGTACACAAATTAGAGGAGATGGTAAAGTGTTTGGAGAATCTGGAACGCGCACTCCAGCCAAGGGGGGCAAACAACCAAACGACAGGCCATAATTACCAGTTGATTGCCGTTATACCTAATCAGGTAAAGTAATTTACTCCGCAGTTATCTTGTCATTATTAAAATTTCGTAGATACTTAAGAGAGTTCGCGTGGATATATTCCTGGGCCAAATATTTCTTATCATACTAATGTATTGAGAATAGTGATAGAAAAGTTTTACGTCTTTGCGTGAAAAGTTCTCCCGGAGAGTGTTTATTAGTAGCTAAAAAAACTAAATGGATATTTCCTGCATTCGGTACCTAGCACGTGAATTATACTGGATAAGAAGTTGAGATTTTTACTCACCCTATGTCTTGCTAGTGTTAAGAAAGTGCTTAAGAGAAACACGCAACATTAAAGGTAAGAGAACTTCCTGTTGTTATTGTTGTCGTTGCTATCTGTTTTATTTGGTAATCTTGTTTATTTCAATAGCTCATTTTTTATTAATGGTGATATTATCAACAAGATAACATTTACAGACAAACAGTCATTCAAAGCAACTCTATGAATATATCTTTGAAATGGGGTTGTAATCTCCCGATATTCGTTTTTTATGAATTTGTTTTATAGAAAATGAACACTCCTTTTCGAAAAACACAGCAAAATACTTGCTTTTCTAATTCAGAGGATAACATTCCAAGTGATTATTTAATTAGCTTCAGTTACAGCAATTTATGAAATCAAATTAATTGATAAAATTTTAGAGACAGAAATAGTAGTTATTTGCACGACATTGTATCGAAGATTTGAGATAGACCATTCTGTTGAGTACTTTACAAAGCTCGCAGATTTTGTTCCTATTCTGTTTAAATAAATCAATAACACGGTAAAAGCGATGTTATTTAGGTAAGAGATGCTATTTTAGTAAGCCGTGCTATTTATGTAGATTTATTTCAAGTTTAATTAACACATTTAAACTAATATCTTTTTAAAATTGACCAAACTAGACGCACAAAACACCAGAAAGAGAATCGACTCCTAGTGCTAGTCTGTATCACACGCGTCACGTGACCTTCTCTACAAATACCCATGCCAAGTTTTAATGCATATTCGCATACCTCCTTAAAATAGCGCCTAAGGAGGTGAGATACCCACTTGCTGTGTTCTGACCTGCGCCCTCGCCTTCACTTTTCCTTAATCTATGTTTAAAATCCCCAAATCCATCTTACGACAATCAAACTATACTATCTCAGTAATATTCTAAAAGGTGTTCTAATCCACGTATGTCAAAACATCCGTGAACAGGATAGCATGTACGTTTATACTGATACCTAGATTTGTTGATTCGGTTTAAATTGAGATTAAATACCCCCTACTATTTGATAAACTGTCTTGCCTAGGTGAAATACCTTATTAGAACAGAAGAGAAAATGTCCGATACTATAATGATTTAAGCTGGATAATTCATTGACAAATTACACTATGTCAAGATATGTTCTCAACTTAGCATATGACCTTACAACAGAAAATGTGACCTTTCCACCATGACCAAAAATGTTATCGGCAGATTACAATCAACAATGATTTCGAGGATTATTCTGGCAGTGTGTAATGCAAAATAAAAAAAGTACAAAAAATCTCTGAGCTCCTTGTAATAAAGTATCTGTTTATCTAAAACGCAGGACAGTTCACCAATTAAAAGCCTGAACCGACAAAAATCTTCTTGCAAAATACAAAACAGAACTCTTTGAAAAGGCGCCAAGTTAGCAGATTCGTCTACCGTAAATGTCCCAGAATTCTAAACCAATGTCTAACCAACTTGTCCTTTGGCATTTTAATTTGCCTTTAAATAACCAGAAATGTCTTAAAAGGCATAAATGTGGCGGCATACATTCCTAATGAACCGAATTAAGATGGATGGACTTTTTTTCTAACGCAGAGCTATATAAGATTCTCCCATAATGTGTCGCAGACAACCAGAAACAGCGGAAGTGCTGACGTAAGAAACGGAAGTCGCGCGGGATTCAGCGGCATTCCAAGCGTCCTGTAACGAAAGTACCCGGAAAAACTACATTAGCTTTGATATATTTGCTACAAGCTAGTATCGTAAGATACGTTTATCACCAATGGCTTTTTTTTAACTGAAATCCATAAATCTAGATTAATGTAGCGCCTTGCCAGTTTGAGATAGACATTAAGAAATCGGTCAAATGCTGACAATACAAATTATGAGCATCGCTGCTCAAAATAACAATAAAATAACGCAGACCGTGTAAGCAAAGACATGCCTGTTTTATGGCCATTTTGGAGCCGAAATTCGGCCCCATTCTCCTGACCAAAATAGTGTACTTTTTTCCCTAATGTCTGCCTAAAATTCCCCAACTGGCAACTATATAAAATGTCTATTTCTTATTATTTGTTTTATTTAGCTTTGCAATTGCTATTTGCCTAGTATAAAGGTGAAAAAATCAATGGAATTGTGGTGTAAACAACTTTTTTATTTGCAAAATATCGGCAATTTTATGTCCGTAGAATGTAATGTATTTCAGATAAACAATATCGGATACTAAAATTTTAGTAGAAAATAAGAACAAATCTCTATTTTAGAAACTTTTTCTTTATTTTCATCAAGATGTTTATGTTTAATTGAAGCTTTGCTGCAGAGATCAAACCTACGACAGGTGCCATGATACGAAAATTAGTATAAAGGTCTGCAAATTAATGGATGCAATCGTGTTTGATTTTTAAACATTTCTCACTATCACCATTAATAAGATACTGTCCAGTTTGGTACAGCTTGTTTATTTCTTCGGGGTCAAAAATGTTTTGGAGCCAGTTAAAAAGAGTTTTGAATATATCTTTGAGTCTGACATTTGACAGGGTCAGTCATAAACATTTTTCAAACCTAGACAAAGACTTTAACCAGTAATATTGTTTCTTCATATTAATTCAAACAAAAAGATCATTTACAAAGTTTGTCTTTTCATCATTTTCATTTGAAATGTTGTTTGTCTATGCCATCTTGGATTCATAACGGTCGGAGTGGCACTTGGGTAGTATGATCATATAACGTAGTGTTATCATCTTCTAAGTAGACAATATTTAGATGCAACTCTTGGTCTTTAAATTCCGATTATTTTATGTTTTAATGCCGCATAGGTTATGCATGCGATGCCTTGCAGTAGCTGATAAATACTCATTAAGTTCTGGACATGAGTATGTCGAAAACGAAGCTAACATTATCTTTTAAGTACGTCTGAAATGGTATTTGAAACAATGTAACAGCCTTCTATAATAAACTTCTTGAAGTGAACGTCAATTTTACCTAACTCTAAACATTTCCATTGATAAAGGTTACATGATCTTATGCAAAAGAAAGTAAACCCGTGTTTTGTGCAAGCAAATAAAAATCATACACAAAACAAATAAACAGCTCGAGTTACTAGCTCTCAAATGGCCAATACTGGAAACTAGAGATAGACGGCATTGTTATGTATTTGCCGACATGCTTATCTTCATGCTGTGTTACCACCGACATATCACAGACCAATTACCTTTGGCATTTTCATTGACACTCATACTCAGTAACGCACTAAACTTCTGGGAGATATTCAACGAATGACAAATAGCAGCTTAGAAAAGTGTATCTTTATTACGACGATATCTTGAGTTGCTGTTATTTTTCAACAATGGATCACAGAACAAGCAGACGAGAAGGCAAATATAATGTAATTTAAAAACACCATGTGCTCTTTAAAGCACCAAACTTTCAGATCTCAGTACTTTGAATGTAAGATATGACTTTTTCCTGTGCATGAATGAAAATGTTAATTTAAGATAGCAAGGACTCTAAGGTAGGAATGCACGTACTCTAAGATAAGATCGCACTTACTCTAACATAAGATCGCACGTACTATAAGGTAGGAATGCGCGTACTCTAAGGTAGGAATGCACGCACTCTAAGGTATGAATGCACGTACTCTAAGATAAGATCGCACTTACTCTAAGATAAGATCGCACGTACTACAAGGTAGGAATGCGCGTACTCTATGGTAGGAATGCACGCACTCTAAGGTAGGAATGCAAATAATCTAAGATAGGATCGCACTTACTCTAAAATAGGATCGCACGTACTCTAAGGTAGGATTGCACGTACTCTAAGATAGGATCGCACTTACTCTAAGGTAGGATCGAACGTACTCTAAGGTAGGGATGCACTTACTCTAAGATAGGATCGCACTTACTCTAAAATAGGATCGCACGTACTCTAAGATAGGAATTCACATACTCTAAAGTAGGAACGCACGTACTCTAAGATAGGATCGCACTTACACTAAGATAGGATCACACGTACTTTAAGGTAGGAATGCCGTACTCTAAGGTAGGAATGCACGTACTCTAAGGTACGATCGCACTAACCCTAAGATAGGATCGCACGTACTCTAAAGTAGGAATGCACGTACTCTAAGGTAGGACTGCACGTGCTCTAGGGAAAGAATGCACGTACTCTAAGATAGGAATTCACGTACTCTAAAATAGGAAAGCACGTACTCTAAGGTAGGACTGCACGTACTCTAGGGAAAGAATGCACGTACTCTAAGATAGGAATTCACGTACTCTAAAGTAGGAATGCATGTACTCTAAGGAAGGAATGCACGTACTCTAAGGTACGATAGCATATACCCTAAGATAGGATCGCACGTACTATAAAGTAGGAATGCACGTACTCAAAGGTAGGACTGCACGTACTCTAGGGAAAGAATGCACGTACTCTAAGATAGAAATTCACGTACTCTAAAGTAGGAATGCATGTACTCTAAGGTACGAATGCACGTACTCTAAGGTACGATCGCACTTACCCTAAGGTAGGATCCCACGTACTCTAGAGTAGGAATGCACGTACTTTAAGTTAGGACTGCACGTACTCTAAGGAAAGAATGCACGTACTCTAAGACAGCATCGCACGTACTCTAAGGTAGGAATGCACGTACTCTAAGGTAGGAATGCACGTACTCTAAGGTACGATCGCACTTATCCTAAGATAGGATCGCACGTACTCTAAGATAGGATCGGACGTACTCTAAGGTATAAATGCACGTACTCTAAGACAGGACCGCACTTACTCTAAGATGGCATCGCACGTACTCTAAGGTAAGAATGCACGTACTCTAAGGTAGGATCCTACGTACTCTAAGGTAAGAATGCACAGGACCGCACTTACTCTAAGATAGCATCGCATGTACTCTAAGGTAGGAATGTACATACTCTAAGGTACGATGGCAGTTACCCTACGATAGGATCGCACGTACTCTAAAGCAGGAATGCACGTCCACTAAGATAGCATCGCACGTACTCTAAGGTAGGAATGCACGTACTCTAAGGTACGATCGAACTTACCCTAAGATAGGATTGCACGTACTCTAAGGTAGGGATGCACTTACTCTAAGATAGGATCGCACTTACTCTAGAATAGGATCGCACTAACTCTAAGTTAGGAATGCACGTACTCTAAGGTAAGAATGCACGTACTCTAAGGTAGGAATGCACGTACTCTAAGACAGGACCGCACTTACTCTAAGGTAGGAATACACGTACTCTAAGGTAGGATCCCACGTACTCTAAGGTATGAATGCACGTGCTCTAAGGTTGGAATGTACGTACTCTAAGACAGGACCGCACTTACTCTAAGATATCATCGCACGTACTCTAATGTAGGAATGCACGTACTCTAAGACAGGACCGCACTTACTCTAAGGTAGGAATACACGTACTCTAAGGTAGGATCCCACGTACTCTAAGGTAGGAATGCAGGTGCTCTAAGGTTGGAATGCACGTACTCTAAGACAGGACCGCACTTACTCTAAGATATCATCGCACGTACTCTAAGGTAGGAATGCACGTACTCTTAGGTAGGATCCCACGTACTTTAAGGCAGGAATGCACGTTCTCTAAGGTGGGATCGCACGTACGCTAAGGTAGGACCACACTTACTCTAAGATAGGATCGCACGTACTCTAAGGCAGAAATGCACGTACTCTAAGGTAGTTATGCACGTACTCTAAGGAATTAATAAACGTACTCTTAGGTAAGAATGAACGTGCTCTAAGATAGGATTGCACCTACTCTAAGATAGGATCGCACGTACTCTAAAGTAGTATTGCGCGTACTCTTAGGTAGGAATGCATGTATTCTAAGGTAGGAATGCACGTACTCTAAGGTAGGATCCCACGTACTCTAAGGTAGGAATGCACGCGCTCTGAGATAGGATCGCACATACTCTAAGGTAGGAATGTGCAGAATTTGAAGGGACGGCATGCAGAGCAAAATATTGACAACACTGCTGTAGAATACTGTTTTTAAGTCAAGACTTAAAAGAAGATTTTTACTAATCTACTAGACCTTCCGGGGGAATAATTGTCTCTGATTGTGACAGGTTTGAAGATGATTTACTTCGTTTATGAATTTTCTGTACCATTAAGGACGAATAATGCAAAAATTACGATCGTCAGGGCACCTTCTTTGATTTGCATAAATTCAACCTTTGACTTATGCGTTAATGAATCGATTCTGTAGCCCAGTGGTCTAGAAAGGTATGTTTTATTCTACCCATGTCCTGCGGGCATGAGTACGAATCGAACATACGCTTCCATTGTATTTCTGTTACGGACGGAAGTTCGTAAGAATGAACGATACTCTACTCAGGTTGAAGGACCACTCACAGTGTACTTGTTATCGCATGAAACCCTTTCCAAGACATGTTCAATTCTTTGTCATGCTCATGAATTTCATTGCCAATAAAAAAAAAAGACACTACCTTTTTAGACTCTGCTTTGCATGCACAATAACTTTATCATCAGCTATCGTTACACTGAAATACAGACACACACACAAACTTGAAATAACTTACGCTGTCAAGAATTCTTTGCTTTCTCCTGTTATTTTGGGAAAAAAAAGAAAAAAAAATCTGATGATATAAACTTCTCTTGCGAGAGTGAAACGAATAAAAAAATCGTTTCCAGCTTACAGGCATAACATGCTTCACACGGGGCATTAATATAAGCTATCTATGCTAACTGCACTAGAACTATGCAAATTTTCTATCTCTTATTTTGTTTCCGTGAGATAAAGAATGCCCTGTGTGACGAGATCTGGGAATTCTTAATTGGCGAATCCTTTGATGAGGCAATAACTGTTTGTAATCATTCGATTAGAAACAATTAGAGAATGTTTGTCTTGAGATAGAAGCACAAGTTTTGGTGTCATTGCTAATCTTTTTGATAGTGAATGAGACCAGGTTTAAAACGTAACTGAAGGAATTACAGCTATGCAAACAAAGTTCAAATGAATGACAAGCTAAGAAATGAAATATCAAAATACGTAAGGAAGATTAACATCATATTTTTTTCTACAATTACATAGTCTGTAGAGAAAAAGCAGCTTGTTTTTATAATCTTGAATAAATGCATTATTGGCATCTTTCGAGCAGTATGAAGGTTATCACTCAAGCAAAGAGTGGTTGATCAGATAATGACACATTAAGCACCATATTTGAGAGTATTTTAATCCGTCATTCCCGTCATATCTACCATATGAAATGTCAAACCATATGTTTGCTTCGTTGAGGGCAAGATAATTTAAATTGAAAAAATTCCAGCACAAATTTGCAATCTCATGCCGGAAAGACGTTGATTTTGTGGATAATCCGTTAATGCTTTAGACTCTCCCCACGTGGAGTGGTGTAAATTCAGACCTAATAGAAATCCGATATAAGGAGTCAGTGAAAGTGATAAATTGCCTACACACACTTTTAACAAGGCTTCGTATAAGCTTTGGGGTCAATTGAAAACACGTTCGAAACCCCAGGAGGGTACTCCCGTATTTGCTTGTTTCAAACTCAAAATCTTTAAATATGCGGGATATATTCGTGCTTATCTGCCAATTGTCTCTGGTATTTCCAAAAAAAATGAACTAGAAAAAAAAGTTCATTTTGCAAAAAATAAATATCAAAATATGTTTTTTTCAGTGAAAGAGTCTATTCGAAAATCAACAAAAAGTATAAAACCATGGTAACTAATTGTAATTTACAGGTATTTGTATTTCATCAAACGTCCTTCTGGGACCATATTCAAGTACATATCATGGCAGACAGACGTTTACATATCATGGCAGACAGACGTTTACATATCATGGCAGACAGACGTTTACATATCATGGCAGACAGACGTTTTATAAGTGTTACTACAGGTACTAAGAAAGCAGGATAGATCCATAGCACGCGCATGGAAAACTAACAGCCATGTTGTGTTAAAGTGGGGCCTCGTTACTGAGTGTTGCAGAGAGAATGAGACTTGTTCTGCATCTAGTTTTTATCGTTTCTATGTTGAGAAAGCTATTTATTTACATCGCATTACAATAGTATATATACATTCATACACATTTGTATTGTTATTGATTAACAGTTGATATTGTGAGTAAAGGGTATTTCTTATACAAAAGCTGCAAATTTTGAAATTGTGGTCTAGAAAAACTTTCATCTGCACGGATTTAGTTTTAATTTCGTGCATGTAAATCGTAATTGGTGATCATTATTCCGTCAGTTACGTTCGTAATTGCCGTCTGCTTCTCGTATCGGCTGCAAAACCTCTCAATGCACTTGTAAATATACTTAAGCGTTTGCGTGTACGCGAGCCATAAGACTGGAAGTGATTTGTGGCATCACGGATTGGAAAAAGCATTATAAAAGATAACAGTGTAAACGTGTTTGTTACCTGAAAATGTTTTCTCTAGACATACTGCTATGGGTCATTGATATTCTGTCCAAGGTCTGAAAATTTAAAGTGCTTTCTTCAGTTAATCATAGTTCACAGGAAACCAGGCGTTGCTATGTTTTAATTAATTTAAGGACGCTGTAAGGGAGGCATTTTTATGAACATGTAACATTATCAAGACTAAAATAAGAGGGTATTGTTTGAAAATTTCCCACAACAACAATTTACACATATTTATTACACATAGCTTGCAAACTACCTTCCGTGCAGCGCTCTAGTAAACACCATAATTCCTCTGTGCCTATCTCGGCAAAATAACATAGTATTTATTTTCTTTTCGTTTGACATCTCCTTCTGATCTGTCATTATTGAATTCTCTCTTGGTGAAAGTTTGTTGCACTTTCTCAGTAAGTATTGTATTTGATATGAACACATGTTGATTTCTGCATTGTCAGCAAAATATAAATTTGATTCCCTGGGGTACTCTAACCTGCATCAATTTTGTCTTAACGAGAACTATAAAATATTCAGCTACAGTCTTACAAATGGATAAGTTCCAGAAACTGGCACTATTTTTCTCACTCCCGTTCGTACATATAGTTAAACATTTGTTGCCGGAGATCGTGTCTCTTGCACGTGAGGAAATGGCGATTTATATGTTGAGTTTTTGCTCAATCTAACTAAAAGAGGACCAACGGTCAAACAAATATTTGGAACATCGGATGTTGGACCGAGCGAGGAAATATTGTATGGTGGTACTTTAGTTTCAGAGTAACGTCATGACCTAAATATGCCTCATAGAAAAAATGCAATTGCCCATTGAACTTGTTGATGAAATGCTGAAAGGAAATTTCATCAAAGAGATGATTGTTTGGAACTCTGGTGATTTTATAAAGATTAAAGTTATAGCACTCTTAGTCTCTCTTTGGTCTGCAGTTGAAAAGAAAAAGAATTGGCAAAAGGCACAACACAAAAACAATAAACAGTTTTTCTTACGGTAATTTTATAGCACCAGTTGAAATATCGGTGATTTATTGCTATTGAGAAAACAGCTGAGTTATAGAGAAATTATTTTGCGTAAAGGAGCATTTAATTTTCCCGTGCTTCTATTCGCAACGGAGATCTTACTTCCAGAAAAAAAAAACTTGAGAAGAAGTGATGATAATGCCTGATACATCCAAGGCTCCATACTTACCTGTGGACGGCAGTTACTAGAGGATGTAACAGATCAGCGCATGAGATCTCGAGCACCCTGGATTAACTACAAAAACAGATGTTAAACGGGAACATCCCTGTCAGTGCAGAACGTATAAGGTCCATGAAATATTGTTTCAGATAAATCTCTCATCGTTTTTTATTTCTTCCTTGAGAAAGTATATGTTGGAACTTATACCCTAGAAATGCATCGGTTGTAACGTAGTTTGGAAATTTACAAGATGAAAGTTTTTTGTCAGAATGTTTTTCAGTGTGTTATAGAAAATATACATTCGCTTCCGTTCTGAAAGTTTGACTTCAACGGATTAAATGGTTTTGTGTCAGCAAAGGAAATAAAACAATGGAGATTTTGTTGAAAGATCTACTTCAATGTTGGCACTGAGTTTTATGCCAACAATCCTTCTATGTTACAATGTTTTATTGGACTTTGTTTCTTTGCAATGGAATTACATATAAACTATAATATAATATTAACTATAAGAAAACTGTTCCAAAATGTGAATAAATAGCTGTTGGATTTATATACTTGGAATAATACTCTAAGGTGTGTATGGTTGCAAAATGTTTGGCCGGTGTGATAGATTGGTGTTTCATATTTGGTTGCTCTTGCTTTATTTTTGATATCAATACTTTAGAAAATTAATACCTTGTTTTAAATAATATTTCACACTTTATTTAAAGTTTTATTATGGTATTATGAATGCGTTTACAAATATATTTAGTTATCATATTTAAAACACAACTGTATAAATATGACGTGTGTAGATTATGAAACTTAAAAGATAAAGTTCGAAAAAAAAACAATGGAGATCCAGCTTTGTTGTTCTGTGGGAACCAGTCCCTTTCCAAATGCCAAGTAAAGTAAACGTAAGCATCGTATTTCAACACCATATCAAGGGTTCATAACGTTTCTGCAAATACTTACATTTCAGCTAATGTTTACTTTAAAATGCCATGCACAATACTGTTTTGTGACATGTTGCATGTGAAACGATCTTCAATCCCACAGCCTTTTCACGGCATAATGGTGCATATTTTACTAGTTTTGATATCTTTATTTAAATTGTGGATGCATGATACTTTTGGGGTTCTGGGTCTGATGCAGTCAAATTAATGTCGTAATTTAAATTGTTTCATACCAGCATTAGCTGCTGCCTTTCTTTGATACTTTCCTCAATTGAAACGTCTGAAATAAATTTTCAAATTACAACCGTCTTTAAAAGAAGCAGACGACAGCTTTACATGATCAAACTCGAATTACTTAAAACTAATGTTTGTTCAGCCAAGAAAAACAATAAATCAGAGCAAACCAAAAAAATGCTGAACTGACAATTTGTCGCGATAGAGGTCATTTGAATATACGTTTTCTATTGATTTATCCCAATATTCTAGAAATGTCACAGTAGATAAAGCAATAACGGACGCGAGACTAGCCACACGTCCTGCTGTTTTGTAAATGGAAGTCTGACAAATTCCCCGCTCCAATTCGCAGATTTCACAAGCCTAATTTTGTTAGGGCCAAACTCTATGTTCATACAGTTTGTCATTTTAGTGTGGTCATCTCTGGTTTAGTATCGTGTAATAGACGTAGTTACTGACTCGTGTACTCACGTGCTCACGGATAGCCTAATTTGTTATGCTTAAAGTGTTGAACCGCCTTTTTTAGTTGTTCGAGGTGAACAACTATAAAACGTCAATCTATAAAAGCGGTTGATCTTCGGTGGTGAAATACTGATAATAGCTCATGGATAGTTTGACTTGTTGTCATTTTCTTCCTTTTGGTTCGCTTTTAGCCTTAAATGGGATGCGGAACGATCCCTTGTGACCATCTTAGATAGGTTTCCACATAAATGTTATCACTGAAAAGTCGTCAGTAATTACTTCGAGAGCTTGCTACCTACTCTTTTTTAGGGTCAATATTAGTACCGGTCTAAATATGGAGTAGATGTAGCAGACCTCCCTTGTTCATTTGGACTGAACTAAGTAATGTCGTTTTCCATGTCGAGAAATCAAAGGAATGAATTCTAGTTATTTATAAAAGTTATTGCTTTCTGTCTACAAAGATCAGTCGAGTGTAAGGAGATATATAGAGTGCAGAATGAATATTGTAATTGCACGTTTTTGCATTAACAGTTTGCTTTTTGGCAATACTTAACATATGCTTGTTATTCTGAGTTGCAATCAGTTAGATCATAAAGGTTGATTGTAAAACATTCTGTCTGTTAATACATAAATCATCCTTCGAGTACCCACTTAGGATTTGATGAATCACAAAAGGCTCTGGAAACCAAACATTTCAAGAGCTCTACTTGACAGAGATAGAAACTTTAACATCAAAGGTAAAGTTCGAAAATGATGTCATAGTAAAATGCAGTTGTCTAATAAAGTGGCCATAGAATAAACCATTATACTTTCTGTAATGGCTTCGTATACCTCAATTCGTACTGCATTCAAAGATGACTACTTCACTGTGTCTATGTAACAAGTCAATATTTGACAAGAAATTCTTTATTATGATACTAAACAGAGTAAAATTTGTATTCCAGAACAATACGTAAATTCAGAAGGTTGCAATAGCCTCTTGATTTTTTATATGCATTTTCAAAGCTTTTATTGGACAAACATGTTTCAGTGTTCTATATTAAAGCTTTTAACCTAGACAAGGTTGTATTCTTAAATTTTTTGTCTGCAGTAGTTATGTAATTATTTTTCCTGAAAGTCTGAACGTGTATGAATATTGTGAGGTTCATAAGTTTGTAGAGATTGCATCGAGAAATCTGACCCTTACTATTTTAAGGTAGACAGATTTAAATGTAAAGAGAAGATAGTCATCAACAAACAACATCTTATAATTTGATGAACACCTGTTGTATAAAGATCATTAGTTATTTGTTGCTTTTTCCGAGTTATTAGATCGGAATCACGAAATTTCCACCAAGTTCTGTTTTATCACCACAATCAGTAAAGAGATACAATATACTTCAAGACAATGTTTATGAGATAATTATGAGAATCAAAAATATTATGAAGGCGTGAACGAAGTAAATTAAGGAGGTGGAGAAGAGATATCGTAGGAAATTAGAGGATAATATTACTAATTTTGTCTAGGTGCTAGAAATAATAGACATGCTGTATACGTCTCAGAATTTACTCTGAGTTTTTCTTATATTTATTTCTCAGCTGCTTAAACAGTGATTTTTTTACACCTTTCGTGACTTAAGAATACTTGTCTTCTTTTAGAGTTTGGGTCCAGAAGAAGATCTTCTTGGTCGTATACATATAAGTATCGGCTCCTATCTATCTATTTGAGTTTATTTATCGTCGGTACCCGTTGCCGAATTGACCGACACCCCCTGCAGAGATTAGTTATTTTATGTTGTGGGGGTAGTGCAAGATACATAAAGCATCCCATTCCAGAGACACCCCTGGTTCTTTTGCATGCTCAGGGTATAGCACTGATACATGGGACCTCGGTTTAACGTCTCATCCGAAAGACAATTAATAATGTTAGTGGAGGAGCGGGGGATCGATCTCGGGATCCCTGGGTTACCAGTCCAGCGCGTTATCACTGAATATCGGCTCCAGTTGTTTTCACTATTTGAGAAAGAAAACATCATCGCTTTTATTTTAGCATAGGTGTCATACCTAACTAAATCCGAAAATTGATTGTTAAAGATTAAAAGACTAAACTGTCACTTAATTCAGAATATCGATTAAAAATTACGGGAAATCTTTTGAAGTCACTTGCCACTCACTGTGAAGCTAAAATCTCGCGATGTCAGCAAGGATTTAAAGGAAGAAAACTGAATGTAACATGTAATTAAGTGCAAAATATAATTAATCAAAGATATCCGGCCGGTATGTATATAACGGTTTCCATTCAATAATATTTTAAGTGAACATCCTGTTTTATTACACGTAGGCAAAAACTGGTTGGTAACTGGGATATCTTTGAAAATCTAGATAGAGACTAGAGCTATCTTAAATAATATAATGTTCAGTTTTGCTTGTGTAATGTTAATTTAAATTTAAATTATATAATGCATGCTAGAGGGTCCACCCTTATGGAATAAGCAAAAATTGGACCATTACATATAGCATTATCCCTTATATCTCGTCAGCAGTACGTCAACACTTAAGGTTTGTGTTTGTAGTATAATTGTAAAAATCTCAGTTCGGAACCAGAAATAAATTGGATGAAATACGTTCCCTCGTTCCGTAAAAGAATTCTCCTCCGCCGTGGTTGAAGACTGCACTATGTAGGTCTGCATCTGTATCACCTCTTTTTTATCAAATAATCTATCTGTATATAAAGGATGTAAAATAATACCAGTAATGACATATCCTTATTGTTCTTAGCTAGTTTCAGGGAAAGAAAGACAATATCATGTACATCCGTCTTTTGGGCATCTTTTCTATCCGTTTCGGAAAATCATCTCCATTTCATTCGTAATTCTGACACTGGCGGGAAAATCTGACAGCAACATGCGTGGTGTCTCAATTTTGCTTTGGCTTAATACATTTACACAAAAATCACTTGAAATGATTACATTTCTAAAATATTCAATGTCTAAATGTTTTTATTTACTGAAAATTGGAATAAAGCACAAAACGAATTGCTTCGTAGCGTTATTGTGAATATGGTTGAACATGGCCGAAATGCACTGGTTAGATGTCGATTTCCCAATAAACTGCATCTTTATTTTTCAGGTTGCCCAGAATGACGTAATGGAGAAGGCACAGAAGTCGGGCATACCTGTGTTCAGGGGTCTGTCAAAGGGTAGCAGTGAGAGAGGTGATGTTGTCAGGCCCCCACCTTCTCCCCCCATTGATATTCCTGGAAGATCCTCAGACAGCCAATCAGAGGAAGAGGATGACTTGCAGGTAAGACAGCTTGTGTTTTTGTGGTTGGGGTTTCCTTGTTGTATTTGTGAAAATATGCTGTGCAGTCCTAGCATAATCAGGGTCTTTCAAATAGTTTCTATATTTCAGATCCTGATGTATTCTGTACATAAGCAGTAAGTTTGTTCATTGCTAGGTTTATTTGTCAGAAAATAATTCAGGCTGTTTGAATCTACGACTGTAAAATTATCGATTTTGATCTAAGAGAAGCTCTCTTGAAATAATAGGCTGTCTTCTCAAAGCTCCAAATAAATATCTACATTAGATACAAATATTATTTCATATAGATTGCATTTTATAATCACCAATTATAGATTTCATCAGTCATTAGGAAACAAAGTGGTTTTGGTAAGATTTTAGGTATTTTCAAGGGGGATAAATCTTCTGACCTTGATGACTTGAGACTGTAATCAGGCAATTTTTAATCCTTTCTTGTGGAAATTTTTGTTATAAATTGCACTTACTTTATTTCATGCTTTCATCTTTTGTTAGCTTTTATCATGTTTATGAATGCAATTTTTCATTTGAACGGGGTATTAGAATTGCTTTTATGATAAGTTTCTGCAGTTAGCGAGTAGGGAATGTGATAGAGAATAAGACAAGAGTTTAATTTGATTCAATTTTGATTATAAAAATAGAAGTCGATATCTGAAAGTGAAATAAATGTTCCTTTGAAGAATATTTTAGACAGAAAATAACTTGGTTTATTAGAGGTTTCACAAAAGCAGATAACAATTTTGTTTTATTTCTTCAGTTCCATGTCTTGAAAAAATAAGCTGGTTGTCTATGAAGAAAAAAAAAAGAAACCACAGATAAAAAAAATAAACCCCAGATATTTTGAGAAATAGTATTAAAACTGTTAAAGGTTTTAAAATGTGCAAGACAGAATGTATATTGGAGAAACATGCAAAGGTATCAGGCTGTTTTTTCTTCATTTTTTCTTTCTTTATTGAAAAAAGTAGAAAAGTTATATGCTCCGTTCAGTGACTTTCTTCAAGTTGACAGGTTAGTTCAAATCAAGATGAAATAAATTGTTGAGGTTTGATCAAAGATAGCAGGCTGCGACAATTTGCTTAGCCACAAACTGCCTTACTAGGTGTCATACATGATATATCCGCTCTAGTTTACATATTGTTAATAGAATTTTTTGTCCAGGCTTCTGTATAAAAAGGATGACCCGACAAACTGCTGTCAGTCAAATGAACATAGAATAATAGTAAGATGGTTCATTTTTGTAGATGTCAATGGTTGCCTACCGCATAAATCAAGATCTAGTTATAATAGTGTTTATAGATAGCGCATTAACATTTTATCTATCTTAACCCTAGGGCAGAACAACAAATTTCTTGTGAAATTTTGGAAGCAAAACTGTCATTTTAACGTTCCCTGTTGGTTTTTTTAACTGATTTAAAATTACTTAAGTGCACACTTTGTGAACTTGTTTTATTTCCAGCAGCAAAACGAAATCTCAATCAGATATGTTTTTTAAGCTACAATGACAAAAATTGTCAAGATGCACTGAATGACTGATACGAATTTGGCTATTTTCTCGAGGGCTGTTCTAATGGTATTATTAATTATTATTAAACCTTTGTTAACCTCAACACCTTACCTCTTGGTACAGTCACTTACAACAGTTATGTTAATTAGGTGACAAAATAAATGCATTTAGATTTTATAATGATAACACATCGTTGACTCCTGTCTTAACCATTGTTAGAAAATTTCTGACACGTGTTAATGACGGAATACTATTTTGGTCTGATGGTAAAGATATAGCACCTAATTTGAATATAAAAATCATGTTATTTGTTAATAATACTCTCAATAGATGCCAAAAAAAATTTGACTTAACGTGAGAATTAAAAGTTTAAGAAGTACATATTATAGAAAAACTTCTTTTGGTAATAGCATATTCTAAAATTTGTTATGTCATCTTGGTAATAAACGGGGATCGTGTGCAGCTATTTGAAAGTCTATCGCAAAAGTCAGGGCCTGATGCATGTGTATAGCCCTAAAAAATGGAGAGAGGGGGAAAAAATCTGATTTAAAGTGCACTTTGTTCTTCCTTTAATCTGCTAGAAATGTTTGTTGTCGGGATTCATCTGGCAAAATATTTTCTTTAAAGAATTACGTTTACTATGTCATACAAAATATTTTTGAGCTGAATCCCTATGCTCATAAGAAGAAACCATAACTTCTACAATTGTTTTGTCCTTTTGTGGCACAAAAAAAAAAAAATTACTATTTGTTTCTGTTTTCTGATTGCAACTTTTTTGGTGTGTAATTGGAGATGGAAATGAATTTCTATATAAAAAACAAACATAATCATTTTAGAAGCTTTTGTGTTTTAAAGTAGTTCTGTTGAAAATAAGGCTAATAATTTGTGGTAGGGAACGTGCCAAAAATAATTTATACAAAGTTTGTTTTATAACAGTGAAAACACTTCTAGTACAGTATTATTAATCTTACCTAGAAATATCTTTATACCATATGAAACAAGTTTTCTTTTTCTCTGATGATGTGACCTTAAGAGCAGGAGTTCAACCTAGGTCACATAGTTGTTGCCACTGGGGTATTTGGCATGTTCATGGGGCAGCTGTTAAGTAGTTCAGACCAGACTGTTGTTACCTGGATAGAAAATGTTTTTAAGATTTTTTGAGTGGTTTGTTGGTACAGAACAGTATGTTTTATTAGCAAAGAAAACCAAACATAATTATTTTATACTTTTTCAACCACTGAAAAATTCACTGGAGAAAAAAGTATCAGAGAGGTTTGTTTCAATTCTGCAAAAAAAATTTTTATGAGATCAAACAGGTGGAGTGTTTAATTTTTTGTTTCTGTTTCAGGAATTTTAGTTATATTTATATAGTCCTATACAAACGCAAGGTATAAATTCTGGGTGTCAGGATTTGTGCAAAATAATATAATAGTTTCATACTGTTCTGCTGACTGTGGCTATTAGCCTAAATCAAGGTAACACACTGCATCTTCCAGGCAGCCAGTGGCTAAACTGTAAAATGAATTATAAATCAATTAACCTGTAGCCACTGATAGAATAGAGGATAAAACAGATGGCCATTAAAAGAATAACAGATTCATTTTTACATTATTTGAAGAGTATGGGGCAGTTTTTCAATGAGGGACACACTATTTAATGTACCATATGGCAAGGAAAGTGGAGAATTGTAAATAAAAGAATTCAGACAATTGTGGTCCAAAATCCATATCCCGCTAAATAAACATTTGTATGAAACATGACCAGAGATCAAAAGAACATGATGCAAGTTCTTTAAATGGCCCACTTGTGCAATTTGTTTGATCAAAATTGCCGACATGTAAATTTTGATTGTTAAACACTGCAATCCCTTATTCGTATTTTCCCTCTTGATATGAGAGTTATCTTAACAATTTCAATCTTTGAATTTGCTGTTAAGTTTACTGTAACTTGTTCCAATCTTGAACAGATATTGTCTTGGTTTTCTGAGCCAATTTCATAACTGTGACATAACACATTTGTCACATCAACATTTTTGGAAATTTTTCATTACCAGATCATGATTTTTATACCAGATTGTAGGAAATATCTCAATTTTGCATGAACCAAGATCTTGTACAGATAATGAGTTTTACATGGAAATATTTTCTGCTGTGTTGTTTGGATTTCTACAGTTTTCAGTTGACAGATCCTTTTTAGAGTTAATTACTAATTTAAAACACTGTTTCAAAAGCACTTGTCATAGAATTTAGGGCTGGCTTAAGTAGCTTTGAATCTCTTTAGCCTGACAGTGAGTCAATGTTTTTAAGCCATGATTTTTGAATTTCAGACAGTTCCCTGATTTCTTTAACAATTTGCTGTGTGTTGATGCCTGATTGTATGAACATGGCTGACACTTCAGAGACTGCCTATATAGCCCCAAATTGGTTCTTGTTGTTGAATAAAATCCATTCAAAAAGGGACGAAGTCTGCAAGGTTATATCCCCTGCATGCAAAAAGAATATTTAACTGCCAACATCAAGGAAGCAAAATATAGTAAACAAAGTACTATACTAATTGCGTCTTAAATAAATCATTTGACAGGTGCTAGATATATCTTAATTAGGTACATATTAATTATCAGGTAAAGATTTGATATTCCAGTGATCTGTCATTTTGTAAATAGAGGACCGATTGTCACTGCGCTTAGTACAGCCCTGTTATGCAGGAAAAATGCCAACAATTTATTACTATTTACTACAATGGTCTGATTTTATACAGTATCAAATCCAATAATGCAACAATTAAAAGTTCAAAAAAGTGCGCAAAGATACAATTTCATGCACATCTGTTAGATTATATGATATAAGAGTTGGAAGAAATCCCAAGGTGTATTTTGCTGAAAATATATGTTTCATAAAATGGCATTGAGCCATAAAACAAAGGGGTGGACAAAGTTAATGCAGCCATTGATTTTTTTCTTAAGAAATTTGTATGTTTGATGTACCTCTACTCTGGCTTCCGATGTGATAGTTGTAAGGTTTTTCATTAGTATTATGTTCTATAACAGTACAGAGAAGAATTAAGTTTTTTTTTTGGTTGTTTTTTTGTTTGTTTTTTTTGTCTCTGTTGTAAATTATCTAAGAACAGGTAACTCAGTGGCTTTTATGTACAAATTAGAGTTACTGTTCCTTATTCATATGGGACTGAAGCAAGTTCAGGTGTCACCTCATGCAGTTTGTTTTCTCTGCACCTTTATCGAACAGGTACCTATGAAAAAAATGTTCATTGTATTTCTGAAGATATTTTTTCATGGTTCGTGGAGTGCTCATTGCTATTGTTGAAGTGTCAACCCTTCCTGTTGTCTGTACAATTATCATGTCTATTGTTCTTACACCAATCTGCAAGATCATCTTTAATCTGATTGATAGAATGTCATGACATTATCTGAAATAAATCTCTTGTTAGGACAACAAAATAAAGTCTAGTTTTAAGTTTTGTTATACCAGTCAGATGATAACACTACATGTCCTACAACTTAACATTGTTCACGCTTGATTGATCACTGGATGAAATGAATCGCATGCAAGAAATCTCAATACTTTTTATTATTATTTCTTAATGCATCTAACCTAGTATTAGATACATGCCGCATACAAGCTCTTGTCCAGGGACACACCTTGCTGACCTGGCTAGCTCGATCGGTAGAGCATCGGATTGTCAGTCTTGACCATCCGGGTTCTGTCCCAGGGCCAGCAAAATTTCTCCGTGATAATTGATCTCAGACAATGCATCTATAGGTCATTTGTCTCTCACCTCTGAAGCAAGTGAGGATTAGTAGTCAGTCACTTGTGGGAAATTGGTTAGTAAATCGGTTGGACTGGTTAGGTGGACTGACCACCGGCATAATTATGACCTTAGCTGTTAAAACTGGCAATAAACCCCAATAAACCAAACCAGGGACACACCTTACTTTCTTGATGAGATTCCTGTGTAGGACACATGAAATGGAACACAAAAGTTTTCTTACCACAGCTGCAGAAGTGCAACAATTCTTCGTGTTAATATCACTCAATAGTTGGATCTGACAGAAGTGTAGTTGAGCGACCCCTATTCCTTTTGTAACTCTTGCCTACCTAGATATATGGCACTGGTTTGAATCTGTAGCTTGAATATCTACCAAAATTAACCGAGTTTAAATTATTATAGCAAATGCTTGTCACTCCAAAGTTCTGATCTAAACTCCAGACAGAAAGAGCTGAATTATTCATGGATTAAAATTAAGATTTATTCATTGAATAACAAATTATATAAGAATATAAATAATGCTCAAAACTTAATGAGCAACCCTAAAATATCTGCAATTAATTGATCTAGAAATATGAGGCTGATTCTTAAAGCTATTTCAAAGCCATAAACCTTCTAGCACTGTGATCCATGACAGAATAATCAAAGCCAGACACAACAGTGATATAAGAGTGTCTAAGAGATGAGATTTATGCCAGTATGCAGTGTGCAGCTGCCAATTTTTATGACATTTTGGCAACCAGATGATGCCTTCCTAGCTATTTTAGTGTCACTTATATTGGTGCACAAATTTACATTCAGGCAAAAAGATAAAAGGTTTGTCAACAAAGATCAGTGTGATATTAACATTTTATTATTTAAATTTTATTTATTTATTTATTACCTTTTTTAATGAAAAAGTCAGCTGATTGATGGGTTTAGTACATCCTTAAATTGTGTCTTCAGATAATACTTCTCGACAAATTGTTCAGTCTGGAAATTTTTGCTTTTTTTTTATACAAGATCTGTTTATCAGTTATTTAGGGTTGATTGCAGAAAAATGCTATTTAATTGCTTCTTGATTTTATATTAAAACTTTTTTCATATTCGCCTCTCAATTTAATGTTTCAAATGATTCAAAGGAGCAAAATATAAGAAAATTTGATTTTTTTTTCTGTTACCTGACTTTGAATTTGATATAAATCTTGCAAGAAAATCTATATTGGCTGGGGTAATCAATAGGAATCATTTTTTAAAGTCAAAATTAAAAAAAAAATCTAGATTAAAAAAACAACAAAATCAAAATGGCTACCTCCCACTTCTCAGCTTCCCCCCATACACAATGTCACATCTAGGTTTGAGCAAATTGACAAATATCATACTGTTAAGTAGAGAAAGAATTTTGAGCAGACAATTGGAAATCAAGTGTTTTAAGAAAGTATGAACTTGTATAAGCTATGGTATCTGAAAAGATTTCTTGCTCATATATTTCTTTATACTTTGCCTAAGTATCAAGGCTTGTCAGTAATAAATTAAAACAATAAAGGCTTTCAGTGTGGGCATGTCTAAGTTACATTGGTACCTATCCTTTGCATGACTTGAAGTCAAGGTCATCAGTTTTACACACACTGGACATATTTATTTCATGGATAGCTAGCTGTCTTTAAAAGATGTTCAAATACTCTGTCAGTCATAGGGTATTGTTTTCAAGATAACAAGTTAAACATGTCATAGAAATCTGATCATTTTGACCAAGGCTGGTTTATCTTCTGATTGTGTATTTCATTCCATTATATTTCTGAAATTATTATTCATGAATATGCAAAAGAGCCAGGTCACAAAATAATGTAATGAAGCTTGCCAAAGCTTTGAGCTTACCTAGTATTGTGAGGGGAACAAAGCTAACTGTAACAAGGTAAGAATCATTGATTGTCAGTTTTGACTTAAGTAAAGAAATCTTACTGTAGTTAATTCATTCAAGGGGATTTCTACTCAAAGGTCAATTTTCAACCAAGGGGATTCTTACTCATTGGTCAGCCAAGGGGATTTTGACAAAGGGTATCTTAAGAGTCCTTGAAAAGAGAATCTGCTTTGGCAAGTTACTGCAACTTCTAAAAACAATTATATAAAGATATAAAAAGGTGAGATCTGTCTTACATCACATTTAGGAGAAATATAAATTTCAAAACACAAATTTTCCATCTATTAATGAGGTAACATTCCTTCCCTTTGGTTGCTTACAAGAAACAATGGACTCCGTGTGCTGAAAGAGTGGACCACACAAAGGCTGTGCCTGGAATAGCTGGAAATTAATTTAAATTGGTGGAATCTTAACTCTTGATTACTGCAATATTTTAACCTGATGATAAAAAGAAGTTTCAAGGAATTTCAGTGTGAGAGTGTTTCCTGTTGTAGAGATAGGAGATCAGAGGGAATTCAAGGCTGAAGAACAATGTATGCCAAAACATGCAGCCTGCCTGAAAAAAAATTTCATGTTCTCTTACCTAGATTGGCTAACCAGATAGATGTGCATTGACCCTGTTAATTAAATAGAGAGCAAACACATGTTTTTGAAGCCAATTTGCTACAGGTTTCTAGAATGTTTGCTCGGTCTTTTGGCAAGAACACTTCACAGGAGATTTTTTTTTGTAAACAAAAAGTTTCTGAGTTGGCAACATGGATAACATTTATTTGAAATACAAGAAAAGTTTTTTTTTCTGATTTTATTTTTCATTTTTCATAGTTGGAAAAAAACTGCCAATTCAGTAAAATTAACGTTTTAAAAGAACATTATCAAATGTTTGTCTGCAGATTACTCTAGGAAAAAAAAAAACAATAGAAAAATCCTTTTGTTGTTGTTTCTTTGAATGTTATTCAGCAGCATTGTAACAGAAAACAAAGTTTAAACTTTCAAATATGTACTGACTTTGATGATTGGTCAAAGATTTGAGAGACAAATATTTGCCTTTAAAACATCCTGTCATATGAAATCTTAGCCAATTTTCTCTTGTTTAGTATAAAATCTTTGTTACCAGTTTTGTAAATGACCAAGTCATATTAAACAGATATTTATATATGTTTGGTTTGAAATAGCTTCAGTGTGCATCTGCGAAAAGTGTTTTAAACAACAATGTAATTTTTAAAGACACTGTAATTCAGTCAAGATAATTTATAAAAAAATGAGGCAGATATTTCAGGTATGTGTCTTCCCAACAAACAATGGTGCCTAACTTTTTTTTTACTAAGTATACGAAAATCTATCAGAAGAAGTCTGCAATTATTCATTTGGGATTGTCTTGCATCATCATACCTAAATAGGTCAAATGTGAGGTTAGACAGCTATCCAGAAAAAGGATGTTTCCACACCCTAAAAATCAGATTTTTTTTCTTTGTATTTATTTCATGTTGAAAAGAATTTACACCATGTATCAAGAGATGTTCAGAACCTGTAATTATTGCCTGACTGTAAAGCTGTCCTGTGATGTTGTCCCAGGCACAAATCCTTTATGATTCCATAATTTATCGGAGACAACTAAATGGTCAGTCTGAAGTTCTAAGCCTTTCATGATTAACATGCCTGTCTACAAGGTGCAACTGCAGCAGCGGCACTGGATAAATTATTCCGCAAAACATTCAATTTTCTGCGATTATCACCCCAAAGCTTTTTCATTTTTCAATCATTTAAACACCCTTAAATACCCTGCTGTTGGCCCTAGTGGACACAATGATTTCATACAGATTTTTCAGGGAGCCATTTATATGGGTTCATTGAAGCCGATAAATTTACAAAGGGCATTGTGCTAAGCCAATTTCAGTGTCTGGAAAGATTGGGCGGAGTAGATGGTCATTACAAGATTTATTTTAAGTCCATTTTCACGCTCCCTCAACAAAAGTGCAGAACAAAGAATGGCTGAATATTTATGTCATATTTGAATGATTTGGACACGAAATGCAGTGGATTTGCAAACTGAGTTCTTTGGTCATTTATTGTTTTATAATTGACTTAATGCTTTGCAACATTATCTTTGGATATTCAATGCATCAAAAGGGACTGTAATGTTTAAAAAGAAAAAGGTACGACCTTGATTTACACTAAATAGCTTTACTGCTTAGTCTACTGTCAACTTTGCAAAGCTCTAGAATCAAGTACCATAAAGAAGTTAAATATACAAGTAGGGTACTTTTTCATTATCATTTCTCTTGTTTTTACCTTTTCAGCCCCTTGCCATAGCATTTTACTGACCTAGAGTTACAGTTTATCAGTTACTTAAATACATTTTTTTAACAATTTATTTTATTAATTTTATTAATTTTCACAAATTTTAATAGCAAACCAATTTTTCTCTTTTCCTGTAGATTTTTCCAATCATAATTATGTCTTCCTATAAGGCTGTTTTGCTTAGAAATACTTAAAACTTGTAACAATAATGATTTATCTACTTCCATGTCTGTGATTTACTTAAATGATTGATACATCTTGTCTGACCTGCCTGACCTTAATTTTTTACTTTTATTCTCTTTTTATGTTGCCATTTAACTTAATACATTATGGACAAAAATTGGCCCATGCAAATAGAACATTTAATTTCTTGATGTCACATCACTTGTTATACTAGCCAACATCAAAGTTTGAAAGTAATGTTAATTTCACACCTGTGTATTACACCTAGAGCATCTTATCTGTAATAAAATCCTTTCAGCAAAAAGATACAATTGTATCATTTGATACAGCAGTCTTTGTTGTATGTATCAAAATATTGTTACCTGTTTAATTCAAGACTTGACATTAATTAAAATAATCTACCTGCTCCAGGTTTCCTTAATAAGAAGTATGTCACACTGGTAGAATAGTTATGCCCAATTATCCATACCATAGCTAATGATACTAATATAGCTGCACTGTTCTTATGTGTATAAAGACCTTGCTTTAGGATCCTGTGTGATTTCAAATGGAGTACTCCAACACAATGTGTTCTTTTTCTACATCTTATGTAATAGCAGTCCAAATATTATTGGCTTGTACCCTATTTAAGAAACAGTCCAAAATTTTTGGCCAAGGAGTGGATCAGTGGTCCTGTGGGAATGCGCTGAAGTGGTAACCCAGGGGTCCTGAGATCAATCCCCCGCTCCATTACTAACATTACTGATTGTCTTATGGATGAGACATTAAACCAAGGTCCCATGTATCATTGCTGTACACTGAGCATGCAAAAGTACCAGTGGCGTCTCTGGAATGGGATGCTTTCTGTCTCATGCACTACCCCCTACAACATAAAATAACTAATCTCTGCAGGGGGCGACAGTCATATAGGCAACCGAAACTGACGATAAATAAAGTGATAGAAATAGAAAGATTTTGGGCCAAACCTTGTTTGAGGAATCTATGAGCTAGCAGACAAATGTTGGTTACATATAACATGTTCAAGAGACCTTTGTGATGGCTGTCCAAGTAATGGTAGGCCAGTACCTTGTATAAGATGCCTATGTGATGGATGATTTTGATTCCTATGCGATCCTGTCTGAAGGCTATCAGTTTTCTGTTATCTATCTCTATTTTTTTCAAGAAACATTTTGAATGATTTCAAAATTGCTGAAACAGTGTCAGATATTTCTATTTAATCTACCAGCTCACACTGGGTCACTCATGGCATCAGTTTTCTGCGCTCCAGGATATGGGTTTGATTATAAATCTGAGACCAACTGAACTTATGGCTAGGGTAAGTGTAAGCTCTGAGAGCTTATATTCATGTTAGTATTCTGTTGTTTGATGGTGTATAAAATAATGTTCATTTCCTACAACATAGGAGACATTTTGTTGAATTTGATGCTAGAATGATGTTTTATTTTGTGTGTTTTTTCTTTTGGCAACATTCATCATTACCCATGGTAGTTATTCCAGATCAAATAAACATCCCATGTTGTTTTATGTTATTAAAGGTCTGAAGTTAGAAAGATTTTGACTTGATTTTCCACATGACGAAACTTACTGTACCACAGTAAACATCCTGTACAATAGAAATGGTGTATACTTAACCTTATTTTATTTTAATAGCCTACATTTAAGTGTATATCACCATTAGGTGAAAGGATGTTTCAGTAATGGGTTTCGACGCATTCCATGTTTGATTACCATTTTATATAAATTTTTATTCAAAATTGTAAAGAAGTTTTATTTTACATTTGATTAGAAGCTGGATATGTAAGAAGTAAGTTTGGAGCCACTTTTGTTATAAATATTTAATTGATAGTTTTGTTCTAGAAATAATTTGATGGTAAAGGGTGTCATGTTTTATCGGTTAGTTAGATAATTGAAATTTTATACTGTATTCTGAATTATTTATTTCACATGTCTGTTCAAAATTTGCTGAGTAAGAGAAAACAAATACATCATTAATAGAAGGTTTGCTTATAAAAGAGGAAGTTTTTCATGTATTGCTTTGTTTGTTTCTGACTCTATATTATTTTCAGTTACAATAAAAAAAATTCTTAGTATTAAGTGTTGAATTATAGTGTACTTCACATTGCATAAAGAGAAAACTATAAAGGCATTGTCTATTGGTTAAAAAGTTACGCAATATTGCCATATTTAGAGTTATTTAAAGTGAATTTTGAGAAACAAATGATTAGAATTTATTCATATTCTAAAGCAGGCAGTTAAAAAGGAAATCATTTTAATGAATAATGCAAATAAGCGATACACACTAATCCAGTCCAGTTAATTTGGCAATTTCAGCTGCAACGATAGATGTAAAACGGCAGTTTGAAATACTAGACTCATTTCCGAACTCTAGTGCACCCATTTTCACTTGGACTTTTATAATGCCAGTTTAATATATATATTAATACATGTATCTTGAAGCGGGAAGGATAATTGGACTATATGAAATACAAACTGTCTTTTTTGCATGAAATTCATATGCATATTTCATTTACTTTTCCTTCATGTCAACATTTTCCAGGATATTTTCCTAAATTAGCATTATATTTCTGTCAATAGTTTCTTACACTTAAAAGAAAGAAGCTTTCAAATGTCGAGCACATTTTTCCAAAGTGATGCAGACTATTTGGCAAAACAAAGGTCAAATTGTCTTGACCTTTCTCCAGTTTCCATAAGTGGTGTATAAAATAGTTTGAAATGACAGTACATGGCTGTTTGTCGCCACTCATCATGGTCCTGCAGTGACCAGGAAATTACAGCCTCTTGGCTATTGTCTCTGCCACATGTCATACAATGGTGACGAGTGTCATGTGACCTGGGGACCAGCTGACAAGAGAGTGTAAAGGGAATGATTTCCAAGTTTGCACTGGCTTTATTAACTGTATCTGACATCTTTAATCAATATATGAATTTATAAAAGAACATACGGTACCTTACTAATAATTTGTTGATGACTTGTTGAAGTAATTTATAAGTACCTTTTAGAATTCGTTTCTAAGAACTGCACTGTCCTCCCTGTGACAATGACTAGTAAATAATAATAGTTTTGTGCAATTGGCTCAGATAAACATTGCTTCCGGATTCTGCATCAGATCAGTTTTTTTTTTCACAAACTGCTAATTTTTTTGCAGTTTATGATATCACTTTTGATAATGCAGGTTTATCTTAGTGCATGTCATCTGATTTGAAAATATATTTCTTTTGAATGTTGTCATGTAACCATACCAAGATTTCAAAGGATTGAAACAGATTGTCATAAAAGTAAAGTGTACCATTATGGTTGTCTTACCAAACCAGTCTGAAAAAACTTCTAATGACACTGATTTATGTTCATCATGAAAATCATGTTGCCTGGATGTTTGTTGTTTGTAGAAGAAGCTGCCTCATGATTAAGAGTTAATCAGGGTCATTCAAAGGCTGGATGTATGTGTTTTTTATGCTAATACTGGACCCAAAACAGTGTTTCTTATTGATTGTTCACCAAACATGGCATCCAAAGCATGATGATAAAGGCAGAATTACAAGATGTTTGATTTACAGAAAATGTCTAAAGAATAAGAGCCTAAAATCTTAATGAGTTGTATACATCTGAACATGGTTTTTGTCATAATTTACATTGATCATGGGAATATTGGCAGATGATATAATCTCGATGGCAAATTTCTTTGCCTTTTATGGAAAAAGTTTGTTACTTGAAGAGTGTTTGTCATTTTGCAGACAAATTTTGATGGAGATCTGGCTTATTTGGCAGAAAGTTAGTGAGCTTTTCAAGAAAGCATGAAAATTTAATAGCCATTGGCTGCTTCGAAAACAGATAACATCAGTCTGTCATTATATCTATAATATAGATAGTGGGCTGTAATATGTAGCAGTCTGAGTTCCCATTTTAGGCAGTTGAACATCATTTTAAGCCATAAAGATACTGGGACCAATCTCAAAATATACATTATGTCTGAGTCACTGACTGATAAAGACAATGGTTTCTGAAATATAGTAGAACCTTCAACAGTACATGTCCTTTCTCTGCTTGTATCTAGTTAAGTCACCTCCATATGCATTTAAGCTCCACCCCACTCAGTCCTCACCATTTTGCAAGAACAATACTGGGGTGTCACAAGCCAGGTGTACTCCTTTATTCTTGGGTACACTGATCCAGAAGTCAAACAAAATTAGAAAGGGTTAAAGTTGAAAGTAGGTGTAAGAAGTGATGGCCAGCAGAAATAGGGTAAGAAGTGATGGCCAGCAGAAATAGTGTAAGAAGTGATGGCCAGCAGAAATAGTGTAAGAAGTGATGGCAAGCAGAAATAGTATTAAGAGTAACTGAGGATAGGAATAATTAGAACTGAAACTAGTATTTTGAAAAAGTCTTGCTATTTGTGACAATGCTGTGTGTTTTCACTTATCCCTTGAAAATAAAAGCATTGGGAGAGTACAACAACAAAAACAACAAAAAACAACTTGCCAAGGGAGTACAGTTGAAAACAGCCTAATTGGCATGTTGCAGTAGTTGGTCTTAATTGTAAACAATATTTGAGAACAAAATCAAAAGTTTGTCAGTCCAGTTGTTCCCAGAGTGTTATCTTCATTAATATTTTAAATGAACATGTTAGATAATATGTTCATTATAACATTGTGGTTTCATCTTGCTCTTCAGAATTAAATGCTGCTCAACAAGGGGACTTGGGTAAATATTAATGAAACAATTACAAAGGCTTTGGTATCATTATGAGGTACCATTTGTAAGCACAATTGAGCCACCAAAGTTTATTTTATGTTAGCAGTTTCTCATTTCTGACACATTATTCATATTTCATAAGGTTTTATTACCAACTAGTTTCAAGCATAATAAATCTACACAGAATAGTGTACTGTTATGACATTATTTTGGAAATTTTGACAAATGGAGGTCACATACCTGCTTTCATATGTTTGAATCTATACATATTTCATAATCTAAAACTAAACTGATCCAGTTACTTCATAAAAACTTAATGCTTTACTGACATAGGGGAGTAAAAATTGTTAAGAAAGTGAGATTTTCAAAAAGTAATGTAAAATGCAAGTACAGAATTCTGTTTTACTAAACGTTTACCTGAATTTGTAGGTAACCATTTTCTATTGTAACAAAATTGAACAACTTCTGCATTGTAAAAGAAAAGAAAACTTCAGCAGCTGTCCTGGTATTAAAGAAATTCTTTTTAGAAGCATCCTGTTTTAGACAGTATTTCTGGCTTTGCTGCATTCATGATTGGTATAGTCCAAATAAAAAGTAGTCCAGTTTTGAAATGAAGCAAGGTCAAGGATGATTCAGAGTTGAGTAAATACCTGCTTAATTAATTTGTGATATTCTAATTCTTTTACAGATGGAGGAAGAAAACAGTTTTACAGAGTCAATCAGTGTCAAGTCTGCAGCCAACATGTTTGGTGGTCAAGCCATCATCCGACGTATCCCTACTCCAAGCAGTAAACATCGTGATCCAAACAAGATCCCACCACCAGTGCCTGAAAGAAAAACAACTAGTAAATTGTATTATAAAGATGAAGTAGATATATCTTACCCTTTGGAAAATATTACAAAAAGTTTAGCCAAGAGTAACGATTTACAAGTGCATAAGGTCAGCGACTTGATGGAAACAAATGTAGATGATATCTTGGATAATCCATTAGAAAGCTTATCTGAGATTAATGGAATTAGAGAAACATATGATAATGTGGATAATGATGAAAACATACCAAGTTATGATCAGTTTATCAGTGGTGATATTGAGGAAAATTTGATGGAAGAGGAGGGGGGCATCGGACCGGAGGTTAGGAAGGATGTTAAAAGCAGAGTGCGTAATATAGCTAGGGTACTACCAAATCCTGTAAAAAAAGTGAAACAGGATTGTGCTTCAATGGATTACACAGTGCTTGGAACAATATCCCCACTAAATGAAAAGGCTGGACAAAATGTTAATTCAAAGGAGGAAATGTCTCTTGTGCTTGGAAGGCCCATGTCCCCTGTTGCAAATGATAACAGGATAAAAAGGTGTTTGTCACCAAATGATCGTAGACCTTTGTCGCCTTCAAGTGAATCTGTACCAACCAAGAGAGTTGCAGGAAACAGGGGTAGACAGATTCCAATTTTATCTCCTAATACTAGAGAGCAAAAACTAAGGGAGATAACTAATCATGTTAGCATCATGTGTGAAGGTTGCAATAATTGTTTGCTGGATTTAAAGCGACAGGCTTTGAGGCTTATCTACCCTGACAGTGCTCATGGTGAGCCTCTAGCAATGGTAAGTATTTATGATGAATAAAAGGTCTGATTTTTTCAAACACTACATATACATCTTCTACTGTAGGAACTCTGCAGTGTTCGTTATAGAATGTGTAGTTCCCGTCAAAAAAAGGTAAGAGCATAAGGTCTGTACACTTGTCAAGCAAGGAAGTACTTAAGGTGTTTAAGTACAAGTTAAATATAGTCAGAAAAAGTAGATACAGGCTTTACTGTAGTTAAGGTTTGAATTAGTAATAGCAGGTGGTTTTAAGTATCTGTTAATTTGTAGGTGGTGTAAGTAAGTGTATAAGAATACTAAGCTTTCTGATTGAATTGAATTTATTGTAATTTGCAAAATAACAATCTAGAGTGAGTTTTTTTTAGAAAAAAAAATAACATTACAATCTGGTTTTAGAATGGTTACTACAATTAGCTTTTATCTCAAATTCATTCTTATCTCAAATTCTGTCATAAGAATTTGATGAAATTTTAATACTGTGTAATTTTATCTCGTCTTTATGATTAAAAGCATATTTTTTACAGGAAAAGCAGGGGCTTCAATTATCCCTCAATTGCTATTTTTTGTTTGATGAACATTTTTTGTTTCACAACACAGACAAATCTGATATGCACCTTTTTGAAGATAACATCACATTTACATTAAATGTTGTTGCAGATTTCATTAAAAAGAGAAATTATACTCCAGTATTTCATTTATATCAGGGGCTATCTTGTAGTGTATCAGTAGATGATTTAAGATTTTATTTCCAGAGCATGTTTTATGTGAAAATCTACACATAGTCCTGTCAATTTGTTTCTTGTAAATTTGCAATTTATACAGGACATTTGACATTTATCATCTAGATAAAAATTGAAAAGTTGGTGGGGCGGGGGAATTTTCTCAAATGGGAGGGAGATAAAAATTAATGTTGTTACACTTATTTCACAAGGGCCAGAACTCTTACAGATCTGAAGAACTTTTTCACTGCCATTCCACATCTTGAAACAATTTTAAATTTAATATTACGAGAGATGTTTGTAAAACATAAATGCCCCCCTTAGTGCCTTATCTTTAGATGCAGCTATGAAGTTTTGAGGAGCTAGGCCCAAGCGTTCTATAGTAATTGATCCGAAACCATTTTGCTATACAAGGTCACTTTGACCTGGACCTTTGACTTGGTGACCTGTAAAACTATAGGGGTCATCTATTGGTTATGGCCAACACATATATACCAAGTTTGATTAACCTGGGTCCAAGCATTCTTAAGTAATATCAGTTAGAAACCATTTTGCTTTTCAGGGTCATTGTGACCTTGGTCTTTGATCTAGTGACCTGAAAAACTGTAGGGGGCCATCTACTGGTCATGGCCAACCTACACACTAAGTTTAAACTATTTGGGACCAAGTCTTCTATAGTAATTGATCTGAAACCATTTGCTTTTCACGTCACTGTGACCATGACCTTTGACCTAATGACCTGAAAAACTATAGGGGTCATCTACTGGTCAAGAACAACCTACATACCATGTCTGTGTAAGGTGGGTCCAAGGGTTCTCTAGATATTGATTGGAAACGAAAGTGTCTACTGACTGACCTGCCAACCAACCTTTTCAAAACTGTATACCCCCATCATCTTTGATGGGGGCATAGTAAAGCAAATTTATCATACCCTGAAAAAATACATAAGCAGATTGGAAAGCATGTTCCTTGCCTGGCAAAATGTAAGAAGGTACCATGGGATGTTTTTATAGAATTTCATTGCAGTTTGCTTGTTTGCTTTTCTACAGTATGAACCCTAGGCACTTCAACCTTGAGGAAATACATATGCACCTATCAGTGTTTTGCTCTTGGGAGAGGGTGGCGGGCATACACAGAACTTTTAACTGTAAAATATTACCAACATGCAGGAATTTGACAAACAGAATGGTTTGGAGTCCTAGGGAAATAGATTTTGCCTGAATTTTAGATCCCAGGTCAGCGTTTCCCACTGTGGGAATTTTCACAAATTGCCTTTGCTCTGAAAAAGTGAAAATGTCAAATTCCCCTGGGTCAGCCCCCACATCACCTGCCTCCTTCCTGGGGCAAATCATTGTTAGGTGCACTAGCTTCATGGAGTATTCATGACTTACCTTTCTATCTATAAAATAAGTTTTTACCTGTAAAACGTTAAAGTGGAACATTATTATTAAAATTTCAGTGGAAAATTTTCAGACAACTTATTTGACAAGACCTGTATAATTTCAAAAACTGTAACTCCTATCTAGAATATTATAAATACATTATTGTACTGTCATTTCCTGAGAGCTTCTTTGCCTTCTGTCTTTTATCAAATTGTTTTTGAAAGGTTGTGAGATATTTTTGCAGGAATATTTTCAGAGTATCCAGATAAAATCTTTGCTATTCAAAACTTCATTCAAAGATGCTGTTGAAAATAAATTGTCAGCAAAATCTGTTGAGAGTAAACAGTTGCAGGTTGGTGTAACACAGGTTAAAACTTAAAGATACAAAGGTATTCTGAGTTAAGGCATGGAGACATAGGTCCCTGAAAAAAAAAGTACAAATATCTTGGACATGATTATGGAAGGGAGTAATAGATCTTTGATAGGAAGAGGTAGAGATATTTCAAACAGTAAAGTATGTGAATGAATGGGAGAAATATGGTAGAAATATCGCATACACATGTACAGGGTAGTATTTGAAAAGTAAGCCCCAGAAAGTAAGGGAGAGAAATCATTAGTCCCAGAAAGTAAGGGAGAGAAATCATTAGTCCCAGAAAGTAAGGGAGAGAAATCATTAGTCCCAGAAAGTAAGGGAGAGAAATCATAAGGTAGAGCTATCAAATACACATGTACAGTGTAGTATTTGAATGTTAAGTCCCAGAAAGTAAGGGAGATAAATCATTAGTCCCAGAAAGTAAGGGAGAGAAATCATTAGTCCCAAAAAGTAAGGGAGAGAAATCATAAGGTAGAGCTATCAAATACACATGTACAGTGTAGTATTTGAATGTTAAGTCCCAGAAAGTAAGGGAGAGAAATCTAGTACAACATAGTATGTGCATGGAAAGGAGAATTTGGACCCTGAGAGGATGGCAGAGAACTATCTAACACAGTATTACTGTAATTGTTTCAAGGGAGAATTTTAGTGTCTGATAAGAAGAGATAGATATCTAGGTAAGTAAAGAGTGTGCATGAAGGGACTCCGAAAATGGGTCCCTAGAAAGAAATCCTGAATAAATATCTAGCACATTAAAGTATCTCAATGGAAGGAAGAAATAGGTTATGAAAAGAAAGAGGAAAAACATCTGGAAACTGATTCATGAAAGGAAGGGAAAGATACCTGCAGTAAAATGAGAATAGGGAGGAGAAAATGGTTGGATTAAAAGAAAAGTTTCTAATATAATGAAGTTTGTAATTGAGAAATATTTTCTTAAAAGGAAGGGAGAAATATTTATTTGAAATATTTGAATGGGAGGGTGAAATAGGTCCCTTTACTAAAGGGAGATATATATATAGGACAGTGAAGTATGTGGATGGAAGGGAGAAATGGGTAGGCAGAAGAATCTCCCAGAGCAGACAGCTGCAGCAATAAATGAATTAAAGAAAGTAATATATAGTAGGCAGAAACACCTTGAACAGAGAAGACAAGAGAAATAAAAGGATGATGTTAAATGGTTATTACATATCTGACATTTCTGATGTGTTTGAATCAAATAAAGTTGTCACAGAACAGGCATAGCTGATATGCTAGAGCTAAATAAAAACCAAAAATGACTAATACAAGTTTTAAAAGAAGACATACTTGAGAAAGTCACTAATTTTTCCAGTTTTTTTTGGGGGGAACTGATCACTAAATTACCATTTCTTAATAAACTGGCAATTTTTTTTCTTTTAAAGTCTTAGTTTTTCAATACAGACAGCTTAACTATAAAGCCACCAACTTTCCTGTCAAAGTCTGAATAATTATAGCTGCTTATTAAGTGGTTATAAAACTGAATTGTGACCAGGTTGCACTTTTTTGCATAAAAGATTAACTACATTTTTATCACCATAATATGTTGTCATTTTTCATTACACCATATTATTTTACATGCATCGGTTATACATTTTAGTCTGCAAATTCTCAAAAAAAAAATCAAGTTCGACCCTACTGTGCCCACTTTTATTTTGGCAAACTCCTTAAGTCATATAAAGTTACACTTTTACTGCCCCTATGGAAAAATTCAACAGTAATTATCAGGTTATTAAGCATGTAATAATGGTCCTGGGATAACTAGGGGTCATAAAAATCGGCTGATTCCCATTACAGTAATTTCTCCGACATTTACAGCCTAAGCCATAATGGTGATCTATTTAGCATGAAATTAAAAATTCTTTCAACATGACATTACCATTTTCTTATAATACACATAAATCATGTAAATGTTTAAATGGTATCTATGTTTATAGGTCAGTGACTGGCATTTTTTTTGCCCTTGTAATCATATTAGATGCCACTGAATGATTTATGAAAGGAAAAACAAAGTTCCCTCTTACATTAAACAGCATTCAATCTTTTATTTATAAGAGCTATCAGCATTCGTAAAATCTCTGTTAAAGTTTTAAGAAACAAAAAACAAGTAAATTTGTGAGCTAATGCTCACTAGTGATACCCCCGCTATCAGAAATTTGACTTTCATAATGTAATTTGCATTTGTCATATGTATAAAGAGTGTCAAATTTTTCCTGAGTATTTACCTGAATTTAATACAACTTCATCCAAGGCACAGCTAGATGGATATGAAAATGGTCAGAATAATGAACAGGTATTACATCTGTGATTTCTGATTCATCGAAATCTTTATTTACAAAAACACGATCAAGTGAGCCTCCTTTCCTGTGTGTTGGTAACTTCTAAGTATTCGGTAAACAGGAAGTAGATGAGCAAGGAACATATGAGAATATAGGATAAAGCAATATGCAAAATATCAGGCTGCTGCATCTTATAGTTGCTGAGAAAACTGTGACGGAAATTGTGAATGTATGTCAACTATGTGTAAAAATCTAAGTATTCGGTAAACAGGAAGTAGATGAGCAAGGAGCATAAAATCGCTTTACACCATATGGGACTATAGGATAAAGCAATATGCAAAATATCAGGCTGCTGCATCTTATAGTTGCTGAGAAAACTGTGACTGAAATTGTGAATGTATGTCAACTATGTGTAAAAATCTAAGTATTCGGTAAACAGGAAGTAGATGAGCAAGGAGCATAAAATCGCTTTACACCATATGGGACTATAGGATAAAGCAATATGCAAAATATCAGGCTGCTGCATCTTATAGTTGCTGAGAAAACTGTGACGGAAATTGTGAATGTATGTCAACTATGTGTAAAAATCTAAGTATTCAGAAAACAGGAAGTAGATGAGCAAGGAGCATAAAATCGCTTTACACCATATGGGACTATAGGATAAAGCAATATGCAAAATATTAGGCTGCTGCATCTTATAGTTGCTGAGAAAACTGTGACTGAAATTGTGAATGTATGTCAACTATGTGTAAAAATCTAAGTATTCGGTAAACAGGAAGTAGATGAGCAAGGAGCATAAAATCGCTTTACACCATATGGGACTATAGGATAAAGCAATATGCAAAATATCAGGCGGCTGCATGCTCTAGTTGCTTAGAAAACTGCGACGGAAAAAAAAGATGTCGTTTGGTTGATGTAATGCACCTATATAGTGACAAAATCTAAAAATATTTGGTAAACAGGAAGTAGATGAGCAAGGAGCATAAAATTGCTTTACACCATATGGGACTATAGGGTATAGCAATATGTGAAATATCAGGCTTCTGCATGTTATAGTTGCTGAGAAAACTGTGACGGAAATTGTGAATGTATGTCAACTATGTGTAAAAATCTAAGTATTCGGTAAACAGGAAGTAGATGAGCAAGGAGCATAAAATTGCTTTACACCATATGGGACTATAGGGTATAGCAATATGTGAAATATCAGGCTTCTGCATGTTATAGTTGCTGAGAAAACTGCAACGGAAATTTGTTACGGACGGACGGACAGATGGACGGACTGACGGACGGACACACGGACAAGGGTAAAACAGTATTCCCCCCACTTCTTCGAAGCGGGGGTATAATGAATAGAATTGAACTTTCATTCGTAGCTGGGCAGTCTTGGCATTTTTTCAGAAATTTACATCAGACAGTGTCAAAAGTTAGACCATCTTAAGGTCTTTGATTTCAGATAGACCACACCTCTAAATCCTTGCTGGATGGTATACCAGTGAGAATTGCGCCTTTAACCTCTCTTCAGTTAGACTTGCCCATCTCCATTATGGGAGTAATGTGTAATAGCATTACATGTAAAAAGTTAAATGGGTCATGTCTTTAGCATAGATGGGAAATTACTTAAAATTTCTCATAGATGATTTCTGTTTATGTATGACCCTGAAACCTTAGTCTGAATCATCAGTGAAGATTGGTGCAGGTTTATTCTGTTTCATTTGGAATTGCTTTATGAACCATGAAATAAAATAGGAAAGTTATGTAACCTGACACAAATTAATGCTTTTTTAACATTGAAATATCTTTTGAAGATGACAAGTCTGCGGCAGAGATATGCTTTAGGGTAAATTACATGAGACCAACTGGAGCATGTTTGGGGACCAGCAGCTGTAAATGAGGACCATAGAACAGATGGCAAACTTCCAGACACTGAGTAATTCATGGAGAGAAAGTTAATTTGATCACCAAGTTAAAATCAAGTCCAAAGGGAGTAAAATATTTGACAAGGTCCTACTGAAGAATTCCATGCTGAAAAGTAATATGGAGTTAAATCAGGCCGAAGAGAATTATGATCTCAAAAATTAATCTCAGATTAGGTCAATAAGATGAATGAGAAATGTTAAATCATCAGTCATAAAAAAATGTGATTGAAAAAGTTAGAAATTAACATTAAAAGAAATAACCTCAAAACAATGTGAAAATGTGTACTGCTACCATTACTGAACATATTAAAAGAGTTTTTTGTTAAACAATATCAAATGAAAATAAAGACTCTAGAAAACAAACTATTGACAAAGTAAATGGTGTTTTCTGTTCAAGGGGAAGTAAATAATGCATACTAATTCTGATAAATGATAGAATAAAAAGAAATTGCACATGACAATGCGTGCCCCTTTACAACATCTAATGCTTTTATTGTTACACAAGGTAAGATATATCTTACCATTAATTTCTTTATAAGAAGAAAGAGATATTCGGTTCTGTTTATTTCCTCTAGTAAAGTGACCAAATTTCCATTTATTTACACCCTGTAAGTTGACTGTTAAGGTTCATATCAAATGAGAATTTTCCCAGGATATGAGGTGTAAAACATGTTTCATTAATGAAATGGGAGATTTGTTGTCTACTCAGAATTCCATATTGAATATAAATTTTTGGTATAAAAAGAAATAATGCCCATTGTTAAAACGTCCGAAGAGGATTTAACTTTTGACCTAAAATATTGACGGGAGGATGAAATTAAATTTCTAAGGAAGTTTTGTTGGTAAAAATTTCCAATTAAAAGGATCCAAAAATTCAATCCCCTTTAATAGCTTTTAAATTTGTCAGTTTTGGCTAAAGGGCCTTTTGTGTCCCTGAGTAAAGATTGAGGTGAGTCACATAAAACTGTCAAGTGATAGGCCATAAAAAAATGGTATATAGACTGTAGGTGTTGACACTTGGATGAAATTTGGATGAATAATAGCCAGTTGAAGAAGAACAAAATTCAACATAGAAATTTGAATTAGATTAAAAGTATTTTGCATGTAGTAAGGATGTTTTCAAATTTGCATAACATTTCTTGCATCAAATTGTGTTGAAGAGGTAATATTCATTGCTTAAAGATCATGGCTTCTGTGGTTTGGCATTTGTGAAGATGGTGACAGTTACCATAGTAACATGCACTTAAGGTATTTGGCTAGAGCACCACTCCTTACTCTGTTAGTTAGCAATTTACAATAGGAGGAAGGTTTTTAACACAGATAAGGATAGATGTTGAGGGGAATTACTCACTTGTAGGTCTGCAAGACTGTTGAAAAGTATTGAAGAGAACAATACCAGCCTTTGTCTGGTATCTGATGATCCTTCAGTGCATCTTCTGACAAACACTTGAACTTTATCGTTTAGCCCACATCATACAGAATTAAAGTAAATAGAATCTTTTTAGCTGCATCTCTGATCGAAAGACTTCTTTCATGCACCAAACCCGCACCTAAAAATGCTTTACTTCAATAAAAATACAATTTGCTGGCTTTAACAAGCTTCCTGAGCAGGGAAAACCTTGCTAGCCATTACAAATCCATCATCCTTTCTTCATATTGTGTTGTTTGCAAGGGGCGGGGGTGTTGGATTACTGTGATAACATGGGAGGCATGTCCTTCCATACAGTATCAATGAGTGATTCATGGTGTACATTTCAAACCAGCATGCAAACTTTCAAGTAAATGACCAATGGGAGCTTGTCACATGAAGCTGGTAGTCTGAAGCGTGCTGGCACTGCCAGGTGTTACCATAGCAATAATTTTTGTACAACAAACATAATACTTTAATTCTATTGTGTGCTTTGCATTTGGTGGAGTTATGTATATAATGTTTTACAAAAAGGATATTTTGTTTTAAAAAGTACAAGGTAGATTTTATAAGTTACTTCACAGAAGGAATAAGGAGTATTGACTCTGAAAGAAGTGTTCTAGAGTTTATTATTAAAATTCCTTTAATAACTGATTTAAAAATACAGTTTTGTTCTTTGACCTAAAATATAAAGGATACTGCATAATGGACATTTTGAGAGCAGTAAGCATTTGCTAATTTATAGTTGGATAAATACAGCAAAAACAGCCAAAAAGGTAAACCCTCTCAAACATATAAAAATTTACACAAATTATGAATAGTACCCACATAAAAGCTTGAGTACGATGAAGACACTTTGGTATTTTTTTGATAATTTTGTTGATGTTTTCACATTAATAATCAGGATTTTACTAAATTTGTCCATAATATAGGGTAAAAAATGTTGGTCTTTGTATAGCAGCTTAAGTTAATCCCTAAAAAGTATTATAATTAATTTTCCCCTTTAAAAAATCAAATAATGTTGGGAGTTAATTATTGGGTGATCTCCTGTGTTGAGACTGCAGCTGAGTGCCATTGAATGGAAAAAGCAAGCACCCTTGTGATCCGGATTAGAAAAAAGTCTGGCTGTGATATCAAGATGATAACGGCCATTTTTTTGTTGTAGGAAAGCTAGATTTTTCTTGTATTTGTTTGGAAGTAATTTATTATTCAGTTGCCAGTTGTACAGTTCATGAACATCAGTTATTGTGAGGCCGTTTGTGCTATTTATTTTGCCTGATAATTACAGATTGAGAAGAGAAAATATTTTTTTCATTTCGTTTTTGAAGTAATTTTTTGCTGGATTAATGATTGTGTAACTGACTACACTATCTGAATAGAAGAAAAAAAAATCAGAAGAAATTATTAAAAAAAAGGACAATTTGCCCATCATTTGTGGTAAGTTTTAAACTTTTATATCTTAGTAAGCAAAATGAGCTCTATACAAGTCATTTAGTATAAAAGTTCGTAAAGTTGACTTTTTCTGTTATTCTGACAGTAACAGCTGGGATTAAATGTAGACTTTCATGCTCTGTCAAAGTTGTTATAGAAATTTAAATAATGATAGAACTTTTGTGAACCATTCAGTTTGTTGAAAAATTAACATTTTTTCTAATTGATTGTCTCAAAGTTGGTATTTCAGCTTAGCTGTGATTCGGATTGACAAAGTTTTATGTGAATTAATTTATATGAAAATATAACTTCTGAACTGATAATTCAGCTGGTAATTGAGTTGAAATGGCTGTCAAATAGTTTATAAAGTTTTGTTTGATGTACAGCAAGCATATTGTGTGTTTTGTTTTAATTTGTTATTTAGCAATTCTTTAAAAGTTCAATAAAATATCTATGGTTAAAAGTGCAAATGTTTTGGAAGATCAGTTCTAGTTCAGAACAGTTTTATTTTCTATACAGTTAATATATTGATTCTTTCTGTTACCGGACATAGTAAAGAGTTTAATATTAATCCTTCTCCTGCTGACAGCTATTGTGTTAGCCTTTGCGACCAGTGCAGACCAAGTATAGCCTGCACTTCTGTGCAGTCTGATCATGGTCTGCACTATTCGCCATTCATTCAGTAATTTTTCAGTAAGTGCACCCCTGTAAAACTAATAATGGATCTGTCCAAATTGAAAGATAGACAAGTCCATTTAAGATGTTTAGCAGGCTAAGGGTTAAATAAAATAACAAGTCAAATGAAAGATACTGTAAGGTATTCAAAGCATAAAAAATTCATCAATCTCTGGCAAGGTTATCAACTTTTCAGTTGCTGCTTTAATTTACATTATCATGACAAGATAATAAAAATGATACTACTTCAGCATAAAATAGAATTTGTGCAGCTTTCAAAATTCTTTCATCCCTAACTTCAACAGTTTAGCTTTGGCCTTTTGAATTCGGACTCATAAACATGTCTTATGAAACCCCTAGGGTTCCGCGCAAGGGGCAGGTTGGTGACATAATTGCCAACTGCTTTGCTGAACACTAGAACTTAATTATCAGTTCTTTTGAAAAATGGTTTTTATATGCAAATAGGGGTAAAAATACAAGGAAAAATAGCAAACCCGTGGCAAAACAGCAGTTACTAATGCTGTACTTTACATTTGGCGTATGTTACGAAATTGACAAGGCTCTGGCTTAAGCTTATAAAGCTTTAATTTGAAAGCTGTATTTTATTGTTAGAATCATTGTTCTGCTATCAATCTTTTCTGTCCATCTGGCATTAAACTAATATTTTCATGTTGTATAAATCAACCAAAACAACACATCAGGTGATAGTAAAGGTTTCAGGGCATAGGGTTTCATTTGCGAAAGATTCAAAAGGTCTTAACTTTTTTAATGTTTGTAGATCAGTTGGACTAAATTTTACTTTTTTCGTTCTTTAGTTTCTTTTTAATATACCAAATTCCATCTTTGCTGCAAGGCTTAAGTAATTGGTAAGAAACGTTTCTTGTAATTGTACATCTAAATGTTCAATGAGTCCCTGTTCTCTAGAAAATACGATTATTTCCTATAATAATTATTACTGGGAGCAAACCTTTTGTTGTAAACGGTCATAAAGTAGTCTGTATTGGCTGAAGATGTCCTATAAATCGTCTTAATACGCCAGATTCCTGTACCAGGAAATTGTGTTTTTTGATATAGCTCCTAGTTAAGAATTATGGAGATCTGATTTATTTTTTTATATGTACAGAGCTATTATTTCTATTGCTCCTTGTATGATAAATAATCTTGCTCTTCTGAATATTAAATGACCTTGCAAGATTTTAAATTTAACACATTAAAGAGGCATTGTCATGTGGCTTCTGATATTTGCAGTGGAAATGCTGTAATTTGAGATTGCCATGATTTTTTTTTTTTTTTTTTTTTTTTCAAAAGTTTTGATGTATCACTTCTTCTTAATCTATTAACTGAAGTACACATATCCTTACAGTTATATCTTAAGATGGCCCTTTAAGTTCTATCGTCTTGATAACATGGATTTCAAATATTGCTATTTATGTAACAGCCAATGAGATTGCGGATTGCGTGCATCTTATGATGCGTCTCTATAATTATAGTTAACCTGTACATACGGTGTTAATGAGTTAATTTCAGGGTAATTCCAGGAAGAGTTACCTCTATAATGCCCTTCACGTAAACTTCCATAGAATGACAATGTTAATCAGAGACCAATGATCTTGAACATTATGATAATACCTTTTAAATGTATTGGATCAGTTAATTCTCCTTTTATTCATCCATGATTGTTCAACATTTGGTTGATATTTGTGGAAGAAAATATTCCACTGTTTATGACAGTCTGATCGAGTTTTTTTATGTATCGTATTACTCGTGTTAATTGCCTATTCTAATGTAAGAAAAAAAATATAGTTGTTCCTGACCTAATGCTTGCCTCAGGTAGTGATGTTGAGCTGAATCCAATTCTAAAAAGAAACTTAAATCACAGCAAGTTTGTTTGTATTCAGGTCACTATTTTATTCCCTGACATAATTACCAGGTCAGCGCATACACAATTATTTAAGTAATTACTGCTATAATCATGTGGGAGAAAAAGCCGGAAAATAGCCTATAATCACCTCATAGCAGATTTCTTAACATTGATTAGATATATCCCTGCAGATAGAATGATTTCTTCAGATTGTCACTGGAGATGTGTGGACTGATTTTGTTCTTGCTGTAGGATAGCATAATCCTATAGTATTACAGAATGATATAATGGGTTACATCTACAACATAAATTTTCTTGTATACCAAAAAATTTAGTTGCACAAGGACTGTGGACCTGAGTGAATATGCAAGATAATTATATATATTAGAAAAAATTGCCCTGACTATTTTATACCAAAAAAAAGTGACTTCAGCAGTTTTTCTAGCAACAAAGTCAGGAAGCACACACCATGCTATAACAGACGAATCCTGCAGTTATAGCTCAGATGAATAAACCTAAATCTGTATATCTGAAATATATTCACAAAGAACAAAGAGAAGTACTTCGCAGTTTGCACTATGGTTTACCGTATAAGTACTTATTTCTGCGGGAACTTTATTTCTGCTATATCTGCGGATGAAAACGAGAGCGCAGATTTAAAATCCGCAGAAATTTAAGCCGATCTTGCAGTACGTTTGATGCTAATTCATGTGACATTGTTTTCTTCCGGTATTGTATAATACACTGCCCTTTAGCATTGTCGGCTTTACTGCTGATTACTGGTTTTGTCATTACATTACCGTTATATTATGATTATGTATTGGTATTGAATAAACGTATAGAAAAAAGTTTTTGACCTTTTTATTATTGTCCTGAGAAAAATATCGTGTTTCTTACCTTGATTTTCGCTCACCATGAATTAGTTTACCTGGGGGTTCTAATCTTTTCTGGCTTTATTTGTAACATAGGTTCGCAATTAGGAGATACTTATTACTTGTCTTTCAAAAATGAGCATACTAAATTATTTTCATAAAACAGTGCCAGTGCCTTCTGATAAGGTAAAGGATTAACCGAATTACTTGGCCCAAGTGTACTTCAGGAAGTAAATGCAGAAATGAGACATTTATCTGATTCTCCAGAACCTGGATCGAGCAAAAAAGGAAAGTATAATGTGTATTCTCTGAAGGACAGAGCTGACATTGGCAAGTATTGTCTTGAAAGTGGGCCATTTTTTGAAAAACGGTAATACGGAACCGCAGAAATAAAACATACCTATGCTAAATTGATGTTGCCGCATAAATAAGGTACGCAGAAATTTAAGACCCCCTTGTTTTGATAAAAACCGCAGAATATTGAGCCCGCAGAAATAAGTACTTATACGGTATCTTTTATCAAAACAGGATCTTTGAACTTGTGGTTGAATACAAACATTCAGTCTGAAACTTTAGTTATGTTTCAGTAATGGACACATAGATTATGAAACTAGAAAACTTTTAAAGTGCCAGTACCATAGACCCATTATCACCAACAAGCAGACCTTCTAATTTTTCAGAGTCGATTATTTTCAGTCAGAGAAATGTTTGTGTAAAATTGTCGTCTGCTTCAAATGATGTCCTCTAGTTAAAGCTCTTTTTCATTGTCATAATAAGGAGTCATGCTTGTCCATGCATGTGGCATATGTCCACATTGCAGGTAAAAAGAATGGCCATAATACTAATAAGCTTAATGACCTATGTCAGATATGTGGCAAAAGAAAGATTGCAACTATACATCATACACTTTATTTTCATTCAGGTGTTCTTATGCTGGTCAATGAAATATATGTGTATAATGTTACACGTTTATAAGAATTCACAAGTGGACTGAGCCAGCAATTTTGAATGGATAGGGTCGAACTAAGATCAAGTGTGTTCACATAAGAACAAAATTACAGTGTAATGCGAAAACAGTCTTCGGTCGCTTCAGCATATTTTTTACCTAGCAAGGCAGAAAACAAAGAGAATGCAAAAGCAAAAAAATGATAAGGTCTATAACTGATTCAGTGAGTTACAGTTTGTTGTTTGATATTCTTATATATTCCCTTAGATTGAGATTATGAAGCATTCCAGTGTGCTGTAGTGGTAGTTCAGAAAGTAGAGTATTATTCCAGTTTTTGACACTATCTACTAAATTGCTGTGTTGTTTGCTATCTTTAATGATCATTTAAATTTCAGCAAACTAATCTCATCAAGATTTGATAGTCTGTTTGGAGCAGTGATAGATAGATTGTAGCGAAATTCCTGAAAGAGGCAATAGAGATGCTGGGGGAAAGTGATACATGGTTTCTCTTGGTGATATTGGCAAGATTGTACACAGATTAGCTATGATAACAGAAGAACAGGAGATTATGTAATTTTCACCAAGAGATAAACTTGCGCTTCTGGTATTTTTATCAAGTGTAAAGCCAAATATCCAGTAATTACGTCTTACACAAAACCAAAAGAAAAGTATTCTGTTTAACATAAAGTGAGTTTAAGATATTTGAAAATTGAACATACTGAGTGTTGCTAGTTTTGTTTTATATCTCTTTACACAGAAAATCACAACAGATAGAAAAACTAAGATTTATTATCTCCCTGTAATACTTGTATCTGGAATTGTAATTTGTAGATATTTGAATATTTTTAATTTTTTGACAAAGTGCTCTGTTTTTGTTTTATTTAGTCAAGAAAATCATGAAAATATTTTGCTCTGCTGTTTCTTCTAGATGACCAGAAATTAAGGATTGATTACAACTTTAACAAAATGTAAAGACTCTACTTACTAAAATCTCGGTCTCTTGCATCAGAGCCAACTAAGTGATAGACATTAGCTAGGTTATAACTACCCCCCCCTGTGGTTTTTTGTAATGTAAGTAAGTGATAAGTTGTTTGGGTAACCACAGGGGCTTGTCATAATACAATAGATAGATAAAACTATCCATGAGTAAGAAATATACTCAGTTTGTCTCTGTAGTTACAGGGAATTCAGACTTGTACAGAATATTTTCACAGCAGAGAGAAAGAACTACATTTTTGCAGCTCATTGTTTAAACCTTTGAATCCACTAAATATTGAAATAGACATACCTGAGTGTTTCAATCTAGCCATTATTATGCAGAGAGGTTTTCTATTATTGACATGATCATATCATAGATGTGTAGTGGGCTTATCATGATCCACACTGGGTGTAATTGTTACTGGCACTAACCGGGGTAAAGAATGCGAGCCATTTACTTTTGGTCATAAGTAGCGACAGTTGCAAGAAGACAGACCAATTTTAAAGTCTGCAGTAAATACAGTTATTGCACTCACAAGACTGTCAAAAGGCAACAGTTCTCTTTCCCAGACCTTACTTTGACAATAATTCTGCTCCTGTCCTGAGCAAATATTTAAGTACACTCCCTCAGCAGCTAAGTGAATACGCTACCGTTACTTCTTACCGCTGCTTTAATAAGAGTAGATTTATGATATTGACCTTTACAGTGAACTTAAAAACAACCAATGGAAGTGGACCAATATCCCCGTGACCAAAAATCTTGATCATGTGATTGCAAAAATTATAAATAGACAGGTGTTTTCTGACAATTTTGTAAACACATTTCAAATACACGTTTACATTTACATTTCATACAGCAATTAAACGTCTAAAAACAACCATAAAGTACCATCGTGATTTTAACCTTTTTGACATTTTTACTGCTTTGTTTACATATACATATTAGAAAACACTTTGCAATGTGAAATACAAAAGTAACATGCAAACATGCATTATTTGTTTACATTTTGAGTTGTCAAATGTATGTATGGACAATACATTTTAGGCTAGTCACTGATTGGCTGAAAGTAACTTACAGTGGATTTCCGTGTCTAAAAATAAAAATATTGTTCTGAAAATTGAGTTTTAGCAGAGGTAAGATAGTGAAACATTCGACCGATGCGCAAGCAAGTAATATTTAAGGTATCAGCAAACACTTCAATAATGACACTAAAGGACTTTTTTGTGCAGTTACACTGAGGGGCATTTTTAGTGCAACTAACAGTAACTGTTGTTCTATAATTAATTGAAATAAAGTAAAAAGTTACAAAATACTACCAATAGTTCTATATGTTATTTATTTTTAACCAGGTTAGCGTATTTGGATTATTTCAATTTATATCTAGCTTATTAGGTCCGTTATTGCAAAACAGACTGCTGCTGAGGGAAGAAGGAGGATAGTGGTATAAATACCTTCATTAAAGATGGCTAATTATTTAAAGTAGCCACTTAAGGGCTTTTGTTCATTGAAAAAGACAAGATTATTTCAGATGACAGAATTTTGGAATTGGGTGGGGTATTTGCACTGGTGAAGGATATGCTAATTATAGGTAATCAGACAGTTTATGTTAAATGTCTGGTACTTTGGCCTGGGTTTTGTCTTGAGACTGGTGATGGTAAGGCCTATTTATGTTTACGAGAAATAAGGTACTAATTATGAGCACATTATGTTATGATGGTAGTTTCTTGAGAGGAATGTTTTAAGTTTGTTTGATTTTGTCTTAAGTTAAATGCAGCAGAAATAATGCAACTAAAAAGTAAAGTGACTTTTCTCTTTAATAGCAACTGAATCAGAGTTTAAGATTGATGTTTTGTTATTATATGTCCAGTAGGGTGCATTTAAGTGGGTTGGTACTGGCATAAAGTCTTATGTAAGACTCCACATCCTCTGTCTGTCACTCATTTATTTATCACCCCTCACAGCAGATATTGCATTGAAGGGGAGTGGATTTCTATAGCGTTCATTAGGGCCAGGACATGGGCTATAATTTTTAAGATAGGGCTAATAATGAAAGAATGGTTTACTACGGATGGTTTAAAGTGGATGACACAGGGGTGTTGACACCTTGGAATGTACAGGAATGAAAAATGGGGTAAGAGAGCTTTAGTTCAATAGAAAAACTTTTCTACCTCAGAACAGTGTGACATGAGGCTATAGTCAGAAAGGATATAACAGTTTTTGGAAGGTGACTTTGTGTTTTAGCACAACATAGTGTGTTTATACTGTGATCACAGAAGAGGTACAACATTGTCGGATTATTGTGTGCTAAGTTTTCACAGTAAGTACTGATAAATGGTCTCAAAGTTTGTGTGTATGATCTGAAGTGGACATCAGGTGTCATCAAGTGGACATCAAGTGGTCATCCTCAGTTTTGAATGGGTTTTCAAAAGAAAAACTTCCGCTGATATTTGACCACATAAAATCAGTTGTTTTTTTTAAATATAGGTGTGATAACATTGAAATGATTGAATTCTTGCTGAAATACAGGCTTCAAGGTGTGAAGAAAAGATGTGTTATTTATGATATTGGTAGTCTTAAAGGGCGAAGTGTAAAACCCGGAAAAAATATAGCGATTTTCCGGAAATCATGGAAAAGGCTTTAAGTGCCTCAATACGTGTGCTAGAGTAATAAATTTGGTGTCTACATAAACTAAAGACTCTCAGCTTTTACATATGTGTAAATAATTATATTTGCTTACAAGTTATACAGCTCCTGAATATAGCATTACCGTTGCCGTAAAATACGGCCGTACAAGAAAACCCGGAAATCATGGAAAGGACCATAAATTCCTAAATAAGTAAGCTGGGATAATAAAAATTGTATTAATATTAACTAGAGACTCTAGGCTTTCATATATATGTAAATAATTATATTTGCTTATGGTAAATTTAAGTTATAAAGTTTATTAGTTTATTGAAAGGTAAGTTAAACTAATAATTTCTTCCTGGTTTTTCTGTAGAATTGGGCTATTTCTTTATCAAATTAAACTTACTTAACGTCTTTAAATCAAGCTTATTTTCACAAATGATTGATATTGAAAGGCAGTTTAAACATATAAAGCATTTTCTTTAATCTGTCTTTACTAAATTTTTACTAAGAGCATCTAACGTTATTTCCGGAAAAAAAGTTTTTTTCCCTGGGTTTTCCGTAGAATCGGGATATTTTTTATCAAATTAAACTTACTTTACGTCATTAAATCAGGCTTATTTTTACAAATGTTTGTTTTTGAAGGGTAAATAAAGCATATATAGAATTTTCAGTCATTTATTTTTGTTACTTTTTAATTAGAACGTCAGAAATGATTTCCGGAAAATCGATCTTCTTTTCCGGGTTTTCCGGGACTTTTCCGGGTTTTACACCTGCCCGTCTTAAAGTCTTTCTCAAGAACTTGTCCATTAATTTGTCTTTCAAACTGAAGAAGATCCTGTCCCAGACATACACTATCGAAAACACCACCATCCTGTAGACTTTAGAGTTAGATTAGGTATTGAATCTTGATGAAAATAGCTCAGGTAACTTGCTTCATCAAATTCAAAGGGTTATTATGACAGACAGCATTATGTGTAAAAAGTTTTTGTTTGTATTTTGAGAACCAAGCTAAATTTTGATCGATAAGACAGTACTGTCTATTAAGATTGAAAGTTATGTAAATAATTATGTTGAAGAAGAATCCTAATTAAACTGATAAAAATTTCTTTATGCAGCAATATATTATTTTCTTTATGTAGAATTTATTTTTATTGCACCATTCTGCACTTAAGATTTTTATTGGTGTTTGGAAATGGAGTTTAATTGTATTCTAATCATTTAAATTAAGTTTCCTTGTTAAAAAAACAGCAACAATTTTAGAAGAGTTTGATATAATTAAAACACTTAAAAATTGTGTATTACCTTCAGAGTTTTAATATTTTCATATTATTTGGCATTTTAATATCTTCATGGCTTGAAATGATTTGCAGCACCAAATCTGCATTCTGTAAGAAGTGTTTGTTTTGTGTCAAAATGTAAATGAAGGTGATGTTCCTAAGGGAGATAAATTTTAATCAGGGATGGCAAAATTTGTTTGGCATTCAAATGTTTGGGTCTGTTACAAATGTTTGAATATCTCATACTAAAAAATAACACAAAACAAACATTTCACTGAACTTCTCAGTGTAGTATACATGGATAAGATCCGAGTGTTTCCGTTTCCCTGGACAATGTGTATTTCTCGGTATCCAGCTCAGTATTCCAACAACATAACACAAAGTATGTTAACGGTCTTAGAGCCACAGGTGTGAAAAATAAACATTAAAGCAACAATAGGTGTGAATTCACCTGCTTACAATACCTTTCTCACTTCTTTAACACTTTCATTTCTTATCAAAACAAAATAGATAAAAATTTCAAAATATTACTGATAATTTTTTCCGAACATTTTGAACATTCGAAATCAGGTCTGAATGTTCAAATGTTCTCTTACCGGTACATCCCTACTTTTAATGATTAAGTTTTCAATATACAAATTAGTATATAAATATATCTACAAACTATAAATGTGGCTGTTCTAATTTAATGCTAGACAGTTTCATAGAATTGAATGAAAATTCAATGTTCACAAGTAGTTTTCTGGCATAATAAGCAGTTTTGATTTTTTACTTTTACTTCTGTAAAACCTTATCAAAATGGATTTCGTTACCTACAGAGAACCATTTACAAAGGTGGCATCTGTGTTATGTATTGCCAGAAAGTTCAAAGGCCTTCACCTGAGGAAAGGTGTTTACTGTGGGTGACTCAGGTATGGTAATCTGGTTTGATGATCTGGTCAGAACTTCCAGATAGTGTCAGTTGTGAGCATGCCATAACAATTTCAGTCAGTTGCAGTTTTCACATCTAAAGCTTGAAGGAGTGTAGAATGTAAATTTGTTACCTTGTATATCATTGTAATGCCTTGACAGATCAAGAAGCTGCAACAATACTGGTATTATATCAAGGCCTTTGATCTCTGTAGTCTTGTATTTTGGCATATGGTGAGGAAGACATAAATAAAGAGTTCTACCCCCTTCATGCAAAGTTGTATAATGTTTTACATAATTTTTTTACAAAGGAATTTAGTTCTGTTCCTGAGAAATGTAGACATTTTTCTTGCCTTTTCACAGCTGTAAAATATTTCTTTTGTCTTCATTGAATTGTTTCCTTTAAAACATTTATGACTAAAGAATGCATTTATTTTACATGGTAGAATCTCAATGATACATGGTTTGAGAGTTTAGCAAAATAAATATAGTAGACGTTATTTCATTTGTTTGACAGTTTTATGAGAAATTAAGTCAACAACTTATGTAGAAGTAATGTTTTGCTTTTCTTAATTGGTACAGTTTTATCTAGATTTATTGTTGCGTGTTCAAATAAATTGAATATGTACAGCTTATTCTTTTTCAGTTATTGAAATCAAAGTTTCCTTTTTAGCTTAAAAATACAGTATTATTTCAAAGAAGAGTTCAAACACTCAGTGCTTGTAGAAATTTGTATTCTTTGTTAGGGGCATTGTATTCATTGAGTTGAAATATGTCTTATTCCTTGACTTCCTACATTATTCTACACATTTTGTATACCTTTTGTGATTTCCTGTACTTCATGCTATTGCAATATTTTATGTCTTACTATAGAGATACTGTGTAAAATGGGGTCCTTCCAGCTGGAATTCTTTGCTGTGGGAATGTTGCTTTGTTTGTTTTTTTTTGCGGGGTGGGGTTGTAATTTTTACTTAAAAGTACTTCTTTATCGAAAGTATTCAGTGATATTAAAGTGCAGAATTTTTGCAGTAAACAAAAAATGTAATCAAACTGTGCAATATACACTGAATGAAAAATTCACATGGGAAAAGATTAACTAACTGTCGGGGTCAAGTTAAAGCAAAGAAAGTGCTTTCGTGATTAAATTCAGTGTCACAATTTTGTCACAATTTTGGCCACGGAACAGTTGCTTATTACATTTTTCCATCTTTAATTTGTGTCCAACTGAATGAATTTCATCTGTGAAGCAATTATTAGGTACTGATAATACAGTGGTTAATGAAGGAATAAAGTAATTAGTCAGAAATGTCATTTGCAGAAGAGAAATGGAGAACAAAATTTATTTCCTCTCAAGTATTAAAACTTCTGTAAGAAACATTTTATATGAATTACGCAAGATAAGTGTTGTTATCGACTGCTGGTGGGTACTTGCAGTGAATAATTTTTTTTTTATGAGCACCACCTTGTTTGTCCTTTTATTTGTGCATATGATTTAAAGAAGTGTTTAATTGTCTTTTTTTGGTGCAATATTTTGTTTTTGTTTTTCATGTATTTTTCTAGTAGTTCAGGTTCATTCTGTATATCAAAACTTCTTGACTAGATCAAACACTGTTGAAACATGGTATTACATAATATTTTGTTAGACATGTAGGTCTTTTAAGAAATAGGTAGGGTAAAAAAAATGTCTTTGACTAAAATTGTTGGACAAAATCTTTAAATGGGTTCTTTCTGCATGGTGGATTTTTTTAATCCTCTCAGAAAAAACTAATTTTAAACTTTGCCACAAGAAGAGCTGTCGTCTAATAAATGTGGTCTGCAGATAATTGCTGAATTGCCAAATTTTACAAATTTTTTTTCTTTTTTTTTTTTTTTTTGTGGGAGGAAGAAAGGCGTTTTCATGAAGAGCATTGTTCTCGCATCTGAAATTAGTTGAATATTTGAAATGAACTATAAATCTGAAATTATAGCAATTAACCAGAAAAAGTCACAACTTGCACTCAGAATAACGGGAAGAATATGGTCTCCTGATACATTATCTCCCATCGTCTGCTTTAGAAATTACGGAATTATATCGGGGAAAATTTAATCATCGTCTTGTTAAAACACTGATAGTAGTGCGACTCTTTGTTTCTCCTTTAACCAATTATGGAATATTTTAATCGTAAAATGGAAAGTGACGTTTCATTGTGCCTCAAGCTATTTGACGATGGCCTTGATTGAAAGTTGCTGAAACTTAATCCATAGCATTAAGTCCCTGAAATCCTGGGTGGTTTGAAATGTGCATGGACATCGTTCAATGTTTAATCCTAATGAATAATAATATGATTTGTTATATTTCCAGGCTTTTGATGGCTAATGTTACTTGTTTACAGAGTAAAATACAAATCTAAAAAGCAGTACATTAGCTGGTAAGCAGACGGCATTTGTCGTTAGGTAATCTTCTAAATTAGAGGTTTTATTTGTTTGTAATCAGATTATAATTTTGATAGATTTTAGCTTGAAATACGAGGCAATAACATTTTCCAACAAAAAGAGGTATTTTATATTAACAGAAGAGATTAACCAGAAGAGATCTATTATAAGGTACTTTGGTCTATGATTTTTTTTCAAATAAAAAGGGATTTTTCACATCTTTAGCATTAGACTATGAAAGGCATGAACACTCGATCAGTCCTGTCACATAGTGCACCATTTTTTTCCCCTGAAATTCGTTAACAATTATTTACTTTACATTGATCTCGAAACATAAGTTCCTGCATCTTGCCAAATAATCCTGCTCAATGGGAACTTCCTGGTTTCCAACCATTGCTTGGACCAAAAGTGTGGAATGCAGAAAGTTACCTGACTCTCTTGCCTGATGAGATTTGGGCCAATGACCTCAAGATTGCGAGTCTGGCATTTTACCTCTCTACCATTGTCCTTCACTGAAGTGTGGTTTAAAGGACTTGATAAATCTGAATGAAATGAAAAGACAAACAGTTGAAAGTTTATAAGTCTTGCATTATTGTGTAAATACTAAGGGCTGATCAGCGGTAACTTTGTGGACTAGTAACTCAGTCATCACAAGTTTGACTGGCCAACTGTTTAATGTTTTTCAGACGAGACTTTATACTGATGTCCCATGTATCAGTACTATAGTACACTAAGCATGTTAATTAAGGAGCCAATGAGATGCTTTCTAAAAACTATGGTCCCTGCTTTCCAGTAGTGTTGCTATTTTGAAATTTTACTCTGCCTCTGTCACATGGAAACAAAAGACTCCTTATTGTGTTAACTGAAATATGAAATGATAATTTAATTCATTATTTCAAATCTTTACTTTATATCAGATATCATGATGATGTTTCATGTTCATTGTCTGAAAAATCGTGTTTCTATTTGCATTTTTATGTCCCTTTATTTCATGATGAATGGGGTGGGGTTCAAACTGTGGCTGCATAATAAATAGAAGTGTGTTTGTTTAATTATGTGATAAAACAGATAATTTTAACAGATTTTATTACAACATTGGAGTATTATTATTTCCATGTTGTAACAAGATGATTTTCATGAAATGTTACAAATCCTTCAGGTGTTATTTTTGAATATTATCATTCACTTTTTCATTGGAAAAAATATGGTCTAAATTCATTATTTTTATACATGAAAAAAAAAGTTTTGTTTTGTAGGAATATTGATTATTTCGTGCAAATGTTAAGGGCAGAAAAATACTATATTAATATGATTGTCTAATATTAACCCTTAACCTGTTGGAACCGAAAGTGTTTAGCCTTTGCCACCAGTATAGAGCCAGGCCAGCCTGCACATCCGTGCAGTCTGACCAGGCTCTATACTGTTGGTAGCTCCATTTTTATATTTTGATATTGAAGTCCCTTAAACTTTGAATGGACTGTTCCAAATTCAAAGCTGGGCAAATCCATTACAAAATTTCAGCATGTTCAGGGTTAAACAGTACTTCAGTCTTGTGGTCAATTAGAAAGACGTGTATTTTCCACATAATTTGAAAATCGCAGCTCAATATTGTTATCAGAATCATAGGCTGAAGTGTCACAAGATTTGTTCTGACATGTGTATGTACGCCTCGGGCACAATTTTTCCTGTCACACTATTACTAAATCCCCTCCCATTTTCTGACAAGGTCTTTGTTCGCAACTACCAATTTCACTACTGTTCTAAAACAAGCTTTAATTTAAAAAGTAATGGGAAAATGACCGATTGGAAGTTATTCAGAGTTAATTGAAATAGTTTGCAATTTTAAGTATGCCAGATTTTTAAGGGCGGAAACTCAGACTTGTGCAAGTTAAGAATTTAGTATGTTATTTGATGATACTTCACTATTACTTAATAGGCTTCTGCATGTGAGAACACAATTTGACTTTTAGATGGAGTTAAGTTAATATGGACATAATTTACCATAAACTGATAAATCATTGTTTAATGTTTTAACCTGGTCCTTTTTGTGTTGCCCTTTCGAAGAAACGGCGAAAACTAGGGATCGCTTTATCCATCGGTCTGTCTGTCAGGAAAACTTAACATTGGTTTTAACTTTGCTATTTCTAAACATTTCCTGATCAAACTTTCAAATTGTATTGCATATGACAACAGGGTTTGGATGTTGCTAAAATCTTTAAGTCAAGGTCACAGAGTTATGCCCCTTTTTGTACTTGGATTTTGTTGTGAAAACAATGTTGGCAATAACTTTGCCATTTCTTAACATTTCCTTATCAAACTTTCAAATTATATTGCTTACGAAAACTGAGGGTCGTAATGATGCCAAAATCTGTAGGTCAAAGTCACAAGTGACAGAATAATGCCTCTTTTTGTACTTGGATTTTGTGAGCATGCTGTCTGTCGACAGGTCTTGTTGTACTTAGAACTAGCATGCTGTCTTTTCCAGCAGGCTCTTGTTTACCTTTTTAGTTATTCTAACAGAGTACTCAAGGGGGACACAAGTGTTCAACTGAACACCCATCTAGTTTGAATCTGTGTTTGTTTTTTGTTTCTGTCAAAATTTTATTTCTTTAGAACATTCTTATAATTGATTTGATCCACAATGATAATTTGTCCAGCTCCATAATGTCACAGATTGGTAAGCCTTGGTAATCACGAGGGAAATGGTATACAGAACATATTGCGGGTTCGTCATCTGTGATTATGCCATTAAGAATCGCTTTGGATGAATGAACAAAACAAGGCTTTATATATATATGCATCCCACCACAGAAAAGTTTAAGATATTATATCCCTTCAGAATAATGTACACAGTGAACATATGCTGCCTGTTTTGAAAGAGAAGAAAAACTAACTGTGTTTTATTTAAGAACTACTTTCTGTGTTGAAAACTTCATCCATGTCAGACTGAGGTATGATATTACAAAATATCGCCTCAGATAAAACCAACATATAAAAGATAGGTACAAAAATGTTTTGACACCTTTCAGCCCTGTGTGAATTCTGTCCCATTCAAAGAAAACCATAAACATCGAATCATTAAAGTAATCCATGAAATATCGTCAACAATAGCGCACTTTGTCGGTCTTTCATTTCACGACCTCATTATGTTTACCAAGTTAATTTCAATTTTCAAAAGCCATGAGACTGACACATGAATTTAATATGGTTTGTCATAATGGAAGTACGATATGTCATTTTTCTTCCTTTAGTTATCAGATAGCTGGGACGTAATTCATCACAAAATATGTTTGGTTAGCTGTATTTCAAGGGTTCATTCAGCCTGTCACACAGTATTTGCAACTGTTACGACCAGATTATACTGTACAAAATGTGATTTATATTTGTCAATTAAAGATACCAAGGTGGTATAAGTTTACATATATTATGGTCCATATATACCTTTGTCACATGAAAACCAGTGTTTAGGTTCTTTCACAAGTATGCATTAAGCCTTCTAAAAAAATAATGAAGTGTTTGGTTTTTTTTTGTATGAAATTATAGTCCCTAAGCCAGAGGCATGTGAGTAGCTCACTGTATTAACATCAGTAAGTTCATGTCATGTATTTTAATCAGGCCTGATGACTGCTAACCGGAGTCTTATTAACCAGTAACTCGGCTGAAAGTATGCCAGGGACAGTTAAGTATAGAATTTACTTCAGGAACTTAGATGTCCAGCCAGTGTTATAGATAGATAAATATCGCTTGGACCAATATTGGCCCATCAGTGTTGGCCCATGTTTTGTTTATACACTTACTCATCTCTCATTCTGTTTGACAGTAGGATTATTAAAGAAAAACAAATAGCTTCTGTTATAAGACATGCCACTAATTCGGCCGTCATTGTAATTGGCAAAATGTTGCAGTTTAGATCTAAGATCTGTAAATGGAGAACTTGTCCATTTCTATAGTTAGTTAAGCTTTCCGAGCTTCAGATGAAATAGTTATAGTAAAGTTTTGGTAAAGTCTCAGCTGTATTTGCCTTTCAAATTCATGCTCAGGGGCTTCCTTTTTTTCTTTCTTTTTTATTTGGTCTACTTATGTAGGTTGATGATAAGTTGAAGTCAGAAGACAGATAATTAAATTAACTATTTAGGGTGGACTAAGCTCTGCAATGAACCTATAAACCTCATTATTTTATTCATAGTGTTGCATTTTTGCTTCCTAGGAAACAAAGCTGAAAGGACTAGATAATAATTTCGTAGTTCACTATAACTTTGTTCTGTCTTCAGATTCTATGTTGATGTAATCCACTGTTCCATTTGATGAAATCATGTCTGTAAGATTTGAATCAATATAATCCACTACTGCACTGGGCAAAATGAAGTTTGTAAGATTTGTGTTGACATGATTCACTATTGCACTAGGTAAAGACATGTTTGAAATAAGTGGGTTTATATAATCCAATATTGAATTGGTTGAAATCATGTCTGTGTAAGATCTGTGTTGCTATATTCCACTACTGCACTAGATAAAGTCATGTTTGTAATAAGTGAGTTGATATAATTAATTCACAATTGAGTTGCTGTTGGTAGAAGCATAGCCATAAAAGGTGAAGCCATTCGACTTTTTAGGTATGATATCAGAAAAAAAGAGTTAACAATTGTACATTTACCATAAAAAAACATTTGAGGTTGCCTCAGAAATAGTGCTGATTTAAGATTACAAATTGCCTTGTGACTGAACTCAGATTGGATAATATTCTTATTTCATTTCATTTGTTGGTTTGTTTGTTTTTTTTTCAACAGTACGTTTGCTGACAATGTGTTTCACTCTGGTTACATAATGGTTGGTAAAGAAGCGACTGACCTATTTTCTTCCAGCTGCTGTTGTTTACCCTGGGCTAATTGGTGACAGGTTGTTAATTAAAACTAAGAAATATTTCAATTATTAGTTCAATAGGTCATCATTGTTGGTCAGTCCATTTTGTAACAATAATGTCCCTCATAACTTTTGAACCTTGTGGTTGTTTTACATAAAAAAGAAAACCTGAAAACATTTTACTGTTTGCTGAAGTGTGGGTGGAGGTTGTGAGGGGGGGTTCTTCTTTTAACAGTGCATTGAAGATAAAGTGATAGTCATACAGTAGTTAAAGTCAGTTTGTAGTAATGATAGAAAATTGTCATACACCTGTTAAGAAATAAAGGCTCATCTTGTGCACATTTTCTGCACTCAAAATTATGCTGTTCTCATCGTACATACTGCAGTCACACGGGGGGGGGGAGGCTTTCAGATAATCAGAAAATTGCTGTGAAATTGGGATACAGTTTTATGTATACATACTGCCTTGGAGATCAGAAAATGTCCAATGGTCACTTAGATCTTTTTCACCAGAACAAAGTAAGTATATACTGCACATTAATGCCATGTTCTACACCGAAATCAGCACTGTAATAACCTCTATTGACCAGTGATCAACTGTTGACATGTCCTATATCGGAACTCTCAATTTATCATCATAATGGTCAGTTTCGAAAATCAGGGTGATTATACGGTTGAAATGGTTTATCTAAAATTACATTGACTTATCAGGAATTGGTGTTAATGCAAGGTGCTTACATGATGAGTAAGCATTTAATTTGTGATACATTACATTCCTGTATTAATTTGAATTGTGTGGCTGCATTTACTGACCTTGATTAATGTATTCTAATCTTCCTTTCGTATGTAGTTATTATTACAGTTTACTACCACGTTTTCCTAATAAGAGCGCATGTTTTAGGAATATCTGTAGAGCTAAATTCAAGATGATAATTGCCACAAAAAAGATATTATATGTATTATTTTCAGAAAGTATAATTTAAGACAAAAATCAGTTTTTTCAAACAAACTTTAAGGACACTTAAATCTTAAGAATTTAGAATTCTACAAGACTTTGTCTTTCATTCTAATCCTTATTTGATAAAAACACATTTTTTATCTATAAGCACATATTCAAATGCCATAGTATAATACAGTTCAATGTAACTAGAAAATAAAACATGATACAACATGGTATTTGAAAATAAGAAAGAGACAAGACATACATATAATAAAAAAAAATACGAGAGACTCATTTAGAATTATTTATATTGTGTATATCATCTTATCATGCTTGCATGTATGTATTCTGGTAATAAATATATTTAACCCTTACCTTGCTAGAAGGAATTTGAATCTGTCTTTGTGATCATTGCAGACCAAGATAAGCCTGCACATCCTTGCAGTCTGATGAAATAATCTAATCTCAATCATCCAAGACCCCCACCCCCACCCTTGCCAGAAAAAAACCCAAGAAACAAACAAACAAAACATAATTTTTCGACACCATTTAATTTAATCGATGACTAGCTGCCAGTAAAGCACACTTACTGACAAATTAATCAGTTATTTGGTGATAATTGCCTCAGGCGACTGGTCACACTGGCAATTTTATGACTTTATGATAGGTCTGAAGGACCTTATTAAGGATCAACTGGGATTTCAGTGTGAAATTTTGGTGTTTTAATGATATAAGTTGTACCTTTAATTGATTTTTTTCTTAAAATATATTGACCAAATTTTTAAGAAGTTTTGGACAAAAAAATCAGTCCAGGAAGTTGAAATTACCATAAAAAAACTGACAAATTTTTTGCTTTTCCGGAGCCCTGGTCTGCACTATTCACCATTCAGTCAGTAAATTTTCAATAAGCACCCCTATTAACGGTTAATGGATCAGTCTAAATTGAAAGATGGAAAAGTCCATTTTAGATATTCGGCATGATAAGAGTTAAACATATGTTGAGATTTGACCCTCTATTTAACCCTTCATTTTCCTTTAGTAACTGTATATGTAATTTACCAAATATTTTGGTATACGACTTAAAGTGGTGTGCTTAACATAAGAAATACCACATTGAGATTTGTTTTAATGTGATAGGGTTGACTCTTTTTCTAGGCATATTTCATTACCTGTTTAAAATTAGAGAAAAAAAAATTAAAAGCAAAAACTGCATGTTATGAAAAATCTTTTTAAATGGTTTTTTTTTTGAGAAAGGGGAAAATATTTTGAATATAAGTTTTCATTGTATAGGTCATAGATTAACCATGCAAATGATCGAAGTCATGGTGGATGTAACAAATTTATGATCAGTCTGAACAGAAGAAATTTGCTACTTTTTTACTAAACCCGTTAAGTTTTTTTAGGGGCAGATAAATTTACAGATTTTTTGTTGATATAACGTAGAGGTCAGAGTTAAAAAAACTGTGAGTTTAATTATGATTGAAATGGTTGACAATTTGGAGAAGAATGAAAAATTTTAAAATAAGCATGAACTATTTTTGGCATGAAAAAAAAATGTGCAGATTTCTTTGTGGAATCATTTAAATTTCAGTTTGTCGTGTTTCTGTGTCTTTAACATTTTGTTCAGAATTTAACCAATTAGTGTTCAAAACAAGTTCACATGTGAAGATTTAAAAATAATATTTAAAGAAAAAGAAAATTTATAACAAAAAAAAAAATCCCTGAAAACTCTGTTAAGATTTGTGATTTCAGCAAAGTTGTCAGGCTTATCTTGGTATCAGTTGACCAAACTCTAAATGCCCATGTTTACTTTGATATAATAGAAGCTTTAATCCACACAAGTGACTGAACTAACATTTGCATCAGATAAGTCACATTTGCTATTCCATGAAAGTTTTCATTACTGTATTAGTGTGAGAAAAGTGGATAAACATTGGCGTAAGAGTGGACAGCGTGGACATAGAGTGGACGTAAGAGGAATAAGAGGATTAATGCTGTTTGAATGAGTCCTTGACGGGTGGAAAATGTAAATACTTAAAACACGACAGCTTGCCACTGGAATAACATTTAAGGATTTTATATTGTTGGATAATGTTGTTTATTGGCTTGGGACACACTGCGGTCATTCTGTCAGGATTAGCATTATTATTCTGGATGATTTGAAGTTAAAGCATATTTGACGCCTTCCTGTGAAGGGATTAGAAACAGAAGAAGTTCACTGTGGAATTTCAGGTTATTTCTTGTTATGTTCTGTAAAACAGAGAGTTGTTGACATTACAAGGATCAGTCTTGTAAAAGATTGTACAGGTTACAAGGGAGAATTGAGGGTTGAAGGCCGGGTTTTGATTCATTATCTTTTCAGAAAAGGTAGCAGTTTCAATCAAATCTGCCATGGAATTAGTGTGATTAAGAAGCATTTTATGTGTGTGATGTTTTTGACAGAGTGGGAAATGAAAATGTTATTATTATTGGAGAATTATATATGATTAATAGAATGTAGGTAAATTATCTCTTTAACTGTGACTGAAGATTTCAAGATATATATTTTCTTTGATAGACACATGTTATTTGGAAAGACAATTTTCTTTGATTAGGATGCAGCCTAATTTTAGATGATTAGGGCACTTGTTTAACCATTGAAATATGAAAATACTCTTCTCTTTTTTTTAAAATTCTGTTTTAAAGCTACGCATAGGTATTCTTTTAAAAAAAAAAAAAAAAACATTATTTCATTGAATAAACAAAATTTTAGACATACCTTGAAATTACACCCTTTGATTATTCCAATTATCACATTGATTTGTGCGTTTTATTGTATAAAAGCTATGATTGTTGTATTTTCCTTATCAGATAATAAATATTATCTTGAGAAGATCTTATAATGCAGTGGTGTAAAATGATCTTTATTTTTTTCCTAAATATGTGATGATGTAATTTAATTACAATTTGTAAAGTGTTTTCCAATTAAGAGAATTATGGATTGTCATAATAATGGCTAGAGAAATTTTATATTCAAGCATAACAAATTATTATAATATTTCCTTGGAACATTTTGAAGTCTTTTAATACAGTAACTATTATGAAAGATTATTTGTAAATCAGAAAATTTTGCTAACTTAAGGGTAGTGGATACTGATAAATGTTCAGTTATGATATCCATTGAATTTAAGGGTTTTAGACTGTATTTCTTGCATTTTTAGCTCCACTTTTTTGACTAAGAATTTTAAACTTGAAATATTTGATGCCCAGCAAGACCCCTACAAGATTGTTGTACCCATAGCCCCACCCTAGGGGTCACTTGAATTTGCTTAGACTTATATATAGAATATATAGAAAAAAACGTCTTAGCATAGAACTAAACTATTTACTTACATGGGATGGGTAGTTACTACTTACAACCCCCTCCCCCCACCCACAAATACGTCCCCCCCCCCTCAAATGCATTACCCCTTTCCTCCCCTCCCCTCCAATTTTTTTTTCATTAATTTTTTCTTGCATGAGTAACTCCACACCCATACCTCCCTCCTCCCCCCTCCCCCCCCCCCAAAAAAAAAAAAAAAAATCTTATATGACTAGTTACTTGCCATCCCCCACTCAAATTTTTTTCACTTGGACCTGTTGTTTGACTTCGCTTATAATGTATTATCCAGCACTGAGAAAAAAAGAGCATGCTGTCCGCAGACGGGTCTTGTTTGATTTTAGTTGCCAGCCAAGTTACAGAGGACTGTCGGTCACAGCCTCTTAAGGCATGTACCCTTTTTAATCTATCAAATGTGGAAGAGTTGAGTGTCTGTGGAGTAAGAGGGCTGGACTGCCAGTCCAGATATTGCTGGTTTGCATCAAGATTTTCCTGTGACTTTCCACGTTCTATACGTTTGGCACGAGTCCTGGTTTTGATCCAGGTAGTGGTCATTGAGCAGGGTTATATGTTGCAAGAACTTGTTTCCCCCGATTGATACAAAATTAACAGGTATTACTCAGCATAAACTGTTTTGTTGCAAGTTTAAATGTTGTATAGCGATGTTGATTAAAAGCAGTGGTAACTGGTTTTAGTTCATCAGTATAAATGTATGCCATCACAGAATAGTTGTAATTTATTTGTCTACATTAGTTGGTTACTATTTACTATCAGAATATACATGTGAGGAGGTGAGTGTAATTGTTATTTGGCATACTAGGTTCACGTGTTTTCATTCAATATTTACCAATCAATCGACTTGGAGAGATAAAATTCCTGCCATACTGGAAAAATGTTTGACAGAAACCATTAGTTGACATAATGGGGAAACTAACACTAAAGCTATAGTTATCCTTGCTGTAGATCAAATATTCTTTCATTGTCCTCTGTATATGTTTGTATACTTATCAATTTTGCATTGCTGCACCAGGAAAGGAGGGACTCTCATTCCACTGTTGTTTTGCTGATCAAACATGAATAGAGTTGCCATATTTACCAGAAAAGCCATAATGAAAAGTTCTAAAATACCTTAAGTCTATCTGACATGCATAATTATATTGAGCAGACTTTTCCTACCAGTGCTTCAGTAGAAGCCATTCTCATTAGGGTTTCATTGCAAACTTGGAAGCAGAATTTTGCTGTCCAAATAAAGCATAATATTTCTCATTTTTCTGCATTCTAAACATTGCATTCTGAATACGGAACTGTCGGGAATTTTGTGTTAGTACTTTTTTGCTGATAAGCATGCGGTCCACAGGGAAATAATTGTTGGATTACATGCTGATTTGTAGAAATTAGCAATTCAAGGTTGCTGGTGCAGAATCAAAATGCTTATTTCTGTATCACTTAACCATTGGAGGAAAATATAGCATATACTTGAATGTGCACTTTATGCTAGACCAGATAAATGCTTCCAGTATAAGAAAATTTGGTATAATTGCTGCCCTATAAACTTGAGAATATCTTGTATAGATTTTCCTGTGATTTATAGTGAAGTAGTAATGGGATATTAGTGAGTAGATATCTCGTTTGTAGTGAGAGTAGGAGATAGTCCTTATAGATAGTCAATTTAACTAATGTTAGTTATAAGAAGTATGTCTGTCATCATGGTTGGGTTAAGAGGCTGTCTCACTGATGGTCGTTTGGGGGTGGATAGGTTTTAGCCTTTGGGATAAACAATTCGCCCCTGATTGATTTATTTCAGAAAATGAACAGAGAAAGTTACAAAACACCTATCCTGTACCATAGAAACAAAAAGAATAGAATGAACTGCAATAGAATTATTTATAGAATGATGTAGTTGTTTGTTTTAGATCATTGAGAATTTTCATTTGATGTGCTTATATTTTTCAGCCTGTGAATTCAATAGAAGCTCTCAAAGACAAGTTACAAGTGGCAGAGAATGGGTATAGATTTTCACGTGCAGGAAGTTGTGAAGTGTGTGATACCCATGTGTCACAGTTGAAACGGGAAGCTGTTAGTATGGTACAGAGCATTCAGCAGGCACAGACCGAGTCGCCGGCAACAACAAACATACCAAATCTGATCGGATCTGTAAATCTACCCCCACAGTCACCTAGAAAATTCATATCAGCCAATGGTTCACATATCAGGTAAGGGTGTGTAAAATGTATATTTTGAGTATTTTTCAATCATATCCATTACCATAGGAAGTAAATTTTTTTTATAAAAGAAATAAGTTTGTCATGTTATTGACAAATAAGCCAGACAAGGTTGATGAAACAGAGGTTTTAGATTTGCCCCCTTTAAAAAAGTCTGTTACCTTCAAAGGATCCTTACTGTCTTGATGTTATAATGAACACTAAGCAATAAGATGTTGTTTTAGACCATTTTAAGCATGCTAGACATTTCTGTTTGGGCAAAAATGACAGCAAGTTGGAATCTGCAATTGCATGGAGTCCCTGTTGTCATATTAAGGGGCTAACAGTAGTATACTGTTGCCTATTTTCCATGGGAAAATTATACTTCACTGTTTATAGTTTGTGTCGTTCAACTCTGTGTGAACTGTTTACCAGAAGTGCTGTTTTTATCATTTCTATAATTTGAGATCTTAATTTAACAGATTTGTTAAGATATCTAATTAATTTTTGGCATATTTTATGAGCCGGTATATGAAGCTTTGAGTATTAAGTGTGTCATTTTATATGAATGAACTCCTGTAACAGCTGACTTCACTAATTACTCTAATTTCTCTTTATTACTGTTGCTCTTAATTAAGCTTGCATGAGAAGAAATCTGTTCTTTCTTTGAGCTATCAGGGTACATGTTCCCAGTATATGCCTTGAAGTGAGATTATGACCCTACTAGGGTGGGATGTGTGCCTGTAACTTTAATATGCAAAGGCTTAAATCCCTTATCTACGCCCTACATGCCTGCTTTAAAGAGGGATTAAATGGAACATTTGTCAAACTCTTATCTAGGCTACATCTCTGCTTTAATGAGGTTCATGATTTTTTTTACAAGTTGATGATAAAATTTGATGAGATTTTCAGTATGAGTTGTAAATTCTGTTCAAATACAGTAGATAGCTATCTTGGAACTCCTTACCTGCTTGAAACCTGTGGTGGAAGATTTTTAATTATGATAAAAGACTTTGGTTACATCATTTGCCGATATGTCTGATCAAATGATTTTAACAAACTTTATGTTTATCAAAATTACTTTGAACCCAGTGAATCTTCTTTGGGGAGATAGATTTGTATCATAAAGTCATTGAACCAGTACGACAGTTGTGAGAGGCAAGCAAAAGGTGATTGAGTTTACTGTATGTTCGGTGCTGATTTTATACCTTCGTCTCTCATATTGTCTGCTCTGCGGTGTCTTTTACAGTTGGAACTACTTTTCAGAACTACTTTTTTTGAAAGATAAATGATGTTTTTTTTATAGAAAATCTGTTCCTTTCAGATTTGTTGATATATTTGCTTTAATGAGGGTAATTTAGTGTTATGTAGTGAAAAAAGTTTTTGCTGTGCCTGGTGGGCAGAAGCAGTTCTGTACAGTGATAACCACAAATTATCAAATATCAAAGGCAGATTTTCATATCTTTAAGATGTATAACTTCATGTTTTCTGCTTGGCAGTAAAATATCAGCCGATATGTCTGAGCAAATGATTTAATTCAAATCTGCATGAGGTAGAATCATGTCGGCAATTCTGGATTTGAAAAAAAGTGCAGTATTGTACATAATTGTGTCATGTCTTCAAGGTCTATAATGATATGGTCGTCAGGGCTCCCGAAAACCGAAAATTTGCCGGTTTTGACCGAATTTTATCTCTATGGACCGATTTCGATGTCCAAAAGTCCTTAAAAAATCGGTCCAGGTAATTTAAAAAAAAATCTGTCTAACTTTTCAAAAAACAGTCAAAATCTCACACCAAAACCTCAATTGATCACTAATCTGGTACTTCACACCTATCATAAAACCATAAAACTGTCACTGTTGCCCGCGGCAATTATCGCCAATTAACTTGTAAACAAGTAAAAGAGTGCTTGATTTGCAGCCAGCCAATCGATTAAAGTTGACCGGCTCAAACTGTGAAACATAATTTCATCGAAATAATACTCCCCGCAGCGGTTACTTCCCCTGATCAGTACAGAAAACAGTTAAAGTAGAAAAGCGCGACGTAACCGGTGCTAGGAGTGTGCATCGAAATAGGCGATAACTGTTGTCTGCTTAATTTGATTAAGGGCTTAATAGTAATTGTAGTGGCTAGCTGCAGCACAAAGCACACTTTAAAGTCAAGTGTCAAGGTCTCGGACCGATTGAGATTTCAAAATATTAGGAGCCCTGATGGTCGTCTTAGTATGTCCGTTTGATCAAAGTTTATATAATCCACTATGCAACTGGGTAAAATCATGTCTGTAAGACCTGTGCTGACATAATCATTTTTATGTTGAGTGAAGTCATGTCTGTAAGATCATAATTTGTTATTGCACTTGTTGATATCATGTCTGTAAGACATGAATTGATATAATCCACTAATGCACTGGGTAAATTTAAGTTTGTAAGAAAGAACTGCATTGATATAATCCACCTCTGCATTGGTTAAAAGTATGTCTTTAAGATTTGTATTGGCATAATCCACTATTGCACTGGATGAAATCATGTCTGTAAGATCCGTGTTGCATTATATTCAACTATTTCACCAGCAAAAAAATCATATTTGTAATAAAAGTGTGTTGATATAATTATTCCACAATTGCTGTCCATAAAAATTAATCTTCATTTATTGTTGAAAAAGGTTCTAATATGAGTGAAAAGAGGTATCAGTGTACATTTACAATTAAAACTTTGGAAGTTACCCCAGAAATAGTGCTGAATAGATAACAAATTGACTTTTGACTGAAATCAATTTGAATAGTAGACACTTATTTATCAAGGAACATATACAGAATGTTGGTGGCCTATAGAAAAAAGGTCTGGACTACAACAAGTGTATCAGTTACCTTAGTGTCAATGTCAACAGGACAATTTGGTTTTGTTTTCATGTCTTCTAAAGTGTTATCAATCTCTACAGGGTTTAAAATGATGGATTATTCAAAGATGAAGTGTAGCTTCTTCGCAATCCATTGGAGGTCTTGCTGTAATCTTATATCATACTCAGTATGTAATAAATTATAATTTCATTATCATGAAATGGCAGCCATATATCATTTTCTTGTTCAGTGTCTTGTTTCATCTTGGATATTGAAGTTTTATCAAATGATCTTTTCTATGAATGTTGTCTGCTTGTTTTCTTTTGATAGCTTCATTTGCGGTTTGAAGCACTGGAGTGCTTAGCAGTTTTAAGTTTCAGGGGATAAAGATGAAATAATGAGGGCCAGTCTTAATTAGGCACCCCTAGTTAGTGAGTTAATGCGCCAACTGTAAAGCATCGTTTACTTGATAATAATTTATTTTATTTGTTCAGTAACACTTTATGATAAAAAAAGATTCAGTGGTAAATATCCTGTTTAGCGTTTTAGACCCTAAAAACACAGACTGCAAGTTGCAGTCTGCCCGATTTTCCACATTTTAGAAAGACAAGAGATTGTATGGGTGTTAATAAATATGTCCAGATTGGATGAACATTTTGCGGGGATGAATGCAAAAATGTTTTAAGGGCTGTAAAATAAAGTAGATAGCACTTTTTCGCTTTCAGCCCTCAAGTTATTATGTTAAGTTGTGGATCAGACCTATAATCCCTGAGAATTGTGATGCAAACACTTCCTTGAGACCAATTGATTATTCTCTTTATAATTTTTCTTTCAGATGCCTCTGAAGGAATCCTTTTTCCAAATGTTGTACATCAGTTAAAACAGTACTTTGTGAAGGTTGCCAATGATATAACATTAGTTAAGCTTCCTGAAATGTACAAGAAAATACTGAGTCACACAGCATGATGTGTGGCATTGTGACAGGCTTATTTTTACACCATCCATTTGAGTTAAATCACTAGAGTGGGGACGTTCAAGACAGAAACTACATTAAGAGAACTCAGTGCAGAATGACTGTAACTACATAATGTGAAGGAGATACAATGGTTCTACACTGAGGCCTTTCTTCATGAAAAATTTTAATATAATATATATAATATAATAATATATTTTAATATAATTTAAATATACAAAGTATCTGTTATAGGATTCTGTCATGAACTATACCTTATGAAATTTTGAACAATCCCTTTTACTGTTATTGGGTTATGATTCTCATGTGACTTCATTTTACACATCTGGACTCCATATTGAGGAGATGAGCTCTTCATAGAAAATGTAAATTGTATTGTTTGACATGAAAGGTATTTTCTTAGATTAAATTAAGATAATCAGACATTATCAGTTAAAGAAAAAAACTCAGAAAGCATGCTTTATGAAAAAAATAACAGAAAATAAAAAGCTATAGTAAGGTTGTAAAAAAATTCTTAAATATTTATTGAAGACTATTACAATGTACAAATAAAATGTAGCACCTTGTGTAAATGACTCAGATGTATTATCATATTAGAAATAATGATTCAAGTGTATTATCTGATTAAAGGGTTGACAAAATATCATTGACAAAATATCATAATATATTAAAGAGTTTATATAATAACTTCACCTTCTGCTTGTTAGGTTATCATATTGGTATACGAAGAGCGTTTACATTTTTATGTCTGAAGTTCCCGATATGGTGTAAAAACACATGGATTATTTCTCCAATACTGGTACACTACTTGGCGTATAAGTGTGGGCTTTATTTGAAACATGGATTAAAGGGAAAAGAATAGCCTAAAGTATCGATACGGACTATAAAAGTATAACAATTGTTTAAGATTTTCAGTTTTTAAATGGATTTTGTTATATAACTGCAATAAAAAAAAGCAAATATCGGAGGATTTAAATGAAAAAATAAAAGGTTTGTATTATAGATTTGATAGCTGGTAAATTAATATGATTGTTCTGTTTAGACACTATTCGATACCTAGAGCCCATGCTGATATAAAGCTGCAGAGAATTGCAATGTATTGAAGATAGTTGTTGGCATAGAGTTTCTCTGTTATGATAAAATGGGCCAAGGGTGAGGGGGAAATGACAGAAAAGTATGTTCATTTTTTTTTTGTTTTTTTTTTGTATTTTAGATTTTACACTTATTTGAATTATTGAAAAAATTCAGTGAAGGTAGGAAATATTGATGGAATAAATGATTGTTTTTTATGCATTAGAGCTGTTAGGTACTGTCATGTTGCCTTCACCATCAAAAAGACTCCTTAATCAATAATACAGCTATGTTATAACCTTTAGTGTTATCTAAAATGTATATAACAAATAAGGTTATAACTTTTAGAAATTAAGTTTTTTTTTCATTCCAAGGAGAAGTTGAGCACTCTTAGAAATGTTAGCACCACATGTCCCAGGAAGTTCAGCAATTCAAAATCTAGTTCTCCTCTTTAGTTGTACACATTAAGAGTTGAGCAATATAGGGGCCACCAATAGCCATCTAACCATAATGCCAGTCACGTTTGTGAAAACCAAAGAGTTTCCATGTAGTTCCATACAAAGTTGCCTAAGGATAACTTATGCAAGGTCAAGGTCACATAACTCTTATTGCTGCCTTCTGTATTATCTGATAATCTCTGTCACCATAAAGAATTGTAGTTGGAAGGCTAGAAGTCTGTTTGGCACCAAGGTGTTGACTTGTTGTGGGGTTATTTTAACATAGGAATCAGGGAAATATAAGGTATGTTTCTGGGTAGGGTGTTTGCTTAGCATAGGTGTCTTTTTTAATGCAAGTTGACAATTGAGTCCTCCTAAGGCAGAATCAGAGTGAGTTTAGCATTGCCTTTGTTTTTAAAAGGACAATATCTTAGAAGCATTTAAATAAGTCCCCTATGACATTAGAACCAATGTTTCAAGCTTTCCAGAGAGCGGGATCAGATAATGTTATGATGTTACGATAGGGATCTGTCATTAGCTCCCTAAATCTATAATTAAACTATCACATGATCAATATGACCCCTATTATTGTTCTAGTTTTGCCATCGTGAAGACCCTTAACAGTAAAAATTTGTTTCTGATGCGCAAAAATTTGGACTTAAACATTAATATATTTATTTTATTGTGGATTTAAAAGGAACAAAAGCCATCAAATGTTTAAAGCAGGACTGTGGACATTGAAAACAGATTTGAATTTGACTTTTTCACATTTGGTAAAAGTTGTCTGTTTAATGTCTAGGGGACATGCAATCATGCTGTAGTTTGTTTTGCCTGATTTCTTCAACGGCTATGATAAGGTCTGTAAAATCAGCTTTTTTGGTGTAAAAGTTACAAAAAAACTAGGGTATTCCTTTTATATTCACCATGAAAAAAGTTTCTGTCCTTCAATGATCAAAGTATATTTTCGATGAAATCTATATCACGATAATTTATATGAATTGTTCAATTTAACCCAAGTTATCTTGTTCTCATTTCAGTGTTTGTCGAATTTTTATCTCAGATCTTTACTGAAAGAAACAGAGGAAAATTTGTAATTATATCAATTTTACTAGCTTGTTTTAGTCTGTGTTAAACAGTTTCGCCTAATTTGAGTGAAGAAAATAACAGTTCAGAAGGCTTTAATTTGTTTGGATCTCGATGAGAATATCCTTTTCTCAAGGTATATTACCGTTTAATACGTCCAATTTATAATCTGGTCTCTTACAGCAAAGTCAATATAAGTGGTGTAGAGTGGATTTGAACAAGTGTAATTGATTGTAAGATTGAAGATTTTTATGCATTTTCAAGTGGATTTCAAGTTAGTAAGTTTGTTATTGCAGAAAATATTGCATTGTTGAAAAATACTTCAAAACATTTTTGGATTATTGTAGAGATCTCGTTACAATCTCTGTATCTTAGGAAGGATTTATATTTTCTTATATTGAAAATTAAGCCGTTTTTAAATTTAGTAAAAATTTTCAGACTAATAAAGCAGAAAAATAAGTATAAAATCAATAAGTCTGAATCCAATGAAATGAGAAACTGATTTCAAATAACTATAGATTATTTATGTATCTTATTTTGTTTCAACTTGGCTATTCTGTTTGAAAATTAATGAAATATCAATACCAACTTACAAAATTCTGAGAACCAATCTATAATCTCTTTATTGAAAATTATTAAGAAGAAATACATCAATAATTTTAACAATGGATCTGTGTTTTTGTTATATGAAATTACATATCATTGTAAATTCATACAACTAATTGTTTAGTTCGCTGTCTTGAATAATGAACAGATATAAAATAACACAAGTAATTTTTTTCAAATTCTATTTTACTTCAGTTTATTCTGAAACTTGCCGTTAGGAAAAATCCCTTTGAACAGTTAATTATAAAATACCACCTGTATTTTGAAACTTTTATTCAATATTTATCTTTTGAGGTGATTTGACACATTATTGAAAGGGTCACTAAATAATCGGAATTGAATGGGGGCTTGGGTTTCATGCAAACGAAATGTTTATGAATTTGAGAACAAAGGTCTAATAGGTGATACGTGTAAAGTATTTGTCTGAAAATGCAGAATATTAACATTATCTCTTACAATCTTCCTTTGATCACTGCACCCTGCTCAGGTTTCATGGTGCATTTTAATGGTCTATGGATGAGATACAGTGTCATCAAGAAAGGTAACTCTTGCATGCTCTAAGACAACAGTGATTATTTAGTCATACAGTTGTTACGTCCCTTGTAATAATAGTAAGTGGAATCAGTTTTAACTGAATTGTTTAATTCTAATAATACAAATTAGGAATTGTTAATCTTTAATATAACATTTACAGATACTTGTAAAAACTGTTAATGTCTGTGGAATCAAGTTTTGCATTGTAGTTGCTTTTTTTCTTTTTAAATTTTGTGTTTTTTCATGTTGTGTTGCTTATGTTAAATGGTGATTACAAATTGATGTTTGGTTTGACATTGTCTTTTCCAGACATCTCAGCATGCCTGTCATGTGTTAATTGACTGCATAATTTCAGTCAAAATTGTATGATATATCTAGTGTGAAGTACTTAGATTTAAGTATTTTCTTGTAGTGTATAGGTTTTACGTCTTGGCTCTGATTGCCTGACTCTGATTCACGTGTTTGTAATAGGTTGGAATAGACAAAAGTATTGAGAGTATCAATTTTCAGCAAAAAAGTCTCATTTAAAGGCAAATTGTCTGGTACATGGGTATTACAAAAGGCTTTGATTGGTCTGCGGAGATGTTAGAAGATCTTAGACATTACACTGGAACATCGAGATAACATCATATCAGCTGCGTAAACTGACACATGGTTCATTGTAGTTTTGATGCAAAGAAATGACAGAAAGAAGTATTAATAAGTTCAAAGATGTAAAGGAAATGCAAATCTCTATTGTACTGTAGTGACACTAGCAACACTCAACTGTCTTGTCAGAAGCATGCAAATAATGGTTTAAAATGTTACATCTGGTTAGATGATGTTGGAACTACATTGTTCATTATTTGAGTATGATTGATTATTATTATTCTCAGAAGCTGTTATAAAAGTTTGATGTTACATTTGTTTTAAGTATTTACATTCTTTACAAAATTTCTTTAATAATTCACTAGTCAGCATACTATACACAGAATAATCAACTTTACACTTAACCCTTAACCTCCTGAATTTTTGTAATGGATTTGCCCAGCTTTGAATTTGGAACAGTCCATTCACAATTTATGGGATTTCAGTATCAAAATACAAAAATGGAGCCACCAACAGTATAGAGCCTGGTCAGACTGCACGGATGTGCAGGCTGGCCTGGCTCTATACTGGTGGCAACGGCTTATCACTTTTGGTTCCAGCAGGTTAAGGGGTAAGCATAAAGGGATGCCCAAGTATTGATGCCATATATAGAGCAGAGTCACTGTCGGGACTGGAATACTTGAAGTGTCTTAAAACTACTGCAGAAATGTAAAATAGGTAATGCTTTGGGTCTCAGACTATTTCTCGTGGGGGCCACAGGTAGAAACAAGTAAACAGGACAACTACAACAACAACAGTGATTACAGTAACATTGGTTATCATAAATTGTGTATTATTTCGGGTTTTTTTAAATTTATGTTCCCACATTTATTGTGTCATAAAATATTAATTATAACTATAGGTACAATGTATTTGTGCTTTTTGTTATTGAAAGACTTAATATAATGTAATTGAGCAGGAAGTGCTTCACGTCTTCCAAACCTCAGAACCACTTTAAGGCTTGTGAATAATTCCCTAGGTATTCGTGATTTACATATCTTTGAAACAGAATATTTTGGTAACATTACTTTTATATTCTCTTAAATAGCAAAGCGTGACATCTGTATATTTTTCTCAAACAGTTGATGCACATTTCAATATGTTTAATGGCCACAAATATGAATTTATTCGTTGTAAGTGTTTAGTTAAAGATATAATGGCCGTATTTTTATAGCCTGCGTCTATAAGCACTTGAGAAAATGTTTTCCATATATGGACTAATGGGAGTTTTCAAAATGACTACACTCCGACTGGCTTTTCATTCACAAACATCCGATTCATATTTTAATGGGCAATTTTTATGAATGAAAAATTTATGATCAAAGTGAGAGGGTTTGCCTTTACTCTTCATGGAAGAAAGTAAATTGAGACCTTTAGTAAATAAGAAAGTCATGTTAAGTTAGGTCAATATTTATACTGACATTTATCCAAGATATATCCGTCTATACTTAAAAGCCTGGTCTAGGGGTAAATAGTTTTTGTCAGTCTGTCTTCAATGTTCTACATTGAACAAGAGAACATACGTTTTTCAGGACTAATCAAAGAAAGCTTGTTGAAAGGCATTGCTGGTTGATGAAAGACACAGATTATATCAAACATTGCATTATTTCAATGTCACACAAACATGAATTTGGTCATATTTTATCAGCTTTTAGTTTCGATATAAAATTGAAAAATTTGACATATTTAGGTCCAGGTTAAGAAATTGTTAAAAAGTGATGAAAAGTTTCCTCAGCAGAAGTGCTGTAAGCGTAGGTTGATCCTTAGAAGACAGGCTATCCTGGGATTTAAGTGTAAGTCCACAAGAGTGCTGGAGTGATTAGAATCCTCCCCCACACCCTTTCTCCCAGCCATTACCTTTGTCCCCTGCCTCATCCCATTCTTTTTGTTAAGCTATTTTTGGAAAGTGGGGGTTCTTAGTAGAATCATGTGAATAAGCTATTCGGTTACTAGGTCAAAGAACTTGGTTATATATGCCTATAAATTAATTAAATTTTAATGTGAAGGTGATGTTAGTTTTCATATCTCTGCATAATTTTGATATATTTTTCAGTCACAAATGACATTTTACAAGATAGGGTATAAGATTGTTATGTTATCATAATTTATGCAAAAGTACATTTTCATAAATTTCCGTTTATAATGTTTAAAATAATTTTGTGAGAAGTGATTTTTTATATTCAAACGTCCTTTCATACGAATACAATTTGAATGACTGGTGTTAAAGTACTTTTTATTAAAGAGTGTTCCTTCTAACATTAATTTTGTAAATTAGTAGGCAACATTATTTTACAATGCCTAGTTACGATACAGCATTTATTGAAAAAAGTCATTGATAACCTGGGGAAAAGAGAAGTACATGTTTTGATTGCCATTTTATACATGCCTTTGAAATACCATCTTTGTAATCGTAGCATGTTATTGTATTTCATAGTCTTTCAATAATAACGATCATAATAAAAAGCTTTTTTTATGATTGGAAGCTACCTAATTACAGATGAGAAAGATGGACAGTGTTAATTTGCTTTTTACGCCATTGAGTCTAAAGCGAAATACAATATGGATTGAACCGTAATCGGAAAATGCTTTTGTAATCATAAACAATTGTAAAATTTTTCCCCATACGGCTGTAGTGTTTGTGTGTGATTCATGGACGCAATACAAACATTTCGTGTCTAGAGACGATTTGAGCGTAAAGTGGCTTCTTCAGTCTCTATAATGGAGAGTCACTTGAGAGATACCGCACAATTGAACGACTTGTTGCACACGGCTGGAGAGCGAGCAATGAAGCTCCTATAGCTTGTTATCCTATTCAAGAAGATTGATTAAATTTTTATAAAAGAGAAAAATGATAGAAGCTTGATCTCTGAGGTATTTTTCTTATTCGGATCTAATAAGATTCTGTCTGGAATTTTCTACATGCAGCAATGTTGTGTTAATACCATGGCATGCGAGCAGGCAAATTGTTGTGCGTGCCAGCATCATCTTTACAGTAATAACCATCAAAAGGTTATAGGTTTTGTTTATCAGCAAAAAAAGTTTTCCTTTTTTGGCTGGCAGACACCAAGATTATTGCCCAGTTATAAAATGGAACCAATTTATTTGGATCAAATAAAAAGGTCATAGGAACGTATATATTAGAAACAAGGGTTTTAGCACTACAACTCCTTAGACAGATAAAGTTGATTTACTAAGATCTCTGTAGAGAGATGTATTAAATTTAAGTCATGGTCCTAAATTAATTAGTTTAGAATTAAGTTAATATTTCTATCACTTTACAGTCATAATAGTGAGGAATTTTCTAAACATTTTGGCTTTGCTCTGTAATAGTGAATAGGTTGTAAACTAAGTAAGTATGTATGTAAGTAATGCACCTATCAATTGAGCCCAAGGGAGGGGGTGGTGGGCAAACATGGGATTTTTTTACAGAAGAAAGTTCCCAAAATCCTGGATTTTGACAAACAGAGTGGTTACAGGGGGGATAGATTTAGGCGGAATTTTAGATCCCAGATTATTTTTATGTGAAGTATCTCCTACTGTGGAGATTTTGACAAATTGTCATTGTTCTAGGGTGGGGATTTAGACTCCGAAAAAGGAAAAATGTCAAATTCCCTTGGGTCAGCTGGATGCCCAGGCTCCCTGGGTAATAGTAAGTTAGGAAAGAATTAGGAAGGTAAGTAGGTAGTAAAGTAATGTAAAGTTAAATAGGTAAAATTTACTTTAGTCGCTATGTAAGTTACAAGTAATAATTAAGTAAATACTATATTCAAGGTGGCCATACCACATAGTGTATGATGTCATTTAGGCTATCGCGAGCAGCATTATTTTGACTCGATTCGGAGGAAGAAACTGTTGTAGGTATTTTATTTCTTCACCAATTTTAATGGTACATAGCCCATATGAAGCGGAATATTATGTCTTACACATTGGCCCAGATGATTCTTTTGTCAGATGTACAGAAAATTATTACATTCGGGAAAACTGATGGGCTTTTCGCAGTAGCAAACATACTGTTACAAACTCTTTATTTCCTGAATGTTCAGAATAACAGTTCGTCTGACAAAAGAATCCTTAGGGTCTGTATGTAGGGCACAAATGTCTGCTTCACATGCCCTAAGCCCCGTATATATTGATATAGAAATAAAATACAGCAGTTTTCTCCTCCGAAAAGTGTCAAAATAATGCTGCTTGCGATAGCCTAAATGACATCATATACCACGTGATATGGCCACCCTGATATTTAATCAGGCTAACACCTTTGGTTGCCCATACTTCCATGTGGGCCACAAGGTACTAAGTACCATTTATTTCAATAAATATTCAAAGCAGTTTCGCAGGGAACTTGTAGGTTTTTAGAATTTTTGTTGTCTGTTAATTTGCTCTAGAACAACAGTGTTCCTCAACAAAATGAAAAGTTGAACAAGTTTATTTGCTGAAACTAGATGGCTTGAAGCATTAGAACAATGCAGTGAAATGTCAAGATTAAATTCCCTGTAGTTTGAGACAAGTGCTATATTGTCTGAATGACTAACACAATTAGAACTAGCAGTAGTGCAAATCCATGTTAGTGGCTTGTGGCAACCTCAGATGACCCCTGATGCATTCTGGGATTGAGAATATCAATATCATGCATTGGTAATAACTGGTCAGTTTTGATGGAATTAGGAGATTTTATTATTGGGAAAATGGCCATACACAATTGGAAGCAATATATTCCAGTGACCGTAAAGACCCAAGTGACGATTGGAATTAAATGTAGCAAGAGAGAGATTTCATGAAGCATTTTTGTGATTGTGCCTGATTCCTGAGCTTTGGCTGTTTGGTTAACCTTGAGACTTTCATATCAGTACTTTATGGTTAAGATGCTGAAAAATCACATTAGATGAACCAAAAACTTGACCATTTATACACAGTAAGATTTAAATACACCTTTTGCTTTCAAAGATAACTCTGTTTCTAAATTAACCTAGTTGAACAGAAGAGATTAATTCAGAGGAAATTCCTCTTAAATCTCAGTGATTTTACTCAATTGATAAATCAGTATGTTTAATTTAAAATGCAGTGAAACAAAGTGTTTTGACCTTGATCCAGGAGCCAGTTCAGGAACGATAACAGAACTGACAGTATCATTGATAGTGTTTTCTGTTTCCCAGTTATATTGCATAAAGAAAGTTCTTACAATCGGCAGTTTTTTTTTACTCTAGGCAATTGATTGACATTTACATTGACTTGACCAAACATTCTCTGTGACATTATAATTGTCCGATTATTGGATTACCGTTAGGTGTCCATTATCTCTAATTGTTTTAATTGATTGGTAAATACCCAGTTATTAGTGATGCAGCTAAAACTGATACTTGTGTAGCACTGAAAACGATACTTAAATAACACTTGTGTGGTACTGAACGAAACAAATTGAATACATAATACACCATAGTTGAGGTTTTCAAGTATTTTGGATAATGATTTAGCAAGCTTAAACCTTTTATATGATTTGGTTGCTTTAAGTTGCTTTTGTGACCTTGATTGGTTTAAATTTTTGAGACAGGAATTGTGATGAATTAGTGGTTGAAATTATATTTTGTCCAGTTGAATTGCAGTATATTTCCAATTTTGTGACACTGTAAAACTTAGTCATCCACTAGCTCAGGTTGTTGATCCATTTTAGTCAGTAAGCAAAATCTATTTTCAACTACTATTAACCAGTTAGTCTCATTACTATTCATTAATAAATGGCTGCAAGGTGCCAGACCAATTTTATTTCATTAAAACATTCCAATAAACACTAGCTCAATTATACTTAAGTTAATTTAAAGATGAAAAAAATGTGTAAAAGATGTAAATTATAATGATAACTCCCATCTCCAAAATCAGGTTATTACATTAGGGAGTAAGTTTTTATATCATTTAGTATCTTAACTATTTAAAAATATTGCAAAATTTTTGTATGAAAAAGTTGAGGCATCTCTGTGGTTATTTGAACAACTGAAGAAGTTTATGATATTTTTGCGTGTCAGTGAACGATGGAAATGTTTCCGAACCAGGATGGTTATTTCAGATTGATTAGATACTGTCTCATGATTGCCTCATATAATATTCTTATCTCCAGCAAAAATATACAGCAGCATCAGCAGTTTTCTTAAAAGTGAAAAGTGTCATACTTACTTTGTAAAACCTGACAGCAGTTTGCTCAATTTGCATTGTTATATCATGGACGCTGTGTAATTTACTTAAAATGAAGAATTTTTACTATAAATAAGTTAGCCTAATACAGTCAGGACGTTAAAAATTGAATCGGAATTGAAGGAAATTATGTTGTACCATACGAAAATATTTTTCCGTTCTTTCAGTACTTCTTACTTGGAAAGAAAGAAGCGATACAAAGTAAAGTTTTGAACTACGAGTATAAGTTTAAGGCTTTGTCTTCAGTTTGAAGAATAGGGTTTAATATGTATAATACCGATTGTTCATCAGTTTTTCATTTAAGTGAAAAGTTAATGGAAATTTCTTCGGCAATATACCATTGTCCGGACAGCAGAGTTTGTATATCTTCTGATGCAAGGTCAAGGTCATAGCTGAGTAGAAACTTTTGTTAGATCTGTGGTGAGAGACAGAGGCTTTCCTTTAATTGATAAAGTCTTTACTTGCAGTTTTTGCTTTATGAAACAGATCCAACATCAAAGGTCGTTTCTTTCTTTTGACTAAAATAAATTTGCACAGTATTTTTATATCCAGAGCAATGTTTGAATGTAAAGAAAAGGGTTTGTAATGAGACTGCATTGATTATTACGTTATTTGCTGTATGTCTTTGATCAGATAGGGGGGATAATGTACAAGTGTTTGTTTCATTTCATTATCAGTTGCAACTACATTCTTAAGCTGAAGTACAAATGGGTTCTCATATAGTTTTAATATGTAAAAAATGCATTTTTATAATGTGATATTTTTTTTTAATTAAAAGGAAAAGGTGATTTAGTGATAATGCAATTGATTTCTTAATATGAAATTTGCTTCAAATATTTGCTTAGAGAACGGTAAATCAACTGATCTGTAATTATGAAAAAGCCACTTTGTTTACACAGTGCAGCTCATTTTGAGTGGCGATATTTTATTTTCAATTATCATTTGTTACGGAGTATAAATTTCTATTAAAGTTGTATTGATGGTCTGTACGAGGACGTCTTGGCAGTCGGGTACTCTATTAGTTGTTTTTGAGGAATTTGTATGAGATATATGATACTGTAGTTTTAACAAGCTTATTTACAATTTTCAAGGATCAAAGGTGTAATTATTTCAATTTGTCATTCTTCTAATTGAAACTCTCTATTCTTTTTTTTTTTTTTAATACTTCGATTTCATATCAAAGGGAATACTCTGCAAACAATTTCAAAGTGGGTGTTTTCAAATACAATACAGCATTCACACAAGTTTGCAGAAAAAATGCATTCAGTTTAAAGTTTGCAGAAAAAATATGTAAATGCGATGAAAGAAATTGCAAGTAAAGAGAGTTTGAATAAATGGTACCAACAGTTACATTAATTAACTATTCAATGTCAAATTGAGTATTTTGCAAGCAATAATGGCTGCTACTTTGTATAGCTTATGGATTAACAGCAAAAAATCTGATAACAAGCTCTCAACAGTAAAAAAAAATCCATGTTTCAGCAAGTTTCATTTTAGTTTGTATCAGTTTTAAGCTTTATCAAGGTGAGCAAATCCAGGGGAAAATGCAATAAAAGTCCTATCTGCTTCTTAATTTCATAGCACTTAGTACTTTTTTGCATTTATCCCTTAAAATTTAATATGACAATCCAGCCAGACTTATTTTTTGTACTACTATCTTTTCTCAGAAGTCGCTTTTTTTCTGCTGAGATATGAAATTTGAGAGATTTGCATTTCTTAAATTTGACTCGTAACTGATATTTGGACTGGTTCCCAGTTTTTTTTTGTAATTTTTACATACAGGTTCCCCGTAAAATTTAAATTCAGTTTTATTGCATCACTAAACATGGCTCATGCTAATTTGTTGCAGGAATTGGTTCAATAAAGCATGGAAGACATAAAGCTTTAAGTGGAATATTTTGTAGAATATGGTAATGTTATTCAAGAATATGAGAGATAATTTCATAAATTCTGACAAAAACTAAAGCAGTTTGTGCAACACTGGATTTGGACATTTTGATATTTTTAGTGCCAGTAGGCAGCTTTTATAAGATTTAGTTTGAAATGACATTTTGGGCATAGATCCTGAGGAGTAATTACTGTCTAAGATTGCTGCACCATGTTAGAGTTTTCATTTGGTTTTATCACAATGAATAAGTATCACCATAGATAGTCATAGATCATATAGTTTATGATACTTTCAAGCATTATATACTCTCTATCCCCTTTCCAGGTCATTTCATTCTGAAAGAAAAAAGTTAAATCTGAAGCAACTGCATGACAAGTAGTGAGGAGCTGAAGTTATGACATGTATGAAAGTAGCTAAGGTTTTGATATGATCAGCATTGAACCTGGGTTGTGATTACGTTCTTGTAGCTTAGTTTGTGTAATGATCATGTTGTAAGTTGTGCCACAACTTGACTATCTTGTAGCTAAGGTTGTAACATGATCATGTTGTAGGCTGTGCATGACTGGACTGTCTTGTGACATGATCATGTTGAAGTAGACTATGCCATGACTCAACTACCTTGTAGCTAAGGTTGTTGACATGATCATGTTGTAGGTGATGCCATGACTTGAGTATCCTGCAGCTTAGGTTTTGACATGATCATGTTGTAGACTATGCCATGATTTGTTTTATAACCCTGTAGTTTAGGTTGTGACATGGTCATGTTGTAGACTATGCCATAACTTGAATGTTTTGCAGTCTATGTTGTGACATGTTCATGTGGTAAAGTAAGCTTTGACCAGATTATCTTGAAGCTTAGGTTATGATATGGCAATGATGTAGGAGATTCTGTGACTTGGCTATCTTGTAGTGCAGGTTGTAACATAACCATATAACCACATTGTAGGCTGTGCCTTGTGGCTTGACTGTCTTGTAGCTTAGGTGGTGACCTGATCATATTGTAGGTCATGTCATAACTTTACTATCCTGTAACCAAGGTTGTTAACTTGTTTATCCTGTAGCCCTAAGGTTGTGATTTGATCAGCTTGTAGCTTAGGTTGTTACTTAATGTTGAAGTTAATCATCTTGTTGTCTAGGTTGGGACTTAATCATCATGTTACCCAGGTTGTTACTTAATCATCTTGTTGTCTAGGTTGGGACTTGATCATCATGTTACCCAGGTTGTTACTTAATCATCTTGTTGTCTAGGTTGGGACTTGATCATCATGTTACGCAGGTTGTTACTTAATCATCTTGTTGTCTAGGTTGTGACTTGATCATCATGTTACGCAGGTTGTTACTTAATCATCTTGTTGTCTAGGTTGTGACTTGATCATCATGTTACGCAGGTTGTTACTTAATCATCTTGTTGTCTAGGTTGTGACTTGATCATCGTGTTACGCAGGTTGTTACTTAATCATCTTGTTGTCTAGGTTGTGACTTGATCATCGTGTTACCCAGGTTGTTACTTAATCATCTTGTTGTCTAGGTTGTGACTTGATCATCGTGTTACCCAGGTTGTTACTTAATCATCTTGTTGTCTAGGTTGGGACTTGATCATCGTGTTACGCAGGTTGTTACTTAATCATCTTGTTGTCTAGGTTGGGACTTGATCATCATGTTACCCAGGTTGTTACTTAATCATCTTGTTGTCTAGGTTGTGACTTGATCATCATGTTACCCAGGTTGTTACTTAATCATCTTGTTGTCTAGGTTGTGACTTGATCATCATGTTTCCCAGGTTGTTACTTAATCATCTTGTTGTCTAGGTTGTGACTTGATCATCATGTTACCCAGGTTGTTACTTAATCATCTTGTTGTCTAGGTTGGGACTTGATCATCGTGTTACGCAGGTTGTTACTTAATCATCTTGTTGTCTAGGTTGGGACTTGATCATCATGTTACCCAGGTTGTTACTTAATCATCTTGTTGTCTAGGTTGTGACTTGATCATCATGTTACCCAGGTTGTTACTTAATCATCTTGTTGTCTAGGTTGTGACTTGATCATCATGTTTCCCAGGTTGTTACTTAATCATCTTGTTGTCTAGGTTGTGACTTGATCATCATGTTACCCAGGTTGTTACTTAATCATCTTGTTGTCTAGGTTGTGACTTGATCATCATGTTTCCCAGGTTGTTACTTGATTATCTTGTAGTCTAGGTCACTACTTAATTATCTTAGGTAGTGACATGGTGATATTACAATGTCATTCAAGTTTTGACTATAATTGTAGGCAAAGTTTTACTAGAATGCTTTCAGAATCTGTTGTTTGTGTCAAGATAAGAAAGAATCAGATAACTAAATAAAGTAAATATGTATCTTGTCCCAGAGCATAAAATTGTTCAAGTCATAATGTTCTCAGTATATGTTGTTGTTTTTTTCAGTGATCTTGGGAATAACATTAAATGAAGCATGTTGTAATACTAAGCTTTGACTATATTTCTACACTTCATTGATTTGTATGTTACAGAGACATAAAATCAACAACATTATAGACAGACAGTGTTTACGCCCCTTAAGGCTGACATTTAGGTTAGAAATACGGCACCTTTAATCCATGATTGTCACCTTTTTATCTCACCTGGATCGATCTTGAAAATTAGTGTTTTTTGTACTTTCACTCCTTTGATAATTTAATTGTGACAATTAGTGAAAATGTTGCAAATTTATTTTCTTTTTATTAAGTACTGCCTAAAAGTGGCCAGTTAATGTTGACTCTGCTTGTCGTCATTGTTGTTAATGAGAATGACTTTGCAGTGTTTACATGACACTGCTAATTTGTGGACTTTTCGCTATGTATTTTTATTGCAGTCTTTGTTTCTTGGAATAATAAGAGAAATGCATAGTTCATGCAGCACTTCCTGTCATGTATTTATATGTACTGGTGTCCTTGAAGCTTGCATCATATTTTGATAATTAGAAAGTCTAAAGCAGGCAAGGACATTTTTGATATTTATAGATATCAGTCCCTAATTAATCCCCTTCCACAAAGCGGGGAGGGGATTATAGGAATGGCCTCCATCCGTCTGTCTGTCCGTAACACTTTCGTGTCCCCTCCATAACTTTTTAACTGCTGAAAATTTTTAACCAGGTTTTCAATTTTGAAAATCCTGGTTATTAGATTGGGGTATGGCGGGCGGATGGGCGGATGGGCGGATGGGTGGATGGGCGGGCGTCAAACGAAATTGTGTCCGCTCTGTAACTCTTCAACCCTTTGAAGAATTTTGATGAAACTTCAGACAAATGTTTACCACATCAAGATGACGTGCAGAACGCATGTTCCGCATGGCTGGCTCCAAGGTCAAGGTCACAGTGACATTAACATTGAAAATCCTGTCCGCTCTGTAACTCTTCAACCCTTTGAAGAATTTTGATGAAACTTCAGACAAATGTTTACCACATCAAGATGACGTGCAGAACGCATGTTCCGCATGGCTGGCTCCAAGGTCAAGGTCACAGTGACATTAACATTGAAAATCCTGTCCGCTCTGTAACTCTTCAACCCTTTGAAGAATTTTGATGAAACTTCAGACAAATGTTTACCACATCAAGATGACGTGCAGAACGCATGTTCCGCATGGCTGGCTCCAAGGTCAAGGTCACAGTGACATTAACATTGAAAATCCTGTCCGCTCTGTAACTCTTCAACCCTTTGAAGAATTTTGATGAAACTTCAGACAAATGTTTACCACATCAAGATGACGTGCAGAACGCATGTTCCGCATGGCTGGCTCCAAGGTCAAGGTCACAGTGACATTAACATTGAAAATCCTGTCCGCTCTGTAACTCTTCAACCCTTTGAAGAATTTTGATGAAACTTCAGACAAATGTTTACCACATCAAGATGACGTGCAGAAATTGTTGTCTCATTATTAAGTATACTCCTTGCAGACAGTATTGTTAGCCGAAATTTACATCCTACTCATTATCATGTATTCTCATGAATATTATCTTTTCCTTCATGTCATGTTATAATCTTTTGAATATTCATAGCAATCTTCATTCCAAAATTCATACTATAGTATAGAATCAGAACAACATTTTTGAAAACCTGGTTTCGTGGCATTGCCATGTTTCTTGTTTGAAATAAATTAGCACAAGTGATCACCATTATGAGACGATGTGCAGAGTGCAATTATTGGGTTGCTACCCCCAAGGTCAAGGTCACACTTAAAGGTCAAGTGGTAAAAAGTCTACATTTCGTGTCCACTCCAGAACTTTTAAACTGCTGTAAATTTTTTGAAATAACTTGGCACAAGTGATCATCATTATGAGACGATGTGCAGAGCACAATAATTTGGTTGCTACCCCCAAGGTCAAGGTCACACTTAAAGGTCAAGTGTTAAAAAGTCTACATTTCGTGTCCACTCCATAACTTTTAAACCTCTGAAAATTTTTTGAAATAACTTTGCACAAGTGATCATCATTATGAGACGATATGCAGAGCGCAATAATTGGGTTACTACTCACAAGGTCAAGGTCACAGTTAAAGGTCAGATATCCACATTTCACATCTGCTCTTTAACTTACGAAAAGTTTTTAAATTACTTTGCACAAATGATCACCACTATGACACAATGTGCAGAACCCAACTTCCAGGTTGCTACCGCCAAGGTCAAGGTTAAATGTTCTCCATAAGTTTTTGACTTTATGGAAGATTTTAAATAACTTGGCACTAATAATTACTATCATGAGACTATGTGCTTATAATATGCATGGCACAACAGCAAGGTCATGGTTGGTTAAAGGTCAAGAAGTACACATTCATGTCTGCATTTGGCCCCACCCTGGGGGTCAAATGATTTTACATGGGCTTATATAGGGAAAAATTTGAAAACCTTCTTGTCTAAAACCACAAGGCCCTGAGCCTTAAGATTTGGTATGTAGCATTGTCTAGTGGACCTCTGCTAAGTAGGATCATCATGGCCCTCTGTTTTCTTCTTTTAAAGCATAAGCATCAATGGTAGCATGAGTTAATAATTTGCTTTGTTTCATTTCAGGTATAGAGCTTCAAAGATACCAGGGGCAGGTAACTATTTGTCGAAGTCAGCTCCAATAGCAGCTCAGGCACAGGCATACCTTGAACAGAATGTCCGCTCTCGTGGCACTCAGAAAAGACAGGTAAGGCACAGATAATCTTAACCTTTGTGACCTTTGCAGATCATGTCAGCCTGTACATCCATGCAGTCTGATCATGATCTGCACTGTTCACTATTCAGTCAGTATTTTTACAAGTAACACCCCTAAAAATGGTAAATGGTACTGCCCAATATGAAAGATGGACAAGTCCATTTTAGAATTTAAGCAGGCTTAGTGTTAATTATTTTGAGTGCTTCTTAGACTTTGTTTCTTTCAAACTTCTGATTTTGCAAATTTTGAAAAAAAAAATCAAAAAAGTTTTTATATTTTTGGAACTGTACCATTTATAATGTAAATTTAGTAAATCAATAATAAAAAATTTAGTACACGAAAAGACAACTTCAGGTAACTGAATATGTACCTGAACCAAGCTGACAAAGGCAACTGTCAGGTAACTGAATATGTACCTGAACCAAGCTGACAAAGGTAACTGAATATGTACCGGAACCAAGCTGACAAAAGCAACTGTCAGGCAACTGAATATGTACCGGAACCTGTAAAAGTTAAAAGCCTGAAGTGTGAAGAAATTGATCGAGAAGTTTCTTTATAGATTGCCAGAAATAGGCTAATTGAAAATGCACAAATCAGCAAAGTTGCACTTACGAAATTAGCTTGATTTAGCAAAGTAATAATGGTTTCCAAATTTATACCAGAGAAATGAAGCCTTAAATACATTTAATTGTTCTTCCACTCTGTTGGTTATTCAGAAGTAATATTATGTAACAGTTATAGTTGCTAAAATAGTTTTTCTTGCAAAAAAGTGCAGTCTTGCTTTCGTTTTTGTCCCGTTAACGAGTGAAGTTTGACGTGTTGGTTTACTTAAAACGAGCCATGATTGATGAGAACCCTAATTTGATATCTTAATGTTTGGTGAAAATTAAGCGGGTCATGTTAGTGTAATAGGTTACTAATACATGCTTTTTATTTGAAAATAATACCAAGTATTTTGACGAAATTAATACTTACGTCATCTGTTACAAAAAAATGTGTTCTTGCTTAAAACATTGAATAAAAACAGTTTTGTCATGGACAACTCAAACTGTGAGACACTGAAACACTGAAATACTAAGAAGTACGCAAAATTTTAAGAGATGCTATAAGGAATTCTGATAGTTTCCTAAAACTCTGACTGTAACACAGAAGTCATGTTTCTTAAACCCTTGAAAGCAATGCTGACCTTAAAAGGCTACAATACCTTTAAAATTATGATAGTTTCAGTTCTCATAATAGTTTCAAAAGTTTTTCTTAACTATTTGAGATGTTTCTCATGATAGTTTCAATTTTATATATCACAAGATAATTTTAAACGTTTCTTATGATAGTTTCAAACCTTTCTCAATATAGTTAAAAAGTTTCTCAGAATAGATTCTAAAATTTCTCATGATAGTTTTAACAGTCTCTTAAAGTAAAAGTTTCTCATGATGGTTTTGAAAGTTTCTTGTGATAGTTTGAAAGGTTTCTCATGATAGTTTCAGAAGTTTTTACAGGCTTACACAGACATGTCATAAAAACCTATTTATTAAACAGTTGTCTCCAAAAAAAGTTTAATTTTGGCAATTTTTCTTTCTACGTACACTGAGTTGAATTTTTTGTTTTGATTTATTAGCCTATTGCAGTATTTCAGATTTTGTTGTCGTTAATATTTGCCATGAAGTCATATGTAAATATCTTTATAAATTTGTACTTTGTTTTTGTATAAATCAAAAATTTACCGTAAAATATCGTAACTCATTTCATCATTGACAGTTTTTGTATAAATCAGAAATTTACTGTATAAAAGATGTCATTTGCATCATGTGAAAGTTATTTATTTCTACTTAATAATCCATTAGAAAAAATTTTTCTTTGTGTTTATATTAGTTTTTATGCATGACAATTGTGTGCTTAGAAAAAGCTCTTTGTGTTCTGGCCAGTCCGTAAATGCCGTTTGCATGCTACAATGAGCCACGGGTCAGGTTTATTATACTGTCCATAGATTGACAAGCCATTCTCGGCCTACCAGCCATATGTAGCGATCAAATAATGGTCCCACATGCTCTTTGTTATTCCTTCAAAATGTGAACAATTGAAACCCGTGTGCCGATGTCAGTTGTCCGGCCCTTGTTGTCACTAACCTGTCTATTTAGATAAGAATCGGGGAGCTAATTTCAGCTCACGACAGTGCATCTAAAATAACAAAGCAAGTATCAATTTCTGACCAAACAAGTTATAAGATTTTTGCCGATAATTTTCACAATCATACGTTGTATGCATCAATGATTGGTCAATTTAATTACAATCTAGGAAATGATATCCTAAAGAAAATAATTACTTTTATTTTGAGTGTTTATTTTTTTCATTTTTTCTTTAACTGAATTCCCTTAAGTTGAATTGCCTCGTAGCTTAACTTAGGAATTATTTTTGGAAGAAACAAAACATGCTTTTGAATTAACGAGATAAAATCCATCAAATTAATTTGAGCCATTCAGACAGACAGTTTAACAGAATAGTGCAAAAATGGTATATTTAAACATCTTTGATATGTTTCAGAATTGAAATCAAGGTCTTAGACAAGTTTGTTCTCATCTCTTGCCATCGGCTTAAATCTAGTTTGTCTAGTATTGGAAAGAATTTTTTGTTTACTTGATGTAACCAATAAAGATTTTGTCAAATATTTGCGAATTATGGATGTTGCACTTTACCTGTTGGACAACACTTCAAAATTTGACCTCACCCATAGTTTCCAAGGTCAACATGGACTAGAAATATAACCTTAAATATTTAAAGTTTTTCCTTTCTGGGGCTATAGGAAAAACATTCAGGCAACATGTGAAATATTTTGTGTACTTGATAAATTAATTTATTCAAACACATTTGTGAGCCAAAGTTTAGTTTTAATCAAAATTGGAGAGAAGTATTGGTGGAGTATACAAATATTGTTACATGGCACATTATGCAAGCCTCGAAAAAAGAATTTTACTTCCTAAGAGTACAAAGTAATAATTTTATCTTGTACCAAAGATTGCTCCTTTGAAGTGGACCACAATGGCACATTAGACAGATCAGATTATTTTAGGTTTGAAATTATGTATTGTTATGAGCTGAGGTATACTCAGGACCACCCAGATCTGATTTTGTCACCAAGTTTGGTTCAACCATGCAGAATAAATATGACAAAATTTTCTTTTAGGAATTTCTGATGTCTTTCGATTAAAGAAAGGAATTAGGTCTCTTAGTACTTGCTAAATAAAGGTTAACAGTTTTTTCAAATGTTAATTGATAATAATTCTGCTGTGAACAAAATATGATAATGTAAAAAATGTACAACAAGGTTGGTCATGGCCATCTTTGGCCAGTACTGGCTCCTTCTCATGCCTTCCGCTCACTAGTGTTGATGACGACAACAATATTTCTCTTTTTCATTCGTCAGATTTTTACCACATATTTTGGTAGTGAGTATGAATTATTCTCGCCTATTACTGTAGTAAAATATTGTACAAAACTAGTTTGTTGCTGCCACAAATGATCGCATAATGATCATAAAACATCAGGTTTATTAGGTGCAAAAAACCAAGTTTTGCCCTACTGATACCAATAAAAATTATGATAACGTAAATGTAAACACAAAATATATAACGGGTATTATTTTGAGTCTTATAGTTATATATTGTTACAAATTTTTACATTTAAATCAGAAGAGTTTTTTTTAATATTGCATTAAGATACCTACTGTCCACTGAATTTATGACCTTTCACATTTTTTTCAAACAAGAATATTTTAGAGACAAAAATCTTATTTTCTTGTCAAGTTATAAAAATATTATTTACTTTAATTGTTTTATTTATTTTTAAAGAGGTCTTTCCTCTGTTTGTTGATTGACAGAAGTCTGTACAATTTAAATTAAAATCGCTTTAGATGGAAATTTTCAAGATAGAGTGTTTGCTTAAATGAAGCATATTATAAAAAGTTATTCATAGCGAACAGAGGTTACAGTCAGTACCGTACCTGTGATTTAAGATGTTACAATAAAGAACACACTTCACGAGCTGTGCCATTCTATTGTTGAAGAAAACATCTCCAAAACTACCACTACCAATATCTGCGTTATCGTAGTTGTCTTGTCTATACTGAATAAGATTTCGGGATTTTCATTGACAATGTCTACTCGTCAATGGGAGGGTCTTATAATGGTTTGTTAAACCTTGGTGTTGACAAAAAGAAATACTTCGATACTTTTGTATTGGTTTATCAGACAGGTAAAACGATATTAGTTTAATCGGGGAGATGTAGCCAATGCAGGGTGATACAGGGTCAAATAGTTACCTCGAAGGGGTTTTATTCTAATTGTGGCAAACTTTCATCACAAATGGAAATTTAATGCTTTCCATAGATTGATTTTGTATGGTGAAAGCAGAATTGAAATTTAAGTTGATGAATTTATTTTTGTTTCTTTTTCCCCCATTATGTGCTAAAACGTTTAGTTTAACTTGAACACAATAAGTGCATTAGGAGATTATGCGTGCAACAAAATGCTGGTTTAAAACAGGATTTTACTTTCTTAGCCATCGGATTCCTTGTGAATATGGAATGTACGGTAAACGAAAACTTCTTTAAAGTGGAGTAAAGTGTTTGTTTTATTGGAAATTAGACAAAGAGAGCAATTAACAAAAAATAAGGTAAGAAGTTCAATTAGACAGGTGGTGATGTTCAGATTTAATCTTAAGTTCGGAACTTTATACACCAATTTTTGCAGAACGATAGCATTAAAAATCAAGATATGCCATGACTTTTGTCTGATCTTTGATGAAATTATTTTTAAAACATTTTGTTGTTGAAATATTGAAAAGATATGTAGATGCATAAAAAATTAAGTAGCTTTGATGTTTTTAATTCTTTTTACATTAATGTTGATGCTATCCCTTGTTAAAAATCATCAGATTTTTTTTTTTATGTACAGAAAATAATACTGTGTTTTATATACAGTAATTGTAACCTGTGATTAATTAATTTTGATATATGCTAAATGATAATGGTCAGTACCTGATGTTATGTTACAATACCATTAACATTCTTCAGTGTAAGGTTTTTGAAGTGCTAACAAGACATGAAAGCTATAAATTATCAGGTAACAGTTCACTTTGTGTCACCATGTTCTGATGTGTGCCCCTGAGGGAAACTCTTGTCATTTCAGTGGCAACATGCTTATAGATACAAACATGGATTAATTAATACAGGGTTCTATAACAGTTGTAGTTGCCTATATTCTGTACTGATTAATAGATCAGAAAGTATTTTAATGGTCAGATCGGGATGCTTAAATATACACTTATCTAAAGTGAATCATTATCCATATATATCCATGGATTGACATTTAATAGGAATTCTTGTTAAGTTATTAAAGGAGTCAGTACTGTTTGGTGCAGAAGGACTGGCATTTAGGGGGACATCATTGAAAGCTATTACAGATTGATTGACAGACATTCATTATGTCAGATAAACAAAAGAGGCCATTTTAATTATGCACAGTGATAAATACAGGCATTAAAATCAGTGCATATGGATAAAAAAATAGGTCAGAAAAGACTGATAGTGAACAGGAATTTAATTCAAAGAGAAAAGACAGAAGTCATTTTGAACAGGTATTTTATTTAAGGTATGAAAGGGATTGCCATCCTGCAAGATCTGAACAGGAATCCATTTCAGTATTCAAGGGGCCAGAACTAGTAGTGAATAAGGATTTATTTAAGATATAAATGGCTAGTAAATGTGTGTCAAAAGTTTAATGTAGATGTGAAAGGAGACAGCAATACTGATTTATTGGAGTTATTATTAGGTATGGTACTGATAGTGACAAGGGGTTTGTTAAAAGTATTAAAAGGGGACAGTATTGATCATAAACAGGGATAAACAGGTAACTATACATGAAGTAAGCAGTTACAATAGTGAACAGTACTTAAAGGGTATGTAATTAGTTGTGAACAGGGATATATTAAAGGAACTGTAAAAGGGGTCATTGCTGATTGTGGAAAGGGATTTATTGAAGGTACTAGTGTGGTAAACATTGTTTGTTAACTTAAAAGATATTAAGAATACAAGGTAGCTTGACTGATTGAAGGGGAAAACAGCTTTGCTTGAGTTTGCAACAGCCTCTGTAATAACATTATACATATTTATACAAAATTATCCTTCCAAACATTTCAGATAATTCTGAATAAGAAGAAAGGGCAGCTATTAGAAATCAATACATTTTATGGAAGATTTTTTTTGTTGAGTTTGTAGATTTCTAGAATTTCCTTGTAAATAGTTGATGAGAATATCCCAATTATGACACTTCCATCTTTGCTGCATGAGCAGTTTGATTCCTAGTGGGCTGCTGTTATATTAGTTAATTCAAGAAATCGAATAAAACTGGTTAGCCTTTCGGAATAAAGAAAATGCATTTAAATATTTTGAATTTGCATTTCTTGAAAATAGAGGCAGACCAGTGGCAACACACAGGACCAGTGTAATCTATAGATAACTAGTTTGATACCCCACCCGATCCTCAACTGACAATACTATAATTAGTCTTTTAGTTGAGACACTAAAAGGTGGCATATATGAACCAGAGTGTCTGTGGAATAGGATGCTTTCTGATATGGGAAACTGGGTTACCAATGATAGTTAAACTCAAATAGAGTTTAAGTTGAAAAGAAATTGGAATATATTGCCTTTACCTTGGGTTTAAATTAAGCTTATAGGTTAGACTCCAGTGGAGAGATTTGACAAATACTTAACAAATTATAGGTTTTCAAGCAACAGATACAGGCCTACATAATTATGAAGTAGAACTTAGTTAAAATGATGGATGTGTTTGGTGTAGGTTTTCTCTTATTGTAATTTTACCATAGTAAAGTTTAGATATGTTACAAGATACTGTCATTTGCTGCAAACTAATGAATTAAAGTATGCTTGAGTAATGATGTTGTAGATTGGTGCCATTGGTGGGTAACTCAAGGCTTTAGACATTTTATCTGAAAATCTATGGTGGCTAAAAGTCCGTCAAACCTGAGACACATATATATTAAAATTGTCACACTTGGATTGATGTCACCAAAAGTGGTCAGCAGATTTGGCAGAAAACTTATTTTTAGTTGGGTAACCATTTGCAGGACAGTTTTGAAGTCACATTCAGTTGTAAATTTCTGTACATTACACCAGTCTTTATCTTGAACCTGTTTTTACCAAACATTGTAAAGATACAGGGTTCAGAGGCAGGACAGTGTTTTCAGAGTTTAGTAAGAATACGAAGGAGATAGCATTAATTTTGTGCTCCTTCTGTCTGTCAGAGTTTAAAGCACCAGTTTTTCCAACTTTTAGAGTGACTTACTCCAATCTTCATGACTTAGTGTTTGTTAAGTTTATATTAAATACAGTATTTCTTTTATTATATACAGAAGAAAAGTATTTCATATAATAAGTAAATAGCACTTCTGTAATTACAAGTTGAATTTTCTATCTAAATGCAAATTGGTTTCAAACAGAAAATTATTACAGATGATATAATTTAAAACCCCTTTGTAGCTGAGATCTTTAAGAATAATAACTCTGGTTGACCCAATGCCTCTTAAGGGCAACAACTCTTTGAATTATGACTTATAATTTAAAAAAAGAGAATTATTAGAAATGATATAATTAAGTTTTTATACTTGATACCTCTTGGAGATTTTTGCAATGGGCAATAACTCTTTCAAGCATCTATGTACCTGCTGATTACTGTTGGATTTAAACCATTATATAATCTTCATCATAATCTTAACTGTTTATTAAGTATGACATCATATAAAGTTTAGTACAAATTTTCCAAAATATTATGTCTATGACTTTACATAAATGTTAGTACAAATTTACCAAGTGCTTAATTACAAAGCTTGATTATTATAGTTTCATATTCTGTTTCTACATTATAGATTTATTTCAACTGTGACATTTCGGTTGAACAGTAAAATAGATCATTAGCTTATCTATATAAGATCATTAGATTTTATCACTGACACTTACCTGTAAAAGATGTAACTGCAGCGCTCTTATATTTTCAAATCAATAAGGACAAACTGCTGTAACCTTAATGAATATGTAACCACAAAATCTTTAGCTTGGTTTAATTGAGAGATGATACGGCATTCTTATAAGGAAAACATTATGTTTTATTACTTTATTATTTATAATTGAAGGAAAAAATACTGTAAATTTACTGATAAAATCTCCGAGTAATTGTTTGTTTGTAGAATGACATCTCAGTATAGTAGTTTTCCTTGTATTTTCTGGTATATTTCAAGAGAGCAATGATGTTAGTAGGTCATAGCAGCGAACGTTGCCGTTTCAATATTGCGGGTTTCTATGATACGGAGGAATTATAAATTTTAACCATGGCAACATCTAGGACATTGTTAGACAACATAATGTTATCCTGAATGAAATAGAAAATATCAAGTGGAATAAAAAATGACTAAGAGAAAAAATGATTTTTATGGCAAAGTTTTATTATTGTCTCAGTGAGCTGGTCTTTGATTAGAGTATTTAAATCATACAAAATGGCCTTTGCCAGCTGCTTTTTTTTCTGTTATTATTTTCCGCCCCAGTTATATTTCATTGGTGTAATATCTTCTCTGAAAAAGACCACAGGCAAAAGTCAGCTGTCTCACTTTAAATAAAAAAAATGCTTCACTAATTGGTCATATAATGGAACTTTTTTTTTAAAGCATTATCATAATAAAATTGTTATCAACCCAAGAAAGAAAATAAATGTCAAAATTTTATGATATTTTTGTTCTAATAGTTTGATCTTAAAAGTTCAGAGATGCTAAACCCTGGAGACAATGTAACATCTGAAATGATCTTGCATCAGTTGTAATGACTTATTGGCAGTATTTCTGGACATGAATGTAAATCATTTTTTGAAACATGTATTACTGTCATTATAAAACAATAAAGTTCTGTCATGTCAGAAGTGTTTGTTGAATTAAAAAATTTTTACTTTATGTTTTGTTGCATTTGATAAGCTGCACCATTAAATGATAAAAAAACAACACTGTATTAGAGTGAAATTATACCATAGTAAAATTAGAACATCCTATAAGAACCATTTTTTGCTTAACTGAACGGTAGTTAGAATGAATATTTTATAAGAAATTGTTTCAGATTTACTCTTTCTTGAAGACATTTATAGGTGAAGAATAAAAAAAGAGAATGTTTTCATTATGCAAACATTTTTTATATGGAATCTTTGATTAAAAAAGGTAAATTCTGATCTGTTTGTTAGAGTGATGTCCCTTGGAAAAAAATATCATTTGTGATGTGCTTGTATAATTTCTACCCTAAAAGACCTATTTCGTTGTTACCAGTGTAGCTTTATTATGAGCAGTCTCACTTGTCTATAAGTTAAAAGCCTGTGAAAGATGAAGTGTCTCTGATACTGATATAGTGAAAGTCATGATTTTGCCATTATGTTACACTTGGCCTCCATATTGACATAAAACTACTTCCAGTTTTGGTATATTTTCTTACATGTCTTTGTCTAATTGACTTATACATCTCTTTTATGTTCTTATATCATCAATAATGTATGATCTTGCCATTTGAATGGAGACTATGAAGCTTTCAATGACAAGGCTTTATGCCGAATTTATAGAATTCTTCGTTAATATTTTGCTACTGACAGCATTTTGTTGATATTCCGTCCCCAGTTTTTTATGAGCATTAATAAAACATTGTCTGATGGACAAATTTGAATATAATAATCTTGTAAAAATCTATTTTAATCAGTTTTTATATTAATATTGCAATAAAATGTACTCTTATTAGTTGCCATGCTTGTAGATTTTGTCATGTTTTTTGTTGAGACGAGACATGGTCACAGACAGAACAAAACATGACAAACTTCAAACTTACTCTGCCTTTCACAAGTACTTTCAATTCAGAATCATGTTCTATAAAATCAAAAAATATTTGTGAACATGCCAACCATGTATACCATTGCAGGAGAGCTTTACGAGATTGAAAATAAAACCTGTGTGTCAGCTATGTTTGGCCTCCCAAAGCAGTTTATAAGCTTATAGGGCTGTAAAATTGATACATGAATAAACAGCTAGATTTAAGATGATCTGTCAACCACTTACTGCACACTGATGGATGCATGTTTAATTGTTTAACTGTTATACAGCACCCCATTATACTGATAATAGATTAAACATATTCTTATTTCCTCAATCTTGTTGATTATTTACTCACATTTGCATTAAGAATGATTCTCTCAAATATAATAATGAATGATTGTAACATGATAAATTGGTTTATTGTAATATACTAAGTGTTAATTTGAAAACAACTTAAATTCTGAATTCTGTTGCAGATTTGCAAGTCACACTTAAATGAAGAGTGTAGTTCTGTTGAAAATTTGCAAGTCACACTTAAATGAAGACTGCATTTCTATTGCATTTCTGCAGGACACACTCAAATGATTGTTTATGGTTTTCATTGGGGTTTAACACCAGTTTTAACAGTTAAGGTCATATCCCAGCAGTCAGTCCACCTACCCAGTGTTCCTGGGTATCCAACCAGTTTATACTAACCAATTTCTCCGCAAGTGACTGAATACTTCCTCACTTGCTTCAGAGGTGAGGGACAAATGACCTATAGATGCATTGTCTGAGATCAATTATCATGGAGAAATTTTGCCGGCCATGATAGGGATTGAACCGATATCGTCAAGATTATCAATCCGATGCACTACTGATTGACACTTAAATGAAGACTGCCATAATTGCAAGTCACACTTAAATTATTGCAGATTTGCCAGTCATACTTAAGTGAAGACTGCCATTCTATCGCAGATTTGATGGACACACGTAAAGGCTAGTTGTGATCCTTTGACCTGCATAACTAAGGATGCATTTAAATGCAGGCTGACAATTTTAGCTTAAAAGCCGGCTGCCAAAGTAAAGAATATTAGACACACAGTTAATTTCAGGCTGCCAGTTTTAAATCTTGAAAGTCACATTTAAAATATTAGACCTGTATGAATACCAAACGTCAGACTGCCAAATAAGTTCTTAAACTCAATTGATTGCAGCCTGTCAGTTTCATGTCTGAGAGATGCATGCAGCTAATTCAATAGCTGTATGAGACTCTTAAATGAAAGCTTCTTATTCTAGACTTGCAATACAGACTTAAATGATATCAGTATGACTTCTGTAAGACACACTTAAAAGGGGGCAGTGTCAGTTCTGTAAGACACACTTAAATGAGGGCAGTGTCACTTCTGTAAGACACACTTAAAAGGGGGCAGTGTCACTTCTGTAAGACACACTTAAAAGGGGGCAGTGTCACTTCTGTAAGACACACTTAAAAGGGGGCAGTGTCAGTTCTTTAAGACACACTTAAATGAGGGCAGTGTCACTTCTGTAAGACACACTTAAATGAGGGCAGTGTCACTTCTGTAAGACACACTTAAAAGGGGGCAGTGTCACTTCTGTAAGACACACTTAAAAGGGGGCAGTGTCACTTCTGTAAGACACACTTAAAAGGGGGCAGTGTCAGTTCAGTAAGATGCACTTAAAAGGGGGCAGTGTCACTTCTGTAAGACACACTTAAAAGGGGGCCATGTCAGTTCAGTAAGACACACTTAAATGAGGGCAGTGTCACTTCTGTAAGACACACTTAAAAGGGGGCAGTGTCATTTCTGTAAGACACACTTAAAAGGGGGCAGTGTCACTTCTGTAAGACACACTTAAGTGCTGGCCGGCAATGATAGACATTCAAACCACTATCATGTCTATATGCTATAAATTGTAAAATAAGAAGATATATATATTCATTTTTTCAGGAAAAGTTGAAAAATATGCTTGTAGTTAATGTAATGTCATTAAGCTAATGACATAATGTGTATCAGAATTGAGGGTTTCTTGCAATGGTGTAATTTGAGTATTTCAGTTTTAACATAGCTACAGTTGACACTAATCTGCTGCTGTAATAAAATTGTTGCGTTGAATATAATAGTAATATGAATGAAAAATTCCCCTTTCATAACCCTTCAAGATACTTAATATAAATTGAATGGTAAAAAGTGACAAATTTTATTATCATTATTTGATTTCAATAAATGCAGGATACAATACAACAGTGGTAATTTGTTTAAACCAATTAAGATGTAGTATGACTTTTTAAATGTAGTATGACTTTTGAAATAAAAGTAAGGCAATTTTCCATAAATGGTCATACCTACAGCATTGTAATTTTAAACATAAATCAAAATTGCCCATGCAGTTTAACATGTATGTGTCATATGTATTATAACACTATAATTATGTGCACTGTTTAGTAAAACTATTATAAGCTGATACCTCTAGCTTTAATGACAGATGTAACAATAATTGTCATAAATTTTGAAGCTAAGCACCAGATGTCATGTAAATGTAAACTTTGGGATTTTTTTGGGGACTATTTTGGTTTTCAGTATTTAAATGATGGTTTGACCTTCAAAGTAAAAGAAGAATTATATTCTTACCACTCTAAGGTTTAGGATTATTTGCTTAAGACTTAAAGGTATGTTTTATGTTATGTATGTATATATATATATATCTTTTTTTTTATTCAGCATTGTTTTAACCAAACTTAGGAATATAAAAATCGGCATATGTCAGAATGTTTAGATAGAAGATCTTTGTAAAAAAACACATTTTGGAATAAATAAACAGAGACTTTATTGATAATTAAAGATGTCCATGTGTGATACAAAGTATTGATTTTTTTAATGATGATGCATAATTAAATGATTTCTATTAAACTGTGGCGATTGTTTCCATGTGATAAAGAAGAAATATTAAGGTAAAGTTAAATTTAGCGCAGATTACAATTAATATCATACAGTTTTTACATATGTTGAATTAGTTGTGTTATGTAACTTAAAATGCACTTTATTCAATTCATTAAACTTGTGTAGTCAAATTCAAAACAGTTTATACAAGAATGAACTATAAATTTGTACATATTTCAATAGATCACAGATTTATTGTATCACCCTTCTTCCATAGATCACAGATTTTTGTTTGTAATATAAAATCTCCATAAGGATATTTCAGGAAAGGTCAGTATACTCTAAACATTTACTGAGCAATGCAGTATGGAAGTAACATCCTGATATTGTATCATTAGGTGATATTTATATATTATACATATGGCGTGCCAGTGATGAATATTATTTATTGCACAATTAAAATGTGTAATATGATATTCTGTTACAGTTTAACATAACTATTATTGGTGTAATGTAACCATAATTCAGTTTGTTTTAAATAATGAATGAGATAGCGATTTCTTCTACATCATTATGCTGTGGTTAAAATTTGATTTAATGCTTGGAGCTGTGTCTTTTCATTTGTTGACAAGATTTGAAGCATTTTTCACACATATTTTACTAAAGTTTACAAGTTTATGACCAAAATCAAGTGTCAAATGAGTGTAAATGAGACATTAATGTTTTTACATTCCTAATGGTATCACTTCAAACTAATGTTTTACAATTTTGCTAAGTGTCAATTTTGATACATCTGATTGACAGCAAAAATTTTTATGTTTGTTCTTGCTAATATGACTGTTTGATACCAACCAGTAAACCCAGGGTGATTTTGAACCCTTATGAAAGCCAAGCCTTTTTTTTCTTTTTTGACTTATGCATTATAATGGAGATGGAGCTGCCTACCTAAGCTTTCCAAAAAATAGAGACTGTTGAGTTGTTTTCTAAAAACAGAAAATGAGAAAAAAGTACTTCGTACAAGTATGATAGTTACCTCCCTTTTATAAATATTACCATTTTGTTTTTAGCAGGAGAATTATACTGGTTCATTTATTGTTCTCTAAATAACAAAGATAACAGTTCTTCAGGTAGTTGCACTGTCTTGACTTCATCACATGATCTCCCTTGTTGGTGAAATAGTGTGTCTTATGTGTTGAAGAAAATAGTAAATCTGATGAAGTCAAAAATATTGGAATATTATAATCAAAATAAACACCCACCATAGTCAGATGTACCTATATTGCAGAAATATGTTATTGAACCAGGTTGGCTTAAGCTAACCCCTTTTGTCACACAGTAGGTTGTCCTGTCAGTAGCCATTTATTGAATGGTTTATGGTTAATAAAGGGCAATAAACCATGTTTTACACCTGGTTGTAGACTCATAACAGGTGTCAATGCTTCATACCTGCCTGTTATATCATAGTATATGTCTTAGGCTCAGTCTGGACTAATGTGCTTATATTGCAATGGTGATAGTTGTGATTGATGTATTAGAAATAATGAAAACAAAATCAGCCAAGTGAAAAAAAGAATGATGAGTGAACTACTGTGTGAATCAAATAATATTTTAATGATTAGAAGATAAATGTTTGTGAATGGATGTAAGTAGTATATAAAATTCGGAATTTACATTTTGTGAAATTCATTATAACTGTAAATACCCTGATGGAAGTTTTTATGGAACGATGGAGGTAAAATATTCTTTCAGAATTCCAAAGTTTGAAAAAGAAAATGAAATAAATATAATTTGTATGTTGGAATGTATGTTTTTCTGATTGTATATTACCCTTGTCATATTCTGTTTGAAAGTAGTTTTATGAATATGGTAATTCAATTAGTCTTATCAGCTGAAATGTCAAAGAATATATCCAAAGTCTTATTTCCCTCCGTTTCCTTAGGGAATACATATTCTAAATAGATATCGAGAAATTCAACATTGTCATTCAAGTCAAAATTTTCTGATTTAAACAATAACGTCTACCATATACCTACGTCAAACTGAACAGTTTATCTAGTTAATATTCTAACTTAGGAAGTTGCCGATCAAAATTCCATAAAATGTTTGGATGAATTGATCTAATGTTCCACTACACTCCTGGAAGAAAGCTTATAATTTAGCCAAGTCGATACAAATTGAATCATTCATTTCTTTACTATAGCCGTAAATTTTCTATAAGAACACATCTATTCGAATGATCTATTTTCATTTCTCGTCTCATTTGATTTTCTTCCATGAAACTGCTTTCATAGATGACGATAAAGGAATTTTCATGGAATATCTGTAATTTCGGCATGTATCGGAAATATTTTCCTGCCTAAAAGTGACTCCCTTGTGAAAACGGCAAAAGAAATCATGAATGGGCATCTTAAAACTTTGCCTGTGATAGAAGTTGATGTATGTAGATTTCTGCATGTTCTTTACTATCAATAATTGTGGAACTCTGTTACCAAAGGCTGACGTTTTAGTTCTATCTCATTTGGGAATATCCATATAAATGAGGCGTTTTGGTGTAAATGTCTATAAATTTGTGCATGAAAATTGATGAGAATATGCTTCATATCCCATTAAGAGTAAATCTTTGGATGAGGTTTTTTTTTGTTTTTTTTATACTTGTGTTGTAGATCAATGAAAGGAAGAGTTACAGTTAGGCAGCTTTTATTTAATAGGTTTGCTCTTGTATGACTGTATTATAGGATCTACAAGAGTTGAAACAATGAACAATAAATTGAGGGATGAATGCATTAAAGTCATATCTGCTTCTTTATTTTGACACTTGGAACTTTTTCTCATTCACTTTGAAATTGTTTTTTACCGAGAAATTTCTCACTAATGGCTTCTTTTGAAATATGATAGTCCAGAGTTTGCAAGGTGCATCAAAGTTTTACCCTTTTTTGTCCCAAACCATAAAATGCTCATATCTACTTGATTTCCATTATGGAATTCTTTATGTATTTGCCTGTTTGCGTGAGACATTCAGCTGTTAAAAAACACAGACAGAGAAATTTCTTAAATTGATATGTTCTGCTCGTCATTTTTGGCAGCAGAACTTTCCAGTAATTCATTTATAGAATCTTTGCATATTTCGGCCAAAATTCAAATTTGTATTCAACATTTATTGCTTATTTCCAGTTTTCCCTTTCTTTTTCTGTTTGTCTCTAAACAAATCTTATCTTAACTAAAATAGCTTGGTATCCAAAGGCAAGTTTAAAAAAGTTAATTTACATAAACCTTAATCATATCAAATTAACTTGAGTTTTTTCTCTGCATATCATCTCAGAATTTAGTTATAATAACCTCCCATTTAAGTATCAGCCTCTTCAAATAAAGCTAATGAAGAAATGGTTGTAAGTTAGGAATATGATTGCTAATTAATTCTCCTAAAGTTATGTGATATTTTTGGTGTCGGACAAGAAGAGTACTTTTTCTTGCGATATTCCTTAAGGGAGAGATGTCTTTACTGTCTGTAAGACCGAGTGATAGTTCCTATCTCCCGCTAGAGAATTGTGATGACTTCGTATCAATAATGGTGATTAATTTGACATTTCCAATCAGTCAGGTCCGAGTTTTATCTACAGATGTTAGGATATACAAATAAAGGAATATGTTGCAAATATCGCCATTATACGCTGATGTGATGAACCATGAATAATGTAGAGAGGTTGCCGCAGCAGACGGACTGATTAATTTGATACGGAGTGGTCAGAGAGGCAGGAAGAATTTGTGAATGTTCCTTGCCTCAGAAAGAGGAAATGATTATTATTTAGATAAAAAACATCGTTGTTCATACATCTTTTCTCAGTGGTCACTACAATTTACAATATAACAGGAACAAAAAAAAATCCTTGTCTAGACACCTTTTTTCACTTGGGCACAAAAATGGTTGACCTGGGACATCAAGCAAGCTGGCCACTATAATATGATAATTTGTCAGAACTTTGGTGTCCACGGAGAGAAGTTTCTTTAACAGTCATAATTAGGTAGAAGAAGTCACAAGACCTTAAATTGGTTTGATTTTGATCAACTATAATTAAATAAGCTTATTCTGAATGATGATAAGGCACTTGGTTAAGGTCTTTGTTTTGTAAGTCTGTTGATTGAAGTCCGTATTATATGAATAAACAAACTCCATGCAATGGTTACTTCCCCTAACAGTACAGTTATCTCTGCCACCATGCATGTCACATGATTAGGGTTAAAAATGAATTAACAAAATACTGAATTCTATCAAGTTGAACTTTTCTTTTTCAAGACATCTTAAAATATTAAAACTTTATCATTAAGCTTTAAAAGAAAGCGATTAAGAATAGCATTCCTTCGGTTCATTTTCAACCCAGGTAAACAAATGGCAGTGACACTGATACAGTAGGGGAAGTAACTTTGTTACAAGTGTGAGGAATAAACAGTCTCATAATTATTCCATTATCTTGTTCTGATTTTTTTTTACACCTACATGTGTGTTTACAAGCAGAGAAATTTCATAGTGTTTAACGAAAGTGTAAAACCTGTCCTGAACTTCTTTCGTCATTGCCAGTAATACCTTACAGAATTCAAAATGTTTTGATGCGGTACATCAAGTGGTATCATATAAAATTATTCACTCATTTCATAACCTCCTTCAATTTCATATTTAAGTGTTCTTTGATTGGAGCACTTTCGTGATGTCAATGTGATAGTGTGTTTATTGTCAAATTTTACGATTTTTTTTCAAGAAAGAAATAATGTAAATAGATGGGAGAGGATGAATTTGAATTTTATTATTTTGTCAAGTAGGTGGCGTAGAGTGTAAAAATAATTTGAAGTTTCAGAATTGTTGTTCTTTTGCCAGGAGAGACAATACAAAATCGTCTGTGAATGAGAGGTTCTTATGTTCGGAGTCTCTGTAAACATTGAAATAAATTGGTCAATGAAATATTCAGAAGGGAGTGCATTAAGTGACGCAGTTACTGTCGTGATTTCTGAAATAGTTAAATTGCTACACAAGTAAAATATTACTGCTACTTACCATAAAATCAGAAGAACAAAAATTAGAATTTGGGATATATAAATATGTAATTTTAGTATAATTTGAGTAAAGGCAGTTTAGGGTAAGATATTTCAGTCTACCAGTATAATAGTACAATAAAGCTGATGGAAACATCTGAATATTGTATATTTGAAATACTTTTGATAAAATCTAACAGAAGCACTTAAGAACATATCATTTCTACTTTCAGATTCTTTTGAGATCTGGATCTCAGGACAGACCAGGCTTTTACAAGGGGCCAGAGATGTATCCTCAAGGAGGGACTGATGGTCCTGGAATGGGGCAGTTTGGTCGCCCTGTGAACTATCCTATGTCTGGTTCCCACCTCATTAATACACCGTATATGCAACAGCCGCTTTCTATGCAAGTTTATCATCAGCAACAACAGCAACAGTTTCAGCAGCAGCAGCAGCACCCTCAGCAGTACTATCATCAGCAACATTATCAGCAGCAGCAGCAGTACCCTCAGCAGCAACAGTATCATCAACAACAGCAGTTCTTCCAGCAACAACAACAACTGCCTATAACATACCAACCTCATCAGTATCATTACCTCCAGCACTCGCACTCAGCCCCTGGCTCCCCTGCGAGGGTCTTGTCACCACCTCCACCTAGGATACAGTCACCGCCTCCTAGAATGGGAAGAATTGCATCGCCACCACCGCCGTCACCGTCTATGTCGAGAATGTCAGCGATGTCCCCACCCCCAAGTGCCTCCTCCTCCCCAGCTGCCTCATTCTTTGCCAGGTAAGAATATATGTAGATTTTACATTGCAAGTTACGTTGTCGAAACAAAACATCCCTAGTGTTTGATGCAAATTTAGTCACAAGAATTTCAGTTTTTACTCAACCTGAGATCCAACCCTCAACATCACTGTTGAAAAGTACTGAAACATAAGATTGCAAAGGTCCCGAAATTGCATGTTTGTTATAGAAACTGCATTAAGATGATAGTTTTGGTCCATAAGTAATTTTATAAAATGGTGACTTAAGTTCATGAATCAATGATAATTAAATCATAATTAAACAATTAGGATTCATCAATATTTTGTGGTTCTAGAGGGATTGGGTAAACGTTAACAGCCAGTGTGATTTAGTAACAAGCTGTTCTTTTCTGTCACTCATATCATGACCTGTTACCGATTGGTTGTGACTTAATATGTTCCTCTTCTGTGAAGATGATATCTGGTAGTTATAACATATTATTATGGTCCATATCAGTTTAATTAGATCAAGTTATTTTGCCCTTAATGCATTCATTGTAATCAACTTCATATTTCACTGTTTGGTTAACCAGATTTTTTTATATAGGTGTGAAAAGTGGGTATGAATAAGTCCATTTGTAGTTTATAATCAACACCATATTACATTTTTCTGTTCTGATAAACTGAGTCACTCTTCTTTTCAAGAAAACTTAAAATTTAGTCATCTTTTTAAAAGTACCTTAAGGACAGAAAACTGTCGAAAAATTTTCATGTCGGGATTAAAGTCTCATTTACCTAATAATTTATAGACACTTTTTTTTTACCTTTTAAATAAATACAGAGTTATTGATTTAAATCTTCAGAACTTTAATATGTGGTAAGATTTCAAGATTTTAATTTTCCTTGTAAATTGTTCCATGATCAGTGTATAAATATCAATTACTACCCTTTACCGAAACCAGGTGCCTAACGATTGCTATCCGTTGTAAATTGCTCACCTTTTACTTTTTCAAACACCTGGATTTCGTATTATATAATTGTAAGATATATGAGATATACATTATTTTGTGATTTGTAAAATTTCCTTTTAGAATCACAATTACAGAGCAGATCAAAAAGACAGTCCCTGTTTGAAGAACAGCAGTTTCACAGCTCTACAATAAAAGCATGATTTTAGAAACTTAAAAAACAAGTTTGAGAAAAAAAAGTTTAAAATTTTAAATCAAACATCACTGACTCATAATTTTGTCATCTCCTTTATATTTTCATGGCCAATTTAAAATAAAGTGAAAATTTCTTTTAAGTTTAAAATTAAAATTAATGAATAAAAACATGAATGAAAAATTCAGTAATATGTTTTTGTATTGATGACTTTCACTGTTAATCTGATAGTTTAGTCTTAAATGAGAAATAATTTGTGAATATTTTACATTAAATGAGGGGTGACAATGTTTGTTGCAGTTTTGATTCATTTTTTCTCACAGTGCATACGTATGATCAGAAAGCGAAACTATCTACCACAGTTAACAGCCTGTTTGAAAGAGTAACGTATTTACAGAAACATGTAATTTGCAAATGTTGAACATTTTAACGATAATTTTAATGACAGGTTGCAAAACAGAGAGTGAATTAAAAGCTTGAAATATAATTACGTTAACTCTGTGGTATTTCTAGTGATTTCTGTTACCCGTAATTTAACAGATTTGTATTACACACTATTTAACTGCCAATTGTTCCTTAGAAATAACTGTTGCATTGATCATCTGAAAAGTGATAAGCGTCCAAACAGATAGTTCAGTCATATACTTTATTTAGACTTTAACTGCAACACTCGTCCTTGACTGTCAGCCTCTACAGAATAGAGGGAGTGAAATATTCATTATATAACTATGCATTCTTTTTAGAGGAAAAGCGGAGAGTATGTGATATACTGCTGTAATGATTATTCAAACAGTTATTTCTGCTTGGCAGGATCCGTAATTTTTCAAAACTTCCCATTGACAGAAATTTACAGAAGGTTAAGCCTTTGATTAATTTGAATTTGATATTTTGCAGTCTTGTTTTGGGTCATGTCTGATACAGCAAATCTTGCTTTATGCAAATCTGTCCACAAAAAAATCTCAAGTCGACCATTAATCTTCAGTGTAAAGAGGCCTTCAACCATTTAATATTCAAGTTTTGTTTTCCACCATTTCTCAAGCATCTTGTTTAACCATGTTGATTGAAAGAAGTAAATCCCCTGTTGAACATGAATAAACTTCCATTTGTGGCCTTTGGCAGTTGTAAATCCAACAGGCATGAGCCCTTTAATTAGTTCAATTATCTATATTTATATGGTCATTAAAAGGTTCTGTTTTCATCCTCCCAAAGTATAGGCTTTATTGTTACATTTTTATAGATTTTACATTTCATGCACGCGATCACTTTATTGGAGCGATCCTTCATTGCATAAAAGCGTCTTTTATCGCAGACGATAATTCAATATTGGTCCCATTAGCATTCCACTTGTTGCGTCTTAAGTGTGGTTTGCCAAAAAAAATGAAAACGGCCTCACAAAGCACTGTTTTCTTTAATTTCCTTCAATTTTGACGTGAAAGTCTCAATATTTGAGCTCTTGAAAGACTGTCACATTTTGCCACTTTCGAGAGTTCTACGTATTTTCTTTAATTTGAATTTCAATAACAGGATTATTTGATTTATCACGAGGGATGTAACCATTACATAGCCATGTTTGTCCCGACTGTTTCCAATTCAGTTTCATAAAATGAGAGCCTTTGTGCTAAAAGGAATGACACTTTATTAAGTGCCTTTTAATTTGCTGTACTGGCTGTATTCAAAGAATATCTGTGTGAAGGAATTTAGAGTAGAGTTAAAAGTAGTTTGTTGATTTTTTAAATTTTGTCTGTAACATGCCATGCATCAGTACAGATATGTAGACATAATTATATCAAAAAATAAGAACATCACATGGCTTTTTAAATGAATATAATGTATATTTTTATGTGAGCATAGCAAGATACTTTCCCCATAATTCCTTCATGTGATACTGTTATCCAAACACTTCTATTAAGCTAAACTTAGTCTTCTAACTTTTCAGAGGAAAAAAATAAAGAAAAAAATGAACAAAATTGAGGGACTGAAACACCTTAAAATGTCTTCTTTTTTATTTTTTATAGGGATCTGTGTTTTTAAATGGTGGGAATTTTTGTATTTTTATTATTGTTTAAACAGGTTGCAGATGGTGGTATGAATCAATTAAAATCTAATTTAAACAAATGTCAGCAACAGTTTTTACTTTGAAATTGTTTGTTGACAAACCATTGTACAATTTTTATTGCTTTAAGGCGCGTTTACTTAATCGCTATATGGTTACTTCAGGTTTCATTAACTTTTATGTTGCTTGCTTCCACTGAAGGGTCGAGATCACATTGTTTGTCATATAAAATACATTTCCAACTGAAAAAAATTACTGCTATTTGAGACGGTTGGGATTTTAATTGCTTTGGGTTCGGAAGCTGTTGACATAGTGGTTATAAACCATGAATCATACCAAATTATGATCAACCAGTCTTCACAAACACTGTCAATAACTCCATGAGAAAATGATATCAGATTACAGGTGCCACATAGCCAAAGTAAATCCATAACAGTAATTACCATGTAAACCTCCTGTTTTAACAAATCCCTCTGAAACCAGCCTACATTGAAGGTGAAATTGACAGGCGAAACTAATTTGCTTCTTGGAACTGTTGTTTTACAAAAAATGTTTTGCTTAAATGTCAGTCAAATGGAGAAGGTTTGTAATGGTTTGAATCCTTTTGGGAAGTTTTGAGCAAAATTTCTATGGCACTGTAACGATTATAACGAATGAAAAAAATTATAACCTGATTCCATATTGACAGTTGCATTGTGGGAGTAGAATTATTAGTACATGGTAATTGTAGCAGAAATAAAAGGCGGACAATAATTATTAATAATTTAAGGAATTACAGAATATCAAGTATTGTAAAATGTCAATAGATTCATGTGCAAGAAGGATTAAGTAATTATTCCGTCAAATAATGTGTTAATGTCCAATATCTATATTAGTGCTGGTGCATTTGAGGTTAGATTGTATATTTGAGCTTGGCACTGGAGTAGGGAGAAATAAAAGTACTCCCTTAACAATAGTTAACCTGGAAATGAATGAAAATGCAGCATTATACACTTGAATATTGCATTAACAACTTCCAATGCATTTATTTCAAGCAGTATCTCTACAAGATATGAACACAGGGTGTGTCAAAGGTCATGGACACTTAAGCCCACATGTTCCTTAGTCCTTCAAACAATGTATTGCGGCCAGGGAAATTGTATCTGTAAGATACTCACTGGCTACTCTTCTCAAAAGTGATTAGGTTTCTTTGTAATTATAGAAAAACTAGAAGTGATTTTCTTTTCAAGTGATTGTGTAAGTAAAGATAAATACATACAGTACTTACTTGTCTAAAAAGTACCCTTGACCAGTTGAGTCATGCCTGTATGTTCTCTTCAGTCAAATGCTATGATGGTACTTAAAGACCTGATGGACTGAATTTCCATGATAACTTTATTTCAGCTATTAATTTTCACTAGGAAATGACCAGAGTAATTACTAAGAATGTTTATGATGTTGATTTCCATGTTTTCTCCAATAGATCATGTGATCATATGTCCAGTGTGGGTCCTGTATTGGTGTCCTCGTAGGGAGCCGAGGGATTAGCAATTATTGGAAAATGCAAAAAGTAGGGATATGTATTGTCCGAGCCTGATATTAAGTGGTGGAAATTTATGACCACCCTTGTTATTATGAGAGGTTTATGACATCGGCTATATCCTCAAGTTGATGCAGTACATGTCTGATTCATCCTGCACATTAATCCATCGGATACAGGATTTCTAGAAGAGTTATGTCTCTGAGGTGCTACGGGTTAAATGAATAGAGATTGGAGGGGTTTTTGTTAAGCCTTGCAGTAGTATTTTGAAAGATTGGGGTAATAAAATGTGGACTATTCTACAGCATATAATCAGTAAAACTGATATTTTATTGCCTGCTTCAGGACCCAACTCCTATTTGATGCATGTAAAAGATAGAATTGATCATTCAGTTTCTTTTACAGAATTGTTCAAATGAAGACACTTAGTCTAAATTTTATTAAAACATGATCTTTTCTTTAAAATCTGACATTGGAAAGTTCTGATTTTAAGGTTGTTTTATATCATAGTAGACTTTCCTTGTACATAAAAGTTGATTGGAGTAGGAGCCAGAATCATTTTAGGAAATTGTAGAAAATCCTTGGAGACATTTGTATACTGTCCTGTCAGTGCCAGCCTTTCCAGAAAGTCACAGACAGTGTTAATTAAGTCCATTATATGTTGATTTGTTGAATGTTTTCTAGTCAGCAATTCAGTAACTCCTGAGATATTTATAAAGAAAGTACCTAGACAGTGTTCACAGTTTCTTGAAACCTTCTGTGTGCAAGATATATCAAGGTGATGAAAATGAAAAGGTTCTTTCAGATTCTATATTTTATACAAATCAGAACCTTTTTCCTTTTACCCCTTAATGTAGACACTACGATCTTACAACATGAGTCATAGTTTCTTCTGTCTTTTGTCCTGTTTTTGGTTGAAGTGACAAATTAGAAGCCACAGGTTAAGCACCATGGCTCAGTGAGGTTGCCACAGGAAGAAGATGACATGGAATTCTTTAATCACTCATGACCAATGGAACACAAGGAGTTTACAGGACAGAATTAATGAACTTGTCGGAAATGGCTGATCCCGAATTGGTCTAGAGTGACATGCTTTCATGCGTCTCCAGATAGCATTGGAATTTGACAGACTGAATTACCATGATCTTCAAGTTGATGTTTTTCCCACAATTCAATTTGCACTGATGCCTTATGGGACAGATTGACCACAGGAATAGGGTAATCATAGGCAATTAGTGACAAAAGCTTTGTTTCCATAGGAATGTCTTTTTCTTTCCCATAAAACATCAGCTTACAAAGGGACAGCATAGTGCCTGTTGTAGAGATATCATTTCCATAGGGGACTTGAAATATTGGCATAAAATTTGAAAACATACATCAATGATTCAAGTGTTTGTTGTCAGTCATTTTAGTGAGTTATTTTATGTTGTCAATTCATTAATGTGTTACTTTAAACTTCGATTAAGGTTAATTTATTGTCACATTGCTTACCATAATAATAACAGCTATCTTTATTATGTGAACTAGGTTAATGCTTTTACCATTTATGAGTCAACCTTGCCAAAGGCAGTTTCATGTCTATTTTCATATTCTGTCAAGTATGATATTTTGTCCCATAATCCCAGGGTGATTGACGGCTTCTTTGGCCAGCAGTATTGTCAGAACTGACCAATCATCTTGCACTAATTGTGAGATATGATTGGTCACAGTGAGATGATTATTTCGGAATTGTTCCAGGAATGGATTCTCTATTAGAAATTATGACAGAATCTTTGTTTTAATTTAAGGATAGTGTCCCTGCTAATTGAAGAATGACAGTTGTTAAGGGCGAGGGGAAAATCCCGGGATCGTCTTTACAAAAGCCGGGATCCGGGATCGTATTAAACATATAGTAATACCGGAATACACCACCTGCCATAAGTGTCATCGATAAATTATCGATTATCGCTTGCCTTTTGTTAGAGATAAGCATGTAGAGTATAGGCGTGAAAATCTTTTTTTCCAGTAAATTTAATTTAATTTATCGTTGATGGATTTTATTTTTTATATTGGATAAAGTTGCGACATTCTTTTTATCATTATATTAGTATTTTAATATCGTATTGAAATTCTTAATAAAGCATTACTAAATGTACGTGGTAATTTAAAAAAATATCTAAGCAAAATAAGTTTTGAATAAACTTTTGTTTATTTCATTATCACAAAAATCAAATAATGTAACTTTTTTAATTGCCACAAATTACGTCAAATACCAAAACCAACACTGTTTATTGTTTCCTTATATGTTTAATATGATCCCGGATCCCGGGCGTCCCGGATCCCGGGATTTTCCCCTCGCCGTTGTTAAGGGGTATCAGTGACTCAGACCGATAGTAACAAGTTGAGTATATGCCTCAGCTTATAACACTATCTGAGATAGATACAGTCATGTGTAACTAATATGATAAAAATAATGCATACTGCACAATATTCTGCTACAACAGAGAATACTTGAAAGAGTTGTGTTTAAAAATACCTCTTGTCTCCACCACCATTAAATGAATTGTTCTTTATCTTCAGTAGTTCACTGTTTGCCATGTTGTCAGACTTGCTCTAAACCTGCCCGAAAGAATCATCAATACAAAAAGGAAAAGTCCATTAATGTCGCAAGCAGTGTTTCTTATAGCAGTGCTGTCTCGACACACACCCTGAAGAAATTTGTCCAAGAATATCATGTCCATTAATGTACAATGGTAGTGTGTCATGCAGCCATGCTGGCTCCAAACATGCCCTGCAGAAATCCCCAGCCTTCTGTCAGAGTCTGTTCTAGTAAATAAATAAATTAGTATCATGACTTCCCATAGGTCCATTGTCCCCCAGGAGTCAAATATTCAATCACTGCTCAAAGTGATTAGATTTAATTGCTTATAATTGATCTTACTGTCCATATCTTTCCATTTTTATTGCCAGACTGGTTCAGTTTGTAGTAGTTCAATATTAAACTACTGAGTGGAGATAGATTTGAGTCCCAGTCTGAGTTGGTGCCATAAAATCTATAAATTATGATATTTACATAAAATTTTAATCAGCACTTGGAAACTTTTGATTTTCAAGACTTCTGAAAGACAGCATAGTTGGAGTTTCTTATCTGATTTATTTGTGAATTACTGTGTCAGATTGTTCAAGTAGCTGATGAAATGTAAAAATTAAGAATATTTATCTCAGTATTTGAAGATTTGTTTGCAGAATGCACTGCAGAATTTATTGATGCTCAAACATTGGAAATAGTTGATAAGATTATTGTTTGATGTTGCAATGCCTTATCTCTTTCATGGGTAAAGGACTCACTCAAGCAGTGACTTCAGTTAACTAACCTGTTGATGGATAACAACCAAAAATAGGAAAAAAAGTAAATTTCTGTGATTTCAATGCATTATAATTATAAATGAAGGAAATAACTCACTGGATTTGCAGTTGTGATTTAAACATCAGTAAATATGCAAGCCAGTAAGAGTAAAGTGGTTAATCAAAGGTAAGAGAAATTAGAAATAACTGTTCATTATTTGATCAAAGGAAAATTAAGAAAATTGCTTACATAGTTGTAGATGATTGCATGTGTTTTATTTGCAATCATCGAATTCACACAAAAATGATATAAGTTAAGGTTGGTATGAAATAAGTTGGGCTTTAATTGCTTCAGCTTTTATAAGCATAATACTTAAATACAATTTCTGTATTGTTACGTCAGGCACAACTTGGACTGGACTGAGCAACCAAATGGTATATAATTGTACACAAAAAGTTAAACTTGATCAGTAACTTTCAGTTTCGATTCTGTCATCATTATTACAAAGATATGAACTGTATTGATGGGACTTTTATTATGCTGACTAATTGAGAAAGACAGGTGGGCTAATTGATGTTAATGTTGGTGGAATCATGATGGTACCAGGAAGGGATGGCACTACTCTTATAATTATTTTTTTTTCTATAATTGTTTGTGACACAGAGGTTAGCCTGAAAGGAACATACTTTATAGTCACTTGAGGGCAAAAAAATAAGATTGAAGTAAGAAACTCAAGACATTCTTTCTGCAAAAGTGTATGTCAAGAGAATTAAGAATAACTACAAAACTTGCAAGATAACTTTAGTCCTGTCTGCTCCAAACTCAGACAAAATAATGAACTAGGAAAATAGACCATTGATAGTTTGGACAGTCGCAAGTGGTTTTAACTTTTTTACTTTTTGTCACTTAGGTTTCTAACAAGTCTTTTTACATGGATAACTTTCAGTTTATGTAATAAAAATTAGTAAACACAATATGTTCACTTACATTTGGGTAAAAAAAAATTTCTACTGCAACATAGCATTTTGTGACAGTAGAAAACAAATGTTTCTATGCTGATAACAAGTGACGTATAAATGCCATTTTTCAGTAAAACCTTTTTTTCTGAGACTTCTTAATGTTATAGAAAGCTTCAGATTTTAACAGCCATAATTTATAGATGATGAAGGTTTCCATAACCAGTTCCTTGGGTTCTTTTATTACTATGCTATGGGGGGTCAGTTGGTTTGTGTTGACATTATTATGTTGTAATTTGCATAATCATGTTATAAAATAGTTAATGAGAGGCTTTAGATAGTAAGATAGTATCAGAGCAGGAGGTGACATTTTTATGACATGGTCAAAATAAAGTTGTCACTAGGGTAGAGTAGCACAGGTTTACAGAATTAACCCACTTTTTTCTGTATAATTAAACTCATCACTAATGGTGGTAAACAATGCATTTCTTTTCTATTACATGTAATGAAATCAAGGGAAAGAACTATTGTAAGCCTATAAAAAGGCAAACAAGGGTTATTGTTCAATAGTTAAAATGTTATCAGTGTAGCAGTAAGGAAGTGTAGTACTACCATTGCAATCTGCCTGTCCATCAAATTAGATGGGGCACATTATATAGTCCAGTGAAAATCTCCTGCTTTAAAGGTGGAATGATTAAAATGTAAAAATAAGATTGGGAAAAAAAAGAAAGAAAAAGAAACAGCCGTAAATTATTTAGCAGAGAAACTGTGTGAGTTAACTAACATATCTGAGCAAGCTATCTGCAATATAACAATGAGCTAACTTTTTAAGGGTTGCTTGTTTTATGACTGTCAAAGATTTAATAAATAAGAAACGACAAGCACTTAGATTTCTAAACAGATTTGATTCGCCCCAGGGGAGTTTGTTCTAGGTCTAGTAAATTGCTGTGCCATGTTTAAAACAATCCCATCAGAGAAAATCGACACAAGTTGCACTGGTAATTGAATTTACAACCATCTCTGGAGAGAATAGACTTTGTGATCAGGTTTGATAAAATTTCATTCCATAGCAGTTTTGTGCCCCTGAACAATTAGATAAGTAAAACTGTCTACATTGGTGACATATCTTATGACTTTATTTAAAAGAATATAGCATTATGAACATGTAGCTGAGATGTTTTATCTGGAAGAACATAATTTTGACTGTACAATATATGATAGAATAAAGTTGTATTGTGTATTTGAAATATCAAACATGTTAATTAGAACAATTAACTATATAAGTTCTGTTTATGAAATATGATTTCACAACATATTTTTTATTTCTAATATACTGTCAGGAAAGAAAAATAACTCATTCAGTGTGTCTTGTTTACGAGCCTACCTGAAGTGAAATTGTTCTGAAAAAGTGTTACTCTAATCAAGCAAACCCCTTCAGCCAGATGTAGGCAATTTTCTGAGTTATTTTCTTCATGATTTTATTTAACATCCCGCAAAGTGCGATGCTTAAATTGTGATAGCTACATGTCAAAGTTTTGGCAAAGACTGGGTCCAATCTTGCCCTGGTTCAAAATTAATTGTCAAAAAGCTTAACCCACTAATCTTGCGGGTGCGGTGCATAACAATTTCTAATTCAAATAGATGACTTTAGATTAAAGTTTGTAAGTTAAATAGTTTGGAAGGTGTTCAGGATTTATGATTTTATTTGAAAATGAATACAAGATGTTTTAAGGCATTTGCCTTGTACTTTTTGACACTGATGGTTTTTGCTGTGTAATGATTTATGTCCGCTTGTAATATTTGAAAAATAAAAGTAAAAAAAAAAGAACAGCCTAATTTCAGATTTTTGCACAATTTTTAACAACAACAGAAACACCAGAGAATTATCTTCACATTTCGTAATATTTTATAGGCAAAGGTTTACTACAGAATGTGAGAAGCTTCACCTACTCACATTAAATACTAACTCTTGGTTCTTTATGCATGGTATTTTCACCTCTTACATTATTAAGATGTCAAGAAAAAGCACTTTTAGCATGTTGCAGTATGGCATAAATTATCGTTAATGTCAGTTCTCATTAACCGTTGTTGCAAAATACATTAACGCTACGTCTTTGCAAATTGACTGAAATCCCGCAATGCAGATTTGAAGTTTAGACAAAACATTTGTAAGAAAGTCGGTATTATTAAGTTTAAGTTGGAAATAGACTCAGATTACAGGTGCGACTGTCATCGAATTAATAGCAGGTCTTTCGCAAGAAACCCGTCTGCTGTATGGATCGGCTGCATCACAAACAGCCGTACCTTCCTGCTGTGCCAACCTGCTCTAAAAGTGATTCCTAATGCTTCCTGAGAGGCCAGTCAGCTGTTTAATGAAGGAATAAATTCATGTCTGTCATTTTTAAATGCTGTATGCTTATAAGAGATGTACTGATAATACAGTATAGGCTCTTGAGTGCAGTATGAGACTTAGAAGTATAAGCATCACAACCTATAAACCCAAAATGTTGGATTTTATGCAGTGGAGCTCATGTATTCTATAGGCAGACAGAATGATTCAGAGAGAATTGTCTTCAGTTCTTGTCCAACATTTTCCATTGAAGTCGGTCTAGAAAAAAATTAAATTCAGTCTTGTTCTTTTTCCCCCTGATTTCATTAATTTAACAGTTCTCTTTTTCAAATGTAAGAAGGTAAGTAATTTCAGTGAAGAGGAAACTTTATACCTCCAAAAAAAATAGACCCCCCCCCCCCCCAAAAAAAAAAAAATCTATTAAAATTCTTATCCTCAGCATTTTCATTTCCTCACAAGTGAACAATGTTCATATGCTAAGTCTTGTGTGCTTGTAATATTACATGTTTGTTAAAATGATGACCGTTGTATGCAAATTAGATTATCAGTTGAGGAGAAACAGGGCCTGTATAAATTGTTATTGACGGATGAGATGTAGTAAGGCTTGCCATGTGAGAAGAATAACAATTGAGACACATTCAATCTACAATCAATGGAAATTAAATGAAGGCGGCCCGACTTGACTGGCTTTACCTTGCTTGTTGCCTCTCAGTAGCCTGTTGCTTTCAGGCTTGATTGAATTGTGATTGATTTTCGTTGGTTTTTTTGCTAAGAACTGTCTCCTTTGATGTATACGTTTTGTTGAAGTTATATCCAAGCATATTTGCCTTGACAGAGAGAAAATCAGAGGTTTTTTTCTGTAAAATGTGCATCAGATCTTTAATGTTGTGCTTGAGGAATAACTTCCAAGTGCTATATAAGCATTGCCTTTTGACTGGCTGAAAAAAGCAAACCCTTCGTGGTAAAAAGCAAGAAACTTCCTTTCCAGAGATACTTTACTAATTTGGAGAAAATGGGAAATTAATTGCCAGGAATTGTGAAATTGACAGCAAGATTGACAGCTGATGTTTATTGCATGATGATGGATGCTTGCATGATATCTGATGAAACACAAAATGCATGCATGACACACCAGCACTGCTTATTTGGTTGAGACTTCCATGCATGAGCGGATGGATCTGCCAAGTTGAATTTTGTAAAATTGTTGCCCAGATAGTGGTGATTCAGTGGAAAAAAAAAACGGTCTGTCAAATCAGCCCAGCAGAATATTTGAACTTTGACAAATATGACTGTAGGCTTACTTCATTTTACAAAACTGCAATAAAGCTCTTGATGTAATGCACAATTCTTGTTTGGAAGAGGTCTTGAGTTTTTGCATAAAAGCTATCAAGGGACCAAAGTAGAGTATTTCAAAAAAAATAAATGTTTGCTTTAAGGCAAAAGAAATCTGAATTCCGTTCTAAGATCTACCAACCAATAAACCACTAAACAACTCCTTGGTCTGTTCAGGGACAATAAGGTAACCAGTCTTGAGGGGACAATCTTCAGTTTTGATGATACTGTGAAATGTTCAGGGGTTAAACAAAAGTTATCAGATACACTTTGACATCTTTTTGGAATAGGTCAGTGAGCAGAGCAAACTTACCAGATTTCTGATGCTTGATGATCCTTTTATTATTTCTTGATTCATTATATCTGAGTGTTTACAACTTACTGTTTAGTCTGTCTTGATTTGATCCAAACACAGACAGTACTGTACCGCTGTGAAAAACACATGCGCAAAGTATGGGAGGTTATTGCTGCTCGTAATGAAAATAAGTATGAAGCTTGCTCATAATTAAACCTTTTAACACATACATATACAATGAGGAGATCTGATACAATTTAATTTTGTTTAATTTTCCTTTGAGCAGAAATTAAGTGTTTCTCATGTAACACAAGTGGTTGTCAAGTAAAAGGGCACTTGGTATGGTTTACTGAAGCTAGGACCTTTTCAAGGGCTTTCTGCTGAAAACAGATCTAAATGTAATTACATATTTTGCTTCCCACAAGTGGTATATTAGAGGATCCAACCACAATGCAAAAACTCTGCAATGAAAACAGGGAGATTTTAACATTTGTTTTACATGTTCTTCTTGACAAAATATGCATTGCCAGTTTACAATTCCTGATTTTTGTTTTTATGTTTTGGTGTGTCTCAAATTAGGTACTGACTGCAGCCCTCTAAAACTCGCAGAAAGCATATTTGATATATCTTACAGTATTAAGAAATTAATAACAAAAATGCCAGATAGACAGAAATTTGTTTATATTCTGTAAAAAAAATCTTGAATTAGGACTTGGCAAAGGTTATTGTTTTCAGAATGCCACATACTGTTAGAATAACCTGTTGAAGCAGTAGTTGATGATAAAACTGTAGGACTTAATTAACCCAAATATTAGCATTGATCCACCTGTATTAGTGAATCTACTCCAATGGAAAATTAACTGGAGGTAACACAGTTTGTGGTCAGTGGACTCAAGTACAAGTCTCAGTGAGTTTACGATAACTCTTGGTCTGTTTTAGCCAGGCATCATATTAAATGTTTGCAAAGATTTACCTCGTTACTGTCAGGTTTTCAGTATAAAATTTTCTTAGAAGTTTGGAAAGCATATCAATTTGTCAAAGATTTGCAATATTTTGGGAACCTTGCAAAGTCAGTACAAAATTTAAAAGCAAAATGTTTTGCATTAAACCTGCATGAGTATCTATCTTTCATAGAAAAGCCACAAACAAGAACCTTTCGTTAGCTCACCTGGGAACAGCTCAGGGTGAGCTTTTAGTATCGTTGAATGTCCGGTGTCCATCGTCTCTCCACAATTGGATTGTTAACACTCTAGAAGTTATATTTCTGACCTAATTATCATGAAACTTGACCAGAATGATTGTCTCAAAAGGATTTGGACAAGTTTGAATATGGGTCATGTCAGACTGAGAACTGTCACAAGGCTATATCAAAGGAAGACCTCGTTAACACTCTGGAGGCCACATTTTTTGTTCAAATCATATGAAAACTTCTCAAAATGTTTGTCTTGGTGATATCTAGGGCAAGTTTGAATATGGGTCATCTTGGGTTAAAACTAGGTCTCAGGGTCAAAACATTGAAAAACTTTGTTAGCACTAATTAGAGGCTACATTTTCTTTCGATTTTTCCAAATATCATGAAAATTTGACAAAATGTGTGTCTTGATGATATCTAGGTCAGGTTCAGATATTGGTAATCTGGGGTTGTAAACTAGGTCATTGGGTCAAAACTCTGATTTACCTTGTTAACATTTTAGAGTCTACATTTTCTTTCCAAATGTCATGATATCTAGGTCAAGTTCGAATATGGGTCATCATGTTTCCTAACAAACCTTGTCCCATCATTGGTTCCAGAGTTATGGCCCCATAATAATGGGACACAGGTAATCGATTAAGGGCCATCATGACTTGTATTATTTATCATTTTTTATTGATTTCATGAAGAATGACTAAAAGATTTTAAAGACAACACACCGCCACCTTTTGCTGTCACTCTGACTTAGGACTAAAGGCATGTATGATGGTTTTAAATTGAGACTTCATTCCTTGTCTGCTTGTGTTCTTTCCTAATTGACAAAAATCTGTTAAAACATTTTTTTTGATATTATTTGTTGATAAATTCCATTAGTTAATTTTTTGTTCATGTTAAGGTCAGGGAGAAGGGGTTGTAGGCCTAAAAAAACATAATTTTTCACTTTCAACTTGCTCTTTTCTTATCATTCTCCATCAGTAGGCTTGCAGTTCATTTTTGAAACTTCACATCTATTTTCTGTCTTTATGTTTTATCATAGAATATAGCATCGTTGTAAGCAAAGTAAGCCATTTTGTGACTGGGGTAAAATGACTTCAGCAAGAGGTGACAGACCTCTTACAAGACAAAAAATCAACATGAAGTTAATGCCTTCATTGTGATAAGTGCTTGTACAAGTTTAGATTATTTCCTCCATTTAGATGAAGCATGAAACACACATCGCAGATGAATCAGTGTGGAAGCCTAACTTAATTTAGTGATGGCAGGAAGATTCTAGATTTATCTATTTCCATCCTATATAAATGTAAATTTAATTCCTATGCAAGGACCCTTCTGAATGCCAAAAAAGAAAAAAAATACTCTCACACTGTGCTACTGAACTTGAAATTGTTTTATTACTCATGTAAAAGATTATACGTACTCAAAGAACAAAATGAGACTAGCAAGTAGGAAAAACTATTTCAACAGTTTTTGTGAGGTTTGAAAAATAAAATGTGCAGAAAAATGGAAGTTTCTGATTAAGTTTAAATGTTTATTGTCTGCTGCACCATAGTGCCACTTTTATATCATTGAATCAGAATGCATTGTAAATGATTTGCTAGAATTATAAGAGCAATATAAATGGAGTGATGTGTCTTTTAGATATGCAGTTAAGATGCTTATCAGCCCTATGCCAGGAAATTGTGAATTATGGACCCAGTTTTATCGTGTCTATTAATCAGTTTTTAATTGTTGAGTATCCAGCATTTATTCGTCATTAACTCTTGTTATTGATAATTATTATCAGCAAAAATGATGCAGTAGTATTAGAAATTATTAAAACCCAGAATGCTTAAGGCTTGAAGCGCTAATTATTGCATTACATTATGTCAAACGTAACTTGGATTTCTCCACTCGGGTTTCTTGTTAGTATTTTGAATAAAAAATGAAATGAAGATCTCCTACACAAATTATATTTTTTGTCATTGATTTAAACATGTATTTTATGGACTTTGTGTCCACAATATTTCAGGATTTTAAATCTCATCTGCAGTTATTGGGGGAAAAAGATGCTTTTGTTACACATAAAGGGTGTGACAACTTCAAATGAAAAGCACAATTCTCAAAAACATGAGAAAAATGTCAAAAATGATCGTAGTTGGAAACACCCTAGTTCCTTGTTGTAGAAGCTGACAAAATGCATGTGAAACTCATGAAATACTTGACTGCCTTGTTTAATTGATAGAACAGACAAAAGTAATGTCCGTTTCTGCACCCTGAAGGCAGTATAATACATGATTGATTGTTAATTGGCTTGAACCTATTTTCTACTCACTGATTTTCATTACTTGCAAAAGAGTAAATCATGTTTTAATTGGAAATTAATGTGTTTTCAAGGTGCAGGGAAAGCTTTTATAGCAGTACTACTGCTATTGTTGAAAGGGTTTGTGACTTGGTTTCACTTCTGTAATGCCTTGGGCGTTACTCAGTGTTTCTGTATACTAAGGGAGTTGGCCAGGCAGATTTTGTGTTACACAGAGAATTAGTATAGGCTCCTGGTACTGATGATAAATAAAAGCAAACAGACATAGATAGCTTGAGAAACTTTATAGATAAAATTTTGTATCAATATTAAACTGAATTTCATGTGTCTCTAACAGGACATGGTTAAAGGTTCAAGTCTAGAGAACGCCGATCCCAATTTAAAGATCCCAAGAATAAATACAGATACCTACTGTTTTTACATTATATGTGTGACAAAACTAAAATACTTGCATGAATTAAATGTTTTGAAGACAAAAATTCATTGAAAAGAAGCGATTTTGTTTTCCCGGTGAGGCACAGATAGTAGTTGGACTGGTTGCCACTTTTTGCTGACATAGTGAAAATGAAAAAAAAAGTAATCTCAGTATGTTGGCATGGAAATGTGAATAATATACTGCTGTTTACATCACATATTTCAGATTTCTAATCACTTTATTTTGTTGTATAGCATTTGATATCCTATATTGTATCAAAGTGACAAAACCAGTCCCACTAGTTATTAGCAACAATTATTCCCTTGCGGTGTCAACTTTTTTTGGTGATATTATTTGCCAGAACCGCTTTGATCACCAGTTTTCCAATTCATTACAGACTCAGAATGGTATGTAAGAGCCCTGCCATTAGTTCATTACATATGTGTTCATTTGTCGAGTTTGTCCTGGGATTGCCATTTGTTTTGTCCAAATATTGACGAGAATCAGCGGCCAGACTTTGTTCATAAAAAATGATGTAGGTATTGGGAAATGAGAGATAAATTTCTGTGTCTATCACATACAGTATTGTGTAAAATAATAATGAATGAATAGGAAATAAAAGCAATTGAGAATAGGTTTTATATGCTTAATATTTCATGTGCAGCAAAATATTTTATTGCCAGAGCATGATGCATTTGAATGAAATGAAGATTGTTGAGGCACAAGATTAATGTTATAGGAACATATCCTTTATGAAAATGTACGCATCTTTCAAACAAGAAAAAACATTCATAAATAACATTGCCTTAATAAAAATGCACACATTAGCATACTTTCTTCCACATTTCCTGCACCTTCAGAGTTTACACTATATGGACTTGTGAAACTTTCGACTTTATACCTATTAGTTGAGTAATAAACATCTTGAAAACATAACTGTGCAGTTTTAGCTGCATGGTTTCTATACCAGTTTATAGTTCAGCTTTTTCTTAGATGCGGCATTATTTTAGACTTTCTGAGTCACTCGTTTCCCCTGAAGCAATTCTTACGATAAAAGTTATGGGTGCTATGAAAAAAGTACAGTACATATAAAATGGTTGTAAACAAGTATTTATATGTTTGCTGTGTTAATTACAGACAAGGCCCAGTCCCATGATTTTCTTTGGGGGAAAATGTTAATGAAAATTCTGTCAGCAATATTTTGGCACTTTTTTGCATTCCATCACTGGCTCGGGAGAAATTCTAACTTTCATAAAGCTGGAACAGGAATCATCTTAGCAATGAAATGATAGATGGACCTCTGTCAGTACAGTAATTTGAATACCCTTGCAATCCTGTTTTAAAACTAGGACAATTTGCTAATCTCAGGTTGATTCTGAAATGTACTGTTTGTCAGGTTGCACCTTAAAGGTTGTGTTTGTCAGGTTACATATGTCTCAAAGGTCCTGTTTGTCAGATTGCATGTGTCTCAAACATCCTGTTTGTCAGGTTGCATTTAAAAGGTTGTGTTTGTCAGGTTGTATGTGTCTCAAAGGTCCTGTTTGTCAGGTTGCATGTGTCTTCAAGGTCCTGTTTGTAATATGCATCTGAAAGGTTGTGTTTATCAGGTTGCATGTGTCTCAAATTTCCTGTTTGTCAGCTTGCATCTGAAAAGTATTGTTTGTCAGGTTGCATGTGTGTGAAAAGTCCTGTTTGTCAGGTTGCATGTGTCTCAAATTTCCTGTTTGTCAGCTTGCATCTGAAAGGTATTGTTTGTCAGGTTGCATGTGTGTGAAAAGTCCTGTTTGTCAGGTTGCATGTGTCTCACAGAGGTCCAGTTTGTCATGTTGCATCTGAAAGGTTGTGTTTGTAAGGTTGCATGTGTCTGAAAAGTCCTGTTTGTCAGGTTGCATGTGTCTCAAAGGTCCTGTTTGTCAGGTTGCATGTATCTCAAAGGTCCTGTTAGTCAGGTTGCAACTCAAAGGTCCAGGTGTTTGTCAGGTTGCATGTGTCTCAAAGGTCCTGTAGTATGCAAGAGAGGTCATGTAATGGACTGGAATGTTTCCCTTTTTTGGATGAAGACAATCAATACATTCTGGCGAAAACAAGAAAAACCTTTCCAGAGCCAGCATATGTCATGGTATGGAACATTAAAAAACATATTGTAGTTCCTGGATGCACTCTGTTAGTTCAGGTCCATATCATATTGATATGAAGTGTTTTACTTTAAGCATGTTACATGGAAGCTTAATCAATTGTAAAAAAAATTTTATGCTTGTTACAACCTTTCCTAGTACAACAAATAAGCTTTGGCCTTTATTTTTCTGAGGAATGTTGATTTAAATGTGCAGTTTCTGTTTTATATTAATGTTAAAATGAATATACATACTGGTAGGTAATTTGAATTAACAGAGCTGAGTGTTAAGTTGATGAGATAAGTTTAGTATTAGGTTCAAAAACATACTGGATTATAAAAGTTTAATTGTGGGTTAGATTTTTTAAAATTCTGTCAGTGTGATTAACTGTTACTTATCTTTTTAAGTAAGAGAGAAATCACTGTGAGCTAAAACTGCTCCGCAGTTTGCTTCTGCTGGAAATTGAACTGTATTCATTTACGAGAAAATGTCAGCACTTAATGAAATCATGGAGAAAAATCAAATGAGATGGGTGAAATAAGTTACAATAGATAAAGCTTTTTTGTAGAGCTTTGGTCTATTTCCTTTCTGCAACTGATAAGCTCACTAAGTATTGTGGTATAGTACAGGGCAGGGTGTAGGTATTGGATTTTTTACATGGAGACATTCTGGCTTTTTCTAGCTTTACAACCTTTCTACTGCTGGTATAAAAGTGTATCTGTCTTGAATTAGTTTATGGCAGGTTTCTTGCCATAAAAATATACATTGTATTGAACTTAGAAGTTTGTTGATAGTGAGATTGGAGGTTTTCATAAGCAGGTTTATTGCCTGATTTTTCAGAGGAAATTTCGGAAACCAGGTGGGGTGCTGGTCTTAGTGGGGTTGTAAAACAGGGCTGTAAATGTCCATTTTGATTGGTCAGTGGGAAGGTTTTGTGGACAGATCTGGCAGATAACCAGATACAAAATGTAGAAAGAATATTTTACAAGGCTGAAAAATGAACATGCTAATTGTTCAGCAGAGAAGGACAGATTTATTGTGAGAGAGGGACTAAGTAAAAACCAATTCTGGTGTATGACTGGGAATTTATGTGGGACTGCATTTTTACTATCAGCACAATAATTTCAAGAACCTCAGCAGAAAAAATTACTATTGAAGATTTATGAAAAGCTGCTGTCAGTCAAGGAAATTCATTTCTATGGATAATGTTACAAGAAAAACAAGCAAGGGCCTGATTGAGGGGTTCTCATGGTAAAGTTTACAGTGGTTTTTGCTAACTATTGTTTATTATATGGACTGGATTAATGTACAATATGGTGATGCTGTAATGAGTCTACAAAATGAGTTTAAATAGGTAAGACATCTTAATCTAATCTACTTATTTGTTTTTCTTTAACTGAATATTTTAAATGTACACTTAAAGCTAATTTTCTCACAAAAGGGTAAATCCATGAAAGTGTTTAGATGAGATTAAGTGAAACATTTTGGGGGAAATCTCATTACATCTGTGTCCTTTAGACACTTTTACTAGAATTGCATTAGGTATAATACCAATATGACTCTTTAAGTGTTTCTAGTGGAATCAAATGAATGTTTCCTCAATGTGTTTGTCATTGAAATGGCAAAATTATAACAATAAGTCTAATGTAAGAACTAGATTCTTGTCAATCCATTCAGAATCGTTAAGTTTTACTTAATATTTCATGTATGAAGTACATGTATACAGCTTTCATAGCGCATTTGCATGTTACGGAATGCAAGTGCATTTCTTCATCATAAAATTGTTTCTTGCAGATTGGGTTGTAGATAAAGAACAATGTGCAGTTATTTTTGGCTTAAGATTTTGATTCAGTGTAAGCGCTGGTAGCAAAGAGAAAGAAGGTTTAATTTTAAAGACAATTAAGTATGAAATTAAACAAAAAAAATTAAGGTAATTGCTTATCATGTTATTTAAGGCTTAACATATTGAGTTGTAGAAAACGTGGGCAGGAAAATATATCACTTTACAGCCTTTGTAGTGTAGGCACCATTTTCTGTATAAAATATTGCATTTCTGCATGTAATTTCTCCAAGACATTTGCATTTAGATGTAAGAATGAAAAAGTAATGTTCATGTAGGTCACTAATTAACAGTCAGAAAAGGGATTTCTGCAGTAATTATCAGAAGAAATTAGAAAGTTTACAAGACACATGATAGTGTAAATTTGTAATTATTTTCAGTTGTTTCATGGTTGGAACATTTGAATTCCTTTTTAATTAATTGCCAGAATATTACCAAATGACTGCATTTAAATGTAATACATTTTAATCAAATGATTGCTGTTTGAAATAAAAAAAAGGACTATACATTATAGTCGTAATGACTGCATATTGAAGATATAAACAGATTCAAATTTGACCAGCTGACGTGCTGTTTGAAAGTAAGTACTTTTGAGCAAATGTCTAAAGTGCTGTTCAAGTATCTGCCAAAAATTTACCAAATGACTACATATAGAAATTAACACATTTGACCAAAATGACTACATATAGAAATTAACACATTTGACCAAAATGACTACATATTGTAATTAATACATTTGACCAAAATGACTACATATTGAAATTAACACATTTGACCAAAATGACTACATATTGAAATATTAACATATTACATATTTGACCAAAATGACTACATTTTAATTTAATTCACTAGATACTGTATTGAAATTAACACATTTGACCTAAATGACTACAGTTAAAGTAAAGACATTTCACCAAATGACAGCTGTTTAAAAGCAAAACATTTGTCTGGATGTCTGAAGTTTGAAATTAACACAATTTACCAAATGACTGCAAACTGAAATTAATACAATTCACCAAAATGACAGCAGCTTGAAATGAATTAGACAATTCACCAAAAAGACAGCAGATTGAAATTAACACAACTGATCAGAATGACAGCAGATTGAAATTAACACAATTGATCAAAATGACAGCAGATTGAAATTAACACAACTGATCAGAATGACAGCAGATTGAAATTAACACAACCGATCAAAATGACAGCAGATTGAAATTAAATACAATTCACCAAAATGACTGCATATTGAAATTTACACAATTGACCGAATGACTGAAAACTGAAAATAGACATGATTCACTAAAATGACAGCAGCTTGAAATTAACACAACAGATCAAAATGACAGCAGATTGAAAATAACATAACTGATCAAAATGACAGCAGATTGAAAATAGCACAATAGACCTAATGACTAGCTGCAGAAAGAAAGTAACATATCTGAATAGTTTACTCGTTTGACTGGATAGCTGCAGAATGAAAATACCGCACATTTGACCAAATGAAAGCAGTTTGAGAATTTACTTGATAAAAATGTCTGCTGATTGAAAGTAAGAGACATCCCAGTTAGCAGAATTGTATGAGCTATCCAGACACCAAAGTTAAATTCTTCTTTGCGAGAAAGTGTTGCTGTATGTACTTCCAGACAGCTGCTTGCATCAGCATATCTGAAGAATTCAAAAATCAATCTCAGATAACACCCTTATGACCAGTATGCATGCAATTTTGCATGACAGAATTGCTCTTGACTTTAGCTAGATCAGTTTAATTAATAATTTGAGATATTATTATTAAATTGTTTTGGCAGGAAGCATTGCCTTTGAAATATATAAGTTTGTATAAAGATGTTTGTGCCATGATTTTTTTTTTTTTTGAGATTTAAAAATATGCCATGATCATCCTGTTTGTTATTGCATTCTTAACCATTTCCAAGCAATGTTGCCTCTTTAGATCTGTGGAGTAATTGATCGTCAATTTTCAGATTTTATATCTGTCTAACATGTGAGATTTCATGCTGATTTTTTTAAGGAAAACAATATCCTCACTTACGTTACAATATCATCCTCATTTTCCTTTATTTTATTATGGTTAGTTGGACATTTGGGTATCGGCTATCTTGTTAAAGTTACATGTTTTACTAGCGGTTTTCTCAGACACTAGACTATTTTTGTTGTCTTTAATGTACACAAGGGTCCAATGGCATTAAGGTGTAATAGAAATAAAGTCTTCTATGGTATTACAGTCAGTGAAAATGGTAACCCTGTCCTGCCCAACATGCAATGTTACATGATCTTCTGATGGAGTTTCTTTACAACCATATTATCAAGTAAATGATGGTTACCAATTGTACAGACAGCATCTTAGAAATTAAGGCTGACACAAGTAAAACAAAGTCTACTAAAAAAGACAAATTAGGTTGTCTTAGTCAGTTTAAGTCTTGTCTTTTCATTTAGCAGATAAATTTGTTAATGAGCATGGGAGTTTATTGCTAATTCTGTCCCTTGCAAATCCAGAGTACAGATCTGGATTGTCATTAGACATCTAATTAATTCTTAGGTTGTCAAGCAAAAATAGAATCAGCTAGAATTTAAAGAATAAGCAAATTGATGATGTGAAAATACCAAAAGCCATATGCAGTAAATTATTCTGTTTTAGGAATTCCTGCCCTTTAAGTTACAAAACTGCTAAAATTAAAAGTATAAAAAACATTCTTCTTAAAATACCAGGAATCTAAAGAGGTAACTTATTTTTCAAATTTTTACAAAATGTTGCAAATTTCAGTATGTGATAAAGCAGTTTTCAAATGTCAATCTAATTTCTGAAAGTTCCAAATGTGGAAGTGTAACATTTTGCTAATGTTTTTATTCCAAGATTTTGTGAAGGTTATGAATCTATGCCTGTCCATCACATCATATGTATTGTAGTCCAGTCACAGTCTGGGCAAGAAATGAGCATGATACTGGCTGGGTACCAGTAATTTCTACCATAAGTGATGGATATCCTGATGCATGTTTGGCCATCTGATTTGAAAAGTCATCTGCCTTACTGAAGCTAAAATGAAACAAGTATATTGTCCAAATGTCCGTTAGATATTGTATACTTTCATACAAAACTGCTCAGTATGCTATGCAGCAGCTCTGCTGTTCTTTAAGCAGTGTCACCATGGTAAATATTTTCTAACTAGGAATATATATGTACTTGATAAACATTATTGATATGCATCATCTGTGTTAATAGGGTCATGCTATAATTTTGAATTTTCATTATGTGAACAGCAGCTGGGGTGGAAAAAGTGGTCTTTGCATAAAATAGGGGTTCCATGTAATTTGATGCAGTAATTTTCAGCATGGTTTATTTTTCTTGGTGGCTACCTCAGAAACTGCTCATTAAACAGAGCAATTAGGGCTTTTTCAAGGTTCAAAGATTAAAAACCTAGGACAAAACCATCTGGTAAATGTGTTTCTTGTTTTATGAGCAACTGTAAATTTTGTTTAAGTTACTGGAAAGGGAAATGATGCAGCCCCTAAGGGGCTAGGGTCAATAAAAAAGGAGCAAGAGCAATTAAGTGTATCCAGTTTTACAACATGTTGAAAGATCAAGGCAATCAATGGAGGCTTTTCAGAAAATCCTGAAAATTTCAAACAGGTGCATGAAATGTAATTTGTATTGAAGTTCTACTGATAACACACTGATAGGTGATTGTTGCAAATTTCTTGCACAGGGTGTGTTGCAGAAAGGGGCTGCTCTGTCTGATTCACAGGTTTTCAAGCCTTCCAAAAACCACATGGCACCAAATAAATAAACACCATGGACTTTTAATTAGGCACTGGTCATTTAATGAAGGGCCAGCAATTGATCTGTTATCTGTCTTGCATCCATAAATAAATTACTGCTTACTCTTGATCTTCCAGGCCCCATAAATTACATGTACCTGTCAAATTACATTGATTCACTCCCTTTAATTGATAAAGAATTACCTCTCTTTTAATACATGTAATACCCTCCACAAAGCATGGTGTTTTTCTTATCTTACATATGTTATGAATACTGTTTAGACTCTCCCTGCCAGCCTGACCCTACAGTAAACTAGGAGTAAATTATTTCAAAGGAGATCACATAACTTGTAGACATGTAACATTTGATGTTTGATATATATTTATTTGATGTTCCCACTGATAAGCCCTGAGAGGCTGATTGAGATATTGCTCCTTTTGTAAACATAGAACTGATCAAGATTTAGTATTTGTAAAGAATTCATGAAATGTTTTCATTTTAATCATAATGTTTTCTATGATACTATCAGTTTAGTTAAAAGTGTTTTATTTGCTCTTATAATCTTTGTGCTACAGTTACTTTTAATATAAAGAGCTGGTGTCTTTGTTGCAAAAAAGAAAAAAAATGTGTGCAAAGAAAAACAGGAATTAATGTTATACTGCCTTCAGATGCCAAAAAAAAGAGAGAAAAAATTAAGGCATGTTCTTTACATATGAAAAATTGAGAAAAAGTTCTTGCATTATTTCAAGACAAAATCTAAGGAAATGATATGAATCTTTAATTTTAAGATAATCAGAAGAGAATCAGATATTTGACTAGCTATGTACTTGTCAATACCCTATGAAGCAGCTTTTTGTATAGTTAATACATGGCCTGCAACTGATGTAAAGTCATTTTGTTAACTTACTATTGATCGTTCTGTATTTTCAGGGCTGCACAAAAGTTAAGTAAGAAGAAGAAGCGACATCATCCACCTGAGCCCGAGCTTCCGTCCTTCCCGACCAAGTTCTCTGAGATAATACGCTTGTCTTCACCACCATGTCCACCTTGTTTGCTCAGAAATTTCGCCCGAGGACAACCCCCGGGAATGGGCAAGGTAAAGACATTGTCTTATTTACATCCTTTCAGCCTGCAAAATTTGTTCAAGGTCACGGTAAATCTTATATTTTAATAATTGTTTTAATTTTTATGTTGATAATTATGATTGGAGTGTTTATTACCAGATTCCAACATTTTCATGAAATCCCAAGACACTGGTCAGTGTGAAAAGAAGAGCAGGCAGTCCTTTGTCTGTTGGCCAATACATATCACTCCAGGCTTAACTGTCATTTACTGTGATAGAGGGTGATGTGCTCTGTTTTCCCAAATGGCTTTGCTTTATTTCAGGGCTAACATGGTTAGTGGCTTGGCAAACTTTAAACATAAGTGAATAATTCACGACTGGGTATTTTAGATTTTTCTTGAACCTTTTGAGTCAAATTGATGTAAAATGTCACAGCAGGCTTCTTCAGTTTAAAAAATACTTAAAGAATTTGGACATTCTGGATTTAAGAAAAGAGCTGTTATTTTAGGGTGCGACATGTTTTGTCACAGATGAGCACACCAATGGCTTCTAGATCACTTTAATCCCTCTTTTAGACCTTTTCCAGGAAATCAGGTTTAAGTGTAACCTCTTTAAAGATTTTATAAATAGTACTTTGAATTCGGGACGTTCAAATTCCAATAGAGTCAGTTTTACTCTAATTATCTTTTAGACCATGATAGTTTATATTTAATCTGCACTGTGCCCTTAGTAACATTACATTACAGCAAATACTTGTTACTGTACAAAGTTACCCGAACATTCTTACTTGGCATAATTATGGTTCTAGAAAGTCCGAACACGTTCATGTACATGCCAATGTATAATTTGGCTCCTTTTTATGAGGTTTTGGATCTGTAAAAATGGTAGGTAGCTGAACGCCCCAGGCAATATAAAATACATGCAGGCTGTTAAAAACGGATAAACTCAGTATATCCACATTTTCTTGGTGCAATGAAATTTCACCATACTGTTTCAGAATTAATTGAAAAGGAGTTCTTTCCCGTTAATACAACCTTCAAGCGGCAAGGGATTATGAAATGGTGTAATCATCATAGTTTTGCCGCAGGCATGAGTCGATGGTAAAAAAACCAGGTCCTGGTGTTTCTGTAAAAAAATACCACATATACATATAATACACACATAGCACAATTAACTTGAAAGTTTTATTATGATTAGGTCCAGGTAGAAATAATAGGTTGAAATCATTTACACGTTGTCTGTCTTTGCTTATAATTTCTTGGAAGGAAAGTAGAACAACGTTGTTTTGCAGCATCTGCATGAATGAGATGCAGAATGGATAGAAATGGTAAAATGTTGTTCATAAAGATTCCTTTTACTCTCTCCTGTATACAAACATTATAAAGCAATATTTGTATCATTCTAAGCAGTAATTTAGTGACTTTCTTCAAACACATTAAAAACATTTGACTATGTGGCAGCACATTGTATTAAAGATGTGATTATGCAATGTGTTCCATTACATCTGCGACTTTGTTACAGCACACTGTATTAAAGATGTGATTATGCAATGTGCTCCATAACATCTGTGACTATGTTGCAGCACACTGTATTAAAGATGTGATTATGCAATGTGTTCCATTACATCTGTGACTATGTTGCAGCACACTGTATTAAAGATGTGATTATGCAATGTGTTCCATTACATCTGTGACTATGTTACAGCACACTGTATTAAAGATGTGATTATGCAATGTGCTCCATTACATCTGTGACTATGCTGCAGCACACTGTATTAAAGATGTGATTATGCAATGTGTTCCATTACATCTGTGACTATGTTGCAGCACACTGTATTAAAGATGTGATTATGCAATGTGCTCCATTACATCTGTGACTATGTTGCAGCACACTGTATGAAAGATGTGATTATGCAATGTGTTCCATTACATCTGTGACTTTGTAACAGCACACTGTATTAAAGATGTGATTATGCAATGTGTTCCATTACATCTGTGACTTTGTTACAGCACATTGTATTAAAGATGTGATTATGCAATGTGCTCCATTACATCTGTGACTTTGTTGCAGCACACTGTATTAAAGATGTGATTATGCAATGTGCTCCATTACATCTGTGACTATGTTGCAGCACACTGTATTAAAGATGTGATTATGCAATGTGCTCCATTACATCTGTGACTATGTCGCAGCACACTGTATTAAAGATGTGATTATGCAATGTGCTCCATTACATCTGTGACTTTGTTGCAGCACACTGTATTAAAGATGTGATTATGCAATGTGCTCCATTACATCTGTGACTATGTTGCAGCACACTGTATGAAAGATGTGATTATGCAATGTGTTCCATTACATCTGTGACTTTGTAACAGCACACTGTATGAAAGATGTGATTATGCATATTGCATACTAAGGTCTTCCATCATCTTCCAAAAAAGGCCTGGAGATTCTGGAAAATTTAAGTGGCTTCTGTCTGCCATTGGAGCACACCTTTTAATTCTGAATAATAGCAAAAACTAGCTGATAGCTTCATTGCACAAAAATAGCTAAATGTATGTTAATTGCTGATGCAAAATGTAAACTTGGAGATAATTATTATCTAATGCTAGGATATTGTTTTCTGAACAGTAACTCTATCCAACTAATGCTGTGGATTTTCTCACCATATAAAAGCAATGGATTTTGAAGGAGTTGGGGAAATCTTCATTAATCTTCATGATTTTCTCGAGCTGTTGGTCTGCCTCCCCATGATGCATCTGGTTTTCAGCATTCTTACAAATGAATTGGCAGTTTACAAACACGGCAAGACAGCGGAATTTATTTATTTTGACTCTGATAGAATCATGAAGAAAAATTTCCTGTTAGTCGGCCGATTGTCTGTAGCTGAGACTTTGAATTTCTTTAAAATTGACACCTTCAAGAAATAGGCTCACTGATTGATATTGATAAAAACATAATATTGATCAGTATCAAATACAATTTCCAGATTTACTAAACTGTCTTGAGATATTTTCAGCCTTGTAACCATACAAGGTTGGTCTTCTCTAGGTAACTTGTTCTTTCTTTTGTGTTAAATTTTTCCTATAGCAACTTTTTGACAAGTGCTTCTGACATCGAAATTGATAAGCAAAAACTCCTGACTAGATTTTTGCTTAACTGGAGGATAATATAAGCATTGTTCACTCTTTTACTTGTAGATAAATCTTGAAAAATGAAAATTAACAACTGATCAGAAGATACTGTGAAAAAAACAATGTGATTTAATATGATTTGCTGAATAAATCTTTCCTTTTGTAAATAGTGACATGAATTTCCAATGCTCCATTCCTTATTCAACAAATCTTATTAAGTGTTACTTGAATAAAGGTAAAAATTCTATTACTGGTTTTCACAATTGTACCTAGATTAAATCTGCAGGTGTGAATTCTATATTTTTCATATTTCTGCATCTTATTCTCATAATGCGGAATTACCTAGGACATAAATTCCATCTATTTCCAGACAAGCCTTATTTGTTTCCAGTTTTCAAATGTCAGAACTGAGAAATGAGTCTTCTGTTCTTTAATCCCTCAAGAGCCGAGATGTTACGAATCAACATGCTTTGCAGGTTTAGATATATGTAGTTATTAGGCTTTGGTTATTGCATAATTAATGAAACAAACAACTGAAGTTGTGGCATTTTCCAGGCTTTTATGCAGCTTCAATAAACTTCTATAAAGAAATTAACAAAAAAGCAAATTAAGGGATTTTTTTTCTTGTATTTAAGGGGGGGCAACTGTTAAATTTTGATTTCTATCCATTGTTTATATGGTGAGAAAATCCACAGCAAATTTTGATTTCTATCCATTTCAGAACAGCAGACCTTGATTTTTACTTAAATGTGTTCATAATGGACAGAAATGAAGTACCTTTTCAGAATATTGTAATTTTTTATATAAATTTGACAGTTTTTCTTTACCAAGAAAAAGGGTTTAAAATGTGTGAATTCTTGTAAATCTGGAAAAGATGAACAGGTGTTCCTGTGTTTCATGAAGTTATCCCCCTTTAATCTTATCTGGAGATTTCTGCAGCAGTGCCTGTTGATTTCTTGAAGTGCCACAGAAATTGGTTTTGGACATTTATGAGCAGAATTTGTTGCACTGAAAATGACCAGCAACACTTGAGATAGGTATCAGATATGGTTTATGGTGACAGGTAGCCATTTTATTGACTTCTGTTTCCACAGGGCAATGTCTGCCAGCTTACAGCTCCTAGCCTTATAGATTCGCCTGGTACCAATACTCTCCTCACAGACAACAGCATTGTCTTCGACAGCACTATTAAATAAGTCTCATTTGATTTTTTTGGTTTAATGGCTGTATCTTTTTAAAAAAAGCAATTCATGAAATATTCAAAACTTCCAAGTGAGGCTTTTGCCTTGTGAGGAGAGCTGTCAGTTTGAATGAATCCTAAAATAACACTGATAACTTAAGACACTTGATAGTTACACTGATGATTTTGACTTTTTTCCCTTAAAATGAAGAAATAATTCCTAATCATTTAACTTAAGTAATTATTGTTCTATTTTTGCATAAAATTTTTAAAGAAGCAGTAATAATTATATACTCATGACATTACAATTGACAGAAGCTTAACCTGAAAAAGTGACTAAAGAATTTTGATATACAGAGATCTGGACCCTTAGGGAATGCCCTTCATAGAGCCCGAATGCCACAGTCAAAGGTTTGAGCATTCTAGGAGTCTGAGCTGCTCCTTGCTTGCATATTCTGCTCCCATTTCTCTGTTAATATATTTTCCCTAAATCATATCTGGCACTGGTATAAAAATAATGGCAGTTAATATGAATAGTGTATGTACACAAAATTTGGAGAACAGAAAAGGTATGTTATGTTTGCCAATTATTGAAGATGAAAAACATTAAGTCTATAAATTATCAGCATTGTTGCCAGTGATTAACTAGAGGTTAAATAACCCTCATGAAACAGAATGTCTGATGTTTGTCTGAATCAAGCTGAATTTTTGCTGAATGAATGCTGAATACAGTCTTACAGCAAAATTGATGACTGAATTATTGCTGAACAACCAAATCAACCATCTGAATACTGTCTGAATAAAAGCTGAAAAGTGCTTACAAGGGTTCAGACATGTTTCAGATTATAGAATATGTCTGAAAAAATACTGAAAGAAGGCTGACATGTTCAGACAAAAAGTTCAGTCATGTTTCAGCTTCAGTAAATGTCTGAAGAAATACTGAAAGAAGGCTGACATGGTCAGACAAAAAGTTCAGTCATGTTTCAGCTTCAGTAAATGTCTGAAGAAATACTGAAAGAAGGCTGACATGTTCAGACGAAACGTTCAGTCTTGTTTCAGCCTCATAAAATGTCTGAAGAAATACTGAAAGAAGGCTGACATTTTCAGAGCCAGAGATGTAAAAAAAAAAACAACAACAAGAGGGCTGTGATGGCCCTGTTTATTAATTATCACTTAGTATGTTTGATAGGTACGTCAAACCTAACAAAATTGGCAATGAAATGTTTTATTTTAAGTACAATTATTTTTGAAATAAATAAATTGCTAATCTGGAGTTTAAAAAACTTCCTGAAGGTGCAAGCTGTATCATCTACATGTATAGGAAATTCTATCTGGACTTATTTTTTATAAAAAAAATTTTCATAAACAAATGTTATAATGAATAACTGGATGGGTAAAATGAAACTGATAATATTGATCAACACATCATCACTTTTGTTGTACATCCAAATGGCCCAAGTGCCTTTGTCAAGGTTAACAAGCAGCAGTAAATTAATTCTCTTCTAATTTTAATCTATTTGAAATCCTACAAAAAGTCACTTAAGTTTCTTCTGCATCACAAACTAGCATTGAACTCCTCAACTGTTACCTGGTTTTAACACTGGTCTGATACATTTTCCACTTCATATATGTCACAGTCATTTCATGCTTTTTGTTCACATTTTTGTTACACAACAAACTTTCTTGAATTTTTTTACTAATAAGAAACATTGTATCAAACCTAATAACCAGTACAAAAAAAATCACTGGTTAAAACACACCTCTTTATTATTGAGTAATTATCACTCTCCAAATATAATGTCATACTATATTCTCAAACTTTCACAGCTTCAACAAATAAAGCTTTCTCTTTCAAGTCTGTGCTAGTTCATGAAAACTCTTATGGACGTAAGTATAGGATTAGGATTTTCAATCTGTCTTCTTCATTTTTGGAAAAGGACTCATTCCCTGGCACAAGTTCGGAGGTTCAGCCACCTTACAAAGTGAAGAAGATCATAGTTAAAATGTGTATTAAAATTAAAAATTAAAGCTGTATGAATATCAGCAGAGAGTTAAGATTGTCACATTCATGTAAAACTGGTGAGAAAACTCAAGCAAAATTGTTGAACTTAGCTCAAATACAATTTAAGTACTGAAACATTTCAATTGCTTTATCACTCATTACGACTATTTATAACAATGAAAATATTATCGGCATATAACTATACTATATATAATAAATTTATGATTCTTACAATACAGCATATGCATCATGTTATTAGTCTGTTTTTTTTAATTCAATATAATAAATAAAAATACTTACATTCTTAAATTCTAGATTGTTGAAGGTCCAGCTGGTCTATGGTCTGGCTATGTTTGTTGAATGAAGCAGAATTTTTCTGACCTTTGGTTGCTAGTTGTTTGGCTGACTGATTTATTGTTGAACTGAAAAATTAATTATATACTGAACGGCATGAAATGAAGATTGCTAGGCATTAAAATTTTTCCTACTATGCTATCAAACAAGCAAAAAACACATTAGAATTAAAATGTTCAACGTATCTTATTTTAAAGAACAATTTATGAAGAAATACTTTTTTGCTTATAAATTTACTATGGCATAATATTATTAAACAGTCAGAGTCTTTTACATCTTGTCTGTACGAACATAATTGTTATAAGAAGTTGGTCGAGACGTTTTGGGAACGAACCGAAGGGTCGAGACATTTTGGGAACGAACCGAAGTGCAGTAAAAGTTGATATTTCTTTAGAAATAATTAATGACAAATGAGTTTACTTGTTGTTATCAAAACACAAGCTTTTGAAGAATGTTTTAATTGGATTACCAAGTTAGAGTTAAATATGATATTTTTGTAAATATTTTCTGTTTTCTCCTCGACATTTGAGTTGTTTACGTTCGACCGGAAGTGGATACACTGCGGAATAGTCGTGACTATATAAATCTCATTATTAAAATTCTTCGAATAAATATTGAACACTCTTTTCTTTCTGTTTTATTTATGTGTTTTAAATCTTTGTTGTTTTTATCAAGTTTATGAAAATAATGAACGATCGCCGAATCGAGCACCTGTTGGTGCAAGTCGTCTGAAGAAAAAGGCGCCATTTAAGTGAACATTTAAAAATTTCCAAAATCTGTAAACATCCTGCAATATTCTTCAACAATCTGAACGGATACAACGGTAAAGTGTAATTTTCTTTTACTATTTTAAGGATCATTTTTGCAACTGTAATCCAGCCCTAAATGGTTTGTTTAAAAAGAAGGGAGTGATTTGTGCTGACAAACGGTTGGAAATCCTGGTCGTCAAATTTGATTTTCCGCATGCAGTTGACATATAAATTTATCTTGATAGAAGTATTACATTATTATTAATTTAATTGTTTTGAAATAATTATTAAAAGACTTTAAGATAGGACTAGACAACTGTACCAAAAGTTGGATAGACACTGTGCTCATAGTCATAAAATGGAATTATACATTACTATCTTTACTTCCCTGCTCAAAAGTACTTACTGGTTTTTATCTAAAGAATAATACCAATGTCTTTGAAATAGAACCTTAAAGAAATAATAAGATTTTCAGCAGTTTAAAAATATGTCACAACCTTGGAATCAAATGAGGGTGCAGTCAGTTGCTTTTTGAGAGATTGGTTAGTCATCTAGTTGAATACCCAGGAACACTTGCTGAGCGCTGGTATTATGTATGAGTGCAGCTGTTTAAACTGGTATATAAAACAATCAAATGTGACACTAGATAATGATCATTTTAAAAAATGTTTTATTTTTTTATTACAGTCCAATGAAAATTTCTCCTGATCTTCCATCAAAACAACAGTTTGAAGTAACTAGGACACAGAAAATCAGGAGTAAGTAACATGTAGAATGCATTAGAATGACAATAAGAATGCATTTACATACCTTTTTTTAGAATGTTCAGCATCTGCTTGGTCCTCTTACAAATTTGGCATGAGGGAAACAGAACCAACAGGAATAGGTGCTGAGGTGCAGGCTCAGTACTCCAACAAGTACAAAAAGTAAAAGAGCAGCAATATGTTTAAGTAAATTATCTGGAGCTGCCACAGCAACAAATAAGAAATATGCTTCTAATCCTATGTACATGATGTAGAACCAACTGACCTATGGAGCTGGGTTAATTTTGCCCCAGAATTTGTACAGACTTGATTGATAAAGATGCACTAGCAGATGCTCCTCTGTTAATATCTTTTTACAAGATTTTTAGTTTTTCCTTTATAAGTCTAGGTAAAATGAATTGACCCCTGAGGTGGGGCCAGTTCATAATATTTTCTTTGGAAAATAAAATCAAAAAAAGGCACCAATGGCACTGAACAAACTGTACTGACTGTATAATATATCGCTTTAGTACAGTTCATTGAATAAACATAAAGTCTAACTAGTTCCTTTCATAAAGCTTGACACTTATCCTTGAGGTTGTGTGTTGGAGTGGTCATTTGATGTAATAAAGTATGCTAATAGTCTTTCTTTTAAGAACAGTTACTATTTTGAGATACTAATTTGAACTGTACAGACATATGCTTATTCATATCAGTATGTTTTTACCACATAGATCAATAAATGCTTCAGGATTAAATTTATAATCATGGTTAATGAATGTCACACTATATTAACATTGTATAAATATTTTTGCTACTTTGTCTTATTTCTGTTTTGCAGATCTATGTTTTTTCTGCATAGACCTCATCCGATGTACATGTAAACTACAAAGTGTTAAATATAAACTATGATGAACACTGTAGACTAAGAGGAAAGAGTCGAAGAAAGATGAAAATTAAAACTTGATGCAAAATGTAATGCATAGTAGGTATCCAATCAAAGCAGACTGCTGAGAACACATTCAGACTAGTGGATCAGAAGATGGACAGAAAGTACTGAGCATTTAGAGATTTTTTTTTCAAGGAGAAAGGAATAAATACCAGCTTCTTGACCAGGATATAGAAAAAATGTGCCAAAATCAAAAGCCAGAAAAAAAGCTAGACATCTTCATTTCCATTTGAAACAAAAAATAAAGACTAGAAGGAACTTCCTTTAGAACATTCACGCAATAGAAAAAGTGATACATGTTACAACTGTGTTATTAAATCTCTAGAACTTAGTTTAGTATTAGAAGTTTATTATCTTTAACTAAATACATAAACATACTGTGTTATGCACTTAAATAAAACTATTCATAAAGTAGTTAAAAATACTGTGGTCATTCTTTTGTCTGTGTAGATTCTGTGTTTGTATTTACACTTTTTGAAGAATCAATTTTTTACTGGAATCCATTGGTGTATCAATGCTTTCCTCTGGAACTGACTGGTAGCATTTAAGGAATCATTGTACCACCTAAACGAAGTTTGGGGAGTATATAGGAGTCATCAGGTGGTTGGTCGGGCGGTCTGTTGAAATTCCCTTGTCTGGAGTATATCTTGAAAACCAATTGTCTGAATTCAATGCAACTTCATACAATGGTCAAGCACATTTAGTGATAGCTGTAGTTTAAAATATACTTAAAAACATATTTTTTCTTTATTTATTATGAAGTTTATCAACATTAAGAGGGTATTTTTTTCTTTACAGAGACTTGTATATTCATAGATTCATTGTTCAAGATGCAAAAGCAAATGTCAACAACAGATTTATTATCATCACTTTTTGCAAAAAAGCTTCCACCAAAACAAGAATAAGATTCAGTCTTCCTGTTTTCATTAACTACAATATGCTGGCCATGAGTGACAGTATATATCATCTGTTGCTAGTTTTATATTCTTTTCAATGTGATTAATCTGCTATAATTGTTGTTTTGGAAGTGTAATGGAGAGAATTTTCAGACAGACTGGCACAACTTCAAATGAAAATTCTGACTACATAGGGATAGTTGTTTAATGTAAAATCTGAAATGCAACTAAATATTGTCTGACAATACTATACACAATGATCTGAATATAGTCTTAATTTTTTGCCCTGAGCAGTGTCTGAGTTCTTTCTGAATACTGCCAGACATAATTCAGAAATACATGATACTTGTCTGAAAATGTCTGAATATTTCTCTGAATATAGTCTGAGTGATCTGTCTGAACGATATCTGAGTAATTCTTTCTGAATAATGTCTGAAAAAAATTGTCTGAATGAGCTTATGAATGAAGTCTGAACTGTCTGAATTATGTCTGGATTGTTCCAATTTCAGGCAATTTTCAGCATCTCAGTCATTTTTCAGAAAAAAAAGTCTGAATCAAAAGTCTGATTTTTAACTGAACCGTGTTCTCAGACATTATTCAGAAATAAATACAAGGCTGATTTTTTTCTGAATTTGGTGAACAGACAAAATTCAGCTTTTGCAGTTTAAGACAAACAGAACTGATTCAGAAACTATTCAGACTGCATTCAGACAAATTTTCAGCAAAAATTCAGCAAAAATTCAGCTTCATTCAGACCATATTCAGACCATACTTTTTGATGAGGGAAGTAACCTACCTGGCAGGGGGGCCAAAGGGGTACATGGGCCAGCATTCCCCATAGTAATTAAAACATTGGTACCAGGCTTGAGCCCCATGCTGGGCTGACATGTTTGATAGCAGAGGCTGGAAATTAATACAGACAGGCACTCTGTGTGCATTGTGGATCTTGAATTTAATGTGACATTGAAAATTAAGAGACTGTAAACATCTTTTGGAATGGGAGAAAAAAAAATGAAAACAAAAAACAAGTCACTAGTTACTGTAAAATTCAAGAGCTTTTTAAATGTGAAGAGTAGATTTGTCATTTTTTCCATTTTTTATTTAGAAAAATGTAAATGGAAATTAAAGGGAATTTTCTGTCTTTAAGAAAAAATGTTGCTTCTTGTCTCTTTGTTATGTTTAAAATAATTAGAAACCAGCTTGAGAAGTACATGTTCAGGTATTAGGAATCTTTTTTTTTTGCATACTGGTAGATGCATTGATGTAGGTTTCTGTCCTTCACTGTAGGAGACTTCTGGGAAGAAAATTGACCCATTTTGATAATGCACACTAGAGGACCTGCTTTGATAACTGTTTAGAACCTAAGGACAGAGTTACTGCCCTTGAATTATTAGTTGCACTTTGCTTTATAAAAGCTACAGCTTGTTTTATTTCAATGTTGCCTTGGATTGCAGAAATGTCAGAGTTTAGGCCTGTTCATTTACCTTTTGTTTACAAACAGATTAACTGCGGGTCTTTAGTTATGTGACTGTTTGGAATATTTACCATCTGTGGTTGTAGTTACATATGCCAAATTACTAACTTTATAGGCTTTAAATAATACTCATAAAATTATTCCCTGCCATTTTCTTCTGTGTAACAAGTGCTTGTCCAACAAATTTAGCGATATAATGTGAAATCAATGCTTTTACCATAAAAGGCACAAAAAAACTAGCTATTGTGGTAAATTTCCCCCAAATTTATCGCAAAACAAGCACTTCTGAAAATCTGAGCTAGCGATAAAATTGAATATAATCTGATTTTGCTATATAGGGTTTCTATGAAGTTAGGGAGATGTTTGATTGGAATTTGGCCCATGGGATTTGTGCTTTCCGATAAATGTGATCAAAATAAGGACTTTTTACAAAAACAAAAAGCACATTTCATAAAACAAAAAGAACTTGATCAAAGACTTTTTATCAGTTACTTGAAAAATAATGCAAGGAAAATAAAAAATTCAAGGGTCAACGAAGTATGTGCCTGAGGTTTTTAATTTTTCAATCTCACTGTCTGATAAGTGTATTTCTACTTAATCCTGATGCAGACAAAGTAATACCCCAGATTTTCACTTCAAAGTATTGGTTATTTCAAACTGTTTATTGCATTTTCTCTTACTTTGTGATGGTTTTCTTGAGAGTCGGATATTAGCTTTAAAACTCGTCTCCTAAAATCTTAAACAGAAACGCTTGTTTTCATGTAAACATTGTTAATGAACCACTGTATATACTTTCGTTTTTGTTGTTTTCACACATTGACATGCTCTTAAAAAATTTATGCTAAAATTTTATGGTTGAGTGGGTTTAGTATTCTGGGAAAGGGACTTTTTTATGGGAAATTTGAGAAACAATGGCATTGAGGCCCTGTATCTTTTGCAAATAACTGCTCTTAATATTGAAACAAGAAACTGCTGAGAAGCTGTGTATTGACATAGGTGATAATTATGTCAGTGACCTAGAATATGCCAAAGATAGTACATTTTTATTTGTGTGTTATTTGGATCTGAAATAAGGCAGGTTGTGACATTACATTGATAAAGTGATCAGCCTCCTTGCTTAGGATGTCAAAATAAAAGTCCTTAATTTCTTTGGTTGAGTTTTAGACGGCCATTCCTCCTTTGGGAGTCTGCTGTGCTGAGTTACTCTTGCCTTGCCTTATAAACAAACATTAGACATTGCTAAACAAACATGCTTTTGTTTGTTTTTATTGGGGTTAGTCCACCTAACCAGTATTCTTAGGTATCCAACCAGTTTACTAAAATAAAGCAGGTTGTGACATTACAGCAGCGGTGAGGGACAAAAAATTGAGCTAGCCCAGTCAGCCTATACTGTCTTTTTCCTTCTCTGTAACTTTAATTGCCTATAACAGCGAGACCGTTAATGCTTTTCACAATATGGGCAGGTAGAAAGTATTATGATTCTTGTATATATTGTGACACAATTTTTATCTTATCAAATAATGCTAAATATTGTATTTTCTTGCAGGTGAAGGTCATGTTACGAGTGGTGTCAACCAATCATCAGGGGGACCAGGCAGCGTCGGTGCTAAATATAGATACGCGAAACAAACAAGTCACAGTCTACGACCCAGCAGGGAGTGGATATGCTACCAGTCTGGCCCACAGGAAAGCAGCGATGGCACCTAAAATGTTTGCATTTGATGGTGTGTTTTCACCAGATGATTGTTTGGTGAGTAGAAACCAAACGAGAAGTATAGTACTTAAAAAAAATTACAAGTATAATGTAGCTTAAATGTAACAATCTTCATGACAAGTAAAAGCAACATTTACCATGAGTGGTAACTGCAGTGGCAAATAGCGTGTGGTCCACGTGTCATTGCTTTGTTTATTATGTAGATATCATCAGAACAGGTTGAATACAAAAAGAAACACAAAAAGAGCTTATCTAAAAATCTATTCAGAAATATTTCCAGTGAAATAAAGACATAGGTATTATAATAAATGCTGATAAACTTTTGATTTGTGTAATTCACACTGGTTATATGAGATTCAGCATACATTATGAAGCAGTAATGTCACCATTTTTGTGGTTTAGTGAACATGAGGGTCATGGGAAACTGAGCAGGATTTGTAACTCCTACACAAGGAAATTTCTACTTCAAAAATTTCATAGGAACAGTGCTCTTGTTGTAAACGCTTTGTGAAAGACAGTAATGGAAATGTGGTTTGCAGTTATTTAAAAATAAAACCCATGGTTTTTTGTTTCAAACATACAAAATTGCCCTATCATCAAAGCTACTGTAAATACATGTACCAAAAAAGTACTGTGTGACATGTGTATTATTTCATAGATTTGTTTGAAGTTATTTAACAGGAAATTGCTTTTTGACTTTCCTGTACAAAGGTATATGAATGTTTTTTTCTTTGTCACCTCAATACTTGTAGTACCAGTGTTATAAATATTATTATTATCACCATAATGAAACTTTATAAAAGTCAAAAGGTAAATAGACAAGTTAGACAACTCCTGTTACAAATTAGAACAGATAATTTTTCAACATAAGGCTTACTTTAAATTTACCTGTTTATTTTTTTCCTTGCATAAAAAGACAAACAAAAGGAACCCAACTTTTTAGGCCGTTTATAATTATGTTAGTAGATGATTTATATGAAATACTGTGCTGGAAATGTATTAAGAAGTAAAAATGATTCATTAGATGAACATTAACCTACAGAATGCCAGGAATCCTGGGGTGCGAAATTTTAGGATTCTTGAATTTTATGGATTAGAATTCTCAGTACTGTTGTAGCTAGATGTATTTTGCTATTAATTTGCCATTAGTTGAATAAGATATGCCAAGCTGTAGGTTTATTCACCAATAATGAAATGATTTACATGTAATTTTTTACATGTACTTTTTTACAAGAAAAATCCTCTTCTGGTTTATATCATGTAACGAAATGATAATACATGTCTTGCATAATTTTGAAAAATATTTCCCTCCCTGGATCTTCATATTTCTTAGGACAGATTTTGAAATTCTGCGTTTCTTTGAAGGGAAAGGAGTATGCATTTGCAGACATTCAGAATGCATAACCTAGAACAAAACAGAACCAATTTAAAGTATGAATATTACATTTTATACACAGAATTCCATTCCATATTAGATTTTCTTCCTCTGATATGTAAAAAAGCTAGTTATTTTTTCTGATATCTTCGTTGCAGTGATTTCCCACTTGTGTAGTTGAAGAAAACATTGAAGTCAAATATTTTCCAAGGCATATGCAAAAATTATTATGGAATTGCCTTAAATTAAGTTTCATTTTCAAATATTTTACTTAAATGGAAGTTTGTACTCTTGATAATTAGATTTTCCTCTGAAAATTAATTGCAGTTTTTTTATATTGCTCTTAAGAAATAGCATAGAATGTTAAATTTAATAACTTTGAAATTATTGAAAACACAATAAAGTTGTAGTATTTCTCTGCGGCTTTCAGGTTTTGAAAATTAAGTCTAAAAATGTTATTCGGAGAAAAAAAAGGGATTTTGTTTTTATCTCATTTTCTGTTTTTGCTGATTATAGAAAAGAAACGCATATGTTAAGTAGAGGACACCCAGGTGTAACATTCATTGTACAGCAGGGGCAACAGTATTTTAGATTTGTTTGCCAACCAAACAGTAAATGACAATAAATAATTAGCAAAAAACTGGTTGCCAGACTTTTCATTCATTATTGTTTCTCTTTATTTCACTTCAGTGTTTTCTTGAAAACCACACTGAATCATTTACAACACAAGATGCTTATATGTAATTACAGACAGAATGCATCATGTTTTGTACACCTGATGCATAAAGAATGTTAGAATAATGTAGGTTTTCATAATGGGGTATAAATCAGCCTGTATAACTCATTTGCAGAATTATTAATTTCTTTTATTTCTCACCACCACATACAGGTTTAGAAACACGTCTGGTGCCTACTTCAAAAGTAACTTACTGTTACAATAAAATTTACGTCAAGTGAAATAAATTCGACTGTATGAATTTGTTTCAACACTAACTTGTGTACTCTACTAACAAAATGAAATTATTTCACTATTATATGCGTATTGTATAACTTATTCTCTTACAAATTTTCTATTTCAGACGGAAATATGTTCTGGAAGTCTACCGGAAATAATACAGGGTGTGGTTGCTGGAGCTGATGGTTGCATCTTCACTTACGGCTATTCTAAACTAGGTAAGTTACACATTATTAAATAACTTTAGATTTTGTTTATTATTTTTCTTGTATATTTGGAAACATACATGGATAAGAGTAATGTAGAATTACATTCAGTATTTTATTTTTTTTCAAAGCTTTTGATAGAGCTTATTAATGTTAAGAAATATTTTAAGAATAATGAATTCTTAATACAAGGTATAGTTAAAATAGAAAGGAGGAGAAATTCTAAAAATAACCATGTCAGTACATGTCAGAAAGGTCATATTCAGAAATACTTGAAAACTGATTCTGTAGAACTATTTTTGAAGAAAAAGAAATTATCAGTCTAAAATATTTCCCTTCTGTAGCATAACCACAAAAGTAGTTCTGTACACATCTATAGCATGCTGTCTGACACAGTTCCTTGAAAGAACATAATTACAACACTTCAGTTGGAGTCAAGTGTCGGATGACTGTTTATCACTTGTTACTCATTGAAATTCCATGAGATATGATGAGTGGAGAAGGTCTCACAAATTAATTTGGTTAATCAACGACAAACCACATAATATTGTTAGCTTCCTTCAGCTAGTGTTTATTTTACCGAGTGGCGAGCGGTCCATGCCAATCATGTGATTAAATTACAATAGGATTCTCATTGTCTTGAATTTAATTAATAAAATTCTCATTCTTTTGTAAATTGGATTTGTCCTCAGAATACCATCACACAGTGTCTTTGAAAAATTGGGAACCATGTCTTAATGTTCAAATAATAAGTTAACTACATGTTTGAATCATTTCCGGGACCTTTTTATTGATGCCTATTGAACACGTCTTGCAGGGAAGTTTGTGCAGTGGTACTAATTTGTGCCAAGACATGAAAATCAAATTTGTTGTCTCCAGCATTCAAATTGAAGGACGAGTCATTATTTTGATCATTTCCCAACAAAACATACCAAATTTGATTACTTTCCAATATCATGCAAAAGCTTCTGAGAGACCTTGATTGTGTGGGGGAATCTGGTTCCTCTAGGAGGCTTGTCAATTTATGACTTTCATGGTTTCTTGTCAAATTTGTATAGGCTAAATTAATCTGTTGTTTGTCAGAATGGCTGTCAATATTGTATCCTATCTTGTTTTATTGTCAAGTTTCTCATCTTTTTAGTGTAGTTGAGTCATATATAAAAAACCAACATCATTTTCAGAAAGAATTTCAAGCTTTTCAAATTTCATTCCCGTTTGTTAATGTTTCTTCCAAGCAAGAAATGTATATTGATTCATAGAGATTCTTTTATTTCCTGTATGTGAACATAGCTGTTGTAACAAGCTATAAACCTTGATGATGTTGGGCATATATTTGGAGTCATTTGGTCTGTGGACAGCCAGTATAGTTGTTTAAATTTGTGTCCTGTTTTCTCAAAGTTATTTGCAAATGAAGTATACGGCTAGAGAAGTTAGTTCAGTGAACTTGCACAATAAGCTTGTTCTTTTAAAGGTGGCAAAAACTTAATCTGAAGTGTGACTCAGATATATAGTATAGCCATTGCAAAGTGTTAAAAAAGTGTATTTGAGTTGATACTACATTGGTACGGTGCCTTCATACCATATTTATTAATCCTTTTTTACAAGGCAGGTCTCTGTAATCATTTTCCAATAAGATGATTTGTAATGATGTCTAATGCTTTCTTTAAAAGCATTTACTTTTATCCTGCCTTGAAGTATAATATCTCTTTCTTTAATGGTCCGATTTACATATAACTTACACAAACATTGAGCGTTTTTCTAAGAAAACCTTATAAAAGATGTGAAATTTATGTAACTAATAACCTGTTTTCAGTAGAAATGTTTGTGAGAGTCCATTTCACTGTGACAAGTTGTCAATTTTCATGTTGGTCTAATGATATGTTGCCATCATGTCCTGGTGTCAAGTTACCGGGAGTTGCCGGGATAATGGAATCGGGCATGCTAGATTCATGTTGTGTAATATAAGCGAGACGTTGTAATGAGAGGTATACATGACAGTTATGAATAGACTGTAGCATCAAACAAGGAAATGGTGTGTAATGTGTATGTGTAATTGAAGACGATAAACTAAAAACAAAATCTGAAGGAGGTTAACACAAAAAGTGTCAAATTTTGAAAACGGTACTCTTGTCAATTATTTTTTTGTTTGAAGATTTGAAGATGTTTTGAAATCTGGAAAAAAGAATTTTTGAGATAGAGACAGATTCAGGCATCATTTCTAACAGCTAGATTTCAAAATTGTCCCTTCAGCCTTGCTGCCTGTCATTTGTACTCTGTGTAGAAAGTTGGTGTGCTGAAATCACAGAATGCTATAAAAGCTGTGGTAAAGAAAACCATTCTCACTGCAGTAGTTAGCATCATTCTTGATCTGATTTCAGGTAAAACTTACACAATGGTTGGAGAGGATTCCTCCAGTCAGACTATTGGCCTTATCCCATGTGCTATAGCTTGGTTATTCAAAGTGATTAATGAACAGAAGGACCAGACTGGTGCCCGGTTCTCAGTTCGAGTCTCTGCTGTGGAAGTGTCGGGCAAGCAAGAAAATCTCAAGGACTTGTTAGCTGAAGTAGCCCAAGGTAAGGAAGGGATATTTCTGATGAGAACCAAAACCCTCCAAAAAAAAAAAAAATGGAGGGAAAAAAAACGTAAGCCAAAAATACATAACCATTTCATTCTGTCGCATTGGTTTGATTCAAGTTTTCAGTAATCTCTGTTTTCGAAGTCTTCTAAAATTGTGAATTCTGGATAAATGAGCAAACAGTAAAGTAATCTATTTCGTCTTTCATGTTAGATGTTATGATACAATTTGGTATAAAAACAGAGGGAAAACAAGGAAAATTTGAATGTGCATGTTGCTGCTTTCACTGTGAATAGATCATGATTACCTTGTGGGAATCACAGACTGTGGTGGAGCCGAAGTAAATACAATATAATGGTCATATTATCCCATTAATCAGTGTCGGTAAAGTGTCGGTAAACTATCAGCAAACTTGCTTACAATGCTGTTACTATGTTGATAATGTTGCTGTTGCATGGAACTGTCAGTATACTGCAATTGTATCATAACTCCATGTCTTTGGTGATGTTTACCTGATTCCCTGACAAACTTGAGCTAATTATAACAATTAACTATTATAGTAAACAAAACATTTGATACAGGTTTTAGAATATTGTCAGTTTTTTGTTGTTGTGTGTTTAAGCAGTAACTCTTAGTATAAAAAAAAAATCAAGGGTATTTTTTGTCAGATTACCTAGCCATTTAAAACATACAGCACCCATGATAAATATTTCAAATGCATGACAGATAAATGGCTTTTAAATGTTGACTTTAAATAAATAGATCATTTTCTACACTTCTCATGCAGTTTTTATTCTTCAAACTTTGTCATGTTAGAGAGGGAAAGTTTGTTCAAGGCATAAAGTAAAAGTGTTCACACACATCTTTAGAGCAATTTGTCAAAACTGCATTAAAACCTGTGGTTCAGAAATTTGTTTGTGGTAGTGACATACAAGTTTAACATGTACAAGATATATGGCCTACCAATCACAAGTGTATCTAATGGATGGTCGGACCATGTTAAAGGCGGCGGAAGTCTGATGGAGGTTGGAAATGTTGGGGAAGAATGGTTCACTAATTGGCTTGTAATTTGATTAAGAGAATATACCAACCTAAGAAAATAGCAGAATCAAGAAAAAAAGGCTTTTGTAAGTCATTATAATGGGCAGAGAAAAATGTGACAGTGCATTAGTGTCAAGAGTTTATTTGAGCAACTGACAGTGTTCCTTTTTACTCTGTAAATTTGTTTTAGCAGTTAATACCTTCTTGCGTAATTTTGGTGTTTCAGGGTAAAAAGTTTAGACTTATCTACTCTCATGCTAATTTGTAATGACTGTAAGGGTAGGAAATATTTGAAACCTTCAGTTTCTGTCAGTTAGGTCAATGAGGGGAGGGGTAAAACATACTTTTTCTCAATGATTGTTGACTCTGGTTTAAATAAAAGAAGTTTTTTGTGTGGCATTCTGACAGCTTTCAGGAGCTTTCACAGTGAAAGGTACAACGTTTTTGTAAAGGTTCGCATAAATTTCATTTTAGATAGGACCAGATTTTAGTCCATTTTTATGATTGATAATTATATAATGAAGAATGTGTTTGTTTTTGCAAGGAACTTGTGAACTTGTTAAGGATGGAGGTACAATATTAGATGCTTTTCAAAATCTGGGATGCAAATAGTCATTTAATAGAAAAAAGCTTTACTGTCCAATTTTAACAAAAAAGTTTCATTATAATTGCAAATATCTTGAGAGACATTGCTTGATACTCCTGAGTATTTATCAGTTTAAAGTAACAAACAATATTGCTGTGAATTATTGTTGGGAAATTTTCATAACCTGTCTGCCAGCAAAGACTTGGCATTAGTTTGTTCCATCTCTGCTGTTTCAGGTATTCGAGTAAACAGTCATTGCCATTGTTTGAATTTTCTGGAGAAATTATTATAAAATATGACCTGTATAAGAGCATTGTAAATATTTTGACAAGTAGCCATCATCAGTGATATTTTGGCAGGAAGTCAACAGGCGGCCATTACGGTTTCTTGTATCAACATCATTAGACTGAGTCCTGTTCTATCTGTAATCACTGCTTTCATCATTAACAATACCTGTGAACCAGTCTTCCATGGTGGTAAAGTCATTAGGCTCAAACCATTCCTCAATTCCTTGAAAAATTCTGGATTGTTAGTCAATTTTTGGTGAGAATTTCACAAGGATGTTACAAAATGAACTCCTTTGAAGTATTAAAGGTATAAGAATATCACAATTATTGAAAACTGTTTATAAAGGTATGACTGAGTCTTTATCATTTGATAACTTTGTTTCTTCAGGTGTGTTAATTATTTATGGATAATTTTCTTGGTGTACAGTAAAATGATTTCTGAGATTTAAAAATTAATAGATTTGTTTTTTTCTTTAAGTATTTTATCATGTTTTGAAGATCTAAAATCACGATGATGTCAAATTAAGTCAGTGGAAAGTTAAGAAAATACACTGTAAGAGGAACTGGAATAACATGATAAAAGAAATGGTATGTAGGAAATAATAGATATGATTTATACAAACTATTATATTGTTTAATATTTTATAAAAAAAACATTCTGTCTTATTGTAGGAACAGAGACTGGGGTTGGGACAGCCCCTGGGGTATACCTGAGGGAGGACCCTATTTCCGGTACTCAGCTGGAGAACCAGTCAGAGCTTCGAGCACCAACAGCAGAAAAAGCTGCCTTCTATCTTGATGCTGCTCTTAATTCGAGAACCAAAACAGGTAATTCTTGTTGTAATTGGTCTTTTTTTACATTTGAAAATCAAGTTACGATACTGTTAGAAATATATCTATAAAAAAACGCCATGTTCAAGCTTTAAATGTTTTATAAAACGTTTATATCATTTTAAAATTTTACAAAGGGAAATATATAGAGAATGGCATCACTTAACATAATAGTTAAGAAAATTGATTAAAATGATGAAACTTGATGAAATGTTGAGATATTTTATTGATTAAAAAGTATAGCAGGGATTTAATGAAAGTATTTAAATTATGTTAAATTGTTTTTTTTGACAGAGGAAGAGAGTCGATCATCACATTTGTTATTTACGTTACATGTGTACCAGTATCGTATAGAGAAGGAAAACAGAGCCGGTCTTCCAGGAGGTAGGTTGTTATGCTTAAAGCAACAATTGTCTCTTTTTCATGTCTGCTCCATAAATTTGTCATTCCTTGATGGATTTTGAAATTATTTGGAAGAAATGTACACCAACATAATGTGTCATGTGCAGGAACCAGGCCAGAACCTCTAAGGTCAAGGTCAAAGGTAAAAAATTCTTTTTTATTAAAGTAACAATACTGAGATGAAGTTCTTTAGACAGCGCTATAAATATATGTCCAAGCTCATGTAAGGAAAGGACCTGATATATGTTCAGCTTAGGATGTGGGGGGGTGGGGGGGGGGGGGGGTGAAAGCAAGAGGTTTTTGTTTTAAAAAAAATAGCTAGTTTATTTACAAGTGATGACTCTGTAACTGACATCCTCTATGTTTAGAGAGATGAGGCTGTTTTGTTTTATTCATGTATCAAAAGATGTAATAAAGTATACAGAATTTGTTATAGAGAAGTCATCAGTCTTATAATCAGCATGTAAGAAAATATATGTCTGTTAATCAATTTCACATACCATAGGGGTCTGGCCCAGTGTTGGTTATTTTATGGTTGAAACCTGGTTCATTTAATAAGCGGCCTGGTTATGCCACAACAGGTTCAATGAAATTCCTTCAGGATCTGTTGTAGTTGACATAAGGCATTTGTAGTGTTATTGTGGTGTTAATTACAAGGCTTCACCTTAAATTTTATGATAGAAACAGTCTTGTGTTTTTTTTCTTACCAAGATATATTGAAGTTCCCTGTCTAAAGTACTTTGTAATGAATGCATTGATGCAAAAATACTTTAAAGCAGAAACACAGACATTTTTGTCTCTTTGAGGAGAAATTCATTGTTCTATTGATTTAAGTCTATACAGACCAGAAGGTTAACATATCTAATTTTCTGCTAAGACATTTTGAATGGAACAAGATTGTTCAGAATAGACTGCTGTATTAAAGTGAGAAATTTATCCATTTTATATGCAGGGCATATCTACTTTTTTCCTTGTATTTATTTATTTGGTGATATGTGGTTCTGACACATCCAAGCAAAGGGCATCTCCCTCTGGACAAAAGTCTATTAGATGACATTTTCAAGGAATGATCGCTAGAGTTCCCTCTAGGTTTTTTTCTGAATAATTCATCTTTTATTATATTGCAGAATGCTGTATACCAAGTTAGCTTTTGTTTCATCCATTTTCTGTATTGCTAAATTGATAAATATTTTGTCTGTAGTAAATTGACATCGAGGATATCAGTCTGAAATTCTATTAGACCAGTTTTTTAAGCTTTGTCTGCAATAATGTAGACTGGGGGGGGGGGGGAATTGAAGATATTTTTGTAATGTTTTATTTATCTGAACATTTTGATTATATACTTTACAGAAGTTGTTCTGAATATTAAGTGTGCGAAATGTATTGAAGTTCGAAGAATGTTGGTCAGCTGGAAAAATTTCTCCTCTGAGAATAAAAAAAAGTTTGTTGATTATTTTCTGTCAACATACATTTGATCTTGTTCAATAATCCTCAATAATTAACTGTACATGAGTATTTTGCTTTCTATTAATTGGATCCTTTTTGACCCATTTAAGTGTTATCTTTCCCTTAGTACAGCAAGAATGAAATGGTTTGAGGCCCTTTTCTGACTTTTCTGACATGATTCTAATGCTTGCTTCTGAAATGATCTTGGAAAGAGGACACACCTATTATTGTAACAATTCTAAGGTTGAAAGAAGGAAGCAACACTATTTTTTCTGCCTATAATGTATGACTGCTGAAAAAAAAATACTGAGTGAACTTTTCAACATGTCAAAATTCTTTGAAAAATATATGCTTGAAATGAGATTAAATCATGTTACAATATATTTCACAGATCCAGTACAAATTGTTGCCTGTTTCTTTCATTTAATACTTCCTCTAGAAACAATTTTTCATTCAGCATTTAGCAGGCTTATCAGTTACAGATTTTACTACAAAATATTTGAAGTTTGCACAGACAGGAATGTTAAGCAGTACAGATGTAAAATTATTGAAATGAAAGAAGAATTATGTCACTATTGCATTTAGCATTTTACTTTGCTGTAAGAAATTAATTACTCTGTACTGAAGACTTGTTCATAACTCAGAAAATGAATGAAATAAATTGCAGAATTTCCCACGATATGACAAACTTAGACAAGCGTGTGTCAATCCCCGCAGGGCATAAAAAAAATGGGAGTCTACCCACATAAATCAGTTATGTGAGAATGCAGATTTAAAGAAGTTTAGTGCCCTGTAGTTAAAAGTTACATTATTTTTGGTAGTGTATTTGGGACTCCCTGTGCTAGAAACAAAACAAAATGTTTATGAAGTCCTTGATGGTGTGTTGGGTACAGTAGGGATTAATGGCAATAAGTTGAAGCTTTCTGTCAACAGGTTATTATTGTTCCTTGTAAAATGATGCCTAAATGATATGATTTCAAGCTTTATACCTGTAGATACAGTCTTAAGTATGTATGAGATTTCACTTAAAATGACATTTCTTTGTAAATGAGCTTAGCTTCATTGAAATTGATTGTACACCTGTCCTTTTGTAATGTTTAGAACTTACCAAAAACAGAATTATCTCCCTTTTTTAAGTTTTTTTTTTCCATTTATCAATAAATTTAACATTATTTTGTCAACCGTAAATGTTAAACATTGAAGGTCATTTCAATGCCTTGAATGTCATCATGCCCAATCAAGACAAACTGACCAAGTGCTTGTCTAATTGTGTATTTGTCCACACTCTTTTAGCTGTCATCATTAAAACACTCCTGGGAAATGTTAATTGCTTCCTCTAAGATATCAGCAGCAACAGACAGTAATGAATCTTAGAATTAGCAAGAATGTTTGGTACAGGTGACTGTTTGAAAATGATTGATACTGGTTGATACAAGGTCCTTCTGATTTTGTTGACTTAAAGTTATATGAATAGTCAAAATGACTATGAAAATTAAAAAAGAATATTCTAGTATATTCAGTGATGCATAGTCTTTGAAAAACAGTCGTTACATATTTTTTTTCTTGAATGTGCATTTATTGGGAAAATGTTTTCATTCCTATTGAGTAATTCTGACAAGCCCAGTCAAAAATTAAGTAAACTGCTATACTGAAAGATATTTCTGGATTTTATTCCTATCTGTCTTTGAAGTGACCTTTGTTACTTATCTGCATGATTCTAAACATTTGTTTATCTTCACAGTCATACTACTTGGTCATTTTGAACGGAAATACAACTTGAATAATGTAATGTGGTTATATTACCAGTCCTGGTAGATTTTTAATAGTGAGCAGTATACCTTGTTACTAGTAGTCTTGTCCAAACTGTGATGTGATGAAACATTTGAGAAAAGTTGTGAGCCTAAGGATTAAGAATGATTCAAAGAATACAAACTGTTGGAAGTTCCTTTGTTTATTACTGAACAAACATTTCCTTATCTGTTCCTGAATACAAGTTAACATCTAATATTTAGAAGATCAGAAAGATGGGAATCAGAAACCTCCGGGGGATTTCCCAACTCCTTAATTAAACTCATTTCCGGGCAAAGCGTATATATTTTTTTTGAAAGCAGGCTTTCTAGCAACAAGTGTTTGCTTGCAAGATTTCTAAAATATTTCCATGAACGAATGGGCACAGTTGAATGACATTGGGTGAATTGTTCTCATGAAACAGTGATATTTTAGAAGCTTTGAAAGCATATCACTTTATCCAGCAAAAACTAAAGTGACGCTAAGTTATGATTTTGTACAGTTATTTATTGTTTGTGGCCCCTTTGATGTTGTTCCACCCTGTGTATATAGGGGTGAGCGTGTCTGTGTAGCGGTACTTACTCTGTGAGTACCAATCAGTGAAGCCCTGCTTGACTGAACACAGGGTCGGGGAAGCAAGAACAATTATCCTGACCTGCATTTTTCTAATTTAGAACATATGTTTTGGCTGAAATGGAATCAATGATGAAAAGAGAATTATTTCTGAAGGGTCTGTGTTTGAGAAGTGATCATTTTAGAAGTGTTGGGTGTGTGACCCTTTGTCACCTTTGATGCCCTTTGCTTTAAAGCCCGTGGAAATAGATTTTTTTCTGAGAAAATGTTGATGGGATTGTGAAGCATAGAAAATATAATGTTTTAACATGAAAGAAGTAGAACTGAGAATGACTGAATTTCTAAATTCATTTTAGTAGTGGAGTTTATTGCTTTTGGACTGAAAATGGAAATACAAATTCTCGTTAACATTATTTGACGTAAGTTTTTGTATTTTATCATTTATTTCATGTAAAAAAAAAAAATTTGAAAAAAAGGGGCCTATGGTCAACTTCAGTTTTTCTAGGTTCTGGTTTTGGTGATTTAGGGTTTTATTTGTTCCTTTGTCAAAAGAAAGTTCCTGGTTGATAGATATATACATGTAATTATTTAGGTTGAAAACTTCATTAAAATGGCTATAAACATGCAAACTTCATTTTGTTTCTAATTCACACATTTGGAGGCTTGTCTGGATTTTTAATTATGAGTTGTTGCAAAATTTCTCCAGATTTTTTTTGGTAAAAAAATAAAATTAAAAAGTTTGCCTTGGGCAACACATTTTGTATTATTTAAGAGCCATAAATTAAAACTTGAAGCTTAAGCTTTTCGAAATTTTAACGCTGTATCAAAATATTGTGTAGGATTTAATACCATCCACTTAAGAATGACATTTTTACGTAGCATGAAAATTCACATGCAAATTACTGCAGCATGGTACCAAATGTTGCAGTGTTGCAGATTAAATTTATGTTTAATTATACTAAACCACAGGAATGGGTGTGTGTATCAAGATTGTAAGACTGTCTGTTTTTCTTGCGATACTGTCTGTTTTTTCTCAACAACATTGTAATAAAATAAATATTACAAAAATAATGAAATTAGTGGTACAACCAGTAATGTTGATATAAGACATGACCAAGTGTGTCTCCCTGTGGGATGCCACCTCAGCACTGGAACTTAGATTAGTATTAGAGGCTGATACAGATCACACATAAAAAGGTATCACTTAACAAACAAGGGTTTTGAGTGGCCCTGAATCGTCAGAAATCTGTCAGTGAGGTTGTTTAAAGGTTGTGGTTTTTAGAACTGATGGGTTTTTTGTCAAGAAAATGCTGCACTCTGAAAATGAACAAGGTTTTTCAGTGTGAATAGATTTGTGTATGAAACAGTACAAATTACCAGAGGATTTAGGGATAAATGGCTTTTAATGTAACAATTTAATTGTGATTTGTAAGGTATTATAGCATTACCTAATGTGTTATATTTGCAGATTGGCTTACTGTAGTGCTAAAAAAATTCTTCTTGGCAGATGTGATAAAATGAGAATAAATGATAAAGAGAAACTATTCCAACTCAATATACTGAAAACATAAATCACTAAAGCATTTATAGAACTAAACTGATGAATGAAGAAAACAATTTTATTTTCACTTTGTTTGATAAATTTGATTGATATGTTTTCAGTTGCTGGAGGTAGAAGTCGGCTACATCTGATAGACCTTGGCAGTGCATCAAAGTCGAAAGATCCAAATAACGTTGCACTTAGTCTTTCTGCTCTTGGAAATGTGATTATGGCTCTCTTGAATGGACAAAGACATGTACCTCACAGGTAACATCTTCGTCATCAGAAAATTAGATATGTTTCACATATAATTATCCTGTGTTGTGTTGGCAGAAGAAAGGGGTACTTTGCATTTGAAATCAGTATTGTTCAGCAAAATGACAAGCATTTAAAAAGTAATCACTTTGCCACCTCTGTATGAAGCACTATGGATGCATGTTTTACCTTCTAGATAAAAATGTATATGTAAAAAAAAAAATTGAAAATAAGTTTATGAAATCATTTTGATAATTTTGTCATCAACATTTATACTGACATCTCCACATGATTTTATTTCCATCTCCTTTGATACATGGATTCAGTGTTTTCATTTGGAAAAAAAAAAATATTGGTTGTAAGAAATAGGTTAAACTGATTTATTAATGGAGTTGTGTCCAAGTGTTTTTGTTTGGTCATTTAAGCTGTGGATGGTCTCAGAATGAATAAACAGTGACAAAGGGAATGATTGGTGACATTTTTTACTCACAGAAACAGAAGCTGACTGGTTATCTTTGCATTTAACCCTTCAAGTCACGAAAGCATAAATCACTATACATGAACAAGAACCTTCATGTTTAAGAATAATTTATTTGTCTGTTGCACATCCTATGTCTCCAGTGTCTCTGCAATGATTATCTGATAAAACACAGACAAAGTAATTAAAAACTTAACCTTAAATGAGAAGTGTGACCTTTCCAGCCCCTTTCTCTTGCCTCAGGGGTTTGAGGTGCAGGAAAATGGTGAAACTATTACAGTTCAGGCATGTTTACTACATAGATAATTGTCATTTACATCTTTTATCTTCCATCCACATCTTGATCTTATGTTTGAAATGTTTATTGCAAGCTTAAAATGTTTTATTGTGTAAGGTATATATAAACTGGAAGCTGTGAAAAAATATTAAATCATGTACTGGAGTTTAATGCAGCAGTTGTCATAGTGTGAAATAGAGTTTTATTATTTTAAATGGGATCTAACCATTATGTGAGTAAAATAGAGAATTTATATTCTTAATTCTGAATTTCATACTTTTCAAATGTATTCAACAGTTTTGTGAAAGCCACGCCCTTTCTTGGTTTTAAGGTAAATCATAAGCTATTTAAATTTGGAATTCAAAGAATATCTTTTAAAATTGAATGATGAAAGACAGTAAGATACAAGTGTGTTAATGTGAAGTTATTGATAAAGGGAGGTAATTTGTATTTTAATGGTGTGTATGACTAATTAAAGAGAGTTAATAAATTAAAACACCAGGTTTTAGTGAATTTCATTCCAATTTATAAAGGACTACAGAATATGACATTTCAGATGTTGCAGAGGTTATCAATATGCAATCACTCCATTTAATTTTTGGGTAAGAAATCTGTAAGAAATGTTTGTGACTATGATTTTAAGTCCTTTAAAATGGTACCATAAATTCAAAACTGAAACAAAAAATATTACCAGTGTGGTAATATGTGCTGAAAGAAGACACAATACAATCATATATTGCTTGTAATTCCCCTTGAAGTATTGTCTGTCATAGAAGTAAAAAAGTGATTATTAATGGAATTTTATCTGAGCAAGGCGGAATGTTTGCAGCAATTCCCTGCTGAGAATTGTACATATTAGGAACGAAGAAAAGCAGTCAGCTGGAAAATACAGTGATAAATCATATTTCAAATATCCAAGCTAGATTAAAAGTGATTTGAAATTTTAGAACTCATGAATTATGGCTTGAAATTTATAAGTTATGACTTAAAGCTGTATTATACAGCTATTAGTTAAAATTTTCATATTATAAGGACAGTTCACATGTTTTTAAACAGGATATATGCTCAGTCCTCCAGATCTTGAATTATGATACTTTCTTTTAAGTCAAAATTACTTTAAAATATCAGATTTTCAAGAAACTTGTGTGTACTGCCTCTTTGGCCTTGCCCGACGTCCATTAATATTCTGAAAATGATTTTGCTTTCTGAAACATTTTCAGAGCCTATTTACATGAACCATTGGAATCTGTCAAACTCTGTGAAGGTTTGATATCTTACTTAATCATATTCAACAAAACTTGCATTGAAATTCAGATGTTAAGATTCTCTTGAATAGATTCTATGCAAATTCATCCTAAAATTTACTGCCGAGTTGCATTTGATTTAGTTGCAACATCATTTACATAGCCTATACATAAATTAAATACAATAAGAAATGAAAATTTTGTTTAGTCTGCAGAAGAGTTTTCTTGAATTTGTAGAGCTGGGGCTAAACTTTAAAAGAACTTGTCTGTTTTCAGAATGTAGGCTTTAAAAAGTCTCAGTTGTTTCCAAAGTATTGCAAGCAACATTTCTCTCCCTTTGTATTTCAAGACAGTAATCATACTATTAGTAATTTTCTTTTAAAAAGCTGCCACAAGAGTTGATTGAAAAACAGGAGGAAAAAACATAGAAAAGACTTTTTATTTGTAAAATGAAAGTTGATGAAAGTGAAAGAATCTTTAACATGAAAATGATAAAAGGAATGCAAAATTAAGGCACAGATAAAATGCTTCATGACCAAAGAATCGTCTATTGTAGGGCTATTTGTTTTTGATACTGGCATTTATAATATACTGGAATTTGTATCATACAGTGGCACCCACTGTACAAGTATGTTGATGGTCCTATTATACAGAAATAAAGGAAAACCTGAAAACAGAACCAAATGTCAATTCTTTACATAAAATGGTACAAAGGAACAGTACGTTTTTACATAGCTATCAAATGTTTTGTGGTCAAAGGAAAAAGAGCACAATTGTTTGCAAGTGGTTTTGTTTCATACTGAATGATAGTTCATACTTTGTACAGTGTCTGACATAAAGATCATTTTCTTATATAAGGATCATTTTCTGACATAAGGATTATTGTCTGTCATAAGGATCGGCTTAGTTACATCTAACTGTACTGCCGTTTTTGTGATCAAACTAGTTCAATGCTTTCAACAGCTTATTTACGTTCTTTAATATAGACTTTATTAAACAGGAGAATTACAAGATAATTTCATATTCCCTGTTAACTTGTGAATATGATCCAGATGCGAAAAATACGCCCAGTCTCGACAGTGTTTTGATTTTTTGGATACCTTCATAAAATTGTTAAATATCGTCAAATGAACAGTAAATTAGGTTGTGATGTTTTTTTGTGTGTAATAGTTTGGCCTGCGGGGTATGAGGGTGATTGAAATGAACTTGCATAACATCCATTTATATTAACTTGTCATTTAACGCTTAAGATGATAGGTAAAGCCCGCCAGGCTTATTTGAGTCATGTGACTTCAGCATTGCTGAGGTTGCCCTGTGTGTACAGCACGGGTGCCGAATTAAGGTATTAGATTTACTTATTGTCAGGTTACAGGGCCTGGTAATTCTAAATAACTTTATGTGAATAGTACATCACGAAAATGACAAAATGGGATTACAGTCAGAATGAGATGTGGAAAAAAAAGCTGAATAATCGTATTCATAAATGTAGCAAAATTCTGACATTTGCTGAAAAATAGTGTTTCTGTATTAAGAGACTTATAAATACATTAATATGCCATTCAGGTTGTCCTGAATACTCATGTGAAATTACCTACTTTCAGGTAATTTTTTTTCTAGCTCGGGAAATATTGTCTAGTAAAAGATACGGGCCTTTATGTGGTACATATGTTAACCAATCATTTTTCGTTTATGATCAGCACAAATATCTAAGGAATACTAATTATGTTAGGGAAATGTATCGTAATACCTTGTACTGAATTTTCAGTGTTCTCTGTGAAAGATTAATGGGGATTTCTTATATTGCACAATAATTCTGGAGATAGATTAGAAAAAAACATCGTAAAGTTTTATGGGTGAACCTTGGGTCTTCACCTCTTCATAGTCTGAGGCAGTTCTTTTTTGGCACTCTGGATAGATAGTATCTTTCTAATGGTGATAGTTTATGCTATGATATTTAGTGAATCCAACAAGTGTCTTTTTATGTAGATGAGATTTTCTCATAACTTATAAAATACAAGTTTAAAAAAAAAAGACACAAAACTTTTATTGCATCCAGAGGATTGGAATATAAAAATATTTATACAACATTATATGAAAACATTCAATGAAGTGTAGTAAAATGATACTATAAAAAAAATGATTACATATTTAAAAAAAAGTTTTAATGAAAAATGAAAGAAAGGAAAGATTTTATAGATTATAATTACTAGAAAAAATGTTCGTTAAAAAAGTTTATTGGCTTTTTAGAAAGTTTATATAAAGCTTGTATTTACAAAGAAACTTATATCTTGATAAGCTTTTGCAACTACATGTATGGTCTGTTTACATTTTTTCAGGGACAGTAAGATAGCTCAGTTGTTACGGGACTCACTAGGCAACATAACGTGCCGCACGTGCATGATAGCACATGTGTCACAGGAGATACCTCACTACAATGAATCGTTACAAGTGATTCAACTTGCTGCACGAATACACAGAATGAGACGAAGGAAAGTCCGAGGGGTACGTGTTTCTTGTGTTTCCGTAAATTACTTTTTACAAATTGTCATATAAAATTCAAAGTTCTTGTAATAATACTTTTCTATGGTCGATTTTCTAAGCAGCTTTCCTCACCTAGATAGTCTTCTCCTTTTATTTAGTGGTACTTTTATTAGAACAAAATATTCAGTCCAATTTATGTGGAGATGCACACAATGAATAATTTACAAAAGTTAATGTTACATTTAGATTTAAAAAAAAAACAGCTAAAATTGATAATGTATTGGAAGATGTGAAATAATTATGTTGATAAAATTTTGTATTCTTAGTTCCTATGGAAATAACAGACAAGATATCCAAATGCATGGCATAAAGTGTCATAGTTGATGTTTTATTTCAGAAATATGTACACATATTCAGAGGCAGAAAAATATGTCATAGAATATAGTAATAGTTTTAAGCTCTTATTCAGAACTTGGAGTGTGAAAGAATGTAGTCTTTGTTTTAATGGAATTCTTGAGTGCGATACTAGGGAGTCCACTTATGGTATCTTCTGTCAGATTAGAATCTAGTGTCCCAGCTTGATTTAATACCTGCACACTGTTAAAGATAACAAGTCTACTTGTTTTTATTACTTTTTGCTTCTTCTCAGGTGAATTTGGAACTTGAGTCAGTATCTGTTGTTATGATGAGTTTAACTGGTGGAATATTTAGTCGACTGCACCCAGAGTGTGTTGATTAAGATGCTAGTCATTACAATTGTTTGTTATGTAAAATTTATCTTTCAAAATAACTAAATCTTTTTGTTTATTGGTGGGAAAATACTCATGAATCTTCAAAACCAATAAACTTCCTCTTAATTACAATCCCCACTTGCTATTTAAAGGAAGGTAGAAATGAAGTAGAACTAGTACGCTCTTTGTTTTAGGAGTAAAATGTTTCTCTCTGTATTTCAGCAATTTTCTGGAACTAGTTCTGATGATAGCTCTACAGATGGTAGCAGCATTCGAAGTCGACCGTATAGGGGATTTCGCATGGGCACCCTCCATGAGGGGTCCTCATTATCTGACCCCGATTATACTTCTAGTAGTGAGTCATGCAACACGGTCATATATGTTGGAAATAATACACATCAGTCACTAAGTGATAGAGAATTGACCGACCATGAAGGTCAACAAAGGTCAGTTCCAAGGACAAATCCCCGTCTTCCTAGAAGGGCTAGTGGGTCAAGGTCATCAGGAGATGAGGGTTCAAATTCTGATAGTGGTCGGAGTTTATATAGGTCGCGTGAAAGTTTATCAAGACTTCATGGTGCAATAACATCTCCTGTGAGAGATGTTAGTGTGACTGGTTCAAGACATGGGACCCCAGTCAGGTCCCTATCTAGAGGAACAACTCCAGTTAGGGATATTCAATCTGTGGATATGAACAATTCAGTGTCTTGTTCTCCTCCAAGTGTGCACTTCAGTCTACCTCAAAAAATGAGTTCTCGGTCAAAAATGTTACCAGGTAAAGATGGTGGCAGTCCATCATGCTATGCCAGCACAAACATTATAGATAAGGGAATAAGGATTTCAGCTAGACCCAAAAGGTCTGGTACTTCTCCAGGAAGTAAAGGTGATGAGCAGTGGATAGATGGACCAGGTGCAGCCATCTACCCGGAGAAGAAACAGAACACTGGAGAACAGTGGATTGATGGACCATCTGCTTTTGTTGTAAAGCAAGAACTCAAACATAGCAAACAAAATACAAAAATGAGTTCAGAAGAAATGTGGGTTGATGGGCCTCCAGAGATGTTAGCAGAAAATCAAATGGATGAAAATCAGAATCGTACCCCTAAAGTAGTGATGCATACAAGTAGTAAAAAGGCACATGTGAGATCGCTTTCATCTTCACCAAAGCACCAGTCTCCGATGAATTCCCCAGCATTGCCACAAAGAACTGAGTGTGCAGTGGCAAATAATCAGCCATGGCAGATGCCAGACATTAAAGAGAGGCCAGATAGCCAAGTAAGTGTAGAAAGTGCAATTTCAAATTTGGCACAGCCTGGTGATTCTCGTCCAAATAGCATGCTGACAAATGTTGGAGATGCAGAAGATATGGCTCCTGTTGAAAACATTGAGGTGAAACCTTTTGTCAAAGACTGGGTAGAAAAACATGGACTGACAGAACATGAAAATGTTATTGAAACAGGTGAAATTTCAACTGGAGCATTAGATTCTATAGCAGGCTCTTTTAGAAGACCTAAACCACATGATTCTAGAACTAGAAAATTAATACCAGCATCTTCCACACCAAAACAATCGCCACATCATTCACCAAGAAATTCTCCATCAACACACAGGAAATTGAAAGCAAGTAAACCTCACTTTCCAGCTCCACCAAACACAAGTAATAGGGTCACTGATTGGCTGAAGTCTGTTGAGAGTAACCAACCAGAGGAGACTATATACATGGAAGGTATTGTTGGAAAAGATGTAGTCAGGGAAGCAAAAATAAACACTGAACCTGATCAAGCATTTGAACATATTGCGGTTTCTTTAGATGCTTCTCGGGAAATTTCATCGTGTAGTTCAGTCTACCCAGAGACAACTCTGAATGATTCACAAACACCAGATAATACAGATGCTGATCTGTCAATGAGTAAATTAAGTGACTCACCTAATGAATGTAACGTGGCTGATATGAGCTTTGATAGTTCTGTGGACACTGCAAATTCTGTTCAAAATCGGGAATCCATTTATGAACTTCAGATGGATGAACAGTTAGAACGAGGACTTGAAACAAGTTCTAAGAAAGGTGATGAAGATGATGATTCATTTAGTAATGCTTCTTGTGCCAAACTTTCAGACATGGATACTGCTGATAACTTTGCAGAGTGTACTGACAATATGGGTGAAATGAAAAAGTCAGAAACAATTCAGAGTATAAAAACACTAGTTGGTGATTCAAACATGGAATGCAGGAAACAAGAAAACACCGAACAGTTTGATAGTGTGTGCAATAAAGAAGTAAAACCAAAGGAATGTTTACAGTTAGATTATGAGCCGGTGGCTCATCTGTCACGTAAACCTGACGGGGCTTCCAATCCTAACTTAATGTGTGAAACCTTTACGGAAAAGACAAATGTTAGTGTGTTAAGGGAAGAATATTTAATAGTGAATGCTATTTCTAGTCAGTCTATGGACTTGGCAAAAAGATCTCATCCATTGTCAAGTAAAACTTACAGAGAAGGCGAGGGTGATGGAATGATGGATCAGGCATATGAACAAGAAAACATTGAATCACCTCCTCCCTTACCAATTAAACCTTGCTTAAAATGTGGATATTCTCAAGAAATTTCAAAACCAATAGCAAAATTGTGCAAAGATTGTCAAAAAATGGTTGCCTTGTCAATTAAAAACTCACACAGTAGTGTTACACGAAAGGACAAAGACAAATCAAAATACAATGTTCATCTATCATCGAATAGTGTTAGTCCAACATCCAAGAGCTCAAAATCAAAAGCTCAGTCACCAAGTCACAGTAAATTACCAGTGTTTTCAAAAAACTTGCAAGTGTCCTCAAAAGATTCAAAATCAAGTCGTAAGAAGGATAAAGAGTGTAAAAAGTCCAGTTTACTCTCTAGAAAACAATCTAGGAGTCATGACTCGGATAGTGGTAATGATAGTGGAATCGTTGCCATGGAGAAGACGCTCTTGTCACCATATGCTACAGTGACCAAACCAAGGACAGTAAGTCACTCAAGTAGTGGACATGGTAGTGATAACAGTAGCACTATGAGTGCTGACTTGATTTCAAAACAGGGTAGCAGTCTGTCAGATAAAATACATGGTGGAACTAGTAGTGGTTATGAAAGCATGCTCCGAGAGAGTGATGGGTCAGGCTCGTCCACCATTAATGAAGACAGTGCTGAGGAATCTTCTGGGGACAGAAAAAAAGGAAACAAGAAAAAACGGCTACCCAGTAAGTTATTCTAATAAATTCAAACAAATACCATGTAATATTTTAAAGAATTTATTCTAATGATATACTTTGGAATCTTTTTCTCTGGCTCATAAGCAATATACTAAATCAATGAAATTGTTAACATACATTTCATAGTTATCTAAGTTTTATATGGTATTTTTTTTTTTTATGATTTTCTGAACAACAGTTATATATTCAAGTTACGAGGGTGCAGCACAAATTTCAAATGAGTTCAAATCCGCCTTTACACTTTATAGCATGAACAAATTTTGAAAAACTCTCTACTAGGTCTTCCAAAATTCTAATGAATAATTCAAGATAGCCAGGGGCATTTTGTACGAGATTTTTACAGAAATAAATAGAGTTCACCAGGAATTGTTTAGAAGGGTATTACTAGGTTACTTTGATGAGCAAATACCTCAGTACTTGGCTTTTTCTACTCAGGTGAAGAAAATGAGATATTAAGAATGTGATTAGGTGAAAAATCTGTATTGTATAAAGTTAATGGCAGGCAAATGAAATTCATAATTATGTTGTTGATAGATATAGGGAACAATATTGGCTAGTGTCCAGAGCCGCTCTGTTGATGAGGTTTTTAATGTTTCTGGGTTGAAAGAGGGCTGAGACTTTGTAGTATTTGATTGGGTTTTACATGATTGCGGTGGGCTTAACTTTTAATTAGGCTATATCCAGGCTAATTATTTTGCAGACGTGCAAACTAGTTGTTTTGCCCAGGTATAATGAAACGTTTTACGTATGTTTTGCTGGTGAGGTTTAGCCACAGGGTAGCATATGTATCAGTTTAAGGTCAGGTTCAGCTACACATGATTGAAAATGTTACTCTTACTGAGTAATCATCTTTCAAGCTTAATTGTTGTCCAAAGAAATTTATACAATAACAGTATAAAAAAGATTGTTGAAAAAAATAGATTTTTAAGGCATACTGAAATAGCTTATGAAAGACTTTTAAAGACCTGAATACCAGATATCATACAGAATCTTTAGCCTCAGACACACTTTAACACCTACCTTGTTTTCTTAGGTACACATCGGAGCAGGTCAGCTCCATCACGCAATTCTGAGAGTCCAGAATCATCAAGTAGAAAATCAAGCCCATCAAGTAAGAACTCAAGCTTGAGCCCGACTTCCAGGGCATGGCAGGAGAAACATGGTAGAGTAAAGGAAGAGGGACCATTAGAACTCAAGGAATACGATGCAGAGGATGTCAAACGTATGACAAGACACAGGCCCGACGAGGAGGTGGGTGATTTGTTTTTAGCCTGTTCTGTCTAGTTAAGTTTATTATAAACTTACTTATTCAAATTTGTTTGGCAAACAAGATATTGCAACTTTTATTAACTTGCTTGATGACTGCTTCCTGGGATCAAACCAGTACTCATGCGAAAGTATGGTATATGGAAAGTCCCTGGTAGGATTCGAACCAACAGTCCCTGGATCTGGCGTGTAGCATTCTTTCCTAAGACTACAGCTGCCTTTACCATCTGATACTGTCTGTTTCATGGGGATGAACTGTGACAAGACAGGGTTTACTTCCTGACATTTAGAGTATCTCGTCAGTTCCAGCAGATTTTAAGAGGACAAAATATTTTTTGTTTGAAGCTAGTCTGTGTTGTCAGATATATCTAGTAAGCTTTTTCGCTTTGACAACAGAAAAAAAATTAACTGTTCAAATTTGCATTCACAAAGCAACCATCATCCTAATTTTGGGAGAGAAAGATTTATAGTGTAGACATTTAAGTCGGGTATTTCATAATTACTTCGCAACAGGCAAAGAACATCTGCTTTCCAAAAGGCTCTTTTCATGTGGGAACAATAAATGTTTCAATTCATACATGCGGTAAAAGATCAAATACCCAGAGGCATTATTTATGATTATACTGTCATAAGTAAATTATATTTTGTTGTTGGTGCACACCTAGTACAGGTTGAAGTGGCAGTAATTGCAACATGCTGCCTACAAGAATCTGGCATTGTGTTCCTTATTTTATGACTTCCTTTTGATGAATTGTAGTTTCTCAGTATGACAGATAAATATAAACAAAAACATTAAGTTTTCTTAGTGCATTATTAGTTTAGACAGGTGTAATAAACTGTTTGATGAATATTTTGTTTCTCTAAGGCAAATGGTCATGGTTCAAAATGTTATATTAGAAGCAAGGTATGTATAATATCCAAACAGCAAGTGTTAATGGATGATAACACTAATTTTAGGTGTTTCTGGGACTGTTAATTTTTGTTTGTCTTTGGTTTGCCCAATTTTAAACATCTTTTGGTATGGTATGTCCCACAGATCTCTATTGCAATTTCTACCTTTATTTGCAGACTTTACGGAAGAATCATGAGAAAATCAAGGAGATTCTCAGTAACGGGAAACAAACACAGGAAATTCCTAATACCAAGGACACATATATAGTGGACCGTAGCAACTGGAGCTTTGACTGTAAGTTTCTCATGTGCTTCTCCTGCCGTTCTCGGAAGAAAACGGACGTGTAATCTTTCGGCACGCTTGGACGTATATACTCTGTAAACTCTTTGATACGCTCACACCCACAACTGCTGACGATGCTTTTGTGTTTAGTTCAGTCTGTATTACTCATGGCTGTTATAATTTGTTGGATTTGTACACTACATAAATACGTTTCGTTTTTTTTATGATTTAATGACTTCTGTTGATGATGAAGTTATTGTGATTTATTTTTGAATGACTTGGTTTTCTAAGTGTTGATTTTGAACTGCAATATTTAATTACTTATGTCAGGACTTTTGCAGAAGTTATATAATCTCAGGCATGTATATGTTATTCTCTACCAGCATGTATCTAAAGTGTGAAAAATCTGTGATTACTTTTCTTTGCAATATTTCTGATCTTTGTAACCAGTTGTATTTAAAACACATTTAGATATTAAACGGCTTTTGAAAGAAAAGAATATTGAATGTACATAAGAGATTTTGACCTTTTAGACATGTGTACATAGTAGCTAATGCAAGTGTACTCGACAAGCAGAACTTTCAACTTTGGTTTGATACTTGCTGGTCTGTTCTATAAATAGCATCGGTGTTGAAAACAGTTGTACCTAAGCGAGTATTGTTTTTAAAAAAAATTTGTAATTGCATAGTTTTGCTTTTAAGGAATTCAGGTGTTTTCTTCTGAATAACAAAGAAAACATATGCTAGAGTCTGCCTGTCTCAGATTCAGTAGAGTGAAATGTCAATTGTAAGTAACATAATGGAGCAGTTTGTAGCAACTAGTAAAACTTGTAAATTAATTTTTGTAGTTTTGATGGTGTTATATACTTGCGGATATGTGCAATCATTTTGTTTGTGTTTTTGTGATTTCTATTGATTCTCGTTCTTATTATATTTTGTAAACACAGAGTTATTTTGATATATTTTTGTATGTTGTATTTTCCCTTGATAGTAAATATATTCCAGTTCAGTTTTTTTTCCCCTCTGCTTATCAATGGTGCTTTCTCAAAACTGTCAATAATCCTTGGATTTTCAACACTAAACATCTATTTCTCTTTTTTCATTTCATCTTTTTCTTTTCCAAAAGTATTCTAGTATTAAAACATTTTTTCATACTGAGAGGCAATTGTTTAAAAAATGTTGTAAAAACAAGTTTTAAGTATTAGAGAAAAATTCATGGTGCTTTGAAGTTTAGCCGTTGTATGAAGCTATGCATATTGTGAAACACTGCTGATTTATATGTACGCAAAAAAAAATGAAATGTCAGCCATTTTTAAATGCCTATTGATTAACTTTATTTATATGACTTTCTTTTTTTCAAGCACCAGAAACTGATGACTATTCGGCAAGTTGTTGTTACATATCTTCCTACGGTTACCATCGTGTTTAACTTATTTCAATTTACTGCTTGTACACTTGGGAAGTTAAAAAAGGAAATATGGATCAAACAGTGTATAATTTTGTCTTGGTATGTTTTAAAAACAATTGATGGAAGTGTTCAGACTATATGAAGGTTTACTTCTTTGTAGTTTGTGACGCAAAATTATTTTCATAGGCTAAAGTTAAAGTTTCTATTTCCATATAAGGAAATTTTCAGTGTACAGATTTAAATGGTATGAAAAATGTTCAGAGTAAGAGTTGTCTATCTTACAGAGAGTTGAACAAAAAAAGCTTCACAGCTCAGAAAAAAATGCATGTTCTTGAAAAAAAAAAACACCTGTTTTTGTTAATTAAATGTTTTGAAATGTGTACTCCTCATGACATTAGATGTAAGTGTGGAAGAGAAAGCTATGTTAGAGGAAGGTAACAGCTGCCTGGAACAACCTGCTTCTTTAACATGACCTGAATTATAAATTGTATATCATTTTATCTTCAGAGTTAGAAGAACTGGAAACTGAGCAAAAAATTTTTTTCAGAAAGTTTGTGTAAGTGTGTCATACTAAGTGGTGTATGTGAATGTGTTTTAAGTGCTGTTGAACAAAAAAGCAGTTATGACTATATTTTTATCATACAGTCTGTCTTTTCACATTGTGTTAACCCATTAATGCCTAGTGTCTACAAAATTAGACAAAGGCAAACAGTGCAGACCCAGATCAGACGCCACAGTATGCAGCGTCTGAGCTGGTTCTTCACTGTTTGTATAAAGAACTTTCTTCACTAAACCCATTGAAAATGGATTCATCCAACTGACAAGGATGGCATGATCCACTAGGAATAAATGGGTTATAGTAGCCATTCTTAAGACAATTATGTTTATATGTGTATCTTAGTAAACATTTCATTTGAAATGAAACATATATATATAAATTTTGTACAACATTTCTGACAATTTTTTTTGTATTATAATTAGTTATGATCATTATCTGGTATATTGTACATAGTTGATGATAATGGTATTGTTAGAGACTTTGAAATGATAAACATTGGATCTGTAAAGATTGTTTTAGTGCTATAGGTTTATGTGATTTTACATCAAAACTTTTCCTCAAAGACGAAGGACAAGGGTTTGTTAATTAAGCTAGTATTTTAATCTCCTTTCGCAAATTTATTTCACTTGTATCCCAGGTTTTGAAACATTACTTTTTTTGCATGTACAAAACTGATTTCGTTTTTCCCTTTTTAAAAACACAGCACGTTGCAAATATAAGACATTTTTGCACAAATTTTGCAAGGAAATTTAAATGCTTATATTTTATTTTCAAATAAAAGAGTTTAACTGTACTTACAAATTCTAAAGCTTTACCAAAAATAGAAGTTTTTATGAACTGTCTTAGTCAAATGGTAGGTGACCTTCTCCAAGGGAAAATCTAGATGCAAAGGAATTTATTATAGAAAGAGTTTGTATTTATTGTTGTGTGCCATGTAGGCACCATTTTGTATGATTATTATTATTATTTGCAATAAATTGTTTATAAAAAAGAAGCCTTTTTTTATTCATTTTGTTTATGTAGAAGTTACATTCTTTGGTATACAAATTTACCAAAACATTTTGTTCCCAGAAACATTAGAAGAGGGTAAAGTGTTGTACAAGTGGAAGCCAAGAGCAATTGTTAAGTTAACTATTCATAATTACATTGAACTGAAAATACTGCTAAAGAGAATTATTCAGTACATGCTGTATCTCCTAATAAGAAGTTTCTTCTCATTGACTTTTCTATGCCGGAAGGGGACATATGTTATGGTCCTGGGTGTCCTTCCATCCGTTAGCAGTTTGGTTTCTGGAGGCCTACACTTTGGCCTACAGTCTTTTACCTATATGTGATTATTGCCCACATTGAGTGGATGACCCCTATTGATTTCGGAGTCAGTAGCTCAAAGGTCAAGGTCACATAGACCTTAACATTGAAAACCATTTTCCCCATGTAACTTGACAATCATTTGTTATAGAGACTTCAAACTTAACAACTCCACAACCATTTGTTTTAGAGACTTCAAAACTCATGTAATGGTTGCACACATTGAGTGGATGACCCCTATTGATTTCGGAGTCAGTAGCTCAAAGGTCAAGGTCACATAGACCTTGACATTAAAAAACCATTTTTGCCATGTAACTTGACAATCATTTGTTATAGAGACTTCAAACTTTATATCATGATTGCACACATTGAGCGGATGACACCTGTACATTTTAGGTCAGTATATCAAAGGTCAAGGTCACAGTGACCTAAATGTTTAGAATCATTTACACTCTGTAACTTGACAACCATTTGTCATATAGATTTCAAAATTCATATAATGGTTGCACACATTGAGTGAATGACCCCTATTGATTTTAGGGTCAGTAGGTAAAAGGTGAAGGTCACATAGACCTTAACATTGAAAACCATTTCCACTATGTAACTTGACAATCATTTGTTACAGAGACTTCAGACTTAATATCATGATTGCATACATTGAATGCATGACCCGTATACATTTTGGGGTCAGTATGTCAAAGGTCTAGGTCACAGTGACCTATGTTTAGAATCATTTACACTCTGTAACTCGACGACCATTTGTCATGGAGACTTCAAAATTCATATAATGTTTGCACACATTGAGTGAATGACCTCTAATCATTTTGGGGTCAGTAGGTAAAACGTCAAGGTCACAAACACCTTAACATTCATGTAACTTGACAATCATTTGTTAAAGATACTTCAAACTTTATATCATGACTGCACACATTGAATGAATGACCCCTATACATTTTGGGATCAGTATGTCAAAGGTCAGGGTCACAGTGACCAAAATGTTTAGAATCATTTACCCTCTGTAAGTCTACAGCCAGTTTTCATAGAGATTTCAAAATTCATATAATGGTTGCACACATTGAGTGAATAACCTCTATTGATTTTCGGGTCAGTAGGTAAAATGTCAAGGTCACATAGACCTTAACATTGAAAACCATTTCCGCCATGTAACTTGACAATCATTAATTTTGTTACAGAGACTTCAGACTTTATTTCATGATTACAAACATTGAGTGAATGGCCCCTATACATTCTGGGATCAGTATGTCAAAGGTCAAGGTCACAGTGACCTAAATGTTTGGAATCATTTATACACAATAAGTCGACAACAAGTTTTCATAGAGACTTTAAAATTTATATAATGGTTGCACACATTGAGTGAATGACCCCTATTGATTTTGGGGTCAGTAGGTCAAAGGTAAAAAAAAATATCAAAATTTAAAGGAAATCATTTAATTCTAAAGCCTAAGGTTTCCTCCCTTATATCACAAATGCATCATACTTAGAAAAAACTCCCTTCAGGCATATAATGCTCCGCCCAGCAGTGCTCTTGTTTTAAATTCATTTCCATGGTCAACTTGTTCAAATAGCAGACTTCAAATCACTACCACTCACTGATTGATGGTTGTGGGTTTGAGCCCTTTCCCTGACCACTGCAATTTTCTTTGAAAAAATTGGCCCTTTCTTACAGAGAAAGGGAGTGTAGTACTTGTCCTTCCACCTGGTATGACTCAGACTGTAAGACAATGTTAAATTCAGATCTTGGAGCTGGGGAGTCGGATTCTCCCTACATAAATACTACTCCTGATGAGCGTCAATGTTGGAAGCAAAGGTTACTTGACCGAGGACACAGAAAAAAGGGCACTCTGACATTTGTTTTGCTATTGAAATAAACTGATCAGAAAATTAGCAAAAAACGACAAAAGTCTCGTCCTCTTCAAAGTTGAAGTAAAAAATTGATAGCCCAAATATTGCCCTTCATAAAAATGACTATTTTGTTTAAAATATATTGATGATCATCACCATGGCAAAGGTTTTAGGAGACAGTTCTTTCTTATGTAAAATGATGATACTTGAATAAATCACAACGATGAATTATAAAACTTAAAGTTTTTAAAAAAAATGTGAGATATATTCACAAGGTATAGAATTTTTTAAATAAAATAGCTAAAATTCAAATATAAAACATCTACTGTATTAATTTACTGCCCACCCAAACTTAGATAGAATCTGACGTCAAATTAGGGTACGTGTCATTATTTTAAGAAATTATCAATATTGCGCATCATGTTTCTCTTCAACATGAAACTTTTTAAGAATGTCGTATTGTTCTATGTAGGAAGCTGAAATTTTCGGACAATAATTCTTCAATCTTGGATATCATTCGTTAAAAATTAGTAGAAAGGGCAATTTCCAAAAATTATGTCGGAGTGCCCTTTTTCTCGTGTTGTTGGTCATTTTGTGTGGCTCTATGAGCAAATGCTCAGGGTGAGCTATTATCCAGTACCCAATGTCTGTTGTCAACATTCTACTTCAAATGACATCTCCCCTAAACCACAAAGCCATTTTCAACCAAATTTGATAGAAATGTTCCTTATATTGCCCTTTTCTAAAATTGCTCAAACTATTTTGCTCCATTGCACATAAGAGCTGCAAAAGCTGAAAATAGAAAAGAAAATGAAACAGAATCTCCTCCTAAATGGCAAGGTAATTTTCCACCAAATTTCACAGAAATGTTCCTTGCATAGCCCTCTATTTAAATTGCTCAGATTATTCCACTCCATTGAACATAATGGCCACCAGAGCTTAAAATAGATTTTTGTCAATATTTGGCTTCAACTGACATCTCTTAAACCACAAAGCCATTTTAATCCAAACTTGCCAGATATATTCCTTTTATTGCCCTTTTCTTAATTTGCTCAAACCATTCAGCTCCATTGCACATAAGGGCTACAAAAGCTAACAAGTGGTCCAGATGGTCCTGGGTTGCTCATGTGAAAAGAAACTACCAAACAACTTGTTGAGTGGGTGTGGGGGCTAGGGGGTGGTGTTGGCATCAAAGGGATGTGTCAAATGGCACACAGTTCTAATACCACATTAGATATCAACAAATATTTTTATACTAGGAAAGAAGGTCAATAGTTCAAGATAAATCAAGTCAATTTGAAGTCTGTGTGCAAACTTACAAATAGTTCAAATTTCAAACATGTATCTTCAATAACAAGGAAGAAAGTCAGTAGATCAAGGTCAGACAAGGTCAAAGTTGAAGTCTGCATGCAAATTTATACATATAGTTAAAATTTTGTTGATGCAGCTTCAAAAACCAAGTCAGTAGGTCACATAAAGGTTAAGGACAAAGATGGATGAAGGTAAAGTACCTTCCTACCCCATCCAATGATTTTTTTTCTGGAAGGGGTAGTACCCAGGTGAGGAAGGTTGGGGTTCAGTACCCTTGTGAGGGCCAAGATCTTCCAAAGCGCATCTAATTAACTAGGCAGTGCTGAACCATGTGTATCTAAGCTCAAGGCCTTTCACTTTTTAAAAACTTGTTGCTATATAACACGATGTAAAACCAAGTGACCACTGCAGCAGAGCCAATTTTGATCCAGATGCCATGATTTGTATAAACTTGGTAGATGTCCATTAGACAATGGTACAAACAAATTATTTTAAAACCTAGGCCTAATGACAAAAAGGTATTTTAAGTTTTTCCTAACTAAGTCTTTAAAAAATCAAGTGACCCCTAGGTTAGGGCCAGTTTTGACCCCACAGCCATGATTTAAACAACTTACTGCTATCAACCAAATGTTTTTCCTAAATAAGTCTATGTAAAATTAAGTGACCCCTGAGCTCAGGCTAATTCTGACCCCACAGCCATGATTTATATAACCGACGTCACGGGAAAAAGGGCACTCGGGCATTTGGTATACTATTGAAATATACTGAATTGAAAATCAGCAAAAATGGCAAAATTTTTGTACACTTCCAATCTAAAATTAAAGTGAAATATTGATAGCCTGAATATTGTCCTTCACAAAAATGACTATTTTGTATCAAATTTCTTGATTACGATTACCATGGCAACAGTTTTTGGGGACAGTTCTTCCTTGTATAAAATGATATCAACTGAATAAAACACAATTTTGAATGATAACAATAATATTTTTGTAAAAATGTTGAATACATTGAAAAGGTATAGAATCTTACAAATGAAATAGGTAAAATTTAAGAATCTGAAATATGCCATGTTAATCTTAATCCAACTGGAACGTAGATATAATCTGACGTCAAATTATGGTATGTGACGTCATTTTAAAGAACATCAAATTTGCCCATGATGTTCCTCTTTAACATAAAAGTACGTCGTATTTGCACTATGCAGGAAGCTGAAATTTTCAGACATTAATTCTGGGATATCATTTGTTAAAAAAAAAAATAAAAAGGTCAGTTTCCAAAAGTTATGTGGAGTGCCTTTTTTCCTGTGTTGTTGGTCATATAACTTTGATAGAGGTTCACTAGATGATACTATCTACCAAATATGTAAACTTTAGGCCTTGTGGTTTCAGACAAGAAGAGAGCCCTCTATTAAAATTGCTAACAAGGTGGCCATTGGCCCCATGTCGCTCACCTGAGGACATAATGGTATTGGTGTAAAATGCTGTAAGCCAAACTTGAGGACAGAATGGTATTGTTGTAAAATACTGTAAGCTAATGAAAGTGTTTATCACAAGAATTTGAACAAGAGCCACGGCAAGTCAACTTTTTCCTATCTCCGAAGGCAAACACAGTGGAGGAAGCACATTGTGGTGAAGGGATTTCAAAGGCAACATCATTTAGAATCATTATTATCAAATCCATCCATTGACAACAAAGTTATAGCAAATTTTAGCAATATTCAATAATTTGACCTCAAAGATCAAGTTCAAATTAAGGTCAAGGTCAAGTTCAGTTTAACCTTCTTGAAGGCATTGTAGTTATGTCCAAGTATGACAATACATCCATAAATAACAAAAATTTAGCCAATTTTATCACCAACAAGGTCATTTAAAGGTCACTGCCATACTTGAATTATTCAACATGTCTGTTTTGTTCTCAGTGTTGTTTTGTCCCAGTATGAATCAAATCCATTAATTAATAACAAAATTATGGCAATTTAAGCAAAATTCAATAACTTGCCCTTGATGGCCAAGGTCATTTTAAGGACAAGGTCATACTTGAATAATTCAGCATGTCAGTTTTGTCATAGATGTTGTGGTCAATTTTAGCGACATTCAATAACTTGACCTTGAAGGTCAAATAAAGGTCAAGGTCATACTTGAATAATTCAATATGTCGGTTTTGACATAAGTGTTGTTCTGTCAAATTATGAATCAAATCCGTAAATAAAGGACAAAGTTAGGATAATTTAAGCAAAACACAACTTGACCTTCATGGTCAATGTCAGTTTATGGTCAAAGTCATACTTGAAGTATTCAACTTGTCGGTTTTGTCATAAGTGTTGCTTTTTGAAAAAGTCAAGCTCACAATGTTGGTAATAAGATGGGGTTAAGGTTTTACCACATACATGTACATAAAAGGAAAACTCATGACCCTTGGGGCAGGGCCAGTTTTGACCCCAGGAACATAATTTGAACAATCTTGGTAGAGGTTCAGTGGACAATGTTTCATGCCAAATATCTAAGCTCTAGCCCTTGTGTTTCAGAGATTTTTTAAGTTCATAAACCCATGACCCCCCAACCCCCCCCCCCCCCCCCCCCCCCCAACCCCTGCCACACACACCCCCCTGGTGGGGCTAATTTTGACCCAAGAGCAATAATTGGAAGAATTTGGTAAAGGTCAACTAAATGATGTTTCATGCCAAATATTAAAGCTCTTGCCCTTAGCGTTTGAGAAAAAGATTTTTGAAGGTTTTACTATGTACATAAAAGGAAAACCCATGACCCAATTTTGACCCAGGGCGATAATTTGAAAATCTTGGTAGTTGTCCACTAGACAATGTTTCATGCCAAATATCTAAGCTCTAGTTCTTGGGGTTTCAGAGAAAAAGATTTTTGAAGGTTTTACTGAGGAAAAGCCATGATCCCTTGGGCAGGGTCAACTTTGACTCGAGGACCATAATTTGAACAATCTTGGTAGAGATCCACTAGACGATGTTTCATGAAGAAGAAGATTTTTAAATTTTTTTCTATGTACATATAAGGAAAACCCATGAAACCCAGGACAGGGCCAATTTTCACCCAATAGGCATAATTTGAATAACTTTGGTAGAGGATCTCTAGATGATGTTACATACCACATATCAAAGCTCTGGGCTCTGTAGTTTCAGACAAGGATTTTGAACTTTGCATTTTTGATTCCCCTTTTTTGTGACCCTGTGACCTACTGATGCAACTGACCAAAACCATTTGAACAACTTTGATAGGGGACCACCTAAGGATCATTCCTGTAAAGTTTGGTTAAAATCCAGTAATCGGCTTCAGAGAAGATGTTCTTTAAAGAAATTGTTGACGAAGCATGACGGACAGAGGAGAGTCACAAAAGCTCACCATCTCCAATTTAAGGGCAAGGTGCTTTTCTACCCAATTTTTCAGAAATGTTCCTTACATAGATTTCTACTTAAATTGCTCAGATTGTTCTGCTCCAATGCACAAAATGGCCACCAGAGCTAAAACTAGATTTTCGTCAATATTTGGTCTCAAATGATATCTCCTCACAAGTTGCTAGCTTAAAACTGCCTCTGCCCCATGGATTTTATTAGTATTAGATGTGAGATCTTAGAAAATCTTCAATTAGAAAATGAAATACTGCATCTATGTTTGCTTAACCCAAAGCCAAAGCACTCAGGTGAGCTATCCAGAGCCATGATGGCCCTCTTGTTCACACATGTATAGTTTAAAATTGGCAAAATTTTGTATACTGTTTGACTGCATGCCCAGAGTGATAGATCTACAGGGCTCCATCATGGCCTAGTGGTTAATGCCAATCAGGCTACTACCTCTGACAAATCAGAATGATATATGAACCCTTGCAAAAAAGCAGGACAAAGTGTGGTGCTAGTGCATTTCAGGAGCCATATTTCTGTAACCTGCCATAAAAATTTGAACCAGTATTGGAAGGTATGGAACAAAGATACACATACACTGAATTAACAAGAACTGTCCAGCAGTAATAACTGAATCATGCAGGAAAAATGCAATAAAAAAACTTCAAGATCTTTATATTCTGATGAAATAGTTTTAATAAAACAAACGCATGTACAACTGTACTATTTCATTTTTCATCTATACAGCACATATCTTGTTACTTAATTAATGAGACATCAGCTGAATTCCTCCTTTCATAAGAAATTCATCATTCAGGTTTAATTCCTCTCATAAACTTAACTGGTATTGAACAAGACATCTGCATTTCTAAATATGTAGAATATAGTATCATTGTACAGTCACAAAATAAAACATAATAAAACATCTCTTAACAAGACTTATATACTTTAGTTTTAGAAATGAACAAACTTGATGCATCAATGTATAACCACAGGCTATTGAAAAATTCAGCTGAAATATCACAGTCAACTGTTTTAAAGTTAACACAAGATCACAGTTTTAAGGTTATCACAAGTTTTAAGGTCATCAAAACTTATCACAAGTTTTAAGGTTATCACAAGTTTTAGAGTTATCACAAGTTTTAATGTTATCAAAAGTTTTAAGGTTATCACAAGTTAGAAAATTGGTCATCAAGGATACATAGCAAAACCTGTTTCACTAAAATGCAAAAAATGTAGGGATGTCAAGTAACTGGTTGTTTGACTGGTGCACCAATGATTGGTTACAAAATTTAGCATTTGATTAACTGAAAAATTCATGTTAACAAAAAAAGATTTATCAATGATAGAAATAAACATATACTGTACCAACAAACAAGTTGTATGACTGTAGTTTCTTTAAAGAAAAGTTGAGTTGCAAGTATTTATTTTTTAATTTTCCCATATTTTCAAATTTTATTTAATTACAATGGCAGACACAATATTTAATGAATATTTCAACAAAAGTAAGATCACAGAACCATGTTTTTTTAAAATTTGAATAACCTCCCTTTGAAATACTAGGTACACCATGGCATGTAGTAGAACTGTGATATTTTTTCCAAGCATGTACATGTATAAGTAAATGTGTAACCAATTAACCATTCAGAACAAGTTTTAAAGTACTCAAATACTAGATTTTGTATATGTTGACATCCCTTACAAAAAAGCAATTAATAAGTTAAGTTGCTGATTACATCCATAAGCCGCCTCTAGTTTCATTTCAATCTTGGCAAAGCCAACTCCCTTGCCTTCTATACAATCTTTACTAAACCATTTCTGAGAGACTGATCTTTCGTCATCACTTGTGATGGACAACTTATTACATCATATAACTAATATATTTCTGACTACCGGTAATTTTGATCATGAGCTTTTGAGAAGGCATGTCTCTGACACAGTATCTCTTTTAAACCTTTCATAATGCCATGGTGCAAAAAACCATTACAGGTAACAATGTTGTGACAAAATAATCTATCGATCTACAGACAGCACCATATTAAACAGTCATTATACCTGTCATACAACTGACAGGTAACCATTGTGAAACTGCTCAAATGTTCACATACACATTTTTATAAAAAAAATATATGTTCCAGTATTAAAATCTTAACTCACAGTTTCCAAGAAACTTCCATGGCTGTTGAAATGAAATGATGAGTTTTACTTTGACATATATCTGGAGTCAAGGACTGATTTTAGAAAGTTAATACTATGTTTTGTTCTATCTTTTAACCAGCTAAATGGTTTCCAACTGCCACCTGAATAATGTGAACTATGACTGCTATCTTCTTCATGTTTTGCTGTAGGAATATAAGATGTCTCATGCCCAGGTACTACATGTCTGTCTGGGACATACACTGGCAGACTTGGTTCGCAGATTACACGATGCAGATGCATGTGTGAAGATCCGAGGGATGGATACTGGCTACATGGCTGACTCACCCACTCTCCACTACCAACTTGGAACAAAACACATGAATTCTCATAAGGGATCTGACTGCCCTGTTAAATGGAAGAAATATGGTTTTTATAGTAATATGTTTGATACTAGGCTAAGAAAGCAAAATACAGTATTGTATAATATTTTAGATACACTGATAAAATAACATGTCTTGTTTGAAGAGACCTCTACAGGTAGGTCACTAAACAAAGCAGCTGCTTTATAAATGTGACTGTTTAATATATCCATCATTCAGAAATAAAACAAAAGTACTTAGTATCACAAAATATGCCCATCTTATGATTATGGCATCAGATTGTGACTGGAAGCAAGTGTACAAATGGTGTTAGTTACTAAGAGAAAAGGCAAGGCTTATCTGGTAAAGGCATTCAACGGCCATAACTCTAGAGTACCTTGAGGATTTCGACTGGTTATTAAACAATGTAAACAAACATTATCGGCAAGTCTGGTGACGACTGGATGGAAAACTATTAGCTGGTGAGCAGATGACTTATTTTGCAAATTCTTCTAGAACACCGAAAGGAATTCAGCTGGTTATCAAACTTGGCCAAGATATTATACCCATACAAATTTTCAGCAAGTTTGGTTATGATCAAATGAAAACATTGACTTAGAGTGGACAACCCGAGGGCACTGACCAACCAAACCTCCACCAGCCAGGCTTTTGACAGGCATATTAATATCACTCAATAAAACCTTAATGCACAAATCAGTTATTTAAAATCAAAACAAATAGAATGAAAAAATAAGATACAGAAATGGCTGTAATTTCTCACCTGGAAGTTTGAGTAAGCTGAAATTGGCTTCTGGTTACTCTTCCAAACTCTCATTCCTTCTGATGTTGTGACTGGAGATAGCCAGACCATCTCATTGTTAAAATGATTCCCTAATTGTAAGAAATTGGAAGCTGTATAGTGAACTACCTGATGGCTTAACCCTTAACCTGCTGGAACCGAAAGTGATTAGCCTTTGCCACCAGTATAGAGCCAGGCCAGCCTGCACATCCGTGCAGTCTGACCAGGCTCTATACTGTTGGTAGCTCCATTTTGTATTTTGATATTGAAATCCCTTAAACTTTGAATGGACTGTTCCAAATTCAAAGCTGGGCAAATCTATTACAGAATTTCAGCATGTTCAGGGTTAAACTCAAAAAACTGAAATCATGTATGAATAGTTACAAAATGAACATACTTAAACTCTTTATTTGACTTCCTAATTTTTCTCAATGTATAAGAAAAATTAATGAAATACATCTGCTGCATTTTTTTTTCTAAATTCAACAGAATGGATTTAGCCAGTGAGCAACTGATTCGTTTTCTTCAGAAATCCTCCAAAACTAAAATATGAAATACTCCATCCCCCTGGTTAGATAATTTGCTTATCTGGAAATCTGTCATTCACCTTTTCCTTTTATTCTAAGGTTCCACTGCAAAGCATTATTCCATGTAAGGAAACAAAAATTATAGCTGCTAAGATGGCCTCTAAGACAGAGTTGTAACATTCTGAAAATAAGCCTAAGTTCTACTTACTTTTTAAGAAAATTTGTACAGCTCTCTGTTTGTCCTCTGTTTCTATGGCAACTTGTGCACCCTGATGCTGTTTACAATAGCTGCTTGTTGAAGAAGCTGTCATGTTCATTGTTGAAGTCAGAAAACAGTAATGTCCCTTTGTACTTGCTGTGTAGCTCTGAGGGCATTTTTTAGCAGCTGAAAATAATAAAGACCTTGTTAGAGCAAAATGACTAAAATTTCAGCTCCTGCATACAAAGAAGTCAAAAAAAAAAAAAAAAGCTGGTCAGTTACTGTCATTGCTATATTTTAAATAAATAATTTTTTCAACAACAGTATAAGTATTTTCATCATGTCTTGTACTATGATGCAGAAGAAACATCTTACAAGGACAATAAAAATAAATTTTGCAAAAAAATAAAAACTTCCTTTACTTTTTGTTATAAGATTTGAAAGAGGGTATATAAAGGAAATTAAAAGAGTGTTCATGTAACACGGGATTTATTGCACAAGTTATTTTTAAAACTAGACTCTGCTAAGTTTTTACTGTTTTCTAATAACAAGTGTTGTGAATCTCATATTTTATGTCAATGAATATAATGTTCTATTTATATCATAGTAGTTTGTAAGTGAATGGTGACAGAAACTGTTTGTTTTGTAAGTATAAGAGCAAACATTATAAACGTATTGATAATGACGTTGAAGTCAAAGTATCATTACACTAGTGTTATATCAAAATTATAACATGTAGCTTTATTACACTGGCGTAGTTGCCTATACCCAGAATACGCATGTGCATTCAATTCATTCCGGGAGGTAGATTTTTTCATTTATAACAATGATAATTTAAGCATCCCTAAACGACGAAATCTGTAGAGCTTACGGGGGCTTCGATCCCTGGACCCCCATCAGGGCTCTACCCTGATCCTACAAGGAGACCTGATGCGATCACCTGGATCCCACTGCGGCTTTGTGTATACACTCAATTTTGGCCAGGCTACCGCCTTGCACAATGTTGCCTATGATATAAGCTCATATTCATATAAAGAATTCTTATTTGCAAAATTGTTAAATTTTTTTTACTACGACTGCTCTGAAAAGTAATCAATTTTCCAATTTTTTAAAAGTTTTCCTATACTCTATTTTAAATCAAGTGACCCCTGGGGTGGGGCCAGTTCTGACCCCAGGGTCATAATTTGAACAATCTTGGTAGAAGTCCACTAGATGATGCTACATACCAAATATCTAAGCTCCAGGCCTTGCGGATTTTGAGAAGTAGATTTTTGCCATGGCAACCAGAGTTCTGCATGGAATTGAATTCTTTGAACAACTTTGGTAGAGCTTCATGCAAGGAACATCCCTGGCAAGTTTCATTGAATTTGGCCCAGTGGTGTCAGAGGAGATGTCGTTTGAATGGAAACTGGACGGAGGGGGATCACAATAGCTCACCATGTCACTGCGTGACAGGTGAGCTAAAAAAATGGGCAGGTATTACGTAACCTTTTAGAGGATAACTGTTTTTGTGTAATATCATGAAATATTTAACTGAGTAAGCATCAAAAGTGGTGAAGCCACATGTGAAAATGAGATGTATTTATTTTGTAAGTTTATATATGCAAACTTTCACCAAAAACGCAATATAATTTTGTTTCTATCATGTCAGGAAAGCACTTTTATGTAATTTCTATTGATATATTTCTTACAATTATGTGGAATGAATGTAATACGAAATGACGTGATGATTTTAATGAGATAAAAATGTTTTTGAATCTGGCACAGTAAACAATGTGTTAGGAAGGAGGTGTTACACATGGTTCAAGAATATAGAGAAATTTAAAGTCTGATTATTTCTTTGCATGCAGTGAGTTTGTTTTAGGAAATGATCTTTAGTTATATTCAAGTAAACTACTGAAAAGAATTAAAGTAACATTTATAAAGAAAAGTTACATTAATTTACTTTGTAAAAAAACCTACCTCTTTTCTGAACATTTTTTGCTACTGCAACTCTAGTTGAACTTTGAGATATTTGTCTTTTCTTCAGTCGTTTCTTTTTCCACTTCTTAACACTTTTTCCATCTTTTCGCTTCCTTTGTTTTCCCCTTTTCTTTAGTTTTTTTACTTTCCTGATCTTCTTTCCTATCCATGGTTTCTTGACACCCTTTCGACCTTTCCACTTCCTGCGTTTTCCACCTTTCTTCCATTTCTTCACTTTCTTGTTCTTCTTTCCAGTCTTTTTCCACTTTTTGACACCCTTTCCACCTTTCTTCCATTTCTTCACTTTCTTATTCTTCTTTCCAGTCTTTTTCCACTTCTTGACACCCTTTGGACCTTTCCCCTTCCTGCGTTTTCCACCTTTCTTCCATTTCTTCACTTTCTTGTTCTTCTTTCCTCTCTTTTTCCACTTCTTGACACCCTTTCGACCTTTCCCCTTCCTGCGTTTTCCACCTTTCTTCCATTTCTTCACTTTCTTGTTCTTCTTTCCTCTCTTTTTCCACTTCTTGACACCCTTTGGACCTTTCCCCTTCCTGCGTTTTCCACCTTTCTTCCATTTCTTCACTTTCTTGTTCTTCTTTCCAGTCTTTTTCCACTTCTTGACACCCTTTCCACCTTTCCCCTTCCTGCGTTTTCCACCTTTCTTCCATTTCTTCACTTTCTTGTTCTTCTTTCCTCTCTTTTCCACTTCTTGACACCCTTTGGACCTTTCCCCTTCCTGCGTTTTCCACCTTTCTTCCATTTCTTCACTTTCTTGTTCTTCTTTCCTCTCTTTTTCCACTTCTTGACACCCTTTGGACCTTTCCCCTTCCTGCGTTTTCCACCTTTCTTCCATTTCTTCACTTTCTTGTTCTTCTTTCCTCTCTTTTTCCACTTCTTGACACCCTTTGGACCTTTCCCCTTCCTGCGTTTTCCACCTTTCTTCCATTTCTTCACTTTCTTGTTCTTCTTTCCATTCTTTTTCCACTTCTTGACACCCTTTGGACCTTTCCCCTTCCTGCGTTTTCCACCTTTCTTCCATTTCTTCACTTTCTTGTTCTTCTTTCCTCTCTTTTTCCACTTCTTGACACCCTTTTGACCTTTCCCCTTCCTGCGTTTTCCACCTTTCTTCCATTTCTTCACTTTCTTGTTCTTCTTTCCAGTCTTTTTCCACTTCTTGACACCCTTTCCACCTTTCCCCTTCCTGCGTTTTCCACCTTTCTTCCATTTCTTCACTTTCTTGTTCTTCTTTCCTCTCTTTTTCCACTTCTTGACACCCTTTTGACCTTTCCCCTTCCTGCTTTTTCCACCTTTCTTCCATTTCTTCACTTTCTTGTTCTTCTTTCCAGTCTTTTTCCACTTTTTGACACCCTTTCCACCTTTCCTGCGTTTTCCACCTTTCTTCCATTTCTTCACTTTCTTGTTCTTCTTTCCAGTCTTTTTCCACTTCTTGACACCCTTTGGACCTTTCCCCTTCCTGCGTTTTCCACCTTTCTTCCATTTCTTCACTTTCTTGTTCTTCTTTCCAGTCTTTTTCCACTTCTTGACACCCTTTGGACCTTTCCCCTTCCTGCGTTTTCCACCTTTCTTCCATTTCTTCACTTTCTTGTTCTTTCCTCTCTTTTTCCACTTCTTGACACCCTTTCTACCTTTCCCCTTCCTGCGTTTTCCACCTTTCTTCAATTTCTTCACTTTTTTGTTCTTCTTTCCTCTCTTTTTCCACTTCTTGACACCCTTTTGACCTTTCCACTTCCTGCGTTTTCCACCTTTCTTCCATTTCTTCACTTTCTTGTTCTTCTTTCCAGTCTTTTTCCACTTTTTGACACCCTTTCCACCTTTCCTGCGTTTTCCACCTTTCTTCCATTTCTTCACTTTCTTATTCTTCTTTCCAGTCTTTTTCCACTTCTTGACACCCTTTGGACCTTTCCCCTTCCTGCGTTTTCCACCTTTCTTCCATTTCTTCACTTTCTTGTTCTTCTTTCCTCTCTTTTTCCACTTCTTGACACCCTTTCGACCTTTCCCCTTCCTGCGTTTTCCACCTTTCTTCCATTTCTTCACTTTCTTGTTCTTCTTTCCAGTCTTTTTCCACTTCTTGACACCCTTTCGACCTTTCCCCTTCCTGCGTTTTCCACCTTTCTTCCATTTCTTCACTTTCTTGTTCTTCTTTCCAGTCTTTTTCCACTTTTTGACACCCTTTCCACCTTTCCTGCGTTTTCCACCTTTCTTCCATTTCTTCACTTTCTTGTTCTTCTTTCCAGTCTTTTTCCACTTCTTGACACCCTTTCGACCTTTCCCCCTCCTGCGTTTTCCACCTTTCTTCCATTTCTTCACTTTCTTGTTCTTTCCTCTCTTTTTCCACTTCTTGACACCCTTTCTACCTTTCCCCTTCCTGCGTTTTCCACCTTTCTTCAATTTCTTCACTTTTTTGTTCTTCTTTCCAGTCTTTTTCCACTTCTTGACACCCTTTTGACCTTTCCCCTTCCTGCGTTTTCCACCTTTCTTCCATTTCTTCACTTTTCTGTTCTTCTTTCCAGTCTTTTTCCACTTCTTGACACCCTTTTTACCTTTCCCCCTGCTGCGTTTTCCACCTTTCTTCCATTTCTTCACTTTCTTGTTCTTTCCTTTCTTTTTCCACTTCTTGACACCCTTTCGACTTTTCCCCCTCCTTCGTTTTCCACCTTTCTTCCATTTCTTTATTTTCTTGTTCTTCTTTCCTTTCTTTTTCCACATCTTTACACCTTTTCTACCTTTCCATTTCCTTCTTCCTCCTTTCTGCCATTTTTGCATTTTCTTGTTTTTCTTTCCTTTCTTTCTCCACTTTCTCCTTTTGACTGCAGCAATTTTTTTACCTCTCCCTTTCCACGTTTTTCCACCTTTCTTCGGTTTAACTCTTAGCCTATTTCTTTTTTTCCACTTTAATACAGAAATTTTTCTGCCTTTCCCCTTTAATCTCTTCCCACCTTTCTTCCATTTCTTCACTTTTCTGTTCTTCTTTCCTCTCTTTTTCCACTTCTTGACTCCCTTTCTACCTTTCCCCCTCCTGCGTTTTCCACCTTTCTTCCATTTCTTCACTTTCTTATTCTTCTTTCCAGTCTTTTTCCACTTCTTGACACCCTTTGGACCTTTCCCCTTCCTGCGTTTTCCACCTTTCTTCCATTTCTTCACTTTCTTGTTCTTCTTTCCAGTCTTTTTCCACTTCTTGACACCCTTTGGACCTTTCCCCTTCCTGCGTTTTCCACCTTTCTTCCATTTCTTCACTTTCTTGTTCTTCTTTCCAGTCTTTCTCCACTTCCAGACTCCCTTTCGACCTTTCCTGTGTTTTCCACCACTCCTCCATTTCTTCAATTTCCTGTTTTTCTTTCCTCTCTTTTTCCACTTTCTCCTTTTTTTCCCTTTAAACAGTTTTTTCTTGTACTTATTTTTTTCAACCTTCTTTTTCAACCAGTTGTTTTGCCTTTTAATTTTTTTCATTTCAGTACCAAACCGTTTCATTATGATTATCTCTTTTCTATGATCCTGGAAATACACATAATACATCTCAATAGCAAAAACATTAATACTTTGATAATTCTTTATGTTCTTATTTGTTATTATAACTATTATATCATTATAAGTATGATCATTATTAAACTTTATTATCATCATTTGTATACTTTTACTACAATTAACTAGATCAAGTGACACCTGGAGGGGCTATTATTGACTCCAAGGGGCATGATTTTAACACTGTGATTTCAGACATGAAGATTTGTTTAAGTTTTTCCTTTCTGTTGCTAGAGAGCAACCAGAGATCTGGATAGCATTTGATTTTTTGAATTCCTTTGATAGAGCTTCAATCACGTTCGCCTGGTGGTTTCAAAGGAGATATCAAATTATCATTTGAAAGAAAAGTTGACCCATGAAGGTTATATGATGAATGACCGACATCATGCAGTCACAAAATCTCCTTTTGAGCACTTTGTACTCAGATGAGCTAAAAAAATAGGAAATAAAATTACAGGAACCTGCCATGGTAATTTAGTGCCAATAGGAATTTCTGACATCAAATTATGGTACATGATATCATTTTTATGATTATCTTCATCTTTAACAAAATAATATAATTTTGGATCTGCTTTATGAAGGGAGCTAAAATGTTATGATATTATCCTTGAGATGTTATTTGTTAAAAATATGTAAACAAGAGCTGTTCGAACTGGGTGATGCTCCCCGAATAGGTTTTGGACACAGAATAGTGTGTCCATAAAGTCTTTGCCAAATTCAGCATAAAGATATTATGTTATTGGTAGTTGCTGAAAAAGGTTAAAACTGTTTAAATTTGCAATAAAGAATGTAAGACAGTTACCATTTTATTCTTTATTTTTCTATCAACTCAGACAGTGGCAGTCCTATCCAGACAGTGTCATGGTCACTGAAGTAGGCTGGTGACAGGTAAACAAGAGGTTTTTGATACCTCTTGTAGTTTCAGAGTTATGTCCCGGACAAAGTTCAAAGTGTAAAAAATGAACAAAGGGCAATAACTCAAAACTGAGGCAATGCAGAGTTATGGTTCTTATGCATTGCATTTTTACTCAGTAAGATCTATCTACCAATAAAGTTTCTTGTTGATACTTCTTGTAGTTTCAGAGTTATGTCCCGGAGCATAAAAAGCTGATTTCCAAAATATATCTCCAAGTGCCCTTTTTCCTCTTCTTTCATGTGTCATAAATTTTCTAACTGCATATATAGGGTGTTACACTCGATGCTTCAGACATGGAACTGGATAGCCTAAGTTAACGGTAACTAATTCTAACTTTCTTGAATAGACTGGTCTTTCAATTGGCAATTGCATTTTAGCAGGAATGAGGCTCACAAAGAGCTTTCAGAGCAAATCACTGATGACAACAATGTTACATCTGCATGACTGTTAAAAATACATGAAGGATGTAATTCATCGCCAAATCCAGTACGCATGAAAATACCTTCAAAAACATACAGCCTTGAAAATGATGTGACTGAGCTAGGTGTTTAAGGTGACACTGGCAAGGAAGAAAGTCACCTTTGGGTTAGTTCATGCATTTGAAAAGTTACTGTCTAATTTGAAACTTGAAGGCATGTAAAGCTTCATTAACAGGACAGCACCCAAGAAGAGGTAACTCAAAGTTCATCAAATTGTGGGTATCCTCCCTTTGGCTGCAGACCATGCAATCAAAGTCAAATTTGTAACCATTTTTCTTGTAAAATGTAAATGAAGGTTTCATGTTATATACAAAAGGCTACATTTTTCTATCATTTATATCCATGGTTTATGTTTACATATCTGTGTTTCTAATTATCATCTAAATCTTCTACTAGTTATTCCTAATGGTTTTTCAACTAATTTTTGAAAGCTTAAATTGAAAGTAACATAAGGGATCAAAGTGACCCTGAAACTTTTTTGACTGTTCCAGTCATAAATAAAATTCACAACTAAGCTGGAAGTAATGTTTTCAATTATATCCATCTCAGAAATGAAATAAGTCTTTGTTACCACTAACTGATATGATTTTTGAACATTTTATGTGTTTGAAATATTTAACTTGACTATCATTGCATCTTGAGCATTTCGATTACAAACATTACTTTTAGACTTACCTTTCTCAGTTTCCTGTACATGACTTTTGCCTTTTTATTCATGAATCTTGTGGTCTTTTTCATCTTTTTCAACTGATATGCAATTTTCCTCTGATGTCTATAAGGCACTCGTTTAAGATTTCCCTCTTGTGTGTTCTGTAAGAATTTCTGTTTGATCTAAAATGTTTATATATCAATATATCAAAGTCTGAATTTAAAAAAACCCCAAAAAACAACAAAAAACAAAACAAAACAACAACAACAACATACATACATACATTTAATGCTAACTTTGTATTCAAACTGGTTCTGCTTAGAACTCCACTTGACTGAGAAGCTACTGCAACCATGCCAAATAAATTTGAGAATTACTTAAACTGTCACAGTCAGAGTTAAGTTAAACCACAATATTTACAACAAAGTTTTCTTTGTATGACTAGCAATCATTTCAAAACCTGTCATTTATGTTCCATGCTCATCCAGTCTTGTTAAATAGCATGTAATTGTGGCTAAAATCCATCAAAATGCCTCTAATATGCATGGTCAAGTTAAAAAAAGGTTAAATGAATGAAGATGCCAACAGTAGGGTCATATTTCCAATATGTTATTCTGTAATAAAACATTTAAACAAGATCTCTACCAAGTGTTCAAATGATATACTTTTTAGTAACAGGTCAGGCATTTTAACAATGGATTTCAAGTTTCATCAATACTGCATGACGACATGTTATGAACATGAAAAATTTGATGTGCAAACAGACAGACTAACGGACAAACAAGTAAACATTTGAGTTCACAACATATACCGGTATTATAAAAGGTTAAGAACAGTATTACCAATTGTGTCTTCAGGTAATCAACTTGTCTCTGAAGTTTGCGGAATGTCTTCTTACTAAAGTGTGACAGTTTATTGTTAACAGAACTTGTCATCTTCTCCTGCCTCGAAAGGAGCTTCCCAAATCTTCTCAGCAGCTTCTGGTTGTTAAGGACTTTCTTTGACAGAAGAGCTTCCATATTATGTATCTTCGTCAACCGCCTGAAAAATCTAGGACTCAAGGCTGGATTAAAGTTAGACGCGTTTGACATTCCAGACTGAAAGGTAAAAAAAATAGTACAAAATTACTGTAAGTTTAACAGTGGGCATTTTTCACTTCTGTACAAATAAGCTCTTTTATTTCATCTCGTGAACAACATATGTTGATATCATCGTGGCTGCGCCACTCGTGAAAATATCACATATGGTGTTCACTCGATGAAATAAATTCTCATCTTCTACAAAAACAAACAAATATCCTCTATATGACAACTCAAAAAACTAAGCTCACCAATGTCCACCACCAAAGAAATAACATATAAGGTGTCACAAATAATTCTATTCTTTATAAAAAATATTATAACTGTAAATAAAGCTTGATTAGGGAATTGGAATGTAAGTAACTATAAAGTTTGAGATGAAGACAAGTGGATATTTACTTAACATGAAAAAAATGATATGTGCAGAACTAAAATTCAGCTTATCTGCAGACCTCTCTCAAAGATTATGTAACTTTTAAGAAGCTGGGCGTGTGCATAAGTATAATCAATGTCCCTTGAAGTGTTAGATATTAAGATATTTTAAAGTCTCAGAAAGTTGTATTTAGAATATTACCATACATTCTTCTTGCTGGCAAGGTATGTTATTTGCAACTTATAACTTTATTCTCTTTAAAGACACCATTGCTTTTAGAACCACAAACTTAGGGGGAGTGGAGGGGGGAGCTATTTTCTGAGGCACAAGTGGTGTTTTCACCCATACACTTTTTGTGCCAAAGCTTAACAAACCCCAGACCTTCAGATTCATAGGCTAACACAGTACACTGTACTTACATTTTTAGCCATCATATGTTTCATATCTTTTAAAATGGAGACAGTGAGTGTTCTCTGTTGCTCAAGCTGTCTCTGAACACTGGCTGACTTTCTCTGAACCTTTGATAATTGTTCCACTACGTTTCTCACATCTTTTCTGGTATGCCTCATATTAAGTTTAATGCCTTTCTTAAATAAATATATGTTAGTGAATTTCTTGAGCAGTTTTCCAAGTACAGCCCTGTTTCTGTTACTGCTTGCAACCTGAAAATTAAATATTTATGGTATAAATAAATCATACTGTAGCTTTCACACAGATTGTCAAGACTCTAAATAGATAGATTGGAGTGATGATTGGATTTTTTTAACATTGAGGGTGTAAGTTTAATGTACTTAATCATATACCCTCTTAACTACAGACCCTCCCTTCCACTACCTACCTGTCTGCCTACTTACCGATAGAGAACTTTACTTATAAAAACAACAAAGAAAGTATTTACGATAAAATAAACAAGTTTCTATTTACCACTGATAAAAATATGTCATTTAGATAGAAATGAATTAAAATTTGATTTAAAATTTGATAAAATTTCATCAGCAAAGAAATCCCAAATGCATCTCTTTTACGAATAATGATTATAGAACTTATACCACAGGAGCTGCGATTTTCTTTATCACTTGTTCCAGAAGCTTCAGGGATTTCCGTAGTTTATTGATGTGCTTATGAATGTTCCTTTTCACGGCCCCACTGAACATGGCATTCTTCTTCATGTTTCTCAGGAATTTCTGGATTCTATATATTTGTTTTTTTATAGTTCTGGACTTTCTGGCTGAAACTGTTAGAGCTAGTAAGAACTTACGCATCTGTCTTGGCAGTGATTTCTGTAAGTTATAAATCATATAGAGGATATTAAATGAGTAACCATGTAATACATGATTTATTGCACAAGCTATCTGAAATTGATAAAAATGAGACTCTGCCGAGTTTTTATCATTTTCTAATAATGAGTATAATAAATGATAAAATCCTGTATGAAATGACCATGAATATGTTCTATTTGTATCATAGAAGTTTTGTAAGTAAATTGTGACTGAAACGCACAGAAGCTGTTTGTTTTGTCCATATATACATAAACGTCATAAGCATATTGTAAATGATGTTGATGTCAAAGTGTTATTATGCTAGTGTAATGTCAAAAATTTTACACAGCTTCATTACATGCCAACAACATTGTCTAAGATATAAAATAATAATAAATAAAGTTAGTCTGTTCCAACCACAGAGTCAACAAATCTGCTCAAGACAAAAACAGCCAGATGCTTTCAGTTATTCAGTATTCAGTCAAAATTGCTTGTCCGAGATGGACCTGATCAGTTATTTGCAGAATCAAATTTTTCATAATGGAAAATATTACGAGGTGCCCTTCAAAGTTATTCAGTATGCAGCAAACACAGATGCCTTTTTCCTTCTATCCTTCAAAATCAAAGGTCTGTAGGGTCTGTAGAATGTTTTTCAGAGTACACTATATTTTTTTGTACTATTCTGATTTGTTCGATTATGTTTAGAATGTATTCACATTTTCCTTAAAATGTAGGAACAATGCAACACTTAGGAAAGAGAAATAAAAATCTAATTAGCGTTTTTGTTTTGTTTTGTTAATGTTTTTTTTTGTTTTTTATATAAAGTTTTGTTACATAAGTACCTGTCTAATTTTTTATTGGTCTGGTGACACTTTATCATATTAACACTGTTCAAGGTTAGGAATCTCATGGACACACTTCAGTAAACTCAATTATATATTTTTTGTGACTCACATTCAAACATTTTTTCCCCCAAATTTTTACACAATTTGGCTGCTAAAAATATCGGTAGCTGTCTTCTTGCATTAATGTTTCTGTCCATACTAGTAAACTTTGTCAGAAAGTTAACACAAACAAAAACTAGGGCTGTGAATAGGACTGTAGATAGGATTGCAGGGCCACAGAATGAGGATGTCCAAAAATCTTTGGCTCCAGGTGCTCTGCTGCATTTTTTATTGTCCTTAGAAGCTCTACTGAAGTTCAAAAAGTTGCAAGTATACTGCGTGACCTTCTGGTGGTGCACTATGGGGCCCTAAGGGGCATAACCCAAAATGTGATTGCTTTAAAAAGTCAGCAGGTCCAGACTACACCTTCATAAATGACAGGACTTTGATTTCATATTTATGCTGACTCCAAACCATTTTGGTTTCAGGATAAATCACCAGTATACTGCTGGAAAGAATTATTTGATTATAACAGTAAACTCTATAATGGTGCTAAATATTGCACACAAAAGGCAAGAATGTTGCAGATTTAAAAAATGACATTTACCAGCTGTTTATGCTGCTGCCATTTTATGCTCTTAGCATATTTCCACAGCCTGTAATGATTCTTCAGCAATTCTTTCAACTTCTTTGCGGCCCATTTATGATTGTTAGCAACACTTTGTAACCAGCTACGTGTGCCACCAATTCTTTTCCAAATGCGTCTTTTTCCAGTCATTAACTCATCAACTTTTTGTCGTAGAACTTTCTGGTAGCGCTGCAGTAGTGCAAATGCTTTGTTTGTTTGTCCTATTTTTGAAGTCAGTATCGTGAGTACTTTATTATGCATATTAAGATACAGCTGCTGTATCCGCGTCTTGTCTGATAGTTCTGCAATGAAGAACAACCATTAATTAGCATTTAAGGGCTGTCTGGGTCAAGGTGGAATGAAAATTTACCAGAGCACAACCTTGAGTTTGGCATGAGCCATTAGTATCTGAGTATAAGAGAAACCTTCAAATAATTCTGTTAGAAGTGAGTAAATTTGTAAGTATATAAAAACCAATGTCGTATGCAAGATAGATTTGGAAAATGACACTTGTATTTTTTCAAAACTGAAGAGAAAAATTCGTGGTACATCACACCAAAAAGACATTAAAAAAAAACAATATTCACTTACTTTTAGCCTGTTTTGCTGGCGTTGCCAATTTCTTCTTCAACAACCATTTCATTTGTTTCAAGTTGCCCTTTATTCCCTGGAATTATACATGTAAAGGTAAAGGTTTCTTATTTAACGTGGGTAGTCAATGAAAGTCCCCACCTGGTGTGGATGGAAAAACGTATTTCCAGAAGAGCCCATGTTGCGTGTATTTTACCTCCCCAATCCCCAGTCTAGGCTGATACTGCTGAAAACAATACCTGGTTAGGTTACCACCCAGTCCTGGGAAATCAGTCAGTAACTCAGTCACTACCTGGAATCGAACCCGGGTTGCCAGCTTTGTAGCCCATCGCACAAACCACTTGGCAACCAGTTCACCTCGGTACATATTAAACAGCCAGATTAAGATGACAGACACCTATACTGGATTTGTAAACAGATATGCTGTTCTATTTTCTTTGGTTGAAATTTGTTTAAAGATAGCTGTTGGTTATATATCTAACTTTTGTATTAAAAAATCTTTACCTTTTATTCTAACATGATGCTTTGTGACACCATATTGATATGGGGAGAGAAAGATGACAAAGTATATTCCATTATACACTATAAAGTACAAGACAATATCATCAGCACGTGTCTTGCATTTTGTTTCACTAAAATATAAACCGTAATGTCAATACCAAAAAAGGAATATTCATCTTGATAGAATTAAAAAGAACAACGTCATATCATGTTATGTAAGTGATTATGCCACAGTAATCATGGTAAAATTACTATGCATCTCAACTAAGTACTGTGGTTTCTTCGATATACCACGCTATATGGCACTATCTATTTTACAGCTAATATCATAATCTATATTTGATACTTGAATTCAATATCTTATTTCAGGTCGTTCTCTGTTGGGAATGCTGTTGTATTAGAAATTAAGAGAAAAATAAAAGTTTGAAAGGTAAAGAAAAACTTGTATACAGCTCCACTTAAATAAATGTAAAACAAAATTTAATGTTGAGTTTATACCTTCAACTGTTTCAGCTGATTCTGGATCAGGTAGTATTTGAGGAGCAATTGTTTGATCTGAGCATTGTTGTTTTTGTTGTTTGGTGTTGACTTCACAGGTGGCTTGACTGTTGGTTTACCAGATGTTACTGAAATATGCAAGGCTTGGATATTGGCACTAGTTTCAGTATGCAATCAATAACAGGAACAATTGATTTGGTAATGTCACTGCCATGTATTTTTCTTGGAAAACAGCTTTTATAAAAAGTACCATTCAATAGTTTCAGTACATTTCAAACTTTATTTTTCATATTCTTGTTCAGTTTCCATATCTGCAGCATTTTTTAGAAAACAAATTACATGTACAGTTCAATTCTGATATTTTTACACATAACTTTCAGACTTTTACCATTTAAAAGATGTGTACTATAGCTGCTGAAGTCAGGATGGTCCTTCGAAGACAGGTAACATGTCCCAGTAGTGTTAACAAATTTGAAGTATTTGCATTTCAAGCTTGTCTCCTGCAAACATGCCTTTGCGCACGAGTCAAGTGTGTAATGTTTTCGCTCTAAGATGTCATTTTTACTTTTCTGTGAAGCACTGTGTACAATATCTGAAAGAAAATAGTTTCTTTACTAAATCTTTGCCTAGAAATTACAGTTTAAAGACTTTTCATAGCACTGTTCAAACAGTATTTTCACAGTTACAAATGTCAGGAGTTGCTCCTGTTTAAATTGTGCAAGCTTAAATTATGTACCCTGCCTTGGAAAACTAAATTTCACTTACATTGTTTAGTTTTTCACATTAGGCAAAATGTAAAATTTTTCTCATCAAGTCTTGATATTATTGGACAGATTTCTGAGATTTTTTGTTTTTAATTTGACCTTCATCACCAGAAAACAGTTTGCATTTATAAGTCCTGAGCTGGCCAAGCTGAAATTGTAAGTCTGAAAGGCTTTTATTATATAAGCTTCTGTGAATCTTGCAAATTTTCTGTTTTCAATTTATCATATTTCATTTTCTATCAAAGGCAACTATATCTTAACTTTTCAATATTTTATAGGTGGTTTGTACTCAATGGACTGAAACTAATGCAGTAAACTAGATGGTATTCTGGACCACCAAAATTGTTTTCTTTTTCTATAAAATCACACTGAAATTCAGACCTCTAGAAAGTCTATTGCATATCTGTTATCAACAGTCTAATGTAGAAAGGATGTAGTAAGTGCTTCTTTGAAGTATTATACTTACAATCTTTCTGCTAAAGGGCATCGAGATTTTTATACCTCTGCACTACCAGTATACTTTCCAACTTGAAAGATTTTTGGAAACCCAAAATCTGGTCTCCTTATCTATCATTTAATCTTCTGAAGTACTTGTACATAGTAACAAACAGTGAAAGAACATCAGTGTACCCGATTATATTAATGTTATGTAGATTTATATAGTAAACAAGAAATGTGTCAAAGACACGAATGCCCCCTGAAACATTGCAATGGCCACAGTCATGGTAGCTTACAATTTCATGTTACATTTATCAATCAAATTTTTTTTGCAGTTTGTGAACTGAACAAAGTACCCATACACACACAGGCAAGACTATTGTACTATTACCCGGTATATGTCCTTTACCTAGTTGCAAGGGTATATGAGCTGCAGCACTTGATGATTATCATTCTATGGAAGACTGGTGAAACTTGCCAAAGAAATGTAGGAGGAGCTGTGCACAGAAGCAATATTAATTAAAATTTTACAAAGGGCAATAACTACAACAAAAATAATTGAATTGCAAAAGCCTGAAAATATGCACTGTGACACTTGATAATAATCGTTCTATGAAAGTCTGGTGAACAGCCTATGAGTATTGTACGAGGAGTTGTGCACAGAAGCAATATTTAGCTAAATTTAAAAAAGGGCAATAACTATGCCAGAAATCATTGAACTGCAAAAGCCTTAGTATATGCATTTGATATGAACCTTCTTTGAAAGTTTGGTGAAAATTGCATGAGAAATGTAGGATGAGTTGTGCACACAAGAAATATTAAGTAAAATTAAACAAAGACCAATAACTCCCCCCCCCCCCCCCAAAAAAAAAAAAAAATACTTGAATTGCAAAAACTGGAATATAATTATGCATTGCGGCACTTAATAAAGATCATTCGGTGAAAATTGCATGGGAAATGTAGGAGGAGTTGTGCACATAAGAAATATTAAATTAAATTAAATAAAGATCAATAACTCTGCCATAAATAATTGAATTGCAAAAGCCAAAGTCTATATGCACTGTAGTAATGATCAATGTGTGAAAGTTTGGTGAAAATAAATCAGAATTGTAGGAGAAGTTGTGCAAAGACGGATGAATGGATGGAGAGAATAATGGAAGGCCATATTTTAGGGGCATAAAAATATAAATTCAAAATAGTTGTTTTAAAAGGTTTTGAACCCAGATATAAGTAACAGGCAGTATTTATAAAAGCTAGTTCCATAAACGTAAACTAATCCAATTTTTACAGAAAAAAAAATGTTTTCAATCAGACCTTTGTTGACAGCAATGTGTAGATCTACACAGCACTGAAAATACAGTATATGGGTAGCAAATACAGCCTACTGAAACCATTAGTTTCCCTGTATTAATAGATTCTATATTTATGTGACAAATTAGTTTCCAAATACGGAATTCAGTATGTCTCTGGTATTATTACTGAAAATTTCCACACTTACTGGGCCTTAGCTTAGGGCCCCAGCCACGTCTCAATGACCAAGCAATTTCTGCCTGCTGCAAATCCATCGAAACGAAAATAATCTACAGAAAATCATAAATCACAAGCATAAGGTAAATGCAATATCTTACCAAAACTTGAAACAATTGTGAAAAGAATGATACATCGAATGAATCTCATTTTGTATTCATTTTTCAAAATCAATCTTTTAACGCTGAATTCTCCTTCTGATGTCCATGGAACCAAAGCAGCAACATCAAAAGTGACGTCATACTTTCATTCTTATTACGTCACCTATGTCAAAGTTTCCCGCGAAATGCCAGCCTTTACATTGCAAGTTCACCGACTATAATCTAAACAGGTCGCGATCAGGCTAAGTATATGGAGCGGACGCAGGGGTCCCGAGATCGACCCTCCGCTCCTTTACATTAACATTACTAATTGTCTATCGGATGAGACTATAAACCGAGGTCCCATGTATCACTGCTGTACACTGAGCATGCAAAAGAACCAGAGGTGTCTCTGGAATGTGATGCTTTCTGTATCTTGCACATCTGTATCTTGCTCTGCTAATAATACCCGAAAGGGGAGTTAAGCAATACCGTTAGTCGAAGGTAGATCTCCCACAACATAAAACTAATCTATGCAGGGTGCGTCGGTCATATGGGCAACCGGTACCGACGATAAGTAAACTCAGATAGATAAATTGGTAAAATATTACGAAAGCTTCGTATTATAAGACAAAATGTACATGGTAAATACATTGATTGAGCTACTGTGTCATTGGTGCTCAACAATTTCTATTAAATTCTAACTTTAAGTTGCGCTCGGCTAATTATATTACTAAACACGCCAGCTTCTTGATAAAGATAAAATGCATGGTAAAAACCTTTATTGTGTTTCACAGAAGAAATATCAAGGGACACATAAACGCCGTCCGCCTGATTTTTTTATTTCTATTTTTTTTTATTGTTTTTTTTTTTTTGTAATACAAAAGAGCATCAATGAGAGTAAGTAGATCTACAAATTATTAGAGTTTGCATATAGTCGAAGATTTTAGTTTACATATTGATTAGGAGTTGACTAATTATTTTTATGGAAAATGTTACTTCCATGCTTTTGATTATGTAATCACTGTCTGTTCGGATTTTTAACGGTCAGAAAGCTTAATCTGTGGGAGAAAATATAAACGCCTGAAGAGTCTTTGCAGAGTATAGGAACATTTACATTGAAAAAGAGACGGATTAAGCTAGAATTCATGGTTGAATTGTTTAAATGTCGAAAAGAAAAACAAACAAACAAAACAAACATAAAATTATTAAGACAATATCCGATACGTCAGTAAACTATTATTTGAACGAAGACATTTCTCTGTTTTGAAAGCTGTTTTCCTCCATCAATTGTGAATATTTTTATCAAAAGTCAAGAAATTGTCAAAGTCCGATAAGTCCTCATCCTTTCACACGTGCAACCCACAACTTGAAAAAAGTACGATTAGATCTTAAACAAGAAAATAACTTTAATTTGACTGATTGTTATAAGTCATCTTCTTTCTGAACACATGCTCGTTTAAAATTCCTTGTCGTAATATTCAATCTCTTTTCATAAGATTTATCGGCGCATGTTTGAAAAGTTGTATTCCTTCTTTGAATCATATGTCACGTTATCTCTTGGCCGACTGTTGTATATGACATTCTTTCATATCGGGCCAAGCTTTATGACGTGTTTACCCATGTAAGACTACAAGAACCTTTAGTTTATACATACATGTAGTGTATTTCAATAATACACATACTAATATAACAGACAAATTACAAATACCACAGCACACGGAAAAGGATAAGAATGAAAGACAAACTGTCTTATAGTATTCTTCTCCTTGGTTTTATCACATCAATATTTTACTGATAAAAATGTGGATACAGACAAGCTATCCTTACTTTTTTATGAAACTATGAGGTAAATCGAGACGAAAGATAGGATAAGGAAAGCAAAAAGAAAAAGGTTGAATCTGAAGAAATATAAAAGATAAGAAAAGACAACAGAGCAAAGAAAAACAAGAGAAAGAAATTGAAGAAGCCTCTAGCCCTAAGCAAATCTCTTATTGTCACAGATATAAAACAGTCATTGATCAAAAGATAAATACGTTTTCCTAGTCAGAGAGGGTAGGATCACCATGTAAAAGAAGATCTAAATTTAGCTAAATCATTTCCAGCTTAACAACAAGAGTTTTACGAACATTTCAAAGTATGTGCATGCAAAAAAGAAATGGTAATTAGTCTGTAATTGTCCACATATACACAAAGCAGTTTGTGAGATGTTCCTTATAGGGTTCTGCTATTATTCAAATACATTTTAAATGATAAAGTACATTCTGTTTGTGAATTGCAAATTTCCAAAGGAAGAGCATTCCACTCTCGAAAAGCCTTAGGAAGAAATGAGTGTTTGTAAAGAGATGTTCTGCATTATATGCTTGGGATATCTTGTTCGTTCCTAAGATTATACCGGGAGGGCTGTAGTCTTGGGATTTGTGAAGAGAGGTATTCTGGTGAAAGGTTATGATACATTTTGAAAAAATGCACCATTCGATGTTTGTATCTCTTTTCAGTCAGGAGTTCCCATTTACGTTCATTTTGTAGCCGCTCTAATGACACAAGTCTCGTTGCTAGTGTTACAATGCCTGCGCATTCGTTTTGAATTTTATCTAATTTATCGGCGACGACTTTAGAGAGATTGGCCCAAATAACATCTACACATTTCAGACTAGGACGAATAATCTTCCAATGATTTACGATCTAGACTGTAAATTTAAGTTTTCTCATAACGTTTACTTTTTCCCAAGCCTTTTCAGTTGCAAAATCTTTAGCTAGAAACTTTGGAAATGTGGACACCTAGATGCTTGTGAAAAGAAACTTCTGGAATGGATTGATTTAACATTTGTTAGGCTTGGTGGGTCTGTTCTGTTGCGCTTTTTGGAAATTACTTTTGATTCTGACTTGGTCGGATTTAATGTTACTAGTCATTTATCAGCCCAAGAAAGTATTTTACCAATATCATTTTGGAGTTGAAGTACTGAGCTGTATCTGGATCCTGAACTACTACATAAAGGTTTTTATTATATACCTATAAATTTTCTTTCTAAAATACACACAAATCTAGAAGCGCAAATACGCTTCGGCGGATAGAAATGTTAGTGTCGAATACGGTACCATATATGGAAGTGCCGGACTATTTTTCTTGGTTGGCTCCCAGCCTTGTTGTGCGTGACGTAGTATTTGGAAGCGGGAACCGATACTACAAGCACCTTGCGGGGAATCCGTATATTATTTTTAGTAACGAAATCCCCTCGTCAAAAAATATAAACAAACATAATTGAAAGTGTTTTTTTGAATACTATTACAATTCTTTAACATAAAAATCCATAAATTGTACCCTTCTATCAAAATCTTATGAATACACACAATTAACGTCCTATTTAAAAGAGAATCGTCGTGATTTCAACTACGTCGTCTGCAACTGTTTACATGTATACAGTAGGTCATATGTATACAATATCTGTTTCTGTCTAAAATGTCCGACGATTTAGTTGATACAATCCAACTGAAGAATTAATTCATTCACTGCAAAATAATGTTTATCCTTCCAACAATTGTTGACATTGAAATATTGATATGTGTTCCCGATTGTGGCGGCCATTTTAAATGATTTTAAATGAGTTGGAGGCGTGGCTTCTTTCTACAAATTTGATGTATTCATCCGCCATTCATAATTTTATTTTTCAATAATATGTGTTTGTTTGTGAAATAAAAGTTCAGTAAATTGGATCATTTTGTCTTATTATTTATTGTCTAAAATTTATAGGTGTATAATAAAAGGAAAATTATGTTGTAGTAGCTGTACTCGCAGCGTGGGAAAATCGATATCTCGCTCGACCTTCGGTCTCGCGAGATATCGATTTCCCCATGTGCTCGTAGCAAAATACAAGGTCACAGACAGCTACTACAACATAATATTCCCTATGTATCATCAGCGAATAAATTTATTGAGGAGTTAATATCGACTACAATATCGAGGAATAAAAGTGGCACTAAAATTGACCCTTGTGGGATTCCTGCCTTAATTTCACACCACTGATAAGTAACACTTGGAAGAACTACACGTTGACGTCTGTCAGAAAGGTATTTTGAGAACCAGTGAAGAAGAGGAACGGAGATTCCTGCCGATCGAAGTTTAGGAATCAGACCTTTATGCCATAACTTATCGAATGCATTACTGATATCAAATAAAATAGCACGTATTTTTAACCCATCATCTAATGCTTTACAAAGTATATTGTATATATGGGTTAGCTGATTGACAGTAGAATCACCAGGGATATATCCAGATTGGATAGAAGACAGAAACTGAAGTTTTCTGAGGTGGTTGAACACATGTTTAAAGACAATATGTTCCAACACTTTTTCAATGGTATTGAGGAAGGATATCGGTTACATGGGAGTGATGCATCACCTTTCTTATACACGGCAGTAACATTTGCTTCTTTCCATGTTAAGGGAACTTGACATTTACTAAGTGACTGATTAAAAATATCACGTAATGGATTCATTTGCTGCTTCACGTAGCATTTTGTTGTTTAAATCATCAGGAGCTGAGGCTTTATTTCAAAACATCGCGGACTTCAATGAGTGATACAGTTATCTCATTTAGCAACTGTCTGCATCTTGATTTTGAAGATTTGGAACAGATTTACCTGCGTCATTGAGAACAGTTTGTTGTTGAAAGCAGCAATTAAAAAGGTTGGCTTTATCAAGATCAGACGTGGAGAGATTGGCTACATATATTTTTTAAGGATCTACCACCAATCTTGCATTGAATGACAATCATCTTTCTGAGAAAGCTTTAGGTAATAATAGCAGTGTGAATATTAAGTACAACCTGGTTTCTGAGATATCTAAAGAAATTCCAATGATGTAATGAACCAGTCGTCCTTGCTTTCTTATACACTCTCTTTCATGTTTCCAGATTGGGTTTAAGTGAAGAAAAACCATGTTTTAAATTTGTAACAGTGCCTTATTCACGGTGCATAACCATATCGGTACCCTCTTTGCGAAATTTACTAAAACGGTACCCTCTTCGCTCATGCATGGGTCATTCTTTGCTGAAAATATAGCGGCGATGGACCAGTCAGGAAAATATACACTCTACTGACGAAAGAAGGTATGTCATCTGCAAACGAAGTTTACCACGGAGCACTAGAATGTTTTAGGTGTGTCTCTGTTTGTTATGTGTCTTGTTTTCAATTACTACAACTCCAAAATAATCGACACAAATCGAGGTCTTGTCTCGACTCGCGCCTGTGAACATTGATTTGATTTTTCTGCATTTTTCTTTTCCCTGTTACTCAGATGTAAAAAAAAAGATGTAACATTTTGGTTTGTTGTCGCTGCGTATGTTGCTAAACTATCCATCATTTTTTGTATCACTGTTGTACAGCGTTCACCGGAAATAGCCCATCAAAATGTCTAAAACGAAAGTAAAATCGCCGATGTGGAGTTCACCCAAGGTAATGTTTCAGCTTATTTCTCCATCATATCTTTATCGATTTCTCCAAACTAAACAATATTGTGAAGCTAAATATGTCTGGTTTTAGACCAGTAGTTGCTTTTTTCTGCAAGTTGGGTATTTTTTGAGTAATTGGCGATAAATTGTGGCCTCGTTGTTGACTTTTGCGAACAATGTTGATATTTTCCACTAAATTAAGCCAAAACGCATTAGCTTTGTCAAAATCCATCTTGATTTATCAAATATAGACTTTCCTCCACTTGTATTAGAGCGGCCATTCACCAACTCGAGCTACTTTTTACAAAATTTGCGAAAAACGGTCATGCCTTGTGTACGGGGTCTAGCAACAAAATAAATTCAAGTGAACGGGGTGTAGTAGTTCAATGTACAGGGTTTAGTAGCATGTGTACGGTGTCTAGTAGCAACATCTTTTCAAATTTTAGTCTTTATTATATTAGTTTTATTTGGAAATGCTCTCGTTTCAGACTAAAACATGGAGAAGTTGGGAGAAAAAGAAGAAGACTTGGAGTTGTTTGGTAAATGATTTATCTAATAAGTTTTTTTTAAGCCTAACACACAAATGCAATAGTATGAGAAATACGTTTTATTGTATTATATATATTCGCACCATCACAAACATAAGCTGAATAGTGTCGGTCGGTATTTATAAGACAGGTCGAAGAGCGGATCGGTGGTCTCGTGGTAAAAGCACTGGAGTCGTAATCGATGTGTCGCAGGTTCAACACCCCCACCCCCTGCTTCTACAACTAACATTACTAGATGGAGCTCTTTAGTACTAGTTCTAACCAGGAATAATGTCCCATGTATTGGTGCTTTTCACCTGGCACGTTAAAGAACCTGGCGATGTCTATGTGGTGGGCGCGTCAGTATCATGCAATATTGGTCACTAATACAAACCATCAGTTTTCTGACCCACTCGCCGAATGGAAATGTCCGAGTGCGAGTATTTACTTACCTACTTACTAGACAGGTCGGTAATTGATCATACACTTAAGAGATTGTGTACGAGTGTCATTTTGTACAAAACGGCATTAACAGGTGTTTTCCATAAAACCGTTTTAGCCGTCTTGCAGGTATACACTATATGGCGACTTAGAGACATTTCAGAATGTTGATTTGACCGATTTTAATTTGACAGACTGTTAAACATTTAGCTTCAACGTTAAAGATCAACTGCACGTACACGTTTTACTACACGCACGCGTGTACGTTCAGGATGTGTTCCGTAACCTTACTACCTATAGTTATGCAGTATGTGGTCAGATATTATCTACCCACTGAACCTTGTGAGAGTTCAAAATGACATGTTATCTATGTTTGTATAAAAGAATAATTTACCTTTGTAAAAAATGCGTATTTCAATGATTTATATGTGCTTTAATGTTTAACTAATCTAATTCAGCTCGTTGCGACCTTCATTTTTTGTAAAATGACTCTGTGAAATAAATCTTTCAGAATTAACATACTGAACAAAAAAGAAAGAAACTTGTAAATTATCAGATTATCTTATTTAATATGAAAGTGGCATTATATACTTAAATACTAGCATTATATACTTAAATGTTAAAGGCAAAACGAATGCAAATAACGAATGTACGTAAATTAAATGAATGCCTACCAAACCTAGTAGGTAAAAGAACATGAAGTTACAAAAACAATCCGAAAATAACACTTCTTACTGAACAAATTACTACCATGTTTAACTTTTCATTTATGCATATTTATTAATACATTTTCTGTTCTACATTAGTATTAATCAGTAACACAAAATCAAGTAAAGTAATATTTAGAAACAAGCTGTAAAAACATCCAAAATGTAACCAATTTTTGCATACAGTTGGTCTTAATTATTAACAATGGAATTTCCGTTTAAGTTATCTCTGAATCTATCTGCCGTTATCAGATGCTTACAACGATGAATATAATTTATGCTTTGATTGTGTCCATATTCTGTTCGTAGCATACGAACAACTTAAATTTGGTCCAACTCCATGTTTGCTATTCCTTTTCGAAATGTGTATTGTTTTATTTATGTCATCAATAGTTATTGTCCGACCTTGTTCTCGGCATAACTCTGCAGTCACTTTGTACTTAACTGTTTTTACGTCTTGCCCATCTAACTCTTTATGTCTAATTTCTAAATCAGGATGTTTTTCTATTGCATGCTGAATTGACTCTTTAAAAAATGTATAATTCTGTCCACAGGATATGCATTGGTATTTCATGGCAGCAACTGAAACAATAATAATAATCATTATTAAAATTAAACAAAAAATTTTCATCATCATCATCATCATCATCATCAAGTCATTATCATCATCAACAGAAGCAGTAGTATTGTATTTGTCAATTAAGTATGAAATATACTGCACGCAATTACAAGTTGGGTCACCTAAGTTGAACTGCAACAAATTCTCGTTAAAAATATGAGCAAGCTTTTATAGCCAGTGATCTAGTCTTCTCCTATAAGATAAAAAAACTAGTCAAGGAAAATATTTTACCAAGTTATCATACATGTTTGTTTTTAAATGAAGTCTCAAGACCGGTTAAAGGATAAGACCAGGTAAACTAGTTTATTTAACAATGCACCATTCTACATTCTTAAGTACTAATTAAGCCAAATTTTACAGTTTAACCAAGTTCTATCAATGTTGGAATGAAATAAGGAATATAGAGTTAAATATTTTTCTATAAACTTATGATCATGCATCAAAAGTGTTATAGGCGGGCGGCAAACGGCGTACTAAGTGTTAAATTGAAATATAAACATAATAAATACTTGAATATTAATCATGATTTGCAAACAAATAAAATGTTTCGCTTTACGCTCCCTGCCTTCTACGACACTAATCGCAATTCTTTAACCAGCTGATGTGTGTGCACTGGTATTGAAGTTAATTTGCATTTTGCAGAAAATGGCATTCGTTTACATACTATACCCCGTACACTCGCAAGACAGTTTTCAATCTACACCCTGTACAGAAATGTGCTAGACCCCGTACACAAGGCATGACCGTTTTTCGCAAATTTTGTAAAAAGTACCTCGAGTTGATGAATGGCCGCTCTAATACAAGTGGAGGAAAGTCTATATTTGATAAATCAAGATGGATTTTGACACAGCAAATGCGTTTTGGGCTTGATTTAGTGGAAAATATCAACATTGTTCGTAAAAGTCAACAACGAGGCCACAATTTATCGCCAATTACTCAAAAAATACCCAACTTGCAGAAAAAAGCAACTACTGGTCTAAAACCAGACATATTTAGCTTCACAATATTGTTTAGTTTGGAGAAATCGATAAAGATATGATGGAGAAATAAGCTGAAACATTACCTTGGGTGAACTCCACATCGGCGATTTTACTTTCGTTTTAGACATTTTGATGGGCTATTTCCGGTGAACGCTGTACAACAGTGTGTATCATTTTTGAGGAATAAGTGAATGTGAAATAGAAAGATAAAATGTCTATAAGCGCTTCCCTTAGTATCGTAAAGCCTCTTGCAAACTGTGTTTACCTTTAGTTGCAGGTAGTCTGCGTCATCAAGAACGTAGGAACATTGTTAGTTGATTTTATGCTCCCGGAGGGAGCATACTGTTTTTTGTCGGTCTGTCTGTTTGTTTGTTTATCACAAAACTTTAACCTTGACAATAACACAGAAGTCCTTCCACATACAGCCTCCAAACTTCACATGTGCATGCACCTTGATGCGTCCTATCTGACAGACCCACATAGAGATCCCAGGGTCAAAGGTCAAGGTCACCATATAGCAAATATTAACCTTGGCCATAAAAAGAAAGTGCTTCCATCCCAAGCTTTCTTACTTCACATGTGTATTCACCTTGATGAGCTCTGTCGCCAATTAAGATCATAGGTCAAGGTCAAAAGACCAAAAATAGTAAATATTAACCTTGTTCACTATCTTAACATGCTTACATCCATACCCCCGGAGGGAGAGCGTATTTTTTATGCTCCTGTAGGAAGGACGTATTGTTTTTATTCTGTCTGTGTGTTAGTCTCAAAACTTTAACCTTGAAAATAACATGGAAGTCCTTACACCTATAACCTTCAAACATGCATGCACCTTGATGAGCTCTACCCACTTCAAGGTCATAGGGTCAAAGATCAACGCACCCCAGGGAGCATGGCATTCATTCGAATGTTCGAATAAAAGATGTCTCTGATGTTGATACAAAAACTTCAGGCATGTTGCATCCTGGCCAGAAATACTGGGGTTGTTTTCAGGGCTAAGATAAGCGAGACCAAGACTCTTCTGCTTTTGTATGTACTAATGGTGGATTTTTTTTTCATTCTGTTTCAGGTGTTCGTTTAGTGTGAACAGTGAAAGCTTGTGGTTTCTTAGCGATTCTATCACGTGCAGTGTCATGAGAGGAAGTGAGCTAGCATTGTTACTTACCAAAAAATTAGGAATGTATGTGTTGAACATTTATATAGGAGCAAAAAGTGTCTGCAATATTTTCTCAGATGTCATTCCTTGGTTTGAATTTTTTTCATATGCAAGTCTTTATTTAAATCTGAAAGAAATGAATTCAGTATGAATATATTATGAAAGATTTTCGTATCCATTTCTTTGCATTTCAGAATTAGAATTATATAAGGAGTACTGAATAAGTGACAACACAAAGCAATGCTGTTCATTACCATTTTAATATTTCTGTCACTACAGAAAATAGCTTTCTTGCATTAAAATATCTAATTTTACACTAATTAAATCACATCTAGATTTCAACACATGTAAACACATTTCATCAATGCAAGGATAATAGAATGCCTCATGAATGCATGCAAAACAAAATATCACATTTTGAGAAAAAAAACGTTCAATGTTAAATATGCAGTAAGAATGAAGTTCATAATATCCATGGCAACTTTCTTCTTGAAGATTTTCTCTGTGAGCATATTCAAATGTAATGTCATGAGGCTCATAAATGGGACAAAACTAAGTCATCTCTGGCAGTTATACTTCCTAAAAATTTTACTGCGTCTCTCAATTTAACTGTAATGATACCGACTGCAATAAAAGTAACTTATGTAAAAGGTTTCAACATATCTACAGTAAATTCTGTACTCACATCTTGTCAGACATTTCTGGCAAGTAAAACAAAAACAAAACCCATCCCCACTCCCAAGTTAATAAGTAAAATCTGAAAGTAAACTTCAAAAATAAAAGCACTGTGTTTGCATTAAACTTGAATTTAATAATTTTTCAATTACATAGCAAAAATCTTCCCTGTAAATTGTGGACATTTTTTTAACATAGAGAGGTACATCTGAAAATTAACAGTAAGTTTTAATGAGAAAAAAATTAAGTCTTTTACATTCAAAACTTAAATTGTTAACTCCTTTTGTAACAAATGACTTCTGTGACTGAAAACATATAAACAACTGATGTCAAGAATGTAAGAAGAGTTTACAAAATGTCAAAGGTCATATGAATATCATTACACCCATAAAGACACACCTTTAAAAGGAACACAATAATCTACTGTTCAACAATACCTGTGTTATTGAGGCAGAAGCTCTCTGTAGCTATTTGAGTTTATTTATCATCAATACCAACTTTTCATATGAGCAATGTCCCCTGAAGAATTTAGTTATTTTAGGTTGTAGGGGTTAGAAAGCATCCCATTCCACAATCACATGCCAAATCTCACATCACATATTTTACACCTCACTGACCTTTGCAAGTGACCTTTAAAATTTGCTAACAGGTCTTAGAGGTTAACAAATATATAAAAATCATGAAATGACAACAATTTTGAAATATATTAAAGAAAATAGACAGCAAAAATGAAACCATTTGACCTTAAAACTGTAACACATATACTAAGCAGGTATCAGTGCCTCTGGATAGTTCTTAATTACAGACTTTAACAACTTCAATGTCAGACACCTATTTGTACATGTCAAAGAGATACAAGAGCTGTAGAATGGAGGCAATTCTGAACAAAGGACAGAGAGACTGGGGAACAAACATCAGTCTACACATGTTTGCCAATGCCACTGAAAATAATTATGTACTAGACTATGAACTATTAGCCTAAGAACTATCAGGCCAGCAGAGGAAACTCAGTCAATAAAACCGTTTATGTGGCAATGTTAAAACATATTTTCAACAAACCACACAATATTACAGTGCTTTCTTGAGCTGATAGGTATAACAAACAGCTAATCATAATATATCTATATCACATAATACATTATCACAAAGCAAATGAAAACATATTCATGAATCTGAGCTGAGCAACAAAAGACTTTTCTAAATCTTCTCTCAGATACCCACTGTTTAAACTTTTTACAAAAATATTACTTATTCTAATTAACTATGTAAACCTTTACACTGCTGGAGGCAATAGAGTACTATGTAAACCTTTATACTGCTGGAGGCAATAGACTACTATGTAAACCTTTATACTGCTGGAGGCAATAGACTACTATGTAAACCTTTACACTGCTGGAGGCAATAGACTACTATGTAAACCTTTACACTGCTGGAGGCAATAGACTACAATGTAAACCTTTACACTGCTGGAGGCAATAGACTACTATGTAAACCTTTGCACTGCTGGAGGCAATAGACTACTATGTAAACCTTTGCACTGCTGGAGGCAATAGACTACTATGTAAACCTTTACACTGCTGGAGGCAATAGACTCTGCCTTTCTGACCAGTGCAGACCTTGATCAGTCTGCATATCCATGCAGTCTGATCATGGTCTGCACACTTTGCCAGTCAGTCAGTAAATTTTCAGTAAGCACCCAAAAAAACAATTAATGGATCAGTCCAAATTGAAAGATGGACAAGTCCATTTAAGATATTTAGCAAGGTTAGGGTTAAAGACTGTAAAAGCAAATCTAAAGAAGCAAGATGACAGTGACACTTTTTATATAAGAAATGTGATCAATTTTTTTTATTTTTACAGAGCAGCATAATATATTTTATAACAAATAACCTAAACAACAACAATCCAAATATAGCATGCAAGTATATCCTGTTGTGCTATAGCTGCAGGATTGGTCAGTTATAGCACACCATGTTCTTTCTGACATTTATGGCAGCTAAACTGACAAAATGGACGTTCCTATTTTACACTTCAGCATAAATTATTGGCAGGAATTTTTAAATGTATATGTGATTATAATGAACACTCAACCATTTGACCTTGATGCATGTTAAGTATCTAGATTCCTAGTGAATTACAGCAAACTATACAAATTACCCCACAAATCTAACTGAGATTGCATTTAAGATGCTTTCTATACAGTAGAATGATGGTAACATATTTTTCACTAAGATCTCAAACTTTTCGCAACATCAACTACAGCTTAGAGCCTTAATACAGAAATAACAAACAAAATTTTCATTCAAGTATGTCTGAAAATGCAGACAGGAAGTACATCTCACACTTACGTTTGTCCAGCATGAAAAAAATCATCAAAACAATTTAACAAGAATACACACAAATGGATGCAAAAATATGACATGCAGTCATATTATATACATACATGAAAAAATGAACATACGTACCATAATACTGAAGTTGCCGTGAGCTACTCAACAAACAAAATGTACATGTGGCAAGACTATGTAACATATGGCTGGAGGTAATAAAAAAAAGCACACACATAAATGGGCAAGTTTCTAAAATGAACTATCATCAATGTAGCTATAAGATTATAAATCAGCTTAAACCTGGTTTAAATAAAACTATTGAATGCAAGATTGTATGAACATTTATAAAGATCAGCTTGGTCTTGTTTCGTTCTGAAGACAGCCTTTTAATGAAATATTCCAAGGAGCAGACATCGCTGATGATACAGCACCAGACTCCTCATCAGTCTCCACTGATCTTTGACATGCCATTCTTGGCATGAGTACTGGTTTGAACCCAAGAAATATTTATCAAGCTGGATTTATATAAATTTCAAGAACTAGTTTCTAATCATAGCAAAAACACATTTAAACACATTAAACTGAATGTCATGAACATAGGGTAAAAATTTATGATTCTACCTGGTAAAAACCATTGCTAGACCCTTATACTCTGTTAACAACTTCACAAAAGAGGGTGACAACCTTCTAGAATATATTGAAGTATTAACCTCGATTTGGACAAGAAAGACCTTACTGCTACATTAACAACATTCTTGTGTTCAAAATCAATGAAGCAAACAAGTTAGAAAAAAGGAACACACCATTAAAAAAACTTAAAAACCAATTTCTCTAGTTCTCTATAATACTGTATTTTAGCACAAACTTAAAAACAAAGTTAAGTTTTCTCTACGTCTACAGGTATGTCTTCTAAAACACATTTTATTAAGGCACACTGGAATACAAAATAGGGATAATAAGATGTAAATTACTACTTAACGGTTTGGTTTTCTCCATATAATTTGACTGTAAAACATTAAAAAAGTACCACAGATCTTATCAAAACTATTAAGTATTTGTCTAAAAGATAACAAAACATAAATCGCAAACCAGTATTAGTAAACATGACCCCGTTTAAATAGAAAAACATAACCCAATCTAGATTTGTGTTACACAATTTTTGTCTACAGAATAGTAATTTTAGCTTTTCTGTGTTCTAATGTCATGACTAAAAAGCAGATAACTTCCAAGAAGTAGGTGGTTGGAAGTGTGTAAAGCTATGACGTTACAAAGTTTCTGTCAAGCACCCTCAAGTATATTCACATTACTTTATAAAATCAAGCTATAACAAAAGTGCTGTTGTTGTTGTTTTCTCCAAGTACAAACACAAAGCAAAATCTTAGAACTATTTTCTTATAAGATTTACATTTCTGTGCACTTCTCTGCTGGTATACATCTTTTAAAATCAAGAAATATTGAATAATCAAATGCTAAAACAATGACATACGTTTGTGTCCATACTTCAAAAATTTAGGAAGACTGAACCATATTTTGTGATAGCATATTTTTCATTATTACTAAATGTATGGAAAACCTTCAATATATGGCATTGGCAGGCTAAAAGGGACTAAACTGTCTTCTGACGTGATGATTTATGTTTAAACTCAGCATTATATCTTTACTACAGCTACTTCCATAATGGTCTAAAACATTACTCACGGAAACAGACTAACAAATAGGAAATTTCTATTCTGAGTGAATAATTACTATCTCCAGCTATTCTGAAAATAGTTTACCCCATCAAAGGAACACATATGAATTTACATTATGCTCCGTGATGAGATTTTTTTCACTGCAAACTGTTCTAGATTTATATTAAACTGAAAAAAAAAATGACGTTAGAACACGTGTAGCCTTGAAAGGAAATAAAATATTAGTGTCAAGCAGACAACAGAATTTTAACTAAAGTACAAAACAATCAAGACTGAACATTATGTTATGCTAAAAACCAAATTCTACATTTGTGACTGGTGACTTATACGTATTCATGTGGCCAGTTTGACAGCTGTATGAAATCTAAAATAACAAACACTAGCATATGAAATAAAACCTAAACACTGAAATCTTTACCATGAGTAACTCCATCTCAAATGAATGTGCTGACAGAGAATAGACAAGTTAAACATGAAAGGACTGAGGCAGTCAAGTGAGAATGTTTGAGATCTACAATATGAACAAGTCATTCATCTGTACATGAACTATGTTTAAACTATATTTATCTGCTTTTCCTGAATTTCGCCTGTACATGTACTGTTGTGATGATTTTCAAAAACATCTGTACATGAACTATGCTGTGGTTCCTGAATTTTATCTGTACATGAACTGTTGTGATATGCTTAAATCTGTTCATTAACTATGTTCATGTGGCATTTACATGGTTTTCCTGAATTTCATCTGTACATAAACTATAAGTATATAATTATATAATGTATGTATGCTTTTCCTCAACTTCAGATCTGTCTGTGAACTTATCAATAAAATAATTTTGTACATTAACTTGGTTTTGGACCACTGTTTGTATGTGTGGTATGTTATTCACCTATAATAGAACAATACCCAATCACTGACTGTATTAAGTATAATCATGCACAACAACAACTTAGGTCTTTTCTGAACATATCTCTGTATACATTTTGTATTTCATAGCTTTCTATAATTATTTATGCAAAAACTTTACATTCTTAACAATATATGCATTAACATTAATACATCAGATAAAATCCAAGAATTTACAATAATTTCATACAGTCAATTCATATGTAAGTAAAGATGGGAAGAAATAAATCAAACATTTGCTAAACAAAATGGTTAAGAAAAACAGAATATCTGCAGAACACAGTTATGTTAAAAATTCAAGCAAATGACAATACAAATTTTGCAGTTTAAAGTCTGAAGATTTAAACTGAACACTGCTAACAAACAGAAATCTCACAGTTCAGATTCCTTTAGCTATATTGTCCCTTAATGCTAAATTCACCATTATTTCATTAAACATGTGATAGACTTTTTTTCTACACGCTGACCATTTAATTAAACTTGAAACACACGCCAGTCTGCTCAACCAATACAACCTGAATGTACTATAACCTGAACACACTACAGGCAGGTGTAAAGTCTTAATCAGGTTAACATATTATACAGCAAATATGTAAATCTAAGTCTGACAGCGATAAACAAAAATCTTATCACAAACTAGCACTCTGACCATATCTTGAATTCTCTTATCACATGCAGTTTAAACATAATGGGTGTTTTATGAAGTGATACGCGATAACTAAATCTAATATAAGGAGATACAAAAGCTTTACAAAGATTCCAATTTCTCGTTCAAAAATAACATACATGTTTACAGTTGTTTTTAAGATACATGTATTTAGCAATCTGTGCAGGTTTCTTTTTTTTCCCCATGATATACTATCAATCTGCATTATTTTCTTCATGCTGACCTCTGAATGGAAAACAAAAATGTTGTCAGTATTTCATGATGTCACAGCAAACAAAGAGAGAAATCATAACAACAGCTGAGAACAAGTCTGGTAAAGATGATTCCAGGAGGTAATTCTGTTAAGTGCGGAGTCTATTTCAAATGGCGGATATCCCATGACTCCTGGATTGTAGAAATCAGTTGAGGTAAGACCATTTAGTAGCAAACTCCAACGTTTCATTTCAGGTGACTCAACACATGTTCCTGGAAGTATAAGAAAACATCATCTGTCCATAAAGTTTAAATGAGAGCATATAAAATAAACCAAAGTAACAAGTTGGTAGAATGGTTTAAAAAGATTAGCTGAGACAGTTAAAACACTGATATCAACAGTGTATAATCACATAACCACCATTTTCAAAATCTCAGATAAATGGACCAACCTTCAGGTCTGAAATCAGAACTTTAATGTAATGTGATGAAGATTACTTAGTAAAAACACTGACAGGAAAGCATACTTGACAGTTTGCCTTGTTCACTGGATGTATTGTTCCTAATGTAACTTCATTCTAGTTACTTATAAAATATCCCATCAACATTTCCTTTCAGACACACTCAACAAGAATATCTTCATACAAAATCCACATACCACTCTGCCAATTGTAGGGGTATTAAAAACAGATATAAGTATAATATAAATATATATGTGGTGGCGGTGTGGCCGAGTGGTTAACACGTCAGACTAGTAGTCAAAAGATTGCTAACCGCACGGGTTCAAATCCAGTCAGGGGCAAGCCGTTGTTTTCTTAGCAAGAAAGTTTAATCTCATTGCTTAGTACTGGTTAGTTCCAGGAACAGATTGGAGTATCTATAAGCTAAAAGCTTCCAACACAATCTAACTTAAATAAATATGGTATAAACTAAACAAATATATAGATGATCAGCATGAAAGCTACACTTATACATACATGTATAATGAAATCATCATGGTATATTTCCTCACATGGTTTACATAGACATCTTTAAAACAACCCTTACTGGATCTGTAAACTAAGAATATTATTCAAACCGTATATGACTGAGAGCACACCTTCTGGTATTTGAATCATTTCAACCTCTAACAACTGCATCAGGGAGTCCATTCTTTGGCTCAATGGTCTAGTGTGGGATATGATGCTGAGCATGACCAAGTGGGTATGAGTTTGAATCCCATATAAGGGTGGTCTTTTTTTAATGCACTGCATTTTTCTGTTATGGACAGAAAGTTTATAAGAAAACATAAAGTAGGTTATCTTCCTTTATGTACAATGTTATTTTGGATACAACGGGATTATAACAAAGGTTTCGCATTTCCTACTCAATATTACCTGTCTGTTTTCTTGCTTAGTAAAGATATGGGTACATCCTTTGTATGTACAATGAGATGCCTTGTCACTTGTGTGTTCTGATAGTACGTGTAGCTTCAAATGGCTGAAAACACAGAACTGCAGACTGCATGAACCAAACTGTAAACAAAATCACATGGCTACTTTAAGCAACTGAGAATGTGTAATACTGAGATATGAAGGTTTATAAAAGCTTACACAGTAAGAACTCATGAAACTAATACATGTATTGCTTAAATCATGCAACTGTTTACGCGTACTGAAAGCACAGGAAAACAGAAAGAACCTCCTGACCTTCTGTAGATCATGTGGGGTTTAATAAACTGTTTCTCATAGAAAGTACAAAAGACTCGAGTATTAACTGTCTGAGTATTTTGCGAATTTGTCTTGATACACCAATTAACATCCTAGCATGGCCACAGCACACAAATACATACAAAATGAAAACACAAGAACTAAATAAAACAAATTTCTTTTCTGTTTTACAATTTATGATACATCAGAATAAGTAAGGATGGAGTGAAACATAAGATCAACTCTAGTCTTTGTCAACTATGTTTTTACTACCCTAACAGTTGGAACTTATACTAAGTCTTCATTTACCATATTATTCAAACTTTCCCTGCCGAAAAGTTTTACTTACCTTACAGGTCCATTTGCTGAGTTTATCTAATTGTACGCCTTCTACCTCTCCATCTCTCTTTCCCATGATCACCATTCTATCCTTCACCATACCACATGTGACAATACTGTTTCCACTAGTCTTTAATAACTCCCCAGGTTTCAAGTCCTATAATAAAGATATAGATGTACTTTATCAACCATTCCGATGCTATATATTTTTGCCTGTTTGACCAATATTACGACTTGCAAAATTAAAGTGCCTCAGCATAACTTTGGTGCAAAGCTAACAGGAAAGCCTAAGAAATGTACACATACCAACCTTCTGTTTGACATTTTTCCCAACCTACCTATTTTTGTTTGGTTTGGTTTATTGGGGTTTAGCGCCAGTTATAACAGCTAAGTTCATATCCCGGCGGTCAGCCCACTTAACCACTGTTTCTGAGTATCCAACCTATTTTTGTGTTGCTTACCTATAAACCAATGATTACCTGTGACTGTCAATCAGTTGGTCTTTACATGTAATACTTTGTTGTTAAATGACTTGACCCAAAGAAATGTTGATATTTCATCTCTACAGCTGCTCAGAAGTTTTATGAAATCTCTGACTGGTTGAAACATGATACAGCTGAATGTGTCTTAATTCACCCATTTATCTGACAGGTACAACATCCATGAGCACAGTGAGGTGTTGCCTTTGATGTACATTAATGTCAATTTATCATATTTGTTGATAGGCTGAAGTTGGTGGTTTGAGTGTTTGAATTTTAAGGCCATTCCATAATTTTTGAAATCCACTAACACTGGTACATGCACAGTTTTGGAAGCAATATCTATAGAACCTGATAAATATCATGCTGGACTTGCATAAAAGCACAGTATTTGATAATGAAATGGAAAAAACATAAGGGCTGCATTTTAGATCTCAGCCAGAAGTCTACGCCCATCTTCAAAACTCATATTCTGGTTCAGAAATGTCAATGTATGGCTGGAAAGATGTTAGTATGTAGATTTCGGACACTGAAGAGACAAACTTAAACTTTGCAAGGTTTTACATAGGCCATGACCAGTCGGCATATCTACACAGTTTATTGTTCAGTCTGTAAGTTTCAATTAATCAATTAATTTTATCATTTAAGCATATACAAAGGTAAGCAACAAGATAGCAACAAGTACGAGAAACAAAGAATGGTAAGAACTTTGTACCCAGCTGCAATGTATCTGAAAGCAGGTGACTATGTTTTGCATCTTTTCATGAAGTTTTTAATCTTTTTATCACCTCTCAACTACTGTTAACCCTCCTTTTTTTTTAAAACAAAAAGCTCTAACTTAAAATCTACTCTAGCAGAAAAAGGAAGACATCATTCAGCTGAAATGTTTAACTAAACCTCTATTACATGGAAGGGTCTTAAAAAGTCTGTTCTCCTGTGTGATATACTTACAAAGTTGTATGTACGAACTGTGTTATCACAGTTAGCTGTGTAGATGGTAGAAGAATCACACCAGATCTGGGTAACTGTCTGAGTACACATGGTGATTTTACACAACTCACCAGTCTGAAAAGTTCAAGATTTATAAAGAAATCTTAATACTAATTTTAACATCCAATTTCACTAGCAAATATAAAATATACTAAAATAACATAACAGGTCTTACATAAGTATTACAACTGTTCTTGTAGTGAAGATTAAAATTTGTAACATGCATTTGACATTTGTTAAGTTTATATAGAATAAATTAAGATCTGCCTCATGTCTCATGACTAGCCACTAAACCATAGCTGATTTGCATTCAGATTATGTATCATCAAGTTACTGAGAACTGTTGCCTGCAGATTTATAGATATGGGTTTGTATATAGCTGTTTGAATGATGAGAATGTTCATAAGAAGTATAAGTGTAGCATATGTAAATCCTGCTATATTCGTACATTTTTATCTGTGTTAGTGGAACTGTGTCTTTAAAACTAATTTCAAACTTAATCAAAATGTTTCATTTCTCTCTGTTCTTAAAACAATTACAATACTAGTAAATTGGATCTTAAAGCAATTAAAAAAAATAAATTATTGTAAAAAAAGTTTTGTGTAAAGTTTATTTACCACTCACAATCTCACCTTAAAGCATCCCTGCCATTTGAAGTTATCAGAATTATAAACTAAACAAAACTGACCATTATCTCTTCTATAACAGTAAGGATTTGGACCTGTTTTTAGTTAATGCAATTTACATACTCAGAAAATAATTTTTCGGTAGTGTACACTTACTGTTATAGAATGTATTGTTAAAGCCTGGTCTGGCCCTCCACTTATCACCTTCTCTCCTAACACCTGAAAAAACCCACAGAAAACATAACTAACAAGCACACTGTTTCCACAGTTCATTATAAAATTGCACATTTATACATTGCCTGAAAAGCAAAAAAAACAAAAAGTTAGAATTGTATTTCATTTAACTTTCTTAAAGAAGAGCAGTCAAAAATTGTCTCCTGACACCTGAAATAGCAGAGAATAAAAAACACAAGCTAAAAGGTTAAAACTTTATGTTATAAAGAGGTGGTCTCTACAAGGAAGTCAACATAACATTGTGATGATATACCATTTCTAAGCAATGACAGTGTCTGAAAAGATACACACTTAACTGAGAAGTAAAATGAAAATGTTCTTCTCATAAAGCAAAAGTAGTTTATGAAATGCTCAAAATGACATAACTCATAAAACTGCACATAATTTGCTTTCACTGAAGGCTGTGATTCTGAAACAGATGAGTGTGTCCAAATGTTTGAGATGGACACTGGGAATCTTACACCAAGGTGACTAATCTGCCAATTTAAAATAATACTGGAAAGAAAAAGAATGAAACAGAATAGCTTTTCTAACCTGTAAACACCGAGGAGGTTGTGTGTGTCCCTCGAGCATTGTGATCAGTAGACCTGTGATAGCATCAAGCACGTAGATAACTTTATCACCCGTGGCCAGACACAACATCTTAGTCATTCCTGCACTACTGCTTCCCAGGCTGTGGACAGCAGTGGTGGTGCAGGAGAAACAATTCAATTCCTTGTCAGTCTGAAATATACAAAAATTTGAACTCAAAAAAAAAGCCTAATTTTTCAGTTAACCAGTGAACTTTTCTTCGTCTACTGAGATACATGAAATTAATTAATGCAACTGATTCAAGGTTGTATATATTGTATTTTTCTCAATGATCTCTTGTTTTCCTTATTATACCATAGTACTTTTAAGAGTGGTTTAGACACATTACAAAAATGAAACTAACACAGTCTCTTTGGTATTTCTTTGGCAATATTGTCCAAAATTCAAAATTAAATATAATTCATATAACTTTTTTTAAAACAAACTGAAATGCTCCTGTTGCATTCTTCTTTCATTCTGATTTTTTTGTTGTTGAAATTTTAGAATAAATGGTTTCCATTTAAAGAATCTGCCAAAAAGACGACAAGCAATTTATATGCATTAAGATGAATTGTAAAAAAAATATGACCAAAATGAAACCTAAAGGTGTATCAATTAATGAAAGTGAAAACTGTAGTACCTTGAGACTTCTGACTGAGATCTCTCCATTAGACAATCCTACAAACAATCGTCCCCAGTTTTCATGAAGACACATCAGACGTTCCGTATAGTCAACGTTAGCCATATAGCTGAATTTCTGTAACAGAAATTACATGAAAAAGTATTTAATATACCAGTATGTCAAACCCATAAAGCAAAACAAGAATAAATGCTCAAATCTGTGGTTAAAGTATACAGCAATATTAATGCAGTCTTATTAACCTTTTAACAACAGTAAAGCAATTTTATTTTATGCCTACCAATGAAATATAGGGAAATATCAGTGAGATAAAAGTGATAATACACTGTTTTGAATCAGTTAATTACCATTTTGATAATACATGTTTGTGCCCGAACTATTGAATATTGAGTATTAATCCGCTTTTATAATTAAAGAATGTATGGCAAAATTCAATAAATATTGATAAACTGTGTAGACAAAAATAAATATTATTTGATGAAAGTGTATTCAGTTTATTTCAGCAGAAGTAAAGTTATCATATGTATTGGAGATTGTCTGCACTTTATTTTGTGCGGAGTAACCAAAGTACGCATTAACTGATTTGGGGCTCACCATGGGGAATTTATTGAAGGCCCTGATTAAAAATGTCATAAAAAAACCCATTTTTGACGTGTTGGCATAAAATAAAAAGAAAATTTGTTTGTTTTTTAGTGGAAGATGGGAATTTTTTCATCTCGTGAACACCATATGTTGATATTTTCACTCGTGGCTGTGCCACTCGTGAAAATATCACATATGGTGTTCACTCGATGAAATAAATTCTCATCTTCCACAAAAACAAACAAATATCCTCTATGTCCTTCTATTTCTTCAGTCATTTTGTAGTAATAAAACATTTTTTTTCTTGTTACTCATGCTGCTATTACTTTGAAATTTCTACAGCTCATTCAGCAAAATTTTAAGATAATTATTAGAAAAAATCACTTAAAAAGAAATGACTGCTTTATGTATTATTTCATAAAATCTATTAATTGATTCGGGAGAAAATAAGTGGACTGAAGTTGTAATCTACCCACAGAAATATATTCCTTTGATGTTCAATATCTTCATTAAAGCTAAGAAACCTTTCAATTTTACCTGGGGTTCAAAGAGGATAAGCTTTTTACATGTTCCTCCAGTATACAGAATATCTCCCCGGCCATCTACACTGGTAACATGTAAACAGTTCACTAAATACTGGGAGCAGTCTAATTCTTTCAATATACGACCAGTCTGAAAAATTAGATGTAAAATTATCATGATATTGGTTGCCCCTCTAGGACTCCATCCAATTGTTAATAATGTTCAATCACAGAAGTAAATCAAACAAAAGCCACAAATAGGAACAGCAACTATTTCCAAAACTTACTACAGAAAATCTCGGTATTTTTCTTAAAGAGGATTGGTACTGTCAAAATATTCTGGTGCTAACCTTTATTGCTTGTTCAGCACTCTTCTAAGTGTTTCAGATCATATTAAATCTAATCAGTAGTTACTATAAAATATGAATGATAGTTTTTCTAAAACATAACCATAATGTTATCCATCATGTAAAAGTCAAAGCTTCTGGCCTCCAGATTTTATCTTAAAATTGTTTTCCCCTCAAAATAACAGATAGTCAAAATATCATTTCAAAGACATAATTTATTAAAAAAATCATGTTAATAGCGGGATCTGAACTCATGACCCTCAAATAGATGAGCAATGAGCTAACTACTGTGCCATGGATCCTTTTCCTACTATTGCTCTTAGTCTACAATATATAGCAAGTCTTTACCCCCTGACTAACATGGTAAAATATCTAAAAATTAAAATATGAAAAACCATGTATTCCAAGTTTCAATGACAAAAATCAGTCAGCAACTAAGTTTTGATGCGTTCTTTACAAATTTTTTTAGAATTTCTTTATGTACAAACATTTTCTTTAATATGTATCAGTGAACATTTGGTTGCTTTAACAGTACATTTTATCCTACCTTTAAGTCAAATCTTCTAACTTCACATCCATTGTAGCAAACGTACAGGTCACCTTTGAATTCCTGTACAGCAGCAACTGACAATGACGGTCCTTTATAGCGTATAACCCTGTAGTGAAAAAAAAGGAACATCAAAATCTAAAACATTTATGTAAGACTGACACTCTTCTAATTTAGACTTGGTATTTAGAGACACCTTTTGCTGTTAAAATTAATTTTATACATGCTTCCTAACAGTTACAATGGCATTATTGTATAACAGATCTTACACTTCATAATAATAACGAAAAAAAATGAAAGAAAGAAATTTACATTATTAAAATGAGTTGAACATCAAATACCAAATGCCTTCAAGCAGTTCACAGATGTACTCCAATTTAAGATAAAAATCACACTGACAGAAAGACTACAGGACACAGATGCTTCGTTATCATATAAAAACAGCACACTAACCTTTGTGTTTGACTTGCAGATCTGTCTTCACATGAATCTGAGGGAGTTTCTGTTTCCAACTGGACTTCATCAAGCAGTGACCTTGACCTTTTCAGTTCTGCTGCTTCTACAGGACGCGGTGTTCTATCTTCAGATCCAGACAGTACTAAATCTTCATCTGATTTAGTAGTAAGTCGAGGTGGAAGATGAATCTTATTGGAAGAACGAGATTCATTTTCACCCTCGGAGTTAGTGTCGGACTGAAGAATAAAACTTTCTTTCTGTTTACGACGAGACATTTGGTCCCTCTCTTTCTTGGATTTCAGTTTTTTCCTTACTGGTGAATTAAAGTCATGCATAACAGTTTTGGGACTGTTTCTTTCACTTGATTCAAGTTTATTCAACTTCACAAAACAATCTTTAACAGGACTAGTTCTTAAATCTGACAATGGCGTTCCATCAAATTTCACATTTGTGTCTTTAATCTCATTTTTTTCGGAATGTAAAGCTGAACTATCCTTTCCTGCTCTTGAAGTTTCAACATCTACATTTTGATTGTCACAAAAACGTTTAATTTGTTCTCCTAAAGAAAATGTACTTCTAGCACTATGAGATTCCAAATCACTCATGTGAGTCAAAGTATGGGTGCTATTTGTTTTTGAGCTACCGTCGCTCTTATACCCAGCTTCCAATGCAAGATGAACCTCTTTAGGCCTAACCACTGGGGTACTTCCTGCATCTGGGGTTCTCCTGAACTGAGACATTGCTTCAGGTGAACTAAGAACAGTTATCATTAAATTTTTATTCTTATTTTCCTGAGACACTTGTCTTACGATAGATTCATAATCTGTCCCTTCTGGCAATGTACCCATATACTTCAATGAAACTGACTTTCTTTCTGAGTCACTACCGGTGTCTAGACTGAATGTACTATCCCTTCTCTCTCTGTGTCCTGCTGAAGAGTCTCTAGATTCATTACTGGTTTGTTTATGTAGTGGTGAGGCTCCTTCGGGGATGGTTCCCTTTTCTATGGATTCTAAACTTTTATTCAGCAACTTTCCAATATCTCCATCACCTCTCATCAACGCATCCAGAGTCACAAAACCGACATGTTCTAAAGGTTTATTCAACATACTAATGGAGTTAGTAGAGTTGATATTGTCATCATTCTGTGACCTTTGTGCCAGATCTCCATCACTGCGTCTCTGTTCTTCCACATTTTTATCACCCGCAGCATTTAAAAACACAGAGGTTGTGGTGTCTGAACTTCCACTTACAGCTTCTATTGATTTACTGAACAATTGACTTTCCTGATTGGTTTGACTTACAGACGGCATTGGCCCAGCCTCAGAAATACTGGAAGTAAATGATCCACGTCTCTGAGGGTTTCTTTCACTATCCGGTTGTGAACCAGACTCCACGTTTGAATATCCACCTACTGACGAGAGGTCCGACTGTCTTTGGGACATGAGGAACTTCAGCAAGACCGGATTCTCTAGTTGCATCTGTGTAAGGCTTCCAAGTAAACCTGCTGTTGGTGTACTGTGAGAACAGGCTGAAGAACTTCTGCTCTCTGTAAATAAAGGCAAGCATTCAGATCTGCATGCAATAACATCTCCATATAAAAACTATATTGCTCAGAAAAAAGACAAGAAATATAAGCACACAGTCATCGCCTAATTACCAATGTATAATGTTAATGAAAGGCTGCTTTATTTTCTTGACTAGTTGTCTTTTATGTAGAACTGACAGTATATATTTCTAAGAATCACATGCTCCATTTCTCTATAAAATGATTTGACAAAATTTTAAAGCTGGCAAGACTTTATTTACTCATTTCATGAAACTGACGAATGTTAAATAAATCAAGAACAATATTTTTTTTTCTCCTGCACCTTTTCAAACTGAAAATTAGTCACTTAGCTCAAAATAGGCTTTTTATTTTCATTAAAATTTCAAAAACAGAAAAACTACACAGGAGATTCCATTGCACACCTTTCATTCAGACAAGTTCTTGTTGAGTGTCATACAGGTTCTGTCTTAAAACTCACCTTCCAGAAGTTGCAATCTCTTTGTTCGGTAGGAACTCTCTTGCTCAACTAACTGAAAGAAGTAACAATCATCTGATTATTGAAGACACACTCTGCATTTGTTTGGTTACAGTTACTTATTGTATGTTTATATATGTACTATACTTTGAAAAAGCTCTTATATTAAATAACCATCATTAAATCACCTAGACACCAAAGCATAGACAAATTTATGATTGTGTAATATCACATTATTTGCAATAAAGTCTTCGGCAATCTTAGATATAATTCCAACTTGTAATTTCAAGATATTTGACTAGCAATATTTTTAGGGGGAGATAAGATTTACTTTCTTCAACATTTGCACCTTTATTACACAACAACAGAGCTTAACTCCTAACAAAATGCATTTCTTACAAAAATAAAACTGGCTTAAAGCAGCCTGGTATCATGATAAATATAAAGAAAGACACCTTTTCTTTTTCTTGTGAACATCTCCTTAGTTCCTGTGAAGCCTCTTCAATAAGACTCTTCAATTTGGAGATTTTCATGTCCACTGAACTGATCTCCTGCCTCACGCTCTCCTCCTGTATACTAACACTGTACACTTCCTCCAAGATGGATGCCTGCGAAGTCTGTGAACTGTCTAAATGTTTTTCTAAAATTACAAACAGAATGATAGTCTAACTGGCAAACAGAAAATGTTTTCCTAATGAAAACAATCTAATCCTTTTTTAATTAAATATCTTTTGGTACACTTCAAGTTTTAATCCTTTCTAAGAATGGGAGGCAGAATGTAGCTGCCATAAAGTTAACAGAATTATTCTTTTTGTTTATTCTGCATTCATGAGGTAGAAAGTAAAATATTTATCATAATGTGTAAATGATGAAAATTACATCATTTCATCTTTGTACTGCATCATCCAACTTATTTTATTCAACATTTCCTAGGTGGTTACATGACAAACCTTTGGGCTGTGAGTATGTAGGAACATTATCATTGGGTGTTGTTGATGAGGATTTATCTCCCCCTGATTCCACCTCTGGCGCTGGTACCCCATCCAGTATACTGGTTACCTTCTCCAAGGTGGTCCTTTCACCATCCTGAAAACATCATGACAAAATATCTATTGATCAAACTTAGCTTTGAGTACTTTTAATTAATCACAGTTTAAATCTATAATAATTCTAAAGAACGTATTTCTAATATTTAGAAACACCTCTTGACACTAAGCATCAGAGAAGTAAAAACTGAATTCCCTATGAACAAATAATAATTTTCCTCAAGTGTCATTAATCAATAATGGTTTTGATTTTTTTCTTCTTTGATTAATAAGCTTTGCACATTGTAAATATATTAGAGATTGCCAAGACTATTGCTTTGCTTTGTTCTGATTAAATTTCTTATAATTATTCTGTCTGTAAAGCTATAAATAATAAATAGACGAGTTCACTCATACGTTCAGACAAAATCTGTCATGCAGAACATAGGCACTCTATTATAAACTATGAAATCCTGGTTTCATTAAGTCACTGCCCTAAAGCATTAAAATAACTGCACAAGTAATTACCTCCAACTGCTGGGTTTTATATCTTTCTGAATCCCGCACCGGAAGTTCATCATTTCTGTATAAATTCTGCGTATGAATGCTCTTTCTTACTGGAGAGAATCTGCCAGAGCTCACATCTGTTTGTCTCAGATCCAAATTTTCACTAGTTAAACTTTCTCCCTGAGAAGTTTCTGCACCTAGCGTATCAGACCTTGAGTATTGCTCAGTACCACTGTTCCCTGCCGGCTTAATGAAGAAAGCTTTAGCTTTAGATAAAGCATTGCTCACTGCCTTATCATACTCATCATCAGGTTTTTCTTGTTTTATTCTCACCGCAGAGCTAGGCAACGTCACAGATGCTGACAGATTTCGTGAACTACCCACTCTCCCTGAAGACATTGGCAAAGACGAAGTAAATCTGTGATCATTTTTAGATCCAAATTCTGAGTTTCCTGTTTTAGAATTCTCAACCTTTTCACTCCCTTTATCTCTTGGCAATCTGACTGTAAGATCTTCCATGTTTAAACCTTGTCCTGAATTAGTAATGTCTTTAGCATACACTTCTCTACCGACAAAGTCACCAGTTCCCTTTTCGGACCTTTCTTGTCGATATTTATCCCCAATTCTTACTCCTTGCTGATCCCCCAGAAACAAATTCGAAACAGGAGACCTGCTTCTTTCATGTCTTTTATGCTGTTTAAATTCACTGATTTCATTCTGTCCATGTACTTTCCGACCTCTATCTGGAGACATATAATTCAGCGGTGAACTTATTCTCTCATGTAACCCCCTTGTATTTTCCAAAGAACTGTCTGTTTGAACATTAAAACTCAGAGGTGATGGAGTCACTACTGGACTGCCAGCCTTTCTGACTGGAGAAGAAACCCCTAAGTCACTAAGAACATTCATATCAAGTTCAGCATTTTCTGCACTAGCGTGTTCCAGAAGCCTTTCAAGTTCTGCGATATCGGGTTTCACGTCAGCTTCAATAATGTTTGCTATCTCTAACTGTACACTAGGTGCAAGAATTTCAATATTCACTTGTTCATCTTGCCTGTCACTATTCGAACACAGATCTGAGAATTTCAGATTAAATCTAGGTAAGGACAACTTCTTCCTAGATTTTGCATGTTCTCTTAACATCTGAGCAAGCTGGTTACGTTCTTTAGTTGTTCTTGGAGAGTTCACCATTTTTAGCAGACTATTTGTGTCAGATGGTTGTGAGTACTTCCCCTGTGATGAACTTTGCTCTGCTGGGCTCTGCAACTGTCTGGTGGGAGAAAGGAGAGCTTCCTTCGCTTTATTTGTTGAGCCAATATTAGAATTCACACTGGATTCTATTTTGGCCCTTATAGAATCAATGTCAGCTCTTGTCTGTGCTATTCTTTCTGTAATACTTATTGTAGAACTGCCTGTTTGTACTGGGTCCTGTGCTACAGACACTGAGGAAGGTTTTGGAACATTAACAAGCTTCTCAGGTATCATTTGCCCTCTGTGTAACTCAGGCTCACTTGAACATTCTGCAGTTTGTTTCCCTGAAGTGGTCAAGAATTCTGTTGTTCCATCCGCCTTAAGAAATTCATTTTGTTTTTCCTTACTTGTAAAGTGGGCCACTTCAGCATCTAGTACTCCAGTTATATTTGCCTTATTCTTTTCTGACAGTGTGTCAATCTTGTCATTAATTTCTTTTTGTTTCTCAAATTTCTTTTTCTTTTCCTCAGTTTGTTTTTTCTGTTTAGCTTTTTCTCTTTCATTCCGTAACTTTTTACACAGTCTTTCAGCCTTTTCTAGAACAGATTCAGTACTGTCTTTACTAATATTATTCTTTCTTTGAAGTCTAGGAGATGTCTTCGCTTTAACATTTCCAGCTTTCTTCTTACCTGTGTCAGTTCTGTTTGAGGTTTTACTAAGTTCTGATTCAGAGGAAGAATCTGGTACCATGGGACTTTTAGATCTTACACTTGTTTTTCCTTTAGAGGTCTTTGCTCTTCCTCTAGGACTCTGTGCTGAGGACCCTGTTGTTGAAGTGACCTGCTGTTGGTCCGACCAAGAAACCCTCTTATCAGAGTTTCTTGATGACGGTCTTTCTGTATCAAACATTTCTAAATCCATACCTCTGTGTCTGTCCCTACTGGAACTGCGACTTCTTGGTCTCTGGTTTGCTTCGTCATTTATCAGACTAGACGATATATCTGTTTTGTTTGTAGTGCTAGACGGTGAAAAGTTTGAGTCTTTAGCTAATCTACGTCTCGTTTTACCTGGTGCAATACTATCATCAATTTCAAGTCGCCTTTTCAAACTAGAGTCAGAGGACGACGTACTCTCAGGGGAGTTGTTGTCGTAAGAGTGAGAACGTCCCGCACCTCTCTTCTTCCTGAACACACCTCTTCCTCTCTCATACGTATCATCTTGAAAATCATTTCTTCCCGTATCACTTAATCGCAAATTATCATTATACCTGCTGCTATCAAAGCTTCCTCTTCTTGCCCTGTTATTTCTGTAATTTTCCCCTCTCATATCTTTATGCCAATGATAACGATCATTTCTAAACCCAGAATTATCACCATGTATTTCACTGTAAAATGAATTATCATTCCAGTTAATATCTTGAAAATTGTCTACAAAAAACTGTTCTTGGTTTGCACTTATATCATTACGAACCACTTCTCTTTCTGCTACATGGTAATTTGGTCTCGTATCACTATTGGTTCTTAAATGACCTGGACGGCCTTGTGGGACTTTAAAGTTGTCTATCTGTTCCTTATTTTTCCAAACATGTTTACTGAATGCTTTGTCCTTCTCAATCCAGTCTAGCCATGGATCAACATTTTCTCTTATTCGTTGCTGAGATGCTGAAGTATCAATGTCCATTAAATATGGAGGTTTCTCCATGTACATATCTGGCTGTGAGAATGATCTTGCATGCTTATTGGCTGAAAGGTCACTACCCCTGTGTCCATTAAAATTCTGATATCTACGACCTTGAAATTCATGTGCCATGTGTTCTAGATAGTCTTGTTCCACTGGGCGATTGAACTCTGGAGGAATGTCTTGTTCTTTTGACAACAGGTCACTTTGTCTGAAATTACAGATTCAATAATCCAGAAACAAAAATTATTATATATCCATAACCATGTAAACTTCAAAATTCATCAGCAGAAAAAAATGAATCTTCAGTCATATCTGCTGCCAGATTTAAATTACAAAAGATGAATCCTGTTTTCGAAACTTCCCTATTTCATCTGCTGTCAGACATATATTTTCAAACACATTTTCTATAAACTAATTATTATGAACAAGAGATTTTTGTAAAACATACATGCCCCCCTAGCACCGTGTGCCTAGAGGCAGCCAAAGAAGTATAGGAAGATAGAAGAAGGACAGGAACTTGTGTCAGTACATTAAGCTGAGGATGCCAGGGGTTTAGATGAATGAGAGGAACTGAAAATTATGTCAATGACATAAAATGTATAAAGTTCAATTACTGGAGAACATGGAAGAGTACATGAACTGCATGGGTAGGTAGGTAAGTGGGAGGGTAGGTAGGTAGGAAGTTTTGAGGGAGAAAGGCTCAAGAGTTCTCTAGTTATCAATAAGAATCTGTTTTCCTAGACCCAAGCATTCTCTAGTTATTCGTCAGAAATCATTTCTCTGTTAATGGTTACTCTGACCTTGAACTTTGACCAAGTGACCCCAATAGAAATATGAGTCATCTACTGGTCATTATCAATCTGTATTGCAAGTTTAAGGACCTTAGGCCCAAGCATTCTCTAGTTATTCATCAGAAACCATTTTTGAATTAAAGATCAGTATGACCTTGACCTTTGACCTAGTGACCAAAAAAAGTATAGAGGTCATCTACTGGCCATGATCAACCTGCCTATCAAGTTTTAGGAAGACTGGGGCCAAGCATTCTGTAGTTATTGATCAGAAATCGTTTTGCTTTACAGGGTCACTGAGACCTTGGCCTTTGATGTAGTGACCTGAAAAACAATAAGGTCATCTACTGGTCAGGACTAACTTACACACCAAGTTTGAACAACCTGGGCCCAAGGATTCTCTAGATCAGAAAAGGTTTTACTTTTCAAGGTCACTGTGACATTGGCCTTTGACTTAATGACCCAAAAAACTAAAGGAGTCATCTACTGGTCATGACCAACCTACACACCAAGTTTGAGGAAGGTGGGTCTAAGGGTTCTCTAGATATTGATCGGAAATGAAGTATCTAACAACCGACCGACATTTGCAAAACAATACAAATGTATATATCCTTATCTTTGATGGGGGGGCATAAAAATGAATCTGCTAATTTTTGTTGAGTATTTCAATAACTATGAGCAAAGTGAGAAAAAAACCCACTGGGTTTGTGATACAAACTGCAAATGAGATGAAAATCTGTACAATATCAAATTATTATCTTCCCTAAAATTCCAGAAGACATGATTGAAAGTAGCAATCTCTGGACTAACAAAATAAAAATAACCCATAGATATAAATAACAATCCATAAATTATATATCAAAACAAAAGCAGAAATACAACTCAGATTCAGGCTGTTTGAAATTTTATGACAAGAAATCAAAACTTACACGGCAAAAGAGTCCAGGAGTTCTGTCCCTTCCTTGGCTCGTCTACTGAGAGCCAACTTGTGTCGATCATCATTAAGATGTTTGCCATATTCTATGATGTTTGCACATGACTCCATACACAGGTTACAGCTATGTGGTGTACCCCTGGAAGCAAAATTTGTACTGTTATCAGCAAACTGCCAATGAAAACTACACATATAAACTTTCACTGCACTATTTCCTTTAAATATGCCAGAATTTCAAGTTCATTTATGCAACCAAACAGTAGATGGAATGCATAAAAACTAACATTATCAGAACTGATGCAGACAACAGTAAAATTCACATACAAGTCTTAGAAAGAAAATAGATTCTTTATCATAATGAATCAAATTTCAATATGTCTTCCAGGTTTTTGAGTCATCATGAAAGGTGGTTAATGAAGCAAACTAAGGTAAGATAAGACAGATCTTGCAATCACCTTTAAAACTGCTAATGTAAATGTTTAACTTACTTTTTAAGCTTTTCAATTTTTATGTGATGCATCAATGACCAGTTATGATCTTCCAACTCCTGAAATTATCAGAAACAAATATAATTACCTATGGTCTAAGCATAGCAGAGTTCTCAAGTACAAGCTTTATCAATCGAAGCCTATCTCAATTTTGGGATAGCTTTTACTTATCAATATATTTCAACATTTCTAGGAGTGATATCAATCTTTTATTATCAATCTTTTATACTGCACAGCTGTGTTAACTTGAAGGATTTGAACCTGGGTGATCACAATTCTTATTACTCGTACATGTAAAACTTAATGAAGTCACAAATGTAACAAAAGGCTAGTCAGAAAATAACTGTAGATTGTAGGTACTACATACCACTTCTGTGGCATATGTCACTTTACATATCCCACAAGTGTGCCCTGGTTCATCAATAACCTCCATTGTGTAAATATGTTTGTTCTGGAAATGATAAATTCACAATAACAATTAAACTTTTGTTAGAAAACTACATATAAAATCATCATAATAATGTTTATTTGACAATATTTAAAATTCAGAACATAGCTATAATGATTCCTGTTCTTTGGCTGATACAACTTACTCATAGTTTACAAAGCACAGAACCTTTCTTTAGCAGCTAAAATTGAAAAACTGTGGTGCTAACATCTTATGACATCATTTACAGAAGTCACTCTATGATACATATAATTCACGTATTTAGAATTATCAATATGTGCCTGTTTAAATATCTAAAATATGAATTATTGCCACGTAACAAATACGAGACTTGATCTAAAACACTTTAAATCAAAATCTGTCAAGACTAGAGAGAGTTAAAAGTGTAGCATTGTCTTATTCTTACTGTTTGAAAAATTGAAAGAGAAAGACTTTCCATTCCAAATTACTGTATTTTACAAACATGAATTTCCCAAAACTGACAGGCTAGGGCCTCTTACATATTTAGATGAAAAAACTGTGTACTGAATCAAGGATGTAAAATACCATGTATTGTAGGTCTATGACTGAATTGTCACTACAAATGACAGTTCTACAGTATCTCTGGCCTCCGTCTGTCAAAAACATTTTCTTAAACTATATCAAGATAAATTTTCAAAGATTTCTGTCAAAGGTACCAGCTTGAAATATGTAAAACTGTGCTCAGTTTGTAAGCCTACATGTAAATGCCTGACAGTAGAATATGCACTGTTTTAGTCTCAAGACAGCCAATACTCAATTGAGGCTGTGCCAGACTTCTTTTTTTTTACTTCAACATGTTAATCTGTCTTGACTTGGTGTTAATGTTTTGACTTTATGTAAATTAATGTCTTGACTTTATGTAAACCTATTTACAATGTAGCTGAAGTCAAGAGATTACATTCCCGTGAGTGGTTTGACAGTATAGTCAGTTAAAAAGCTCCTCATGAGCTTATGTTGTATTGTTTGTGCTCTTGCCGACTTTAAATAAAGTTTACCTGGTGACAGACATTATGCTCCAGTGTCTTAATACGCCTCTGTCTTTACCCGCAACTTTCAGGAAGTTATGTGCCACTATTGATTGTAATTTGTATAGTACTTATTGACAGTGATTTTGGATGTGAATAATTACTGCAGTCACTACCAAAGGCAGATGTGAAAACTGAACCAAATAGTTGATTATGGAATTCTACAGAATATATGAACAGAACTCAACACTTTTTTGGGAAACATGGTTTCATGACACTTTAAGTAACTGACAAAAATAACAACACATGACCACTATTAGTGTTATAAAACCAATTTAATTACTGAATTACTTTGTTTCATCACTGATTATGATTATTTACTACAATGAAAACATAATCCTTGACCTACAACAAAATGGCATCCACATGTGGTTTAAATTCTTGACAAAAAGGCTTTAAATGGAATATGATTATTTGAATATTTGTATATATTTAACCTGAATTGTTCAGAACTAGGTATTGCTATCTAAATATTCTATAAATTAAAATGGATTATGCTTCATTCCTTTTTTCCTCTGTCTTTTTTATTTATTTATTTATTATAAGTAAAATTATTTTAATGCAACAGTTACAGTTACCTTATTTTCCTTTCTTTTTTTTAAATCTAAAGATTTTAAGTCTTTGGTAAAATATTAAATTATGTTATGCTCTTAGTTGGCTTCCTTTTTTGGAACATACTGATCTGTAAGCAAACCACTCCCACTCATAGGCCGACACACCTGCGCAGACGTGTTCTGGCAGGTGTGCTTTTTGTAAAAAAGATAGTGCTCTTCAAGAATAAGTGGAGAAATTGCAATACTTCACAAATAATTTGATAAGAAATTTAAATATCTTTGCTTTTGTTTGGCTAGTGAAGTAGGGCAAAAACTAAACAAACTCAGAGTTTATCAAATAAACTTGAAGCTACAATAATGCTACAGATATGTAACAGCTAATTAATAAATACTGAATGTAAATAATTCAAAACATTTGAAAATAACAGTGGAGCTTAATGTCTCATAAAGTGGTGCATGAACGGTTACACTGAACACCGAAATCTACAGTACACGCAGCGCGGACTTTAACAACGAACACACGTCCCCGCGATTTTACTGTCCGCGTTGAAGACCAAAATGACCACCCCCTCAAGTGTTCATTCGTATAAAACTGGGTGGTCAGCACGGCCATCCGCGGTGATCAGTACCACGCCATGTCGCGGCCAGGTCGCGAGGGTTTGCGATGTCCGAAAAAACGAAGTCGCAACACAATTTTACGTTCCCCAAATTTTTTTTCAGAAGAGTTACAAAAAACACGTAATTATAACCTGCTGAAGTTGTTTCTTTTTCTTTTTTTACCCCATCCAGTTTAACTTTTATCTGTTGACGTTCGATGGTTGGTTGTATGACTGAGGGTAACACAGCCGATTATGAATAGATTTACACACCTACATGCCATCATGTTAATCAACTTTAATTGCTGCAATTAATAAATTTTCAAGTCTTCAATAGGTGCCGCGTTTGCGTTAATCCACTCGCAAATAAATTACACGCAAATAAATTACAAATGATAATCAAACTGTGAAAAGTTAATAGATCTAATTTAAACAGTCAAAATTCGAACAAATACACTCTAATTATGATGCATTTGTGTACGAACGCTCCTTTTTGTTTACACAAAGAATGACCATTCAAAGCAGTTGCTTCCGGAAACAGCTGATCATATTTTCAGAAAATGAATTGTCTGGGTTTTTAGATCAACATGTGTTTAACTGCTTTCGACACCTGTATCGTCTAGGCACTTGGAAAAAATTATCGATCGATTTTGCTATATAATAACAAGCATTTTTCAAAAATTCCAAAAACGAAAGTACACAATAAACCTACACCGCAAATGTATTTGAAATTTGGTTTTAATTTGACCAACTGAAGTTAGCCACAAAATACATGTAAGTAAAATAAGAATGAGTAAAAAGAAAACAACGTACATGAACTGTACGCTGAGTATGTTTAAATGCAGTAATCCCCAAGTCAGAAAATCCCAGGGACGCGCAGCGTTCTGTCACTGCGACACGCGGTGATTATACCCCTCGGTGGTAGTCGCTGTGGTCATTTTAGCAGACACCCGAAATTTTGGGTGTTCAGTCCACCGCAACTGGCCACCCGGAGACGATACTGCCCCCCGCAACAATGTTAACAACGTCAAAGTCTGTGCTGCGTGTACTGTATTCTGGGACCAAATTCTACTTTGCAGGACCAAAATCTACTCAGTACAGCCAAGATAAGGCATTATTTATTACTTTTTTTCTGATATTATTAATGAATTTATATATATGAATATACACTCAAAATTTCAATATTGTAAGTATTGTATTTTTTTAGTTTGAACCAATTTTATATTATTATGTTACAGGCAGTGTCTAAGTGAGCGTGAGAACAATAAATGTATGGAAATCACAACAACTTATTCTTGCAACTTCATAGATCTAGTTGTAAAGTTTGACTTTGAAAATAAAATTTTATGGAAAAAGAGCTTGTTGTTTTTTATTTTGTCTTTAATGAAGATATTTGAAAATTTTAAGAAGATATTTATAAATATTAATAAAATTGACAAATTATAACCAAAATGGATTCAGTGATGTGTAGATTAAACAAATAATAGTTACGTTATAATGAATAGTTATAGCTACATGTATCAAATTAAATTGTCACGAAATCAATGATTAAAGAAATGCATTTTAAAAGGAACAGTGCAATAAGCAAAATTATAATGTTTTCGCACGTTTAACCTTTTTATCAAACTGAAGCCGCCATGCACTATGTCTTGCGTTTTGCACGTGCATGATAACCTGCAGGTGTTACAGTTTAGTTTTCTTTTATCATACAGTTTTGTAATTTGATAATGATGAGTAGGTAAATATTTATAGTTTGATAATTTCCTCCTTCTTTTCAAACTTTTCAAAGTTGTTTTGATGTATTACGACATGATGCAAAGCCTTTTTTTAAATTAACTTGTAAATCGTGAGTAATATCCCAAAAACGTATTTAAATTTGATCTTCTAACCCTCAATATGCATAAGTACATTGCAATCTTGGAGTTTCCTTGTGTTGTTTGTGTTAAAGAATGTCTAAATGACAGCATACATTGCTCAAATTGTAAAAACTCGGTTCATGCCGAATGTGCAAATTTGAATGAACAAGACCTTAAGTCTTGGTCTCAAGCAAATTTAGATTTTTTGTGCTAGTGTTGTACTTTTATTGGATTAGATTATGATAGCGGAGCAGCTCTTACAAGGTAAGTTTTTAAATTAAAAAAATAATGGGCCATGTTGAGAGTTCCTCCTCGTGGTGTGGCCTGGATATTACATTTCGCACTTGTTATATGTAAAGAAAACATTTGGTATAACTACAGCTGTATAGATCTTTTAATTCAAACATAAAATAATTATTTGCGAAAAAAGATGGTACGAAATGCAACAACTGAATGCTCTCACTTTTTCATTTTACTAAAACTTCGTGTTTTCGTAAACAATTACTTGATATGTTAATTTTATTAATAAATTCTACATGGATCTGCATTGTGTACTTCAAAACTACCTTGTTATAGTGACTGTCATGATGTAATATTTTCACGCTCACCGATTTCAATAATTTTTACATTTATTAACATCACTTTTTTACTAAGTAAACTTTTCAATTTAAATTTGAAATATAAGTTGTTTATAATGTACAGTCGATGAACCAGTTCCGGACCGGTACTAGTTCCGGTCCATTTCATGTATTTTTTGATAATTTTGGAAAGATTCTTTCAAAAGTCGGCAAGATTTTAGTATGATCATTAAGTATGATCTTTTTCCACGTAAAATAAATACTTTCCGCTGTGATGTAAAACATTCAAAGTCACTCTATGCTTGAATGTTTGCAACAAGCATTCATAAAAATAGAGCGCAGTAATGGCGGTCAAAACGTGTGATGATTAAATCAATAGAAAGAATTGCTTGAAAATGTAAGCAATATAAATTAATTTGGTTTTGATATCTGTAAAAATATGTATTTTAACGATAGATATTACTGTGTCATGTTGACAATTCTAAATAAATTAGAAATCGGGTTTCGTACGTGGTTATAGGCATGACCACTTTGGGTTCACCAAATTCAATGTTAGGGTGTCGTATTTTTAACAGTAGACTTTCTGTTGATAGGGAGTTTATGTTATACATGTTGCATTGTACTTTTATTCAAGAAATTAAAAAAAACTTCAATTGACTGTAAGTGTATATTTGTTTTATAGTTTTTATTTTATCATCATTTGTTGGTTTGAATGAGAAATTCAACTCTAAGTAGTATTAAAATAGCCCAAACAGGACAGACATGACTAATTTGTTGCATACAAAGTTTTTGGCAGATTAATAGTATTTTGAGACAACCGCAACAACAAAGGTAAAAAATTATGTCATAGGGTGGCGCTGTGTTCTAAACTGGTTCAATGGTCACGGAACTGGTCTGTTTGTGTACATTGAATTCCGGCGAAATGTACATTCTTCTTTAAATCATACTTAAATTAAAGTGGTCCAAAAATAAGAAGTAACAATTTATCTAATAAAATATACTATAACATTTTCAAGAAATTCAACTTTCGAGTCGCATGCAGATGAAAAATCAAAAGTGGACCGGAACTGGTTCATTGACTGTAATCTATCATAAAATACTTAAACATTAAGAAATAATGCTATATCTTGGCTGTACTGTAGTAGATTTCGGTCCTGCAAAGTAGAATTCGGTCCAAAGTAGATTTCGGTGTTCAGTGTAACCCGTGCTGCATAAACTTTGATAAAGACACTACAGCAAAGCCTCCGACATTCAGTTTACTTACATCTAACCTACTTAACAGAAGTTTGATACTAAGAAAAACAATAACTGTCACATTTTAAAGCTCACCACTTGAAAACACAGCTACGTCCAGTTTTACACAGGCTACTTTAGACAACAGGAAAACCATGAAAACACATGAAACAGGCCTGCCCCAACATGTCGCGTTTCCCGAACTGTATGTAGAGTCTATAGAAAATGGATAACCGAATATATATTATATGCATAATCAACTTAAACCAGTTTGCAGTTATCTGCATATGATATTCTCATCCACTGACAGATGAGTATATAAAAGGACAGTCAAAATAATACTCTCTTTTCTGACCAGCTACACAGACGCTTTACTATAAGCGTTTCGATGACAACGATATTATTTAATTTACTCGAAAGAAATAAAACTACAACAAAGCTAAGGAAAAAAAAGCTTTTCGGAGGTAAAACTATTGATCAAAATGGCATTGATCTAGATGGATAACAAATTTAGTGACTGGGGTATTCATCTTTAAATTTTGAATTTCTTTAATTTCTAACATTGATCGAAATATTTCACCTTACTTGTAACTTTAGTAAAGATACTGACAATAGATCTACTAGAGCTTTATTTTTTCTGTGTTTTAGGCAAAATCTTTCATTTGGTAGTTTTTGATTTATCAATCGTAAGTACTTTGCACGAAGTCCCATTAAGATCTTAAGGGAATTTAGCAAAGTAAGTAAAAAAGAAAAGAAAAAATTTTAAAAGAAAATCTGGAATTGAGAGTTAAGATAAGGCAATCGAACAAGTAGGAGAAGATATATATAATTGTATAATATGCTACATACAGTTAAATCTATAATGATAAATAAACAATAATAGATGTCAACTTGTTCCAGTGACAGGCCACCCTTAATAGTCAAGTTTTGGCAGCTGAGAGTAACTTAGTGTGATTAATCGCATTGAAGATAGATAAACTAGCCTCTGTAGTCCGAGATTGAGTCGGCAATGATTTATAGCGACACTTTAATGACAATAAGAAAAGAAAGAAAGAAGAAGAAGCAAGGCGCTTTTTTGACATTTAAAGCTTATCTAATTAAGTTTGGTGTTTAGAAAACCGTATTCAGATTAGGAATTAAGTAGATTCTGGTAAACTGTGGACTTTATGCACTTGGGTTGGAATTTCCTGTGTCTTCACGGGAACTTCAGCGTTCGAATTGCTTTCTGAGTTGACATGTACTATACAAGGTATAAACATCATGTGTTCTAAATAATCAGTAATTAACTGTTCCTAGTCGAGAAGCATTTCTCTGTTATCTATGTCTCTGCTTTGATTGATAGTTGAGAATGATTGCTCGAGAGACAAATGTGATGATCGAATAGTACTAACTACTTAAAGTAACTATGTAAGATTTGTGAGTATAATCTATAACAAATAGCAAATGGTATTTCTGGCAAATCTTTCTTTGATTGGTCTGGTGACGAAAAAAATGTTTTACTATTTCAGAGAAAACAGTTGTTTTTGTGTCATAGATTTCTTTTGCAACGTAAAGGCTTATGATCTGTCTATCATTCGTAGCATTGAAAACACAAATGAAAATTAAGTGATGTTGTAGATATGACTTAAGTTTTACACACTGAACCATTTTTCCTGAAGAGCAGAAAATGTTGGCTGTTTGATATATTTATAAAAAATGTATAACAGTATACTGAATATGTGCTACTTGCTGCCTCTCCCAAGAAATAAATAATTTTCAAATCAAAGTAAACTTAAATTTGCGATAAAGTATAATATACATGATAAAAATACTTTTTATTTTTTTCCTCCTTATGATTTAAGTCAGAAGATAGAGTATTTAAAATATATAGTGACTATCATCATCAGGCAATAAATATGACGTGACAAAAATCAACCCTGTCGTCACATCGCAAGAACGACGTTAAAGTTTGACGTCATAACCTAATTAACAATTTCTGCAAATACAAAGTGTTTACCGCTTTCTAGTAGTTACTGTAATGTCCTGTCTTCGAAGATTTCTGAAATATGAATCACACTACAATCTCGTTACTATATCGATCTCATGTTGCCTATTCATGGTATAACTTCAAAATTATAAATTGGAATGATTTCATGCATTGTTTGTTCCGAACAATATGTACCTTCTGTAAGTTAGATTGCGATAAGTATATACAAAAGTGATTCAAAACAAAAGAGCAACTGTGAAAATGTTAAATTAGACCGTTCACGGCGCTAAATCTTTCTGGTATTAAATTGACTTGTTTATAATCAGGGCTTTAATTTACAGGGAATGGACACTCCAAAATTGCGATAATATGGTGTCGCGCGCATGCGCGGCGGGATCTCAATAAAACACCTCAATGGCGGATGTTGATGTTGCTGCTTTCACGATTATATACTCAAATGTTGAAAAGAACTTACATTAAGAGATTTCAGAACGAATTGTAAATTAAATATTGTGAAATAAATAATTTGACTATCTTGTTTGTTATTTTTCGAAGCAGCTTTTACTTGAATAACAATGAAATCAATACTAAAATGTAATCGTTGTTTTCCAAAATGGCGGAAAGTATGTACAAATTTCGGGGGGTATTAGACAAAAATGGAGTTATGAAATGAGTTGACATAAGATGGAAGTTAATCAGTGGACATAGGATTGAGCATTACTATGCATTTTATTGCTATATCTGTGTTTGTTAATGAAATAAAGCAACGTAAATTACAGCAATTTTGTCGAAAAAAGTGTTATTCGGTGATCAACACCTTAACGAATTTCGGGTGGTATCAGTGCAAACAGACTCGATTAAAACACTTAACATGAATTGCATCGTACTCTACTTGGATGAGATTGACATTTGAATCTAAGGTTTCCGACCTCCTCTGAATATTAACTTCAAAATTGGCGGTTAAATATTGTGCTATTTTAAACACACGGCTGATCAGTGTTCTTTAAAATTACTTGCACTGAAATTTGGTGTTGTTTGTTGCATTCTTCATTTTTTTAAAATTAAGTGCTGGTTGATTAAATTTGTGGACAATGGGTAGCATCGTGATCGTGCTTTTGGCTCAGTGGGCAGAGCTTTTTTTAATTAATTTATTAATTAATCGCTTTGTCATAATTTTGAGTGTCAGGATGTTGTGACATAACTATCATGCAAAAGTTTACATTTATACTTGTTACAATTTGTAACCTGTGAAACAAGTAAAGATAATCTGAATAATTTGAAATAATCTGAGTCTACAATTTCCAGACATATTTTTTTCAGTAAATTATACCATATATTGACGAAGTTATAAACAATTTTTGTAGACACGTGAACACTTTTTTCATCAAATCGAGACAAGATTTTTACCAAAAGAAAAAGGTATTGAGTTGTCGTCTTTTACTCGTCGGCTTGGAACAGCCACTTCCTTAGTTGAAATAAAAAATAGATATTATAAGAGGTCAATGTTTCTTCTTTCTTACAAATTTAGAATTTTGAAAATCAGCCAATTGTTGAGAAAAATACGGATGTTTTTGTAAACTAGATGCATGTATTGCATGCCAATTTACCGCTTACTAACGATAGATAATTACAAAAAAAAGTAAAAAGTATTGGGTTGTCGTTTTTTACTCGTCGGCTTGGAACAAACACTTCCGTTGTTGAAATAAAAAATAGATGTCATAAAAGGTCAATGTTTCTTCTTTCTTACAAATTTTAAATTTTGAAAATCAGATAATTATTGACAAAAATACGGATGTTTTTGTAAACTAGGTGCGAGCGTTGCATACCAATTTACCGCTAACAATAGATAACTCATTATCGATCGATTTTCCGTTACAGGATATACAGGTGAACTCGCGACATCATATTTTGGTTATTCATTCGATAGATAAGGAGTGTCCATTCCCTGTAAATTAAAGCCCTGTTATAATTTAACAGGCCTTGTTGACGCAGTACAATCCGCAGCAACGAATCAGGGTCAGATAAAACCAGACTATTGTTGACCAATCTTCTGTCAGTCATCAATCTTCAGACCAGAAGGGAAGTAACCGCTGCGTGGAGAAATCCTGGTCAAAACGGTACATTTTACGAAAGGACTTCGACTCAAAACGGCCACCTTCAAAACGACCTAAAATTTAGAGTCAAAACAGCCCATATATATCAGACTCTTTCAAAACTTTAAATAGTTTTGTTGCTGTAAAAGGGATATTAATCTATAATCCTTTATGAATTTGTAATTATGTAATCGTTCATACTGATTTAACATTTAATTTTTGTCGTGTTTAACGATTTCTGTGTATTTCACTGGCTTTAAAACCGAATCAAATAGGCGTAAGTCAAAATTAGATTGACACCCATTTATCTATATTTTTTAGAAGAATGAGTTAATATGATAGCCGGTAAATATAGAGTGGAATATTTTATAAAATTTAAGAAGGACATCAAAGATAGACCAAATCCCACATTGGTCCTTTCATTTGGAATCCTCTAACTTTATTCCTGTTTCTCTTTGTGATAGTCTTGACTTTTAGTTGTAAAAATTGTCATTTATATAATAAATAAAAAGTTGGGATTATCAAAAAACAAACATAATGGTGTTAACAAAACATGTTGCTTAACTTAATGTGTAGTCTGACCACCATTGGCTTAATTATCACCATACCAAAAAAAAATAGCGATGAAAGCAGAGGAATACAAATGGAAGAACCAATGTAATATCAGAGAGTATTCAGGGTAGATAATCCACTGATGTCCCCCACTGCACCACTCAGCACTGATGGTTATACCTACAGTGACCCAGTGTCAAAGGCGAACATACTAAACAAACAGTTTGAATCAGTCTTCTCAAAGCATTCGCCACTCAGTCTTAAACAAATAGCTAAAAAGTCAATGTCATCACTTGATCACCCACCCATGGCTCCCATATCCATCTCAGTTCAAGGAATTGATAAGTTATTGACAGGTCTAAATCCCCATACAGCCCAAGGTCCAGATGAGATCCCACCTAGGTTACTCAAAGAGCTACACACAGACATATATCAATCCTCAAAATCATATTCCAAATGTCACTTGTTCCGAAGGATTGGAAACATGCCATCATCACACCAGCATACAAAAAAGGGTCAAAATCAAAACCTATCGACTACAGACCAATATCACTCACATGTATAGCATCAAAACTAATGGAACACATCATTGTTTTAAACATGATTGATTACTTTGACAAACACAACATACTTTGCCCCCAGCAACATGGATTCAGGTCAAAATATAGCTGTGAGACACAGCTCATCGGCTTCACACAAGAAATAGCTGACAACCTAGATCAAGGTCAATAAACCGATCTCATTATCATGGACTTCAGTAAAGCTTTGGACAAAGTAGATCACCACAAACTCATACACAAGCTGAAACACATTGGAGTTCATCCACACATCGGTTCATGGATACAAAGCTTTCTCAAAAACAGATCACAACAAGTATTAGTGGAAAACGAGGTCTCTGACAGGCTCCCTGTGCTTTCTGGTGTCCCGCAGGGATCGGTCTTAGGTCCGTGTCTCTTTCTCGCATACATCAATAGCCTACAAGAAAGTGTCAGGACCCTGGTGCTTCTATTTGCGGACGACACCATAGTTTATTTAACAATTAAATTACAAGCATCTGCACAAACCCTACACAGTGATTTGCACAATATTGAAATATGGGAAAAAATGGTCAATGGAATTCAACACTGACAGTTGTGTGAAGTAATCAGAATGCACAGGAAAAAGAAACCGGTCATATTTCCCTACACCCTACATAGCACTATACTGAAAACCACAGAAAATGCAAAATACTTAGGAGTTACTATAAGTAGTAACCTGAACTGGTCATCCCACTTAAACAACATCACAAACAAAGCAAAAAACAGCTTAAGGTTCATCAGACGAAATGTCAAAACTCAAAACAAACAACTCAAACAGCAGCATACAAACATATGTAAGACCACAGGTTGAATACTGTTCAACCATATGGCACTCATATTAGAAATATCTCACTCACAGAATAGAAATGGTCCGGAGGTCAGCTGCAAGGTACGTTCATGATAATTACAAGCAGTGTAACTAACATGATTAAGGAACTAAAATAGTCAACATTAGAACAAAGGCGACACCATGCCAGCCTGGTTATGCTACACAAAATAAAAAAAACAAACAAATAAGTCCATGTCGATCACAATCACCTCATATACACAAGAAACAACAAATTTCTAATTCCGCAATCAATAACACAACATCACATGAACTCATTCTTCCCAAGGACTATACGACTCTGTAACGAATTACCGACTGAGATTAAGGCTACCCCAATTGTATCAGCTTTTATCAGTGGACTGAATAAGTTTTATAGATTTTAAACATTCAAAATAAATGATTAAGTAAGATCATTAGTAGAATGTTGTTTTCTTTGTTATTATCTTTTATAATTTTAATGTTCCTGACTAGGGCCTGCCTAGTATAGTCAGTATTGACTTTTGGCAGTAATAAGTTGAAGTTGCGCCATTTTTACTTTAAAATAGGAGAGCATATTTTATTAAATTTTATTAGATTTATACTACAGACTTGAAAACACCTCAGGATGGAAGCCAGTAAATAGTTATTGTGGAGTAAAAATACGTTTTAGTTTGGTCCGTTTCGTCCCTGGATATGGTCCGTTTGTCTCAAATTACAGTCCGTTTCGTCCAATGGTCCGTTTTGTCCATGAGGCAACAGAAAACCCGTCAAAGAAAATTAAGTTTTTTTTTTATTAAACTTTTATCTTATCGCTATTAAACAGTTTGATTTAACATATATTTTATGCATTTAATTAAACAAATACTGAAAAAATTGAAAACAAAGAATAAAAAATAATAAATAATAATATTTATTCGTGACGTCATCAAGGGATCTTCTGAAAGCAGTTCCTGTTGCTGTCAAAACCCAATTTTTTGGTAAGTTTGTCGTCAGTTCAGCGTCGCCTTATGTTATTCAAGGCTATTTGAAAGGCATAGCCAATGCCCTTGATACAATTTAATAATACCCAATGATTAAAGTCGCTTAACCTAATAAATGTGTTTGTATGTTCGTGTAACACCTCCCACCATGGCTGTTCGTACCCAACCATTTTCGAACCGGCGAATAATGATGGGGCCTATCTAAATATTAGATATATAAAAAACTTTGATTAATATCGATGCAGAGAAACAGAATTCATGCAGCTTTTTTTACTCTACTCGATGAATGTATTTTGGGTGCAAACTTTTACTTATGCTGAGTTATGTCACTGGAGAAACTTGCCTTTAGTTAAATATTACAACATGCACTGATTTTGTGTTGTTTTATTAAGGCAAAATGTATTACCACTTAAAATTGCTAGGGCTTAAATGGTGGAGGAATACTTATACTTACAGTGGGTTTGTGATTGTATACTTCCTGACTAGTTTTGAAATACTAGTACTGTACTGAGCATGTTCTGTATGTATTTAATGAAACAAATTTATTTAAGTCTGAAATGACTCAGATCTTGATATTGATTGATTGATTGATTGATTTATTTGTGCAAATATATATGTCATACATGATACATACAGAAATTATAAATAATTTTAACATTAGCCAATATCACAGTAACAAATATCACATATTCTTATCTAATTACAGATAACAGAGTATTAATAAATTAATTAATTTGATCTCTAGACATATATATCACACAGGATGACCCATAAAGTTTTGCAACTTATTTCCAATGGGGTCCTATTGATAAAAGTCAAGGTACAAAAATGATGGCCGCATTTTAAGAACATGAGTAAAATTAGTATATAAATTAAAGAAAAGTTATAGATTCAAGTTGCGTTTGAAGTCTTGAGATCAAGTTAAGCACTGAACCAAATATCACATAGTGCAATTGAAGAATAATTATCACAGTATATTGACTACTTATGCCCTGTTGACATAGCATAAGTAAAAAGACATATATATATATTGCTAAACCAATCATATTAAAAAACAGTTTAAAACTGGACATTCTCAATAAAATATAAAATCAGATTCTTCTGTAAGTTTCATATTATCTGTGAGCATGGATTTCACTTTTCTTTTAAACTCAAACTTATTTCTCACATTCTTAATACAAAGTGGAAGACTGTTCCAATCCTGGACAGCTTGATAATAAAAAGTATTTATGGTAAAACTATTAGCTGGTTGTACATAGAAGTTGCACTTGCTATTTCTACTATTGTATCCGTGCATATCAGAGACTAAACAAAAATTTTCATACATGTAAGATGGACATTTCTTATTATATATTTTGTGAACATGATTGAGTCTTAGCTGTTTGACTCTATTTTCAACATTCAACCAGCCGATACTACTGAAATCATTTACAGTTAAAGACGTTCTAAAATCATATCCATGAATAAATCTAACAACTTTATTTTGAGCGACCTGTAATCTATGCTTCAACTGTTTGGTAATACCACTGTACCATGAAGAACTGGCATAATCAAAATGACATTGTACCAAAGAGTTACACAACAACTTTGTTGTTGATATTTGATGGATTGCAAATGTCAAATGCTGATAAGTTACTCAGTTTGTAGAGCTCCTAATTTTCTAACTGTAGGAAGGGTGGCACGTTCTTTCCTTGTGCACAAGTAATTATTTTAAGGTTGCTTTCTGCTGACTGTTTCCATGCATTCTTCCACACAAATTATTCAGTATTATATTTATCAGGCAAAATTTCATTCTGTCATTCAAGAAATTTTTCGTCTGAGTTTTTTATGCCCCCGAAGTGTGGCATATAATAGTTGCACTGTTGGTCCATTATTCCATCTGTCCCATCTTCTGTGCACAACCCCTCCTACAATTCTCATTTGATTTTCACCAAACTTTCACACAGTGATCATTATCAAGTGCTGAAGTGAATATACTCTGGCTTTTGCAATTCAAATATTTTTGGCAGAGTTATTGCCCTTTTTTAGATTTTACTTTATAATATTTCTTGTGTGCCAATTCCTCCTATTTTTTTCAATGATCATTATCAAGTGCAGCAGTGCATATACTCTGGCTTTTGTAATTGGATTATTTTTGGCATAGTTAATGTCCTTCATTATATTTTGCTTAAAATTACTTCTGTGCTCAAATCCTACAAGTCTCATGATAGTCAACAAACTTTCATAGAATGATCATTATCAAGTGACACAGTGTGCATATTTTCCAGCTTTTGTGATTGACATTTTTTGTAGCTGAATTTTACTTAATGTTGCTTCTGTGCACAACTTCATTTTCACCAATTTTTCACAGAATGATCATTATGAAATGGCATGTACTCAGGCTTTTGCAATTTGTTAATTTTTGGTAGAAGTATTGCCATTTGTTTAATCTTTCTTATTTTGCTTCAGTGCACAACTCCTTCAGTTTTATAACCGAGCTATATTTTTGCCTCTGGTATTCAGCTGGAGTATAAAAATTCAGAAGTTAAAAGGTAAGAAACTGTTTTGAAACACTTTTCCTTTAGAAGAAATGTGGTGACCTATGGGTACTAAATACTAGATCAGTATCTTTTTAAACACATTAGTTTTGGAAATTTATTAATTTTATCAGCCATGCAAATAGGTAATAGATAATAGTCTTACCCCTGGACACAGACTGCAAAATTTTTTGGCACAAATGATCAAGTTGTAAGCTACCATGACTGTGACCATTGCAATGTTTTGGGGGCATTTGGTTCTTTATGAATTTTATTTACATTGGATGCAGCACAAATTTTGAATACAGTGTATAACTGACTTTTAGTAGTAGTAGTAGTAGTAGTAGTACAGTAGTAGTACTATCCTATTTAGATTATCCAGGCCCTTGATTATTCCTTTTATAAGGGTGAGGCCCGGCTGTTAATGATTTATAATAAATGGGGTTACATGGGGCTCAAAAGAGACATAAGGAGGTTGATTCTTGCACCAGGTTGTTGATTCTTGCAACAGTTTGATGACTTTTTCCTTTTCTTGCTATCCTAATTTTTTCAATAACCAAACAGTGCTGTCAAGGGGCTAGCACAGTGTAGGAATGGTGGCGACCTAAAATGAAAAAACAAGCTTTGACTCTATATGTCAAGTGGTATCATTTACAAATGGGAGAACTCCAGAACTGTCATTCTCGTATCATTGTGTCCCCTGTGTGGTGAATCTAATATATTTTCCAACATGAAAAAGGTTGAGTTTTACTCCTTCACACATAGAATGGCAATCAGATCTTATTCTAACAAACTTTCTACATAAAAAATAGGAATGCAAGTAAGAATAGGCATCAGTCATTTTTGTTATACTATGAGCTTTGCTAGAAGTAATCAGCAGTCATGTAGTCTAAAGTTGCATGAAAAATGAACTTGAAAAAATGAACTTCCCCTCTCCCCATCAAACAGTTAAAGGTAAAACCCTCCTTGGAATGCAACAGTATCTGGCTACCTTACAGAGCACTCAGTCACTCAATTTTCAGGTTTCTGGTCACTGCTTGACTGTCAATAGATTGGATGAATAAATGAATGTGCAACAGCTGTTCTTGTTCAATAGCAGGTAATTAGTAAATGTGATTTATTTATTTGGACTAGACGTTCTTTACTGCTTGATGAAAATATTACTGGATGTTTCATGGAGCCATCATAGACCATTTTGTGTATATTTCTACCACAGAACTTGGTTAAAAGTTTTCATAGGTGTTAGTAAAATTGAACAGGAAAAGATTAACAGGATAAAACCAGGATAAATTGTTCATTCTAGAATTTCAGGAATAGAGGTATGGAAACAGATATTGATGTTTTCATTAGAGCTGTAAAGATACACCCTCCTTCGATATGATACAAATTGTAAATAAAATAATAAACATAAAAAAAGTAGGGATGTAAGTGAACGTTTGGACATGTCAAATGTTTGAATGTATTTTTGGCATTCGAATGCTGGGGAAAAAAAAAATTGTTTTCGTAAATAAAAAATAATAGTGTTGAAGAAGAAAGAAAGGCATTAATTTTCATTGCTTTAACACTTCTGTTAATACCTTTGGTCAGATGACAGTAAACATGCATTGTCTAATGTTGGTGACCTGTGCTTTCAGCAAGTGTCACCAAAAATGGGTAAGACAAAAGGTACTTGTACTGGTATGTCCGTGTCAGAGTGTCAAGTTAGGGGTCAAACTTGGAGACAGAATGATTGTGTCACTGGAAGAAACTAAATACACAAAAGTGTCGGTCAGTTATTTGCACTAACCCTGATTTTTGTGTTGCCCTTTCTAAGAAACGGCGATACATATATCGCTTTGTCAGTCGGTCCATCACGAAAACTTAACGTTGGCTATAACTTTGCCATTTCTTAACATTTCCTCATCAAACTTTCAAATTATATTGCTTACGACAACAGGGTCATGATGATGCTAAAATCTTTAGGTCAAGGTCACATGTGACAGAGTTATGCCCCTTTTTATACCCCCACCACAAAATGTAATATAATGGATTCGCTTTGTCGCGCCGTCGGTCCGTCCGTCAATCCGTTGGTCGGTCGGTCCGTCCGTCCGTCTCCATTATCGTGTCCGCTCTATAAATCCTATACAAACTGAAGGATTTTCTTCAAACTTGGCTGAAATGTTCACCTCAACAAGGGGATGTGCAGAACCCATGTTGCCCATGTGTCAGCTCAAGGTCAAGGTCACAATTGAAGGTCAAATATCAAACAATCAAATATTAGACATTATGTCGTGTCTGCTCTGTAAGTCCTACACTAATTGAAAGATTTTCTTTAATCTTGGCTCAAATGTTCACCTCAACAAGGGGATGTGCAGGACCCATGTTACCCTTTTGCCTGCTTAAGGTCAAGGTCACACTTGAAGGTCAAAAATTGACTTAGAAAATATTCTTAAATTTTAACATGTATTTGAATATTTCTGAAACTAGAAAACGTATTTGCTTGAAACTTAAAATATATATGAAGTGTCACAATTAGGATATGCAGGTCAAGTTTCATAACTCTGTATCGCATTTTGACAAAGTTATGCCCCTTTTTAAGTCTTCAAATTTACATACAATAGAATATTAGACAATATGTCGTGTCCGCTCTATAAATCCTATACTAATGGAAGAATTTTCTTCAAACTTTACTCAAATGTTCAACTCAACAAGGTTATGTGCAGAACCCATGTTACCTTTGTGCCGGCTTAAGGTCAAGGTCACACTTGAAGGTCAAAATTGACTTAGAAAATCTTCTGAAATTTTAACATGTACTGGAATATTTCTGAAACTAGCACAGGTATTCGCTTGAAACTTAAAAGATATATGAGGTATCACAAGTAAGATATGCAGGTCAAGTTTCATAACTCTGTATTGCATTTTGACAAAGTTATGCCCCTTTTTAAGTCTTTTAATTTACTTACTATCAATACTAGACAATATGTTGTGTCCGCTCTATAAATTCTATACTAATGGAAAGATTTTCTTCAAACTTGACTCAAATGTTCACCCCAACTGGGCAATGTGCAGAACCCATCTTACCCTTGTGCCAGCTTAAGGTCAAGGCCACACTTGCAGGTCAAAAATTGACTTAGAAAATGTTCTGAAATTTTAACATGTACTTGAATATTTCTAAAACTAGAACAGATAATCATTTGAAACTTCAAATATATACAAAGTGTCGCAAGTAAGATATGCAGGTCAAATTTCATAACTAAAAAAAGTGGGGGGATAACTTTGTATTGTATTTTGACAAAGTTAAGTCCATTTTTATGTCTTTAAATTTATTTACTATAATATTTCTTAAACCAAAACAGATATTTACTTGAAACTTAAAATTTATATGAATGGTTACAAGCAAGCTCAGATGACGAAAATTCTACAATTCCATTGAATTATGACACAAGTTATGCCCCTTTTAGGCTTAGAAAATGTTCTGATATAACCATTAATACTTAAATGTTTCTGAAACTAGAACAGATATTCACGAAAATGAAAGGTTATTTGTAACTGTTTCGAACATGATTTGACAATATATATTTATACTATTACCTGTACAATTTGTTTGTTTTTTTCACCAGAGATAATTTCTTTTTATGTATATGTAGTTGTGCCACTAAAGTTATTCACTTAACCACCTTTCCATGTCGTCTTCTGTCAAGGACATTGGTGGGGGTATGAATCGCATTCAGCGATAGTTCTAGTTATACATGGATTTTGTCATGAAAACTTAACGTTGGGAATAACTTTGCCATATCTTAACATTTCAACATCAAACTTTCAAATTATATTGCTTACGACAACAGGGTCGTGATGGTGCCAAAATGTGTAGGTCAAGGTCACAATTGACAGATTTATGCCCCTTTTTGTACTTGAATTTTGTCATGAAAACTTAACATTGGCTATAACTATGCCATTTCCTAATGTTTCTTCATCAAACTTTCCAGTTGTAATGCTTACAATTGTATCACTTAAGACAACACCATTTCTCAAGGGCAGATAACCCTCAAATTTATTTTTGCAATGTTATGCCCCTTTTTCAAGTTAAAATATTTGGTTAACCTTTTTCTTTATGTCCATGTCTCAAAAAGTGTCAAGGATATTCCATTCAAACTTGGAATACTTGATCACCAGCAAGACCCCTGCAAAGATTGTTGGTACCCATGTCCCTGGGGTCACATTTAGCATTACCCCCAGGGGTCACTTGATTTTGCTTATACTTATATATAGGAAAAAAACTTCTTAAGCCTAGAAATAAAATATTAACTGACATGAGATGGGTAAGTACTCCCCCCCACCGTCCCCTCTGCATTGTATGACTAGGTACTTCCCCTGCCCCAGTCAAATTTTTCACTTGGGCCTCTTGTTTAACTTACCTTATAATTAATTATCCAGCACTGAGAAAAGTGGAGTATGCTGTCTGTGGACAGGTCTTGTTGTACTTTGACAAGCATGCTGTCTTTTCCAGCAGGCTCTTGTTTACCTTTTTAGTTATTCTAACAGAGTACCCAAGGGCGACACAAGTGTTCCACTGAACACCCATCTAGTTTTTTAAATATGTAGATACTTGGCCTCCACCCCCCATCAGTCCCTCCCTCACCCCTCCCCCCTCCTCAGATTTCTTTTTTTCCTAAGAGTAACCCCCCCCCCCCCCCCTCCCAACTCAGGGGCCCAATTTTTTTTTCTAATACATAGGTACTTGACTTCTGAGAAATACACTTTGAGTTAATGAATTGGAAACACATCTTATTCAGGTAACCAGGTCAAGAACTCTGTGAAATTATTGAGCTTGAGGTATTCAAATGTTGAATGCAAAATGATTTGAGCATTTGAACACTTTAAAATGAACAAATTTTACCATCACTAAAAAAAAAGCCTGAATTCCTTGACAGCTGTTCATTTGTTTATCAAAATATATTAAAACTTCAGTGGGAGTGAAGAAATATCCTGTGAACTTAAAGCAAATGACTCAGAGAATTCAGCTTTTTATGCCCATACCACTTTGGGTTGTGGGCGCCATATAGATTTGTCCTGTCCCGCTGAATGCTGTCCCATATGTAGATCAGTTTGTGTCGTGTGTAACCCCAAACATGTAACAGAGCCATGTAACTTTCTAAGAATAATTGTCAGCATGTGAACTTAAGCACCTGGGTATTTTGACACAAATTTATTGGAGATTGGCAGAGTTATGGCCCCTGATTAAGCAAGAAATAGCATTTTTAGACTTGTGTCATGTGTTACTCCAAACGTATAACTGCTAGAGCGATGAAACTTTCTGAGAAAAGTTGTCACCTGGGTATTTTGACACAAATTTAATGGAAATCGGCATAGTTATGCCCCCTGATAAAGCTAAGACTTTAGACTTTATACACTTCTGAAATTGAACAGGATTTTTTGTGATAATACAGCAGAATATGGGGGCATCTGTGTCCTATGGACACATCAGTAGTTTTCTTTAAATTTAAGAGAAGTAAATATATCATTGAAAAAAATAATTTTATGCTTCTATACACTATGAAAATAATGTAGAAAAAATATAAAGTTAATAGGATTCGATGCCATGCACTTATGTCAATAAAAATAGGAGTGATGAATTTAATAAACCACTACGGCACAGAGCCTGTCAAAATATAAATATATTGATTGAGTATCTACCCTTTGTCAAACTGGGTAAATCTTTTACCGATAAAGGTATTATGATGAGATTCTGTAACGAAAAATGAGACAGTAACTCAGTTTAGAATAGTTTACAAATGTTCTTCACATTACAACTAGAATTTCTATATGTATAAATATTTTCTTTTTTATTCATTGTCAACCCATCTGTGAGCCAGTCACTTTAAACAGCAGCAAATATTTATCTTATAATAAAGGTTACAAAATACATCAACAACAGTAGTGTTGAAAAGTCACTAGAACTCATCACATGACAATATAACAAAAAAATAAGATGACATAGGAACAGTTTTTAGCTTGACTATACAAAGTAAGTTGAGCTTTTCTACTCATCAAGGTGTCGTCTGTGGTTAAGGTTTACAACTTATTATCATGCATATTTTGCCTATTGATTTAATACTTCACTTATCTCTTCAGGGGCATTAAACTAACAAGTTAGATAACTCATGACCAAATTTAAGGCAAATCATAGCTCTTGTTTGACATAGAAATCTTGGGTAAAATTTTGCTTGCAGCATACCTTCATACTTATTTCTCAGCAATCTTTAGTGGGATTGACTTGAACCTTTTAAGAGATGTTAAGGGACATCAGACCTTAAAGTAAGATAACTCTTGACAGAATTTATTGTAAATTATTGCTCCTTTAAAACTTAAAAAATTTAGTTAAGGCTTTAGGTGCAATGAAAATTGATTACAATTTGCATATAATTCACTTTGATGCTTATATTTTTATAACCAGCTGTGATTCTCTCTTGATTCACATACATGTACATTTAAATTATAAATTTATTAAAGTTTTGGTTTGTATTTTATAGAATGAATATTAATCAGTGTATGAGCATAGTAAGTAATAAAAAAAGAAAAGAAAACAGATCTGCTTTATTTTGGTGTCCAACTGTCCATTGTAGGATTTATCAGATGTGACACACCTTTAGAAATTTTCCTGCACATACAGTTATCTCAATATTTTACAAGATTTTGTCATTTAAATATGACTTGAGTGCAGCTGCATTGTTTTATGAAATGCAAGTTATTTGGGATCATAGTTAAGTATAAATTTTTGCCATTTGAACAGAGATACCACCTACAGATCCAAAATGGTGGAAGCATTGCTCTGACTGGCTGATTAAAGGTCACAAGAATGTGACCTTCCATTGGTCATCTTAGATCCAAATAGCTTAGCAATTTTGATGATATAGTAGACTATGAGTTGAATATTATATAATGCCATTCTTTGTGTCCTGTTTGAGGTCATTATTTTACAAGTAAAAGCATGTTTTTCATTATGCATTGATATTGGAGACCTATTATCATTATCATGACATTATGTGATTCTTTATTGGTCCATTAATGATTGGTCTGCTACTGTTATTTGTTATTGGCTTTGATATGCCACATTAGATTAGAATTTACAAGCTCTACTATCTATTGTCTTCATGGTAAAGCCATATATTTGTAAATATAGTTATTCAATACTTGTTACAAAAGGAACAAACTACCCTATGTTGGTAAATATTGGCTTATTATGATGCAGACTTAGAACAAAAGTGAGGGAAATTGTCTGAGTGGAACACTGGTGTTGCGATCAATATCCACTCACAACAATCAGAGGTTTTTTGATCAGAAGTAACAGACTTCACTGTCTTGGAAATCGCTATGTATCTTAAGTCAGATTGATAACTGTGTAGGAGGCACCGTCCCTGTTTGGGAATAAATGAAAATCTTTCTCCTAGCCTTAACATGCATATAGTAAATTGATTAAAAGAATCGGGGGAATAAAATGTCTTCTGTTTTATCATGGCTCATTGTTTTTATGCCCCTGAAGGGAGGCATACAGTTTTTGAACTGTCCGTCATTCTCTCCATCCGTCAAGGACAAGGCCTTCCCACTGACCTATATTTGTTTGACCTTGACCCCTGAATGACCTTTACCTTGAAGATTAAATTGTCCAAAAACTTCAACATTGCCAATTACTTCCTTATTAATAAGTGGATTTACTTCATACTTGGACACAACACCCCTTTGGACAAGACCTTCCCACTGACCTTTAATTATTTGACCATGACCCCTGAATATCCAATTGTCCAAAAACTAATATTTGGCCATAACTTCCAAATTAGTAAGTGGATTTACTTCATACTTGGACACAACACCCCTTTGGACAAGACCTTCCCACTGACCTTTAATTATTTGACCATGACCCCTGAATATCCAATTGTCCAAAAACTAATATTTGGCCATAACTTCCAAATTAGTACAGTACGCTCAGCGCGGATTTTGCAAAACCCGCGAGACCCCGCGAATGAGACTCATCGCGGACGAAATTTTGCACAAAATTTGTCTGAGAGACCCCGCGGACTGAAAATGTTCACCACCGCGGACATAAATCTGTGGCCGTAAGCGTCTCCCCGCGGAACGCCGCGGTAAACCGCGGCGGAACGCGGTGGTCAATCACCGCGGATCGCGGTGAAAACTGTAACTTTTTACGATTAATTTTTAAAACCTTACTACTTAAAATATAGAAAATTTGATTTTGTAATAAAAAAAAAATTATGTAAATACAATGTATTTGTTGTTTGTACATGTTGTTGTTCTCTCGTTATTGAATTACCATGAACAAAAATACTCTAAATCGCGGCAAATCATTGTCATATTAAATTCAAAAAATAGAGTAGATCTGCAAGTTCATGGTTGTGAAAACCACTTTTTAGTCAAATACTGAATAACCTCGGTGTACGGCATGTACGAAAAAGTAACAAGAGACAAATATGAAAACGTCAACTTTTGTTTCTTACACCATGAAAACTTAATCCTTGTCAATATCTCCTTACAAAACTAGGTGTTACTATTTATAGATTTTCCGAAAATGAGAATTGAAAGTAGAGAGCAAGCATCCAAAAGCATGCAGCATTAGATCATGTGATGTAGAAAAGGCGGTAAAATACTGGGATTTTTTTTATGGAAAATTACTCAGGCTTGCTGTCAAAGGTTAGCTCCTGAATTACAACCAATAAAAATACGGTGTTGTATCACGTGTAAAGATCATAGGTCACGGGAATTGTGATTGACAGGTTGTTCCTTTGAGGCTACATATAGGTTTCACAATAATATTACGATATCAAAGATTGTGAAATTCATCCCCAAATGATAGAAATATAAAAGGGAAGTGTTGAGCCACTGAAATTTACAAGTGTTTGTTATGCTCGAAAAAATATATTTATACAAGATCTGTAGATTTCACTTTCAAACCAGAGCTTAGATTGGTTTATAAACTAGTTTGAAAAAAAGGTGATTTAGTTTGTATTTACGTATGTTATTCACACAGGTGTCAGCTGTGATTTTGAGTTAATCTGAAGACATGTTGCCCTTTGTAAAAAGTTGAAAGCCGCTATTGAGTGACGTAATTTCTTTGACAGTTAAAGCAGTTCACTTAAAATAACCCCGATAATTAGCATGTGTAACAAGTAATTGTTGTTAGGAATGTTCTAATTTGCGACGGTTTTGGATAGTTCAAGGGAACAAGGATGCTGTAGTATACTCTGTAGTATGTAGTTTGTGTCTATCGACGCGGTCACTCCAAATTTTACAATCAAAACAAAGGTAACGTTTTTCATTTTAAATGCCGTTTCAATATTTTTACATCTAAAATTTTAACTAATGTTATTACCGTTTAAGTATTTTGATTGATTTAAAGTCATCTTGTAAAAAAAGAACATGGTGAAAATTTTATAAAATAAACATTTAATTTTGAGCTATAGTTATAATAGCCGCCGCGTTCCGCCGCGAGAAACAGGTAACCGATTTTATCGATAATTTAAATATAATCGTCGGTATTTTGTCCGCGGTGGAAACAACTGGACACCGCGGATCGCGGCGGAAATTAGCCCTCTCATCGCGGACGTCCGCCGCGTTTGTCCGCGATAAGAAAAAATTGTCCGCGGTGGTATCGCGGAAAAGGCAGAATCCGCGCTGAGCGTACTGTATGTGGATACACTTCATACTTAAACACAACATCTCTTTGGACAAGGCCTTTCCTCTGACCTATGTTTGTTTGACCTTGACCCCTGAATGACCTTCACCTTGAAGATCCAATTGTCCAAAAACTTTAACATTGCCCATAACTTCCTTATAAGTAAATGGAATTACTTCTACTTGGACACAATCCCCTTTGGATAAGACCTTCCCACGAACCTATATTTATTTGACCTTGACCCCTGAATGACTGGTTCTCAGCTCAAAGGTCAAAGCACCACGTTCTGGGGCATTGTCATCTTACAGTGACAGTTCTTATTATTTGTTAAATGTCACAAGCAAAGACATTCATGGTGTTATATGATTGCTGTCTTCAGTATTTTGGTCAGGTAGTTAAAGTTGCTGATACAGATTGGTAAACTCTAATCCTTGCCTTCCATCTGCCATGCTAGTCTGTTGCTTACCTTTAGACAATCATGGGTCTTTCCTGGGATAGGTGGTTAATACTGGTACCTCTCAGCAGTGATTCTGCTGGTCAAGCTGTCCAACTTCACAACTGAAAACATTTTGAAGGGAAGCATAAAACAAAATTCTTACTTCTACTTTTTCCTTTTTTAATGAAGACTCCTTCCTGCGAGAAGAGCCTGCTTCACTTTCTTCATATAATTAACCACACTCTTGACATTTTTTTTACAGTATTGATGTTCCATTGGGGAAAGAATTAATTAAAAGAGGTATTCTTGTCACCCACTTCATTTGCAATATTAATGATGACGACTGTTTAAGGTGTAGTGAACTAGCCTGAAGACTGTTACCATAACAACTAGCTGTGGTTCAAAATCTATCTTATTTTACTTACGCTTTAAGCATAATAATATTACAAAAAAAAATATAAATCACCAGAAATAGCATTATCATGTTCACTGTAGAAAGAGGGGTGTGTTAAATACAAATGATGCTACACGAAAGTGAAAACCACTTTTTCCTGCCATGTCTTGATGTAAGTTCTCATTTTGCTACTTACAAAAAAAAAAAAAAAAAAAAAAAAAAAAATTATTTGAAATAAGAATCTGGCATTTTAGCTCACCTGAGCACTTTGTGCTCAAAGTGAGATTTTGTGATCGCCCTGTGTCCATTGTGCATTGTGCGTCGTCAACTTTTTACCTTAAACAACATCTCCTAAACCACTTGGTGAAAAATGATAAAACTTATGATAAAACTTATCAGGAATGTTCCTTGCATAAAGCTTTACTAAAGTTATTCAAAGAATTCAGTTCCATGAAGAGCTCTGATTGCTATGGCAACAAGAATGAAAAACTTTGAAAATCTTCTTGTCTAAAACTGCTAAGCCCAGAGGTGTGAAATTTTGTATGTAGCATTGTCTAGTGGACTGCTAGTTTGACCTTAAGTTTGTTCAAATAATGTCCCTGGGGTCACTATTGGCCCTGACCAAGGGGTCACAAGTTATACATAGCAATATAGAAGGAAATCTTTAGTAATCTTCTTTTTTGAAACCACAAGGCCTAGAGTTTTAAATTTGGCATGAAGCATTGTCTAGTGGATCTCTATGTAGTTTGTTCAAATAATATCCCTGGGGTCACTATTGGCCCTGCCCAAGGGGTCACAAGTTTTACATAGCAGTATATTAGAAGAAAATCTTTAAAAATCTTCTTGTCTGAAACCACAAGGCCTAGAATTCTAAAATTTGGCATGAAGCATTGTCTAGTGAACCAAGCTTGTTCAAATTATTAGATTAGGGTAAAGGTCACAGAGGCTAAAAATAGATTTATCTACTTTACCTCATAGAGCCTTCATTTATAGACTGAAATCATTGTTATTTGGTATGTAGGTTCCTTGCATAGACCTCTACCCTTAGGTGTGTTTTGAGGTCACTGGGTCAAAGTCACCATAGCTAATAATAAATATTTCTACTTTCTGTCAGAGAGTCTTTATTTATTGAATGATATTTTAGATATTTGGTTTCAAGGCACCTACAAATCTTCAGTTAAAAAATGAAATACTGCTTCTTACGTTTGCTTAACAGCAAACCCTCAGCCAAAGTACTCAGATGAGCAATCCAGGGCCATCATGGCCCTCTTGAATTTTTTATCAACAGTAAATAATTGATATGGACTGTTTAATATTAAAGATTATATGTGTTCAGAGATACTGGAACAAAATGCTCTGAATTATTTACTATGTAATTGTTCTCAGCAGTGATTGGCATACAGAAGCTGTAAAGGTCTAAAGCACTCTATTGATGTACATTTTATAAAATTGTGGATTGATTTTTTTCAGATATTTGTGCAAGTGTTTGCTCAGTATGGTAGTTGATGTGTTGTTAGTTAGAAAGAGAGAGGAATCCCTATAGGATAACTAGTATGGATCAGAGAATTACAAAAGTGTTGGCGGTAATCAGTATAATGTCTGGTTAGGCATATAGACATGGACATATCACATATCACATTGATATAGTCAGAAGTATTTTAACAGATACATATTAAGATTGTTTGATTATTCAAGTTAGAATAACATGTCTGGTCTTGACTCTACTCTTCTGAAAGCCTATTGTATGGAAAAAAAGGAATATTATTCAATGACATCTTTAATACACATCAAGTAAAATTTGTTGGTTTCATCTTAAAAACTTCAGTACCTAGATTTTGAATCTGCTAAGTATGTTGGTTAGTATAAATATTAGTGTGAAAGTAAGACACTTTTTCAGTGACAAAAATCACCAGACTTTCTGTTTATTGTGTGATCTGTATATAAGATAGCCTGATAGTGATTGCAGTAGCCTTATATGGGAATGTGATGTGTTATTTCTGATGTATCATAACTGTACCCTCATTTATTGCTCACAATTCCCATCCCAGCCATATTGTGGTCCATATGTTTATAAAAAGGTCTTTCTTGGCATTGTAGAGTCCCCTTAATGCAGCTCGCCAAATTTTTGTTGATAGATTTGGAACCAAAACCCAGCAGAGGAAGATATAGGGAATATTACAGAAGTTTAGTTGGTGTCAGATTATCTGTTAAAGTTTGTTATTCTTAAAAATCAGTTTCCTGTATGTGACTGATAACCAGTGGAAGAGTTTAGTTATTTTTGGTTGTGGGCACTAGCGGATCCAGGGGGGGGGGGGGGGGGGGGGGGGCACCCCAAAATTCCCAGACCATAGGTGTTATTGTAGGTCTATTTTGAATATGTCTTTAAATAATGTATACTTTATTGTTCAGCATTGAATTAAATAATCAGAGGCCCATGTTATATTGCCAAATCAGTATACACTAGCATAACCACAACCGTTGAAATGAGATAGAAAACGGACACAAATTGGGCCGAACATTTTGCGCCCCTGGTGGGAGTAAGTTTCCATTTCCAAAGGCCTGTTTACATGCTCAGTCTGTAATACTAATCCAAAAGACAATGGTGTTAGTGGAGCAGTGGTGGAGGTGGTTGGGGGGGGGGGGGGGTTGGAGGGGAATCAAACTATCATTCTCTGGATTATAAGTGTTAAGTTTGTTACCTATAGAGCACAGACCCGTCCCTGTCAGATAGTCATTTGATTCAGCTTTTGTAAGATCTTGCTTTATTGCTGATTGCACCAGATTTTAAAGAGGCTGTACTCCAGATTTGACATAAAAAAATTTTTTTTTCATAAATTATATATTTAGATGCCGTGAGATTATAACAACATAATATTTTACTTCAAAACTGATTATAAAAGTAAAAATAGAATAAAAAAAAATGTTTTTGCTCCAGCCTGATTTGAACTCTTGACCCTCATATTAACAAAATATTTCCAACGCTTTTACTGTTACCACCATCGCCGAATCTGATATTACCGATATTTACTTTAAATTTTATACGATATAGTTATACCGTCGCGTTATGGTATAGCACTTTGAAAGGTAAAAAAAAAACAATTTATAATGTAATTATTTGACTTATTTTTTGTCAGTAAGTTATTTTTTAAGCATTAGTCATAAATATTACAAGAAATTTACGATACAAGAAAACTTTCTTTTTTTTTGTCATCTGGAGCACAGCCCCTTTAAACCATGGGTAGAGTACAACCATATAACTCATATCATTCTGAAATTATATGATTACTAGATCATCCTAGTAAATTGGTATCTAACTGTAAAATTCTGAAGTAAAATGCATTTGTCTAGAACGAATATTTGCTTTTTCATTGTTTCCAGACAGTTGGAAGAATTACGCATGAAATGTTGGATTCAGACATTTCATTAGTCAGAACTAAGGCTTGATTAGTGTGTATTCATATTTTCTGCTACAGTGAAATGGAGGCTGTTGTAATAATGGGAACATGAATCAAAAACTGCCTAAATTATTGCAGGAATTGATCATTGTGGTATATTTTCTAGTTTCTCTGGAGTCATAAAGAGTTTTGTATTTGATTGCTTTGTTTACATTTATTTTGCAGCATGCTAAATCTTATTACACTATAGACATTTTCTTTTTGTACATTTTCAGGTTTTCTGTAAAACCTCAAGAACTTACATAATACTTGAGAGTCCATTATACTTGAAGGAGTGGTTTCCCTTTTGAACAACTTGAAGCATTCTGATCTTGTCTCTGGTGCGAACCAAGTAACATAGCAAGATGTCACAGTTCCCTGCATCGGGGTCAGAGGAAGATATGAAGAATGAGCTGACTAATCTACAGTTCCAGGCCAATAGAACTACAGATGAGGTTTGTTTTCATTACTTTTCTGAAATAATGGGGACAGATTTTCAATCGGTAATTGAATCCAACCCAGCATAATGCAGAAGTACAGCATTGTGACTTTTCTTCTTGGAACATTTTTCCTATCACACTGAATGATGAGGCTAGCTTAGTTTCCAGTTGCCACATATTTAGTAATGGGTGTATGTGACTGGCCATGGCCAGTTCATAAGTGAGAAATACTGCCATCTGCTTGCAGTGTTTCTGTTTGTGCCCCCTAGATGAAGTTGAATTTTGCTGATGTCTTTGGGTTTGTTGGTAGACCAAGAAGTTTCAGATCTGTAACTTGAGAAGAAATAGTCACAGAGACTTGATTTGATTGGTTGGTTGGGCCTCTTCTGTTAATGCCTAATGATTTTGGGCCCTGTAGGTCTAAGGTCAAGCTCACAGGGGCCCACACTTTGAAAACAGTGTCTGAACAATAACTCCAGAGCAGCTGCTCCCAGATCCTTCAAACTTAACAGATGGTCTGGCATAACGAGTAGTTGAGTGGTCTTCGATCAAATTACTCCAGAATGAGATAATCCAGGAATTTTAAACTTAGTTCAGCTTTATGAGTAGATATATCTGGATCCTATTGTTTAAGGCTCACCATGCTGAGTAAATATTCCTAATTGATCTAGAGGATTTCTGATGTCTCTATAGAGACATAAGTGTCATTTTGTCAGGATTTTGTATAAATTGTAAAGGAAATTGTTGAATATTGTATTGCATTATTTGATATAGGCAACTGCATGCATGTTTTAGTTTTCGAAAAATATAATCAAGAAAAACAAAATCAGGACCAATTTTTTATAATTATATTGAACAGTTATATAAGGCAGTATTTGCTTCCTACTTTGAAAATATTGTTAGAAATGTCATTTGCCATTTCAAAGCTAAAGAAATTGTTTTACATTTTAAATGCGACATCCTTAAATCATTTATGATTCATGAGATACTCAGGATGTAAATTGGAAAAAAAAAGAAGAAAACAAGAAATGCCATCAAATTGCAATAATTTCACATGTTATGCAACAAAGCCGGTTATTTCCATTTACATAATTGGAAACAATTTTGTATTAAAATTGGTAAAAAATTGTCTCTGAGGTGGTTGCAGTACCAATTACTGGTATTGTGTGAGAGAATATTCTCAGATTATAAATTGCAAGTCTGAAAGGAGCTGTGATTTAGAAGCTGGATGAATTGATATGAAATCATTATGAGATTTTTATCCCCGAATTTAGATTTATATACCAATTTCTAGTCAGGGGAGGAAACTCTTATGGTACAAATGTTCATAGGAAAGAGTTCTACTTACTTCCCTTTACAGTACTTAAATAATGTCAGTTCAGTACAGAAAATTGCCTACATCCTCATGTTCAGGTAGATATCTTAATGTACAAATTGAAAGGTCACCCATGTTAAAAATAGATGTAATTCTAATATGTCATTAATACATGGATTGAGAAATGGTTGTAGGGAAAGCAATTTAATTTTCAGTGATTAGGTTTGTCATAACAGATATATTCTATTTTCAGCCATAAGCACATCTAGTTAGATATTAGTATTGATAACTGTTCTGGTCAAAGGCCAGTCAACTTGATTCTTTTATGTGTCTCATGACTGAGTGCTTAGATGATGAATTTACTTTTTGAGCACCTGACTGGCATGCTGGGGGTTGCAGGTTTGAGCCCATTTAGGGTATATGAATGGTTCCAAGATTTTATTTACTACCGCTTGCAAAACTGATTAGAGTTTACACTGTTAGGTAAAAAACAAGACTCGTCGGTACACCTGTCAAAAATCAATTAAAGCGCCACTCAATGTGTTTCTTTCAAACTCCGCCTTTTACCTGTCAGAAAAGTCATTCTAGTGTCATTCTTTGTACGATGGAAAAGCAGTTAGGAAAAAACATACTGAGTGAAGATTTCCAGTAGCAACGCAGAGAGAATTATGACACAGCAACTTTGGCGCCGCCCAGGTACATTTTCTGGCTGTGGGTAGATTGCAAGACCCAGTTTTATTGACAGGTATACCTGAGAAAACTGCCTCGCTGTGATTGGATGATCAGTAAAGTGACAGTTTAAGCTACTGAAATAAACATTGCAAGGTTACTTTTACTGCTTTGTGAATAAGAGAAACTCTAATCAGTTTTGCAAGCGGTAGTAGTAACTGAACCACTCTGGCATAATGGTTCTTTTGCACTTGTTGATCAAGTTCTTACAGAAATGAGGCTCTGTGCAAAGGAAAGGAACATTGTATATGTGTGGTCACTGTGTAGTAAGGAATGGCAATGTAAAACAATATCTCAGGTTGCATTGCCTTAACTTCCTCATTGAAAAAATCCAAATTTATTTATGTGATTGTGGTTCTCTTTCCTGAATCAAGCCCAGTGCCAACTTGCCTCAGAAGTACATTTGAAAATGTCTTAGTCATGCCCATGGCAGTAAGTTTGAATTCCATCTGTTGAGTTTTGTAGACAGCCAGTTCAGTAATAGAGATCTTTAGTAAATTTTTTTGACTTGTATTATGATAATCTAGTTTGGAAATCTTAGAACAAGCATTATCTTATTAACAGTCTAATTGAATATTTTGAATAGAAACTATTCTAGTATCCAATCAACAACCAAGTACTGAAGATAAGCCAATTTGATAATATTTCAAAATATCAAAAGCTGTGCTAAAGTTGATAGGTGTAACTATTTTATAGATAATTAATGGTGAATATCAGTTATTTATGGAATAGAAATATTTTTACTTGGTATTTCAATTTACAGTGTAGATAATAAATAACACTTTGATGCATTATTACTTAATGTAAAAATTTTGATGAAGTATTACTTCAGCATAGAAACATGTTTACTTTGATGTAATTTTACATCTTAAGGCCAGGGAATTTATATTGTGTGTTTACTTTGAAATTTTATTATGACAGCTGTTTCATATAATCTTACTGGATATAGTACTGTTGTCTTAATAGTTTACAACATAGATATTTTGTTGAAATATGAAAAAAAAAACAATTCAAGAAATATATGATACTATAAAATGACCTGCACTTAGTCACATGTTTGGATGTCATTTATCAAGTTACTCATTTGAGCAACCCAATCTTCTAACCTGGTTAATACCCAAAATGAGTTTGGCACAAAATTTTTTAGATTATAAGTGATTTATACATGCATAAGTTCAATAAACACATGTTGTGTTAGATCTAATGAACAGTACAGTTATAGCATGGCTGGATATTCCTGCATCATATATCTGAAATATTCAAGTCAGAAAACAATGAAAAAGTGTTGCTCACTATGGTAAAATAAATGCTTAAAATCTTGTGCAAATTATTGTTGCAAGTCCTCAGTCATAGTTTGCTCAATATACACTTGTAATGGACCATTTATGACTTGTATAAGACAGAATTTCTTTCTTATCTTTATTCTTTGCAGACAAATTGGTTTGACTGGTTCTTCATTTGAAACAAGACTTTAAAGCATTTCTTTAGAAGTACATGTATTTATTCTAAGACTTGGTGTTTTTATGCCCCCAGAACGAGGGCATATATAGTTCTGTCAGTCCATCATTCTCTCTAAAACCTTTAACAATGCCTGTAACTTCCTTATTATTAGTAAACAGATTTACTTCATTATTGAACACATCTCCCCTTTGGACAAGACCTTCCCTCTTACATATATTTATGTCTCCCCCCAAAAATGGGGGAGACATATTGTTTTTCCCCTGGTTGTCCGTCCGTCCGTCCGTCCGTCCGTCACAAAATCGTGTCCGCTCTGTATCTTCCAAAGCCCTTGAAAGATTTTTATGAAACTTGGGTCAGATGTTCACCTCATCAAGGCGGCGTGCAGAACCCACTTTGTGGGTGTGGTGTCTCAAGGTCAAGGTCACACTTGGAGGTTTAATGTCAAATGCCACAAAATCGTGTCCGCTCTGTATCTTCCAAAGCCCTTGAAGGATTTCTATGAAACTTGGGTCAGATGTTCACCTCATCAAGGCGACGTGCAGAACCCACCTTGCGGGTGTGGTGTCTCAAGGTCAAGGTCACACTTGGAGGTTAAATGTCAATTGCCACAAAATCTTGTCCACTCGGTATCTTCAAAAGCCCTTGAAGGATTTTTATGAAACTTGGGTCAGATGTTCACCTCATCAAGGCGACATGCAGAAACCACTTTGCGGGTGTGGTGTCTCAAGGTCAAGGTCACACTTGGAGGTTAATTGTCAAATTTTACAATCGTCTGACTCAGTACTGCCTGCAGCAACTGGCTGGGGGGAGACGTATGTTTTTGTTCAATCAAAAACCCATTTCTAGTTATATTACCTTGACCCCTGAATGACCTTGACTTCAAGGTTCAGTTGTCAAAAATACTCAATATTTGCCATAACTTTCTTATATCTCAACACATTTAGTTCATGTTTGCACACAAGAATCTTTTGGAAGAGATCCCAATGACCAATATATTCTAACATTGACCCCTAAATGACCTTGACCTTGAGATCAAATTGGCCAAAAAAAACCCACTTTTCTTTTGAAAGATCTACAGTTTATCTACCCTGGTCCTCAGCTCCAAGTTCAAAGCATCACTTCAGGGACATTGTTACCTTTCAGTGACAGTTCTTGTTATTTAGTGTTTTAATTATGGACTTCGCTAGAAGAAAATACCTGAAAGAAAATTATAGAGTTAAGATTACATTGTCAGTGTGAAAAGGAAAAAAAATAATGAAAGGTAAAGATTGAACAAGAATGAAATACAGAGGAAAGGTGAATAAAAAGTTATAGCTAAACCAGGGCTCGGGAAGTTTTCAAATCTCTATCAGTCCAAGACCCCTCTCCAACAAAAATATTGATAATGCTTATGTTAGTTGGGTTTTTTACATCGGGAAATAACTTTTGTTCGAAGTGAAAGTTAAAAAGGGAAGTAGCACAAAATTCATGATGCTATTTTTTTTCAACACTGGTAGAAATAATCGATTAACTAGCTGTCAAACAAGCACACTTAATCTGTTAATTGGTGATAATTGCCTCAGGCCACTGGTCACAGTGCATTTTATGGGTTTATGATAGGTGTGAAGGACTGCATTAGTGACAGATTGGGATAAATGTGTGAAATTTTGGCGTTTTAATGATAAGGTACATTTAAATATGATTCTTTTTGTCGAGCCCACTTGCGGTGAGCTCCACTTAGTCGCCACTTTTGGTGATAGTTTGGTGTATATACGTCTGTGCGTCTGTCTGGATTTGTCCGCTCTATATCTTGCTCATTCTTTGAAGGATTACAAAATAATGTTGTACAAATGGTCACCATGATTGGGTTGTGTGTCGCACATAAAACCCAGGTCAGCCGCTCAAAGGTCAAGGTCAGACTTGGGGGTCAGCGCAAAACCCGTGTCCGGAGCGTAACTTCTACATGCATGGAGGGAATTTAATATAACTTGGAACAGTTATTCTCCTTAGTGAGGCGGACTGTGGCGCGAAAAATTCAGGTGTCTGTGGCAAAGGTCAAGGTCACACTTAGGGGTCAAAAGTCAAATAACAAAATAAAACATTCATTTGTGAGTTTCACTTCTATATACATGGATGGATTTTAAAAATAACTTAGCACAAATGTTCTCCATGTTGAGTAGAGTTGTCTCGCGCAAAAAGAAGGTCAAGGTCACAAGAAGTCAAAGGTCAAATAAAATATTAAAATTTGTTTGTTGGCGCTGTATCTTGCATATGCTTTGAAGTATTATGCTTAGTGGTCAGAAGATTTGAAAAATTCAAGTGTCTGTGACAAAGGTCAAGGTCACATTTAGGGGTCAAAGGTCACATAACAAAATAAAACATTCATTTGAGAGTATAACTTCTATATAAATGGATGTTGAGTTGAGTTGTCTCACGCAAAATGAAGGTCAAGGTCACAAGAGGTCAAATGTCAAATAAAATATTAAAATTTGTTTGTTGGCACTGTTTCTTGCTTATGCTTTAAAGTATTATGCTTAGTGGTCAGAGGATTTTGAAATTGTTGAGCCCCCTTGTGGTAAGGTTGACTAAGTCAATATTTTCACTTTTTGTGGTTTGGTGCCTCCATCAGTCCGTGTGTCTGTCTAGATTTGTTCGGTCTATATCTTGCTCATTCTTTGAAGCATTACAAAATAGTTTGATACAAATGTTCACCATGATGGGATGGTGTGTCACACACAAAACCCAGGTCGGCCGCTCAAAGGTCAAGGTCACACTTGGAGGGTCAGCTCAATACCCATGTCGGAGCATAACTTCTACATGCATGGCGGGATTTTAATATAACTTGGGACAAATGTTCTCCATAGTGAGGTGGAGTGTTGCGTGAAAAATTCAGTGGTAAAGGTCAAGGTCTTACTTCAGGGTCAAAGGTCAAATAACAAATTAAAACATTCATTTGTGAGTATATTTCTTTATACATAGATGGATTTTTATATAAGTTATAACAAATGTTCTCCATAGTGAGTTGAGTTGTCTTCCGCAAAATGAAGGTCAAGATCACAAGGGTCAAAGAACAAATAAAAGGATCAAAATGTTCAAATAACATGATTTGAGTTTTTTAGGCACAAATATTCATCATGAGACTTTGTGTAATGCACATGAGCCAGGTCACCGGGTCAGAGGTCAAGGTCACCTAAGATTATGCAATGTCAAGATTTTGCCTTGGGTATAAAGAGGATGTGCTGCGCACATCTCACTTATCTGTACATCTTTCTCCTTGATCTGAAGCTTATAGGTTCATGTTTGAATTAAGACGAGTGGGCATGACATTCTGCCCGTGGGCATGTCTTGTTTTAAATAGTTTTTCAGACATAAAAATCTGTCCAGGAAGCTGACATTCAGTAAAAAACGACAAATTTTCGGTTTTCCAGAGCCTTGAGCTGAACAAATATGGATTACAGAGAAAGGGTGAAAGAAAGTTAAATGTTGAGTAAGTGTGGATTACAAAGCAAAGGTGAAAGAAAGGTTAAAGTTAAGTATGGATAACTAGAAAGAATGCATGAAAGGTAAAGGTTGAACAAGTATGGATTACAGAGAAAGAATGGAAGAAAGTTAAAGGTTGAACAAGTATGGATTGCAGAGAAAGAATGGAAGAAAGTTAAAGATTGAACAAGTATGGATTGCAGAGAAAGTATAGAAGAAAGGTAAAGGTTGAGCAAGTATGGATTACAGAGAAAGAATGTAAGAAAAGTGAAGGTTGAACAAGTATGGATTTCAGAGAAAGAATGGCAGAAAGGTGAAGGTTGAAAAAGTATGTATTACTAGGAAGGAATGGAAGAAAGGTGAAGGTTGAACTAGTATGGATTACAGAGAAGGAATGGAAGAAAGGTGAAAGTTGAACTACTATGGATTACAGAGAACGAATGGATGAAAGGTAAAGGTTGAACAAGTAGGGATTACAGAGAAAGAATGGAAGAAAGTTAAAGGTTGAAAAAGTATGGATTACAGAGAAAGAATCGAAGAAAGGTAAAGGTTGAACAAATATGGATTACAGAGAAAGAATTGAAGAAAGGTGAAGGTTGAAAGAAGGATGGATTACAGAGAAAGAATGGATGAAAGGTAAAGGTTGAACAAATATGGATTACAGAGAAAGAATGGAATTGAAGATTATGGAGGTATAGATGAAAGTAATTTAAGTATAGAACAGTTGAAAAAGGAAGATGGAATTGAAAGTATCAATGAAGTAAATGAATGAAAAAATGACTGTCAAAAATAGTGAATCACCGAAGAACTACAACCAGTCAAAAAAGAGAAATTACAGCCAGTGAAAGAGACAGATTGGCTGAATTCAGAGACTTGAGTGAGTCAAAGAGATGTAAAAAAAACAAAAAACAAAAGCAGTATGAATTTAAAAATAGAATTAATGAGCATTATAAAATAATGTCAAGAATAAAAGAAATTATGAGAGATTGATAGAATATGGAGAGCTTCAGAGCCTTACGAGTGAAGAAGAGAGTTTGAAAAACAGAGTTGAGGAGGCAGCAAAAGGTCTAGAATAAAGAATTAAATTGGAAGAGTTAGAAAGGATTGGGAAAATTGGATGAAAATAGATTGATGGAAAGGAACAGAGAACCCTGTAACACTGACAGGAATAAAAGAAAATAGAAGAGTAAATCATAAATTACTATCTAAAATTTTAATTAAAGATGTAAATTTTGTGCCAGGATTTTCACTTTTATTACTTTTCCTTTTGAAACAATTAGAAATATTTTCATTCAAAATTTAACCTTATCATAAAACTTGAAAAATAACTAAAAGATTTTAACAGTTTAAAACACCAGTTTGCTTTTATGAATGAAGATGATAATGGAGTAGAATTGTTTAAGCACCTTTAAATGGATTTATGGAAATTGTTTCTCTTGTCATTTTCCAGGATGCATTTGTCTGAAACAGCTGTTAAGTTCTTGTCTAAAATCTGAAATTACATGCTTTTGTCATCCTGCAGAAGTCATTATAGCCTTAAAATAAACTTCTCTAGCTTTTCCTATCAGACACTGTTAAAATTGCATGATAAGATAACATTAAGGATAGCTGTACTCTCGAGTGAAAGACTTGGTGGTTGTTTTTTTTTATTTTCCAAAGATGTTTTAATCTGGGGAATGTCACAACACAAGTGAATCAAACAGTGTTTATTGAAATGGACTGTATATTGATAAATTAGGACCGAACTGTTGGAGAGATGTCAAAGTGGCATTGGGTCTCAGAATATAACTGGTGTTTGATCTGAGCAGATGGATGAGAAATTTGTTTGAAGACTTTTCTGATATATGCATGGAAGTGCTGTACAGTGATTATGCAGACATCAGTTAAGATTTGCATATTTCACCCAGTGGCTTGTCCGCTTGACAAATTACAGTATTAGTTATTCTTGTAAGATGATAAGCTTCATTTATGAAAATGGAATATTGATTCAGAGTTAAAACAAAAACCAACAGCAAAAAACATGTTAGGAATCTGTAAATAGATTTGATTTTCAATATCTGTTGCTTGTAAAGCTTAGTGTGTGACAGTGAAAAGATATTTATTCTCCACCTCTAAAAGAAGTTGTTTCAATATTTATTGAACAAATCTAATATGTTTATGGTGAAAAAGTTGGGATTTTGTCTCAGTGCATTAACGAAAATAGAAAATAAAAAAAGAAATTAATGAAAATGGTATGACAGACAGTTATTCAGCAGAAACCTCAAGAAAATATGAAAAGAGAAGCCAAAATACCTGTGATAAAAGATTTGGAATTCAAAAGAGATATTTTATTTGACGTGTTTGAAAAGTTCCTGGATATGTGACAATGCTTAAATGTTACAGTGTTCTTCATGGGGATAGTTACGTCTTAAATGAACTAGAACACTTAATTGTGAGAAAAAAATAATTTCATGATGTTGAAGAACAGTATATCTTTACCTAATAGTATTTGAAATAAGTGTGATGACGTGACAAATGATTTGCTGTGCCTTATTAGATGATAAAATCGACAGTGAGGTATTTAGGGCTTTTAAACCTTGGTGCATTTATTTTGTGTAGAGCTGTGTTTGGATTAAAGAGTTTGAAAAATGACTAACGGAACAGTAGCATCCGAACTGGATCAGGTGCGAGGCTTTGTGGCCGATGCAACAAAAGAAGTAAATAATGATTATTCTTCTGTTTTTTTTTTCTGTTTTAATTTTTTTTTTAAGTGGCTCTCTGCATGGAAAAAAAATTATATAAAAAAACATTTAATCAATTTCAGTAGTATTCTTGTCACCCATGTGGTTTGAGATTTCAGCTTTCCCTGCAGGCTTAAGTCAGATATTTTGGTCTTGTATTTAGATATTTAACAGCCATTTCCGAGAGCTTTGATAAACGTAATTTTGATATCTTTATCATTTGAAATATTTGAGTTGATAAAGTATTAATTATTAATGGTGTTTTAAGTTGATTAAACAGTCTGTATCGGGTGAAAGGTTCTAGCGACTTAGCTGGAGATAGATACTATACCTGCTTTAAGGTAGTCAGGGGTAATGCCCCGACCTTTTTTCAGCCCATGGTTAAGTAATCCTTTTTAAGAAATAACTATCTAATGATAAAATACAGAAAAAATGAAACACCATTGCAAAATGATTTAAGCAAAATGATAAAACAGCAAACATGTCAAAATCAAAGAACGTTAAATTCTTCAGTATGAGAACTACTGAAAGCTGATTACAAGCATTTTTCAAATTTACCCCACCCACTTCTTGAAGAGAAAATTTAAAGGTAAAAAGGACAATTTCAAAATATAGCAATGGGTTTTCAGTTAAATGAGCTATAATGAATATTATTCCTATACTATTTTGAACATTTAAGCAAAATATAAAAGAGGTTCAATGTGTAATTTTAGAAAAAAAGTATTTACTGAAATTGTTGATTATACATATTTTCATTTATTTACTATCGTTTTAAAGGTATAGTAACTTTTGAAATATATTCATTGACAAAAATAATACCGTGTTATATAAAGTATTACAACTTTTGAAATATAAACTCAGTCTTATTCCAATAAAAGGTAATGTTTTGAAACCAAAATTAAATCATAAACAAAAACTTAAGCGAAAAAATTGACTCAAGTTGGAATGGAATCCATGGCATCCAGTGGAAAAAGGTTTTGTTTCAGCATAAATTAACAGAACTGAGTACTGATCTTCAGTAAGGAGGTGATTGCAATATTACACCTCCACTACCTTAAAAGACATACCATAAAATTTAAGGCATTCTTTTCCTTCAGAATCATATGAATGTGAATGTTGTTGAAGGAATCATGGTTAGTACAGGCCTGAAAAAGTCTAAATTTCAGCATTGGCCATTAAAAGACCCTAAATTGAACTTGACCTTAAAAAGTCCCTAAAAAAAGTCCTTGAAAATAGCATGGATAGAGATCAGGGGCCCTTATATTTAATTATACAATTCTTGCCGGTTACGCCTAGAATATAAATATGACGAATAGATCCTTAACAAAAAGAATGCGGAAACTCAATGCAGTCATTTCATTGGACAAGTGTTAAAGTGTTAAAAAAGTTTAATTTAGTACAGTTGACTGTGTAATTTCAATTTTGAGTAAGTTATTCCTAGCAGATTAAAACCAGTGTTCTGAAATGTTATAATTGAATCTATGTATACAAAGCTTGATACAAAGGAGATATGAGTCTCTAATAATAAGTCTACATTATATGCTAAGGTAAGTATTGCGGACCTTAAAAACTTAAGACTGGCCTTAAAAGTCCTTAAGTCCTTGAATTTCTTGCTTCAGTTCCTGTACAGACCATGGGATCATTTTACAGTGTCAAGATGTCTGTAAAAATTCCAAGAACAACTTGTTAACAAAATGCATAATCCATTACTATAAGTCTTCGTAATTATAGAGTTGTTCTTGTACAATATTTGGATGGATGAAGGTATTTATTTCGAATCAACAACATATGAAAAATATTTTGAATAATGTGTTCCTCTGTACATTATGAAATATATTTTTTTTTTAGTGAATGATCTAACAAGATCATCATCATCCCCTAGATTGGTCAAATCATATTGTCTACTTGTCCTTGACTAAAGATTCTGCTTCATTATAGTCCCAGGAGTGTGCTACAAGACATGACAAAATATATTTTCATTGACAGAAATGAAAATCTTAATGTTTGTATTCTTTTGATACGGCAGCCTGTAAATGCCACAATAGTCAGGGAATTTTCACATATTGTCTACTTGTCCTTGACTAAAGATTCTGCTTCATTATAGTCCCAGGAGTGTGCTACAAGACATGACAAAAGATATTTTCTTTGACGGTAATAAAAATCTTAATGTTTGTATTCTTTTGATACGGCAGCCTGTAAATGTCACATAGTCAGGGAACTTTCACATATTGGCTAAAGATTCTGCTTCATAGTCCCAGGAGTGTGCTAGAAGACATGACAAAAGATTTTTTCATTGACAGTTATAAAAATCTTAATGTTTGTATTCTTTTGATATGGCAGCCTGTATTAGGTCACAAGTCAGGGATTTTTCAGCATAGCTGTATTAAAATCGTTTTTGACCTACATTTGTAATGAATGAAATTGTTAGACACAAATTAATTTTATAATTCAGCTGAAAAAGGAAATGTTTGCCATTGGTTAAAAGTGATGCTGTTAGGAAATTTAAGGGCAGAATTCGTAATTGTTAGTTTAATGTGCCTGAAAATAATGCAATGATAATAATATTAATACAGCCATAAATTAAATATCAACAAGTTTTAACCATGAAAAATTATGGTAATCATCTTTTTTGATGATATTTCTTTATTTCTCATTGATTTGTTTAGCCTTCAGTAATCTGGTAATGTTTTCATGAAATTTTAATATGTTAAACTACTAGTCTAGTAAATATCAGCCGACTTCAGCATCATTTCTGGTATTCTTTACAAAATAAAGTGTAGTTAAAGGTTTCTTACCAGAACAAAGTTTAATTTAAAGTAGGTTCTGGTTAGATTGAGTCACTAGCCTAAACAATGGCCTGACAGTTTTACTAGCATTTAGACAGTTCTTTAATAAAGTATCATATGTCAGAAATATGATTTGGTTTGATCCATCCAAGGTCATACTTGAGATCAAAAGTTGTGTTCGAATCTCATGGGGATCCTGTCTGGATCTGTGACTTTGCCGCAAAGCTGCAAGATCAGGAGTGTAGGACATACAATTGATAATGGTTTAGTCACTTGCTCTTTTGTACCACAATATGAGATTTGTGTTGATTTATACCTCTAAATATATTTAATATACCAAACAAACATTTTCAGTAAATCCTGTCTGCTCTTCTGTCTGATACATGGCCTTCAGTTGGCAATTGTTGCAATATGTGACAGTTCTTTTTCTTTGTTTGTTTTGTCCAATAAAAGCTTTGCCAGAAGAAGTTATGGTAACAATTCAGCTATACCTTAAAGAAGCATTTTTTCCCAGTTTCTTCCAGTCATTGAATGAAAAGTTCTTTTCATTAATCTGTCAATTTGTTTGCAGGCTTGGTAAAAGAAAAAAAAAATAGGTCACATAGTTATTTTTTCTCAAATCCAGTGAGTTGGGATTCTGGGTTAAGTCTTATTCTTTTAGTATTTATAGAAAATGCTTTTTTAGAAAAAACAGATTGATTTATATATTTTACTTGTTCTACATGCTCATTTGGTTTCCTTGCCATTAAAATGTGAAAACTATGTGAATGACTGAACTATTTTGGTTTGTAACACACAATGTTTGTATAAAATTAATGTAATCTTGACAATATTTTAATTCTGAAACAATTCATGAATATGTTATTTAAAATCAACAATGTTTGTCAGAAAGTTACATCACAATTACAAGGAGATTTTAGTAGTTTTTAGCTCACCTGAGCAAGCTCATGGTGAGCTGTTAGGATCAATCAATGTCCATCGTTTGTCGTCTGTCCACACATAGTTTGTTAACACTCTAGTGGTCACATTTTTGCCTCAATTGTCATGAAAAACTTAGTCAGGATGTTTGTCCCAGTGATTACTCGGACGAGTTCGAACATGGGTTATCTGGGTTGAAAAACTAGGTCTCAAAGCCCAAAAATAGAAAAACCTTGTTAACAATCTAGAGGCTACATTTTTAGTTCAAATATCCTGGAAATTTGTCAGAAAGATTGTATTGATGATTTCTAGCTCAAGTTGGAATATGGGTCATCTTGGATCAAAAAGTAGGTCACAGAACCCAAATGTAGAAAAACCTTGTCAACAATCTAGAGGCTACTTTTTCAGTTCAAATATCCTGGAAATTTGTCAGAAAGGTTGTATTGATGATTTCTAGCTCAAGTTCGAATGTGGGTGATCTTGGATCAAAAAGTAGGTCACAGAGCCCAAAAATAGAAAAACCTTGTTAACAATCTAGAGGCTACTTTATGGAAATTTGTCAGAAAAATTGTATCGATGATTTCTAGCTCAAGTTCGAATGTGATTCATCTTGGATCAAAAACTAGGTCACAAAGTCAAAAAAATAAAAAAAACCTTGTTAATGCTCTAGAGGCTACTTTTTCTGCCCAAATATCCTGGAAATTTGTCAGAAAGGTTGTTTCCATATATGGAATAACCCAGATATGGGAAAACCTTGTTAAAACTCTAAAGATATTATTTTCAGTCCAAATAACCTGGAAATTTGTCAGAAAAGTTATTTCTGTAATTTCTAGGTCAAGTTCGAATATGGGTCATCTGGGGTCAATTAATGAGGTCCATAACAATTTTGTTAAAAGGAGTCATACTCAGGTGAACGATCTAGGGCTATCATGGCCCTCTTGTTTCAGTTTTCTTTTTACAAATACTGTATTTTTTTGCCACATGCTTGCTAGTTCTAGATCTATGTTTGATTCATATGGGAAGACTTAACTGCCAGTCACTTGCTGTTGTCTGTGCTTCCTTTACTTTTTGGAAAAGTTAAGTGAACTGTAGGACAGTTTTACAACAGGGCCTTTTTAGTAACTGTCATATTGTCTGTTGTATTGTTAACAATGTAAAACAGTAAAAATTAATAATGTGTGTTCCTGTGTTCTGTCTGAGATCTTTTGTTGTTACATTTATGGCATCCAGCAAGGCAGGTCAAGGCAACCTGATAGATTTTCAGTTTTTGCTTGAACGTTAGCGCTCAATTAAGTGTCACCATGACTCTTTTGTTTAAATATGATGTTGAACAGTCCCTTTACAGTCAGATGAACAGCATACCTAGTGTTATATATCACTGATTGACAGATGTTTCCTCAGCCATTTGTCTTGTTTGAAGACATGTTCTCTTAAACTTAATCACTCTTTGATGTTTGAACAAGTGACCTTGACCTACATTCCAAATTTTTGAAGGTCAGATATCAAGAAAATCTTGGAGATACAGATTTGTTTTTGTTCTGATATCATTTGTTCATTTTATGAAAAATGCCAAGTTCCTTTAAGTTTGGGTAGAGTTTGCTAGCTTATTCTTTATGTATATAATGTTTAAAAAAAACCACAAAGTTAAAATTTTCTGTTTTTGTCTTTTTCAGTCACTGGAGAGCACACGGCGGATGATGGCCCTGTGTGAAGAGGTAGGTTGTCTGAATCTAATATTTATAACTGCATCCAGCTAGTACCAATGATATTTATTTCTGACTTTAACTCTGTACTTTCACTGGCCCATTTCTTAGGTTATGGCCAGAAAGTATTATAAGAATTTACTCTGCTTGCTACATGTTTTGCTACATGAAGTGTTAGTTACTGAGACATTTTACTAAACGAAATGTGCAAAATGTTCAGTTCAGAGACAGTGTTACTAACTCTGCTGAGGCAAACAACCATGAAAAACCAACACTCGACACCACTGAGTGAAAAAATTTATTTCCAGATATGTTTTGTTCCCCAATAAATAAAGACAAACTAAACTAGTTAGACAACTTCAGAAGAATATAATATAAATGAAGTTACATATATTTACTTATCCATAAGTTTCAATATAATTTTCCCATATTCTTAGGGGGTTTGTCTTCTTTTCTGATATGTTTACAACTAGATGTAAACACCCAGAAGATAGATATGAAGACAGAAGCTGTAAAAGGTCTCTACAAATAAATTTTCTGTCAGCTAGTTTTTTTATCATTTTTTATCTAGCTATAAAATAAAACATTCTGGGAAAGTGGCCAATGAAGAAGCCAGTACAGATTTAGAGGTACTTTCAAATTGAGGTTTTGAAGTAAAAAGAAGTTACACTGATGGCATTTTTATTGAAAGAAAATTAGAGCTGCCCACTAACAGTGAATAGAAAGCCTCTTTTGCATACCTTGTTGTATACTTTAACCCTTTACCACATGGTTAAGTGTTAAATCACATATGCGACCAGTGCAGATCCAGATCAGCCTGCACATCCCTGCAGTCTGATCTGGATCTCCACTGTTCGCTTTTCAGTCAGAAATACTTTTATGGATATAAAAGCGAAAAGTGGAGATGCTGATCAGACTGCACAGATGTGCAGGCTGATCTGGATCTGCACTGGTCGCATATGCATTAAAACACGTATCTATGGAGTAAAGGGTTAAGACATGATCATTATTCTAGTTATACTTTGTACAAAGAAAAGCACGAAATTGGTAGGTTTGTAATTGCTAGTCTTTTTAGTAATGAAAGAGCAAGTCATTAGGAGAACAAGGTTTTGTAGATTGATTGGAATTAATTGGAGAAAAATCAATGTTCCAGTACTGATAAAACTTAAGTTTAATATCTTGGCTGAGAATTAAACAGATATTTTTTTGCGTCAGTCAGGGAGTAAAAACCTGTGCTGATTGTACGAGAGATATTTCCTCCAGCTTCATTAAGGCAGACAAAACATCGAGGGAACATGTCTTAGTTTAATTATTAACACTTTTATTGTGATTGAAATCTTTAAAGCAAAATTTCCCAAGAATAATGATTAAAACAAAGCATTCTGTTGCCAAAGCTTGACTAATTGAGCAAAGAGGAGACTAGTTCGCTTACAAATGTTTAATGTAATATTATTTGTGCAAGAAATGTATTGAATTAGCTGAAAAATAGATTTGGTAAAAATTAAACAGTGTGGTATGATAAAACAAGTATATTGATGTTAGTGGTACCAAGAACTTTAGTTGTACACCAGGCACTGTGTAATGTTGGCAAGACAAGTTTGGCTACACATGTATGTTTCTACCAGTATACATGCCACCAGAAATAAGAATTGCTATTTTTCCTCATAGGTAATTTGTCCAAACGTTTATAGTGCCCTGAAAGAAGTGTTTTTCAGACATAAATTGAACAAGAATATTGAAATTTGTCTGGTAACTGTTGAATGCCTTCTGCATCTAATGTTTTAAAGAACTGTAAGAGTAAACACTCCAGTGCCCAAGGAGTATGCAATTAAGTTAGGAGTTTGCCTCGATATGAAATGTCAATCAAAGACGAGCAAGTCTTCCTTTTTATCAAACTGAAAGCTTTCAGGGAAAAAAATCAATGTGTTGCAAAGTGCTGGTAAGGAATCTGAAAACGGCAGAAAAAGTTAGGATCTAGTATGCCTCATGCAGCCATATTTAATGAAATTAAGGTGTTAAAGCTTATATAGGATTCTAAGATATTTTCTAATGTAGAAAGTTGTTTTTTCAGATATTTTTTTAAGTACATATTTATTTGTATAACTGTGACCAAATAAAAGCCCAGTTTTGCCATGCCATAAATAAATTATACATACCATGAAAACAGAATTGTAATCTCATATGAAAGCTTTACATAATAGCTAGTTAAAACCTTTTTCAGCAATTTTTTCCATTACAAAGCAGTAGTTACATAATGAGAATAGTTGAATTGTATGTCATTGTTTAATTGTGTATGTTAATCTCGTTTGTGTTGCAATGCACAGAGTAAAGAGTTAGCAATAAAAACTCTTGTTGAATTAGACGATCAGGGAGGTAAGCAACGGCGTCTTGTCGTTGTTCTTGTACCAGCCGTAGAATATCATCTCACTATATCATATACCAGTCAACCCTCACTGTTAAGATATATGCAGACTCTTTGGCTGCGCTCTTTGGTCAGACTATTTGGAAAAATCATATCATAGACTAAATGCATAACTGTGGAGCATATATGAAAAACAGACAGTTCATGCTTAAATTATGCATAAGGCATATGTTAAATCTGAAGAGATTATCATTAGCAGTACAAGTTACGATTTTAGAAAAAGAACAATCTGCAGTGAAAAAAAGAATACAAAATGTATATTTGTAACTGGTGATCGAATGCGGGTGTGAGTTGACTGGTATCACTGGAGTTGGAAGTCCCATTAGCTAAGCCTCATGTCTACACTACATAAAGCCCTTGTGTTACAGAAGCTGTTAGATTTGCATTTAGATCATCAACAGCATGCAAGCTTCAGGAAACATTTACGCTTTCATGTCTGGAAGTTTTTTAATGTAAAAGTTTAGTTGAAAACATGCTTTTACGGACTTACAGTGTTTTTGGCTTTATCATAAAAAGATCGGCTGTTAGCTTGCATGGTGTCATGTACTATTTGTTTGTGTTGAGAGCAGGACTGCTGTAAATAATGTGACTTAGAGTTGTACTGTACTACGTATGGAATGATCAGAAATTATATATCTAGTAAATCTCATGCTTTCCTTGTTTGCTCTTGTCGACAATCGTAGGCCAAAGAGGCGGGCATCACGACTCTAGTATTGTTAGATGAACAGGGAGGTAAGATGAACACTTCAGTATGGCTTACATGCCTTTTGTGAATCTTGAAGTCACTGTGCTCTCTCAAAACATGGCTTCATGAAAAATAACACAGTGTGATATTTCATTTCTTAGTATTGTTCAGAATAGTAGGGTATAAACTCTGTAAGCAAGGATTATACCAAATATTTTCTTATGAAAGAAATTATTGGCTTGGAGTTTATTCCTGGAGCAAAGACATTAAATTTAATATTCCAAACATTTTCTCATGAAAGAAAATTGCTGGCCTGAAGTTTATTCCTGTAAGTTTTGTATCAAAAGTTAATTGGCTTCCCTTCACACTGAAAACTAATTTAGGAAGACATTTCCCATCATGTCTCTCTATTATGAGTCAAGGTGTATTTCTACTATAAGTACTCTTGTTAGCTCGACTTTTTTCAAAGAAAAAATCAAGTTATTGCTTCAGTGATGGTGTTATTGCTGTTGCCATTCCCATCCGAAAACTTTAACATTGATCATAATTTTTTTATTCCTTTATGGATTGTCTTCATACTTGGACACAACAACCCTTTGGAAAAGACCTTAAAGTAGACCAGACTAAATTTGACCTTGACTCATAAATGACCTTCACCTTCAAAGTCAAAATATTGAATTTTTTGTGTCGCCCTTTCGAAGAAAAAGCGATACATAGGGATCGCTTTGTCCGTCGGTCCGTCACGAAAACTTAACGTTGGCTATAACTATGCCATTTCTTAATGTTTCTTCATCAAACTTTCTAGTTGTAATGCTTACAATTGTAACACTTAAGACAACACCATTTCTCAAGGGCAGATAAACTTGGAATACTTGATCACCAGCAAGACCCCTGCAAAGATTATTGGTTGGTACCCCCCTGGGGGGTCACTTGATTTTGCTTATACTTATATATAGGCAAAAAAACTTCTTAAGCCTAGAAATAAAATATTAAATGACATGAGATGGGTAAGTACTCCCCCCCCTCCCCACCGTCCCCTCTGCATGGGAATCTCCGCCATGCCATCCCCCCCCCCCCCCCCCAATTTTTTTTTTTTTTTTAAGTTAAAACAAAGGTACTTTACTTCCCATCCTGCCTCAACCCCCCCCCCCCCCCCCCCCCCCCCCCCCCGGGCCCAATATTTTTTTTTTCCCATCATGTCGACTCCCCATCCACCCTCAAACCCCCCGCCCCGGGTTCTTGTTTTTTTTTAATTTTTTACATAGGTATTTGACTCCCATCCACCCTAAACCTTTTTAATACATAGCTACTTCACTTCCCATCACACACACACACACACACACACACACACACACACACGCACACACACACCCCACTATCGGGGCCCAAATTTTTTTTTTTTTTTTTTTTAAATACATAACTACTTGACCCAAATGTTTTTTTTCATCTTGTATGACTAGGTACTTGCCCTACCCCAGTCAAATTTTTTTCACTTGGGCCTTTTGTTTAACTTGGCTTATAATTAATTATCCAGCACTGAGAAAAGTGGAGCATGCTGTCTGTGGACAGGTATTGTTGTACTTTGACTAGCATGCATTCTTTTCCAGCAGGCTCTTGTTTACCTTTTTAGTTATTCTAACAGAGTACCCAAGGGCGACACAAGTGTTCCACTGAACACCCATCTAGTGTTAAAATTGACCATAACTTTAATATTGATAGGTGGATTGTTTTAATGCTCAACTCTTTGGAAAAGATCTTCAGGTAGACCAGACTGAACTTGACTTTGACTCATGAATGACCTTCAACTCCAAGGTCAAATTATTCAATTTTGCAAAAATTGGCCAAAACTTTGTTATTAATAGTTGGATTTGATTCATACTTTGACAAAACAACACTTATGACAAAACCGAAATGTTGAATGATTCAGGTATGACCTTCACCTTGAATTTTCCTTGACCTTCAAGGTCGAATTATTGAATTTTGCTTATATTGTTATAACTTTGTCATTTATTCACGGATTTGATTCATACTTGGACAAAACAACACTTATGACAAAACTGAAATGTTGAATTATTCAAGTTTGAATTTGACCTTAAAATGACCTTGACTGTGAAAGTCAGGTTATTGTATTATGTTTAAATTGTCATAACTTTTATATTTATTAATGTATTTGATTCGTACTTAGACAAAACTACACTTATGACTAAACCAACATGTTAAATTATTCAGGTATGACCTTGACCTTAAAATGACCTTGACTGTAGAGGTTAACGTATTGAACTTTGCTCAAATTTGCATAACTTTGTTACAAATTGATGGATTTGATTCTTACGGGAACAGAACAAGGCTGAGAACAGAACTGACATGTTAAATAATTTGAATGTAACCTTGACCTTTTAATGACCTTGATAGTGATAAAATTGGCTATATCTATGATATTAATGAATGTGTTGTCTTCATACTTGGACATAACTACCCTTTTGACAATACCTTTAAGAGATTAAACTGAACTTGACCTTGACCTTTATTTGACCTTGACCATCAAGGTCAAAGTATTGCATTTTGCTAAAATTGGCCATAACTTTTTTTATTAATGGATGGATTTGATAATAATTAATCCTAAATGATGTTGCCTTTGAAAACCCTTCACCAAAATATTCTTCCTCTGATGTGTGTCAATTGGAAATAAGAAAAAGTCGAGCATGGTCCCTGCTTGCAGTGGCTCTTGTAATTTTAGATTTGTGCTAGCTTTCCAGTAGTATATTTTTTAGCTTAAAAAATAAAAGATGATTTATTATCAAATGTTTGGTATTTTTTATACATTAGCAGTGATGATATTTTACAATATTGAATAGCAGAAAACTTGTTCTATTCTAATCACAACTAAGTGACATGAAGCCATGTGTTTTAGAGAGCTTTCATTATATTTTTTTTTAAACTTCATTACATTAATTACCAATCTGTTGTCTCTGATAGCCCAAGTGTAGTATCAGCATTTTGCAACTGTAGTATTGATGTTTTGTATTGTTATTGTTGTATGTGCACACTTATATTTTGTTTACTCTTCACATAACTTCTTCATTTTCTCAAATTTCAGGTATGTCAATAGTCTTACAAGTGCAAAGACTTGCAATGAAATATGCAGACTGTTTCACTGAACCTAGCTAATATTTTGCCTAAGTTATTTCAATTTTCTTTATTATAAAAGTTGAACACTACTTTTCTAGACAGCTTTAATACTGAGCTTCACTTTCTTAGCTTTTTATCACAGTAGACATTTATAGACTTTCTATCCTGTTTACCTTCGTACTTTATATGCTGCCTTTGTTTCGGAAAAAGAACAAAATTTTACACAAAAGCTTAACATTAATAGCTCAAAAACCTAGGTCAGCAGTGCCATGCCCATCAGTCTTAGCATTAAGATCAAATAAATTGTCACTATTATTTTTGTTGGTGCTGTTAATGTATTACTATTAATTATGTGAAATTTTCAGTCATTATTTTTTTGCAGCTAACAGGAAACAATTTTTAGGGGGTTGATACAAGTCATTTTATTACAAGCAGCTACTGTTGTCTTTTTCTTAAATCATCAACAACAACAACAATAACATAAAAACAAACAAAGTTATAAACAAATGATTTGAATTCATATAAGAAAGTCAGATTTAAACAAATTATTCCAATTTTGAAAAAAAAACGCACTGTAAAACATATTGTCTGAATGACTTCATAGCCTGTCAGCTAGAATAGCTTTTTTCACTGTCGCTTCTCTATTTCTTATAGTGTGTGTCTACCTCCTGTCCAGTTGCAAGTGTGATAGGTTTCATCTGATGCACACGGTGTTGTAGCATGCTTTGATATTGTGTTGTCTCCCTTACTTTCAGAGCCAGGATGTTGGCATAAAGACATTGGTGATGTTGGATGAACAAGGCGGTAAGATAATGGAAAGGTGTTTAACTAACAGGAAAACTAATGTATTTTCCAATGCTTCTTCCCTGTCAGTAACATTAAACATAAAAATAACTGTATTTTCATATTTGTATGCATTTTAACTGTAATATTGCTCTTCAGTTTCATCTCCAAAGCAGTCCTTGTATTTTCAATCATTCAAAACTTAATGGGTACCCTTACAGTCTTCACAGTTGAAACTGACATAATAACCCTTTGATTCTCAGAATTTATACTTTCCACTGCATTTTCTACAATTCAGAACAATATCATAACCAATGTATTTGCACTATTCAGAACTAAAAAACTACCCTTGCATTCTGTTCAATTTAAAAGTATATTATCCTTGTATCTCCACTATTCAGAACTACATGACTATCCTTGCATTCTCTACAGTTCAGAACGATAAAATTACCCTTGTATCTCCACTGTTCAGTACTACATGACTATCCTTGCATTCTCTACAGTTCAGAACGATAAAATTACCCTTGTTACTCCACTGTTCAGTACTACATGACTATCCTTGCATTTTCTACAGTTCAGAACGATAAAATTACCCTTGTATCTCCACTGTTCAGTACTACATGACTATCCTTGCATTCTCTACAGTTCAAAACTATATAAATACCCTTGTATCTCCACTGTTCAGAACTTCATGACTACCCTTGTATTCTCTACAGTTCAAAACAATATAATTACCCTTGTATCTCCATGCACTGTTCACTACTACATGACTACTCTTGCATTCTCTTCAGTTCAAAACAATATAATTACCTTTGTATCTTCACTGTTCAGAAATAAAAGACTACACTTGCATTCTCTACCATTCAAAACAATATACAGTCCATTCGCAATGCTACGAATATGCATTGGACCCTGTAGAATTTTTCGAAGTATCACATTTTTCGTAGAATTGCATTTTTATACTTACCCGTTGTTGATACTATCGTTAACCATCAATGTCGTTATATATTGTTTTCATGATATGGCGGAGTCAATTAAGACTTAAATAATAAAGAAGAATGGAACATTTTAATGTCATTTTTATTGCATATTTACATGTTATCAATCAATACAACATAAATGCATATATAAAACAATATACAAATGTACATTGACATAATGTCGTAGGAAGGTAGCAATATACATGCACTAATGTTACACATTGAATGAGTACATCATTGGTCTTTAGTTTACACTGTTTTAAGTCTATAGTAGTTTTGTATCACACATTTAACACAATTGTGAATGAGTAAAGAACCATTGTTTACAAATTGTTTTGTCTATAGTCGTCAGGAAGAAGAACGACACTCCTCAGATAAAGACTCAATGATAGCGTTTTTGGTAAACTGTAGAATGGATGTTTGCAGCATATTGTCCCACTGTTGCTTGGGCGATAATTGCTAAATAATAGTAAACAAAAGGCGATCTGCGTGAGCAATAGATATCATGCAAAGAGGTGTGAAAACACCTGTTTGACAGCAATTCGCTATATTGCATCTTAATTTATTTCACTGTTAATTACATTATGGGACAGTTAAAATTGTTCGCTCAATCGCATTTTTTGTTAAATCGCATTTCGTTAAATTGCATTTTTTCTTAATTGAATAAAGAACAAAAAATGACAGACCAATCACTTTTTTTGTATTAGACCGTTACTTCGTTTAATCACGATTCGTAGCAGCGCGATAATCGTGATTGGACTGTAATTACCCTTGTATCTCCACTGTTCAGAACTAAAGTCTACACTTGCATTCTGTACAGTTCAAAACCATATGTCGACCCTTGCATTCTTAAACAGTTAGTAAATACATATTATCTAATTGAAAGTCACGTAACTAGCTATGCATACTCTGCTGTTCAAACTACACAAGGACCCTTGCATTCCCCACAACTATAAAATAGATACCTAATTTAAAGCTTCATAACTACATTGCGTTCTGTACAATACATAAGGTTCATTGCATTTTCAACAATTGAAAATCAATAGTAGGATACTATGTCATTGCACACCTGTTTAATGCTCCCTCGTGGATCAAGAATCCCTCCCTTGAAAGGTTAAATGATCCTTTCCAATAAGAAATGTGTAGATTTACAAAAAATCATGTTGTGCACCGAAGATTAGCTGGTGTGCTTTGTATTTACGTAAATAATTTTTATAATGTAAAATTCTAGTTTAGGCCTGAAGACTGATGAAAGTTTTTTTCTGAATGCATGCTGAAAACTTTCACCCGTTTTCATGCCTAAACTAAAATTTTACAGTATAAAAAATTCTTTACGTAAATACAAACTACACCAGCCTGTTTTCGGTGCACAACATGATTTTTTGCAACTCTACAGATTTCTTATTGAAAAAGACCACTTTACCTTTCAAGCGACTGATTTTTGACAAAAAAATGGTCTGGGAGAGAGCATAAAACAGGTGTGCGATGACGTAGTATCATACCGTTGAAAATTACATATCTTATTTTGAACTACTTACTTGTCCTTGCATTTGCTGATATTAACTCTACATACCTAATTTACAGTTACATAACTATCCTGACATTCTCTTCAATATTGTTCATTGCATTTTCAACAGTTTTTACCTTTATTTGTTAACTACATACCTGTCCTTGCATTTGCTGATATTTAAACTGCATATTTGCATGCCCTTGATTTCTTCATGATTGCATATATCCCTTTGCATTCTCTACAATTCAAAGGTACATCACGACCTAAGCATTCTTCCATTCTGATTAATATCATATTAACTTGTACCTGTACTGCCTATCCTTGCAGAGCATCTAAAAATGATGATAGGTTTAAGTCTATTGTTTGATAAGATTGCATTGCTTTTATACTAACAATCTTTGTTTGTTTTAATTGGGTTAAATGCCAGTTTCAGCCTCTTTCAAAGCTATTGACTTGAAACTTCTCTGGTGGATAGATCTCATTGAGACAGAGTGCAGTGCACAAGAATCATCACTCTGCACTTCATGATTTTGGAGTTATTCCCCTTTCTTTAATTTTGTTGTCCAGAGCATAACTCCAACACTATTAAAGCTATTGACTTGAAACTTCCTAGGTGGATAGATCTCATTGAGACGGAGTGCAAGAACCATCACTCTGCACTTAATGATTTTGGATTTATTTTCCTTTGTTTAATTTTCTTGTCCGAATTATAACTCCTGCACTATCAAAGCAATGACTTGAAACTTCCTAGATGGATAGGTATCATTCAGACGGAGTGCAGTGCACAAGAACCATCACTCTGCATTTCATGATTTTGGATTTATTCCCTTTGTTCAATTTTCATACTTGATGTTTGTCTGGACCATACTCCTACATTATCAATGCTATTCACTTGAAACTTCATAGGTGGATAGATGTTATTGAAACAAATTGCTCAGTTGATGGGCATATTTTGCTTCGGATGATAACTCTTGAACTCTTGACAGATTTAAACAATTTTTGGTACACAGGTGTAACATCACAGGATACAGGTCAAGTTTGATATTGGGGCTGGTGGGGCCAAGGTCAAGGTCACTGTTACTAAAAATAAAAAATAAATGGTTTCTGCTCAATAACTTTTGTTAGGAATGAGAATAGAGAAATGATGAATATTTCCATGTTTCTTATGTGACTTTATGCCATTGATTCTAAGCTTTCCAGTTCCAGTATCAAGCACCCATGTGGGGTATTAATCACCTTTAGTGATAGTTCTAGTTTTTGTACTATAGTATTGTAAGAATGGTCCAGCAGCCCCTCTTTTTAAACAGAAGAGTGTGTCTTTGGATTATGGTTTTGTCATTTAAATGATTTTTGTCTTACTGAGCAAAATGGAAAGCATCTCTTGTTGGAAAAAACAACAACAACAGCAACAACAACAAAACTGTAAATCATAGCACAGTCAGTGAGTCAAACTGGCCATTCTAGGGGTTTTACTTCAGTAAACCTGCAGACCTTGTATGTGATACAAATAGAATGGAAATCTCTCTTTCTCTTTTCCACATTTTAGCATTTTAGACTAATGAAACTAGCTCAGATATGCCACTAATGTGAAATATCAGTTTGTCTTAGTCTATTTTAGACAGTATGGAAGGCATTTATTTCATCTTAAATAATATTCTGTCTTATTTACTGAGCTTTTCATTGCTAAAACTGTCTCCAAGAATACTGTATAAGGCACACTGATATACAGTTATCCATGTCTAATGTCTTCTCTGAAAAGGAAGAAGAGAGCACTATATAAATCTTCTCAACACTGTGGAAGCTGAAAGTATTATTTTTTTGTATGAAATAAGGTTATCTCATGCTAATGAACTCTTTTATCTTTATAATCAATGATATTGACTTCAAAGATTAAGTTTCTCTGTTTATATATTAAGGAAAGTCAGCTTATTTTCTGTAAGCATTAATTCTGCCATTTTGCTGATTACATTTTAACAGAAAGGTTTTCTTCTGTACTGCCTACTAAAAATGACTGCATATACTGAGCTGTGTACATACCTGGGAGAGTCCCCCTTTCTTCATTGTCAAGCACCATTTTGAATATATGCCTTCATTTTGCAGGAAGTGTGCATTTTTTTTAAAGAAATATTTTCTTGACATATTTTGTACCTGTATATCATCTAACCTTATAAAAAAGGTTAGCTCAAATTAATATTCAGCAGGTCTGTATGAAACTTTGACCATTGGATCGCCATAGTGATACTTTAGTAGGCCACAGATGTGAGTGGGCCTTCAAGTCTTTTTTTTTAAAGAAATATTTCTTCTTTCCTTTCAATCTTTTTAAGTTTAGAAACAATTACTAGCTTGGTAAAATCTCAAAGATTTAGGTCAGAATTAAAAAAATGAAACTTTTTAGTAGGTAATAGGTACATTTTTTACTGTGTATCAGTATATAGAATTTTAGCTGCAGAATTCAGGTAAGTAATTAAGGGTCTTTATAGATCTTTAAATGTTTTTGAACACTGCAGCTGTAATTTTGGAAATTTTATTATGAGTTTCCTGTTTTTTAATTAATAAACATTTCTTGTTAAAATTCAGTTTACTGATTAAACACTTTCTGTTTTTTCAGCTATGCTACTTATAGACCTTTCTTTGTGGGTATTGAAGTAAAATAAAAAAACAAAAATTTAAAAAACCAGTCTTTTAAAACATTTTTCATACTTAAATGCCACTGTCTGTTCTAGCTATATCAGGGTTTGAAATAGAATTTATCTCTAGGTTTTTTGTTGCTATAGACAGCCAAACAAAAATTGAGCTACATTAGGAAACACAAGCCTGAAATATAAGATAGATGCAGGCTTTATTTTTGCAAATCTAAACAAAGAAAGACGTGTCTAGCACATACCAGATTTACCAAGAACATCTCACAGTTTCATTTCTCTCACTTTCTTCTAAATCTGGCAAATGTTACCTTGGATCCAAATTAAGAGGATTTTCACATTTTTTCCCCCTCTAGATTTACCCTTCAAAATTTAATTAGCATTTAGGAGAGGGTTGGTGCAAATTTGGTTTAATTTCATTAATTTATAAGTTGTTCACTTGGATCTAACATATAGCACAATTATCCCCTGTCTCTGATAATGTGAGATGCCAACATTTTCTCCATTTTAGTTGGCCAGTAATCGTATAGTACTATGTGTCTTTTACTATGGAACAAAGATTAGGAGAAATTATAATAAAGAAGAGTTTGAAGATAATATTATATTCTTTTGTCTTGAAAAATTGGCATCTTGAAAAATAAAACATATTGCAGTATGGCCATATGACAATTATAAAGTAAAGTTAGATTGTTAGGAAGTAAGCAAAACTCTTTGATAACAATAACCACACAGTTTGTTTCTCTTCATAAGATTTTAACATCGGTGTCATTTAAAAATATTGTAACTAAAGAACAATGCCAATTTGAAATATGTATCAAATGAAAATTCCTATTATATAATTGAGCATTGCAATTATGAAATGTCTGTGTTCCAGAGCAACTTGATCGCATTGAGGAAGGTATGGACCAGATTAACACAGACATGAAGGATGCTGAGAAAAATCTTGAAGGCATGGAGAAATGTTGTGGTTTGTGTGTATTACCATGGAAAAGGTAGGTTACCCAAATATGTCAAGCTGCCCTGTCAAAGGGTTGAACGAAATTTGTGTCAGGGGCCAACATGTCCTTGATATAAATTGTCTTGATGAAGTTTTTCTTGTCATTTTCTGTTTTAAATGGAGGTGTTCCTGGCTTTAAAATAATCCAGAAGGAAAATTTTCATTGAAAAGGTCCCTTTATCATGAATTGATATATAGCCTCTCAGCTTGACCTGTGAAGTTTTTCAGAACTGGGAGCTTTCTTTACATAGTAAATTTTACATTCATTTTGCTTATGACCGATTAATTTGAAAAAAAAAGAGATAATATATTTCATCTTGTCTGTTTGCTATAAGATCCAATGAATTATTCATAGAAACAATAGTTTCATCTGCTTAATCAAATAGTAGTACTCATTCAAAGCAAATACAGATTTGAATTCTCTGTTGACTTAAGCTGAAAGGAAAACTACGGTATAAAAGAAATTGCCATCAGATTAAACCTTTATTTTGTCCATGAGCAACTAGGGGAATCCAAGTTCTTTTCGGATATTGAAAACAGACTTAAAGCAGGGTATGTAGTATCAACCTGTGTGATATCAATGTAGCCTTGACTACAATAGAATTCCGTTACAGAGCCAAAAAGTTTGATGATAAAGGTACGTGGAAGGCAAATGATGACGGAACTGTGAACACCGATGGTCCACGTGTAATGGTTGGTGAGGAAGCAATTATGTCGGGGCAATTTATCACAAAGTATGTCGTGTCAGACAGGAAACGCATGTGTTACATATTTTTATTCACAGTTATTGTATCTTTATTATTTCTTTGTTTTCGTTAGTTATTTTGCTTTTTATGTTTAGAGCATGGTTTTTCAGATCTAAGAATTTTGAGAAGAGCAGTGACTACAACAAAACTTGGAAATCGTCTGAGGATGGTACGGTTAACACAAATGGCCCGCGAGTGATTGTAGATCAAGGGAATGGAGTTGGTCCCACAGGGGGCTTCATTACAAAGTATGTTTATCAGGCAACATCTGATTCCATTTTAAATCATCCCTTTACATTTTCTGTCTTGAATTGTATGGGTCATTCATGGCAAATTATTTCATAAATTGTTTAGGTAATAATAAATTTAGCTTAGGTGCAAAACTTTAGTAATCAGAATATCTCCATTGTGGGTTACACGTCTAGATGCCATAATGGTCCGGGAATGGACAGGATATTGTCTATGAGATTGTATAATGCTCAGTAGAAAAATTGGACAATATTATGAAATCATACTGTCTAGGAGAAGTAATTCTGAATATAATTGTCTCGGTAATTCATCACACTTAACTAGGATCCTGAAGAAAGAAATAAGAAAGGAGCTTGACACTTTTTGCATAAGCCTTGATGTTTTGCCAATAAATCAGACATTACAAATGCCATGTTTATGTGTCTGAATGTGGCAGTTTCATGACATTCCTGATTGTCGTAGACTGTTCAGTCAGTATGAAAGAAAGATATATACAGCCAGACTGAATTTTACGACCTGCATAATTATAAGTTGGATGACTTAGCTACACAAGAATAAAAAATGTGCCTTCCACTAGAAAATTGCTTGCCATAGAAAACATTTTTGGATACACCATTTATTTAGAAATATTTGTATTTTCACTTCAGATATAATGCCCTGACATGAATTTCTGACTTCTTATTAGGCTGTTTGTTGCTTCTAAAGAAAGTAATCCAGAATATTTATCCCCACTGAAGCCAGCATTACTTATATGTGTTTTTGTTCTCGCATTTTCTATCATTAATTGTGAGTGCAAAGGAGCCAAAAGACTAGACAGTAGTGACTAAATGGGCAGTTAGCATGTGGCAGCTCATACAGGATTAGGCAAAAGTGCACTTGTTGTTAACTTACCAATATTATACGTGTTACTGGTCATTATCCAAATGCCCTTGACAATTTTTTCAAGTACTAGAACAAAAACCACACCCAAAAAGTAGATTTTTTTTTTAATTATGATAATTGTTCAGATATGAGCCTTGAAACAAGAGTAATGGGACTGCCTTGCAGTTAGTTCACTGTGATGAGTTGTGGAATTAGAAAATATGATTAGAAAACTTTTACGCAAAACCATGTTATAAAGTCTTAGCAGTTTGACTTCACACTGACTTGTAAGATGAAATTGATTCCATAGACCAGATTGTTAAAAAAATCTGTAATTTGAACATTAAGTGGCCATATACAATATCTGGAGGATCTTTGTAACAGACTGACATGGTAAAATTATACCTACAGGGCAATATTGGTAGATATCTAACATTTTGATCATAAAATGTAAAGAAAGTTGGAATCTGTTTTAAAACATGTATTGATCATTCTTTTGTCATAAAATAGTTCTGCTCGACACAAAGGAATGTAGTGAGTGATTTAAGGGCCAGTTTGGTCCCTTGTTTTGTTTTTATTACAGTTTCATTTTTTTAAATGTCATTTTCACATTTGTTGTACGTTTTTGTGATTTTTAGCACATTTCTTTTCATAAAAGTAGTATGAATGAATCTGGAAGTTTTTTCCACATATTTGTTGTGTTTGAAATTGTCTATGTAAGAATCATTACAATTCACAAAATGATATTTTATTTCATGAGAGCTACACTTGCATATAACATTATTTGATAAGGTAATATCTCAAATACTTTAATGAGTTCTTGTAGACCATTGACCTGAATGGCAAAGTGAAAACATGTTTTTTCTTTAAATAAGTTATAAAGAATGCTACTTTATGTCTTATTAAAGGATTAAAATAGCTCATCTTTTATCAAAAATATCTTCTGTGACTATTCTGTGCAGTTTTAGTCCCCAGCCAATGTTTACACCGGAGTGAACTATAACTTGCCTTCCGTCTGTCTGGCCAGAAATCTGGATGCTGTAATAATAAGAAAAACAATGTAAGTTAAGTTGATGAAACTCTGTGTGTGAATAGATGGCAATATGGAGATTATGCACATCTTTTTTTTTCTCTCAGATCAAAATTGTGCTTGCTATGGTAATAGAAAAAAGTCGAAATATGGCTTTAATAGATGAATCCTTTGATAAATTAAAAAGTATACAAGCTAGTTTAATGAAAATTAGGGTTTGAATAGATGTTAATATGGCGATATGCACCTCACTTTGTTTTTCTTCCTTTGGTCAAAAGTCTGGTTGCTATGGTTTTTCATGTATTGACACTAATCTTGTCCTCAGAAGTCGATCAAATGTCAGGTCACATAAAAACTCATAACCAACTATGTGAGCATTACTTAATGGGAGTACTGGAAATATAGCTTTAAACATGTATCCCACAAAAACTAAAAAATATATGATACTAAGTTCAAGAATGCAATTCTCAAATTTAGGTATTTTATATTCAAGGCAGAACCCGTGGGGAATTGTGTGTTGCACCAGTGACTTGTTGTTTCATGATATGCATAGAGATGCCCCATTGCACATGAACAAATACATATTTATCAAAGTTGCTGTTGTTCTGTTATAAAAATCACCCATGTGTCATGACTAGCATTAAATGTACATAGTATTAATTTCAGATGCTCAGTTAATTGCTGGAGGTTGCAAATTGTGGTAATCAGAACACAGAACTGCAGTTGTCTCTGTGTAAGCTGATTTGAACAAAATATCAGTTTGGATCTTTTTAAATCAAATTATTCCAAAGAAAAACTATAAAATCAGTTTTTAACTTAACTTGGTGTCCCCCCCTCTTTTCGAAGAAAAAGGGGGATATAGAAATGGGCTCATTCCATCTGTCCAGCCATCCATCTGTCCATCTGTCACACTTCGTGTCCGGTCCATAACTCAGCCATTCATCAAGCGATTTTGAAATAACTTGGCACAGATGTTCACCATGTCATGCACAACACCCAGACCACTACCTCCAAGGTCAAGGTAACACTTTGAGGTCAAAGCTTAACATGGTTTGTTATAGGGTCTGTATTGTGTCTGGTTCACAACTTTTCCATTCATCAAACGATTTTGAAATAAGTTTACACAAATGTTCACCATAATAAGATGACCTGTCATGTGCAACACCCTTGTTTATTGAATGTGCAGATCTAGCATTCATCAAGATTTTGCACTGAAAGTCCAGATCCATACCTCAAACTTTTGCAATAGTACAAATGTGTGCTTCATGTAAAACTTCACTTAGGCGGGGGACGTTGGTAACTCTCTTACAATTCTTGTTACTTTTAAAGCTGGGAGCAGAAATTGTTCTTTTTGAAAAATAGTTAACTTTTGGCGAAATATTTCTCACCTATCAAATTGTTTCTTTCAGAATTGCTAGTAAATCTAGGTTTATGAGAATGTGAGATAGCTATAGGCTGTGTAAGGTGTGAGACGGTGTACTTTTATTGTGAATGCCGATAGAGTTGAATTGGTTTTAATTCATTTTCTTTACATCTTATGGAAATGGATGCCATTTTTCAGTGTTTTAGAGTTTCATTTTAGCATAATTTTGCAATATTCTGACCTTACACAATTGAATATTATTAATATTTAAATGTTTGGTCATGGATATTTTTGTTCTTGAGTATGCAAATAAAAAAGTATGTTAAGAACTTCATTGTCAGCTTTGAGAGTCTGGGCCAGGCTTAAGTTTTTGCTCTCATGTAAGTAGATCAGATGGTTTGGGTCTGTAGAATTGTATTTATTAACTTGTAAGCCATCATTGACAAGGTCACAGGAGCTAGGGTTGAAAGATGCTAAAACTTATTATAGAACATTTTTATCTTCAGTATGAATTATAGACTGCATTATATGTGTTGAAGTGTTTGCCTTACATCTCTAGCCAATCAAAAAGCAAAGATGTTTAAATTTCTTCTAATTTTATCATTGAAGAATTGCAATTTCTCCACTTATTCAAGAAGAGCGCTATTTTTTTTTTTTTTTTTTTTTTTTTTTACAAAAGTGCACCTGTAGGAACACATCTGCGCAGGTGTGTCGGCGCATAAGTGGGAGTGGTATGTTCCAAGTAAGGAAGCCAATGAAAAAAGTGGAAGATCAAAATGGGAGAGTCAAACACTAAGTGAGATAGAGGCTAAGAAGTGAAATCTTCAGCATTTAGAAACATTGGTCAGTTACTGCACTCCCACCCTTCAGTTTCTTAATGCAGTAGATTTCACTTTATAGCCTATATCCCAAACAAAAATCCATATCTTAACAATAGTGAGACTGCAATATTTGGCAAAGTTTCCATATATTGTCTGTCTGTAGGGTATAATTTTAGAGAGAAAATAGTTCCTTTATCATGTTGTAAAGCAGGTTAACACCTAAGCATCACTTTCATTTTGTCTGCATTTCTCTGTGTCTGTTAATAATTTCATGCCTGTATTATCTTTTTGCTGTAATGTATTTACTGTAAACATGAGACCCTCAGAAGTGCAAAACCAGAACACATACTGTTTCCTTAAATCAATGGTCTTTTTTAACTACCAGAATACTAAAAGCCATTGCTAATGCTAAGCGAAGACTGACCTTTCTTTAAGGACTACTGCTTACATCTCAAGAACTTTATAACTAAATACAGTTGAAGAAAATAAAATTTATGAGAATCCAAAGTCATATTTTTTACAGAGCAGATGTTACTTTGTCTTTAGCTGAGCTACCCCGGTGTGAAATATGCTGATTCTAACACCAGTAAAACAGTTGGTTTTGCAATGATTTCTTTTGTATGTAAAATCAGTCGGATTTATATTTTTTTGAAGGTATTGTGGGAAATGTCTAAGAAGCAGTTAATGCAGAAAAAGATACTAAATATAGGATTTTCTTGTTTTTAGCTCACCTAAGCACTTTGTGCTCAAGGTGAGTTTTGTGATCGCTCTCTGTCCTTTTTGCGCCCTGCGTCATCAGCTTTTTACTTTACACAACATCTTATCCTTAACTACTAGGTGAAAGATGATAAATCTTATGAGGAATGTTCCTTGTACAAAGCTTTACCAAAGTTGTTAAAAGAATTCAATTCCATGAAGAACTCTGGTTGCTATGGCAACAAGAATGAAAAACTTTAAAAATCTTCTTGTCTAAAACTGCTAAGCTCAGAGGTCTGAAATTTGGCATTTGGCATTGTCTAGTGGACCTCTAACAAATTGCTCAAATAATGTTCCTGGGGTCACTATTGGTCCTGGGGTCACTATTGGCCCCACCCAAGGGGTCCAAAGTTTTACATGGCAATATAGAATAAAATCTTTAAAAATCTTCTTATCTGAAACCACAAGGCCTAGAGTTTTAAGATTTGGCATGAAGCATTGCTATAAAGTTTGCTCAAATATTGTCACTGGGGTCACTATTTGCCCCGCCCGAGGAGTCACAAATTTTACATACCAGTATAGAATAAAATCTTTAAAAATCTAAAAAACCACACGACCTAGAGTTTTATAATTTGGCATGAAGCATTGTCCAGTGGACCTCCACCAAGTTTGTTCGTATAATGTCCCTGGGGTCAATATTCACCCCGCCCGAGGAGTCACAAGTTTTACATAGCAATATAGAATAAAATTTTGAAAAATCTTCTTGTCTGAAACCACAAGGCCTAGCGTTTTAAAATTTGACATGTTATCAAGCTTTTTCAAATTATTATCTCACCTGAGCATGCTCATGTGAGCTTTTAGAGTCCTTGATTGTCCGGCGTCCGTCCGTCCTCCACAATTCATTCAAACGACATCTCCTCTGAAACCACTGGGCAAAATTTAATGAAACTTGCCTAGAATGTTCCTTGCATGAAGCTCTACCAAATTTGTTCAAATGGTTCCGGTCCATTGCATTTCTGGGTCACAGGAGCTAAAAACAGATTTTAAAAGTTGGATCTTTAAAAATCTTCTTGTCAGAAACCACAAGGCCTGGAGCTTTGATATTTGGTATAAAGCATCATCTAGTGGACCTCTACCAAGTTTGTTCAAATTATGATCCTGGGGTCAAAAATGGCCCCGCCCCAGGGGTAACTTGTTTTACATAGAGTTATATAGGAAAAACTTTAAAAATCTTCTTGTCAGAAACCGTAAGGCGTAATGCTAAGATATTTGGTGTGCAGCATTGTCTAGTGGACCTCTACCAAGTTTGTTCAAATCATGGCCTCTGGGTCAAAAATGGCCCCGCCCCAGGGGTAACTTGTTTTACATAGAGTTATATAGGAAAAACTTCAAAAATCTTCTTGTCAGAAACCGTAAGGCATAGAGCTTAGATATTTGGTATGTAGCATTGTCTAGTGGACCTCTACCAATTTTGTTCAAATTATACCTCTGGGGTCAAATTTGGCCCCACCCTGGGGTCATTGGTTTTACATAGGTTTATATAGGAAAAACTTCGAAAATCTTCTTGTCTGAAACCACAAGGCCCTGAGCCTTAAGATTTGGTATGTAGCATTGTCTAGTGGACCTCTACCAAGTTTGTTCAAATTATACCCCCGGGGTCAAATTTGGCTCCACCCTGGGGTCATTGGTTTTACATAGGCTTATATAGTGATAACTTTGAAAATCTTCTTGTAGAAGGAGAAGTAACATTTTCAGTCCAAATAATCTGGAAATTTGTCAGACAGGTTGTTTCTATGATTTCTAGCTCAAGTTCGAATATGGGTCGTCTTAGTTCAAAAATTAGGTGACAGAGCCCAAAAATAGAAAAACCTCGTTAACACTCTAGAGGTTACATTTTTAGTCAAAATATCCCAGAAATTTTTCAGAAAGGTTGTTTGATGATTTTTAGCTCAAGTTTAAAATTGGGTCATCTGGGGTCAAAAACTAGGTCACAGAGCCCAAATATGGAAAAACCTTGTAAACATTCTAGAGGTAACATTTTCAGTCCAAATAACCTGGAATCTGTCAGAAAGGTTGTTTCAATGATTTGTAGGTTAAATTTGAATATGGGTCATCTGAAATCAAAAACTAGGTCACAGAGCGCAAAAATAGAAAAATACTTGTTAACACTCTAGAAGCTACTTTTCAGTCCAAATATTCTCCAATTGTCAGAAAGGATGTTTTAATGATTTCTAGCTCAGATTTGAATAAAGGTCATCTTGGGTCAAAAACTAGGTCACAGACCCAAAATATGGAAAAACCTTGTTAACACACATTGATGTAACATTTTCAGTTCAAATAACCTTGAAATTTGTCAGAAAGATTGTTTTAATGATTTCTAGCTCAGTTTTAAATATAGGTTATCTGGGGTCAAAAACTAGGACACAGGGCCAAAAAGTAGAAAATCCTTGTTAATGCTCTAGAGGTTACATTTTCAGTCCAAATGTCCTTGAAATTTGTCAGAAAGGTTGTTTCAATGATTTTTAGCCCATATTAGGATATTGGGTCATCTGGGATCAAAAATTAGGTCACAGAGCCCTAAAATGTTAAAACCATTTTAACATTCCAGAGGTTACATTTTCAGTCCAAATATCCTGGAAATTTGTCAGACAGGTTGTTTTGATGATTTCTAGCTAAAGTACTAATATGGGTCATCTTTAGTCAAAAACTAGGTCCCAGAGCCCAATATGGAAAAACCTTGTTAACACTCTAGAGTTAAGATTTTAATTCCAAATAACCTGAAAATTAATCAGAAAGGTTACTTCTATGATTTCCAGCTCAACTTTAAATATCGGTCATCTGGATTAAAAAACTAGGTCACAGAGCCTAAATATCGAAAAACTTTGTAAACACTCTAGAGGCTACAAATTTTCAGTCCAAATGTCCTGGAAATTGGTCAGAAAGGTTGTTTTGATGATTTATAGCTCAGGTTTGGATATGGATCATCTGGAGTCAAAAACTAGGTCACAGAGCCCAAATATGGAAAAACCTTGTTTACACTCTAGAGGCAACACTTTCAGTCCAAATAACCTTGAAATTTGTCAGAAAGATTTTTTCAATAATTTCTAGGTCAAGTTTGAATATGGGTCATCTGGGGTGAATTAACAAGGTCCATAGCAACTTTGTTAAAAGCAGTCATATTCAGGTGAGCGATATAGGGCCATCATGGCCCTCTTGTTAGATTAGGTTTAAGGTCACCAAGGCTAAAAATAGATTTAGCTACTTTACCTCATTGAGCCTTCATTTATAGATCTTTGATATTCGGAATATAGGTTCCTTGCATGGACCTCTACCCATAGGTGGGGTTTGAGGTCTCTGGGTCAAGGTCAAGGTCACTATAGCTAATAATAGATATTTCTACTTTCTGTCATAGAGCCTTTATTTATTGACTGATATTTTAGATATTTGGTTTGTAGGCACCTACATATCTTCAATTAGAAAATGAAATACTGTTTCTTATAACAGCAAACCCACAGCCAAAGTACTCAGGTGAGTGATCCAGGACCATCATAACGCTCTTGTTTAGTTCACCTGTTCACTGGATACTCAGACATTATCTAATACATGGTGCAGATGTCTAATTTTAAAAATCAGTTACTATATTAAGCTCTGTATTGCTATGAGCCAAGAGATTTTATAACACACAGGATGTGCATGTTCCAAACTGACCATGATTGCAGTTTTACTACCTACATGTATATTAGCATGAGTGCTGATGGGGTCTCTAGGAAGCTGTTCTAAGGAGTAGTTAATATAAGATATAAGAACTTTATGAGCAGTTGATATGAAACAGTGGTAAAACTCAGTGGGTTTTTTTTTTTCAGTAATATTTCAATAGTTCAGTAACTGTTTTTTTTTCATATCCTATCAAGTTAGTTTATTGGAGCACTGCAAAAAATCAGACAATTCTGAATATATGCAAGAATTAATTCATTTGGTCATCTGTTTGAAAGTAATAATTTTGTACCTTCTAAGTAATAATAATTTAATTTTCAGTCAGTAATGTATGATCATGTTCATCTCAATGCATTATACATGTTGTTAAAAAAACATTACTTCAAAAATCAAGCTTTCATTCAAATCATTTTCTTACTGTAAATAGTACTTAGGTGAGTAATATAGTGCCCTTTTTGTATTTCAGACTTTAATTTTTGCCAGCTGCTGCCTTTTAAATGTTTTTACTGCATTTTTATCTGGATCCTTGAGTTAATAGCCTTTACATTTGATAAGAAGAATTTGTAAGGTAAAACTGCCATTGACAAATGTTCAGGTAGCTTAAATAGCAGTAATATGACCTAGTTTCATCAGTGAAACTTGCACTTTCTGCCTCTGTGGCTTCAGATATGTCAAGCTAGGAGGACAGCTAACTTGTTAGCAGTCAGTATCAATATTTAAGTTAAGCTGAATTTTTTTCTGTTGCAGCGTACACAATGATTGTAAAATTGAAACTGGTACTGGATTCTTGTCCAATTTTATGCATGAAGTGTTCACTAAACTGGTTTAAACTGTGTAGAAATTTCAAATTCATTTCAATGTTTTGCTTAGCTGTGTAGTTTTAATACTGAAGCAGAATGTTTTAACACTTATATATATATATATATATGATCCATCAGTGCAGCTGTTGTCCATGTCCGCTCTATATCCCATGAACCAGAGTTATTACCCTTCATTTTTTTTTTAAATATTCTGTCTGCAGCAGACCTATGCATATAATTCTTTCATATGCCTCTAGCCTTGTTGCTCTTCAGACTGAACTTCAATGCCAGTTATATACACAAGTTTAGGGTGATAAGCTATGGAGAGTGCAATTTTTCCATTTCAAATGAAGGGCAATAACTCTGATAAAATCCTTGGCAGAGTTATACTTCCTTTGTCCTGAACTTTTTATTAATGCCATATCCTTAGCCTTAAAGTTTCAAGGCAATACACGAAAGGGCTATGCTCCATTTCAGACACAAAGCCTTTCATAGAATGGGGGATGAGGGCCAAGTCACACATGGTCTTGGTTTGATGATGATGGTGATGATGACACTGATGATTGTTTTTATCATTAACAAAATCTCTTAGATATTTGGCAAGAGACAAGTTGATACTCAGAGAACAAAGTTAACATGTACTCTAGTATAGGATTTCATTCCTGGTCATTGAATAGCTTTTACTAGAATTGCTTGTCTGCCACTGTATAATAAGCTCACTTATTCACAGTTGGAGTTATGGACAGATTTACTTGTGCATTTAAGAAGACAAAAAACGCCTTAATTTTCCTGACTACTGAATCCTTGATGTGACTGGAGGCATGAATGGGGGTTGTTGTGGTAATAAAACATGTATAAAGAATTGTTTGATCCCAGAAAAGAGCTGTGTGAATGAAGAAATGACAGATGTCATGTAAGTAAGAACAGTGTGTCTTTAAATTGGTAAAAAGCAGAGTAATGTGTTAAAATAACTGAGTGGTATGTGAAATAGAGTGGTGAAATATGAAAACATAGTGATATGGAAGAAAAAACAAGGGATGGAAGCGTTGGGCAGGAAGATGTTTAAAAAGAACAGTGAGATATTTCCCGGGGATATTTCAAATCAATAAAAAAGTAGTGTGGCGTTTGAAAAAATTATGTGGTTTTAGAAAGCAGCTAAGTCAGGTGTGAAAGAATCAAAATGTTACAGAAAATGTGTAAAATCTTATGTAAAAAGGAGCCAGGTATGTGAAAAGAGCTTAATGTTGTGTGAAAAGAAGAGTGATGTATGAAAAGAGCTCATTTTTATGTGAAAAGAGCCAATGTTGTGTGGAAAGAAAAGGTAATGTATGAAAAGAGCTCATTATTGTTTGCAAAGAGATGATGTTGTGTGAAAAGAGCTGAATATTGTATAAAAAGGGATGAAGATTGTGTGAAAGAACCAAACCTTGTGTAGAAAGGATAGAGTTATGTGTGAATGTTGTATGAAAAAGACTAGTTAAGTGTTTTGTGAAAAGAACAGAGTGACTTGTGGAAAAAAGATCATTGTTATGTAAAATAGCAGAGAAAAAAGAGCAGAATAATGTCTGAAAAAGAACAAATTAATGTGTAAAAAGGGATGAACGTTGAGTGAAAAGAATAGAGTGATGTCTACAATGAACAAAGTGAAGTGTAGAAAGAGCTGAAGTTTGTGTGAAAAGAGCTGAGTGATGTGTGAAAAGAACTGAGTGATGTGTGAAAAGAACTGAGTGATGTGTGAAAAGAACTGAGTGATGTGTGAAAAGAACTGAGTGATGTGTGAAAAGAACTGAGTGATGTGTGAAAAGAACACAGATGTATGTGAACAGAACAGAGACGTATGTGAAAAGAGGAAAGTGATGTGAGGATAGAGCAGTTTGATGTGAAAAAAGCAGTGTTGCTTTCTTAAAAAAATTGTGAGTGCAGGATATTGTTTATGAAAGAATTTTAGACAGATTAAGTATATAGAAAAGAAGTGTATCTAGAGAAAAGAGACACTAGCATTTTTGCTTTCTTGAAACATACTTTGAATCTTTATAACATATGTTATGCCATGTATCATATGCTGAAATAAATTGATTGATTGATTGATTGATTGATTGTAATGATTTCACAGTGTTTCTTTTTATTGTTTTACATTTATATATATAGAATCACTGTTAGTCAATGTAATTTTGAAATTTATTGTAAGCACTTTCTAGAATATGATCTTTGCAATATTTTTTGCACTTGATATAAATAACTATATTGTATTTTCAAACTTAATGAAGTATTATATCTCTGTACTTTTAATGTGTAGTCTTATATTGCTTAACCTTATGATTTTTTTTTGGTATAAACAAAACATGTACCTAATATATTATATTGCTGTGGAAATGTTACATTGTAAAGTTATTTTGCCCATATAGAAGTGTAAGAAATTTCTTTGTAATTCTGAGACTTGAATTATATTTAAATAGTTCATAATGTATTATTCAGTGATATTTTACAGACTGATTATGTATTTTATATCAAGTTTGTGTTTTCAATCTGCAGAATAACAAATGATGCAAGAGAGGACGAAATGGAAGAGAATCTTGGTCAAGTCAGTGGCATGCTGGGTAATCTGAGAAACATGGCCGTTGACATGGGCAATGAAATAGGCTCGCAAAACAGACAACTAGACAGAATTAACCAAAAGGTACATTTTTATGTCTGCCTCTTGTGTTTTTCTAAGGCTTTGCTAGAAAAGGATTTTTTCTTGAAAAAAAAAAACAAACTATCGCTGTAAATGATTTCCACAGCAAATCCAGTAGCCTGAAACAGGAAACAGAATTAAATCAGTCATTCATGTTGTCTCTGTTTTCTTGATCTGGCTGAAGAAATGTGCCTCTATAGGGCAACCACATTACACTTGGCAATGAAAAGAGATTTATGAATTTGTGTTTATGTCTCAGCAGACTATTATTACCGTGCCCTTGTTATTATGGATTATTCTGAAGAAATTTTATAGGAATCAGTTACATTAGGGGCTCAGACAGAAAGCTTTAAGCTCATAAATGTTAGGATGTATACACATAAACTATTTCTACAGGTTATACTGTAACTTGATGTGTTAGACACAGTCATGAAAAGTTTGGTCATATATTTATTTCAAGCCATTAGCAGACTTCCAGACAGTTTAACATACCACTTCTAATCTATTAGTAAGCTTGCCTTAGGCAGAAATTTTGACCATATTTCCTAGAGTACAGCTGTATTCTATTGTTTGGAATTGATTCGATTTTATTTTCAAATAAACAAGTTTTGATGAAGAATTCAAAGACTATTCAGGCTACCCAGTTAATCACATAATCATGATATATGAGAACAAAATCTGGACAAGCTACTGTAATCTCTCACACAATCTTATTAAAACCCTGCTGGATATAATTAAAAGCATTGTTTCTGGTTAAGAATCCATGAAATGCTCTTTATTCCAACAACTGAAATGCCTATCAAGTTAAGTGAAGCTTCAGTTTAAAGCAAAGTACGTTCTTAAACATTGTTTCTGCAAGTGAATCCTTTCCAGCTAGCTTGTTTGTACAGCCTTTGTCTGTCTTTCTTTGTCTTTATCCTAACTTTCACCGAAGAAGGTGTGACTTACATACCATATTTAAATTTCAAATCACTTGAGCAGTATTTGACTAGTAGTTAATTTCATATGTAAGAGAATAAAATTCATCTTCAAAGAGTGTTTACTTTATTGTATGGTTTTTTTTTATATAAGTATTGTATAGTGTTGAGAGAATTCTGTGCTAACCATTGCCTTGTATACACCTTGTAGTCCGAGTCAAACGAGGAACGTATCCGAGAGGCGAACACGAGAGCTGCAAAACTTCTCAAATCCTAGATGTATTGCCCCTTTTTGCTGCTATTATGAATGGTTATTACTATTGTAACAGTAACTCTACATCTTTAGTGTATCAATTTATTTCAAGTTGGTTATATTTGCACTAAGTTGATACTCATAAACTCTTGGTTCTTAATTATGTACATATTATTTAGAATGTAGTTACACTATATGATAAAGTTTTATCTAAAGGCTTTTTACTGATACATTTTGCAAAAAAAACAGCTTTTATATATTTCATTTTATGAAATAATTATGAGATATTGAGTGGCAGAAACTCTTTTAACCTGGCAGTAGAAGCAACTAATTACTTTATTAATTTAATAGGTTTCTGATAATGATCGTATTCACAAAAGAGTCTGGCAAATGAAATACACAATACTCCAAAGCTTTTCAATCATTCTGTTGTTGTTGTTGTTTTTTTTTTTATCAAAAGGCAATAATTTTATACAGATCTGAATTATTGATACTTTTGAAAGTTCAGGTATGAAATGATTAAAATTCTTTTGAAAATAGCTGTTCAAGAAAAATGTGGAAATTTTGTAAATGAAATCAAAGATGCTGGAAATTAACAATTTAAACATTCTCATTTTCATAATTTGTACTCAATTTCCAGTACAATTCAGTGAAATATACTGGTAAATGAATATTCATGAGTTGTCAGAATGTGTTAAACATTTTAACACGTCAAACATCATCAAACAAACTTTTATCAGTGCTTGTCATGTTTTTTTTTTCTTTATATATTTGAGGAAACCCTAAACTGTACTTTGGAATAGTTTGAAAGAATTAGATTTGTGTATCAAATGTGTGCAAATAGAACTGATAGCTTATGTTGCTTTCTTGATTGTGTAAGATATATAGGAAAATTGCATGTCTGCCTGCCCAGGGAGATAACCAGTTCATTTTGTTGCCTGTTTTTAGCTTGATCAAACAGTCAAACCCGGTGTGTGTTAGGTTGTACTTGATAACAATAATTTTACTAAAGACAGACACTCATAAAGTTTAAAACAAATTTATAAAAGCGTTGAGAGAATTGAGAATGCACCTAATGGCACTTTGAGTTAGTCATACTTTTAATCTTAATTGGTGGCCACAATTGTTGCTAGGTTCTAAACAAATTAAAAAAAATAGAAGGAAGGTACACTTTTGTAAGATGGTTAACCCTGAACATGCTGAAATTTTGTAATGGATTTGCCCAGCTTTGAATTTGGAACAGTCCATTCAAAGTGTAAGGGATTTTAATATTAAAATACAAAAATGGAGCTACCAACAGTATAGAGCCTGGTCAGACTGCATGGATGTGCAGGCTGGCCTGGCTCTATACTGGTGGCAAAGGCTAATCACTTTCGGTTCCAGCAGGTTAAGGGTTAAATAGCCATCCATGTTTTTATTTTATGACAAGTTGCAAAACACAAGTTTAGCAGTTATCATTAAGACAAATGTTTTAATACAACAGAAAGAACACAAGGTTAGACTGTTTGATATAAGCTTCTTATTCTTCCAGTGTTGTAATTACATGTTAACATTTTATTTACAAGTTCGGAAATCTTACTGTACTAAAATTTCTTTACTCAGTTGTCAGTTTAGAAATGCCCTGCTGTTAATGATAGAAATCTACTCTAACATCAGTATAACAGCAACATAGTTAGAATCTTACAAAACTGTTTGAAATGTATTGAGTGTTGTGACATTCTAGACACGTACAGTCGGCCTTTTTAACAAAATAATATATGTGTCTTTTGAATTATTCAGAGTATTCACTTTACATTACATGGAAAGAACAGTCACTTTTTTATGCCCTCAGAAGGAGGGCATATTGTTTTTGGTCTGTCTGTTCGTTTGTCACAAAACTTAAACCTTTTTGAGGCTCCACTGGGGGTATGGTGTTCATTAGTCACTTTTTAAATCGTACTGAATTCAAAATTCTGTGATACACATACATTTTCAATCAAATAATAAGTATACTTGTGAAACATTTGGAATTGATCTGTTCTCTCCATTCAGGCCTCAGCTAATAGTAATCAAAGCTATTACAAAATAATCTTGAGAAATGTCACTTGTCATATCGGAAAAGCCTGGGCCATTGATTGACTCTTTGGTGGCTAGGTTTTATCAAGATTCAGCTGATATAAAGTTTGATTTTTTGCTTAAATGTAGCAGTCTTTCAGGTTTTAGTTTTTATGAAGCACATGTGTTTATTTCAGGTTTGTTCTCAGATATTATTTCAGTATTCATTTGTATTTTTATTTTCAGCAGTTAGATAGAAAGATTTTTTTATTGATTTTAAAATTTTATTTTCCTGCTTATTTATTTTTATATAATATATTATGTATTTAAAATGCTTGAATTGATTGACAAGATTTAAATGATATAGAAGTTGGAATTTAATTGGTTATCAGATATATATATGAGTAAAAAAATGCTACGAGTGTTTTAGTGACGCGGTTAAAGATGTCTTAAAGCTCAATTAATTCACACTGTAAGTTTTAAATGCAATTTTACAGATACAAGTAATGAACAGAAACATTTTTTTTTTAGAATTCAACAAAGCATGTTACTACATTTAACACTAAAATGTTTACTAAAAACTAGAAATGCATGTGTGATTAATGTTTTGTATAGCCGTTTTGAATCTGCAATCATCAGTATTATTTTATTCTTTTCCAGGGGACATCCCTTACAGACAGAGTGGATACTGCAAATAAAAGAGCTGTTAAAATATATCGCAATCAATGATCATCACCTTACCATGCGTCTTGTGACCAAGACTCTCTGTTGAAAATCAAGTGCTTACCTTTTCATTAATGTAGAAAGAAAAAAAGTTAGTTTCTATGCAGATGCCTCAATCAAGATTACAGAAACTAGACAGAAAGGCGTTGATATGTCGATTTTCTTTATAAATAGATTTTCATTCTATGTGGCAAAGCAAAAAAAAAATGAGAAAAAGGTGAACCACTGAAATAGATTTAAAAGCAGTTACAAATACCAAGGGATTTGAAATTTATTGTGTATAGAAATTATTTTAGAATGTTCAGTTCATTACTGTGACCTAATGCAGGGCTAGCCTTCCAAATGATACCTGGAAAAGCAACTTGAAGGAGAAAAAAAAGAGTTGCAAACCAGGTGACTTTAGGCATTGTATCTTGCAGAAATATCATGTGTTTCATTAAATTGCTCATGAACCTATAATGGCAGTGAAGAGAGTAAGTTCCTCAGCTGTTACTGTACAGACTGCGTTCTTTTCTGACCAAACTACTTCAGGTAGGAGCTAAAATAGAATAGCTTCAGGCAACCATGCATTCCACTTTAACCCGTTTCTTAATTGTTGGTCACAATCTTAGGTAGACATAATGGTTTTTCTGATTCTCCCCCCATCCTCCAACACTCCCCCATGTTGTCTGTAAGGGGATTTTCATAAATGTTGATGTGATTTATATAAGATTCCCTGGATGTATTTTAGCTCATACACAGAACACCAGTTGATAAACCTAGAACAGACAGATTGTTCATTAATGGTATTATTATTTTGTCTAGCTTTTTTGATCTCTTTTATATTACCAGACAGTATACCCAAGGTTATTCCCCCTGCTCTCAAATGTGTGATAATCTGATACATATCTAACATAACTATTAAGAATATGTGCACAACATGAATAAATTCCTTCATACATATTTAGGAATATGTATTGCTGAAAGAAACAATGTGTTCTTTGTTCATGTTCTTTCATGTTCTTGCACTAACTGAAATTAAAACGGAGGCTATGTGCAAGAAAAGGCCCAAGATGGTGTTAGCAGCGGGACAGTATTTGAAGATCAGACCTTTCTCATTTGGCTTACTGTATTCATCCATTTTGTTGTAACCTTGAAATGTGTACATCATTTATTAAACAGAGCTTGAAGTCACTGGTATATAAAGTCATTAAAAAACAAGTTTATTTTTTTGGTTCAGACTTTGATGTTGATGTGTACAGCTAGAATAAATCCAGAGTGTATTCAGTGTTTCGTGGGAGATTTTTGCGATTTTTACACTGTTCTTTAACTATTGTATATCAAACAATAGCAGATGTGGTTGCCATCCATAAGTCATGCAAGCGTTTTTTCTTTGTGTACATGTGGTAACTGTTGTCCAAAGAAAAATAGTTATATGATTACATTTCAGATTATTATAATTTTATTATACTTTTCAAAAGCAGCTTAAAATCTGCTTAGTTTTTTAAATAAAGTGTATAGAACTTAATTAAAAGTAGATAATGCTTTTATAATTATTTTATCAAAAATATGGGCATAACATTGCTATTTCATTGTTTGATTTTGGGACAATTTTTTTATTAATTTTTTTTTTTCACTGAATAATGCTCTGTTATTACTTCCGTAAGGGTCTCCACAGGAAGAGTCTAATATAGTACACACAACATAGTGGATGTTTTGCTGTCATTTGATTTTATTGTGTATAGTAAAGTTGTTAAGATAAGGTAATGTAATTAAGACACTGATTTGCATTGCTAAGAATTTTATTTATTTTATTGAAAGTGCTTATTATTAAATTCATGCTTTATGAAAGAGTATGTTTTATAAACTACTCTCTGTTGAAATTGTGAGATTCCAAAATACTGTTGTAAAATATATTTGAGTGGCAGCCTGTACTTCGTTTAACTTAATTGTTATTTTGAAAGAAGTATTTTATGCAAAGACTTGAGCAATGTTTTTCTCTGGGTTCTTATTATCAGGGAGAAAAAAAGACGTTGAAATCAAAAGTATGCATTTTAGCTTGTATCAGGTATATTGTATTCCTTTTTTGAATTAAAAAAAAAAAAAAGATAAGATTATGGTCAATCGGTGATATTTTGCCACTTCTCTGTTCTAGAAATTCTTTATCAAATCAGCAATAACAAAGAAATTGTGTCAAGCATGTCAAGTCTTTTTTCTGCGATCAATGACAACCTTTGTATTTTATGTAGATCTTATTTTCAGATTGAGATATGTATACATGTATTACAGTGTGTTGTTGAATCTGATGTGTGTGTTAAACTCTTCCATAGCGGCTTCATCTTAGGCAAGGATGCTTTTTCCTCTTCTTCTTCTAGTAGTAGATATGTTACAGTAGGCATTTTTAGCAGATGTTTTATTGTATTCAATAGCAGTATAACTTTTGGGACCAGTTTTCATCCATGTTTTACGTAACTTTATTAATGTTTTACATTATTGTGATCATAGCTGTTCATAACATGATTATAGTGTATAACATGTATTCAGTACTGATAATTGCATAATGCACCTTAATGAAATGTCTGGTATAAGTGAATAAAAGATCTCTGGGTGATATACTTCAGTGATTGACAGATGGGATATACTACAGTGATTGTCTTTCACGGTGCTGCATTTTAATCACATAAAGCAATGTTTCTGATGTTCAGTACGTCTGTCTGTCTGTGTTAAGATGTTCCTCTTCTGTTTACTATTAAGGGGCTTTGATCGGTGAAGATTCTCAAAGCTCAATGTAAGACACAGGTCTTTACTGTACAGTGTCTCAGAACTTGGAAATGTATTTACCGATTTCACATCTCCTTTAGTCAGTTTAGTGTAATGCATACAATTCCATCAATGTATTTGATTCTGAAGTGCTATGAAATGATAACGAAGATAATAAACAATATTGTTAATGAACAGAAAAAATGAGAAATAATTTATTAATATTTTTCGTCGAAGTCATTTGAGATATCTTTATGAATGTAGTATTACAGTGAGACAATGTTCTATGTATTTGTTGGTGACTGATTCATTTCAAAGTGTAGACAGATGGTTTTAGTGCAGGATGTTTACAAGTGACATGGCTTTTCTTTGTCGAGGAGCAGAATCATAGTACAGCTGTGTGATACAGTCGTTGGACGTAGTTGCTTGTGAAATCCTGATAGAAATACAGTCTGCAGAACCTATAGAATGCTTTCAAAGATAGATTATAGAAAACAATCTTCTTTGGCTTCTTTCAACACTTCAGGGTCATTTGCACTGAAAACAGGCATTAGAAAGCAAAAAATAATTTTAGTTTTTGTTGATTTAATTGTGAAGGTAAACTGATGCCAAAGTTGTGATTGTGATTTATTTGTCATTTATTTATTATCTGCTCTAAGTAAACAGAAAAATACCAGTCCATGTGCAATATTACAAACAACTCATTTCATTTATGCTACTCTTACTGCTTTCTAGGTAGAAATTTGCACAAGAGAAGATTATTAATAAAACACAGTGACATCTGGAAAAAATGTGCAATTTTTTACATTTTGCATATATTGTGTATTGATGACATAGCAATTTTCATTTGCTTTGGTGTATATAAAAATGCAATGAATGAAAAAATAATGCTTAAAACATTCAGGCTTCTTTTAACCAACAGATTTTCTCCAGCAGATAACTGTGGCTGTGGTTTGCTGTTTTCAGTAAGATGGGTTGCATGTTCATGTTAAAGTGTAATATCAAGAGCAGTTCATATTTAGTTATAGAGATTTGAAAATTATTTTGTTTATATATTTATTTATTATTTGCAGTTTGGCTTTTCTAAGTCTATCAGATGGAAGTTTTTACATTTATTGATGATAGTGGGTATGTAAATGACTAAGGTTGTTCATATAAAAGGGGGTATTTATTCATAATTCAGACATGATTTTGATAGTGTTAGGTACCTTGCTATAGAAAATGACTTTTAAACTTGTTTTAGTAAATGGTGTATAGGCTGGACCATGGTTTGTACATTCTGATATTACTGGTGGTATTATATCACTCGAAATAATACATTTCAATGAGACTGTTCTTTCTCTGTTCATTACAATAATGGAATTCAAACAAAACAAGCCTAGACACATTTAAGACATCAAGTTGGCAGGTATTGCTGAAAATATGAGCATTATGTACAGGTGAAAGCTAAACATTTCATACTTGTATTAGATTTTAGGTTTAGATACCCACATTTAAGCAAATATGAATGACTTAATTCACTATACTGAAGTCATGGAATTCATGGATTTTGTCTGTTTGATCTCTCCTGGTCTTTCTTTTGTTTTACTCTCTCCATATTAAGTAAAAATATATCCGTGTAGACTGTAACACATTTGAAAAGAGGCCCTGGTAACTTCCTGTATATTTATGTATTTTAATCACTAGATATATAAATATCATGTTGAAAAGTGAACAATTTTTGATTTTATTTGTATAAGATTGATCATCTTCATTAAAATCATTTCACATTTTGTTATTGTTTTTTTTTTACTCAAAGAATTTAAGTTGTTATACATAAATCAAATGTCCAAATTGTCTGAGTCTGTGCTTCTATTAGCCGATAACTCTCCCACTCAAGACTTGCAGTTTTGTTTTGTTTGTAGCAACCCTCAGACATGTATGCCAATGAACTGTCTTCTGAGTGGAATGCAAGAAAAGAATCTTGCTGATTTATTTTTTTTTATTTGTCAGTTTCTGACAATCCGAAAGCAGAGGTACAGTAGCAAAACTCAAGGGAACATTACAGGATTTAAATAAAAAAACTTTTCAGAGTATCTGCTTGTTTATACTGCCAAATGATTTTTAATACTGCCAACCTGTGCCTTTATGTCTGCTCTGTTTTTAGTGAATCCTGACAAATTTTAAAATAACATGTCCCACATGTCTCTGTCTGTTCTTCAATCCCACCATTTAGAATATTGTCTACTTGTATTTTCATGACATTAGAGAAAGGTAAATGGTACCCATCTGTGTGTTTGTATCTGTGGTTCAGAACTTCAGTCAATAATTAATAGAGATATATAGGTTGAATTGCTTTACTTACCATACAAAAGGCATTGACACAGCACAGACTTGTCATTTCATTTAAATAGCACTGCTTAAGCCAATGACTTCACAGACCCCTTTAGGGGCATTTCTCATTTACCTCTTCTCGACTTGTGGTCGCGCTGACTTTTGGCCGAGTGTATATGGTACATTGACAGCTCCTGTAAAAATGTTCCTGATTTGAGCAATTTCTTCTTCTAAAAGAAGGATTCTAGTATTCAAGAGGAGTTTTTCAGATGCCAGTTGGAGTTTTCCTTTTCAAAGCAAGTAAGCTGATTTAGATTTATTTATTTTTCCTCTTGCATAGAACTGAATGACTTGCATACTTGACATAATACTGTCTAACATAAACTGAAAAGTTCAAAAATCAGCAGGTAGCAGACCATTAAAAAAAGAGCTGTACTTAATTTCTATTCCTACAGTCTTTAAAATATTCTCTTAAGAAAATTAAAATGAAAACAGAAAAACTGCAGTAGATCTGTTTATGTCCTTAATAAATTCAGATGCATGTTTTTAAATATATTTGGGTAATAACAGCTCACCTAGTGTGTCTGCTGTGGTTGAGAAAAAGAAAGCTGAACGAAAACTGATGACCCCCACCTGTTTATGGTTATACATTTAAAAACTTGTTGAATAGTATGCATTAAGAACATGGATTATGTATCTGTAACACAGTACTTGTCACTGACACACTCTTCTGTTTCTTGTATTCTATAAATAAAGAGGCATACCCTAACATTTTGAGTATTGCATTTTCTTCAAAATCATGTAAATATGAGTGGTATTGAATGAATTATTACATAAAAACAAAGTGCCAGTCAGAAATTCAAAACAGGTTAACTGAGTGCATATTAATATTTTTTTTTGGGGGGGGGGGGGGGGGGGGAGGGGTGCAGGGGGGGGGGGTGCAGGGGGGAGTGAAAACCACAATTAATACAAATGAACACTTTCTTAGTTGTTATATGCTGTATGGAAACTTTTTTGAACATGGTCTTTTTATTTAATTAATCATTTTTCATGTTACAGAGAATGGGCTTGTAAAATACATATGCAGTATATCATTAGAAAAAGTAAGGGTATGTCCCTTTAAGGCAGCCGTCTAGAGATTTTACCTACCTCATCAAAAATTTGAATGACACAGCATGCCAATATGTTGCCAAATGCATTTGCTACACTGAAAAATAATTGAAGATTGCATTTTAACTATTGATCCATGTTCACTGTGTTCAAGGGGAAAAATTGCTCTGAATAAGATTACAAAATCTAGGGTTCCCTACACATTTGTTTTCATTCCATACAAATTGCAAGATAGGTAAAAGTTTCTGATTATACTAGCTTGTGTTAAATGATCCACAATATTCAGTATATTTATTGCCAACAACATCAATTTCTTTTTGTTAACTTTCCACCTGATCTACAGCATTCCATAAGGTTACTTTTCTTAAGCATATGAAAATCAGTGAAAATTTACTCTGTCTAGGGAGTGTCAAGTGGTATATATTTCCCTTAGTGTAATCCACTACACATACTTACCATTTATATTTTAGTAGGAGTCAAGCTTTGGAGCAATGTTCATTACAGCATTACCATTTTTGGTCAAGTCCAAGAGCCACAAGTCTGGCCTGACTGATCTTAATGAAGAAAGCAAGAGGGCTGTGATTACACAATAATGCTCACTCAAGTACCGTTGGTCTCCACAGCATGGCCAATGACAGACATTCAATGAACGTACAGCATACTTGGACATCCAATATTATATTTCGACCCAGGGGCAATGATTTGAACAAGTTTAGTACAGAACCAATGGTACAGACCAACAAATATCTAGGGTCTGGACCTTACTGTTCTAGAGAAGACTTAAAAAATATCTTGTATTAGTTAAATTAGTGACTCCAGGGTGGGGGTCAATTTTAACCCTAATATGGGCCTTATACATGTGGTCTTATAGATATCTAGGTTCTGGACCTTGCCCATCTAGAAAAGACTTGAAAAATATCTTTTAGCAATTAGTGACCCCAGGTTGGGGTCAATTTTGACCCTGATACTAACCTTACAGTCTTGACTTAAAAGAAAATCCCACTTAATGTCTGTATCAAACATTTTGTGGAAGACCACAGCACACTGTCACACACTAGCCCTTATGGTTTCTGACTAAAAGATTTCAGAAATTTTCTTATGGAAGTCTATGTAAAATCAAGTGACACCCTGGGGCGCAGCCAACTTTTATTATAGGGATATCATTTGAACAATCTTGGTAGAGGTCTTTAAAACAATGCTTTATGCCAATATTTAGACTCCAATCCTATCATTTTCAGAGATTTTTAGTGGCGAGGCTAAAGTGAGCTATTAGGATCACCCTGTCTTGCGCTTGTCTGTCAAAAATTGTATTCAAGTAACATCTTCTCTGAAACCACTAGGGATTCTTTCATAGGATTTAATGCAAAGGACATTCCTGTCGGGTTTCATTAACTTTAGCCCAATAGTTTCAGAAATGTTTAAAGCAAATGGTGACTACTGACCAGAATGGTTTCACAGTACTTAACCCTGAACCTCCACATCAGGTGAGCTAAAAGACACCAGGTGATCTACTACACATAAAGAACAGTGTCAGTGCTGTTACAGATTTTCAAATCAACTTGAAACTTGGCACTCTATTGTGAATTTAATTTTTTAGGCTACATATATCTCTTATGGTATTTACTTACTCGTGTAGAAGTTTTCTACTGACGAAGGAGAAAGGGCAACTAAGATAAGGCAGCTAACCACACATAAAACTCAGGCATGAAGTCAAAGTCACAGAATGTCAAGGTCGCAGAATATCTCACCAATGTTTCATGTTAAAGGAAGTGTCCTACTGGTTTACAGAGATACAGACGGGTGAAAATTCTCTTACAAAATGTAAAGTTTAATAACATGCTTTATTGATAAAAGAATGAAAAATAAATGCACCATTCACAACTAACACATGTAAATAAAATACAGGGAGTTAATACATACAGGCTAAAGTAACTTTGTTCCATTAGTTATGTTGATGCAAACTGATTTATTATACCCTTGAAGAATTTTTTATTTTACTAACATAGCACTGCTAACAGCCATTCACTTTCTGCAGACAATACCATCTGGGGCATTCGTATCTTACAGTAAACTGTTCTCTAAATAAAATATATCACATCTGTATGTTAGATAAATGAAATAAAATGTTTCACTTTATTTAAAAGTATCTTTATTTGAAATAATATTTGGCTGTTTCTGTTTGATACATATGCATAATCAACTTCTTATCTAGATAAAATACAAATTAATCAGTGGTACTTTTTTTCTTCTTGTACGTGTATATGGTATGACACGATGTACAAACAACATTAGTATAATGGAAAAACAACTTGTGTTAAGTATCAAAAATTACTGTAATATCAAACATGTTAAAGGTCACTAAATGTATATAATAAGGGCATAATGGCTAATCTAGTAAGATGTCATTGGCTGCAACAGTCTCACAAAATTTTGTACTATGTAGCTGACAATTTATATTGAAGCAATCATTTTTTTTTCAAAAAGAATCAATGAAATTGTTAACAAGCCCAGTCATATTCTTAAAATGTTTTTCCATATTGTAAGTATTCAATGATCTTTCTTTTCAGAAAGTTACATGTAGTTATTTTGTTAGACACAACACAATCAACACTGCAAACTTTAAAATATCGTTTTTGAATACCTGTCCCTAACCACTGTGAAAGTGCTAACTAAACTTTGACCTCAAAAGGCTGTACAAGTATAGACTTTTTAATTAATAAACTGACTCTAATATAAAATGTTGAACTGCATCAAATTATTTGGCATCAAGTGAATTTCATATTATTGCACATTTTTGTTTTTTTCAAATCTACAACGTACTATAAGAAATGTTTAAAAAAGACACAACACTTAACAATAAGTCAAAACAAAACCTGTACAAAAATATAGTCAGGTGAAATTTTGAATGTTTCAGTGCTACAGGAAGACATTGTGTCTTTTTTCACAATATGACCATAGATTTCACCCTGGTTTACTCGTAAGCAATTAAAGTTTCAAGGATATTTAGTGAAATAAAGAATTTTACAACACAGCAAACAATGTCTATCTCATCTGTTGAAATAATTCCTTAACTAGCGAGTTAGTTTAAATCTGAGGAAACCTATTGACTGTAATATATCAGTGCAAATTCTTGATCATATATCATAATGTACAACTTAGAAAAAGAATAATAGTAGCCATCCTTTCGTGGAAGAGAATACATCCATTCTTTATTTGACAGCATGATTTTCTTCTTGACAGCAAATACCAAGTCCATCCCACCCAGACTTCAATAAGACAAATATTCTGAAGGGAAGCTTTGTTTAAAAAGGATCTGACCAAACTAAGCCTATACGCAAACTGAAATTGTTAATCTTGACCAAAAAAAGGCAGACCACTTTACCTCCTCATAAACCTATGGCTCAGGTGAAGTACAGCTAACAGATATATAACAACCTTTATGACCAGATAACACAACACTACTGTCACTGTGTCATAGCTAGAGTAAAAAATTTACACAGAAGAGGGAAGAAATAACTGAACATTCCACATCTGGATGAAACTTCTTAAATCAAGATAAATCAAAGGTTTTGTTTTGTTTCTTATACAATAAAGGTTAGAGAAAGTATTAATACAACAGCAACCTATCTATTTTTTAAACATCAAACACAATAATTAGCAAAATCAGAATCTTAAAATGTATTTGTTGATATCAAAGGGGAATACCCTAAAAATAACCGAGAACATATTGCATAAAATATTTTAAATGCTCATTCTCTATAAAGGGAAAAATAATTGATAAAGTAAAAAAGAATGCATGTTCAATTTTCTTTCATTATGACATACAGACACTGGGAAAGTGGTTTGTAATTAGTCACTATCCACTCAGAGAATCTACAACAACAATATATAAGCTGTATAAAAGCTAATATTATATTTAGTTTACATCTTGTACTTAAAACTTTTGTCACAGACTTTGACATTGTGTAATGTTTTGTTCAATACTATTAAATATTTATATGATTTTTGAAAGAAAAGGATCACTGTAGCTTTTAGTATATGCCTCTTTAAAGACTAGCTGTTTATGTTTCAATCTGGGACCTAATATAATGTTGTAAATGTTGTTCCCAGTTTCAATATGTTAATTTTTTCCTCTATTTTTACAACATCAATAAGATTAAGTCCTCATTCAAGGTGATATAAAATCTGGCTCGTTTCTAAAACTTAATCAAGCTTTAACAATTACCATCATGAAATATCAACTAAATATTTTTCTAAAACTTCAACAACTTCAAACTGTTACAAAATACCATTCTAAATACTATAGATCAGAATACCATTCTAAAACTCAACTAATGTTACAGACCAGTAATAATCAAACCAAGGGAGATAAATCAGCAGGCTTTTCCTCATACAGTTTCTAAAATAGAACAATGAAACTAAAAGCCTGGACAAACAAACAATTCTGCATAGGTTGTTGCAAGTTTTCTTTCCTAACAGGCTTTGCAGACGATGTTAAATCATAAACATGTGATGTAAGTATGATGTCACTTTGCTGCTGTTTAATGCTTCTCCTTCAAAACACGTAGAAAACTTTGTATACTTTGAGTCAATAAAATCTTCTTGATTATATAAGATGGTCATGAATTCTCCTTTCATATGATACTATTACACTGAGGAAGAAATGGTCTTTGTTCAGAAGTTCCTCTTCAGTTAAACTTCTTCTTTGTGGCTGTGTATCTTTCCATATACTGTAAAAGTAAAGAAGAAATCAGTAACATTTGTCTCCCTTTTAAGACTTAAGTTTCTTAAACAAGTTGCAAATTGTAATAATTATATATTAAAATTCCTGAAACATTTTATTTAAGATCCGGTTTCAGCTGCAAAAATAATATACTAAAATAACCAGATTGCCATAAGTGCTACGAGTATTCTTTTAACAAGCATCTAAATCTACAACAGGCATTACACACATATTTTATGTTTGTGATAAGTTTAGATCTGCCTAGTATCAGGACTACCTATGTGACCATAGATGATTTGCATTTAGTTGCTGTATCAATATTTTACAAGTTAGCAAAACTGTTGGTGTCTCCTAAAATCTGTAGACATGTGGTTGTATTGAGCTGTCTGAATATTTGGAATGTTCACCAGAAGCACAGTTGTGACACGTATATAAATCCTTTAATTATAGTATATTTTACCTTTTGTCAATAAACCTGGTTCCTTTAAACAAACAAAAAATGGAAGACTAAGCAGCTCTCATATCAAATACGTATGAATGTTTTCTACTCACTCCAAGTGAAAAACAAGAATAGTTTTCTACTTCTTTCTGAGGTTGTATCCTTATTCTAATTGTATTTATGGGTCTCTCAATGAACATTTTTGAATCTACTGTTAACAGGTTTATGCTGGTTTTGAGTAAAGGGTAAGATAAGACTTTTGCACTTGAAGACATTTTTTAAAGCTTAAAAATGGAAATTATCAAGAAGTAAAACTAAGAAAGCTCACTTTTCACCACACATCCAGGTATAAAAAGAAATGGCTCTAACAAGATCAATAAGACTAATAATCCATTGGGAGCAATCCTCTACTCCTCCACAAACACGATTGTTTTTTGGAAGAGACATTAAACCAAGTTCCCATGCATTGTTGATTTTCACTGTATAAGTTAAAGAACCAGAAGTATCTGTGGAACAGGATGATTTCTGTATTTTGCACTCTCCCCCCACAACCTAAAACACTAAACTTTTATGTCACTGAACTCAGTCTTATTGGAAACCAGAACCAACAATAAGTAAACTCTAACAGACAGATAGAGATACTAAATAAACTGAAATAGACAGACAGAACAATTATAAATCTATTCACTTTTTTATAGAACTGATAAACATTTACCTCATCATAGCCTTCCAGATTATTAAACTTTTTCATATCAAACACATTTCCTTCAACAGCTAGCAGTGAAATCTGTGACTCTTTCATTATTTTAGGTGTAAGTGCAGTAATTTCCAAACAGTTTTCTTCAAGACGTAACACTTTTAATCTCGGCCACTCCGCAATACAATCTGGCAAAGTTGAAATCTGAAAACAAAATCAAATAGACATGTTATTAAGAGCAGTAATGAGAATTTTTTGTGCCAATCTATGAATCCAATTTTATTTTTACTTGAACTTCTTCAGTAAAGTTCAAATTTTGCACTTGTACACATTTAATTTATGGTTGAAACAGATCTAGAAAGGCTTTGAGGACTCTTACACATTTTTCATATCTTATCAAAACATTTAATGAACTTTTGAAATCTTAAGAAATGCATATATTAAATTAACTTCAATGTGAACTTTTGAAATGTCACTACAACTCAGCATGTCTTCTTCTACAGCAAGATTCAATCCCTTGTTTTACTACCTATTCTCAGGTTTTCAATGCTGAGTCTGTTCAGCGTGTAAGACATTGACTGTTATTGTTAAAATGGTATTGTGGGACCAGAAAAAAAACTTGAACTATGCCACTGTCACAAGACAAACACTTAGGTGATACAGTTATCAAAATACTGTTACCAGTCTTGGTAGCACAGTTTGTACAGCACCTAACTTCATGCCCTACTCTGGGTATATGAGTTTTCTGGTCCCACAAGATTATTTTAACAGTAACAATCAATGACTTACACATAAAATAAATTCAGTATTTAAAAACTAAACACAGATAATAAAATAATGGTTAAAGTTTTACCTGATTTTGATTGAGATTCAATTCTATGGTGTGGCAAGTTTTTGAATTTGCAGGAATTTCTGTTATCTTATTTCTAGACAAATCAATAGCATCCAACTGTTTCAAATCGCACAATTCTTGAGGGAAAGAACGAAATCCATTTCCACTGAGGTTAATTGTCCTGAGGTGAGATAAATTTTGGAATGTTGCCGGCAACTGTCGAAGTAAGTTGTTGTCCAAGGATAATGTTTCTAGCTTCTTCAGGTTTCCTATTTCCTGAGGTAGAGCCTCTGAAACCACAGCAGGAATATCATAATTAATAGTAAAATAAACACTTGTTAGTTGTTACCTCATGTTCTTTATGAGAACTAGATGCATCATTTAATTTTATACTTCCTGTCTTTATTCTTAGTTTACCAGTTTATAACTGACATCTTGGAGGAAGCAATGCAGCAAGAATTAAATAACAACAGATTTAAGGTAATTTCATTTCAGCTCAGGTAACAGCACAAGCATAATAGAAATGCATATACTTGAAAACAAACCTATTCTGTTGTTGTTAAGGTTGACAGTTTTCAGCTGCTGAAAGGAACCAATACTTGATGGAATAACTGCTATCTTGTTCTCAGAAAAATCAAGTGTCCGCAAGTTGTTAGACTGCAGGTTTTCTGGAAACTGAACATTCCCAAGACAAGATTTTTATTGTTGTTTTCAACAATTATTTCACAAGTAATAAATACTTAACAAAACATACATGGATAAAAAATAAATCATTTATCTTTGAATTCATAAAGATATCTAATATAGGTATATATTATATATGCAAAATGTTTAACATTGTTTTTGTAGTGTTACAGTCAAATACGAAAGTTCACATGTTAAGCAATTTAGTATGATATAGAGGCATAATTTCACAAAATCTCAGAGCAGTACAAAATATCTACATATTTCCCTTGACTTCAATTAAAACTGACTAGATCTAATAACTTTGCTACTCCTACATATCCGAAAACTACTACATTACAACGAAATTGAATACGTACTTCCTTTAGCCCTGCTTTACACAGCTGTAACGCCCCTGTCTTTTCTGCTGTCTGCAAATGTTGCTTTACCTGTGAATTCCCCATTGGAAATTGTTTAACTCAAATATGCATTCGTTTGCAATTTTTGACAGTTTCTTGTAAACAGGAAATAGCCGGTGTTACAGTACATAAATCTCTTATAATTGAGTCCTAGCATGAGAAAAACTTTACCACTGTTCAAAGAAATGGCAGAGGCAATTCATCTTAATAAATCCAGGCGTCACATACTGCTAACAGGACAACCAGGTTTGTGCTCTTACGTTTATCATATTTATACCGCTTGACATGTCACAAGTGACTTTATAAAGTGTCATATTTGCACTACAATGTGATTGTGTTTTTGTTATTGTGTCTGTAATGCATAGGGAGCCGGCAGTGTTTGGATAGTATATAAAATGCTTATTTGAAAAATTTCTCACCATTATATCATACATGATACAGACAAGGGGTGGAACACCAAAACCTTAAATCTTACCATTCTTTCTATTAATGTCCTGGGAATTTTTTCACAACTGAATCGGTTTTCAGGAAAAGCAAGTGACCTTTATATAGTCTTATGTCTACCCTTCTGAAAACCAGTTGAAAAAATATTCTATCTTAAACCGCTATCAGGTGCCAGGAAGAAACATTACATAAAATTGCACAATTTTGACAGGTCGACAACAAACGTGCAACCACCAAATTGTAGAGTAAAACTGCAATAAAAACGTTGTCTACATAATATATGATGGTAAGAAATTTTTTTCTAGTGTGTTCAGATGTTCAAATAAGCATTTTATATTGCTATCCAAACACTGCTGGCTCCCTATGCTGTAATGCCCAGGGCAAAGCATCACAGGCAAGTGACGTCATCACAATGGTTTAAAAAAAAAAAAAAAAAAAAAAACTCCAATAGAGTGGCAGATTTAAACATTCCCTATATATTATAGGTGTAGGTAAGACTACACTGGTGAAAAAAGTTTGTGACAAGCTGGAAGATGAGAACTGGGAATGTCAGGGTTTCTATACAGAGGAAAAACGAGAAGATGGACAGAGGATCGGCTTTGATGTTGTCACAATGGATGGGAACAGGGGTCCACTGGCAAGAATTGTAGATAGGTGACACTCTGCAATATTTTTGCATTTGTCTTCAATTTTCGGTGGATGAATTAGGCTGTTTTTGTCACCCACATGCTATTGTGCTTTAAGGTTCTTTTTGCAGTAGAAGACTTCTAATATTTTAAGATATAATTCTTCTTACCTGTGACTGCTAGAATATAAAATCTGTAATAAAAATTCCTTAATCTAATAAATGTGCTACATTCTCACTTATTTTTTTATTAAATATTAACTCCCCAGAAGAAGTGTTGCAGAATGTCTGATAAAATTTAGCAGTGTGGTTAAGATGTAACATGACATAATGCCTTAATTGTTAAATTAAGTTTCTACTAAGTGGGAAACTTTTCTTAGATTAACAACGGTTATTCTTTTTTCTAATAAGTAACATGCTAGGTGTGCTATTTATAGTGCTTTGCAGTTTTTCACCTTTGTATTGTTTGCTGATCTTAAAGGGGCTGTGCTCCAGATGACAAAAAAAGAAAGTTTTCTTGTATTATAAATTTCTTGTAATATTTATGACTAATGCTTAAAAAATAACTTACTGACAAAAAATAAGTCAAATAATTACATTATATATTGATTTTTTTCCTTTCAAAGTGCTATACCGTAACGCGACGGTATAACTATATCGTATAAGATTTAAAGTAACTATCTGTAATATCACATACGGCGATGGTGGTGACAGTAAAAGCGTTGGAAATATTTTGTTAACATGAGGGTCTAGGGTTCAAATCAGGCTGGAGCGAAAATATTTTTTCTATTCTATTTTTACTTTAATAATCAGTTTTGAAGTAAAATATTATGTTGTTATAATCTCACGGCATCTAAATATATAATTTATGAAAAAATTTTTTTTATGTCAAATCTGGAGTACAGCCTCTTTAAGAAACTGTGTTAAAATACGTTTCATTTCATCGATTTCAGAGATAACCCAGTTGCAGGAAGAAGTTATATGGTGGGCAGATACAATGTAAGGTTACAGTCTTTTGAACAGATTGCCCTGCCTTCTCTGGCAATAAAGGTAAATTAAATAGTCAAGGATAATGTAGATATATGTGTTTTTAGTCAGTGTATGATGAAATCAAACAACAAAAAAGAAAGTTGCAAATCTTCGCATTAGATCATTTTAGACCTCTCAATTTACATGTAGTTATTGATCTATTTTTAAATGTTTATCATCATTCATGCATAGATTTGACTTGATTCAAAATCCATTATTCTGGCAAAACAAGTTGTAACAAGCATGGGAGAGAACTTTGACTTGCCTGCATATACCACTTTCTGTCATTATCTCCCTGTAAGCAGTCACCCTTGAGGCATCTTTTTCATGTCCACTCTCATCCCTGTCAGGGGCAGAACTGACAGTTAATGAAATGTGCCCTATATTATTTGGCTTACATTCCACTGACTGGCTGCATCAATCTAAGCACTAACCAAGCTTTATTCTTCTGCAACTGATTCCTTAATGACTAGGCTGGCCGTGGAATAACAAACAAAGACCTTGATATTTTAGATCTTTGCATCACAAATGTATGGCTTAATATTGTACTCTTTGTATTTTAGCCTTCAGAATGTACTAGAGTAATTGTGATTGATGAAATTGGTAAGATGGAGTTATTTAGTCGAAGTTTTACCCAGTGTGTGAAAGACTTGATTAACCATCCCAAAACCACAGTATTTGCCACAATACCTATCAAGGCCAACCCATTTGTGGAAGACATAAGGAACAGAAATGATGTTCAAGTTTACACAGTAAGTTTTGTGTTCTCATTTCTCTTCAAATTTCTTGGTGTATCAGTGTATTCAAGTTTATTTGCCTATTTAACAGGCTTTCAGCTCCATTACTGCATTTTATGTAAACTGGATGGTTAATCTATAGCATAGGTATGAAAAATATATGATTTTCTTGATAAAGGATCTCTGGCGAAGAACTAACTTTAAGAACACCAGAGAGAGGTTGAATTAGAATAGTTAATATTGAAAATAGCAACATGACAACTAACAATCAGTATGTGACTAATTTAGAAACATTAAGTTTAGACATATATTATATAATTAAATTCAGAACCTCCATTGGGTAGAGGGGGATATGAGATTTTACAAATCCGTAGATTTTTTAAGGGAATTTAAGGGTCCAATTGTGGAGTGATCATGACCTGGAATATACATGTAGTTTAAAAATGTCTTTTCAATATGTTAAAATGTTACCAGTATTGTTTTAAGGTGGTATGGGGTGGAGAGTTGGTGGTGGGGGGATAGATGATTTGATCTCCGAATTGTGATCAATTTCCCTTACACTACATTTGAGAATGCTTTCATTTTCTGCCTTCAGGTGACTAAAGAGAACAGAAATCAACTACTCAGTGAAGTTGTGGATGCAGTAAAAGAGTCACTTGATTGTTACGGGACTTGATACATTCTGTGGAATCTCCTTTGACAGGAAATAGACATTTCTTCTAGTGTTCATTGAGTTCACAAACACTTATGTTTTGATATCAGCTGATATACATAAATTCAGCAGTAAAATAAGTTCAAGTGTCAGTGTTTGCCATGTGAAGTGTTCTGTTGCCTATAAATGTAAATTGTGTCCAAGTCAATCTGTGGTTGTTTCAATTTTAAAATTTGTGTGGTAAAGTTAAAATCTGTTTCCCCTGGCTCACCAACTACCAGAGCACAGTCTGAGAACCAAGGGTCCAGTTAAAGTCATTGACGACTAGCATCAAAGTCATCTTGTGAGTAAATTGACAGTGTTATGTCAGGCTGCAGCTCATATAAGTATTGTAATAGTAACTTACATTTTTAGTGTGAAAACTGTCGTATGTAATTGTATTAGTTTGTCAAACTCAGTTTTTAAAAGACCTTAAAGGTCATTCAGAACTGAGCTGCCACTGACTCTAGTCTTTCAAACACAAAGAAGTGACCAAGGCAACAGCTTTCATTGTTATAATGAATGGCATTTATAAATGTTTGACAGTTTGAACTTCTTTGTTTGAAACTACTTTTATTTTTCCTGGATATTTCTGGTTTTGAAATAATTTATTTGAAATAGCAGGACACTGCCATGTAAATATAGACATTGTTTTCCAGGCCTGGATCCAGAGGCTCGAGGTGCAGAATTGCTTTTTAAAACAGTAAATTTGATATTAAAAACGTCATTCTAATTTTCAATCCAGTACCCACACCAAGGTGTGCACACCCCCCCCACCCCCAGATTCTGGATCCAGGCCTTGTGTCAGATAAGTAATATAAACCAGGCCGGGATCCAGAAATTTATATTGTGAAGTGCACTTCAAGGAATGGGTACAGGATTTAAAGTTATCATGAAAAAGGCCTCTTCTAGGCCAGCTGGCAGGAGGGGGCATCAGTCCCGATGCCCACCCCCTGTTGGTCCCGGCCTGTGAACAAGGTGATTTCTTACACCTAAATGCACTGATAAAGATTGACATTGTGTTGCTTTAAACAGTTTAATACCTTCTTAATTGTCAGTAATTTAACACGTCAGAGGTAATCCGGGTTAAGACCACTTCATACTTTTTAATAAGCCATTGTATTTTGTTTTGTTTGCAATAAAAGTACATTTATGTTCTGAGGAGTTCAAAAAGGGAATATTTATTTAAGTTTAAAGTTATTTAAGTATTATAAAACTGTATTCCAATCAGCGGTATGTAAAAAGTGAACTAATTCCACACACATGCTTGACCGTTATAATATACCAGTATCAATAGTTCATTAATACAGTGTTCATTCCTAATTCATTTCAGCTGTAGAAACAACAGATTTTCACTAAGTCATTTATTAGTATTTTGATTTTTAATTGTTTTGCTCCATGTTACATTATAGCCCGAGAAAAGATCAGACTATTTAAAAAGTGATTTTTAATGAAAACTCATTTTGTTGATGCAAGGTGATACATGTACTCAAGTGATTGCTAAGGGCAATTTAGCACTATTCACCCAAGCATCTTTAAGGCAGTGTCTGTCTGCCAGTCTTAACTGAATTGTTCATGAAATCGCAACTGTGATTTGGTGAATTACTTCCCTTTGATCACTGGTTTCAAAACACTCTGCTTTGCACGTGATAGCAGTCTAAATAAAGACTGATTCCTGGAAGAGGTAATGACACAAAATTTGTTCGAACAATTCTTCAACTTCAGATCTTGAATTTTACAGCTTATAACAAATGAAATGGTTTAGTTTGTTCGTAAGAAATTTGAATATGTGTGTGGATATTTCAAACATAGGGCTTTAAAAAATGGAAAAGGAAAGAGCTTGTGGACGAAAAATTTCAGCAAAAAGTGTAACACAATCTGTGTGGGAGTTAGTATTCCTTGTCAGGGATTGCCTGTTAGGCTGTAATATAAGAATATTGTTTAATGGTAAATAACCTGACCTTTAACAGAGAAATCTGTATTCATCATCCTTACAGAAATATAGAATGATGTGTGGGCCTTCGGATGGCGGTAGACACAAACCATGATAGCAATAGATTACACTTAGCAGACGACATCTTTTGATAAGCAGAGTGAAGACAATGCGAAGAGATATTAACATTTAGAAGTCAAAATACACGTTAGACCAAAACGTCAAGCGTTATATTCGTTTATAAAACCGAAAAGTATAGCTGTGGATGAATTATTTAAAAAAAAAGGATTTTCTGAAGCACTTGTACACGTGTTACAAAGTTCGAAAATTTTCTAACGCAACAAAGATAATGTCATTAAGATGGTTTAAACACTGAAATTTTATGCTACATTGTTTAAGAAAAATGTACACTACCACATGTTAATAGATTCAGTTTCTACGCAACACAGGTTGTTTTGCCGGAGCTAAATTGGACAGTTGTGCAGGTGCATTTCGTAGCTTATTGGTTTCAGATATTATGAAAACGAGCCGGACAACCACAGATTAGAAAACAGCAAGACTTTCTGTTGAGGTCAGAGCGCATATGCTAGAAGGCTTCTCCGGACAGGAGGTCGCGGGTTTATTGTTTTGCTTACAATACAATTTTATTCAAGGAAATCGGACAGAGATATACCTTAAAAAATGTGAGACACAAGAGACTTTCAATCATAGCAATGTTTTTTCGTTTTGACTAATAACAAAAAGCAAATATTTTTAGGAAAATTATGACCTTTTTATACCTTGCTGCGTAAGAGATTTTTTCTAGTGTGTACTTAACCCAGATATCCATAGAACGTCCAGTGACTTGCCATGTTAGCAAAAAAACTCTTTTAATGTTTTATAATTCCCCTACTTGTGTTTCCGTCCGTCCTCTGTTTCAAACCCACTCCATATCAGTATGGACTGATTCTAAAAACCTTCAAGCATGCGCTATAAATTTGACGGTTGCAGAATGATATAAGGGTTGTCCTACACAATTTGGTTGTGGTTGTGGGGGGAGCTAAAGGAGTCGGCTCGTCGGTCTGTCCGGTTGATAGAAAAGGAACGGGCTCCAGCACGAAACTTCATTTGTAGGTATCTTGTATGGATATTATTCGCCGAATGCGAGCCTAACTTCCCTAAACTAACTCAGTCAAGTATACTTTTGATATTATTGTGGAAAATACCACAGCATTCCTTAACAAGACGGAGTGGAATACTGACGCTTCTAAAACCGCCGACTTGAATAAAATTATTAGTAATATTATTGTTTCAAATGTGGTTTATTTTGTATGTAACAATTCGATGTAAAACATACCTCACGACAAAATACCATTTTCTTGAACAACAAAGTCTTTTCTTTGAAGAACAAATTAAATATTACAGTTTCAGCATTTACCTTTCCAAATCATAACATTCAAAGTTTTCAGACAGACGGACGCAGCAGTTGTAGCTTTTTTCACTTTTGATCACACCAGTGAAGTATTTGGTCGGAGTATTTGTAGAGAGGTCATCAAATGAACACGCTTTTCAAACTTTTTTTATTTAAAACCAGATTAACTTTTATATTATTTTCGAAAACGAGTTATTTACCTTGTGTTGAACAAAACAGGAACTCCTAGCGCAAGGTCAAGTTGTTTGAACTGTGAACAAAGTGAAATAAGTTTTTAAGTACTTTGTTTATTAGTTATTTTTAATCTTTAACGGTACTGGCGATTAACTGATCAACTTCTTAAATTAAAATAGAGTTTTATTCTGATTTCTAGCATTAAGGAGGGATTTAACGTGATCGAACGGGGTCACATTAAATACTTTGTGTCTCTGGTAAAAATGTCTCAGATATGCTATTGTCACGGAACATGCTACATGGTTTATCCAAACTTACTCTCGTTGCTCGGTTGATATAATTTTTAGAGGAATAGTATTGAAGGTGAACCATATAAGAAAACTATCATGTCAGCCATGATGTCGTCATCAAAGTACGCAGATTTAAGTGACTTTGAGGTAATGTTTAAGAAACATGTACACGACAATCTTTTACTTAACAGTGATTTACGAATTTTAGACGAAATGAAAAAGTCAAAATTACGGGAACTTAGGCGAGACAAAGATTTATTCAAAAGCCGATTTTCTAGATTTAACAAATCTAATTCAGTCACATCTTTACCGGATGTACACTACACAAGGAACGCGACACCCAAAGCAACGCTAAAACCTTCGTTCATTGTATGCAAAACATCTCCCTGCTCCTTCAAGACCTGGAACAATCTAACAGACATCACAAAAGAAGGTGTTGATGTTTATAGAACGGATGTTCTCCAGACTAACGAAGCGGAAGTATCCTTTCGAAAGAAATCAGCAAATTACTCGAGATCAGTTGAAAATGTTTCTGAAAGTTCCAAGTTACAGCCTGGAAGAGTTCGAGAAACTCTAACCATAGCCAGAAGCCATTCTTCTGCAACAAAGTCACCTCGTGGTGTTGCAAATATTCAAAATATTGATGCAGCAGACGACTTCCATTTACCGGATTTCCGGCAGCGTTCTGCTACAATGCCAGGTTACTGTCACAAAATAAAAACTGCGAATAAAGTCCAAGTAGCAGATACTATCATAATCAGTAAGTCTTCGTTTGAAACATCGAACGAAAGAAAATGTAAGGAAACTGTTCCAACAGACAGTCACCAAGAGAAAACTACAGAAGATGGAGTGAAAAACAATCCATATTTATCACCCCGACGCGATGCTGTTCACTGTGATAGTTCCGAGTGCACTGCTAAATCACCAAACAATGAATTAAAAGTAACATTTGATTTAAGCGACCAAGAACACCATTCTAATCAGACAGCAAAAACAGATCGTAGATTATATAGATTTCAAAGAGCCAAGTCGATGATACTTAACAGGGACTATATTGACCCTGGTTTGCTCCGAAAGAGAAGTAATACTTTAGACAGTTCTGTAAGCAGGCTGAAAGACGGTGAGAAGCTTCTGAAAAGAAGGGAAAGCACATGTGGAAATACTCTTGATATGGCTGTTCGCAGGTTGAGCCTTTTTGACAAGCTGTTAACGACAAGCATTACTTCAGCTGAGGACGATTCGGATACTGATTGGACGCGGAGTTTAGAGAGTGTGCAGTCATGTAGATATTTGAGAGTCCCAGAACAAAGTATAACCGGAAGTCAGGAGGACTTAAGTCTTGAAAATATTTCTTTTCGAGAGGAAAACTGAATCAGTATAAGGGATACAACTAAAAAGTATTAACCTATTTTATTGTAGTGCATTCGTGTAGAAATACAGTATTTTTTTATGACACAGATATCCGTAAATGTACGGCTGTTTTAAAATCTAAAATTTATTAAGATTATTGCCATCTCCGTTGGTTTTAAAAGCTGGCATACATGTATGTCACTTACTTAAATGGCAGTTTGTGTAATTTGTCCGTTCTGATTGTCATGTATTGTTTGTCCATCTTTGCAAAATAAATCCCTATGTTGTAAATTTTTGCCAGAATAACCAACATGATCTATGTATATTTAAACTCAAACTAGCACACGCTTAGACCAGCTGTCCATATTTTATTCTCACATGAAATAAAAACAATCTAAAGGGTAGCACTGACTTCGAGTATTGTTTCTTGACAGTTTTCGTGTTCATTTTGACATCCTTTTTACGAAATCTGAAAGGAAAAACGGACACCTTTATGTTTAAAGCGAGTAAAAGCACGTGCAAATGATGAATTATATATTCACTTAAAAATGTTTCATGTGAGGCAGTCATATTTTATTTGATCGATACTAACAATATTTAAAAAGATGAAACCATGGAAACAATTGGAGTCATTCGCCACGCCGATCTTAAAAGTTCAACAATTGTTTTTATCTGTTGTCTGACCTATTAGGAACTATAATTAACATACCAACATAATTTATTTGTCCTCTGCCTAGCCTGTCCCCTTGCCGGACTAGTTCTTCTATCTCGCTTGGGTTTAGTCGTTCCCCCATGTTTGTGAGGACATGTCGTAATTGCAAGGTACTCACAAATCCATTATTGTCATAATCGAACGCCCTATAACAAGAACAAAGCAGAATGGAACAGAACAGAGCAATGCTTTATTCCACCGGTTTCATATTTACATAAAACACCATAGAAATATAGCAAAAACAAATTAGAAACTATATAGACTGGTTCCGGTACAAAATATATAAAAAACGAAAAGGAGGAAGAAAACATGTAGATATAGAAATCTACGATGTAAATAAGCATGTTGTAAAATACATATTCCATGTTCTACATGAAAAATATAACCAGACAAGAATGGAAAATTAAAGAACCTTTCCAGTCTATATACATGTTAAATACGAACTGCACATATTTCAAATGTATACTTCTTTTCGAGTATAATAAATTGGTAAAGCGGTGATAGTGCATGCAATCATTACTAGACAATTTTGACATTTGGATGTGTCAACTCAAGTGGAAGATTTATTAAACATGTAGACAATGTTCAGAGCCAATTATAGTACACGTATCATCCCGATAAATATTTCACAAGGAATCTGCCTCTTCAAGTTTTAATCACATTTAGAATTGTTTATTTAAACATTCCATAATTGTCTAATCTTATCTAAAAACATAAAACCTTAGAAATAATTTTGCGGGTTTCCGTTTTATTTCTCATTTCACAATTAATTTTGTCATATTACCTTCTGCATATTTTATGAATGTTCTATCTCTGTGAATGTTTTTTGTATCAGCAGACGACGTTGTTTAAGTATAGTCCGTAATTTCTGAACCAAAAAGTCAATTATTCTCTAAACCAAAAATATTCAGAACCAAAAAGGTCAACTTCTAACCAAAAAGAGATTCTGAACCAAGTGACCTCTTAGCCTGATTCTGCCAACGACACAGACACTCCACCTTTTCGACATAAGAACTGATTAAAAATTCAAGAATTAGTTATTGCCACATTTGTGGTACACAAATAAGTTTGCTGGCACTTGTACGATATTTACTGCGGTCGTTATATTATCATTTTATTGTATTTACCTGAATGCGTCTATAAGCTCTTTCTGTGTATCCGGTGCTTTTACTTTCCTCACCATCATTGTCAAAAACTCGGGAAACTCGATTGTTCCACTCTCTAGAATAATAAAATACTTGGTCAAATCTTTTTTAATTACTAGTATATTGCAAAATGATAATATTTTTACCACCATTTTCAGTTATACGGCAAATTGGTATTAGATTTACCGCCACGTAGTGAAGAAAATAGTCAAGTATATGTACAAACTTGTACAAGGATACAGTAGTTTAGCTCAGCAAAATTAAACAGGACCATTATATGAAATTTCCTCAGGATAACGTTATACCGTCAAGTGAACTAAAATTCGTTTACTTATATGCATGGGTCTTGAAATTGAATCATTTTAATTGCCTTAAGACTTTCTACATTGATAAGTTATGGAATCTAGAAACCTAAGACATATTTTCTAAAACTAAAACTATTAACGGATACATTCTCTTTGAAGATGGTCGTTTCGGATTTGTCAAAAACCCAGCGAATAACTTTTCAGTGCATACGTACTTTCCTTTGTGCGTTCGGGCTACAACATACCTAATAAGGACAGTGTATGGTCAATTAATTGAAGTCGTTAATCACTTTGACGTGAGCAGATTACCAGAGAACACAGATCCATACAGTAAGTATAAAACATTGAAGTGGCGCCATGCTGGTGTGTGGTTTTACTGGTGTGTCCTTCTAGCAGGTCAGATCTGCTATCAATCTTTAATCCAGAATCAAGACAGTAAAGTAAACTTGCTGACTAAATCACTATTGTTCATAATTCGTATTTAAGTATTTAAATTAGAGCCTCATACTAACATGACTGTGGTAAACCCTTTTCCACTGCTGTAGTGTCCTGCATACACATTAATGATCATTACCCTTAAGCGCTCTTCTGCTATCCGCGATTAGGTTAGCGAAATATGAGCAAAGATACTCAATCTGATTTTAGTAATACTGGAACATAACCCGTTGTCCTATGCTTTTTTTCATATTAAAATATGCTTCCAGTGCCTTACTGAATGCGTTTGTTCGTGTGTTTTGAAATTTATAGGCTTAAGATGAGGGAGTAAACACAGAAGCAACAGGAAGCTTTGACATCTAGAAAACGATTTGTGAGCCTGCCTTCAACCTTAGCTCATTAACGTTCTTGCGGCGAGTGGTAGATTTATCATCGTAGGTTACGACCCCTTCTTATAACTAACTAATTCCTCTAACTAATGACCTGTCAGGTTTGACCTGAGATCTAGGCGCCATATAGCATAGGTTTGACTTGGACAGTGTTGTCCAGAATGACGTACCGTCATCATCCACTTCACGTATCATATCCTTTAGTTCATCATCTGATGGATTCTTCCCGAGCGACCTCAGGACGGCTTTTAGATCGTCCACTGTTATGCTACCAATACCTTCTCGGTCGAACAAGCCAAATGCTTCCCGAAAGTCTAGCAGATAAAATATGCCAAAATATATAATATACATATAGTTTCTATTCGGCGAAATTTAAGCGTTAAGATTTGATGAACAAAATTGACAAATGTTGTTGAGATTTAAAAAACTGAAACGCGAACAAACTTTTGTATCTGTTACCTACTCACGTCTTCTTTTAAACGGTGTTAAATACAGAAAAACGAAATACGGCATGAATTTTTAAACAAGAAAGCGCTAAAAACTATGAAAAAAGTCTTGTTAGAACACAATAATTATCATTTTAGCTCGAATACAACATCAATGAGAGAAAAACTAAACAGAAAAAACAACAACAAAACAACAACAACAAAAAACATTAACTTGCGCTGATAGTTAAATTGAATTTAAGAAGGAAACATACCTTCAATTTGTTCTTCTGAAAGATGGAGATCACTGTGTCCAACTTCGAACTATTTAAATGAAAAAAATGACGATGATACTCATATAATGATGATGATAATAATAATGAAAACTAAACAACCACAGCTAGACGACCTCACCATCCAGACAATACATCCTGCTTTTATGCAGATTGTAACTTTGAAAATCGCAAATTATAACGTACCATCGACATGGCTCCCTCTTCTTTCCAAAATTTATCCCACTACATAAAATGTTTACATTATTCGCCCGCAAACCGTCGAAGCACTTTGTGTCATTACAAACGGAACAAATATAACCAAAGCTTACGTATCATGTTTCATGATTTTTGATTGAGCATATCTTAAATAAAATGTTCATTGTTTTTAGAGATACTCTTTGTACTACCGCTACGTTTGTATATGGATCGAGGACCATTTTGTATCAGTAATTTACCTGTTTATTGTTTGATGTTTAGTCTGGATACCGGCGAGCTAATTAATAAATTATTTCAGTAATAACATTTTCAGCTTATAAATACAATTTATCCAACTTATTTTCGAGTTATCTCTATTTTTTTGCAAGAAAGAACAGGTAACTTATTTCTTTTCGAGCATGTTAGAGTTACTGTTACTTATTGATCAAGGGAATTAATCTAGAGATACAATGTACAGTGCCTCATCTAAAAGAGTATCTTTGAATTTTAACCTGCCTCTACCTGAGCCCTACCGGCGAATATGTCTTTATAAGGCCTGTGCTTTCTTGTAGTTTAGCCTGTTTTGTTTTGAGACAAATTGGTTATATCATTACTAAACAAAACTAGCTGTTCCACCAGGACCTTAACTGAGATTAGGCCCTGGTTCCACGCACTAAACAGTTTAAAATCATCCTGCTCTGTTTAAGACAAGGTGAACGGTAGTCTCATTCGGGCCCTCATTTGTGAAGGAGGTTGCCAACCAAAAGTATCCTGCCTGGATAAGGGGACTGGCTGCCCCTGTCATGTCTAGATTGATATATGATAGGGAACGACTATCAGAAGCTCTGTAAAAATGAAGTTTTCGTCCATGGCTGATTAATGGGGAGCGATTTCCGGTTGTAGATATTACACTAAAAGTCCTAGAGTCTTTGGCTGGAATACTGACTGTTTAAACGTCGATGGTTTGTACTTGTTGTGTTAACTAGAAAACCAGAGTGTACTGCTTGTAATTCTTGTTTGCTTGTTTATGCTAATAGTTTTAACAATTAATTTGAAACATGATATATAAGATTAAAGAGAGGAATCAAGAAAAAGTTTGTCAAAGAAACGTTATAACAACACGTTTTGCATTCCATTCAGTGCAATTCTGCACGAAAAAATAATACATAAATATTTTGAAAAAGTTATTTCTTGGTAAGTTTAACCTTTTCAAAAAACAAGTCTCCAGATTGGCACCAGGGACTAGGCGTCATGATTATTAAAATAAGTGAGGGTAAGATCTGTCTGTAAATGTGACCTTGAGGTTGCCTTCTGTATCCATGTACTAATTCTTATTATCGGTATTAAGTTAGTTTGTTCTCTCCCTTCTGGCTATAGACATTATTACTATAGAAAATACTCTGTTATAGAAACATTATATTATGTGAAAAGTTGTATGTCTAGAGATTATGTAGTTTTTTAAAGTTTATATAGCTTGGTTTGAAACAACTTTGTAGGACTAGTAGGGGATGGTTCCCCGACCCCTGCTTAGCCTATGGATGGGGAGAATAAACGGGGTTACCCAGTTAGTGGCCTAAAACAACAACAACAACAAAACACAACAAAAACACAACAACAAAAAGTAATCTAGGCGTCGCGTGTCAAGTCCCTACTACTCCACAACCACAACAAGCTATTTGTCTTTCGGATGAGGGGAAAAACGTACATTATCGGTTTCATATGTCGTGAAACATACGCGCTGATCTTGGGAAAGTTTCGAGTTTTTATATACAAAAGTTGATAATTATGAGACAATAATTTGTATTCTTGTTGGTTGATGGTATTTTGCCTTTTAGCGACATAAAACTGAACTGAAGCAAAATCCTGTATCTCATGTTTTCTTAATTGATAGATATGTAAAAAATAACATCACCAACAATTCTTTTAAATTTTAATATGAATATAATATCTAATAAACAACAAGGTTTTAAATGTAAAAGAAATGATAATTCGAAGTCCACCAGCATTGTTAAGAATAGAAATCCACACATATTTCGTCCCTTGAGACAGCTTAGTCTTTGTGATATTCAAAATGAAGCACTATTCTCGAAACCTCGGTTAACTCGAACATTTGCTTGTCTCCACTGGGTATTGTGCTGGCAATGTACACGTCTCTAATTTCATCTAAATGATGTTAGTACAATATAAATTTTGCCTATTTCTGTTTTATCGCTACGACCTTTGGCTGGTCATCATTATTTGAACAAATTCTGAAAAACAACATAAACCATTTAACGGAAACATTTTCAGTCAGACGTTTTCAGGAATTCCAGTTAACACTGACGCACGTTTATCATAGGAAAAACAACTATTACTAATATTTTTACTTAAATATTGATTTTTTTACTCTCGTTAAGAAAGTTGCAAAGGGTGAAACTCTTTTGACTCGGACATTCCTGAATCAAATTAACAACTAAACTAGTGAGCATTTTTTGTTTATATATCTCTCAGAAGAGTAAGAAATCTTCTTTACTTCTAATTTATTTGTTATCTTAACAATCATTGTGTTTAAAGCGTTCATCTTGACTTTCATGCATTGTAGTCATTTTGAACACTAACATAACTGAAAGCCTTAATTACAAAGACATCTTACCAGAATAGTTTATTTCACCGTCGCCGTCAATATCAGCTTCTCGTATCATCTCGTCAACTTCTTCGTCCGTGAGTTTTTCTCCGAGATTTGTCATCACGTGGCGTAATTCTCCCGCACTTATTTTTCCAGAACCATCTTTGTCGAACACTGCAAATGCCGCTCTCAAGTCATCTTCAGTGTCATTGTCGCGCATGCGCCTTGCCATCATTGTCAAAAATTCAGGAAATTCAATCGTTCCACTCCCTAAAATTCATTTTCATTCAATCTTAAATGAAGATGTAACATAAAAGCAGCAGAAAACCAAGATCTGATCAGTTACCTTTTTCCTAATTTTGTCAGGCGTGTTGCACTACACTCAGTTCACAAATATAAAATTTTATATGTATAAAATACCATTTCCCCCCCAAATAACTTATAACTTAGAAATCTTAAATGAGTGATTTCTTATTTGCCAAAATAGCTTTATCATTTGTCTATTTTTAGCATGCACACGTCATATTACCGTCAGCGTCCACTTCGTTAATCATGTCCATCAGTTCAGACTCGGTTGGGTTTGCACCTAACGACCTCATCACGGTTCCCAGCTCTGTAGACGTGATCGTTCCGTCTCCGTCCTTGTCAAACAGGCTAAACGCTTCTTTAAACTCTACAGAGTAAATAAATGATATTGACACAATGACATCTTGTCTTTCTTTTACTTACATAACATATTATTCATTTACAGACACGTTCTTCTTGTATTTGTCAAAGTTTTCATAATATATTTTTCTTGAAACTTACGCCATGTTTTTGAATCATATTTATGCCAAAAAATATTGACTTGACTTTAAATTTTAAGTTGCTGCCACCAATTACATATGTGATAGAGTTTTTCTTTTTTTCAAATTTCTTTATTTTTAAATTTTATTTTTATAGGAGAAATGAATGACACAGTTAAATTACAGGCACTTGAATCCAAGATGGTCTAGAAATATATTCACCTGATATCTGTTCATCTGTCAACTGAGTTTCCTGAAGTATAATTAAAAAATAAATCAGTGCACCTTGGATATCTTGATAAACAAGTTCAATTACAAATAAACTTTACTCGCTGAAAGTAACTGCATCTTTTATAAACCAAATATGAAAATGTGTCGTTTGCTAGAAGTCAGAGGCCGCCATGATAACTTTTACACCATAATAAAGGGGTTTCCTGTCACTAGAATTTAGCGCATAAACATATTTTTTTCTGACGTCTTAGGGAAAGGTGTTTAAGAGCCTCAGAGGCGTGACCTTTAAGCTGGTCAAATGACATTTTTTTTGTGTTACTAGTATTCTTGTCCTGATCGACTGCAAAATGAACAGACGGAGGTACGAGAAAACCCGGATTGTCCTGCTTTATTCACTCGGCAGGTGGTAGAGCAAACACACGAAACACATAGTGTGCTACGTCGCATTTTTACACGTGTGTGCCACACAAAACACATAGTGTGCTACGTCGCATTTATACACGTGTGTGCCACACGAAACACATAGTGTGCTACGTCGCATTTATACACGTGTGTGCCACACGAAACACAGAGCGTGCTTCGTCGCATTTTTACAAGTGTGTGCCCAGCTTTCACTTTTTAATCACGTGTTTTCGTATTTTCGTTCTACCACCCGCCAATGCGAAAAATACGACTCAGAATAATGTCGTACTGTCGTGTCTTCGTCTCGCCAGGCAAAACTCAGCCACCATACATTACAACAACGATTACAATTATAGTTCTTTCAGTTTGCCAGTTCCAACAAATCACAATAACAATATACAATAGATTCCAAACGAGAAACCGATAAGGACTTAATCAGAAAAATATCATTTAAAACTCGACAATGAAACTGTAATGGAACTTACCATTTTAAAGATGGCGGAAAAAGAATCCTGTTAAGTCAAAATGTTCTGTCTTCATCAAAAACGATTGCCAGGTTTGAACACGTATCCCCGATAAACAAATGATAATTTTAAATGTTAGAATGTTCATAAGGATTAAAAGAACTGCGACAGTGTCGCAATGCGGCATAAAATACAATACAATATGGTGGAATGTATACATGCTTCATAGCCCGACAATATTTCAATGGAGTCATCCATAATAATAAAATGATATAATCTTTAATTGTTTTAGAACAATACCAGAATATTGATACACACATCTGCACTTATTATATCCACAAGAATAACAGAAATAACCCAAGGGCAAGGTATCGCATTCAGCCTTTTAAAGTAATGATCTATATTAGCGGAAATATGTAAAAGACTTTAAAATGGTGAGTTATTTTGTATATTTGTTTTTGCTGTTTATATTGTTTTATTCACAAAATATTTATAAAAAAGGCTGTCCCATGCTCTTTGTTTGCTTTGTTCACATTAATATACAAGTAAATCATTGTAAGAGTGCATATCACCTTAAACGAATGCATGTAATTCAACAGAGAGCTGATTATAAGTACATACGAAATTTAAATCTTTTTTTTTTTAAACTGAAATGTATATGCATAAGGGTCTAACCAATTTCTTCAGCTCTGGTGTCAATTGTTATAAAAAAAGGTTCTTGAAGTAAAAGAAATTAACCAGTACTGTTTGTGAATTCCAAATGTTTCTGCATCTTGCTTTATTCTGGGTTACAGAATTTTGTTTCTGTTGCAAATGAATTAATCCAAATCAGTAACAATTTCTTTTTTCTATTGTGCCCAGGCTGACGTGTTTACCGAAGAGCAACTTGAAGGTATGTTACTGGTGGTTGCAGATAACTAAATTCTCTAATTTAAATAACAAATGTAAAGTGAAATTCCACCTAGTTTTGTTAAATGGTTTCGATGAAAACGACCATAACACAGAAGAAAATATTATTAGAACCAAGGTCAAGTCCCGCCGAGATTTGAATCCACAAACTGTACTTTAAATTCTAACTCTACACGACATTAATGTAACGAACTGTGTTGTAATATACATATTTTTAAAACATTTGCAAACGTTTCATGTCCTTTGTAAATATTCTCTATCTTTGTTTACGCACTGACTTGCTTCAACCTGTTTCTGTTTCGTGATGAAGACAAGTATACATATCTCCACCGTCATGTCCTCAGAGCCGTCATGTCCTCAGAGTCGTCATGTCCTCATAGTCGTCATGTCCTCAGATTATCAACTAAAATTTAATACATGTATTGCTTTTTTTGGACAGTTCGCGATTAATTGTATTCATATGGATGACTCAAATGCCCCAAATACCCTTAAAGTGTATATTTCAGCAACACTGCAGGCTGACTAAGCTACCACACTATACTGAACGGATGTGTTTATGCATTTTCAATGTCTTAACAAGTCTCTAACATGTATCATAGATTTCCAGGAGTCATTTTTCTCATTACGGTACTATATCTGCCATTATTATGATGTGGGATATTTTTATTTCAGTTTTAGTTTATAGTGATTTCATTATTTCCTATTTGTAGAATACAAGGAGACATTCAGTTTGTTTGACAAGGAAGGGGATGGGTCCATATCTATAAAAGAGCTGGGGACAGTTCTGCGAGCCCTCGGTCAGCACCCAACTGAGGCTGACCTCAATGAACTTGTTGGCAACCTCGAGGTTGATGGTCAGTTTCTATAGTTAAAATTAGAGTTCCAAATACAACTGGCATTTGGTATAATTGAAATTAAAACCTTTAATTTACTTTTTTCTATATTCTTTATATATTCTGTCGAAGTTTTTTATAATTGAAATCCCGTAAGTCGTAAACTTACAAATGCTTTTTACTTATATGTTTAGGTTTTACACACAGTTTATTTAATGAAACAGGACAGTTATAAATTGGAGCGAATAGGATAAACTCTGCCTTTACCATGAGGATTTCAGGGAGCACTTGTTCTTCCTTCTACCGTTATATAACACTGAAAAGATCACAGTCCTACAATGTTATATTTTCAGGACACATGACGATAGAGTTCCCAGAGTTTCTGAGCATACTTGCAAAACTCATCAAGGATACTGACCCAGAAACTGAACTCACTGAAGCCTTCAAGGTATCTTCTTTTTCATCAGTTGCATGCTTCTGATGCCTGCCCTTGTAATCAGTGTCACATTGATCATTGTAATGACAAAGGGTCATTCTAAGACTGTAGTCATAAAATTACTCATCGATGAAATTGTTGTAGTTAATGTGGAAGCTTAACCCCATAATGGTATCCCTTTTGTCACAAGATGTAAGTTTTTTGGGCACAATATTGCTCTTTGATGTTAACACCACATTTGCATTTACAGTAACTGACAAATAAGGCGCCGGCAATACAATTTATTTGCCTGTTTCTTAACGTAAAGTTTATCTTTTTTTTTACCTGATCGGTTTCGGCAATAATTCACTTTTATGTCGAGGCTAGTGTTTATTAAGGTTTTAGAGTCATAAAATATGTTGTATTTTTTTTCAACCCGCAGCAAACTGAACCTTTTTTAAAAGAAACATTACCCTGTTGCAAAATTCAGTTCAATTCCAGTTAATGTTTTAAAATCAAAATAATATAACCTCTGAAACTAATGAAATAAACTTAGCTCCATACGGGTTTCAGACCGAAACACATGAACGGAATTTGAGCTAAGGCAAAATGAAACTTAATACGTGCTATTCAACACTAACTGGCTTAGTGGTTGAAATTATTTTGTATACCGACTAAAATCCATCGATAAACAGAGCTAGCGTTTTATAATGTGTCACGCAATTTAAAATATTTTACCATGCGATTGGTCTAAGTATAATTTCAACCACAAAAAGACACTTGCTGCTTAAATTGCAGATATATCTGGAACATCAAAAACATATGTTTGTTTCTATGTTGTTTTTTTGCAGATTTTTGACAAAGAGGGTACAGGTAATATATCTAATGCTGACCTCAGAAAGATAATGACGACATATGGTGAGGTTCTCAATGACGAGGAGGTGGAAGAGATGATCAAAGAGGCCGACACCGACGGCGACGGCATTGTCGATTACGCTGGTAGGGTTTAAAACTTGAATAAAGAACCTGATTTTAGAGTTTAGATCAGAATTTTCTATAAACGCACAAATACATACATACGTCAGATTAGATGAAACGCAGTTTAATTAAAATTGAGTGAAGGAACTGCGATTTGCGAAGCGTAAGATACGTTATTTTCAGTTTAAAAATTTTCAGTATTTCAGAAAACGTGAGCAAGGATGAGGTGTAAAGATATAAAGATATTTGAAGAACACGTAGATTTTATGTTATCATTTTCTGTTCATGCGCTACCGATACTGCGATAATGGATAGTGCTCACTATCACTTTTTCCAGGAATGAGATCTATTTTTTTAGCTCACCTGAGCACAACGTCATCTGAGCACAACGTGCTCAAGGTAAGATTTTATAATCACTCTGTGTCCGTCGTGCGTCATGCCATCATTTTTAACTTTAAACAACATATCCTCCTGAACCACTCGGTCAGAGTTGAGGAAACTTGGCAGAAATGTTCAAGTCTTGCACGAAGGTCTGCTTAAGTTGTTCAATGAATTTTATTCAATGCAGACCTCTTATTACAATGGTTAAAATACTGAAAGCTTTCTTGTCTAAATCCACAAGGCCCAGAGATTTGAAAATTTGGCGAATAGCATCGTCTAGTGAACAGTTAGCAAGGTTTGTTTTCAAATTGTGTCCCTGGGGTTACATTTGGTCCTATCCAATTGGTCACATGTCACACAGCAATATATGGGAAAATCTTTCAAATTCATCTTGTATGAAGCCACTAGACCCAGAGTTCTAGAATTTTGAACAAAGCATTGTCTTGTGGACCTCTACCAAGGGGTTGTACCATGAGGTCATTTTTGGCTCTGTCCCGAGGATCAGATGTTTTACATAAACAAATATTGACAACTTCTTTAAAAATCTTCTTGCCAGACACCATAAGGCTGAGACTGCTCAAATTTTTATGCAGTATTTCCTAGTGAAGCTTTACATAGATTGTTTAAACTATGCCCCTTAGATCGTTTTCTCCCCAACAGGGTGTTACATGCTTCAGCTAAAATATAAAGAAAAATGCAAAGACATATGGACATATGGTTTGTTCATAAACCAAATAGCCTTAAACATTGGTATGGACATGCCGCATTGACTAGCACTTTCTTATATTTTGGTAATAAACCCATCCATTGAACTTGACGTTTTCAGCACTTATAGTCAGGTGAGCGATTTACGGCAATCAAGGCCATCTTGTTTAAGCTTATGATTATTGTTCGTAATAGTGATTGGTTTGAAAATAAGTGAGTTTTGGCAGACTTGAGTCTTACTTAGTACAGAAATGTTTCACTGAGTTCATGTCACATTGCAAGTTTTTGTTTGTAGTTAAGGAAAGAAATCTGAGGCAATAAAGTTTCTCTGTTTCACGATGCTCAGTTAACTACTCCACTGATTCTGATATTTTTTGGTATAAATGGTTGGAGAAATTTCCGTCAGAATCAAAATTGCTAGTGAATACTTTCTTATTAAAAAACTAACCTAGTTCTTGAGACAAAATTGAGTCCTGGCATTAATTTGAGTAACTACACAATTACTTAAGCTTTTACTCAGCATCATTTTTCTGCATAAACTGCTAAAAAATTACTATTTCACACTTTTATTACAATTACTATTACAGACTTTTATTACAATTACTATTTCATACTTTTATTACAATTACTATTACACACTTTTATTACAATTACTATTACACACTTTTATTACAGAAAATAACCTTGATTAGTTTTATATAGGCCTCCTGTGCAAATAATTGGAAAGAAATCTGTTACTCACCTATATGAATGGAATAATTTGCTCTTGAATAGTAAACTCATATGAGTAAATACTCGAGTATTTTCTTGAAATTTGAGCTAGTCAAAAAGAAATCTTATAAGTAAATTGTTCTTACTGCAGACCTTAATTGCTCTCAACTTTTGAGTGTTTTTAAGATTGCTCATTTTCGCATAATTTTTAAATAATCAAGGTGGGCTTAACAGCGGTACTGTTCTGTATTTGCAAGTCACTTTCTTTAACATTTACAATTGCCACGTCATTACCTATGCAGTTAATAATAGTTATATGAATTTTCATTTTTGTAAGTTGTTGATCGTCAAAGATATTTTTTCATTTTCAGAATTTATTTCTATGGTGATACAGCCTTGATCTTTGCCGAAGAAACTATGTTCTGGATGTCTTCCACGTTAGATGTTTGTGACTCTTGATGTTCTGTAATATCTATGTTAATAAATACTACAAAAATGCATCGGAAACGGGATGTTTGTAGTGGACTACTGTTTGTAAACTAGTCAAAATAGTACGGCTTGTAAATAAAACCGCGAAAACTCAGAGTTAAAAGGCGTTTGCACCAGGCTCGATAGGTTCTAAGTTTCGAATCCAAGCCGAGTATAAAACTCTCCACGCACATGTGACCCAGTCAGCACAGTGATAAATAGGTACCATTAATGAACGTAACTTGCAGTTTTAGCAATTACGTTTGGATACCTTCTTGCGAAGGAGTGATCGAGGGGTTAGTACGCAAGACTCCCGACTCGGAGGTCGCAGGTTCGATTCCCATCAGCGGCAAGAGTCTCCAGTGACTTTCCATATTCCACAGTCGTAGCCTCACATCTCTTGATACATGTTCAACAGTTTATTACGTTTAGCAAAGCGTTGAAAATGGCATGTTTATAATAACAATATAACCAGTACTCAGCCAAAATCTGTAGAATAATAGTTATTACTTAATTTTTTTTCAAACATTTGGGTCGAGAGAGAGAGGTACAGAATTTTGTAAATTTATCTAACAGGTTTTCTAAAATGATGTCAAGAGAACCAATGACTTTCCATATTTTATTACAAAACTTATAACTAGTCCCTTAGAATCTGAACACAAAACATTATAAATAGTGCTACATATATAATGTTCCCTTAAATGATCAAACACAAATGCTTATAAACACAACTCAAACTTTGCTATCACAATAAATATAATCTAGTGTGTTAAGTAATTAAGCCACAAGTTACAATGTCAAATTTAAAGCCAGGGACATTTAGCATCCTGACAAATATTTCATTTTTACTAGTTTTCAGATGAAATCGAAACGTCCTCGAGTTTTTTTGCTATTATGCTGTATGTAAAGTGACAATTTGACAATGCGTTGATTCCCAGATCTGTATTAATTTCTATCTTTGTGACTTTATTTCCGAATATATATATGTTGCATATTTCTTTAGAAAAAAAACTATATATAAAGACAGATGTTTAAACGTGTAGCTGCGACACAACATGTAAGGAATGATGACGACTATTTTCTTGTATCGTTTCCATCTCTAGTATAGACTCTGAATCACACGTACCACTTCTGTAAATTATAATAATAAGAAAACATTTGTTACACACACTAAAAGTTGTAATGAAAAGGCGTAAGAACAAAGTAACAATGAACCAACTTTTAACGTTTTCGACAGTGAGAATAAAACGATAATAACTTCAAATTTTTCACAAAGGGATCCAAAATGTTATCTACTGATTATAACGTTGGGTAAATGTAGATCTACTCCACATGCATAGCAGGCTTCCTTCAAAGAAAGTCCTTGTATAATATACGAGAAAAACAAAACATGATTCAGAACAATTTTGGAATAAAAATAAAAAAACTACACGTGACCTTGCATGCCAAACAACAAAATTTAGTCAAAACGGAATTCTTGGAGAACATTAACTAATCGTGCGTTATTAACTGCAGCAGAAGACTGTAAATCTAGTAAATTATCAATACCAGAGAAATAAAAACAACACCCAGATAATATTTTCTCTGACGATAAAAAAACCATCTGGAACGTTTAGCCGATTCTTAAAGACTGACTTTCAGATGCCTCTCATTTGATTTACAGAACGTGCAATTTTCAAAACTAATTTAAATTTCGAATGCCTTTTTCTGTCAGAAAAACGTAGTTTCTTCGAAATTGTGTTGTTTTTGCAAAATGACGATACTCTTTTTGCAGGAGTTTTTTTTCTAATAACGTGATTTTAGGAGTCAATGTTATTTGCTGAGCACATACATTGCCGTTAAAATGTCTCATAATCCTTTGTAAAAGACAAAGTAAAAAAGTCGGTATCCAGAGTTCAACAGAACTAGCTGCAAAAGTAAATGTCAAGAGTTGTCTACCTTGAAAATTAAAACAAGAGAACCGGGTTTTAAATTCAGATACATTATCACTGTATGCCATACTAATGATATCTATGGTAATCAATCATTGTATGGTCGACTTAGTTCCGATAGATCAGCATGTGACAGAATCGGTTGTTTGGGGTCAAGAACAAACACGAGTAACCGACTTTAATTAATACATAAGACCTTATTCCGTTACCTTATTCTGTTATTTTATTTCAAATACAAGAAGCGCCGCAATGCGACGAAAACCAGGTTTTCAACGACCAAGTATTGATGTGACAGGAATTAGGAAGAAATATGGCAGTGAAGTAAAAATGGTGCTGTTATTTTGGTACCAACACAGAAAGTTGGTTTCAATAGTTCAAAATAAAATTTTCAAGTTACAAAGTAGACATGAAATAATATATCATATCTTTTTTAAATTACCTCCAAAGATGATATGACCTTTGACTGCCAAATCAAGTTAAAATCATGTAAACAGGATTTTCAATGTTAATGTCACTGTGACCTTGACCTTGGAGCCAGCCATGCGGAACATGCGTTCTGCACGTCATCTTGATGTGGTAAACATTTGTCTGAAGTTTCATCAAAATTCTTCAAAGGGTTGAAGAGTTACAGAGCGGACAGGATTTTCAATGTTAATGTCACTGTGACCTTGACCTTGGAGCCAGCCATGCGGAACATGCGTTCTGCACGTCATCTTGATGTGGTAAACATTTGTCTGAAGTTTCATCAAAATTCTTCAAAGGGTTGAAGAGTTACAGAGCGGACAGGATTTTCAATGTTAATGTCACTGTGACCTTGACCTTGGAGCCAGCCATGCGGAACATGCGTTCTGCACGTCATCTTGATGTGGTAAACATTTGTCTGAAGTTTCATCAAAATTCTTCAAAGGGTTGAAGAGTTACAGAGCGGACAGGATTTTCAATGTTAATGTCACTGTGACCTTGACCTTGGAGCCAGCCATGCGGAACATGCGTTCTGCACGTCATCTTGATGTGGTAAACATTTGTCTGAAGTTTCATCAAAATTCTTCAAAGGGTTGAAGAGTTACAGAGCGGACAGGATTTTCAATGTTAATGTCACTGTGACCTTGACCTTGGAGCCAGCCATGCGGAACATGCGTTCTGCACGTCATCTTGATGTGGTAAACATTTGTCTGAAGTTTCATCAAAATTCTTCAAAGGGTTGAAGAGTTACAGAGCGGACACAATTTCGTTTGACGCCCATCCGCCCATCCGCCCATCCGCCCGTCCGCCCATCCGCCCGCCATACCCCAATCTAATAACCAGGATTTTCAAAATTGAAAACCTGGTTAATAAGTAATAAAACAATTACCATCATTGTTGATCTGATTATCACCGGTAAGTTCTACTTCTCGTAAAAGCTCGTCTACTTCGTCATCACTGAGTTTTTCTCCGAGATGTACAAGCACGTGACGTAATTCCTTGACGTCAATGTAACCGGCGCCATCTTTGTCGAAGATTCGGAAGGCTTCTTTCAGGTCTTCTTCGCTTTCAAATGGTGGCGCTTTGGTGGCTATTATCGTCTGTAAATCGTTCAGTGAGAAGAGGCGCTCTCCTGTAAATGTAAATGTAAAAAGAATGAACAATTACGTAGTTAGTGATGGAAAGCAAATGTTTTATAAAGATGAAAACAAATTTAAACTTCTACTTGAATGAATCTACGAACTGAACTACATGTTCTCTGTAATTCTGGGAAACATTGCCCTCTACCTAGACTTACTACGAACATGCTTACGTAACATTTCTGGTCAGATGTTTCAGTATTCTATGTTCTAGTAAACGGACATTTTGAAATAACATGGAAAAATTTTAGAAGGTGTTTATTTGAAACGTACTGTTTTAAGATACGCAGTGTCAACATCAAATAAATAAATTTGTAATTTATTTAAGCAGCAGACGATAAGGTAATAATTGGTGTCACACAAATACATGAACACATTTTCTAAGTATTAATAACACAATCTAGAACAATTGATACAACTTCCATTTAAAGAATGACACAGTGTTCCTTTAAGAGATCAAACTCCACCATTACTTACTGTCTCCTAGCATGTTTGTGAGTTCCTCGTTTGTTGGACTGAGGGCAATACTTCTAAGGACACAGGCTGCCTGGTCCCTGTTGACCTTACCATCTCCATCACTGTCATAGATGATAAACGCTTCCTTCAGCTCTGACAACAATGAAAGTAATCAGTTAAAACATTGACTAGAGTTCATTTAGTAAATATGGCAATATTACTTGGGTTAACGGCATATTCACTATTAACACCTTGTTTTATATGTAAGTCAATAGATTTCTTCTGGACAAAGAGGGATTATTTAACTCACTGCATCGTCGGATACCCATTTCCGACCCATTACGTCACTCTACATTTATCGTAGTGGTAACGGAATAAGGTACCGTACCATGGGAATTCGTAGACGCTATCATCTGGGAAAGTGAAATAACTGATTAACAAAGCTCGAACTAAGGAAGGAACCAGCCTTTCTAGCTTTCGTCCAGTAATATATCACCCAGCTAAAACGGGGGGAAAATAGACATCAAAAAAAAGATAGAATTGAGTATTGTTCAGTTAGGGGATGCTGCACCTTAAGAGGAAAAAATAAGCCAAACAGCTATAAGCTGGTCGCCTACAAAACACGACCTTTTACAAAAATAGCATCTAGGCTAAAGTAGGATCGGATTGGTTTTTTTGTGTAACAATGTTCTTTTACAGAAATAAATTACTGCTGAACAGGACTGGTTCTAGTGTACAAAGTCAAGACAAAGTAGGCCGAAGCAATCCATTAACAACAAACAGGTATATGCCTCGTGCAATCTAAAATGAGTGTAGCAGACATATCGATACGCCATTCCTGACACATTGTCTGTGTGCTGGGTAAGGATATACAACGCAATCTCCTTATGGTTTGTTTGTGCCATCAATCAATGTGATTGCAAAAACTGTGCTTTATATTTACAAAAAATACGATATAAAACAGAAGCTAGTCCGCTACATAACTGAAGAGTACACAGAGAGGTGAAAGCGAAAAGTTTCCGTTTCATAATTATATAGCACACACAGGCTAACGCCCCTGGAGTAATCCTACCTCTCAAAAATGTAGCAAATATCATAATGGGCGAATTTTAGCTATCTTATTCAAGGACACCTCGCACCCAAAGATACTTTTCACGGTAAGTTTCTTTTCTGACTTGTAACTGAGCTGTACATAAATTTGTAAGTGATCTTTTAAAATATGATACACATGGCAAATTGAGCAAATCTGATTCTCTAAAAAGGAAGAAATGGACTTATATACACAAATTGTCAATCAGACCATGTGGCTCATATTTAGCGGCAATTAACTGATTGACTAATATGTCGCTCAGTTTTGTAACTGGCATGAAACATGTGTTTTCCCATGAGTTTTCTAGGTTACATGAACGCTTGCAAGAAAGAGGTCAACAAATACTAAATGTCAGATAAAAAGGCAATGATTTTTTTATCATGCTTCCTTGTAGTCAATGTGGAGCCGCATTATATGGCGACAATGCAAAATAAACTTAGTTTTCTACATATTCCAGAATATACTCTGCCTTGTTACAGGTGTGTATGGCATAATGTATCAGTTTGTGTATCTTTAGCAGAGACACTATATCTGTTGACTTTTTTCAGGAAAGAATAAGTAAATCAGCTTTTCTCCATGTGTAAGGAATAGTCACAGGCATTGATTAAAAAACAAAAAAGAATTCCAGTGACTGTAGCCAGTCTCGAAAAACACTCGCATAATTATGTTAATATCAGAGATAATGCGTTGCTAATTGTTCGTAAGGAAAATTGCATTATGTCATTACACATTCTTATGACATGAGGGTTGGTCAGAAAGTTAAAAAAAAAAATCTAAGTTCTACTCTTGGTTAGCAATAGCTTATGTTCAGCTATAATCCTGACTTTTCGATGTTACAAACATAAATACTTATCTTTTTAATGCATATTAACGCTTAAACTTCTAACTTAGGTTTTCAAATAAATTAAAGATTCTTTCGTAAACCCTCTCAAAATGCAATATGACAACCTGGTTGACAGCTAATACAAACACACAGCGAAATAAACAGTTCAAAGGAGTAAGTACTGACATATTCATATAAGAGAAAAGCTTTAATTATTATCTCTGTGATGGGATATCTTTTCGATATTGTTCCCGGGCTTGCAAATTTTCAATCTTTATTAACAACGGAAATGAGTATTTACCACGAGTTATGCTTATTTCTTAATCATTAAGAATGACAGGGGTAATTCACTAATTTTGCGATAATAGCAACACCATTCATCATCTTTTATATTTATGATTGTGCCAGTGAAATGTGACATTATAATTGTGAAGTAGCCCTTTTCTCAGTGCCCTTATATACCCTTACATTTACTTTCTCTTGATTATCTCATCAATATTACTCTACTGCCGGGTGTGTACATTCCGACATACTTAAGTAGATTAGCTGGAACGTTATCGCCATGTACAGAGATATAAAGGACGACTTCTGCGTAACAGTAGGTACTTAACACAAGGGGACTCGGTGCAGAAATAAAATATAATCTGATAAGAAATACAACATACTTACTGGGCCAGGCCAACAAACTGTCCAACTGATAGAGTTTCCGTCTAGTATACTTAAATTCAGTTTATTATACTGATGCAGTATAAATTGAATTGTATCACTTTGAAAAATCGGAAATAAATTAACATTTGTAATGAAGCAATAGAAATATTTTCTCTTAAATTCACAGTTTTGCTATTTCCTTTCCACTGACATGCAGGTGTGCTGTACTTCAGGAAAGCTGATGTCCTGAACAGGTTTCCGTAGCAAAATCAAAAGCTTAGTTCTTATCTCAGTGAAACCAGGCATTCGTTGTCTGATAAAATAAACTGCATTGTCTGATAAAATAAACTGCAATTTAAAATTTACTTTGTAGACTTATCTTCACGAAGCTGAGTAGCGGTAAATAAATTAACACCAAAAAAAAAAAAAAAAAAATACAAACGTTGGAGTTTTGAATAAATGATGGTATTTGAACAAGGAATAATTTAAGAAAACAATTTACCTTCTTGTTGCTTTGCGTTCAGTTTTACACCTGTCAGAGGCTGAAATAAACAGAATCACACAGTTACCATATAAATATATAAACAAAAGAAAAACCAACTAGGTACACAAGGATCATGGCAACCAAAAAATGTATATAATAACTGAACCGAGCATAACTCCGAACGACAGCTGAACCGAAACGAACACAATGAATTTGAACTGGTAATTCAACCTAATATCCGGAGGGGTAGGGGGGAATATCATGTAAGGTACAGAAAATGTTACCCACTTAATACCTAAATAGTAAATACATATCTTAGGAGCCACATTTCCCATTTATATCAAAAATACCCTATTTTCTAATTACTTTAAGAGGAACTGTAAAATCAATAGGTCTGACCCCACCCAACTTTATGAGGCTAAAGCTTGGACTAAAATGTTGATCTATATATGGTAGGAGTATGTGGAATCTAAGAGTTTCTTATGTGTAGTTAACTAAAAGTTGTAACGTAACTTCAAACCATAAAACCCACTCAACAGAACAGTGCAGTAACAAACATTTATCCCCATGAAGGGCCTCATATGAGATAACCTAAAGAATGCGACATGAAACTAGACTAGTTATCGACTGAAGCATATATTTGTTAGCTCTAATTATCTGCCTACACTAATCTTTTTCATTTATTTTTTCAGTTTCAATTTATATAGAAAACTTATATGGTATTATGTGAAGCTAATTTAAAGCATATGTAAATACCTGTACAAAAGGGTAGACAATCGAAGTGGATTAGTAAACATGACACACCTGTTTCAATTAATTATAAATTTTTGTTGATTGAATATAATGTTTTCGTTTAAATTTGAGACAATATGTATGCAGAAATACCACTTACCATTTTGATGTAAATTCTGTAAGAAAAGTCCTTAAATCAAAGAAAATATCGACAAAATCACGACAGTAACACTGCAATTTTCACAACCGGTTTTAGCCTCTAGTCATTATTGATAAACTCTGAGGCTCCGCATGGGGTACGAAGTTTATTTAAAGTAACGTAGTATTTTACGTATTTTATGAAATGAATGCGTGGGTTTACTCATTCATTTATTCGTGCGTTTATTTATTTAGTTATTTACTTATCTATTTATTTATTCATTTGCAGTACACGTTGAAAAAAATAATTATTGTGTACACATTTACGGTTATTGCGCCTGTTAATATTTTGACCCCACTGGGAAGGTCCACTGGATATATAAAAACTGCAGATCTGGCCATCTTTTTCCCCTAAAAAGAAAAGTGTTCAGTTTTAGGAGTTGATCCGGAAACTTTTCGGGAAGTAAATCCGGCATTAAACATTTCCCGTCTGCCGGAAATTTCTTGCGATCTAAAGATCCCCTATATGCCCCTCCACACACATCCACACATCCCAGGTGTGAACACAGTTTCACAGGCCCTCCCTATCAAGCCATGAGTTCTTTTATCAAGTTCGAGACTGGACCAGGGTCTTTGTAATTATGAACTAAAAGCCTATAGGTAGTCAGTATTCCTGTTTCCAACGGTTATAAATGTCTTGAAGTTTAGTGACTGAAGCATGATTACAAATCACAGGCGGTTGATTAATTGGGCTTTCATTACTTCCATATCGACCGAAATCACTTACAAATTGTTTCTGGGCGTTTCTGTCACCATTCTTTTACAAAACTAGATAGATAGAACGTTACATTCGTGGTCATGTAATACGGGATTTATTACATTCATTTTCAAATAACTCGTGCAATAAAGCCTGTATTACATGTCCATATATATTATATCCTCTATGTCTAGAATAATTAAGATATAAGAAAGTAATGCTTGCCATCCTCTGATGCCAGAAGTTAAGGGCACATTTACGAAGCCAAGCCAAGCTAAGCCGTTGACACGTTTCAAATATTTCTGTAAGTATTTCATTACAGTTTAACCGCAGAAATGTACAAAGTCCTATTTCTATAAAAACAAGTCAAATTGAGATAGAAAAAACCTTGGCAAGTAAAGAAAAGAAACGACGCTTTGGAATATATATATATTCAAATCGCTGACGCCATACACGCCGACGTCCATAATGGAAGTCCAGGCAAAATTTGGACTTGTCGGTGAATAGCACATTACGAAAGTGCCTGAGTTGCCAATTAACGTGAACTCTTCTTGCAAACTCCAGACGGGCCGAACGGCGTCTTGGCGTTAAAGGAGGACGTACCACAGGACGGTGAGCACGTAAATTAGCGTCGTGGAGTTTGTTGCGATATGTTTGTGCAGAGATTCGAACACCGGAAGCAGTTTGAAAGTCTTTATTTAGAGCAACAGCCGAGTCAAACCTATGGCGTTTTGCCAGGACAACGATGCCACGGTCTTCACGAGCAGATGTTTACCTTGGACCCTTAATTTATTTTGTTGAGTATATATATATGAAAAAACTATATAAAGTTCAATATCTAAACACTAAAATTCTTCTTAGTTGCAGAACTTCGTTAGATTTCTTGAAAATATTTTAAGCTCCCTTGACTATGAAATATTTTGGAGAAAATCTATTCTCAAAGCTTAGAGCTTTATCCTTATACATGTATTAGAACGACTTATTGTAAGAATCATAAAACAGTTTAGAGTAACGCGAGAGAAGCGGAAAAAATATACAAGAAACATATCTATATATTAACAATCTTGTTACACGGAGATGTTCCTATGCATATTCCAAAGAAAGAAAGAAAGAAAATCACGCGAAATGAAATTTAAATGAACTGCATCCAAACATTGTTTATTCATACAAGGATCTTCTGTTCTTAAATGTAGGTGGATCTTTTCGTGTTGTTTGGTTGTAGTCACGGCATCATGTAATGTATGGACGGATATTTCCATTTTCCCTGAAGTCTTCCCAAATGTAATTCATACTGATGTTGATAACAAAATTGTCACATCTCTTTTGCATGAAACTGATAGCTAGTATCTTCTCAAAGATTTCGGTTATATTTATCCAGAGGTTTGGAGAACTGCATAGATAAACTTGCATAAAACGTCATGAGCTCTTTAGAATTGTAATGATACGCACAATCTTTTGTGTCACCATACAGATAGTGTCATGCCATACTATATCAAGTTTACGGGTAAATACTTCAATGGATACAAGAAAATGCTTTGAGAAAAACTTGTATTGTATATGGATAAGTTATCTTATATTCCTTATAAGTTCTCTCTGTTTAGATGACACCATTCAGATACAAATAGTAGAATGTATATAATGTATAAAATTGTCATAAAAATCAGAAAAAAGTGAATAAAATCACCTAAGAAATCAAGATTCAACTCTCATTTCTTTACCGTATGAGCTAATACAACACCATCTGTCATCTAGAACTTGTATTCAATTTTTCACTTTTTTTTTAGGAAATCGATTTACTTTCCAATAGTTTGACATGCAAGAGCCACAATATTTTACTTAAGAAATTTGCATGTACTTTATGTCTGGGGTTACAGTCAATACAAGTAAAACATCTCTCCCACGGCAATGAATACAATGTACTAAACATTTGAACAGTTTTGTATTCTTTGTGTTACCACATGCTGTTTATTTGTTAATTGCTAATGCCTTTTGTTATACGTTACGCACTGTAACCTGACAAAATGAAGAATATTGTATTATATTGTATTTAATTCTATAGTATTGTATTAATTCTATTGTGTTGTATTTAATTAAATTGTATTATTTGATTCTATTGTATTTATTTAATTATATTGTTTTGTATTTAATCGTATCGAATCGTATCGTATCGTGTTGTTTTGTATTATGAGACCAAAAAACAAATCACTGAATTGAAGAGTAAACATTCTGCTTGTTCGTAATAGTCTATCTAAACATTCTGCTTGTTCGTAATAGTCTATCTAAACATTCTGCTTGTTCGTAATAGTCTACCTATGTGATAACGATGAGATTGTCTGACAGTGTAGTATTAAAAACATATATTAATTAGAATCTACTCGATTTCCCTATAAGGCACATTAATGTTACACAACTATTCAGTGAGAAAACATTGTCTAATTTTACGTGGTTGGAACATTTCCTCGTCATCTGTCAATGATTGATTCTCACATTTCAAAACTGTCATTATAATATTAAAAGAGAGATTCAAAGAGAGATTCAAACTTTGAATAGAGTTATTAACGAATTGCTTTTGTTTTTTGACATAGATAGATAGATAGATAGATAGATAGATGGATGGATGGATGGATGGATGGATAGATAGATAGATAGATAGATAGATAGATAGATGTTTATTCAGGTTAAAACACACTTATAAACAAGTATATCTCAATGAACAAGAAAATTCAAAGCACAATAAAAAAAAGAAGAAAAATTATCGGATTGCTGCTGATCAGCATCAGTGATTCTAAAAACTGCCATAAAATTATTGTAATAGTACAATTCGACATTGGGAAAAAGCACAAAAGTGCGGCAATTAAAATGAGCTTAAAAAAGCGTATCACCTCAAATTAGATTTGAAGGGAACAGATCAGCAACTACCTCACATTTAAAATTTAGAAATTGACTGCTTACAACTTATCACAGTAGTTAAAAATATCACATTATCAGAAGCTAATATTTAAGTATATTATAGAAACAGTATGTAACATCAATAAGAGTGTATCGGACAATGCAAGGAGCAAAATGGAAATACTTGAAGTGTATAGTGTGTAAAAACCTAGGATGGCCCATGAAAGCCCGAAGGCTTATTTCCAATGGGATCCTTGGATTAATACTTACTATATGGAACTACAAAACAACAGAAAATAAATAAAGAAAAAAAACTAAATAAACAACAGACCAAAGATTTTGGAGTCTGGAAGTTACATATTCAAGTTTTTATAATATACTTGCCATGATGACTAGATGAACATATATCTATGAGCAACTATTGTCATACATTATCTATACCTAACAGATGTTTCTTAACAGCCCTTTTGAAAATATATTTCTTATCTATTTTCGTTATAGAGTCTGGCAGTTCATTCCAATCTTTTATTGCACTATAATAGAAAGTAACATTTTCTTTGCCATGACATTTGGGCACTCTGAAATTGTATGTATTGGCTCTAGTTGAGTAAGAATGTACATCTTTAACAAACACAATATTGTCTTTCATATAAGATGGACACTTATCATTTGCAATTTTAAATACATGGTTCAGTCTAAGTTCTTTATTTCTATTTTCAACATTTAACAAAGACATATCTGCAAGAGTACTCTGGTTAACACTATCTCTTGGACCCATACCATATATGAATCTAACAATTTTATTTTGACATATCTGTAATTTGTCTTTGAGACCTTTGTTTAAACTTGTGTACCAAGAGGAACAGGCATAATCTATTTGACATTGTATTAAAGCAGAACATAAGTATTTTCTAGTCTTAGTATCTAGTGATTCTGCATATCTATACATGAATTTTAAACGTGAATTTACTTTACTTATAATATTGTTCATAATACTTTCACCTGATAATGAACTGTCTATATTAATACCAAGATATTTTACTGACTTTGTGGACTCGATAGTATGTCCATTAGAAACAATTTTAAAATCACTTAACAATTTCAATTTTCTTTTTGACCCAAATACAATACATTCAGTTTTGCCTAAATGAAGGGAGAGTTTATTGTCGACCAGCCAATTTGAACAGGAATCCATGACACTGCTTAATTTTTTAGAAATTGCATTTAGATCTTTATGAGCAAACAAAATAGCACTGTCATCTGCGTATAAAATCAATTTGCAGTCTGTATCAATACTTATAATCATATCATTTACATATCATAAAATAGTAGAGGGCCTAAAATACTGCCCTGGGGTACACCACATGTTACAGTTTGAAATTCAGAAAAAGCATTGTTTACACATACACTTTGTTTTCTACAAGACAAATAGGACATAAACCAGTCAGTGTTTTCAATACCCATTAATTTCAATTTACCACATAAAATGTTATGGTCTACTGTATCAAACGCTTTCTGTAAGTCTAACATAACCATTCCTGTGAAAAGTCCTTTAGAGTTATTGTTTCTAATATGATTCATTAAGTGGATTAGACAAGTATCAGTAGAATAAGAATTTCTGAAACCAGACTGGAGTTCATACAAAAGATTATTATCAACTAAAAACTTCTCAAGCTGTATATAAATTGCTCTTTCTAAAATTTTGGATACAATACTTAAAATGCTTACAGGTCTATAGAAACCTACATCAATATTGCTATTTTTCTTAAACAAAGGTTTCACTCTAGCTTCTTTCATATCATCAGGTACAAAATTTTCAGACATACACGATCTGCTCCAATATTTTCAGCAAATAAAGAAATATTCTACTGTAACAGAATATTAGATGCATGCACCAGAGAAGAAAGGTTCTTTCCTGTTTCCGTTACATTCTCAACATTCAGGCTGCTCGCTTGTAGGCGGTCTTCTAAGGTTAAAGCTGAACTGAACAGAAGCCATTGTACCTTATTTCGTTACCATTGCATTGTGAGTGATGAATAGAGAATGACGTGTATCTGATGACTAACAGAGGATCAAAAACGTCCAATATTCAAAGCAATGTATAGAACAATGAAAGAGGGTTAACTATTTTATATTTAATGAATAAAGATGTTTTTTTATTTGAATCATAAATGTTCCGTGCTAGATATAGACGTTTTGTTACATCATTAATTTGTCACACGCAAGTACTTCTTCTTTCGCATTACCTCGATAAAGTTCGTTTTAGAATTTTAATATGCTGAAAGACAAATCTACGAATGAACTTAGTTCTACAGAAGAAATAAAAAATGAAAAGGATTTCAAGGCTGTATTCATTTCGCGTGGGTTTAAATGTAACCGCTCTGCACGAGAATGTCTACAAGTCCTATTACATCACAACGCTTACAAGCGTGTTTTACATTGGTCGAAACAACTATTTTAATTACAAACTGAGATTTTTTCTCGCTTTTTTTCTTGAATAAGATAAATATGGTTTCCGCACGCAAAGTACTCATGTGAGTGTCGATTTTTTGGAGACAACGGACGTCAAACATGCTGTTAGAATTTGTCCCGGAATTTCAAAAGTAAGTAAAATAATACTTAAATAGTCCAACACATGTTACAATTTTCTGATCAATCTTCTTGCAGGAAAGAAGACACCCCATTAAAAATGTCCGAAAATACTTCTTTCCGTCATTCTCTCGTTAGTTCATTCATTTCTATATTTCTCATATAAGTATGATTTGAATGATTGATAATTACCTGCTCAAATTGGTTAAAGGAGCACAAATATGTTATGGCGTAAATTGCCCACCATACTAGATATTCGCTGCAAACTTCGTTTGTAGGTATTGACAGTCAATATCCTCAAGAAACCCGTGTATTTACAAAGCATTCTTTTTGTTGTGTAACCCCCGATTAAGATTAAGACTGTTGCTTGTGTACAGTTCGTTCACGATAGCACATTTGACAAAATGAATGCTTTAGTGCAACCTTTTACTATATCTGCTCTTTTGACAACGGTCCATGGTGTGCGACGTCATTTAGTAACTACTGATGTTGCTCGGGCGGTGCAGATGATCGTAAATGAATTTACGCAACGTGAGGTGGCCACCGTTCTAGACATTTCTCGTAGCGTTGTTGCCAGGTTGTGGAGTCAGGAGACTGGAGAATTCACATGAAGACCCGGGCAAACTCGTCACCGCATTACAACACCTCGTCAGAACCGATATCTGAGAACGTTGGCCCTTAAAAATCGTCAGTGTTCTGCTACTGGTATTGAAATTGACTTCCTGCCAGCTATATGGGTTCGTGTGTCCAATCAAACTGTCCGAAATCGTCTTCATGAAGATGGTTTGGATGCCCGAAGACCTGCCAGAGGACCAATTCTGACCGTAGCTCATCGAAGAGCTCGCTTAGAGTTTGCCGAGGAACACGTCACTTGGCAACTGCGCCACTGGCGATCTGTACTCTTCACAGACGAGAACCGCTACCATGTTTCGACCTGTGACAGACGTGTGAGGGTGTAGCGTCGCCGAAGAGAGAGATATGCGGAATGTAACATTATTCCATATGACAGGTTTGGCGGTGGGTCAGTTATGGTGTGGGCAGGGATATCCATTGACGGGCGCACAGACCTTTAGGTGATTCCAGGAGGTAGTCTGACGGGCATGAGATAACGGGAAGAGGTCCTAGAACCAATTGTTAGGCCATATGCTGGTGCAATAGTTGAAACGTTTCGTTTAGTGCAAGATACTGCTTGAGCACATACTACAAGAATCGCCCGGAACTTCTTTGATGATGAAGGTATTGAGGTCATAGACTGACCAAAGAGGTCTCCCGATCTTAACCCTATAGAGCATGTCTGGGACATGCTTTCTCGTAGACTTTCTTCGCGTGCGAACCCTGTGCTTTCTTATGCTCTTGTCGCAGAATGGGAAGCCATACCACAGGATATGATCAAACGTGTCATCAGGATCATGTCCAGACGATGCAGAGAGTGCCTAAACGCCCGAGGGGGATACACTCATTACTGACACTGACTATGAAACGTTTCAAGGTCTGAATCTGCTTTTACAGACATTGCTTGTTCTCCTGTAAGATCACCATTTCAAATTTAAGTTGATAATGTCCATATCCTGGACACTGTCTCTGTTCAGGAATGTGCCTGTTGGTGATTAAAATGTCGATTTGTTTTTGTATGAAGAACGATTTTGTTATTTCTGTAAAAGATATTCATAAATCAACTCAACGAGTATGGTATTTTATAGATTATATGGGCACTACTTTAATTAATTTGAGCAGTGTAAATCAACACATCTTCGACATTTGATTTATAACTTGGTCCAGTTATTGACAGTATTATTTAGAATCGGCCAGGTTTATTAATCATTTGTGTATTTTTTATTGTCTGTTTATAGTATATCATTAGCGGTACATTGCTAATATACTACTCAAATTTTGATAGGGATCAATTAAAAGAATGTGTATATTTACTACATAAGGTTAAAAGGTTACATTTTTTGTTAAACACAAACAGGAGATGAAATGGAACTTTATGGAAAAATCAAGTCTATGGCCTGAATTTTGCTTTAATATGGCGTGTGGTGTCCGTTTGCTTGGATCAGTGCTCTGCATCGCCTTCTCATGCTGCTAATGAGTCTCCGGATGCTTTGTTGTGGGAGTCGAGCCCACTTGCCCAGAAAGGCCTGCTGTAGCCCAGGGACCGTGGTTGGCTGGACTGGTCCAGCAGATCTTGCAGTCTGCAGCATGTCCCAGGCGTGCTCTATTGGATTGAGATCTCAGGGCCTATAGCACAAGCGTACGGACGAACGTACACATCTAAGATCTCATTGATGTATCGGACAGTCGCCAATGTGCCGTTTTGAACAATGTGCAGGTCCGTTTTTCCCTGCATGCTAATGCCCGCCCACACCATGACGGAGCCCTCACCATAACGGTCATGGGTAGCAACACATACGGGTGCCAAACGCTCATTGGCGGAACTTCATACTTGCACTCGCCTTTTAGTGAAGTCCACACAAAATCTAGACTCGTCAGTGAACAGAACTTGGGTAACAAAGCGCTGACCGCGCGCTTGAACGACAATAAACCGGTCCTCACGATATGTTGTGGACCTTTGACGCCCTCCGCCATGCCTATCCGTGACACCGTCACCACATCCTGGCATCGGTGCTCTGGGACACCCCAAGGACACCTGCCACGTGCCGTTGGGAACGCCAAGCCTCAAGCATCTCTACTACCCCTATTCATCTTCTCATCGTCAATACGCCGTCTTTGCCGTAGATTTGCCATGACAAGTGCTAGGTCCAATATAAACGTTACCATGCACAAGCGAAGTCTGAATAAAACGGATGTGTACATGAAGGTACATGCCCGCGGTGCACCACTTTTCCAGGGGTATCGCTTTTCCTGTGCATCTCAAGCCATGTACAGGTAAACAATCAAAATCTGCTGGACAGGTCGGCTTTCCATATGAATAAACTACATGTATGAGAAAAAATCAGTTATATTGAGGTCATTAAAAAGATATTTAAAAAATAAAAAGTGATCCCTATCAAATTTTGAGCAGTATATATTTCACAGTCGAATTGCAAATTTGCAAACATCTACTTAATTATTGGACTTTTAGAAGGAAGTACTAGCAAAAGGGTTGTAACCTTTTACGACAAATTCCAGAAAGGCTATATAAGTCTTTATAGTCTAGAACTCTTTGGTACGTTGCCTTCTATCATACTGGAAAGAATATGTTATCTGAATTCGGAGTTATAATTTTAAGGTTTCATATGTGATTATACAGGTCATTTGTGCAGTTTTGGCTTTAAAGACAAAAGTAGACAATAAAGGAAACATATCTGATATATTCAATCTGGGAAACTCAGACAAATTTACAGCAACATAAAAAATATATAAATATTCGGTTCCCATCTATTGTACAAGTACTACGCTGTTTTCACATGTCCATTTGTGTTTGATTTCTTTATAAATATACAGCTCAAATTAATTAAAGTAGTGCCCATATAATCTAATACCATACGCATTGAGTAAATTTATGAATATCTTTAACAGAAATAACAAAATCGGTCTTTTGAAAAAATCTAATCGGCATTTTCATCGCCAACAGGCACATTTCTGAACAGAGACAGTGTCCAGGATATGAAAATTATCAAATTTACATTGAAATGGTGGTCTTACAAGAGAACAAGCAATGTCTGTAAAAGCATATTCAGGTCTGGAAACGTTTCATAGTCAGTATCAGTAATGAGTGTATCCCCTCGGGCGTCTAGACACACTCTGCATCGTCTGGGCATGCTCCTGATGACACGTCTGATCATATCCTGTGGTATGACATCCCATTCTGCTACAAGAGCATAAGAAAGCTCACGGACGTTTTGCACACGGTTTGGACGCGAAGAAAGTGTACGAGAAAGCATATCCCAGGCATGCTCTATAGGGTTAAGATCGGGAGACCTCTTTGGCCAGTCTATGACCTCAATACCTTCATCATCAAAGAAGTTTGAGACAATTCTTGCAGTGTGTGCTCGAGCATTATCTTGCATTAAACGAAAAGTTTCACCTATGCACCAGCATATGGCCTAACAATAGGTTCTAGGATCTCGTCCCGATATCTCAGGGCCGTCAGACTACCTCCTGGAATCACAAAAAGGTCTGTGCGTTTGTCAATGGATATCTCTGCCCACACCAAAACTGACCCACTGCCAAACCTGTCATATGGAATAATATTACATTCCGCATACCTCTCTCCTCGGGGACCCCACATCCTCACATGCCTGTTACAGGTCGAAACATGGTAGCGGCTCTCGTCTGTGAAGAGCACAAATCGCCAGTGGCGCAGTTGCCATGTGACGTGTTCCTGGGCAAACTCTAAGCGAGCTCTCCGGTGAGCTACGGTCAGAATTGGTCCTCTGGCAGGTCTTCGGGCATCCAAACCATCTTCATGAAGACGATTTCGGACATTTTGATTGGACACACGAACCCCTGTAGTTTGCAGGAAGTCAATTTCAATGCCAGTAGCTATACTCTGACGATTTCTGAGGGCCAACGTTCTCAGATATCGGTCCTGACGAGGCGTTGTAATGCGGTGACGATCTTGCCCAGGTCTTCTTGTGAATTCTCCAGTCTCCTGATAAGGACTCCACAACCAGGCAACATCGCTACGAGAAACGTCTAGAACAGTGGCCACCTCACCGCCCGAGCAACATCAGTAGATGACGTCGCACACCCTGGACCGTTGTCAAAAGAGCAGATACAGTAAAAGGTTGCACTAAAACATTCATTTTGTCAAATGTGCTATCGTGAATGAACCGTACACATGCAAAAGTAATAATCTTATTCGGGGGTTACACAACAACAACAAAAACAAAACAACCATGCTTTGAAAATTTATTGTTAAGTGCACTGGTTTCTCCAAGATATTGACCATCGGTACTACAAACGAAATTTGCAACCAATATTTAGCATAGTGGGCAATTTACCGTATAACATATTTGCGCTCCTTTAATTTATTTGAGCAGTGTATAACTGTCACGCCATTTCGGAATGTTTCCTAGATTTTTTTAACTGATTTCAGCTAAAGTAAGATTATGCCCTAAATGTGTGAAGAACTAACTGCTGAGTTTGGCAATGGAAAGTTTCCTTTCTTTAGTTTTTTTTATTAATTTGATGTCATGTAACATGGGGGTACTTTTTTATAATCCTATACATTTACAACATAGCATGTGGGGGTACTGTTTCACGTTTTCCTATTTTATATTCAGATAGAACATTCTTACCTATATATAGGTTCTACTCATATTGTGTCATTTTCCTAAATGTTTTTCCCCCTGAAGGCTGGCATATTGTTTTTGGTGTTTCTATGTATTTGCCCTTTTCACATAACTGTAACTTTTTTTGTTTGAGGTTTGGAGGGGAGGGGAGAAGTTTAGGATATTTGCAATCATACTAATGTACAGCTTTGGTGATGCTTTTATCAATTGGGTACAAATTCTCTTAAAAATTATCTTCATACTCTTTTGTTACAATTTATTACCCCTCCCCTACACATAGAAGCAATGTCTTCTCATTTAAAAAAGTAGATGATTGATTTTCCCCACAGATAATAGTTCTTCTACCATCATACCGGCCGTAGCCCTACTCCTGTTACTATTAAGGAAACAGTTTCGACCAAACACGCTTTACTTGAGCTGTTTTATATACATGGACTAAGCTTGTTTGACAATAAAATGGATTAGGGTTTTGCATATTTATTAGACGGTCGTAAGGGAGGTAATTATTTGCAAAAGACATCCAACCGTAATCTATTAAAAAGAACTGTAAACGTTAGTTTGCGACAATAGAAGGTGACACTTTTAAATTGCAGTGTTTCCTAGATTGTTTGAACTAAAATCAGCACGTTAAGTGAGTATGCCCGTGTTATTCCATTTCTTTCATATTTTCTTTTTTTCTTGTTTTCTCTCTTTGTTTCTTCTTGCCCATTTGTGAGATAATGCAGTGTTCCCGTTCATCTTGTTCTTAAAAAGCTGATTAGCTGTGCAAATACGTTGTTTTTGTCTGATATATATAGCATCCGAAGGTACTATCTTATAGCAATATTGATTCTTGCATCTGATGTTACTTTGCTGGAGATCAATGGGGATTCTTACTCTGTGATCTTCAGAATGTGTTATAGTATCTGTTGGCACTCTGCAGCTTGTGATTCACTAGTATTGTGTAACTTATCTTCATTCTTGCATTGATTCCAGAGATCAGGATGTATTTTATACTACAATATCAAGCTTCTGTCTTAGGTAATCAGTGGCCAGAAGTTCAAATTAATACTGCTAACACATTTCATCGAAACATCTTTAAGAAGTAAATCACATCTTCTTTCAAGTCAGGCCAATTCCTGTGATATTTGATATGAATGGGGCACTATTAGGCTATCGATAATGTTAATTAAATTGTCGAGAGTTCGTTAATGTTTTTATTGTATTTTTCGAACTTATGTAAACCTTTTGGACATTTATTGATTGTCTTTGGGATTTTCAGTTTACTGATTTCCAAAATAACGTCATGTGTTGTGTTATCTGAACTACTCTAAATAAATCATTTCATTCAATAAAACATTCAGTTTTTACCAGATATAGGCTACATGCCTCGTAGTGTGTCCTTTTCTGTACATTTACTTCATTTAGGACTATACCGTCGAATATATCACGGTGTTGAGTTCAGATGCGCAGCAATTTAATCAAGAAAGCCGTAGGCCTTAGTGATTATATAATTACGCGTATGAACGAGTGACATTCGCAAGCACGCTTGTGTTCAGCGTGATATTACGTGTAGGATATATCACGGTCAATATCCTATTTGTTTATTGTCCGCGAATTGCGAATAGTGTTAGAATGATAAGTGAAAACAAAAGTCATTTTTCTGCAAAAGTTTTCGAAAAAAAGTCCTTGAAATCAAACAAAAAGGTTCTGTAGAGAAAATGTATAAAATTTCTTCTGTTCTGGATTTTTTACAATCAACTTCCAATGTATGCGTTCAGATTTTTTTTGTTCTTAGTAGATTGGAACGCAAAGAGAAAATCCACGCAGCCTTTAGACTGGTTGATCTTAAACAAACCCCCATTGTACTAATATGTGATGTTGATGTAGGTTATGACAATTTATTTTCCAAACAGCATAACTACATTATTTAAGATTTTCAATGCGTTTTGCATTGCTCACACTTACTGGCTTAGTATTTTGTTTATAAGCCAAAAAAAAATATACCTTTTTCTACTTTAGGTGAGTGATTGCTCTATATTTGGATGATGACTAGCTTTTAGGACTTTTTGATTATATATTTACAGTGTATCAATGAGGGGCCGTATTGTGTAGTCGAAAAACGCGCCATAAAAACTCGACTTAAAAATAGAGTTACTTGGTAGTCTGTCTCTGATATTCACAATGCCATCACATTCTTACATTTAATGTTTCTCTAATATGATTGACTTTTCAATCAAATGAACAGTTTCGGTATAAAGAAATAGATGTTACTTCATTTAGTATTCTTCTTGTAATGGAAATTAGGGAAGTCTGGTGTCTATGGTGAATGTCTTTAACTTGTAAAAATATCTTCTGTGAATAAGGAGATATCAATGGACTTGTATCTTATATTAGGTTTTGGTATGTTACAGACAAAGCACTACAAACTATCAACATCAAAATTTCCAAGGCGTCTAACTTTATGAGTGCATAGTATGAAATGTTTCCCTCCCAGTTATACGACCATTATATCTCAGTTGATGACCGTCTTTCTTACCCCATTGAACAATATCCATCTATCTAAGTTTATTTATTGTCGGTACCGGTTGCCCATATGACCGACGCCCATTGCAGAGAATAGTTATTTTGTGTTGTCGAGGAAAGTGCAAGATACAGAAAGCACATTCCTGGTTGTTATTCATGCTCAGTGTACAGCACGGATACATGAGCCCTCAGTCTCATCTGAAAGACAGTTAGTAATGTTAGTGGAGGAGTGTGGGATCGATCTCGCAAACCGCTGTACTGAGCAGTAGTAAGGATGACGGTATTATATGCATTTTGTAGTCCGTGTATCTTTTTCGCTTCAGGATATTGATATATAGGACTGGAAAATATCTTTTGCGACGTTTATTGAACATAATAAATGTACAAATTACAATATTAAGTGCGAAAACAGGTCGTAAATGAGACTAAAACATTTTGATCTTTGAATAGAAGACTCGCATCTTAATCTGAATTCACTTCTTTTTTAACTTGACGTTTATTTAGTCATACCTGATCTTTATAAATAACAAACCTTTTCGATTTAATGATACTATTGTGTGAAACAATACATATGCTTATTTCTAACAGAATTATATTTTTTATGTCAACTCTCATAAATTATGTAGATCAATCTGAGGTTTTTGCTGCGAATGTTGTTCTTCCTTCAGTTTTGTGAAGCAGTTTGTCATTTGAGAATTGCCTTTGAAAATTTCAATTTTCTTTTAATTACGATTTCAGCGAAAGCAATCCTATCTGTCATCTTAAACTGCCATTCTATTAATCATTCTAGAACATTCATTGTTTAACATTGAGAAGTGTCTTACAGAGTCTCAAACTGCAATGACTGTCAGTTAAGGTTGATTGGTTTCGGTGACAGAGGTTTTTTGTAGGAATCAGAACGGCAGTTTATCTGACAGATTTAACATTGCACAGTTTCAAAATTTTTACTTAAGGTAACAGAAATCTAACATTTTCCGTTTTGAATGTCGATATATCTTACGATTTCTGGATATTCTGCATCGCTCACACCTATTTTATTCTCTTCCAGCACATATGACAGAAAACTGGGTTATTTAATTCGTATATGGGCAATTGATGTAATGACATCCTTGACATTCGACTGATGATTCTCTCTTTTCTGATCAGAAAAATCGTTGAAACGTCTTGGAAATGTATAAAATTATCAAACATCTTCTTGCCATCTGTAATTCAAAAATTTATTTGGAAAAGAAGTCACGTAAAGTTAAATTGTTATATTTGTTGAATATGAGATGTGTTTTTGCCTCGATACATCGTTCATAAACTGCATTAGAACATCCAGATGGTATGAACACTGTAAAATGTTAGTCTGTTGTAGAATGTTTGAATATCCGACCTCAGATTTGGGAAAAACCTGCAAAACTAAACCAGTAAGCATTTCAAAAGCAACTACATAAAAGTTAAGAATATTGTATATACTCGTTTATTGTCGTGAAGTAAAGGGTGTGAAAAGAATAGCTTTTACCACATTCTCAAGTATTTCTTGTCTAAGGGAAATTGCCTTTATCTGATTGTTTTTGTTAAACAACAATAGAAAAAATAGACTTCATGGATATCAATAACACTATACTAGACTGTTAGTCAAACATTTTTGTCGGATTACAATTAACAATACAAATTTACATTACAGTTCTGCAATACAAATGTACAATACAGACTTACAATACAAATTTCAGTACAAACCTACAATACAAACTTACAATACAGATTTACAATACAAGTTGACAATACAATCATACAATGTAAACTTACAATACAAATTTTAAACAAAAACTTACAAATTTACAATTCAAATTCAAAATGATGTTTGCGTTCCATACGTTATTTGCATGCTATGCCTCGTAAAACTTCTAGCGTTACTTTTTTCTTGAAGTGTATTTCACGTTTCTATTTTGTTTACTGAAAAGTATCGGTTACATAATAGCAGCATTTTCAATTTGCAGTTTACATAGTCTGGAACCTTCCATAATAGTTTTGAGCTAACTTTGTATGTCCTAGAAGTATATTTCCATTAGGATTTAAGATTTTATTTACCGTACTTGATAAGAACCTGTTTTCTACATACAAGAATTGCTGCAGGAATAAATGATGAATTTCTGGACATAAATCTTATACTGCTACCGACAGATATGTGTGCATCTTAAACGAAGAGGTTTCCATTCTCAGAGGTATTTAGATCTCTGTCGACCATATCGCATTAAATTGTTTCTTGGAAAAAGAAAGGCGATAATGTTACCGGTAATAATTAAGTCAGTTTAAATATTTAAAAGAGAGAAAAAACACAAATGAAACAAAAATAAAATGAAAAAAACAAACACGACGGTTTCATTTTAAGAAAAAATCCGCTCAAAGATTCGTTGATTTGAACGAATATTATTTCTTTTACAGTACATTTTTAATGATATTTTTTTCGTCTAAATTTCTGTTCTGTCTTTTGTGTTTTTGTCAGTGGCGAACGTAGCTTTCTATCTAGCAAATTTGATAGTTTTCCCAACATAACTCTATCATCATAGACTGATTAATTAATTAATAAATAAATTAATTAATTCCCGCCCGCCCCTCGTTCGTTCATTCATTGATTCACTGATTGATTGATTGATTGATTGATTCACACCCGTTCCTCATTCATTCATTCATTTATTCATAATTAACTTTCTTTTTTCCTTTCTTTTGATCTTTCTTTCTTTCTTTCATTTGATCTTTCTTTTATTCTTTCTCTTTTTCCCTTTGTCTCTTTGCAAATCACATTCATTTCAAGCCGTTACATATGTGCATTTGATGTCATCAAAAATGATACTTACAACTCAGATAATTATCAAAGCGTCTACAAAAAAATCAGTGAAAGAAATTTTTTTTAAAGTATTGACATTAGACAAGGAATCGAAATCTCCATAGGTGGACAAAAAACATAACAGAATGTTGAAATCAATAGCACAAAAATATATACGTTAATTCTTAATGTAACTGACTCCATTAAACATGTTTTTAAAATTTCCCTATTAAACTTCAGTTATAGATCACTCTGAGAATGAAATTGTTTATTTTTTTATTAAAAGTTCCACGGTCGAAAATTTCCATAGTTTAAAGTAACAGCTAAAAAAAGTTACAACTGATAAACTTTTTGATGCCCATTTTTCTTTAAATAATTGTTTTTCTACTTTTGTAGATTAATATCATCTTTTTGACTGCCTCTAGTAATTTCGGTTTTCGTTTAATCGCATTAGGAGCAAAACCAATTCATTTAATCATTCTTTAAGATGGATAAAGTATCCTGTTATGTCACACAATCCTCAATTCCTCAAATTGTTCTTTTTTAGAACGCCTGTCTTTATTGACAGTCAAACATTGTTTGTCTAGTCTCGGAAAATGGACGAATCCTTTAGATACATACTAGAAATAAGCTTACTCCTACGAGAAAAATTTATTGTAAAAAGCTATGAATATATAGGTTAGCTGTGGTTCTACTTCAGTGTAAGATAGTTCAGCTTCGGCATTATTAGAAGACAAAAGAAGTGAATTTACTTTTATTTTCATACCTAAATCAGCCACTCTTACACCGAAGAGCTCCTACAAGTATCGTATAACATTCAGCGAGGTATCGTGTAACATTCAGCGAAGTATCGCATAACACTCAGCGAAGTATCGTATAACATTCAGCGAAGTATCGCACAACATTCAGCGAAGTATCGCATTACATTCAGCGAAGTATCGTATAACATTCAGCGAAGTATCGCAAAACATTCAGCGAAGTATCGTGTAACATTCAGCGAAGTATCGCATAACATTCTGCGAAGTATCGTATAACATTCAGCGAAGTATCGCATAACATTCAGCGAAGTATCGCATAACATTCAACGAAGTATCGTATAACATTCAGCGAAGTATCGTATAACATTCAGCGAAGTTGTTATACGTAACTGAAGGTTGAATAATTCTATTTTGACCGTAAGAATCTGAGTAGTTTGCACTGCTCGCATATTTTTCTTAATATTTAAATGACTTCCGAACTCATGTATTTTGCTCAACCATTTTTTATTACCATTTAATCTGTTTTTGTGTTACTGATCTATAGACATATGTTGTCTGAGCTTGGTCTAGAGTAATAATGCCGAGCTAGTACTGACAATGATAAAAGTCTTTATTGAGTTTGCTATTCTCTTTATGTTCCTTTCTAGTTCCTTTAAAAATAAAGTATTCATAATTAAATCGGTTACGACATCTGAATCGTTATTCTTACATTTCGTTATCCCTAGATGTCTTTACGTGAAGGTAAAATGAAAAAAAAAATGTAATCTTATTTTGATCTAAGTTAAAGACGCAACTGTAAATTAGCAAGGAAACAGACGAAGTGTACCCGTTGCTAATGGTGTTTTTATAACAGACGATTTACTGTAAGAATGTTTTCTTGGTCAATTTATGTTGAAAAATTCTTATTTATTTTTAAATCATGCCGTATTTTAAGTACATTGTAATTCAAAGATACTCCTTCTGTACGTTCTCTTTTTTCTTACCAAATTGTTACTAACATACATATCTTTATGAATATGGTCTCTAGGCCAGAAACTGGCCACATTTCTTTTGATTGATGTGTTCCCTCTGGAGTGATTGATATATATTTACACATTTCTAGCAGTTGATAAATGGCCCCGTCGTACATGGTGTTGGTCAGAATTCTGACAGATACATCTTGGGAATGTAGGAAATCACCCTGTAATTTATTGACATCTACGTTCTGCTTAATAGATTGTCAATATGTCAGATGTGAGCCACAAAATGGAAATATCATATTGTTCCCAGTATATTGATATATAATCCGAGATCAAGAAGTCTCCTTACATTGCAAAAGATTGTGTTACCGTGGATTGGATGGAAGTACAAAATGGTCTGAAGGAAATCACCTTCTGTCATCCACACTTAAAATAATAATAATAATAACAATAATAATAATAATCTTAATAATGATGATGATGATGATGATGATGATGATAGAAAAATAACAATAAATAAATAATATCATGATTATATGTGAAAATGCTAAATGTTTCAAATGTTTTAATAGTAATAATTTCCTATTTATTAATATTTCAGAAGAAAAAAAACTGACACATTTTTGAAAAGGGAACAAAAGACATGGATGAATGTTGCCACGTTAATTAAATACATCTTAATTCTTTCTCTGTTAAATCTCAAAGACCGAATTGTCTACCGGTCACTTTGGACAGGTCTTTTAATTATTCATATGGGTAGTGTTAAAAAAACCTACAGATTGAAAAGGAGACATTGCAGACCATCAATAGACGGCGGAAAGTACTGCCTCGTGAAGGATACTGCTTAAAACAAAACTTGCAATCCGTTTCAAACCTAACTTCTTTTTACGATCCAGACGTTATGTACGTAAATGTTCAGAGGTATTTTTATAACATTTTTATGACGAATTCTAAATCATATGTTGAATGCAGTTTGCAGAAATTTCTGACAATACAGTTAAGCTGTCTTGGGAAAATATGTCTTATGGCCACTGAAAGCGTTATTACATCAACAATATCTACACAACAATTAAGTTACTACAAATTCCAGGAAACACGAAACAAACTTCCAAATATATATAAGGCATAAGACGGGCAAAATATTATTGATAAAATAACAAGGAAATTTTTCACTTATGGTCTCAAAGTCATGTTTTACTCTTAAATACAATACGAATAAGCTTCTCCTGTATAACGAGTTCAATTCTTCGTGAAAGTTTGTGTGAAGAACATGGACAGGCATACATAAGTACACAAACAATTTGGGTATTAGTAAAAAAGTCTAAGTTTACATGTACCTGTTTACATGGCCACTTATCTAACATATGATGATATTTTTTCATGGTGTTTATGCCGCAGGAATAGAATCTGTAGAGCCTTTTTAACGTACTTCCTTCCCTTTTCAGTGATGGTAAATAAAAATTTCAGAACACATAATTCTTAAATACATTGTCAGCATTATTCTGTCGCGATTCCCAAGCTTTATTTTGGTATCAAACAATAATCATTTTTGTATAAAAAACTAGATAAGAAATTTCATTAGTTTAAATCCTTTCCAATTTTTTGTTATTCATACTGAGTTTTAATGATAGTGGAAAATTAAAGCAAAAAATTTCCTTGACATTAATTGATAATCTTGTCAAACTTCCCCTAGACCAATTCAATTTCAGACCGAAAAATGACATCTTAAAAGATATTCAAACCTGCAATGGGAAATCTGGCACATTTTCATTTTCTCATTGCCCCCAGTATGTATTCTTTTAACTGATATATTGTTTTCTACTGAGACATAATGGCTTTTGTTACAGCCAGCAATTTAACAGTGGTCTTCGTCGTAGAAAATCTTTACCAGTTTGGAATTTTAAAATTCTATCATCAGGAGGGTTACAATTCCGTTACACTTCATATCCGTGATAATAAAGCTTTCATTAGAGAACAAAACAAAACAAACAAACTATGACCTTTTCTCCAATCCACAAACAGCAATGTCACAATTGCAAGGGCGTTGTCTCTTTGGGTCATCCATCACAATTATGTTTTCTTGATTTAGAAAAGGGACGCTGGTGAACATTTACGACTGCCTGAAATGTATACATTCTAAAAGTGAATTTCTTATTCAACTGCCCGGTCAGTCGAAACACATCGGTCATGAAGGGTACGCCTCACGACGTGTTGATAGAGATACCCGAGGTGTTCTAATTGATGCATGGCTTTGATTTAGAACACAAGGCATGTTGACGCCATAGATATTTACACATACATGCTTTTCACACAGTATAAGTGGAATTGCTTCATTGAAATAAAGGATGTTGGTGTATGAACTGTTGATTGATGTATAATTAAGCTTTATTTATTGTGGTCATTTATATTATCACCATAACGCCATTTCGGAATGTGTTTCCTAGATTTTTTTTCACTGATCTCAGCTAAAGTAAAATTATGCCCTAAATGTGTGAAGAACTAACTGCTGAGTTTGACAATGGAAAGTTTCCTTTCTTTGGTTTACTTTTATTAATCCCTTGCTTATTTGATATCATGTAACATGGGGAGCGTACTTTTTTATAATCCTATATACATTTAGAATGTGGGGGTACTATTTTATCATCTGATGTTATTATCTAATATTATTAAAGTAGGATGTCTGAGCTGGGTGGGCTGAAGAATGTAAAGCCAGAAACAGATTTCATGTTTTCCTATATTATACAATGTATTCAGATAGGACATTTTCACCTATATATAGGTTCCAATCATATTGTGTCATTTTCATAATTATCATTCCCCCTGATGGATGGCATATTGTTTTTGGTGTCTCTATTTATTTGCAATTTTCATATAACTGTAACTTTTTTGTTTGAGATAAGGCGGGGGGGGGGGGGGGTGGAATGTAAAGTATATAGAGGGGTTTAGGATATTTGCAATCATTGTAATGTACAGCTTTTTCCTTGTTAATACTTTTATCAATTGGGCACAAATACTCTTATGAATTATCTTGATATTCTTCTGTTACTATTTATTAGCCCTCCCCTACACATAGAAGCAATGACTTCTCATTTAAAAAAAGGAGTTGATTGACAGATAATAGTTCTTCTACCATCATACCGGCCGTAGCCCTACTCCTGTCACTATTAAGGAAACAGTTTCGACCAAACACTCTTTACTTGAGCTGTTTTATATACATGGACTAAGCTTGTTTGACAATAAAATGGATCAGGGATTTGCATATTTATTAGACGGTCGTAAGGGAGGTAATTATTTGCAAAAGACATCCAACCGTAATCTATCAAAAAGAACTGTAAAAAGTTAGTTTGCGACAATAGAAGGTGACACTTTTAAATTCCAGTGGTTTCCTAGAATGTTTGAACTGAAATCAGCACGTTAAGTGAGTATGCCCAGAATGCGTGTTATTTCCATTTCTTTCATATTTTCTTTCTTTTTTGTTTTCTCTCTTTGTTTCTTCTTGCCCATTTGTGAGATAATGCAGTGTTCCTGTTCATCTTGTTCTTAAAAAGCTGATTAGCTGTGCAAATACGTTGTTTTTGTCTGATATATATAGCATCCGAAGGTACTATCTTATAGCAATATTAATTCTTGCATCTGATGTTACTATGCTGGAGAACAATGGGGATTCTTACTCTGTGATCTTCAGAATGTGTTATAGTATCTGTTGCCACCTGCAGCTTGTGATTCACTAGTATTGTAACTTATCTTCAATCGTGCATTGATTCCAGCGATCAGGATGTATTTTATACTACAATATCAAGCTTCTGTCTTAGGTAATCAGTTGCCAGAAGTTCATGCTAATACTGCTTACACATTTCATCGAAACATCTCTAAGAAGTAAATCACATCTTCTTTCAAGTCAGGCCAATTCCTGTGATATTTGATATTAATGGGGCACTATTAGGCTATCGATAATGTTAATTAAATTGTCGAGAGTTCGTTAATGTTTTTATTGTATTTTATGAACTTTTGTAAACCTTTTGGACATTTATTGATTGTCTTTGGGATTTTCAATTTACTGATTTCCAAAATAATGTTATGTGTTGTATTATCTGAACTGCTCTATATAAATCATTTCATTCAATAAAACATTCAGTTTTTACCAGATATAGGCTACATGCCTCGTAGTGTGTCCTTTTCTGTACATTTACTTCATTATTATGACTGGTCTCAGGGTATGGGTGAAATTGAATTAGGGAACAGATTTTAAGTTTTAGTGTTAGGACTATACCGTCGGATATGAATGTCAGACAAAATCCCCTTCGGACAAAATCCCCTTCATGTATTTTTGTATATCTGGACATAATCCCCTCCATGGGTGGACATAATCCCCTTCATGTGTGAAATTCTGAAGTGGACAAAATCCCCTCAATAAAATTGCTACCTAGGACAAAATCCCCCTTGGATGAATTTTCTGTTTATAAAGTGGGTATGAGAGCTACATACAATTTAAACAATTAAAATGAACACTGTTAAACTAATTAAAATGTTTTTCATACTAATCAATTTAAAACAATTAAAGAAATTGCCTAATCAACTATATCTGTTATGCAGTTGATAATTTACTACAATTATAATGAACACTTCTAAACTAATTAAATTGTTTTTAATGATAATTTGGTTGATAACTGATCTGAACAAATAAAATATGTCTTATCAAGCTTATATATTTTAAAGGTTAACTTGATACATAATTATAAATCAAAAAGCAAAAGTTCATTATTCATCAATTTTTATGGAGCATAATAATACACTAGAAACCTATGAATCAAGCGGATTTTAAACCTATGAAACAAGGGGATTTTGTCCGGTTAGGTAAGGGGATTTTGTCTAGCCTTGCAAAAACATGAAGGGGATTATGTCCACCCATAGAGGGGATTTTGTCCGATATGCGAAGGGGATTTTTTCCGAAGGGGATTATGTCAGTACACCGTCGGATATATCACAATCACAGGTGTATGCACATACCTAGGATTATATAGGGAGTATCTTGTCATTTCTATACAAGTTTCCACCTTAAAAATTGTGTATATACACTGATAATCGAGTCGAGTTCAGATGCGCTGCAATTTAATGAAGAAGGTCGTAGGCCTGAGTGATTAAATAATTACGCATATGAACGAGTGACATTCGCAGTGACGTCAGCGGTCGCGCGTTTGTGTTCAGCGTGATATTACGTGTAGGATATATCACGGTCAATAGCCTGTTTGTTTATTGTCTGCGAATTGCGAATAGTGTTAGGATGATAAGTGAAAACAAAAGTCATTTTTCTGCAAAAGTTTTCGAGAAAAAGTCATTGAAATCAAACAGGTTCTGTAGAGAAAATGTATAAAATTTCTTCTGTTCTGGATTTTTTACAATCAACTTCCAATGTATGCGTTCAGATGTTTTTTGTTCTTAGTAGATTGGAACGCAAAGAGAAATTCCACGCAGCCTTTACACTGGTTGATCTTAAACAAACCCCCATTGTACTAATATGTGATGCTGATGTAGGTTATGACAATTTATTTTCCAAACAGCATAACTACATTATTTAAGATTTTCAATGCGTTTTGCATTGCTCACACTTACTGGCTTAGTATTTTGTTTATAAGCCAAAAAAAAATATACCTTTTTCTACTTTAGGTGAGTGATTGCTCTATATTTGGATGATGACTAGCTTTTAGGACTTTTTGATTATATATTTACAGTGTATCAATGAGGGGCCGTATTGTGTAGTCGAAAAACGCGCCATAAAAACTCGACTTAAAAAATAGTGTTACTTGGTAGTCTGTCTCTTATGTTCACAATGCCATCACATTCTTAAATTTAATGTTTCTCTAATATGATTGACTTTTCAATCAAATGAACAGTTTCGGTATAAAGAAATAGATGTTACTTCATTTAGTATTCTTCTTGTAATGGAAATTAGGGAAGTCTGGTGTCTATGGTGAATGTCTTTAACTTGTAAAAATATCTTCTGTGAATAAGGAGATATCAATGGACTTGTATCTTATATTAGGTTTTGGTATGTTACAGACAAAGCACTACAAACTATCAACATCAAAATTTCCAAGGCGTCTAACTTTATGAGTGCATAGTATGAAATGTTTCCCTCCCAGTTATACGACCATTATATCTCAGTTGATGACCGTCTTTCTTACCCCATTGAACAATATCCATCTACCTAAGTTTATTTATTGTCGGTACCGGTTGCCCATATTACCGACGCCCATTGCAGAGAATAGTTATTTTGTGTTGTCGAGGAAAGTGCAAGATACAGAAAGCACATTCCTGGTTGTTATGCATGCTCAGTGTACAGCACGGATACATGGGACCTCGGTTTAACGTCTCATCTGAAAGACAGTTAGTAATGTTAGTGGAGGAGTGTGAGATCGATCTCGCAACCCGCTGTACTGAGCAGTAGTAAGGATGACGGTATTATATGCATTTTGTAGTCCGTGTATCTTTTTCGCTTCAGGATATTGATATATAGGACTGGAAAATATCTTTTGCGACGTTTAGTGAACATAATAAATGTACAAATTACAATATTAAGTGCGAAAACGCGTCGTAAATGAGACTAAAACATTTTGATCTTTGAATAGAAGACTCGCATCTTAATCTGAATTCACTTCTTTTTTAACTTGACGTTTATTTAGTCATACCTGATCTTTATAAATAACAAACCTTTTCGATTTAATGATACTATTGTGTGAAACAATACATATGCTTATTTCTAACAGAATTATATTTTTTATGTCAACTCTCATAAATTATGCAGATCAATCTGAGGTCACGTGACATTTCTATTTTATAGACAAGGCGATTAAAAATAGATGGTTAGCAATAACTGGTCATCTCAAAAGTCTTAGGGCAAACAGAGGCAACAAAAAATATTTTGCTGCGAATGTTGTTCTTCCTTCAGTTTTGTGAACCAGATTGTCATTTGAGAATTGCCTTTGAAAATTTCAATTTTCTTTTAATTACGATTTCAGCGAAAGCAATCCTATCTGTCATCTTAAACTGCCATTCTATTAATCATTCTAGAACATTCATTGTTTAACATTGAGAAGTGTCTTACAGAGTCTCAAACTGCAATGACAGTCAGTTAAGGTTGATTGGTTTCGGTGACAGAGGTTTATCTACGTGATAAATGAAACTAAAGCTAAAGTTTTAGAGTATTTGCTGAAAAGTCTCCTTGATAAGAATTATTGAAGAAATTCGCATGGTAAAGCTTTCGAATCTATTTTCCTTTCGAAAATGCACTTTTTGTAGGAACCAGTAAGGCAGTTTATCTGACAAATTTAACATTGCACAATTTCAAAATATTTACTTAAGGTAACAGAAATTTAACATTTTCCGTTTTGAATGTCGAATATATCTTACGATTTCTGGATGTTCTGCATCGCTCACACCTATTCTCTTCCCTTTCAGCAGATATGGCACAAAACTGGGTTAATTAATTTGTATATGGGCAATTGATGTCATGACATATCCTTGACATCCGACTGATGATTCTCTCTTTTCTGATCAGAAAAATCGTAGAAACGTCTTGGAAATGTATAAAATTATCATACTTCTTCTTGCCATCTGTAATTCACGAATTGATTTGGAAAAGAAGTCACGTAAAGTTATATTGTTATATTTGTTGAATATGAGATGTGTTTTGCCTCGATACCTCGTTCATAGAGTACGTTAGAAAATCCAGACGGTATGAACACTGTAAAATGTTAGTCTGTTGTAGAGTGTTTGAACATCCGACCTCAGATTTGGGAAAAACAAGCGAAAACTAAATCAGTAAGCATTTCAAAAGCAACTACATAAAAGTTAAGAATATTGTATATACTCGTTTATTGTCGTGAAGTAAAGGGTGTGCAAAAGAATAGCTTTTACCACATTCTCAAGTATTTCTTGTCTAAGGGATACTGCCTTTATCAGATTGTTTTTGTTAGACAACAATAGAAAAAATAGACTTCATGGATATCAATAACACTATACTAGACTGTTAGTCAAACATTTTTGTCAGATTACAATTTACAATACAAATTTACATTACAGTCCTGCAATACAAATGTACAATACAGACTTACAATACAAATTTACAGTACAAACTTACAATGCAAACTTACAATACAGATTTACAATACAAGTTGACAATACAATCATACAATGTAAACTTACAATACAAATTTTAAACAAAAACTTACAAATTTACAATTCAAATTCAAAATGATGTTTGCAATACATACGTTATTTGCATGCTATGCCTCTTAGAACTTCTAGCGTTACTTTTTTCTTGAAGTGTATTTCACGTTTCTATTTTGCTTACTGAAAAGTATCGGTTACATAATAGCAGAATTTTCAATTTGCAGTTTACATAGTCTGGAACCTTCCATAATAGTTTTGAGATAATTGTATGTCCTAGAAGTATATTTCCATTAGGATTTAAGATTTTATTTACCGTACTTGATAAGAACCTGTTTGCTACATACAAGAATTGATGCAGGAATAAAAGATGAATTTCTAGACAGAAATCTTATACTGCTACCAACAGATATGTGTGCATCTTAAACGAAGAGGTTTCCATTCTCAGAGGTATTTAGATCTCTGTCGGCCATATCGCATTAAATTGTTTCTTGGAAAAAGAAAGGCGATAATGTAACCGACAATAATTAAGTCAGTTTAAATATTTAAAAGAGAGAAAAAACACAAATGAAAAAAAAAATAAAAATAAAAAAAACACACGACAGTTTCATTTTAACGAGAAACCCGCTCAAAGATTCGTTGATTTGAACGAATATTATTTCTTTTACAGTACATTTTTAATAATATGTTTTCATCTAAATTTCTGTTCTGTCTTTTGTATATTAGTCAGTGGCGAACGTACCTAGCAAATTTGATAGTTTTCCCAACATAACTCTATCATCTTAGACTAATTAATTAATTAATTAATTCCCACCCGCCCCTCGTTCGTTCTTTCATTGATTCACTGATTGATTGATTGATTCATTCACACCCGTTCCTCATTCATTCATTCATTATCAACTTTCTTTTTTCCTTTCTTTTGATCTTTCTTTTTTTCTTTCATTTGATCTTTCTTTTATTTTTTCTCCTTTTCCCTTTGTCTCTTTGCAAATCACATTCATTTCAAGCCGTTACATATGTGCATTTGATGTCATCAAAAATGATACTTACAACTCAGATAGTTATCAAAGCGTCTACAAAGAAAGAATTTTTTTCATAGTATTGACATTAGACAAGGAAACGAAATCTCCATAGGTGAACACAAAACATAACAGAATGTTGAAATCAATAGCACAAAAATAAATACGTTAATTCTTAATGTAACTGACTCCATTAAACATGTTTTTAAAATTTCCCTATTAAACTTCAGTTATAGATCACTCTGACAATGAAATTGTTTATTTTTTTAAAGTACAACGGTCGAAAATTTTCATAGTTTGAAGTAACAGCTAAAAAAAGTTACAACCAATAAATTTTTTGATGCCCATTTTTCCTTTAATAATTGTTTTTGTACTTTTATAGATTAATATCGTCATTTTGACTGCCTAGTACTTTCAGTTTTCGTTTCATCGCATTAGGAGCAAAACCAATTCAATTAATCATTCTTTAAGATGGAAAAAGTATCTTGTTACGTCACACAATCCTCAATTCCGCAAATTGTTCTTTTCTAGAACGCCTGTCTTCATTGACAGTCAAACATTATTTGTCTAGTCTCGAAAAATGGACGAATCCTTTAAATATATACTAGAAATAAGCTTACTCCTGCGAGAGAAATTTATTGTAAAAAGCTATGAATATATAGGTTAGCTGTGGTTCTACTTCAGTGCAAGATAGTTCAGCTTCGGCATTATTAGACGACAAAAGAAGTGTATTTACTTTTATTTTCATACCTAAATCAGCCACTCTTACAGTGAAGAGCTCAAGTATCGCATAACATTTAGCGAAGTATGACATAACATTCAGCGAAGTATCGCATAACACTCAGGGAAGTATCACATAAAATTCAACGAAGTATCTCATAACATTCAGCGAAGTATCGCTTAACATTCAGCGAAGTATCGCATTACATTCAGCGAAGTTGTTATTCGTAACCGAAGGTTGAATAATTTCTATTTTGAGTAGTTTGCATTGCTCGCACATTAAGAAACTCAGGTATTTTGCTGAACCATTTTTATAACCATTTAATCTGTTTTTGTGTTACTGATATATTTACGTACCTTGTCTGAGCTTTGGTCTAGAGTAATAATGCCGAATTAGTAGTGACAATGATAAAAGTCTTCATTAAGTTTGCTATTCTGTTCTAGTTCCTTTCTAGTTCCTTTAAAAAAATTATTCATAATTAAATCGGTAACGACATCAGCATTCGTTATTCTTACATTCCTTTATTCCTAGATGACTTTACGTGAAGGTAAAATGACAAATAAAAGAAGATAGAAATGTAATCTTAATTTGATCTAAGTAAAAGACGCACGTGTAAAACAGCAAGAAAGCAGATGAAAGGTACCCGTTGCTAATGGTGTAGTAAAAGGAGATGATTTACAGAATGTTTTCTTGGTGAATTTATGTTGAAATATTCTTATTTAGTTTTAAGTCATGTCGTATGTTACACTGCAATTCAAAGATACTCCTTCTGTACGTTCTCTTTTTTCTTACCAAATTGTTAGTCACCTACATATCTTTATGAATATGGTCTCTAGACCAGAAACTGACTTATTCTTGGTCATTTTTCATTTGATTGATGCGTTCCCTCTGGAGTGATTGATATATATTTACACATTTCTAGCAGTTGATAAATGGCCTCGTCGTAAATGGTGTTGGTCAGAATTCTGACAGATACATCTTGGGAATGTAGAAAACTACTCTGTATTTTATTGACATCTACGTTCTGCTTAATAGATTGTCAATATGTCAGATCTGAGCCACAAAATGGAAATATCAAATTGTTCTCAGTATATTGATATATAATCCGAGATCAAGAAGTCTCCTTACATTGCAAAAGATTGTGTTACCGTGGATTGGATGGAAGTACAAAATGGTCTGTCATCTACACTTTAAATAATAATAATAATAATAATAATAATAATGATAATAATAATAATAATAATAATAAGATAATGATGATGATGATGATGATGATGATAGAAAAATAACAATACTTGTTATATCATGATTAAATGTGAAAATGCTACATGTTTTAAATGTTTTAATAGTCATAATTCGCTATTTGGTAATATTTCAGAAGAAAAAAACTGACACATCTTTAAGTAACACAAATGACATGGAGGAATGTTGCCACGTTAATTAAATACATCTTAATCCTTGACATCGAGGAATGTTGCAACGTTAATTAAATGCATCTTTATCCTTGATATCGAGGAATGTTGCCACGTTAATTAAAAACATCTTAATCCTTGACATCGAGGAATGTTGCCACGTTAATTAAATACATCTTTATCCTTGACATCGAGGAATGTTGCAACGTTAATTAAATACATCTTAATCCTTGACATCGAGGAATGTTGCCACGTTAATAAAATACATCTTAATCCTTGACATCGAGGAATGTTGCCACGTTAATTAAATACATCTTTATCCTTGACATGGAGGAATGTTGCAACGTTAATTAAATACATCTTAATCCTTGACATGGAGGAATGTTGCCACGTTAATTAAATACATCTTAATCCTTGACATCGAGGAATGTTGCCACGTTAATTAAATACATCTTTATCCTTGACATCGAGGAATGTTGCAACGTTAACTAAATACATCTTAACCCTTTCTCTGTTAAATCTCAAAGACCGAATTGTCTACCGGTCACTTTGGACAAGTCTTTTAATTATTCATATGGGTAGTGTTAAAAAAACCTACTGATTGAAAAGGAGACATTGCAGACGATCAATAGACTGAGCGGATTTCAGAACGGCGGAAACAATTGCCTTGTGAATGATATAGGTTAAAACAAAACTTGCAATCCGTTTCAAACCTAACTTCTATTTACGATCCAGACGTTATGTACGTAAATGTTCAGGGGTATTTTTATATCATTTTTATGACGAATTCTAAATCATTTGTAGCATGCAGTTCGCAGAAATTTCTGACAATACAGTTAAGCTGTCTTCGGTATATATGTCTTATGGCCAACTGAAAGCGTTATTATATCAACAATATCTACACAACAATTAAGTTACTGCAAATTCCAGGAAACACGAAACAAACTTCCAAAGATATATAAGTTATAAGACGGGCAAAATATTATTGATAGAATAACAAGGATATATTTTGGCACTGGAATGCCTGACTTTCGGTTTAAAAGAAAAAAATACAATACAAATAAGCTTTTCCTGTATAAACGAGTTCATTTCTTCCCCCTGAGTGAAAGTTTGTGTGAAGAACATGGACAGGCATACATACTAAGTACACAAACAATTTGGATATTAGAAAAAAAGTCTAAGTTTACATGTACCTGTTTACATGGCCACGTATCTAATATATGATGATATTTTTTCATGGTGTTTATGCCGCAGGAATATAATCTATAGAGCCTTTTTAAGGTACTTCCTTCTCTTTTTTCAGTGGTGGTAAATGAAAATTTCAGAACACATAATTCTTAAATACATCGTCAGCATTATTCTGTCCAAACCCCAAGCTTTATTTTGGTATCAAGCAATAATCATTTTTGCATGAAAAGCTAGATAGAAAATTCCATTAGTTTAAATCCTTTCCAATTTTCTGTTATTCATACTTTAATTTTTAATGATAGTGGAAAATTAAAGCGAAGAATTTCTTTGACATTAATTGATAATCTTGTCAAACTTCCCCCAGACCAATTCAATTTAAGACCGAAAAATGACATCTTAAAAGATATTTAAGCCTGCAATGGGAAATCTGGCACATTTTCATTTTCTCATTGCCCCCAGTATGTATTCTTTTAACTGATATATTGTTTTCTACTGAGACATAATGGCTTTTGTTACAGCCAGCAATTTAACAGTGGTCTTCGTCGTAGAAAATCTTTACCAGTTTGGAATTTTAAAATTCTATCATCAGGAGGGTTACAATTCCGTTACACTTCATATCCGTGATAATAAAGCTTTCATTAGAAAAAAACAAACTATGACCTTTTTTCCAATCCACAAACAGCAATGTAACAATTGCAAGGGCGTTGTCTCTTTGGGTCACAATTATGTTTTCTTGCTTGTGAAAAGGGACGCTGGAGAACATTAGTGACTGTCTGAAATGTACAAATTCTAAAAGTGTATTTCTTATTCAACTGCAAGGTCAGTCGAAACACCTCGGTCATGAAGGCTACGCCTCATGAGGTGTTGATAGAGATACCCGAGGTGTTCTAATTGATGCACGGCTTTGATTTAGAATACAAGACAAGTTGACGCCATAGATGTTTACACATACATGCCTTTCACACAATATAAGTGGAATTGCTTCATTGAAGTAAAGGGTGTTGGTGTATGAACTGTTGATTGATGTATAATTAAGCTTTATTTATTGTGGTCAGGACCGTCTTGACTTTTCCTGGCGTATTTTGACGGATTGCACTGTCACGGAAAGCATTTTTACAAAAAGGTTATGTCGACTGTGTCATTTATATTATCTCAAAAACAAAAAAGGAATGTATGACTGAAGCTCATCTCCAGGTGTTCTAATGTAGTTTGATGTATGACTGAAGTTCAACACCAGGTGTTCTAATGTAGTTTAATGTATGACTGCAGCTCAACACCAGGTGTTCTAATATAGTTTAATGTATGACTGAAGCTCAACATCAGGTGTTCTTATGTAGTTTTATGTATGACTGAAGCTCAACATCAGGTGTTCTAATGCAGTTTGATGTATGACTGAAGCTCAACATCAGGTGTTCTAATGTAGTTTGATGTATGACTGCAGCTAAACATCAGGTGTTTGAATGTAGATTGATGTATGACTGAAGCTCAACTCTAAGTGTTCTAATGTAGATTGATGTATGGCTGAAGCTCAACTCTAGGCGTTCTTATGTAGATTGATGTATGACTGAAGCTCACATCTAGGTGTTCTAATGTAGTTTGATGTATGACTGAAGCTCAACACCAGGTATTCTCATGTAGTTTGTTGTATAACTGAAGCTTATCTCAAGGTGTTCTAATGTAGTTTGATGTGTGACTGAAGCTCAACATCAGGTGTTCTAAAGTAGTTTGATGTATGACTGAAGCTCAACATCAGGTGTTCTAATGTAGTTTGATGTATGATTGAAGCTCACCTCCAGGTGTTTTAATGTAGTTTGATGTATGACTGCAGCTAAACACCATGTGTTTTAATTTAGATTGATGTATGACTGCAGCTAAACACCAGGTGTTTGAATGTAGATTGATGTATGACTGAAGCTCACATCTAGGTGTTCTAATGTAGATTGATGTATGGCTGAAGCTCAACTCTTGGTGTTCTTATGTAGATTGATGTATGACTGAAGCTCACATCTAGGTGTTCTAATGTAGTTTGATGTATGACTGAAGCTCAACACCAGGTATTCTCATGTAGTTTGTTGTATAACTGAAGCTCATCTCCAGGTGTTCGAATGTAGTTTGATGTATGACTGCAGCTAAACACCAGGTGTTTTAATGTAGATTGATGTATGATTGAAGCTCAACTTTAGGTGTTCTAATGTAGATTGATGTATGACTGAAGCTCAACTTTAGGTGTTCTTATGTAGATTGAGGTATGAATGAAGCTCAACTCTTGGTGTTCTAATGTAGTTTGATGTATGACTGAAGCTCAACACCAGGTGTTCTAATGTAGTTTTATGTATAAGTGAAGCTCATCTCCAGGTGTTTTAATATAGATTGATGTATGACTGAAGCTCAACTCCAGGTGTTCTAATGTAGTTTGTTGTATAACTGAAGCTCAACACCAGGTATTCTAATGTAGTTACATGTATGACTGAAGCTTTACTATAGGTATTTTAATGTAGTCTGATGCATGGCTGAAGCTTTACTTCAGGTATTTTTATGTAGTTTGATGCATGGCTGAAGCTCAACTTTAGGTATTCTAATGTAGTTTGATGTATGACTGAAGCTGAACTCCAGGTATTCTAATGTAGTTTGATGCATGGCTGAAGCTCAACTCCAGGTATTCTAATGTACTTTGATGCATGGCTGAAGCTCAACTCCAGGTATTCTTATGTTGTTTGATGTATGACTGAAGCTCAACACAAAGTATTCTGATGTAGTTTATGTATGACTGAAAGTCAACTCTGTGTATTTTTATGTTAATTTATGTATGACTGAAGCTCAACTCTTAGTATTCTGATGTAGTTTTATGCAGGGCTCGACAATTGTTTTGAAAGTAACTCTTCCTGCAGGACAAACAGCTTTGAATTTTCACTCGCCCTGCTGCAATATGTACTCGTCCTGATGTTCATTAAAGGAAAATACAACAAATGGATAACTTTGTTTGAACTCCCTCCTCCCTGCCCAAACATACGCTGAATATTGCGCTGTGACAATTTGTTAAATTTGTTTCTGAGACTTTCTATTGAATATACATTTTTCTTCTAAAATAGTAAAGGCCTTTAGATAATGCATTTGTAACGGAACTGGTCCAATTTTAGCGTTCTTTGCAATAAATCAACCTCCGGTTTGCGCACCGAATATAGAAATTATTTTATGTTCTGTTTTACGTGTGTAAAAAACTTGAAATTTGATTATTTCGGCAGAAATCCCACTCGTTCTGTAGGACTAGCGCTCCCAGAAGATCAACTCGCCCGGAGTCAATTTCTACTCGTAATTACGAGTGGACGAGTGTTTCTGTCGAGCCCTGTTTATGTATGACTGAAGCTCAACTCTAGGTATTATAATGTAGTTTAATGTATGACTGAAGGTCAACTCTGAGTTTTCTAAAGTAGTTTTATGTATGACGGAAGCTCAATTCTAAGTTTATTAAAGTAGTTTTATGTATGACGGAAGCTCACCTCTAAGTTTTCTAAAGTAGTTTGTGTAGGACTGAAGCTCAACTCTAGGTATTCTCACTTAGTTTTATGTATGACTAAATCTCAACTCTTAGTATTCTTATGTAGTTTTATGTATAACTGAAAGTCAACTCAAGGTATTATTAAGTAGATTTATGTATGACTGAAAGTCAACTCTAAGTATTTTAAAGTAGTTTTATGTATGAGTGAAGCTCAACTCTTGGTATTCCAATGTAGTTTTATGTATGACTGAAGCTCACCTCTAAGTATTGTTATGTTGTTTTATGAATGACTGACGCTCAACTCGAAGTACTTTATGTAGTTTTAGACAATTCAATTAAAGCAACGTTATTTGCATAACTTCGGCGACTTTTAATATGGATAGAAATTCCCGTATGTATACCAGCTACATAACAGGGAATTTTACAGCTGCTTCGCACGATTGATCTCAAGTGAATGTAATGAAACTTGATGCGTTTGTCTCTAATAAAGCTATTTTGTCTTGTTTGCATGCTGACAAACATTTAAAGGTCTTTCTTTCGATATTTTCTATGTAAGATTGATGAAGTTAGCTTTTTACTCCATGGCGGTACTTTGAGGTTTTGTGAGGAAGGAAGATATTGGCGGATATTATTAAGTAATCTTTATCAAGCTGACATTTCAGTTTTACACCAAATAGCGTACATGTATTTGAATTTATGTTCAAACTTATTCTTGCAGTTTTCTTCATGGTTTTCGGTAACATGCAAATGCATGATAGATATTTTTTTACCTGTGCTATGTAAATTCTTGTAAGATCATCGTGTCCACAGAAGTTCAAGAAGACAACATTTAAGACAAGCATAAGATAAAAAACAAGGACGTTCTAATTGTGAATTATATTGAGTGGCCAGATAAAGGCAGTAATTTGTCCGTGAATTAATGTCTAAGTTTCGGAAGAATTACATCTCGTTTCTGAACTAAAATCTAAGCTTTATATTCTAGAATTCTTACACTGTTGAGGTAATCAATTCTAATCCGAAAACTAAAAGGTTCAAATTGCAGTGATGGTGCGAGTCGAAATCAAAGTGGAATCGGTCAGATCTGCAGCAGTTTCTCTTAGCTGTTTGTTATGAGCTATTGTCTGCTACTGTTCCTATAAGCACTTTCTACATCATTAGCAACTGTCTGCTTTTGTTTCTTTGAGCACGTGTACGTCATGAGCTATTGACAGGTACTGTTGCCATAAGCTCTTTCTACATCATCAGCTATTGTCGGCGACTGTTGCCATAAGCCCTTTCTACATCATCAGCTATTATCAGCGACTGTAGCCATAAGCTCTTTCTACATCATCAGCTATAATCGGCGACTGTAGCCATAAGCTCTTTCTACATCATCAGCTATTGTCGGCGACTGTAACCAAAAGCTCTTTCTACATCATCAGCTGTTTTCTGCTACTGTAGCCATAAGCTCTATCTACATCATCACCTACTGTCTGCTACTGTTGCAATCAGCTTTTTCTACATCATCAGCTATTGTCGGCGACTGTAGCCATAAGCTCTTTCTACATCATCAGCTATTGTCGGCGACTGTAGCCATAAGCTCTTTCTATATCATCAGCTATTGTCGGCGACTGTTGCCATAAGGTCTGTCTACATCATACGCTATCGTCTGCTACTGTAGCCACAAGCTTCTTCTACATCATTACCTACTGTCTGCTACTGTAGCCATAAGCTCTTTCTACATCATCAGTTATTGCCTGCTACTGTAGCCATAAGCTCTTTCTACATCATCAGCTATTGTCGGCAACTGTAGCCATAAGGTCTTTCTACATCATACGCTATCGTCTGCTACTGTAGCCATAAGCTCTTTCTACATCATCAGCTATTGTCGGCGACTATAGCCATAAGGTCTTTCTACATCATACGCTATCGTCTGCTACTGTAGCCATAAGCTCTTTCTACATCATCAGCTATTGTCGGCGACTGTAGCCATAAGCTCTTTCTACATCATCAGCTATTGTCGGCGACTGTAGCCATAAGTTCTTGATACAGCATTAGCTGTTGTCTGTTACTGTAGCCATAAGCTCTTTCTACATCATCAACTATTGTCGGCGACTTCAGCCATAACCTCTTTCTACATCATCAGCTATTGTCGGCGACTGTAGCCATAAGCTCTTTCTACATCATCAGCTATTGTCGGCGACTATGCCATAAGCTTTTTCTACATCATCAGCTATTGTCTGCTACTGTTGCCATAAGCTCTTTCTACATCATCAGCTGTTGTCTGTTACTGTAGCCATAATCTTGATACATCATCAGCTATTGTCTGCTACTGTAGCCATAAGCTCTTTCTTCATCATCAACTATTGTCGGCGACTGTAGCCTTAAGCTCTTTCTACATTATCAGCTATTGTCGGCGACTATGCCATAAGCTTTTTCTACATCATCAGCTATTGTCTGCTACTGTTGCCATAAGCTCTTTCTACATCATCAGCAATTGTCGGCGACTGTAGCTATAAGCTCTTTCTACATGATCAGCTATTGTCGGCGACTGTTGCAATAAGCTCTTTCTGCATCATCAGCCATTCTCTGCTACTGTTTCTTTAAGCACTTTGTACACCATACTGTATTGTCTGCTTCTGTTTCCTTTACCACTTTGTACAACATACGCTATCGTCTGCTACTGTTTCTTTTAGCACTTTGTACACCATACGCTATTGTCTGCTACTCTTTCTTTTAGCAATTTTTACATCATGCGCCATTGTCTGCAACTGTTACGTTTATCATTTTGTACAGCATACGCTATTGTCTGCTACTGTTTCTTTAAGCACTTTGTACATCATACGTTTTGTCTAATTACTGTTTCTTCTTGCACTTTGTTTATCATGCATTTTGTCTAATTACTGTTTCTTTCAGCACCTTGTACGCCATGCATTTTGTCTAATTACTGTTTCTTTTAACACCTTGTACATCATGCATTTTGTCTAATTACTGTTTCTTTCAGCACCTTGTACGTCATGCGTTTTGTCTAATTACTGTTTCTTTCAGCACCTTGTACGTCATGCATTTTGTCTAATTACTGTTTCTTTCAGCACCTTGTACGTCAAGCGTTTTGTCTAATTACTGTTTCTTTCAGCACCTTGTACGTCATGCATTCTGTCTAATTACTGTTTCTTTCATCACCTTGTACGTCATGCATTTTGTCTAATTACTGTTTCTTTCAGCACCTTGTACGTCATGCGTTTTGTCTAATTACTGTTTCTTTCAGCATCTTGTACGTCATGCATTTTGTCTAATTACTGTTTCTTTCAGCACCTTGTACGTCATGCGTTTTGTTTAATTACTGTTTCTTTCAGCACCTTGTACGTCATGCATTTGTCTAATTACTGTTTCTTTCAGCTCCTTGTACGTCATGCATTTTGTCTAATTACTGTTTCTTTCAGCACCTTGTACGTCATGCATTCTGTCTAATTACTGTTTCTTTCAGCACCTTGTACGTCATGCATTTTGTCTAATTACTGTTTCTTTTAACACCTTGTACGTCATGCGTTTTGTCTAATTACTGTTTCTTTCAGCACCTTGTACGTCATGCGTTTTGTCTTATTACTGTTTCTTTAAGCACCTTGTACGTCATGCATTTTGTCTAATTACTGTTTCTTTCAGCACCTTGTTCGTCATGCATTTTGTCTAATTACTGTTTCTTTCAGCACCTTGTACGTCATGCATTTTGTCCAAGTACTGTTTCTTTCAGCACCTTGTACGTCATGCGTTTTGTCTAATTACTGTTTCTTTCAGCACCTTGTACGTCATGCGTTTTGTCTTATTACTGTTTCTTTAAGCACCTTGTACATCATGCGCTATTGTCTGCTACTCTTTCTTTTAGCACTTTGTACTTCATGCGTTTTGTATGCTATTGTTTCTTTAAGCACCTTGTACGTCATGCGTGTTGTCTAATTACTGTTTCTTTAAGCACTTTGTACATCATGCGTTTTGTTTAATTACTGTTTCTTTTTGCACTATGTTTATCATGCATTTTGTCTAATTACCGTTTCTTTCAGCATCTTGTACGTCATGCGTTTGGTCTTATTACTGTTTCTTTCAGCACCTTGTACGTCATGCATTTTGTCTCATTACTGTTTCTTTCAGCACCTTGTACGTCATGCGTTTTGTATGCTACTGTTTCTTTTAGCACCTTGTACATCATGCGTTTTGTCTAATTACGGTTTCTTTTAGGATTTTGTACATCATGCGTTTTGTCTAATTACTGTTTCTTTTTGCACTTTGTTTATCATGCATTTTTTCTAATTACTGTTTCTTTCAGCACCTTGTACGTCATGCGTTTTGTATGCTTCTGTTTCTTTGAGCACCTTGTACATCATGCTTTTTGTCTAATAACTGTTTCTTTTAGCACCTTGTACATCATGCGTTTTGTCTAATTACTGTTTCTTTTAGGAATTTGTACGTCATGCGTTTTGTATGTTTCTGTTTCTTTGAGCACCTTGTACATCATGCTTTTTGTCTAATAACTGTTTCTTTTAGCACCTTGTACGTCATGCGTTTTGTCTGCTACTGTTCTTTTTAGCACTTTGTACATGATGCCTCTTGTCTGCTTCTGTTTCTTTTAGAACCTTGTACGTCATGCGTTTTGTATAGTTACTGTTTCTTTTAGCAATTTGTACATCATGCGTTTTGTCTGCTACTGTTTCTTTTCGCACTTTGTACATCATGCGTTTTGTATGCTACTGTTTCTTTTAGCACCTTGAACATCATGCGCTATTGTCTGCTAATGTTTCTTTTAGCACTTTGTACATCATGCGTTTTGTCTGCCACTGTTTCTTTTAGCACCTTGTACGTCATGCGTTTTATCTAATTACTATTTCTTTTAGCACACTTTGTACATCATGCGTTTTGTCTAATTACTGTTTCTTTTAGCACTTTGTACATCATGTGTTTTGTCTAATTACTGTTTCTTTTCGCACTTTGTTCATCAAGCGTTTTGTCTGCTACTGTTTCTTTTTGCACTTTGTACATCATGCGTTTTGTCTAATTACTGTTTCTTTTAGCACCATGTACATCATGCTCTATTGTCTGCTACTGTTTCTTTTAGCACTTTGTACATCATGCGCTATTGTCTGCTATTGTTTTAGCACCCAGTAAGTACACTATGGTCTGCTACTGTTTGCTTTGCCAGTAAGTACATCATGCGCTATTTTCTTCTACTGTTTGCTTTGCCAATTAGTACATTATACGTTTACTTCTGCTATTGTTTTGCTTAACGCTTATTACATCATGCATTCACGTGCTGAAATGTTTATTATATTGAAACACGACAAAAAAACATATTTATGTTGAATTTTGATTTTGTCCAATACATACAAATGTTTAGAAAACTTTTATCTTTTATGAATTTTAACCGAGAAATTCAAAAGCTTCAGTAACCTGAAGTGCTGTATCATTTTTTCCTTTGATAACATTTGTTCCTTTTAAACTTGGAGCCTTCACGGAATTTTCACGTGCCCATTGTTTGAAATATTCTAGATAACTATTTATCTTTGCTCTTTATATCATTATCTTTGCATGTTGAAAAGTATTCCAGGTCTTTCCAGACATATTTTCTAAGCTAGATGTGCGTTTTGCGACAAAGCATTAATTAGATAGGTTTGTGTGAAGAAAAGTAAATCGAAAATATTGACGAATGCAGTTTTATAATGTTTGTGAGTTAATCTAACACTTTAGCTTTTAGTGTCTACCTATCATAAAAAATGATAAGACGATTATTTTCATTACCTTTGGAAATAAACTTCTCGCAAAAATATGTGAGCTGTCAAACAGTTGTGAAAAAGATATTGCTGTAGGTTCGTGCTATATCACATAAATGAACATTTAAGTCTGTCTGAATATTTAAAAAAAAATAGTTCATAATGTTCGTCATGTGAGTAAATAGATGGATAGAATTCGACTTTTTTGTAACCTTGACCTTGGACAGAGCCAACCAAATTATACATTTTTTTCCATCATGTAGTTCAACTTACTATTTCAAAATCCTTAAAAGTGTTCAAGAGATATGGAGAGAATACGAAATGAGGGATGAACGGACAGACAGAAGGGCGGATGGACAGACGGATAGTTCAAGTGATATATGCCTTTCTATGAAAGTATGATAAAAGATAGTGTAAATAGTAGTTTATTTGTTTTGATTTTTTTTCTTTCAATATGCCATATCACCAACGCACCCTAAAAGAGCTGTTTTTTTCAGGTTGCGGGTGATAGCACAAGATTCAGAAAGCATTCCATTCAGGAGACACACTTGGTTCTTTTATCTGCTCAGTGTATTCCAGTGAAACATGGGGCCTCCGATTAACATCTTATCCGAAAAACAATTAGTTGTGTTAGTAAATGATCCAGAGGTCGAACTCGCAATCCCAGGATCTCTGTTCAACTGGATCACTGATCCGTTCATAAGAATCGTTCATCAAATTCAGCTGACTTTATAATGACAATTCTTATGCTGATTCGAAGATGGTCCGTTTCTCGTGACGACAGTGACAATATGTCTGCCTGTCTGATCGTCTGTCTTGCGCCTCTATAAGAATGGAGTCGGCTGTCGTCCTTAAAAGAGAAAAAAATAGTGAGTGGTTTGTCTTTTTTCTTGAGCAGAGCAAGGGAATAACTGAAAACTATTCATCCGCTTTCAACCACGGTTTTAACTGTCGTGTATCGCGCCTGGCTGATTTAATTATAGTACTGCATACTAATAAATACTTACTGGCTTAGTGGTTGAAATTTTATGTGAAAAACGCGTGAAGTGAATGCTGACTAACACATAAATTGTCAACAATCTTTGAATATACTGCAGTGCGATTAGGTAGAAAACAATTTTGACCACTAACGTCAATCAAAACGGACAGAAAACATAAGCTGCCAACTGCAGCCGAAAACAACTTATATCTGATTGTATCAGAAACAAGACTAATGAATCGGTAATATTTCACAAGAACGTCCTGCTTGAACCGAAGTGTCTGACGCCATCTGAGATCTTGTGATTCATTACCAGGTCTTGATGGGTTCCGATGAGTACCAGCTGTAATTATGAAATGCGCCCTATGGTGATTAGCAGTTGAGTATTTTCTCTTAAACAACATTTTAAGTTCTAAAGAATGACACCGGTTACAAATTTTAATCAGACGAAATGAGAAATGAAACTTGCGTCAAAACCAATTTCAGTTGTATCAAATTAAAGTAAAGTTAGTGTAATTCAACACGCTGATGAGAATAAACCCAGTCGTCCATTAATAATACAAAATGAATTAATTTCCATGTTCTGTTTCATCATTCTCTTTGCAACAGCAAAAAGCTGGCCTCATTTCGTTTGTAGCTAGCATTGATGTTAATTAGTGATTGACAGTAGATTGACGTGTGCAGTGCAAAACGACTACCCGTCGTGAATTTTATGGATATTATTGTGATGCAAAGCTTCACACATACACAAGCTTCACGCTTTGTTGCAAATTTTTAACGCGCTGGACTGGTAATCAAGGGGTTGCGAGTTTAATCCCCCGTTCCTCCAGTAACATCACTAATTGTCTTTCGGATGAGCGGTTAAACCGATGTCCCATGTATCAGTTTTTCACGTGGAGCATGGAAAAAGAACCAGAAGTGTCTCTGGAGTGAGATACTTTCTTGAACTGTCCTCCACAACCTAAAATGCTTCAACTGGTCATAATTATGGACAGCCGGTACAGACGATAAATAAATTCACACAGATAGATTGCAAATGACAAGTACTAAACCGTTTGGAACCTCAGCTACAATTGATTGCATGACTAGATTTCTCTCTACAAAATTGTAGTTTATTTAGATTTACCCTTTACCTGTCCAGCTCGTTAAACTTGACAAGAAAAATGTTCACTGCCAGGAACTGTTGTTACCAGTAAAGTATCTTTGATCTGAAGCCACGAAGTTAACCCTTGTAATTACAGACTGGAAACTTTTTCTATGGTTTCTTTTCACTTTTACTAGTGAGAGCAAAGCGATCAGTTTACAAGTACTTGGTATATCAGGGCAAAACAGCTTACAGAAAAAAATGTGAATCGAAGTAAGCAATTTGTAACTGTATCATTTTCAGTATGATGTAAATAGAGTTATCTCGTTGTTAGATAGTTTATTTATTCTGCAAATGAAAATGGAGGGTGTTTCAAAACAAGGATCGAAATCAAAGTGTACGTGCTCGCCGTATGATGCACGTCTTAGGGCAAATTTGAATATCAGTAGTGTTTTCAAGAGTAAAAATTGCTTTATTTCCGTTGTGTTAAGGTCAACCAGTCAAACAAGCTGTTTCTGGACACGACGCCCTCCCAAGCGAATAAATGCGACTTCTGCTTCAGTCTATTTCTACAGTTTATTTTTACAGACAAGGCTTAGTGTTACAGATTTCCGTTTCTCCTGCCAATCTCTCTGTGTTGTTCTCATTTGTAACAAATATATAGCAAGGATAAGTAAATGGTTCAGTCTAATTAATTATGTGTGTATACATTGCTTTATCGCTATGACTGTTGAGAGTGACTGAAGTGCCAGTGTTATATTTTTTGGCGCGCAGCCGAGATGCGCAGTATCGTCTGCTCGAGAAGCGCGTGACATTAATGATATCAGCGTCAAACATATACTAAGACATCTCATCGTGTTCTTTACTGTTTGTCAAATGTAGAAATAGCTGCTACTTTATGGACTGTTAAATAAATAGAAAATGTAAATTCCACACTATTTTACAAATTAAATTGTGTTATGGTTAGATTACAATTGAAACAGAACAGTGAACAGTCTATAAAAGGATAAATACATTCAAAATGAACATTGCGGTAAGAAATAAATTTATTTATCCAAATTCGGTCATTTTTCAGAATTTTCTAGAGTAGAATTATAATCGACTATAGTTTGCATTTTTCTGAGCGATTTTAAAATTTCTGATTTGCATGCATTTAATTATTTATTCAGTTGGTTATTTTGTGTAACTTGATATGTTTATTCCGGCTCGATAGAAAGTTTTTATGAAAACAGCGAAAAACACTGAAGCTTACAGGTGCTGTGTATTTTTCTGTGTTTACTTCCGGGAGAATATGTTCCCAATTTTGACCGGATATACCTGGTCCACAGACAATAAATGCCTTCAATACCTTTTGAGGCAAAACCGATTGACATTATATTTGCTTTAGTTATCTTATTTAAATTGACAATTCAGAGAGGTGTTTTTAAAACTTCTATCATAAACAAACTAAGCCGTTCTGTTGGCTGCCCCCAGGCCTTGGGGCTTCGTATATGTAAAACCCATGAGACAATCATTGCAAAAAATCACAGTGCACATGCAAGAACTGGACAAGTGATAATGTCTTTATTTTAGCATCAAAATGTTGTTCCCAGGGGTTGTCTGTCATTGTCCTTGTGAGATATAGATGTGTTAAGAATAAATTAATAAAATTACAGTTAATATTTTCTCAACAAACAACAACAGCAATTGACTAAATGAGTTAAACTGGAAGCAAATCGACAAAATTATTACGTCTTCCTGTTCGCATTGGTTTTGTCCAACACAGTGGTTCGGCACGGTATTCAAAGTTATATGCAGTTCTTAGCGTGAAATAAAAACTGAGAGTCCATTATACATACGTATACTTCAGGAAATAAAAATTAAGACTCCATTATACACATGTATACACCATCAAGTATTAAACCATTGTTAACTTCACGCTGAAATTACTTTTTCAATGGGCCGGATGCTAGCTTTTTAAAAAAGCTAAACTTGTAATACATACATGAATATTGTCCAGCATTTTAACAAAGTTTACCTTCCAAGATCGAAATGCTTTTCAATGACAGCTGATGCTGTGCATTATGCCTGACAGGTGTAAGTGACATAATTATAAACAAGTACTTATTTTTTTCTTTTTCTTAGAATTACGTTTTGTTTTGCAGTGTATGTTTATTGAATTTATACGCACATCGTACAGGAAATGAAAATGCTTTCAAAAACCAATAGGCTGCAATAACTATAGTTAAAACCATTTCCAGAAAAAAAAACAGATTCCACGTAGATCTACTCTATTTGGACCAGAAAATAAGCTAAATATTGCTTCACTAAAGTGAAGCCATAATTTTTTTATGTACGCACGTTTACTTTTTTCAGAATAATCAACAGGTGATGACATTTGTGATGACATAAGTATTATAACATGAAATATTATATTGTGTGTAAAATACGGAGGCCCTCCAAAAATCAGCTGTTTTTTTCTTCTATTCTTTATATTACAATTGTTAGTTAGTTATGTTCTTACATGACAGCAGAAGAGATCAGTGCTACTAACAAAAAAAGAAGAAAAACTGTGAGGTTAATTAATTATCGTTTTGGATTATCCTGTTAGATATATTTGAATCTTTTAGATTCGGGACTTGGATGTTTGCTTGCACAGTTATGTTAACAAAAAGAGTTATGATTAAAACTTGACAAAAAAAACCCCAACACATCTTAAAAAATCATATACCAATTACATTTCAGAATACATTTTACTGTAGCAAATACCATACTCAAATGATTTCTTGGGAAGGCAGAACTAAATTGTCTTACAGTAATCTAAGGAGAAAAGAACAGTGTCTCAAAATTATCTTGCGGTGATCTAAAAGTATTCGATTTTGTTTGATTATGCTCTATTTCTACCCAGTGATATTTCCAGTAATTGTATCACTCAACACGTAATTTCCGTGCATTCTCAAAGGTTTATGTAATAAGTGAAACAGCGCTTAATTTACATTGATCTTGGACAATCATTTTCGTGCAGAATTTCTCTGGCTTTGAAAAATGTCATTTGATGGAGAACGTTGTTATATTTGATGTATTTATTTGATGTATTTATTTGATGTTTTTGTTTGTTTGATAAGCCACCTTGATGTAATACTTTTTTGCTTGAGATTGAAAACTGCATCCATCCTATAAAATTGCAAAACTATCCTGCACTTCAGCATGCTAGAGCTAGAATTACACTTCAAAGAAAAAGTACAGCTCAACCTCGTATAAAAAAGTTTGATTTTTCACTTATTTCTTACCCAGTGGAAATCATCAGAAGCCTGAACGCTAGTACTTTCTTACCAAAATCTGTACCGTTCGTTGCTTTTCTTTCTCAATGAAAACCCCTTTGAAACATAAATGGAACTATCCACATTGATAGGTGGATTAGTCCATTTTAAAGGACATTGTTTATACGAGTATGAAATCACTGCCTGACACAAAACATCCCACTTATTCAACAATGCATTCATGTCTAAATTACTTGTAGTGTTCATGCTTATAAACAATAAGTGCAGATCAAAGCAATATGACATTTGTGTACATGTAATTTATAAGACATATTTATTCATACTGTATTTTTTTTTCGTGAGGATAAGTGTTGATAGTAAGCTGAAACGAAAAACGAGCCACTTGCCAACACCAATGCAAACAGCAGTTTGATGCAGCATTATTTAGGGTAACCACGGGTTAAGTATCTGGTACCTAGCCTTACGAACAGAGGCAAGCAAAGTCGGACAATCTATTTAAACATTTATTTTTTCTAGAAACTGAATAGTTCCTTTTCAGTCCTCCGGAAATTTGGTATTGCTATTTGCTCTTAGCATTAAATGATAGCAGACCATTAAAAAAGTACGACAAAACGTTTATTGTACCTGGAGTACGTTTTAACCAAATGAGCAGAAACCCAAAACCCTCAGGGCACTGTTTACTTTTTGGATAATCTGCTCTAGCAGACAAACCTGCTTCTGGTTTAGGAAGCAGACATTTCCACCATGATTCCAATTAATTATGTTGCTTTGGTCTAATCAATCGTAAAATGGTTATGTAAAATGACCCTGTGGTCTGCTTTTCTTGTTTTGCCTCAAGATTCTATTTTTCCTTCCTAGAAATTAAAGATACTAGCCTTGCGGTAAAATTGTATACCGCATTGAACATATTTTCTCAGCTGTGAAACAATGTTAAGATTACAAACGAAATACACATGGAATCACAAACGTTTGACCTCCTGGACTCTGTTACCTGTTCTTTGATTGGCTTATCTGGTTTCCTTCAATCGAGCAAAACTATTACAGAGCCAGAAAAATGTTGGATTAACACATAACATATGTTCAGTGTAAATACGTGTCTAGAAATAACACGTGAACTGTTTACAGGTACTGTTTACAAGCCACACACATATAGTAAGCAGAGATTTGTTTTTTAAACCTGTAAATGTCACACAATTAATGATAGATTTACCTGAACCAGTGGCTAAAAGCAGGTTATGAAACCTAAAAACTTTACACCAGTTTTGCCCTGTTGAGCCAAAAAGCAAGATACGCATTTAATATGTTTATTAAGTGATCTCAAGGAAGGATAAAGTCATGAAAAGACAAGACAATGGCATGACGAGACGTGACAGGAAGGGGTAGGATGGGATGGAATGGGATGGGATGGGACGGGACAGGATGGGATGGGACGGGACATGACAAGGCAAATTCATTCTAAATAAACTATGTGGCAGCTCTTTAGGTAGCAGAAATATATGGTATGATATGTTATATATTTTCTATATAGCATTTATGATCGTTTTTTCCCTGTTTTTAAAACAAGATAAGGTTTCTCAGACAATAGCAAGACTTAGTTATGATTGCTGAAATGAATTAACAGTAAAATAATGATAAGTGGAGCTCTTCATCAAGAGACCTTTTGAAGTGTCTAAATTTTTAGAACCCTCCATCCCCCCAAAACAACAACAACAACAACAAAACAGAAAAAACATAAGGGAATAGTTTTTCGAAGAAATTGGCTCTTTAAACAAATTTGTCTTTTTTTTCAGTAGAAACTCGTTTCCTTTGGTCTTTGATATTTTGATGAAAAAACATAGAAAACTTTTTCACTGCTGAAGGTGTTTCTGGCTTATATTTATCGGCTATGTTGTATACTTGTTCATTAATAATCATTTAATGAGCGTGTGTACATGTTCGACACGTGCGTACATAAATGCTAGATAATTAATAACATACCTCAAAAAATAGTCATCACATCAACATAATGAAGCGGTAATCTAGTTCCATAATCACATGTTGTTTCTATGATAAATGCCAGTTTTATGATATCTATGTAGATCAGAGATGTTTTGGCGACGGCGCTGTAGCAATGTGTTCCTGCAGTTTCAGGCTTAAACAATGATAATAATGAACAATTAATAGTTATTTTCATATTTGCATACACGCAAGATCCGGCATTTACCTTTCACTTATCCGTCATTAACAAATACACGTTGATTCCAATCAAATCTACAAATGTTACAAGATCAATGTTCACAGTTTTGTAGCACGCTGTTGTTGTGTAAAACTTAGCAAATTAGTTCGTGACCTTGAAGCTTGATTATTATATAAGTAAAAATTATAAATTAGACAAATAACGTGACATAAAAATTCAAAACAGGCAATTCTGAAAAGATTGAAATCCTGTACTATCCTTTATCGCAAAAATTCTGCCAAAGAAACGTTTAGATGCACGTTATATACATATCGGTAAAATTGCAAATTTTCTGATCATTTCCTTCAAACAGAATTGAAAATGACGCCGGGATAGGAAAGTGCAAAAAATCGCAGTTCAAAGAAAAACAAATGTAATGGACAAAGCTTGTAGTAAGAAGACAGCTTTGCCCGTGGAGAGGAAAGAAAAAGGGAAGAAAAAGTGGAAGCTGTATGGACTGTTGCTTAAATGCTGTTATTCTCTTCAACAACAAACGTGTATGTGAGAGAGAGAGAGAGTCAGACGGTGCAATTTTAAAGCTAAAGCGAAACATCCACTTTATTTTGTTGTTTTTTTTCATTGTAACGAGAGTCAATTTACACAATCGTTCACAATAATTGACTTTGAAGTATCCGTAATTGCATTATTATCCGTAGGTCAAAACTGTAAACACTGCAAAATCCAAACATTTGTTTTTGTATTTTTTCTGGCTTCATCGTTGTCATTTTTTCAGTTACAGCTGGATTCTCGTTAATTTTTTTTAAAAAATTCCTTTCTGTAAAGGTTTAATTTAAATATTCTATTTTCAGGTTTGGAAAAATACTTTTATCAATTGGGTCAAGGTTATTTAGGACTATAACAGACCTGCAAACACTTCAATATTTTGTTTTCTTTTTCAGGCAAATGGAATTACAGAGGAACAGTTGGCTGGTAAGATGCATGTCTTTTCATAATTCTAAAAGCATATTAAGATTTTGTTCCCATTTTTAATATACTGCTATAAAAGCATAGGTAATACTTTTTTTCTTTACGTCTGACCACCTTCATCTGTTTTTATTGAAAGCAACAAAGACACGATTAGACTTCAGAACATAATTATATACATAGACGTTCGTTATGTGACAATAAAGAAGTACAGCCAAGTACACAATAACATGCTTAAATTGATTTGAATATGATATTTATGATTTACAATGTATTTTTTTCCAGAGTTTCGCGAGGCGTTTAACTTGTTTGACAAGAATAAGGACAACGTAATAAGCGCCAAAGAGCTGGGCACGGTGATGCGGGCGCTTGGTCAATCGCCTACAGACAAAGACATTGAAACGATGATTCAGCATGCTGACGTAAACAGTAAGATTTCAATTTGACTAGTTTCTCTAGACTAGCGTAGTTTACAATGAATTCACCGAAGTTGTTGGTAGATGCACAATATATCTGCTGCTCGTCTGTTCCTTGTATTTCCAGTAAGAGAATAGTTTATAAAAGTTGTGTCATTTTTCTGTCTGGATTTGAACTTATCAATTTCAGAGGAAAGTCCGTCCTGTGTAAAGATTTTTTTACGAATACTTACAAGGGTGTCAAAGTACACTAAACACTGGGACACTATAACAAGAAATATAATACTGGATTGACGTATTAAAGTAGTAGTTATGTTAGTTTATATGTAACAATCACAATTTAATATTTTTAAAAAATCACTATTCAAAAACCTACCGAGATTCTGATGCCAAGTTGCGGGGCAAAGAAACGTGCTTATTATGAAAACATGTGTCTGAATTAGCAGGCATGGATGATAGGTCTTACCTGATTTGTTTATTAGCAACTCTCTTTTCATCTGTCGACCTCACTTATTTTGAAAAACAACAGCAACAAAAAAAACAACAACAACAAAACAACAACAAACATTTTACTTGAAATAAAAGAAATTCTTCCAAACGGAAACCTGAAAGTAGGGACGGGAGAGAGAGTCTGTGTTCTGCCTCCGATTTGTCGATGCAAAAGAAAAGGTTTTGGTATTTCAGAACGAATTTTAAGACTGTGTGATTTGGTATGAGCGAATCACGGTCTGTACTTGTACGAGAATTCGTCTGTAAAACGGAATTGAAAATATCTGCCGCCACATTAAACCCAAACCAATCTATAGTTTCACAGACATTTAACTCTGTGATTAAGACCCAGACCTGATTGCCCGAAAAGTGACCAGTCTGAAGGATTTGATTGAGTATGGCCGAATGAAATAAGAACACGAGATTACTTCTTCTCGTACAAATTGTTCAGTGAATATTCTGCTTGATCAGACTTGATTGATTGACTGTCAAAACATTTTCCAGCAGGAAATAAAAAAATATTCATGACTAGATAATTGAAATCGTCAAGTAGTCAGCGATAATGAAACACTTAAAGTTTTAAGAATGAAGTTTAAAACGACACAATGGAAGTGTTAAGCGCTAAATTCTTTCCGAGATGGTTTCACTGGTGCAAAGACTTGGAAAATATCAATTTTCACAACTTAAAGTACACTCGTGTACGCTCGGTATGGACTTTTGCTTTGATTTAGATCCAGATTGTTTTAAAAAGTTCCCACCTAACATGCAGATTGAATTGTTCTTGAGCAGAGCGAACTGACCGCAAGTTCTTTGAAAATGCTATTACAGTAGCGTCATTAATTTGCAACCTGCTCTTAACAGTAAAATGTAGATAATGGAAAAATGACGTAACAGAAAAACAATGTTGGTTGTAAAACTCCTCATGATTATCCATTTGTCAAGAGATTTCATTAGCATCTAAAACTACGTCATTTTCCTATTATTTTTATAACTCTAGACACTTAAGTTAAAGCTGCAGAAGGGAGAAAGACCTATGAGAACCATTTGGAGAATGAATGATTGATACATTTTCAAAGCTGCTTATGTTACTGTAAAAATGAAATGAATGTTTCCTTTTTGTGTTTCAGAAAACGGTAGTATAGATTTTGACGAGTTTGTAAAGATGATGATAGGTTACAAGCGGCGCGCTGACCCCGAACAGGAGATGAGAGAAGGTATTAAAAACATAGAATTGTACCATTTACCATTTGTTATTGAACATGGTGTACGTCCGTCTGCTTAGCAGTTCATTTGTGTGTCATCCGTCTGCTTGACAGTTCATTTGTAAGTCATTTGTCTGCTTGACAGTTAATTTGTGAGTCATCCGTCTTCTTAGTAGATTATTTGTGTCATCCGTCTGTTTGGCAGTTAATTTGTGCCACCCGTCTGCTAAGTAGATTACTTGTGCCATCCGTCTGTTTAGTAGTTCCTTTGTGTGCCATCCGTCTGCTTAGCAGTTTATTTGTGTGTCATTCGACTGCTTAGGAGTTCATTTGTCTGTCATCCGTCTGCTTAGCAGTGTATTTGTGTGTCATCCGATTGCCTAGTTCATTTGTGTGTCATCCGACTGCTAAGTTAATTTGTGTGTCATCTGCCTGCTTAGCAGTTCCTTCTTTCATTCTTAGCTGGCATTGTTCAAGCAATTTCAGACATTCCTATGAGAAATGTTTGCCACATTGAGGAAACTAAACTCAGCAGTCTTTAACATCAAAAATACATTCCATTTTATCTGAGAATAATCGACATTCTCCAGGGATGTTTTCTGTGGCTTGCTAAGACTTTGCTTAACTTGACCTTTATAGATACCCGCGGAGGTTTGAAACAATTTTGGGACTTTTACCTCTTACCCGTTCTTACAAAAATTCCGTAGGTAATACAAAAATGCAATGCATAAGGGAGAATACCAGCCTCTTAGGAATTCGAACACTCACTTGTGTAGTGTAGTCATGGGGGCAAATGGCCGTGTAGAATGATGTCTGGGAATCTCTAACAACACCGATTTAGTTTTCAAGTTCTTGTTTATTGAGTCTTTTCTTGTTTTAAGTTTCTAGCTTCAAAATATATTTCAGTCGTAAAGTGCTCTGTCCACTATTAAAAAGTTAATACATGTTATAGCAGAACAGAATATCGCTCTCTAAATATCAGCCAAGAAGGCATAACGTAGCTTGTAACTTAAAGTGTCGGCAGAGCAGAATCCGGCGTGGTGGAGGTTTCCACCCGCTATTCTCTCTAGTAGTTGCCCCCCTGACTGCCTAGATGGTTCAGTTTATAAGGAGGTTTACCCAAGTCTTCAGGCAATGAGCATTTCATGAAATGTAACATAATTCTGTCCCATGCCAGACAAAGAATTGTAGTATCTAATCCGTGGACTGGACTAATATATTGCCTAAAGACGTATGCATGTACCGTCCTATTTGAACGTACACAAGGTGTTGACAAATTAGTTTTCTAATATTTGAATAAAATATGTAAAAATAAACCTCGAAGAGTTATAGACAAAATGATGTTTTTCCGCCATCACACAACACTCGTTTGGCCATAAACAAATGTGCTTGTCAGGGATTGAATGTTGCGTGTATTACATTGTATATATTATTAAAAAGTCCAGCAGCCGGTATTCCGAACGAGTCCAGCGCCTAACTATAGTTACTAGATAAAAGACATTTTAATGGAGTTTCACTTTTCTAGCATTCCGAGTTTTCGACAAGGACAACAATGGCTTTATCAGTGCAGACGAGTTACGGTATGTGATGACAAACCTGGGCGAGAAACTAACGGACCAAGAAGTTGCCGAGATGATCCGGGAAGCGGACATCAACGGGGACGGGCAGGTTGATTATAATGGTGGGTAAAGCAGGATAAGGTTTTACGATACATGGTTTGATTATTAATAACGAGCAGTTTAAAAAAAAAGAAAAAAAAGAACGAAAGAGAGAAAGAAAGAAAAACAACAACAAACTTGACAACGTATAAGCAATTATATGGAAATGGCTGAAGTTTAATTCAGAAGGACCAGTAATTGTTTTAAATGAACAAAATAAAAAAATGTTTTACGCTAGGCATTTAGGATAGACCTGTCAAATAAATATTTTTTTCTTATTTCAGAATTTATCAAGCTGCTGTGTAACACGGAACCGTCCGACTGAGGACAAGACCTGAAGACTCTCTCGTTTATTTATTTTTTTTACTTTTTCTTGATGATTACAGTCGCAGTGTTTTCATGTTTCTCTATAAAAAAGATGCTCAATTGACGTCTAAGACTTGTTAACAAAATTCTGGCTCTTTCATCCCATTTCATGTATATTTCTTTTCAACATTATGTTTTCTATTTTTAGTCATGTTACGTCAACTGTTCTGTTTTTTATATATTTATTTGACATTGTATATTTTGAAATGTTTGCTAACATTTGCCTGTCTTTTCTCCTGAACGTGATCGATATTTCCAGAATTTCCTAAATATATGTAAATTTGTGGAACAGTAAACAGGTCTTGACTTGTCATTCAGTTCCGTGAAGTAAACATTAATTTCAGCATCAGGGGATGACAGATTACATTTCAGATCTACTGCAACTGAAATATACACCCTTCATAGGAATTTTTTACCATTTACCCAAAACTGATTTCACACTGAAAATGTACAATATAGCAAATACATACAGTCAGTATACACTTTGTGTCTTATGCTGCATTATTCATCTTGGGGACGACGTTTCCATTAAAGTCTAAAGTTCTGCCAAACTGAATGGTTCATTTGAATTGAAGAGCGCTTTTTACAAGTTTTGTTACAGTTCTTCTGACATTGATTGATCAGTATCGCCAGGTGCTTGAGGCTCTATGCTTCCTGGCATAATTTTGAGGTCTCCGAATTGTTTTATCTATACTGAATAAAGGTGCACATTGTATCTAAGATTTCTTCGTAGGGCCTTATACACTATGGTTTCTGTTAATCTAAAGAGATATCAAGAATTTCGAACTCGCGTACTGAAAAAAAACACATTATTTCTATGACTCGTTGCGCATATTTCTACACTGGGTAAATCCTATAAATTGAAATGCAGGTTTGCACAAGGCCCTGATAAAATTATTTAAGAAAAAACATTTTTCTGAAATTTCAATTTGCTGGGCTGCAAGGCTGCTAACTTCATGAATTTCATATAGAATCAAAATATAAATCTGATCAAAGGGAAGTAACCATGTAAGACGCACTTTATCAATCTGTAAGAGTAAGCTACCTTGCACTCCATTGAGACGATCATAACATAGGCTTTATAACTAATAAGCAACAATTTATAACGATCTCATTTACAACATCTTGACTGAACACAGCAGGCATGAATGATAATGCGCTTTAAAGGATTAGATTGTCATCAAGAGTATATTTAAACCTGGTTATATTTTGCTTTACAAAGCCTTATAGTATATACTTTAAGTAATAAAGATTTTAACAAGTATAAACGGCCGTGAGCTAATAAAGCAAATAAGCCTGGTGGCTCGGGTTATATTTACTCATAACCGTTTATACCTGGCTATATAACCTTTCAAAAATATTGATAACGAATTTACTATTTATGACATAAACAACTTTTAGAATAAATATTTATCCATTAACTGACAGTAAATTTATCAAAGGAGGGTCGTGTGTATGAATGAATGTATAAATGGATAATAAAAACGCCACGAATGACCAAACAAACAAACGCGCAGTATTAAAAAAATGGTCTAAATACAAGTGTTTTAAATGTCAAGTGGTAACGCGCTGGATTGGAAATCAAGGGGTCATAGGTTCAATCCCCTGTTCCACAACAACGATTACTAAGTGCTCTCGGATAGTGCTATACACTGTGTATTGAAAAGAACTAATCATCTCTTTGGAATTAGATGCTTTCTGTATCTTGCAATAATCCAAAACAACCTAAAATGATTAAACTCTGCAGGTGGTCATTGATTTACGAGGCCTTTCGTCTTTGGTTTGAATATTTTCTACAGTGAAATTTACAGGTACTATTAATGCCATGCTTAGCTCATTGTTTTCGAAAGCTAAATGTTATTTAAAGTCTATCAGAAGAATTTTGCTGAAGTATATTGTTGGAAACTATTGGAAGTACATATGCAATGGAGAGACAGTGGCTAGCCCCTGATTGGACAAAGTAAAAAGCGTGGAGCGGAAGGCAGTTCTTTACACAATGTGGGGTTATATTAGCCGCAGGATTTCTTTTAAAAACGCAGCTGAGAATTCATTCTATAGGACATGACGTAAGAAATGACATAAGGTAATGATAAGAATATAACAGTGAAAACAGAAATAATAATTTACAATAGTTAACTTCTCCAAAAGATGGAAAAATGAAGTTTAGAGAACAAACCGAGTGACTTGTGTCCGACCTTAAAGGCGGGTGATCTGATGCCGAACTTCAAGGCGAGTGATCTGAGGCCGAACTTAAAGGCCACCCATCTTTAATCATGATCTGAGGCCGAGCGGCCACCCATATTTAATCATGATCTGAGGCCGAACTTAAAGGCCACCCATCTTCAACCATCAGTGATATTTGGTGTCTTATACACTTTAGATCGACATATAAGTAACTGGATTGGAGATTTTCTTTCTCTTGTGAGACTTTCTAGAAGTATTATTTTTGGTATGCGCAAAGTTCAAATAATACACCATGAATGCATGTCAATTACGAAGTCTGTAAATATTTTGAGGCAGTAACGTAAGAGAAGGGTACAACTGTCTTTATGAATATTACTGTTTTATTTAAAACGACATTGGCAAAGCCATTCTTATAGCCTTTCAATAATAAATACAACATAAAAAATAACAAAAGAAAGAAATTAACATCAGTTAACAGGAACACGTTAACAAAGTAAGAAATATTAAAATGTGTGACTTATATGTCTGTTCCGGTGTCATTCAGAAGGCAAAAAAATGGACTTTTAGCACAAAATAAACAATATCTAACCCTTTTCTTAATGCTAGGAGTCTGATCTTCTTAAACAATTATCATTCAAAGATTTCCATCTCTTTTATTTTGGTTTACCTGCTCATAGATTATTAACATTGAAAATAAATATAGTTTTCTGAAAAAAAAAAAAAAAGATTTTAAAAGTCACATAAACCTGAATAATTCGTCACCGTGCCGTCCGCAGCCACAGCACCTGTAAGTGTATGTACTTTTATACCGCTGTCTGTGCTTAGCAATTGCTAACTTTCTAACGCTTACAGTCATTTAAGCAGGTCTTGAACATTTGGGCATTAACTTTGTAAGTAAGCACTGAACCCTTCGACCTTTGGTCCTACCAAGTAAGTGTATGCCTTTAACTCTGCAATAAAAGAGGTTATATAAACCTTTCGCATTTGTTGTTAGTTCATGTTAATTTGAATAATTCGTTTAAGTGTTTTTATGTAGAAGTACTTTTCTCAAAGAATAGGTAACACTTCAACGAACGGTTTATTACATATACACGAGTAAATAAAGCATACACGGAACTGATGACTCCGAATACGCAGGTATAAAACACTTTATATCTAGATAATAATCAACAGATTTCCACCTGTGAAAATTACTTAGTTGAAAATCGCTACAAGGTTTAGATTTACACTTCAGATTATTTATAAAATATATCGGGTTGCAAAAAAAGGAGAGAGAATGTAACGGTAATACAGAAACAGATTTTCCTACATAACTGCGTGTTACCTTCTTTTGAACAAGCCCCTCCCAATAAACTTTCTATTTCCCATACTGCATTTGAACACACGCGTGTCTAAAAATAACTTATGGCAAGAATACATAAATATATATGAATATCGAAACGAGCTAACAATGAACAAGGTAAATAATAAGTCCTGTAAATGTACTGCTAAGTTCTAAGCAGAGACTTTTCAGGCGTGGATTCCGCCGATGTATCGTCTATATATTTAAGATTTATGTAACTTTTGTATATTTTCTTGTCCTCTGAAAACACTGTGTCATCATCCATTACTGAGTTCGGGTGTAAGGCGGCTTTAGTTGGACTCGCAGTCTCGGGTTCGATTACTTCCTCCTGCTGTACCAGGGATCCCTGAAATGGCAATGTATAAATAAGTGATGGATATGTATGCTTGGCGAAGGTTTAAGAATAAGGCGAAAAAGAAACATGTACAATAACCGCTCGTAAGTGGAACAGTATAGGGGAGAAAAGGGACTTGTAATCATTGGAGGAAAGAAAAAATGTGTACTTTAGATTTCAGATTTACAGTTGGACATTTTGCTACAGAACAGTGAGGAACGTAACAAAGTCAAAAACTGAAAAACGTATGACTTGATGGTAAAAATAAGGAATCATGTAAGAACAGAGCAATGAGGAGCAGAACATGGTCAAAAAGAGCAAAGTTGAGGACATCAGAGTAGGTGTAAATAAGAATTTATGTTAGTGCAGAACAGTGAGGAACAGAACCTAGTCAAGAACAGCAAGATCGAGTACATTTGCGTACAGTATGAATAAGCTTTTATGAGACAGCATAACAGTAATTAACACAAGATGGTCAAAAACAGCAAAGTTGAGGACATTAGAGTACGGTATAAATAAGCATCTATGTAAGAGCAGAACAGTAAGGAACTGTTCGAACAGAACCTAGTCGAGAACAGTTAAGCCGAGGACATCAAAGTACGGTATAAATAAGCAATCGTGTAAGAGCAGAACAGTGAGGAACAGAACCTAGTCAAGAACAGCAAAGCCGAGGACATCAAAGTACGGTATAAATAAGCAATCGTGTAAGAGCAGAACAGTGAAGAACAGAACATAGTCAAGAGCAGCAAAGCCGAGGACATCAAGGTACGTAATAAATGAGCAATCGCGTAAGAGCAGAACAGTCAAGAACAGAACATAGTCAAGAACAGTAAAGCCGAGGACATTAGAGTGCTGTATGAATAAGCCATCGTATAAGAGCAGAGCAGTGAGGAATAGAACCTAGTAAAGAACAGCAAAGCCAAAAACATTACAGTACGGTATAAATAAGCAATTATGTGCGAGCAGAACAGTGAGGAACAGAACCTAGTGAAGAACAGCAAAGCCGAAAACATTACAGTACGGTATAAATAAGAATTTATGTGACAGCAGAACAGTGAGGAACAGAACATAGTGAAGAACAGCTAAGCCGATGACATTGCAGTACGGTATAAATAAGCAATCTTTTTTTTGCAGAACAGTTACAAACAGCACATAGTCATATAAGCAAAGCCGAGGGTATTAGAGTACGGTATAAATAAGCAATCGTGTGCGAGCAGAGCAGCGAGGAACAGAACCTTGTCAAGAACAGCAAAGCCAAGAACATTAGAGTACCGTATAAATAAGCAATCGTATAAGAGCAGAACAGTAAGGAACAGAACCTTGTCAAGAACAGCAAACCCGAGGACTTCAGAGTACGGTAGAAATAAGCCTTTATGTGACAGCAGAACAGTGAGGAACAGAACCTAGTCAAAATCAGCAAAGCAGAAGACATTAGAGTACTGTATGAATAAGCAATCGTGTGAGAGCAGAACAGAAATTAGTCAAGAAAAACAATGCCGAGGACAATAGAGAACAGTATAAATAAGCAATTACATTAAAGCAGAACAGTGAGGGACAGAACCTAGTCAAGAAAAGTTATGTCGAGGATATTAGAGTACGGTATGAATAAGCAATCGTATCTGAGCAAAACAGTGAGGAACAGAACCTTGTCAAGAACAGCAAAGTGGAAGACATTAGAGTACGGTATGAATAAGCAATCGTATCTTAGCAGAACAGTGAGGAACAAAACCTAGTGAAGAACAGCAAAGTGGAAGAGATTAGAGTACAGTATTAATATGCAGTTGTGTAAGAGCAGAACAGAATACAGTCAAGAACATTGAAGTCGCGGAAATTAAAGAACTGCTTAAATAAATAATCATGTAAGAGCAGAAAAGTGCAGAACAGAACCCATAAGAACAAGAACAGCAAAGTGGAGGAAATAAGAATATGGCAGAAATAAGAAATCATGTAAGAGAACAACAGTCAGGAACAAAGTAAAACAGACAGAACAGATCAGACAGTTGTACCGACATGTACAAAATACACTGTCTTAACATGCAAAATTTCCAAAACCAAATACAATTAAAAGATAATATATCTGATTGTTATTCTAAGAACATCAGCCAGGCCAACACTCTAAGACTTTTGAATTCCAGTGAAAAAACACGGTATCTTAGATTTAGATAGATTATCTAGAATATATCGGTAACAGAAAAAGAGATTGAGAGGCCGCTAACATTTGTTTGTATTTTAAGCATTATTATTTGCTGACCTCTTCTGTAGCATTTCTGAAACGTCTGTCTTGACCTAATTAATGGTCTTAACAAGCGCAATTCTAGTGGATATATTTTGAAAGAATTTAGAAGTGTTCTAAAATGCAAGAGGTGTGTGGTATTAAAACTATGATTCCAATAAAGGAATTCTCTATAAAGCTGCAAATATTCTGTAAATAAAATTTTGAAGAAGAATTTAAAAGAGAAAACAGCAGGAATAAAAAAATGAAGCAACAGCTGAACCAAATAACAGCAAAACAAAACAAACGCATAGGTAAATGAAAACAAACTGAGCGTTTAACAATTGCATACCATCGCTTACTCGATTTGCGCCTGCCAACTGGTTCTAAGAAATTATCTGGTATTTAAGATTACCTCATAATACTTAAGCAAATTGTCTTATCAATGAGAAAGTAAAGTTTGCATCATAATTTTATCGCATGTTGCACAAGACAGTTCTCAGCAGCCGAAACTAAGCTCGATTATCTAACACAGCAGACGACATATTCATATCTGACATGGGATACAAACACTTGAAGTTGATCAAATCAGTGGCCACATTGATAGACAATTAAAATAATCTTGTTTGGTTTTGTTTAATTTGGTTCTGTTTAAGCGAATATTAGCATTACAAAATAATGATTTTTTTTTTTTTTTTTTTTTTTGGGGGGGGGGGGGGGGGGGGGGTGTTCATATACTGATGTATAAAGTATTTACTATCGTTAGAGAAATAAAAGCTTTTAACAAAGTGTGTGTTGTATATACTTACCGCAGCATTTTGACCCTCCCTTTTCTTTTTATAACATGAACTGCAAAAAGAAAAAAACGTAGACAATAATTCCATTAAGTATATTATACATGTCACTTTCTTCTAAAGCTTAAATTCTCATTGTAAGAAATGCTAGGTATGCAAGTTCTGAGAGGATTTCGAGAGCAGACTGCGCAGGTTTGTTCAAAACACTTGCTTAATAATGATCTCACTTAAAAACTTTTTTAGAGTTATGCAGAAAATAGCATTTATATACAGATTCATGTTCCCTATTTTTGTTAATGTTTGGTAAATCTTAGTATTTTCAAGACATCTTGTCCAGACCTACTCAATCTGCTTTGTGATATTTTTATAGTATCGTTTGACGTACAGATAGATACACAGCTATCGTCACATAACTAACGGCTATCCGTACGAGCTAAGAATAACGGAAACAAGCTGCATCAAATTTTGGCTTGTGCATCCTCTATGCAAAGGTAAATTTGCATCAAGTCTCGTCTGCCAGTCATTAACAGACTAATTCAGTTACAAGGTTACAAAGTTTTGCAAAGTTATAAACCAGTTATCATGCACATTAATTACAGGCATATTTTAAGCACAAACCACCATTATGTTTTCAAGAGTTGTAATTAGGCATGCAAAGAAACCTGGCTTTTCTAACATAATACACGTCCTACCCGTGCAATCACTGACAAGGTTTTCCTTTCAAAAGTTTTACAAAAACATTGCAATGCGCATTTTCAAAATCAGATAACTCAATTTATCTTAATTATTTGGAAATCCTTTGTACATATAAACATATAAATATCTTCTGAAAGTAAAGACTGTTTTTCTTACAAGTTCTGAAAATAATTTATTTAAATCGTGATGGTTTGGGTACAAGAAAAATAAAGATTTTACTCTCGTATTTTGAGAATAACGTAGAAAAAAATGTTGACAGTAGAGAAAACAAATATTGAAGAGTTGCCAACAGGTTTCAGATATTCCATACACTCGGTCGAGTAATGAGCAGCAGGATCTATTTTAATCTTTCTTTGCCCGCAAGAATTGAGTTTTAATGACAGTTTTGAAATATCTCAGTACGTTGGAAAGAGTGAAATTGTGCTGAAAATTTCTTATTTTCCGCGACAAGATATAGCGCATAATTCATGCCATTGTAAATTGTCATATCTTTATACGAAAGAGTTTTTGTTACATTTTAAAGCTATTACAAAAGATTATGCAGACACAGATGATTAATGTTCGTAAGAAAACGTGAACACCGTACTAACATTTCAGCTCTTTCTAGGACAATATAACACTTAGAGACGTCGTTTTAAGCTGACATTTTTGTGACGTATTTGGTTGCGTCACTGAATCACACTAGCCTTATTCCTGGATTAAGTAGTTTGAAGTATTGTTTATAATGAACTTCATTCTTTTACCACTTTGAGATACTGCTCTTCGTCATACTCAATATTTGTTTACAGCAAAGCGAAGCATACTGAACTTACTGATCGATCTGGAATGTATTTTGAAGGACAATAATTTTTAGATATTCCATATGTCTTTTTGTGACATTTCATATCACCAGCTACTTCTGGCGACAACACCCATGACTTCAAGGTTAAATGCCATTCTGAAACAACTGACCAGGCTCTTTTGTATAAAACTGCTGTCTTTTAGAATCTGAACAAGAACAGTTGGTGTTTATCAGATTACCTTATGTAGTAGATAGCATCTTTAAGACTGGCCACAATTTTTACGCTCGTTGCATTTTTAGTTTAACTTTTGAAAATCATATAATAATATCTGTGTTTTTCTCACAAAACTAAAAGAAATTATAAAATCTTTATTCAGTCAACACTAAAGTGCACTAAACCAAAATTACAGTTCATACTTAAACTGGTCTTCGAGATAGCATAGACTACAACAAATGGCTGTGTTAGTTTATAATACTGCACCCTTTGTCCACCTTCAAAAACAAGAATTATAACTTTCTTCATTTCATAAAAAATATTTCTCCTGTGCATTCATAGAAACTTCGACCAGTATTCTTTTTGACCCAGTAATTACCTGTATTAAGCTCCATTTAAATGCCAAACTCTACTTACTGTATACTTATTGTTATAAATATTTTGACAGGTATTGCCCAGTTGTAGTGCTCATATAACCCGAGCCGCTATGCAAAGGTTAAATAAGCTAAAAATAGTATACAGCCGGCCATAAAATCTATCAAAATTCATCCTAAAGAATTCATAATATTGCACGGCTACATCTTAAAATAAATATTTAAATGTGTGTATGAATTTGCAGGAATTGGGGGTTGGAGTGGGGGTGCAATTATGAATGTCATTGCCGTGTTCATATGATTGGTTAATATAAACGTGACGGTTGTACAATCTATAATACAAACTTGCAGTATAACAGAAACGAAATGGAAGAAAAGCTAATCTTCAAAAATGATATGTGTCAAAATGATACTTACAATAAGCAAAGAAGAACAATTTCACAGGCAATGATGAAAGCACCGATTATTGGATAAACATACGATATTGGCGGGAAATCACCATCGCTTGTTGATGAACCCATCTTTTCAATGGAAATATTATAGGAGCTGGTATATAACGGGGTTGATGTGTACCCTTGAGATTTCGTTGATATTGTACGTGTTCCAGGCCTTGTGGTTATATTAACTGATACACCAGTGAAAAAGTCTTCAGTAGATGACGCTGAAGACACAATGGCAGAAGATTTCGTAGATGACACAGTCGAAAAAATGACAGATTTCGTTGATGACACAGTTGGCGAAGTGACAGAGGGTTCCGTGGATGAAGTGGTAATTGTTAGATCAGTCTCTGTATCGCTGCCAGATCCGTTCTTTATAAATCCATAACGATGCAGAACAACTTTAAACTTATCAACACAATCACTAGCTCCCAGACACTGGTTCCAGTTGCTATAGTTATAGAGATTTGGATATGTTTGTAGGCACTCTTCAATAACAAATACACGGTCAACGCATGTTAGACAACGATCACCAACACTGTTGTTGCATACAAGTTGCAGACTGTTGTGCGGGGGGCACGGCACAGTATATATAAACGGACACACCTCTAATGGCTTTTCATATTCAATGTCTTGGTCAGTACTGAAAGAAAGAAAAAAAAGTATTGACAACTCATTATTCTAAGCCTTATCTTGATTTTACTCGGGATGTCAATGTCGATTTTTACACCTGAGCTGTTACCAGGTAAATTTATCTCAACAGAATATTTTTTTGAACAATCCTCTCTCATCAAATAATCGATTACTATATGAAAGTAACTTTATTAGAATGGTTTGTACCGAACAAGTATTGCTGTTAGCGTTTATATGATAGAAAATTGCTGGAGTATCTGAAGGCACTCTTGTGTATCGGTTAAGGGCAGCCAGACTTGTTCTGTCAAACAGCTGTTTATACGTACAGTTAATATCTGACAGCGAACTGTTTCATACAAGATGAAACAGAACTGACATCAGATAAAACATACAAGAATCAATGCCCGACGAAAATATGTTTCTGTTCTCGCTGCAAACCCCTGTGATCTGCATGTGAACAAACAAATTATGTTCTTTTTTTCTGTCGTCTGTTAAAGTCATAAGTAATTGCTCAGATACAGAGCTGTACTTTACGTCATTTCTCAAAAAACAAGCTAAGCTGAACACAAAAGAAGATAAGAAAGAAAGAACTAAATAAACAGGAAAGTTTTCTGCAAATCTTTAAATTAACGCTAAAGCCGGATTTTTATTGTATATTTTTAGATGGATGAAATAAAATTCTTGAATTTCTGCAAGTCTAAAAATCGTTAAAGGTAAAAGCAACCCCTATACTGCATAGAAAAAGTACCTATATACGGCGTGAGATTACCGTAATTTTATGTTCCTGTCGTTTTCATTTATAAAGACAAGGGAAAAAAAGTGGGATTTCTTAATACTTATAAAATAGGCACTATAAAAAAGATGAAGCATGAAGTCTTCCTGTGTAGGAAAGACCTGCGCTTTGGTAAGACGTGTCACCGACAGCTGAGACAGGCCAGAGTACTAGATTGATAACCAACTTACAATCCGTCAAGCAGCCGTCCCATTCGTGGCTACAGCTACACAGTTATTAGAGATTTTAAAGAACACCAGACAGACGAATTGGTGAACTAACACAAAATTCATATAGATTTAATTATAAATCGCTGAAATCTATTGTTGAAAACAGTAATTTAATTCAAATGAATGTCTTCACATTATTATGGTAGTTGAAACGGAACCATCATCTTCCATCAGTTCTTTCCGTTTTAACTACTATTTAACTTAGAAATGGTAATTCTGGTGCACTGACACGTTCAGAGCGTCCTGTGCACAAGATTCAGGTGTTAGTCCTGTGTGAAACTTAAGACCAGTTGTTAGTCCTACGTGAAACGAAAGACCAATTGTGTAAATGGTCCTCTACATTGTACGGATAACCTCAGTAAAATGTAAATGTGCCGGTAATCAACATAGAAACAAAAAAGCGTATTAAGAGGCAATTTAATCAAATTTTCACAGATGAAAAGACAAGACACAACCCTGACATGGGACAATGTATATGATAACAAGAAATATTTACACTATTTAATGTAAAAATTTGGGGAAAAAAAAAACATCTTCATAGAACGCACAGTTCTAATGCGTAAACAATATTTATCAACACCAGCTTAGATAGTAGACCTTTAAGTGAAACAAAAATACACTGCCATTGAAAAGAAAAAAAAAACATGTGGCTTTATGGTATCGACTACTGAAGAAAAAAATAATACAACAACAACAAACAATTAGGCTCGAATCCATATATGAAATCTCCATTACTTCCGGTAATAACTGAATCATGAACATTTATCACAAGCTGAGAATATTGATTCGCTGATTTAGTTCAACTGAAATACTGGAATAAAATGAAAGAACTAGGAAAAAATAAATCGTAATTGCTCAAAGTTTCCAATAAAACTCAGATAGAATAAAAAACGCTCTGGAGAACTAGTGAAAGACAACGCTTGGTATATAAGTGGTTTTATTAAATATAAATGATTTCTCCGAAACACAAAACTCGTTAGAGTGTGCAGATGATAATAAGGTAGCCCATACCTAATCAGGCAATGTAGACCATAACAAAGGCAGTGCAGACAATAACATCTGAGCATAACATAGATAGACAGTGCAGACCTATTGCGATTGCATTTATGCTTTATTCAATATTTCAGTAAAAACTAGTTAAACTCCTAAACACGGCAAACAATGCAATTTAAGAAATTTGAGGGGATCAGAAGTGGTTGGTACTTAAGTGAATGTAGAAGAACCTTCGTAACTAATCAAAGCATCTTTCAGAAAAGAGGCGATACAAAGAATTATTGGTGAAGACACGTTTAACATCCTTGCACAAACTTATTCATATCATTTCTGAAATTATGGAGTACAATTAGAGTTCCCATGTATGTGCACTTTTATTCCTGATATTTGATCCCATTTTCTATATCACGGAATCGTGTGAAGCTGTGCCGATTTCTGCCTCAACAAAATGGAATTAATTGCTTTAACAGACATGTTTGCCTTTGCTAGAATAGCTTCATTCGATGTCAAAAACATGCATCGTAATCAAACAACAGATAAACAACAAAAAACAACAACAACAAAACAAAAACACCCAAAAAACAACAACAAAAAAACAAAAACAAACAAAAACAAACAAAATGAATAACAAAAAACAATAAACAACAACGAAAGCTCGGCTCAGCATTGCCGACACTTCAAGGGAAAGAAACGAATACCAACAATATGTTTTGTAGAGTTTTACATGCGTGCCTACATGGAAGGATTGCAAAAATATTGTAGAAATAACATTAAGACAGCATGAGCTCACAGATATAGGAAGTTATGACTGCTATATGAGATATTACAGTAAAACTGTATTCCTAAGATATTTTCATGGAATTAGCTCTGTTAGTAGGATAGATTTTAAGCTAGCCTTGCTTTGACCCAAACCTATCCCTTTTCAAAATGAAAGAAAAGTTAAACGTAATAAAGGCGTCCATGTTTTACGTTTAGGCAGTCTACCTTTTCAAAGGATTCTCAACACTTTTATGCACATACCTTTAGTTTACCAAAAGAACAATTCACACGTTTACCACTGAAAATTTTAGTTGTCAAAGACAATCTAATTTTTATTATTTAACAGCGATTTTTTTTCTTATAATCTTCTGCCGAATATCGGCTGTTTTCTCACGGAAATGATCGTATCTGTAACGATTATAATGCAAAATTTTTCACTGACGAGACAATTTCAACAGTTACGCCTGCGCTAGTCTCGAAACAAGCAGGCAAATATGCAAGCTAGCGACATAATGCAGCATTTACTCACAGTATCTTCTTTAAATGCGTTGTGCCACTTCGGATTTACGCAGCAACAGATGAAAGTAGGCGTTACAGAAAATGTAACCAGTAACTTCGTTAAAAATGATGTGAAAATAGATTAATGATGGCGCGTTTGAAGCCAATATTTAATCACCACCTAGTGACTTCATATTGAAAATGTAGTTTTAAGGTTGTTTTTAAAAATTCGCCGCTGGTTTTTAATACGCCGGAACTATTCTCTGTGTGCCACTTTGGACTGCAGTCTCGTGCAGTCATAATATAATTCCGCGACCTACGTGCGTAGTAATTCCCTTGAGAATTCACAGTAAATTAATTAATTTCCATGAAACTGCATTAGAAAATCGCGTTCTATATTTGTACACATAGCTTAACAATCCTGAATCCGGCTAAGTATGGCTAGTATATACATGTAGCATGTAACAGATGGAATAAAACAGAGTAAGTAATCAACATACGGAACAAAACAAAACATGGCGGACAGAAATTTGCTTTTATACCATTTGTGATTTTACCTTCTCCAGATAACATCCCATATCAAAAAGATAAAACTTAGCTCAGATATAAAATGGTAGCTTTCCAACAAATATTCACTTTAGTTATAACTATTTCATATACCTATACACTTATTGAAAGTTGCTCGCATGGTTAGTTTAATAAAATCCAGATTCGCTATTTATGCAAGCTACGATCTAAAATGTTATAAAATTACCATAAAATGACAGAAGACACTGTTAACACATCCTCTTGCCTTTCACTTACTCAACAACAACTTGTTTCAAACAAAACACAATATTTACTGTTTCTTACAATTCGCCTAAATGATGCTTGCCAGGTAATGATTGTTATTGAAAACGCACGTTTCTCATTGAATATTATTTTAAGGCTTCTTTGAATACCTATGCAATGATACTTAAACTATCTCCCGCATGGTTCGTATTAGCTTCGAGGTTTTGAAGCTAACACTGTACATCAAAATTATTGCAGGGGCGTAGGTCTATGGCAGACCATTGATTGCAAAATAACCTAGATAGACATAAACATATAACAAAGGTAATGTTAGCACCTTTTAGCAGTTGATATGTTTTTTGACTGTAAGTAATGAATAATCACTAAAATCTTAAATCTATGATAGACAGAAATCCTAATTTAATCGTCTTGAGTTATTCCTTTGGCACACGTTTCAAAATAATTCAAAATGAACTTAAGTTAAAGTTTGAAACTCTTAAACTTGAAATTTTCTGGCTTTTTCAAAAAAAAAAGTAAAAACCGCAACAATATCTTACAAATAAATACACAATAACTTAAATTTGTTGCGATTTTGGTAAACAAGGCAAAAATATACGCCCTTGCTGTAGAACATTTATCGTAAAGTAACATTTACCTGTAAATTTATCATTATTTTGTATCCGTGGAGAACCTAACGCTAATATTTTATGTCCAAAGTGTAATATTATGATATGATCAGAAGGTGATGGGGTAATGGAACATCAAAACATTTGTACACAATACTGATGCTGAATAGATATAAATATCATTTTACAATCGCGAGAAAAATGTTTACAACATACACTGATGCGTTATTTTTTTTGACCGATAAACCCCATCCGTAACTGTATACGTGTACTGTAAACATAATCGACCAGCATCATAATCGATTTGTTTGTTTATATATTGAACGTGCTAATGGCCTGTGGAAACAGTCGAGCAAAATGCATTTAATTTGATATATGAAAGTTTAAGCAAGCAATTGATAAACAAAAAACGAAACATAACAAGCCTCAAGAAAGACACAGACATAAAGACACAGACATATTTTTCTTCACTCTGCAACAGATGGTTTGCGGATACTTAAAAGACACTTGAATAAAATCAATACCCTTTCTCCTCGAGAAACAGTATGTGAAAATCTGTTGTCAACTCAAAAGCTGTAGTATTAATGAAACATGATTTAGATTAAAAATTTAAAAGCAATTTGTCGCTTCGCCAATCAAGGGTTAAGGACCATTTCTAATATTGTCTTAAACTGAACACTGCATTTGTTTTCAACAAGTGCAGACACGTCTGTGAAACCCTTTTAGCTTCTGTTGATAGTTTACACGTTTATCGTGTGGAACTTACATATAAATTTTATAAATTTACACATATATATGTACCTCTATATAGAGCTTACACATAAATTTTACAAATATGATGAAATCAAATACGATAATACATTTTCATACATAAATTGTTACACTGTATGCATTTTAAACAGAAATTCGGACCGTTTCATTGCAACGTAAACATCAGTGCAATAAAATGAAATTTAACGATGACTTTTATTGCATAAGGAACTCGCTTCTATTGTTTCATGATATCAGGAAATGACTGCAATACGATGAAACAATTGGATAGTTCTAAAAATAACTGACAGGTGTCAGAACTTTATTCTTCTCGAAAATCTGATATTTTATAGTTTATGATTTTCGAAAGAGATCAAATACAATTCCAAATATTTACATTGTATAATAATAGCTTCGTTTTTAAACATTTCAGACAAACAAATCTACAGAAGATAGCAGCAGATAGCATCTAAAACACGAAAATAAACAAACAAATATCTTGAAAACTCTCTGAGAAAATCACGAACTGAATACTCGAAACGTTTACCTGTATAATTCCAGCATTTCACATGGATTATAGATTCTCCTGATATGATTTACGTTTTTAAAGATATAATTATGCGATAGAGCGGGAAAATCGAAATATCGAACTCACCTGGCATTAAAAATACCAGTTGTTGAAGCGCCATCACTTGATTGTGTTGCCATGGTAATAGGGCACATAATTACAACAATACATTGTAGCAAGCTGATTAAAAATACATGATACATGGGTGACGACCAGATTGCACGTGAGGGTCTTGAGGCCACTTTCATTGTCGTCTGCAATATAAAAGCAAAAAATGACAGTATGTAGAAAACAATGTAATGTCATCTATACATGATATTGAGTGTTGTGTTAAAATAGTTTGCTTACAAGCAAACTATAAATGATGTTTTACTTCCCCTCTGGGGGGCATTTACTGCCGGGTCGAATAAAACACGTGAGGGAAATATACCCACTGTGAGCTAATTGGTTTCAGTTTCATAGTGACACTGCGACAACAGATCTTCAAACTCAGACGCTACTTCAGTTCAATCAATCGCTCAAGAAAGACCCCCCACCCCGTAAGAGGATTCATTTGAATGAGGAACAACTAACGAAAACTATCTTCCTAAACAGACTCAAAGCCCTGACAACTTTTGAATCAATGACCTGCCAAACACACTAGTAAAACAGACTCCTTTACAGACTACTGCATGGATACACTTCACAGAAAGACACAAGTCCAAAAGACTCCTATAAAAACTACTGCATAAATACACTACACAGGAAGACACAAGTCCAGAAGACTCCTATACAGACTACTGCATGGATACACTACAAAGAAAGACAAAAGTCCAAAAAACTTCTATACAGACTACTGCATGGATACACTACACAGAAAGACACAAGTCAAATAGACTCCTATATAGACTATTGCATGGATACACTACACAGAAAGACACAAGTCCAAAAGACTCCTATACAGACTAATGCATAAATACACTACAAAGAAAGACATAAGTCCAAAAGACTCCTATACAGACTAATGCATGGATACACTACACAGAAAGATACAAGTCCAAAAGACTTCTATACAAACTAATGCATGGATACACTACACAGAAAGACACAAGCCCAACAGACTCCAATATAGACTACTGCATGGATACACTACACAGAAAGACACAAGTCCAAAAGAATCCTATACGGACTACTGCATGGATACACTACACAGAAAGATACAAGTCCAAAAGAGTCCTATACAGACTACTGCATGGATACACTACACAGAAAGACATAAGTTCAAAAGACTCCTATACAGACTCCATGCATGGATACACTACAAAGAAAGACACAAGTCTTTAAAGAATCCTATACAGACTACTGCATGGACACACTACACAGAAAGACACAAGTCCAAAAGACTTCTATACAGACTACTGCATGGATACACTACACAGAAAGACACAAGTCCAAAAGACTTCTATACAGACTACTGCATGGATACACTACACAGAAAGACATAAGTCCAAAAGACTTCTATACAGACTTCATGCATGGATACACTACACAGACAGACATAAGTCCAAAAGACTTCTATACAGACTTCATGCATGGATACACTACACAGAAAGACACAAGTCCAAAAGACGCCTATACAGACTACTGCATGGATACAATAAACGGAAACACACAACTAAATATGACTTCAACACAGACTATTGCATGAATAAAATTACGGAAACACACAAGTAAATCTGTCTGCTATACAGACTACTGTATGGATGAAATTAACGGAAACTCACTAGTAATGCTGGCTCTTTTACAGACTACTGCATGGAGTCAATTATCGGAAACACGCAAGTAAACCTGACTCCTATACAGATTACTGCATAGATACAATTAACGGAAACATACAAATATGACTTCAACACAGACTACTGCATAGATACAATCATCGAAAGCACATAGGAATAACTGACTCCTATACAGACTACTGCATGGATACAATCATCGGAAACACACAAGCAAAACATACTTCTTTATCGACCACTACAAAGAAAAAAGTCAAGGAAACATCCATGTAAAACTGACTCCTATACAGACTACTGCATGGAAACAATACCCAGAAACACTCAAGTAAACTTAAAATCTAGCCAGACTTCTGTATGTCTACAATATAGGGGAACACATAAGTTAATCCGACTCCTATACAAACTACTGCATGTATATCATACAGAAGTCTGGCTAGATGTTAAGTTTACTTGAGTGTTTCCGGGTATTGCATGGATACAATTATCGGAAACACATAAGAAAATCTGATTCATATACAGCCCACTGTATGGAAACAATCATCGTAAACACGCAAGTAAATATCCTCATATACAGCCTACTGCATGGATACAATCGTCATTAACACATAAGTAAATCTGGCTCATATGCAGACTACTGCATGGATACAATCATCGGAAACACATAAGTAAATCTGACCCATATACAGACTACTGCATGGATACAATCGTCATTAACACATGAGTAAATCTGACTCATATACAGACTACTGCATGGATACAATCGTCATTAACACATAAGTAAATCTGACTCATATACAGACTACTGCATGGATACAATCGTCATTAACACATAAGTAAATCTGACTCATATACAGACTAATGCATGGATACAATCATGTAAACACATAAGTAAATCTGACTCCTATACAGACTACTGCATGGAATTAATCATCGTAAACACATAAGTAAATCTGACCCCTATACAGACTACTGCATGGATACAATCATCGTAGACACATAAATAAATTTGATTCCTATACAGCCTACTGCATGGATACAATCATCGGAAATACATAAGTAATTCTGACTCGTATACAGACTACAGCATGGATACAATCAGCGGAAACACATTAGTAAATCTGACTCCTATATAGCCTAGTGCATTGATACAATCATCGGAAATACATAAGAAAATCGGACTCCTATACAGCCTACTGCATGGATACAACCATCGTAAACACATAATTCTGACTCGTATACAGACTACTGCATGGAAACAATCATCGTAAAACACATAAGTAAATCTGACTCCTATACAGCCTAGTGCATTGATACAATCATCGTTAACACATAAGTAAATCTGACTCGTATACAGACTACAGCATGGATACAATCAGCGGAAACACACTAGTAAATCTGACTCCTATACAAACTACTTCATGGACACAATACACGGAAATACACAAGTAAAACTAACTCATGTACAAATTACTGCATGGATGCAATAAACGGAAACACGTATGTAAAACTTACTACTGTACAAACTACTCCATGGAAATAATATTACACACACACACACACGATATGACGAGTGATACTTTTACATACACCTATCTCGATAGATAATCTAAAGAAGTTAATGACGAGGGATACTTTTATGAACACAAATGTCGAGAAATATCTTTTAGAAGCTCATAATGGGATTTACTATTACATACACCCATGTCGAGAGATTCTTTAACATGCGCTCATTTCGATAGATATTTTAACATACGCTTATGTCAAGAGATTCTTAAACATTCGATCATTTCGACAGATGATTTCAACATACGCTTATGTCAAGAGATTCTTAAACATTCGATCATTTCGATAGATGATTTCAACATACGCTTATGTCAAGAGATTCTTAAACATTCGATCATTTCGATAGTTATTTTAACATACGCTAATGTCCAGAGATTCTTAAAAATGTGCTCATTTCGATAGATATTTTAACATATGCTAATGTCAGGGGATTCTTAAACATGTGCTTATTTCGATAGATATTTTAACATACACTTATGTCAGAAAATATTTTTAAAACACTAATACCAAGAGATATTTAAACAAACCTATGTCAAGATATATTTTAACAATTGCTTATGTCAAGAGATATTTTAATATACGCTAACTTCAACAGAAATTTTAGCATACGCTAACGTCAAGAGATATTTTTACAAACGCTGATGTCCAAAGATATTTTAACATACGCTAATGTCAAAAGATATTTAACATACGCTAACATCAAGAGATATTTTAACATACGCAGCGATACGCTAACGTCACTGAGAGATATTTTCACAAATGCTAATGTCCTGAGATATCTTAGCAAACGCTGATGTCCAAAGATATTTTTACAAACGCTAATGTCAAAAGATATTTTAACATACGCTAATGTCAAGAGATATTTTAACATACGCTAACGTCAAGAGATAATATTTTTCACAAAAACTAGTAATGTCCAGAGATATTTTAACATACGCTAATGTCAAAAGATATTTAACATACGCTTATGTCAATAGATATTTTAAAATACGCTAATGTCCAGAGAGTTTTTAACATACGCTAATGTCAAGAGATACTAGTATTTGAACATACGCTAATGTCAAGAGATATTTTAACATATGCTAATGTCAAGAGTTATTTTAACATACGCTAACGCCAAGAGATATTTTCACAAACGCTAATGTCCTGAGATATTTTAACATACGCGTATGTCAAGAGATATTTTAACATACGCTAACGTCAAGAGAATCTTAACATACACTAAGGTCAAGAGAATCTTAATCTAATGTCGAGAGATAATTTTAACAAACGCTTATGTCAAGAAAAACTTCCACAACGCTAATGCCGAGAGAAACATTAATATAAGCTATAGTCGATAGATACTTCAACATGCCCTAATGTCGAGAGATACTCTTAACATACAATTGTGTCAAAACATACTCTAACATAGGCTCTCGCCGAGAGATACTTTTAACTCCGATTATGTCAAGTGATACTTTAACAGCGGGTAACGCCGAGAGATATTTTAACATAGGCCTACGCCGACAGCTACCTTAACTTACGATTTTGTCGAGGGATACTTTAAGGCAGGTTCACGGCGAGAGATACCTTTAAGTACGATTTTGTCAACAGATACTTTTCCGCAAGCGGCTAACGTCAAGATATACTTTCACGTACGATTATGTCAAGATACTAAATTAAAATAACGCTTATGTCGAGAGATTCCAGTAGTTTTACATACGGTAATGACGATAGATACCTTAACCTACGATTATGTCAAGAGGTATTTTAACATTTGCTAACGCCGAGAGATACCTTAAAGTACGCTTATGTCGAGAGATTCTAGTACTTTTTCATACGCTTATACCAACAGATACCTTAACGTAAATAACTACACTTACGTCCGCTTATACCGACAGACTTTAACATACGATGATGTTGAAACTACATACAATTGGTCCCTCCAGTTGCTGTTTCTATATTCTGTTTTATTGTTTTTCTTTTACAATTTTAAGCCTTTTCCCTTCAAACGAAGCATACTCTGAATGCGGATGAATGTTAATCTAATATGTGGAACAAAAAAAAAAGAAAATTGGAAAAGTCCCAAAAGTGAAAAAAAGACAGAAAAAGAAAGAGAAATAATCACCAAAATGCATACAGAGAAATTTAATGAGCCACTGAAACAGAAACTGGATTGTTTTGAAACAATTGAATTCTTTCCACACCGCAAAAATTCAGATAAATCTATCCACACCTATTTGTAAACGCGAATTCCTGGAAAGTTTCTTCTAGACAGATATTTGGCTGGAATAAAACATTGCCTCGAGTTGAAAACCTCTTCTGGGTGATATATAGCTTCTAATTAATCGATTTTCAATACATACAAACAAATTTCGAGGTACGATGCTGAAAAAAAATCCTTGCCCCCAGTATCTTTAAGATAACTGAGAAGAAATTATCATTTAGTGGAATCACGTGTAAACACACATCGTTGATAAAATGATTATCAGTTATATCTACGTGAATAAAAACAGGTTTTTCCAATCACAAGTATATCATTCAATCAGAACACAGATAAAACGCCAGAGGTTTCAGATAATACCCTCTTTTCAATTTGCCCATAATTTTGAGTCAGTAGAGAAGGTATCTATCTGTATGTCCCCTGAATTTATGAGGGATACATAGAAGAATTTTCTATAGAACAAATATGTAACGGATACGGTCCAAAGTAGCATATTTGAACTTTATTTTAAGTTTATCGAAACCTTGAGGTGGTATATAGTGATTTTGAAATGATTACTTTGATTGAGGCCTCTCATACATTAATAACGCCTTTCATAAAGGTGTGCTTTCTTTCTGTCTGACAGGCCGAGGTTACAACAAACACAAACCAGAGGCAGAGGACGGAGAGAACTTGTCCGTTACAAGCCACCCGGACGACATATTGTTTCGACAGTCAGGCGGTTAACCTTTACATTCTTGGAGGGTTAGTGTTTCTTTCTGAACAAGTATCTGACAGCTAAAATCGAGAAACAAGAGTAAGCAAACATCTAGAAAAGGTAACTGTTAAACTGATGTTTTAATCCACCACAAGTAAACTTAAGGCTAAAACAGTCTTAAAGTGTACAATTACTTTAAAAAAAAATACATCATAAAAAAGATAACTTTATCAAGAAACATTTGATAAAATGAAGTGGCAGAGGTTTATACGTTGTATAACTTGTTTGAAGTTATTCCAGAACGCGAAGGGATGAACACTGTAGTTACCTGCCCAGCCGCGCAAAACCCAGCTCACACAGACATCATGGCATATCGACCTTTGGCGTGCTATTTATAGATCGTGATTCATGTTTCTTCTAAAAGAGGACATAAGGTCTTACCTAAACAAAATCTGTTGTTCCTATTAAGTGAAAAACAAACAAACCCTGACACAGTTAAAAAAACAACAACAACACTAATTTTACCTACCTTGTCCCGAATTCTGCTTCCTACGTAAAAAGACGTATCACTGATATGCTAGTAGAGTGTTTATACGGATATAGTAAGTAGAATGACAGACTCTCTCTACAGTATGCAATTGCTGAGATTTACAATGACATTATTGACCTAGTTATTTACCAGCATGAATACAAGACTATAGACCAGTAAGAAAATAATACTGAAAACTCTTTATGAAACAAACTGTAAAGTAAATGAGACTAGTAATCAGTTTTTTAACACAGTTTTGTTTTTTTATTTGTTTCTGAGTAACCTTGACTCTAGTGAGGTGAGTTCCCTTTTACTAAACCATAATAAACACGTACCATATATTAACAATATTAACGCTTCTTACCTCAGAACCATCCGGGCGTTTTCTCGAACTGTTTCAAGAATAAATTTACCGGTATCCGGATCAAGCATTCTCATTTCTCACCAAAAAACAACCATTTTGTAAAGTCCACATGACTGGTGTACGGAATCGATTCATTATTATTTCTGGGAATTCCCAGACAGCATTGATCTGATCTATAAATAACAGTAGTGAATTGTAACGGAAGGGAGGTAATTCGAAACATCACGAAACGCACACGCCTATGTACTCTTATGAGTACTGCATACTTATGGTCATTTTCTATTTATATCATGATCTGATGTAATAAGCACGTGAAAGAGGTGTAGCTTATACAAACAATATGTAGATACAATGAATAATACAAGTAATACTGGTGGTGAAAGACAAATTATATATGGATCTTAAGAAATATGTATTCTTCAAATAATAGTGTGTTAGTTACAATGTCAGATAGTTTTGCTATTTCGATTTAGTAACTATATATGGCTATGGGTCGTGCCATTTATTGGATTACTCTTGTTTGCGGCGGGTATCGAGCTGAACTCCGGACCTTTCAAGTTGCGAGTCTCATTCTATACTTAAAAAAATGCCGCTTTTAAACTTTTTATATCTATTTTCAGTGACAACACGGACAGACAAAAATCCCGCCAAGACTGATCAATATATAAGACTTAGTTTGCATTATATTCAGCTGTAGTCCTATAAATAAGCCATCGAGTTACTTTATCACCTCTAATATTCATTTTTTAATGATATTTTATGTTTTACTTTTTTCATGTAACATGGAGTCTTATTGCTCTCCAATCGTAACAACTCGGCTTTCTCCGACAACTTCGTATAAAGACCTCATATGTAAGTGTATGAGTACACCAAATGGTAATTTGCCCCGGCTTTAATAAAAATATAAACAAACATGGCGGAATTCAAGCAGTGTTTGTCTTATGAATTAGAACAAAATGAAAATAAATTTTAATTTAAAGCATGAACAGGTGGAAGCTTTAAAAATGTTTTCAATATGTCCCACGTTGCAAATGTAACAGGTGGTGAAAAATCGTGGCTCGACCGGAACTTGCACCCAGGGTCTTCCGCTTACAGGGCGGACACTCTACCAACTGAGATACCAAGCCACACGGTTCTGCCTTATCGATTTATAACCTATTAACCTGTACCCAGCTACATATACCCCCTACAAATTTAGAATTTGTCCCGAATTCTCAGAGTCACAGAGACTATTGTGAAACATTCTCGAGGTGCCGAAGCAGTAGCCATAATTATAATGGTTATTTACGTTTGGCGCCAAATATAACAGGTGGTGAAAAATCGTGGCTCGACCGGGACTTGCACCCAGGGCCTTCCGCTTACAGGGCGGACACTCTACCAGCTGAGCTACCATGCCTTATCAATTTATCACCTGTAAACCTGTACCCGGCTACAGAGACACCATTTGCATTATAAAATAGTCCAATATTATCACATTTTTTCCGAGGTGACTTATATTTAAGTCGCCCGAGGCGTTCCATATGGATCTTCAAATGAACGCCAATTTGGCAGGTAGTTGGCAGTTGGATATTCGAATAACCAACTACCAACTAGTTGGTGGTTAGTAAATCGTAATACCCAAATATTTAATAGCTGTAGCAGATAATTAAATCCAATATGTTCTAACATACCGTACTCTTTTCTGAAAAGAGAATGAAGCAGGCGACTTAGTAACTTATTCGTGTGAATCCCCAACTACCTACCCGAGGGGAGTTGGTTATTCAAACTTTGCATGTATTCCCATCAAAATCAACACTAATGTAACTGTAACAAACAAATATACTAGTTAGATGTAATCTACAACATGGTAACACTCCCTTCTAGCTATATGGATTATGGGACTCAGTTGGTTATTCGCTTAAATTCCCTTACTTCTTTCAAGTAGGTAGTAGGTTATTCCCTCTAATCTGAACCTTTACAAAACTAACTGTAACTGTTAGATTTAACCAGAATTAAAATCTGGCCAGAACTCATAGTATGGCTCCTTTATTCTTCATAATTAAGTAAAACACTTAGCATAATTTATTGATATTTCGGTGCATTTGCTTTCCAATTAAACGCTTGGAAAACTCATTAAATTTATTTTCTATTTTTAACTTTCGGTTTCGTTTCCATAAGATATATACCATGTATGAAGTTTATAACTGTCAAATTAGAAAAAATAAAAGTCATACCTCATTTAGGTTTTTTGAACAGTTTATTTGAAAAAAAAAATACAATAAAATTAATTTTAATAATCAAGAACATGCTGATCGAGGACATTTCCAACCACTATCCTACGGTTCTGCCGTACTGTAATAGTCATATATTAGCACTGGTAAATTTTACATTTTGTGAATATGGACAATTTTAAATGCATATTTTCTCGTGCTTTAAACCTTAGAAGTCACCATTATCTTAAAATGATATATACTTTACTAAAAAGTAACTTACCAACTTAATAATGTACTGTCAAACAACCACAATCATTCAATTTTGTTAACATATTCAATAAATGACGTAAATCTTATGACGTCACTATAATTCCCGAATATATTAAAGGAATCAGGGGCAAATAACACCAGACTAACTCCGCACATTGTTACTTCCCCTATAGTTTCAGTCACACGTACATCTGTAATGAGGCGGAAGTTTGTGCTCAATTGCAAATTAATCAAAATGTAAAACTGAACACACCCAAGTTTAGATTATATTACAGATAAAGACAGTCTGCATATTTATTTTTTAAATGGTGAACGCCCAGGCTTACGGTATTTCTTCCATGCTCTAGGTCGACTAATGATGCAGATTACTTTACATAATATAGATTAAGGTTTGTTGCAGCTTCACATGCTTCATGGGAGAAAATTCTGATTTAACTATGTTTGATTCTCTTCACAAGTTGTTTCCCTTTCAATGACTCATCAATATTTTGCAGCACTCTGTTTATATATATATCTTACGAAGCGGCAAGTCGAAGATTCGAGTTTCGTCTGGGGCTTGTTTTGACGAGTCCGATTTGCAGCCGCCAGCTAGTTAAACAATTGTCACCAATTGCCAGATCGTCTGGAGCCTGGCACATAGGAGTGAATATGTACTCCAAAAGCCAGGGAGGCTGGCCCTTTCAGTAGGGGTGAGAGATTATAATATACGAGCGCATTACTTTTTACTTATTTCTTATTTTTGCTCCTTTCTTGGTGTTTATAACTATATTACACTACAGTAATTTTGGAGCGCTTTAATCTTAAATAGGTTAATATACATGTACAGGTGTATTGAAAAACTCACCTCTCTATGTTACGGGTCGTCTTCTTGGTTGTGGAGTCAAGGTCGCTGACAAAATGTCATGGATTGTTTCTCATTACTGCTAGATTATCAGAGGAGAGGGTAACGTTTCATGAATAATAAAACTGTTATATTATGTGTTTTGACAATAGCGAACGTTATCAGTGTTCGTGTATTATACATACAATACTTGACCTTGAAAAAACATTTCTTATACGAAATCATCGGAGTGGAATATTTTTTGAAAATATTTTGTTTGTAAAAGTCGTGCAAACAATAGAAGCGTCTGAAAGCGTAGGTCTTTTAACAACGAGACGATTGGATCAACATTATGAACGGATGCATTTTAGCTGACTGGCATTTTAAGGCAATTTATTATATTCATGACTGCCACTGATGCGTGGTATTGTACATGTCACCATGTTATTGTAAGGCATTACTCTTGATTTTTGTAACATATAAGCAGTAAAGTTCAAAAATAAATCTTGTGTCGGAACTTAAAGGTAAAGTTATATTGATTTCATAATTGTAATAACTGAATTGTTTTGCATCACTGCATTGTATAAAATATTGAAGGCTGCATTTAATAATGTCTGTATTAAACTCTTTTTACTGCATACTGTTTACACTTCTAAATATCACACTATGGTTTGATGCATGTGGAGCAGACATTTATATATGTACATGTTCTCTATTTGTTCTAAATTATGCATAGAAATATATCGAAAACGTGAACTTCTACTATTTTTGCAAAATATTTGAAACTTCATTTCTGGTGTGCTCACAACATTTAAATATGGAAACCGTAAGGACACTTTCTTGACAGTACTATTAGTACTGGATAGATTTTGACATTAGAAACAGCTTGAGTTAACAAACGGATAAACTGAATGGTAGTATTGTTTTCGGCTGTTTTTATTTGTTACTTTTTCACCGAGAAAGATGAGAAAAGAACACAAGAATGTTCGTGTCAGCCTTACGCTATCCGTTTAATGTTCATGCAATGATTGACTATATTCGCTAAGGAGAGATTTACTGATTTACATAAAGTTATGAATATTATATTTCAGTAAATTTAGAAACCTTTTGGTGGACGGGTGCAATATACACCTTTTTGTATGACAGCACATTAAATAAAACTATTTAATTCCAAAATGAGGGAGTTTCAAAGTTCTACGGAGGACGTTTATGCTTCGCGGAGAAGATCACGTGATCGAAGATGCATAATCATTTCCGTGGTAGCGGTGGGAATAGCGGCTTTTGTCATCGGCATTTTAATTGGTCGATTTGCTACATGCCCAGATACTGAAACAACAGAGGAGAGGGATGGAGTCTTTCTCAAAGACGTACCAAAAAACCTCATGGCAGACGAAGACCCAGAAATAAGTAAACTTCTAATACAAGGAATGCAAGCAGATAACATTCGTGAAAATCTCAGGTAAAGTCTTAAAAATTAAAGGTGATTTTAAATTCCATTGCTCTTTCAAGTCAAGAAAAACGAAGTTTGAAAAAGGCTGTGAAAGGGTTTTCAACGCGGTTGGCTGATGTAGAAGTCACAAGTTTGTGATTAACCTCAAACGTCTTTACTTAAAACTGTCTTGGGCATATGATGATTCTTATCATGCTAGGAGTCAACCATCGACATGTAAATGCTTTACGTGAGAAGACAACTCTTTGAACTTGAATTGGAAAGTTATGTTTCATGCTTCTTAAGAACGCAGACCTTCGAGCCCCTTGAAAAAGAAACTGGTCGCAAATATGTAATTTTTTCGTAACTCTGCAGTAACGAGATATGTGTCTCGTTAATTCCGCGTAAAGATATGATTTTTGATGAAACCTACCCAGGATATTACAATATCAGGATTTGGATATATTTTGCAACTATCACGACAACCTGACCAGGCACTGGACATTTGAATTGTTAGTTATCTTGACTACCCATGTGACTATAGCTAATTTGCATTTAGTTGTTGTAATAAAAAGTTAGCGAAACCGTTGGTGTTTCCTGCAGATTTGTAATTAAGAGCATGTATTCCGCTGTTTCAAAAATGGGAATGCTCATTAGGAGCGTAGATATAACACATGATTATATTCTGTTATATTTATCTTTATATGTAGAACTGCGTCTTTAAGTGTCTTTCAAAAATTAGAATCGACATTTTTTGCTGATGAATAATGTGGTTTATTAAAACGAATAAAGAATAATTCGTACGTATTTCAGAATGTTGACAGAAAAACCACATTTAGGCGGTACAGAGGAAAACCATGAGCTTGGACGTAGAATAAAAGAATTCTGGGAAGAAAATGGCCTTGATCACGTGACTATGACGCCATACGACGTACTTCTGTCTTATCCAAACATGTCAAATTTGAATTTTGTCGAATTATTAGATGAAAAAGGAAACACGGTGTATAAATCAAATTTAACCGAACCTATTTTGACGGCGGAAGAAGACAAACCGGATGTAGTTCCGCCATTTAACGCATACTCTCCTCCAGGAGATATAAAGGTAATGTGTTTAATATCTTCAAGTGCACTACACTTGGATATCACATGATATCATTTTAGTTTATTCAAAGAACAAAGGGCTATATTTACGTTGCCATTTTCATCAACAAACACACCTGTCAAAGTATCTCTCGAGGATCGTGACCATCTTTGCATTATAAAAAACATGTGGTGTGGTACCGTTCTAAATAATAATTAGAAAAAAGACCAAGTATAATATTTTTTTTTAAAATAAACTTAATGCAACATCGAAAACTGTGATTCTTTCACCCACATAAATTTAACTTTCTTCATTAGAGTTATTTTTTTTATCTTGCTTATGTTTTGCAGGGGGATTTAGTATATGTGAACTATGGACGCGCGGAAGACTTTCAATATTTGGAATCAAACACATCAATTAACGTTTCTGGAAAAATAGTGTTGGCGAGATATGGGAAAATATTCAGAGGGAGCAAGGTAACTAGAAAGTACAGTAGTTGATTTTTGATATGTTCTAATCGAGACAACTATTTTTGAAAGCTTTCCATGCATTTCGAAAAGCATAAATGTTTGTTAACTACGTATTTTATGAAAACACTTGATCCTTTTGTTAAGGATTCTGTCCAAGATTTGAATTGGTGTGACAAATGGTTATGATATTATTCGGCATGACAAAGGCACAGTTTTATATGCATTTCAGTATATTTGTCTTATAGTACATGTGCATTATAATCGCAAGATATAGCCTTAGCACAGAAACAGAAAATTTTTACGGTATGTTTGAGCAGTTATCAAAATAACGTCAATTTTTATTGTCTCTTACTGTATACTTCAGTTTCAGGTATTAACCATGACTAAGGTACAGTTTATTAAAAAAAATCTTCGGAAAACTAAATGAATCTAGCAATGTTACCCGACTACAAGAAAAAAGACTTTGTCATAAATTTGGGTAACACTTCATGTATTTAAAAATGCTACCCGTCTACAAGATAAACAATTTATAATAATATTGACTTTTTTTTCTAAACACTCCAGAAAGTAATTTCAAATAAAATGTTTATACAGTTTGTATTAATATTTATAAGGTAAGGAATGCAGAAGAACGCGGAGCAATTGGAGTTATTCTGTTTTCCGATCCAGACGATATAACAGCTGGCGATATTGACAAAGTGTATCCGGATGACTGGTGGCTTCCTCCGTCTGGTGCCCAGCGTGGATCTATATACATCGGGGTCGGAGACCCGCTTACTCCTGGTTACCCAGCAATTCGTAAGACAGGGACTTTTGCAGTTATTTTGTAAATTGTTAGTTAATTAAATATTGCGCAAAAACAGAAATCACGAAAAAATCTGCTCACGTTCCAAATGACTACTGTAAGCTGCAGTTGTATCTGTTTTTTTTTTTTAAAAAGAACCTGAAAACATATTTAAGTAGACGTATTGTAGCATTTTGTCCATACCAGTTGAATGTCAGTGGATTTCAAACTGACATGATATGTTTCTGAAGAACTTATCAGTTTACGAAAATATTTACTGCGGTCATGTCGACTTTTCAAGTGGCCATGTCGATTTTTCAAGGTTTCTTCTCGGCTTTTCTAGTGATCATGTGATTATTTTTAAAACTGACAATGTCGACGTTTCAAGTGTTCTTGTTAGCTTTAGAAGTGATTATGATGACTTTTCAAGTGGCCATGTCGATTTTCAAGTGTTCTCATTAACTATTCAAGTGTTTTTGTCGACCCTTCAAGTGATCGTGGAGACTTTTCAAGTGGTCGTTTCGACTGAACAAAGTTTTGTCTTATTTGCACTGTAATGAATAAAAACTGGTTTTGTATATTTCAGCTACGGCGTATAGAAAGAAAGACCCTGAAGAATGGATGCCCGGCATCCCTTGTCACCCCATAGGATATGGTATAGCCATGCAGCTCATGAGGTTTGGGTTACTCTTGAAAAATTAGATTTACGTGTTTTATTTGAATACGAATCCACTTTCAATATGTCAGTGTGTTGTTCTTACACTTAAGAGTAACAATTTTAAGCTTTCAATGACAAGTTTTGTTTTTATATATTTCTTAAATTTTATTAATGACCTGACTTTTATTACAGGGTTTTGGGTGGAGCTGAAGTTCCTGTAGAGTGGAGAGGGAAAATGAACACCACTTACAGATTCGGAGACGGATTTACAACGGCCGGATGGTAAGGATATTATGGCAAAATCTTTGCCTGCTGTTTAATTGAAGCAAATTATTATTCTTAGTACGATATAAAAGTCGGTTTGGTGAGGTGTTACAGAAACCTTAACAAATGAAGTGGAATCGGTTCGCGAAGAAAGCGAACGAAAAAGTAGAATACGACGTGAGTTAATTTTTTAGATATTATTATTTTTTATCATTCAAGTAATGTCTCGAGAGTATTTCATGCAGGAAAACTATTTCTTGTCAATTTTTCAGGAAAGCCCGGATATTTGTATCCACCAAAGATAAACTTGTAACAACCTACAATACCATCGGTATAATCAGGGGAAACATTGAACCAGGTAAGATAAAAGCATACACAGAAAACATTGCGATGTCAAGGGCGTTGAGGAGACGTTGAATCAGGTAACATTAAACTATAAACAGAAAGCATTACTATGCCTTTTACTTTGTTACTTGCAATATCTTTGGTGACGATTAAAAGGAAATTGGACAGTCTACTTGTATCATTTTGGCCATAAAACAATTTGCATTTACACGATTTCTTTGATTATTTGAATTTAATTGAACTTAACAAATATGAACACCTTTAGATGTGTCTAGAAGAAATAGAAAGTAAATTATTGATTACAAATTACAGATCGTTATGTATTGGTTGGTAACCATAGAGACGCCTGGGTATTTGGTGCACTTGATCCCTCCAGTGGTACAGCAATAATGATGGAGATGTCAAGAGTCATGGGTCAGCTTGTTAAATCAGGTGAAAAATAAGGTTTAAATGTCAGATTGTTAAAACATGTGAAAAATAAGGTTTAAATGTCAGATTGTTAAAACGTGTGAAAAATAAGGTTTAAATGTCAGATTGTTAAAACATGTGAAAAATAAGGTTTAAATGTCAGCTTGTTAAATCAGGTGAAAAATAAGGTTTAAATGTCAGATCGTTAAAACATGTGAAAAATAAGGTTTAAATGTCAGATTGTTAAAACATGTGAAAAATAAGGTTTAAATGTCAGATTGTTAAAACGTATGAGAAATATGTTCATACGACAACTGGGATAGGGTAAGAGACGTATGTAAAGGTCAGAAAAGTAACCTAAGTGATAAAAAGAACAGAGCAAAAGTCTGCAACCTATTTGTATTCATCCTTTAAAACAGATCTAGAATTGTGGTCGAGGTAAGTTTTAAGAACTGAGAAGTAAGCATAAAACAGTTTAAAAAAGAAATTTTATTAACAAGGGTGGATCAGTGGTCCATTGGTAACCAACAAGACTTGTGATCCCCCACCCTATCACCTAAAATTGTGTAAACCCAAGGGCCTAAGTGCCCGTGTTATACAGGGATCATATAATAGAAAATGTTGTGTGGAACAGGATATATTCTGTGTCTTGCACTATCACTCACAACTTATAATAACCAGACCCTTCATGATGAGGTTTTATACAAGCAACCGGTACCCATAAAGAATCACTTCACATAGATTGATAGAATGTATCATGTTGTAGGTCGCTGGAGACCTCGTCGTAGCATCATATTCTGTAGCTGGGGAGCTGAAGAGTATGGCCTGGTAGGGTCCATTGAGTGGGTTGAGGTAATAAGTTGTATTAGATTTTGTTTTAGTTACAAGACAATCAGCTGACATCTCGAGGCGAATCACAGTAGTATGAATGTAAAGGTACTGCAAATACAGTATTTCTTTTTTACACGATTTCTTTACAAAATTCAAAGCGCTCTTTACAATGTAAAATGTTTACAGGTTTGATAGATTCTAATGTCGGTAAAACTGAGTTGCTTTGGTTTAAACAATACGTAAAACGATAGATGTTTTAGTAAGTTTCATGTTAATGTTGATAATATTAAACATACATCTTGTTTTAAAAACATCACAGTACATTGATTCTTCTATTAGTCAGTTTTGAAACTATTTTGTTGGATGTGACTTTAACAAGATTCACAATATGTCAGTATTTCGCATCTGTTTGTAAAATAACAACCACACATTGTGATATGTACTTTATTTTATAATTGTAGCATTATACGAAGACATTGGGTTCAAGGGCCATAGCTTACCTGAACGTCGATATCGCTGTTGAAGGTATGATCATGTTTGTAACCATCTTGGATAGTGTAAAATATTTAATCAAAAACAGTACCGGCCGCAAGCATTTTGCTAAATCATATGTTAATCGCTGGAGGTTGACCATAATACATGAGATTATTTGTAATCGTTAATGGTTAATTAAAACTATTTCGTAATTGATCGAAGACGTAAGTCTTACAGTTATAATTATTGTTGACCTGATCATGTTAGTATGAATAACTTACTGTGTGTAACACTTACATAACGGTTGGCTTGATCGTGTATGTTATAGGTAGTTTGCTGTTGAACTGATTATTTGTATTACATTTAGCTTTAGGTAACCAATTTGGTTATGATTTAACCCTGGGTTTAGCTTTAACCCAGGGTTAATTTAACCAGCGTTTATACAATTAGGTGCTGTTGATCTGATCCTGTGTGTTTTACATAAGTTTTATGCTCCTACCACTTTGTGGGGGTGGGGGGATATAACATTGCCCTTGTCCGTTCGTCTGGCTATCACGTTGTCCGTACCAATGTCGGTTTGTATCGCGTGTTACTCCGAACGGATAACTGCTGGAGCTATTATTATTTTGAAGCAAATTTATTGGAGATCGGCAGAATTATGCCCCCTGATTAAACAAAAAAATAGAATTTTTAGACTTGTGTCGCGTGTAAATCCAAATGTATAACTGCTAGAGACATGAAACTTTGTAAGAATAATTGTCAGCACGTGAACTAACGCACATGGGTAATTTGAAGATCGACAGAGTTATGCCCCTGATTATGAAAAAAACACAGCATTTTTTTAACTTTTTAATGTTAAGGACAATGTATATAGGCACCTGTAATTGAACAGGATTTGTTTTTGTGACAATACAGCGGTATTTTAGGGCATCCGTGTCCTATGGACATATCTCTAGTTGTTTACTAATCATGTGTGATACACTTAGCTTACTATTGAATAGATCCTGTGTGTTAGGTTAGCATAGTGTTGACCTAATTCTGTGTGTTTTACATGGCTTATTGTTGACCTGATTTTGTTTGATACACTTAGCCTTGTATTGATCTGATCCTGTGTATTACACTTAGTTACTGCCGTACCGATCCTGTGTGTTATGGTTAGCTTATTTTTGACCACACCCTGTGTGTTTTACATAGCTTATTGTTGACCATCCTGACAGTGTGTATTACACTAAGCTTACCGCCGGACCGATTCTATTTGTTATATAACTGTTGATCCGATCCTGTGTGCTATTCATTGCTTCTTATTGACTTGATCCATTGAGATATAAAAGGTATCCCCTCGTTGACATTGCAGGCAATTTTTCCTTGCGTGCACTGGGTACGCCGATGATTTACAAATCGTTATATGAAGCTACAAAGAAGGTAAAAAATCCAAACGCTACTGAGGTGAAACAAGGCCGGACAACTGTATATGACACATGGATGAAAACGTTTCCTTCGAAAAAATACAATCGACCAATGTAAATCTTAATTTCTAATTATCCTAATAACATATTTGATCTGATGATTATTTTTGCATTTTGTGATCATGTTTGTAAATCTTACGTACAATATCTGTTTGTAATTACTTTTTTTTTAAAAAGCTTAGGCAAAGAAGTCAGATATTTTAATAGATTTATTAAAATAAATATGGTCTTATGTTACTCAATCTTAACGATAATATTTATTAATAAGATTTATTTTACTGTAATTATTATATTTACAATCTAGGGTAACTTTGCCAGGATCTGGAAGCGATTATGCTCCTTTTAGAGACCGAATCGGTATACCATGTGTTGATATACGCTTCACATGGGATAAGGTAGGCACATGTTACACATTTGTTGATATTTTCCTCACATGGGATACAGTGGGTACATAGAATACGTAAATATATATATATTTACACATCTACTCTTTTGTTTGCATTAGGTCTATTTTTTGTTGATCGACCTGTTTGTACAATAGATTTCTTGTAGACAGGTCTTTCTGTGCACGTGGCCAGGTCTTTCTAGACAGACCTGGTCGATCGATCGACCGGGTCTATCAGGAAAGACCTGGTCACGTGCACAGGCAGTATGTTCCCTGTAATATATAAACATACACATAATTATGTAAACTTTCTTTGTATTGAATACAATACACATCTATAAAATAATTATGCAAGTTGTATTTGGCGCGTATTTGTTTCAATGCATTTCGTAAACACCTACGGCAAAGTAAAGATATTTTGTATTGGAACGTTTTGCATAGTGAAATTCCATTCTAAAAACCTGCGTTTACATTTGTTCATGAAGTAATTACCCGGTAGACTCAACTCAAACGAAATACGTATTTAAATGTGTACAGTAGATTACCATCTTACGACCACGCCGAAATTAAGACCACGCTGCTATTACGGGCACTTTTGAAAAGAACCAAACATTTTTATTCTTGTCCTATTACAGGTATTTATCAGAATTAAGACCACGCCGCTAATCCGGTAATACGACCATCTTGTTAAGATCATTTTGTATATTTTCTTCTTATTGTAATGCCTCGATTACGACCACTCAAAATTAGTGCCAGTAGGCATGTCATCAATAACAGTTGTGTACACGGCCATGTTTACGACACTGCTTTACGACAGCTGCACGTGTAAACAAAAGAAAGTCTGTGCTGTGAAAAACAAATTTTCTTCAGGTGATTACTGAAAGTAAGGATACTAAAGGATGATATAAGTGTTACTTAAAATTGATTCAATTACAACTTCATTTCGACACGAGTAAATAATTGGGAGGAACTGAATCCTCGGGGGTATAATAAGTTTTCAGTTTGCTGGGGTTCAAAGCAAAATGTAATCTTAGATCGATACTTACCTATGTTGATTGAAAAAGAAATCGTTTAAGTTGGTTGAATAAAATACTGAGTTAATTTAATTAAGGGTTTATTCTGTAAAAAAACGTAAGATCTTATTTAAAAATTCATTCTAACTTCAAAACTCAGAATATTTACAGTTAAATTTTAATTGTGTCAGACAAATCTCCAGCATGGCGAAACGAAAATGAAATTATTGAAATGTTTATTCATTGTTGAAATATTTAATTATTGAATATAATAACATCATATTGATGAATAATGCAGTTTGCTCTGTCTAAATAATGTTCTATTTCCCCTTTATGAACTTGCATAATTATGTAAAACATGTGTTGCCGAGGTCTCAACCCAGTATTAAGACCAACTCACAATTAAGACCACTTCCCTTTATACCCAATGGTGGTCTTAATAGAGGAATTTTACTGTATTTCAAAGCTTTATGCTAAAGTTATCCCCAAAAGTAAAACATACTCTAAATTGTGTTTTTTGCACATTGTTTATACAATCAAATCAGACAAAATCAAATTTAGAAGTCATTTCGCTTGCATTGGTAATAGCCCTAGATGAAATATCAATAAAACGCAGGTTCAACGATTGCCTGTCATAACCAATTCTGTAATTTATCATTCTGAATTTGTGTTTTAATAGCACGGGTACTGTCCAGAGAAATGGTCATCTATGCATCGTTAAAATAAGTTTGAAAACAGATGTTCACTCCAACTCTAAAATTTAAAAAAAATGTTCGAAATATTGGAATTTTGGTAACATAATCGCACTAACCTGTATGCATTTTGAGGTTCTTTTCCTCGAACAAATCTAATGCTTGGGATAACATGTCATCAGAATCGTAACCCTTTGAATCCATGGCGTTGTGTAAGTCAGATATTGACCTCGAGTTAGGTCTAGTCGCTTTGGAAAGACCCGATCACGGGATTCTAAAATACCTCGAGCGCTCCGCGCTCTCGGTTATTTCATGACTAGCGACTAGACCTAACACTCGGTCAATATCCTATACATATACTACTCAAAATCTGATAGGGATCACTTTTTATTTCTTAAATATCTTTCTAAAGATAACGTCAAGATAACTGATTTTTTTTCTCATATATATCGTTTATTCATATGGCAAAGCCGACCTGTCCAGCAGATTTTGATTGTTTACCTGTACATGGCTCGAGATGCACGGGAAAAGTGATACCCCTGGAAAAGTGGTGCACCGCGGGCATGTACCTTCATGTACACATCCGTTTTATTCAGACTTCGCTTGTGCATGGTAACGTTTATATCGAACCTAGCACTGGTCATGGCAAATCTACGGCAAAGACGGCGTATTGACGATGAGGAGATGAATAGGGTGGTAGGGATGCTTGAGGCTGGGCGTTCCCAACAGCACGTGGCAGATGTCCTTGGGGTGTCCCAGAGCACCGTTGCCAGGATGTGGCAACGGTTTCAAACTAACGGGCATGTCACGCATAGGCATGGCGGAGGGCGTAAAGGGTCCACAACTCAGCGTGAGGACTGGTTAATTGTCGTTCAAGCGCGACGTCAGCGCTTTATTACCGCTACTACCCTCCAAAATGATTTCCAGAATGCCACTGGTGTAAGACTTTCCAGTCGAACCATCAGGAACCGTCTTCATACAGCTGGCATGAGGGCTAGAAGGCCAGCAATCCGAATCCCATTGACGCGAAACCACATCCAGGCACGTTTTCAATGGGCCCGCGATCACGCCAGGTGGACGCTGCATGACTGGACCCCAGTGCTGTTCACTGACGAGTCTAGATTTTGTGTGGACTTCACTGATAGGCGAGTGCGGATATGGAGATCCGCCAATGAGCGTTTGGCACCCGTATGTTTTGCTACCCATGACCGTCATGGCGGGGGCTCGGTCATGGTATGGGCGGGCATTAGCATGCAGGGAAGAACGGACCTGCACATTGTTCAAAACGGCACATTGACGGCTGTACGCTACGTAAATGAGATCTTAGATGTGTACGTTCGTCCGTACGCTGGTGCTATAGGCCCTGAGTTCATTTTAATGGACGACAACGCCCGACCTTACAGGGCAAGGGTCACCGACGAGTACCTGGAGGCAGCAGCCATAGAGAGAATGGACAGGCCAGCAAGGTCTCCAGACCTCAATCCAATAATGCACGCCTGGGACATGCTGCAGACTGCAATATCTGCTCGCCTAGTCCAGCCAACCACGGTCCCTGGGCTACAGCAGGCCCTTCTGGACGAGTGGGCTCGACTCCCACAACAAAGCATCCGGAGACTCATTAGCAGCATGAGAAGGCGGTGCAGAGCAGTAATCCAAGCAAACGGACACCACACGCGATATTAAACCAAAATTCAGGCCTTAGATTTGATTTTTCCAAAAAGTGCCATTTCATCTCCTGTCTGTCTTATCCCAAATTCGTGCCCCTCCCACGGCTCAGCCTCTGTCACGCTTCAACGGTTTACAGACTTACTCATTTTTTGGTACCAAACTGTTGTCATATGAACATATTTTCAGAATCACAACAAAAAATGTAACCTTTAAACCTTATGTAGTAAATATACACATTCTAATAAGTGATCCCTATCAAATTTTGAGTAGTATACTTTACATGGGATAAACTAGACACATGTAACACTTTTGTTAATATGCGCTTAACATGGGATCAGACTGGAACATGTTACACTTCCGTTGATATGCGCTTAATTTGGGATAAGATAGATATACTTGTGAGACATTTCTGTTGATATGCGCTTAACATGCGATTATGTAGGCATATGTTACACGTGTTACATCTACATTGATGTATGTTTCAAATGGGATAATGAATATTCATGTAAATTTTAATTTGTAAATTTGCATCGAATAATATAAACTCTCGCATGGGGAAAGGTAAACAGATAACTATGCGTTAAATATTTGTTGGTGGTTGAATATTCTATTTTTTGTTTGGTTTACGTGCTTTAGACGTTTAATCACTGAGGCAATGTAAAAAGGTTATTTGATTTTAGAGTAGGCCGTATATTGTATAATGTATGAAGTAATGTATGAAGTAAGTAAGGAATCTCATAACAAATGTTAATGAAACAAGCTAAACATAAATAAATATCTTGAACGGGTTGTCTGTTCCAAACTTTATTACACCTTCTGCCTTTTTTCATTTCAGAATACAATGAAACTATCTGCATATCCAATGTATCATTCCGTGTATGAGACGTTCTACCTCGTTGACAAAATTATGGACATTGGGTTCAAGGTATGATACTAAAAAATTAACGATTTAGTTTTCTGTGCTTTCAGACTAATGTATAATCCAGACCTGAATACAAATAGCAACCAAAATCCCATGACTGGAAATGACCTACTGATTTTGCCAGCTATCATTGTTACAAAGGTCAGGCTGGCCCTTACATATGTGTTCCACTACGTACAAGAACTAGAAGTCAGATAGAGTGCATAACCAGTCGTTATTAGTGAGAAAATGGCAGACCAAGGTTAACCAGTGTAAGATAACTCCACATTTTTCTTTACAGCATCATACAGCACTTGGACAGATATGGATAGAGATGGCCAGGAACCTTGCTGACAGTCTTCTACTTCCGTTCAACGTGTCAGATTACTCTAATGTCCTCACAGATATGAGTGATACTTTGCTTCTACAGTTCGGAAAACTCATGGACGACAACAATGTAAAAACCGGTACGTGCAACAATTTCACTTTCCCTTACACAATAAAACAGGTCACCTTTATAATTTTTACTGAAGTCTTATTAATTAGTTTGTTGGGTTTCAGTCGTCATGATTTCCGGTTGTATTCTTGGAATTCTGACCTTATAAAAGTATGTTTACGTGAATATCGTTATACACGTGCATAGGAAAGAAATAACTTTGCAATGTTGGTAACTCGATCATCGAGCTTACACGTCTGCCACTTATTATACATCTGCTACTTTTTAAAGAAAAACTGTCATTAGCAAACGGAAGATGTTACGCGTATGCTTATTTTTTGATAGTCACAATCAAAGAGCACATTTTCTTTTAGACAAGTGTTTAGGTGTTTGAGGAGGCACCGTGGTCCAGGGGTAAAGCTCAGGGCTCCGAATCCGGAGGGCGCGGGTTCGAATCCTGTCATAGGCGGGATTCTTTGATGTTCTTCTTCCTCCACGCTGCGCGAATACTGGTATGGAGCCCAGGAAGCAGTCATCGAGCATGATAAATCTAAGTTGTGAGAACTTGTATCGCAATCGATGTAAAATAAATGAGTCTAAACTAAGACAAGTTCTACCCTTCCTTCAAAAATGAAATTTATTTTATCAATTTAGTTTCAATTTTGGATCATCTTTTATTCCAGAACATCTGAAACAAGCAGTACAAAACTTTACGGAAGCAGTTCACGAATTCGAGAAGAATATTCAAAATTCAAACCAAAAAAAGTACGTATATAAACACTGTATCTGCTGTGTCGTCTGCACGTTTGTGTCTAACAAATGTATGCATCTTAATGATGTGATATATACAAAAATATTTTTCAGCTTTGTCGAATATATCATCCATTTTCTTCAAATCTTTTATGTCCAAAGACTGTTTCGAACCAATGTTCACTAAGGAAAGACAAATTGCTCCCTACCAAATGTCAAACTGGTTATGTTACACGGCCGGAAAAATAAATTTTACAATGGACAAACAAAATAAAATTATGTCCCTTACCCAGTGGAGAAATTTGCTTTGATACAGCGTCTTCTTATACAATAAAATTAGACATTAAATTATATTTCCAGTCCGTTTGTTGTGCGGCGTATCAACGATCAGCTGATGGAGCTTGATAGAGCTTTTCTAGACCCTGCTGGCCTGCCTGGTCGGAAATATAAGAGGTCAGTTTTATTTTCATTATAATAATGTTAATCAGTTTTTTCAAAGTTGAAATCAGCGCTTCTTTACCTTAATTTGTACCAAGCAATTAATTTTGTTCAGCTCAAAGTTTCTTGAATTACAAGTAAAGACCTTATCAAAAAAAATGGTATATTGTTTCAGTAATTTCTCTTTAACGGACAAGTTGTTTGAGTAGCTGAGTAGTGAATAATTGTGATTTGTTACTGATTATATGTCAGAGAAAGAGATTAGGTAGGAGTTCTTCTACAAAACACACACAACTACCTTAAACATGTTTAAGTGACAGCTTTTCTCGAGGCTAAGGGTATAGAGAATACTCTTCTGTGACAAATAATCAGTTACTATTCATGCCTGTATAACTAAAATATGGCAGGAAGGCACTTACATGAATTACATTAATTACAACTTTCTAACAAGTTTGCCTTCATTTTCAGACACATGATTTTCACAGAAAGTAAATTAAACACCTACGCCGGAAGCAGTTTCCCTGGTTTAGCCGACGCCCTAACACTAATCGCACAGAACAAAGATGTGAAGGCACAGTGGGAGGTTGTGAGGAAACATTACTCCGTGATATTGTTCGCCATACAAAGTGCAGCATCCACTTTGAAAGATGTTTCAAATTTCATGTATGATTACTGAGACAGTATTTGGTGTGTTACAAATAATGCCTTAAAGTTTGAAAGAAATACGTTTGTTTTGTTAAATAGAACCTAAAATCTGATATAACAAAAAAAAATCAGAGAAAAGTATCACTAACGAGGAATCTCTACATACTTCTGGGACAGCCCTCGTAGATTTAAGTGTACTAAATGGTCCTATTAAACAATGGGTGTGTTGCATATGTACTGTATTCACTTAGCTCTTTGCATTTGTAACAAAGCTTCAAGTCAGAAGAATTTTGTTTTTCAAAATTAAAACTGACAATTTATCTTTATTAAAAAGTAATCGTTTTATCCTTAGCGAGTGTGGTTATGCATATAGCTCTCACCTTGTGTTATATGTGTCCTGGAATGCACAAATTGGGATAGATGACCAAAATTTTGATTTTCACTTTTTTACATTTCTGAAATCTGTAACAGGAATAAATCTGAATTTTTTTAAGGGAATCGTCAAAACTTTCGAAGTATAAGCATAAAGACATTCAACATTTGTGACGTCATGTTGACGTCTTTTTCAGTCATTTAGGTTACTGATTGGAGAGTTAAATAAACAGGAAACAAAAGCGTTAAGATAAGGCGGACAAATCAAACATCTGCTTTAAAGTTTCTATTTCATCTTTTAAGTATTTCAGTATGCCATGTGTAATTCTTACGTCAATGATTATACGTGTTGCCTAGCAACCGACGAAATTTTGACGTTTACGAATTTTTCAGGTTTCAATGTCAGACAATTTTTGTTTTTCTTCCACATTTTCTCGAAACAGAATGAACAGGCTGTCTTGAATGATTAGTAATTCGGAAATTCCAATATTTTTATTAACGTTCTCTACATGCATTCACTGGAGACAAAAGACTGAAAGGCAATGGTTTAAAACTTTAATATTTATATATAACAAAGTAAGTACAGACCTAAGTGATAATGGAGTCCGAGTTCAATACAGTCTTTCAAATTAAAAGAACAGTCATGTTTTAATGTACGCACAGAGTATTGGAATCCAGGTTCAGTCTTTGTTTAAGATATCTACACAAAAAGACAATATATTTTTGTAAAAAGTACTTGGCATCAGTGAGTATGTACTTAAATACTTGTGGAAAGCAAAATGCATGCAACAAATTAAAAAAAGCAGCTTCTGCTTACGGAACACAAAATATTGTTTAAAGGAAACGACAACAATGAAAACAGGAATATAAATACAGTTCAACTATTAAAAGCTAGCTTATAGTATATAAATAACACACATCAGCGAGGGTGATAGAGGATATTGACAACCCGAAAAAACAATAACACCCGAGGCGACAGCCGAGAGTGTTATTGTTTTTTGGGGGTTGTCAATATCCTCTATCACCCTCGCTGATGTGTGTTATTTATTTGTATTATACCAAAACATACATGTGATCATGTTATATATACCTTAGGACTGTTTTCGTTTGGTAACGAGTCGAATCAAACTCAGCTAAACGCTTACAGTCAATATAATCAATAAGCGCCTTCGACGTCATCAGACGCTTGAATTTTCTGCAGGGTGTGCAAAAAAAACAATAACACCCGGAGGGTTTTTGAAAAAAAAATGTTACCCTCTGAGCTGATGCAAAATGTAACATTAGTTTTAAAAGCCCGATCGCCTATGGGAATTTAGTATTGGCAGTTTACGTGAGGTATAATAATATTATTACTCTTAAGCATTGTGCAAGCTACTGTAAATAACTATATATAAGACTGATATATTGCATTGTGTTCTTTAATGTACATGAACTTCAGCGTCCAGTCAGTTTCAGCTTAATTCAGTAGCTATATATTTTCATTGTATTATTTCCATAACGGTAATATATGAGACATTTACCATTTCATAACAATGCTTAAAGATATGTTTATCTGCTCTATACATATATTGAAAAACAATTATAAACCAAAAAATTGACGGTCGTTTGTTTTAGTTAAACAATAGCATACTTGAATATATCTATATGAATTTATTTATCGTTGGTACCTGTTGCCCATATGACCGACACCCCCAGCAGCGATTAGTTATTTTATGTTGTGGGGAATAGTGCAAGATACAGAAAGCATCCCATTCCAGTGACATCCCTGTTTTTTCTTGCATGCGCAGTGTACAGCACTGATAAATGAGATCTCGGTGTAACGTCTCATCCGAAAGACAATTAGGAGTGTTAGTGGAGGAGCGGGGGATCAATCTCGAGACCCCTTGGTTACCAGTCCAGCGCGTTACCACTGGATCACTGAACCGCTCACGTTAATGAAAACTTTATATATTTGACACACTAGAAAGATAACTGTTATTTCCTTTTTCACAAGCAATTGTCATCTGATCACATTTCAAAAAGAGATGCATGTACATCCTGGACCCTGTTTTGCTAAACTAAACAAGCACATAAATGACTATATACAAAATTTTATGAATATATTGAAAAGCATTAATTAAAAGTGATTTAAATTCAAGTAGGACGAATATTTCCGCTTTAGTTGTTCTCTGTACTGTCTGTGATGCGTTTTCTGATGAAATTGATCAAATCTGTGATGGTGTGATCATTCATTTCACAGTCGTATATACCTTTCTCGGAGAGGAACGCCAAGTCGAATATTCCACCTAGGCTACTGAATTCTGTTCCCGTCAAAACTCGATCACTTGACTGGTTTGGGAGGGCATGTTTATCTTTAAGGTGTACCACCAACAGGGCCATGCCAGGTGAGACTGAAATCATATTAGACAAGTCCTTAAGAATGAAGTATTCCTATTCAACGACATTTTACTTACTGACAGATAAATGAAAATTAACATTCATGTGAAATGAATTCCCGTAAATATATGTATTCTTACCTGGCACGCCACTCAAAGCACTGACTGCGTCAGTTCCCAGTCTTGATTTATTGATGGATATGATGAGGACTGGCTTGTCTCTTTGTATCTCATTTGGCTGCAAACATTTGATAAATTCTACCTCTGTACTGCTGTTGTTCATTTTGCTTCCTAACAGCGCTTGCAACTCCTCTAAAATCTCTGTCAGCAAGTTACCACGTGTCTGGCTGTATAGCTGAACTGTGCAAAAAGATATATGGAAACTCAGAACAAGAAAGAATTAAAACATATTTATGGATTTGAAATGATATTAATCGTATTGACTCAATCATGCAGTGAAACAGTCGTCAGAATATCATTTATTTTTGCAAAGTAGAGTGAAGATTTTTCGTAATTCTTACCATATTTGCTTGTCTATTATTTATAATGCACAGGAATTTGAACAGTTCATATTTTCTGATAGTTTAATGTTATGCATGTAACTTTACTTGCATCACGCCAGTATTAGACAATATCGATAACACTTGAAATATTGCATAATGTACGCGTAGATAATACATGAAAAATATTTTTTCCAAATACAACATTCTGACAAAAATTGTGTTAAGTAAATCACATAGCCTCCAAGAGGTTGATGTTCTAAAAATAAACCTTTGTTTTCCTACCTTGCAAAATTTTCTTGCGTTTATATATCTCAAGCTCAGCTTTCATGGCATCATTTTCTTGCTGTAGCTTTTCAAACGAATTCAATTTTTCTTCACTTTTTTTTGCTTCCTCTCGTGCCACCTTGGTTTCTCTTTCGATATTTGCCATTCTTCCTTGCATTTCCGTTATCAAAATATCTTTTTCTATGTTGACTTGATCTAGTTGACTCTGAACGGCTTTGATTTCTTGCTGAAGTGTATCGATTGTGTTACGCAACTCTCTGACATCTCCTCTTTCTTTTTCGGTTGCCTGACTGGTCATAAGTGGAAAATCTTTTGTTTCTTCATTCAAAGCTGCCTGTTCTTGAACGCTTTCTTTTTCGCACTCGTAGTGTATCAAAGACTTCTCTTGTGTATCCCCGCTTTTCAGCAGTCGTAATTCTTTTGCACTCTTCTCTAAACTTAATTTCTTGACATCTTCATTCAATTTTGAAACTTGCGATTTTAATCCATCCACCGTTTCCTTCAGTTCAGATGGCATTGTCAGCAACATGACGGAGTTTTCCATCACTTTGCAGCCTCGTCCACTGTATTCTTCATTGCTTGAATAGAGCTTTTCCTCGACGTTCTTTTTGTAGGAATCAACAGAAAGCAACTTGGGACGTTTGTTGGTAACTTTGCATAACAACCCTACTTCTTTCATAATTGCATGTAGGTAATCGTTAACGTTATTCACAGCGTGTTTCTTGTTTTCATAACAAGCCTGTAAAAAACAACAAACAACAACAACAACAAAAAACATATGCTAAAGCAACAATTGATTTACATATGTAAATTTCAGTTTAAACAGGTAAATCAAACACTTCTTACACAGTACGGAAATAAGTTAAAGTAAGTTAAAATATGGTAAGGTCATGTCAGGTGTGGTCAGGTAGGTATGGTCAGGTAAAGCAAGGTTACGTAAGGTAAGTTCATATCAGCAAAGGTAAGAAGGGGTGAACTAACGTAAGTAAACTAAGATAAGGTAAAGTAAAGAAAGGTATGATAAATTAAGGTGACACCAGGTCAGGTCTGGTCAGAAAAGAAGCTCGTCAACTGCAATTTCGCGGGCGACCCTGTCCCCCCAACCTGGTATCATGGAGCCGCCCTTGGTGACAATTACATACGAGGTGAGTATGATAATGGTGAAATTCAAGACGATAACTCTAATAATTTGATGAAGAAGACGCTGATACCTTTACTGCCATCAAGAATTCGATTGCAGGTCCATACAAATCCATCAGTCGTTGACATAAAAGTTCCACATTGGAACATCCCGTGCCTGTAATAAATGTAGACTGTGTCTGTCCACGAAATGTGTAGAAACAAAGCCTACGACGTCTATTATTAGAAGTATTAAACTTAAAAGAACAATAAACATATTTTTTTCCATTAGATAAGCGTTACATGAAACTTTGTAGATCAAAAGCGCCGAATCTAGAAACATCGGACTCACTACCAATATGCCGAACTTCACCAATAGTTACCTCCGCTGTGTGGAGTTGGACTTAATGCCTCAGGGTCACAAAAAATCATTTTCTACAACTTTTAAAGTACAATACAGGCGTAAACACAAATGAGTAAATTTACCCATTAACCCTTCCCTTCTTGTTCTGTCTTCAAGCTTATCGACAAATTTGTCGGCACACTGGTGGATTTGATCTATTGACTGTGCTACCTCAATAAATGTATCCGACAGCTTCTCAACATTCATCTGTAAATGTAAGTGGAAATATTGAACATGAATTCAGGTAAATTGGTTGTATAACTGAACTTATCTCACACAAATAAAGTAAAAATGAAACATTATAATAAAACTAATAAGAATGAGAAGTCGAAAAATAAATACATTGCGGGCATATTTAAGAACATTTAAATTTGATATCCACATACATACACTGGACACATTACTTTTTTTTTCTACAGAACAATAATAAATACATATTTGACCTGACGTGTCCACAGGGACACGGCTCATTGACTACAGCTATTTATAATACAAGGGGAGTAACTTCCTTACACAGACATCCACACAGCATCCTTTATTTTTCGCCGTATTTTCTTTAATTACGGCGAAAACTTTAAAAACCAATATTCACATTGAAGCATAATGATTTATATATCAAATCAATACATGTCACCTTCAACCCCGATTTACTTTCTGAGATATCATAAGTCACAACAAAATCTACTTTCGTTTTTGTACGGATGCAAATAGTTGTTCAGCCTTGAATTTCGATTTTCCATTTTTAGCCGCGATCGATCGGTACTATAAACGAAAGTTGATTTTGTTGTAACTTATTTAATATATCTCGGAAAGTAAAAAAAGCTGTAATTGACAGTTCATATATTTGATAGATAAACCATTATGCTTCAGTGTGCAAAGTTTCCGCCGTAATTAAAGAAAATACGGCGAAAAATAAAGGATGCTGTGTGGATGTCTATGTCAGAAAGTTACTCCCCTTGTATATATAATTATTATTATAGTAGTATATGTTTTGGTAACGGAGACAAATATTCAGAAACATAAGAATGAAACCATAAACGGCAAAGTGTTAATCTACTTGTAAAAACTTGCAGACGAAAAAAAATGTTAATCAAATGAATGAATGTGTTTCAGATATTTTTTACCGTAATATTACGCCATTTATTAGTTAAATGTTCTGACTCACCAAAATCTTATTAAACTCTTCCAGCTTTGAACTTCCGCACCCCATTTTTTTCGCGAGCTCGAAATAACGTTTATCCGTAAATTTCAAGAGGAATTGAATAAACTCGCTCTACTTTCTTTTTAATATGTGGATACTTTCGTTTTTAAATCACATATACAGTTAGGAAGTAATTTAGGTGCACAGTTTTCCATGAATTCTAAAACGAAAGTTCAATGGGGAAAATGGGGGATTTCCACATTTTGTAAACCGTAAGTGGACAGATATTTCCGAAAACAAGTATGTGAGGTGAGGTAAAATGTTGACTTTTACGTCAGTAAAGTGTGAAGAAACATAAAGTAATCTTTTCAATGCAATTTTTTCAAGTACCTTTTTAATTAAAGCTTAGGATTAGGGATCAAAGTACAGGTACAGTACAAAATACGAGATTTTCAGAGACAATCGTGACTTTGATAATGTGTTGTGTATGACATTAAATAAGTCGATGCTTTAAACGTTGTGGTTAGGCAGAATAGAAACGTGACTATATAAAACCTTTTTGTATTATGAATATATGTTTTATCTAAATTTTATTTAAGGAATGTTTTGATAGCATACAAGTGAAGTGCAGGTATGGGAAATGCGGTGGATGTAAGACTGAGGGAAGACAGGGAAGAGTTTAAATTAACGGAAGACCTCTTTCAGCAATTCAGGGTATGATAAAAAATTGTGGTTCTATGCTGAAATTCCTTAAAGAGAATTGTTAGGTGGTCTTGTTTTCAAATATAACTTATTAGGCCATATTCATAATGTAACTTTTTTATTTTGTAAGCTCGGTATGACTAAAATGATCTACAAGAGAAAAGTGAACTGCTGTGAGACTCGAACCCACGACCTCAAGACACCAGTCCGTCGCTCAACTGATCTTGCCGGGTGCTTACCGTTGTACAATCTAACGTCGCTTATGAATTAATTACTCAAAAGTGGAAACTTTGTACATGTAATCTTTTTTAAAGGTCACTTTAATTATCGCCGTTCCTGGACGGCGATATATACAATTAACAAGATTTGAACAGTTTTGCCTGTACACCGCCTGCCTTTAGCCAATCAAAGCAAAGCATTTCATATCACATGATAACAAAATGGACGTCAAAATTCTTCAGCAAGGGATGCGTAAATGGACTCGCCCAACCGCCATGTTTGTCGGGTTACTTATTCTTACAACTGAAAAATACATCATCAATGTACGATCTCAGTACCAGTCTACAGGCTCGTGTAGGATACATACAGGATAATGGCAATATTTTTTGCTACATGTCATTTTTAACTAGAGAATGTAGTCTAAATAAGAGTATGGTTTGTTTGTTTTTTTCCAAAACTTTCACTTAAAGAAAAAAATAAATGCTTGCTTTCGGGCGATTCTAATCAGGATACAAACTCCCCGCAGGGGTTACTTCCCATGATTAGTACAGTAAAAGTAGCAAAGCGTGACGTGACCGGTGCGAGGAGTTTGATCAGGATTTTCCGTGTTTTATATATGCTTGATTAGGTCAGGGCAATATCGTATTTTTTACCTAAAATTTATTCTGTTTAAATTGTACATATAATATTCTTATGGTATTTAAGAACTGTATCTAGTATTTGTTAGTATACATTTTTCTAGTAATAAATAAAGTTAAAAAACTACGCAAATAGTCAATTAATTATGCGTAGACTGGTTTACAACAAAACAATATTTACAAGGCTTTAATGCTGCAAATTTTAACATGATGTATAAAGATATTGGGATGCTTTCAAAAATAGTCCAGCTACAATAAAAATTACAATGTATATTTCATCTACTTTATAATTTCTGTGTGAAAATTATCAAATATAACTTCGCTTTTCAGTGCAAAGCATGTTGTAAGATTATCAAATTAATGAATGAAGAACATGAAATACATTCATCTATGGCTAAGACGAAATGCATGGCTGAACGGCGATTTCAAGCATTTTTGGAAATGCTAATACTTGTTATACATATATAAATGTGAAATTGTGAAACTATGTTCTTAATGAACAAACTCCTCGCAGCAGTTACTTACCTTGATCAGTACAGAAACCACTGCCAACACAAGTAAATTCGGTCGTTACAGAGCCGAGAATATTTTTATCACTTTTAATTTTAAATGTTCATACTTTCTATCACTTTAGTTTTCTTCCATTTAATTGTTATGCTTAATGCACAAAAGGTAAAAAATAACGGTAAAAAAAAGTAAAAATAACGAAAGTAGATTGTTTTGATCACATGATAACCTATCGTCACGTGGGTTATAGTGGTGGCAGTGGTTAAAGTATCAAAGCGTGACGTAACCGATGCGAGGAGTTTGCTTAATGAATACAAAGAAAAATCTGGTTAGAAATTCGGATGAGCATTGTTTATGGCATATTCGTCTTTGCAGGACCACATAAACAGAGTTGATTACACAGTGACAGGATTTGCGAAATCGGTTGATTCAATGCGAGCATCATGTGAAATGCTTTTAAGGCAGATTGACATTAATAATCACCCAACTCAAGGTATATCCTTTTTAAATTGTTCATACTGTTTTTCTGATATACCGTGCAGTTACTGCACTGTATACAAAAATGCGTCCACACAACGTTTGTGCAGGGGGAAACAGTGCTGTATTTGCAACAATATAAGGAGTAGTTTAGTGGTGGAGTGGGGGATTGAACCTCTGACCTCTGTATTCGAAGTTTAGCGCGTTACCACTGGAACTTAATTTATTAATAAATATAACTTTGAAAAAAAAGTAAGAAAGAAAAAATTAGCACACACAAATGTTAACTGTGTCACGTCTAAAGCACTGGTCATTTGTAACCGCCCACTTGTTTTAATTGGCGCTGGATAGCATAATATTGATAATAGACTTTTCATTTATACAAATTAGAGATTCACACGTATAACCTAAGTAGAATATTATGTTTATATTTGAGACAGATTGTAACAGATTATGATGCATATTTATCAAAGCCCTGGTACGATTACACTTAACAAAGATATTTTTTTCTGGTTTTGTTTTGTTTTCAAAAGAAATCAGGCCAAATGTATTGCTTTAACCATTCAGTTTATCTTTCATTCACATTTCACCTACTCTTCATTTATATATGACTTTATCTTTCATTCATGTTCATAGATTAAATTTGGTTCCTTGTCGCAACCTCGCAATACTGGTTCCTAGTCGCCATCTTGCAAAATGGTCGTAGGCAAACCATGGAATCATTTGTTAAACGACTTTGCCTAATGTTGAAGATCAAAATCTTATATAATTTGTTTATAGATTCAGACATTTCTAACAGTAGTGTAGAGGTCAGCAACATGCAACTATCTCGTGAGTTGCTAGAAACTATACAGGTAAGTAGCCTTTAGATTCACATAATCTCCTTCCAACGTTTTCTCTGGGCGTTATTGTTGCGCTACTATTATATTTATAAAATGCCAGTTTATGTGTGTTCATATTATGACGTTTCTCAGTTTTTTTTATTTGTTATGATAAGCGAACAGTTGAATCGAAACAAAATATTTCTGTAATTAAAGTACCTTAAATGATTTACATACGTTCGGTGTGTCTTTTTAAGAAAAAGAAATTGCACAACTTCCTATTTGTATTTCCTTTCAGTCTGGTGTTTCAGACCACAAATATGTTTTGATGGAATCAGTGAGCAAAATGCTCCATTTTGTTTGGGAAATGGGTAAGAATCTCACCATTCTCTCAGGAGACCGTCCGCTGGAATTTTCAGTTGACAAGTACTTGACTCTTTGCCTTGCAGCGAGTACGAATGATTGGGATATGCAAAACGATGCTCGTACTGCAGAACTTGAGGAAGAACTAACAAAGCTACCAAGTCCTTACGAAATCGCTAAGAAAGAAATAACCATCTTAAATGAAAGAGAAGTGACGTATAGGGAGGAAATAGAGAAACTAGAAAAAGAAGTTGAAGAATTGACAAAAGAGCAAGAAAGCTTTACAGAAAATCAAACTGTACAAAGTGAAATGAGAAGTTCTGTACGGTCTGAAAAGGTAATTTTGCTAGATTTTGACAGATGTAGTAGAGAGCTGGAAACATCAGATACTGATCTTGAGCCTAATGAGCTAAAAAATGAAAATACAAAAACAAAACAACGTTTTGAAGAATTGAAAATTGCAAAGAAGGTAAATGAAGAAGCTCTGAAACGCAAGGATCTAGAAATCGAAGAACTGAAAAGTTCTCTACAGTTTGCAAGAAAAGAAAATGCACACAACAACCAATCGACAGATGATAAAGAAACATCAACAGATGATAACGAAGGGAAAGTTAATGCAAACGAAACTAAGCTGACTGAAGAAATCAGCTTGTTGAAAGCGGAACTTAACTCCCTGAAAAGTATCAGAGTTATACATGGTATGCCTTTTCATTTGTATTAACTTCTAGTTTATAGGCACTTTCGTTGTTTAGAAGTTGTAGGCAAGGTTTAAATGAAGACGACATAATACTTATATGTATCTATGTGTACTACTATGAATGTTTTAAAAGTATAATACTTGTTCACTTGGTATCTTCAGTCTAAATACATCTTCAAACAAACTGTGATATTTTGCATTAGAGTCATACAGATTTACATTTATTAAAATTATGGAAGAAACACTTTAAGTCTGTTTTCACAGGATAAGAGTCGTGATTAACTTGAACACAACTTAATTGCCTGTTTTTGTGTCGTTTTTTAGTTTTTTAGATAACAACCTTTGAAAGCGACAGCAAACTGTAAATGCGTAATGTTTTGAATGCCGGTATATCATACACATGTGTTACATTAAGTAACGTGATAGTTACATTGTGTTACAAACATCGTTTGTCGTGTGATAGGATCATTTCTGGTCTTCATCTCATGAAATAGGTTTGAGACTCGTAAGAAACGTTAAGGAAAATGTAAAAGGATCAGTTCTTTTGAACAATATGCATAAAAATTCTTTTCCAGTAATATATTTTTGCATTTTCAGTTAAAAATGTCTGTTTAAGCGCTAAATTAGGTTTTAGCTTAACTTATATTCGTTATGTCTTTTTAGCTCCCCTGAGCATGAAGTGCTCATGATGGGCTATTGTGGTCGCTCAATGTCCGACTGTGTATGCCATTTTTCGACACTCTAGATGGCACATTTTGTATACATCGAATATGGTTAAGTTGGTAAGAATGCCTATCTTGATTTTTGTCACCTGGGCCAAAAAACATGGTCACTGAAATCTACGGAAAACATTGTTCACGCCTTAGAGACCACATTTTGAATTCTTTTATTATGATTCACATTATTTGTGTTGACAAGTTCTTAATCGTCTTCGAATATGTGTCATCAGGGATAAAACACGTTCACTAGCTTTGATAAAACGAAAACGTTGTTGACGCTCTAGAGGCCACATTTTTAATTCAGTCATCAAGGTTTTTGGTAAAAATGTTTGCCTCATATGACTTCTGTGTCAAGTTTGAACACGGATGATATGGAATAAAAAATTAATCAATTGCTTAAATTAAAAGAAATCATTGTTAACGCTCTTGATGACACTTTTTGTCATCGTGAGTTTTGGTCAGAATGATTGTCTTGGCCATTTCTAGGTCATTTGGACGAAAAAGTTGGTCTACTGGCCATATCTTCTGTCCGACTATTATAAAAATATGTTAGGATAATTGTCTTAATGATATAACCGTCTTTTTCAAAAGTGGGTCACTTGTCTATTAGCCATATTTCAGTCAGCCGTTCATGAAAATTTGTCAGAATGATTATCTTGATAATATCAAGGTCTGTTCTAGAGTGAGTCACGCTGGTCCCTTGAATTATGTCATTATCTTAGAAGTAATATTTTCAGTCCTATCATTATAAAAAAAATTGGTAAAATTGATTGTCTTGATGATAGGTATGTTATATTCAAAAGTGGGTTATTCGAGGTCAAAAATAGGTCACCTGGCTAGTAGCCAATCTTTCAAGCAAGTTTCAGATATAGGAGTACTCAGATGATCGATATAGAACCATTGTTTTAGAAATAAACTTGATTTTACAAATCTCGTTTAATAAACTATTTGGTACTTACTGTCATTCGAATTCATGTTTGCACATTGTCAATGACTGTTGAATGTGCTTTTCGGTCTCAGGCAACTGATGAGCGTTGTGATGATATTTGGCTCTAAAATCTTGGTTTAGCCGAGAAGTTGATACATTTCACGTCGTTGAATTGTAGATTGTTTGTGATAATATGTTTATGCTCAAGTTGTTTACCTCGGAGAATGCGTTACATCAATTACATGTTGTGTTAAGAACATATTCTCATTACTTCTTTAACAGTTTTAGATTATGAAACAACACTACTGTCCAGTTATGATGCAAAACAATATAAGAAAGAGCTGGAAAAGATTCTTCGAAGTGAAATGGCTGTGCACAATTTGGAATTTAAACAACAAAAAGCTTATGGCCCTTACAAGCTTACCGGAATACCTACTGATAAACCAATTACTGTTCCGATTGACATTCGTTTGAAAGGAAACCTGATGTATAAACTCAAAAGAGTAAAGGAAGACTTGGCAGGTACACAAATAGCAGCAAACGTACAAAACTGATCATTTACTTGGTTATATTAGTAGTAAAATGACCAAGATGTACGACGACCAAAATAAATACTGGAAACGCAGTGAATGTTCAGAAAACATGTAATTTAGAGGTAGCAAAGACATCATAACCATTAAAGATAGATATAGGTAAAACTACATGTCAGTGACCGTCAAATGTTTTGTTCACCTTATTCAATTATACTCATTACGAGTTAAAGCTGATTAAGAATATGTTTTAAATTGAAAGATTGATAATTGCAAGTAAATTTTTCCCTTTGAAAACTTCAGGGTCACTCTGTCCACTAATACAACATAACATTTCAGACGTTTACAGTAAAGTTCCACAAAGTCCAGTTGAAATTTAATAAATGAATCGGACTTATTGGCAGAATTTCTATGTTCTAAAATTTAGACTTTAGGATTGTCAAATTGCTTGCAGATTTCATGTAATTTTGAAATAATAAAATAATTCTTAATAGCGGGATTTTACTGTATATCTGTATACAATATCTAACAGTTAATATACAAATCGTAAGTGTTCTTCAAGCCAAAATATTCATGTAATAGACATATGTGTCATTAACTCTTGTCTATGACATTTAAGTCTAGGGAGACTTTTATTTATCAGCACTTGAATATCACTCAGATTTGGAGCATTATCAGGGTAAGCGGATGTTCGGGCAACATATTTAGTTGCCGTAAATTAAGATGTAACTAAGGACAATGAAAAAGTCATTTATAAATTGTATTGATTGACTCCGGACTTATTTAAAGTGTTGCAATATGTATACTGTTAACGAAACTGCTTCTAAAAACAAATGATTAAGAAAATTATTATGTCTGAAATCCTTGATGACGGAAATCTTTAAAATCTTACAGCATAGACCAAAAATCAAAGGGTTTAATACGAAGCGTAACGCGTTGTGTAATTGTCAACTATTGTTACGCAGTAGGTTCATTATTGCCTTCTCCGCTTTGTACTGAACTAATACTCAGTTTAGAACGACAAAGAGGATATAAATATTACTATCTTTAATGTGTATTGTGTCATGTACGTGTCTATTTGTTGAGAAAGAAACAAATGGAAACAATTATTTATTATTATATAGATATTTGACTCAGTGATGACGCATTAGATAAATTTTAATTGCTATTTCAGCTGCACCAAACATAGCGATACTTGCGTTCTATGACGTAAAAATGGAAAGTGCTTGTGCAGAGACAGAGGTTCCTATTGAAGAAGAATTCAAGAAATTTGGTGGTATTTTCTGGTTTAGCTACTCGTCTTCTCGTCTGAAACAGCATCATACCGAAAAAAACAAAAAATCATTAAATGCTCTGTTGCAGTTCTTGATAAGTGAAAAGACAGAGTAAAGAAAAAATGAATTCAAGGTAACACTTTTTGCACCGTCTTATATAGTTCTTAAGGCTGAACTTTTGTGCAAAGGTGGCCTGTACCTTATTGTCTTAAGTGTTCAAAAGAAAAAAAATCGCATTATAAGTATAACATAGTCACAAGCAATTTATTATACTCTTTTGATGACAAGAAAACAAATACGTTAGTTGTTACATTGTTCTCTTGATAACCAGATATCACAGGCTTATATTAAGGCTGAAAGTGCCGTTCAGGTTTGCTTAATTTGTGACGTAATTTGCGTTAATAAAATATAACTACCCAGTTTTAAGACTGTTGTTTTTGTATTTGCCTACTTACATAAGTAAGTTATAGTTTTCTAAAGTTACTTATAATACAGTAAACTATACATCTGACACAAAGGGCAATTTGGCACTTACATATTGTAAACATCAACTTTTTGAGTATTTAGTTTATTCGGTCAGTGGCAAGGCAATTGTTTTGACACAGAAGAAATAGAATCACCTTTAGCTTTTCTATTTTTTATTGCAGCTTGTAAGTTGAAAATAATGATATCTTGAATATGGAAATGCAGGACTACTTTCTATCGTGAATCTTACTGCAACTCAAAATACTACTTTTTGTCCCAGTAAAATAACAATATATCATTTATCTGTGCTATTCCACATTCACGTTCATAGTCAATAAGTTACAGACCTGATTTTTATGCCTCCAATCGAAGATGAGGGGGCATTTGGATTTGCAAATGTCGGTCGGTCGGTCGGTCGGTAGACACTGGTTTCCGACCATTGTCTAGAGAACCCTTGGACCTACCTTCCCCAGTCTGGATATGTAGGGTGGTCATCACTACTTTTACGTGACTTTTTACGTCACCAGGTCAAAGGTCAAGGTCATGGTGACCTTGAATAGCAAAAACAGTTTCTGATTAATAACTAAAGAACACTTAGTCCCAGGTTGTTCAATCTTAGTTTGTAGGATGGTCATGACTAGTAGATGACACCTACCGTTTTTCAGGTCACCTGGTCAAAGGTCTAGGTCACAATGACCTTGAAGAGCAAAACAGTTTCCGATCAATTACTATAGAACTCTTATTCCCAGTAGATGACCCATATAGTTTTTGTTTACATCACCAGGTCAAAAATTAAGGTCAAAAGTGACCTTGAATAGCAGAACAGTTTGCGATTACTAGTAATCACTAAAGAACCATTGGTTCCAGGTTGTTTTAACTTAGTATGTAGGTTGGTCGTGACCAGTAGATGAACCCTAAAGTTTTTCAGGTCACCAAGACAAAGGACAAGGTCACAATGACCTTGAAGAACAAAAGAGTTTCCGATCAATAACTATAGAACTTTGCTCCCAGATTGTTAAAACTTAATGTGTGGGTGGGTCATGACCCCTATTCTTTTTCACGTCACCAGGTCAAAGGTCAAGGTCACAGTGACCTTGAATAGCAAAATGCTTTCCGATCAATAATTATAGAACGTTTGTTTCCAGGTTGTTCAAACTTAGTGAGTTGGTTGTTCATGACAAGTAAATGACCCATATATTTTTCACGTCACCAGGTCAAAGGTCAAGGTCTTAGTGCCCTTGGATAGCAAAACAGTTTCCAATCAATAACCCTTGGTCCCAGGTTCTTCAAGCCTAGTATGTACGTTGGTCATGACTAGTAGATGACCCCTATAGTTTTTCAGGTCACCAGATCAATGGCCAATGTCACAGTGACCTTGAAAAACAAAATGATTCCAATTTAAAACTATAAAAGCTTGGGCCGAGGTTCCTCAAACTTGGTATATAGGTTGGCCATGATGAGTCGATGACCCAAATAGCTTTTCAAGTCACAGTGACCTTGTATAGCAAAATGGTTTCCGATCAATAACTATAGAACGCTTGGGTCCAGCTCCTCAAAACTATATAGATAGGTTGGTCATGAAAATTAGATGACCCCTGTAGTTTTTAGGGTTATTAGGTCTAGGTCACATTAACCTTGAAAAGGAAAACAGTTTCTTCTGAATATCTAGGGAACCCTTGGACCCAGGTTTGTTAGACTTAGTACGTTGATTTGTCATGATCAGTAGATAACAACTATCGTGTTTCAGGTCATTTGGTAAAAGGTTAAGGGTCACAATTACCTTGAAAAGCAAAATGGTTTCTAATGAATAAGTGTCGAACGATTGGGCCCATGTTCCTTAAAACTTTGTACATAAGTTGTTTATGACTTATAGATGAGCCCTTTAGTTTTTCAGGTCATCAGGTTAAAGGCCATGGTCACAGTGTCCTTGGATATCAAAATGGTTTCCTATCAATAACTATAGAACGCTTGGTCCCGGCTTCTCAAAACTTTATGGCTGCCTCTAGGGATAAGGCACTAGGGGGGGCATGTATGTTTTACAAACATTTCTTGTTTTTTTAAGTACCTGAAGACATGTCTATTGTCAAATGTAACAATTTCAATTCAGACCTAAACAGTTGGATCCAGTAAAAGAATAGTCATACCCCAGTGAGCAAAGAGGCGGTTTAAAAAGTTGAGATAGCTAAAAATCATTGTATTGTGCTATTTTCAACCAAATAGTTTCACACGTAAATAAATTTATAAATGTTTATTGTATTCAGGTTTGCGATAGAGGGACACCTCTTAATTATCAAATAACATACGGAAAGAAGTACATTGTATTAAAGTCAGTATTTGTGTAAGTTTATATTTTGTCACAAAGAAATCTCAATTTTTCAAATCTTTTCGGTCGAAGTAAGTCCATTTTTATAGTTTAAATTTGTCTTTTTACAATATATCCATGGTATCCAATGTCATGCTTATACACACATTATTTATGCTATTTTTGCTATGGTATTTGATTTCAAAATGACAGGAAACCACATACAATAGATTTAGATAAACTGCAATACTTATGAAGCCATGGTAAAGTGATCGTAACATGAACATAACCGAGAAGTTACCTCTACAATTTCTAATAAATCATTCATCATGAGAAGAAGGGTTTTTTTTTCAATTAATTAAAAATTTCGCCGGTTTAATTCAACCTTTTTAAACTTCCGTCAAAGGGATCATCAGACAGCATGAAACTGGTATTACTACATGGCAGAAATTATCACAGAAAGACTTGAAAAAGGGGTTTCTGAAAAACATATTGTCACCATTTTCCGTGTAATCTATCAATACTTATTCTTGTGATATCCAAAGGTTACACTCATTTGATATAAAGCAGTTGAGGCATAAAATAGGTACAAAAGGGTTTTCTTACAGAAGGATGTTACCTCAGTCCGTTTTAGGAAATTGCTTTTATGACTGAAACGTCGAAAGTTACAAGGAAAGCTTTCAGGAGTGTCTCGGAGTGTATGGGGCCGCTTCAAAACGTTTTTGAAAAAATAAGCAGGAACAAGAGGTGAGGTTGAATTTTGAAGCTTATGTCATAAACACTATAAAAACATAAATTACATTTCCTAAGTTTTATTAAGTTTTAAGATACCAAGTCACACATTGCAGGAAAATGGATGTACCGATATTCAATTCATGAGATGAACTGTACGGAAGGAAATTCGAATGGCTTCTATCGACCAAGTCATAGCCTCGTTTTTTTGTCGTATTTACTGATGCTTCTCTCAACAGAGCAGACAATAATTGAAGGCAAGAATGTACTGGAACGCCAGTCTTAACCTCTAAAGACTTTTATTTAGAGTGAAGAGAAATAAGAATCACAATGTTTACAGGCCGAAGCCAGAACGTTAAAGTAGCGATTGGTAAAGGGAGAAAATCGAGCTAGAACATAGGCCAAAGTTTCCATCGGACAGGTATTAGAGTGTGATAAAGCATTATAATTCCTAACTCACTCCTTATAATTTTTAGACGTAAATTTACAATGTTTCATATACGTTTTGAAAGACAAGGTAATGTGTTTTGACAAAGTCTCTTCATTTGAACTTGTGTACAAAGATTCAGATGGAAACGCAATGTCTAAAAATTCTTTAACACAAAATACGTTTGAATTTGTTGATAAATTGAAACTTACTAGACCTACTGTGGTTAATATCCTCGAAATACTGTCTTAGAAGAAATATAGAAAATGCCATGCAAATCAGCACTAATATTCAATTAAAATCAAATTCATGCACACTAAGTTCCAAATATTTAGTCCTAGAAATGTAGATGTAATTTGCCTCACAATAGACGAAACATCTCAAGCAGGCATTGGCGTGCATGAAAAACACGTCACGCACATCTGCAATTATTGGTGAACATTCACACTTAGTAACAAACCGATACTCTTAGAAATGTTGAAGTAGTTCACGTCACAAGATTAATGCAGCGGACCAACCGGCCGGCCGACCTACAAACTGACCGACCGTAGATGACTCCTAAAATCCCCGCAAACAAAATTTGACGGGAGTATAATAAAAGCGACGGCAATACGAAAGTTATCGCAATTTCCTCTGATGTTAATTCATGTCATGTGTGTCTTCAGTTCCATTTTGAAGACGAGGCGCATCAGTTTATAGAAGCAATTATTGACTTCTTAAATGATGACTGTCTCAAGAGCGGGTGTGTTACGATCCAATTAATTCCGACCTACAAGTATATAAATACAGTCTCTGAAAACTAAATCTGATTAAAATCATCTCCTAAACATCGCTACGCTATTAGGGTCTGAGAACGACCAATAGAAGATCACCTTCTCTGACCTATCCATCAGCCAATCAGAGCTACGCTTCCACCCTCGTGGAAGTAAATGTTCAACTTGTGAAACTCTATTTATATAGCTGGGATCCCAAACAATTATCTGCCATGTATAAACTGTCACTGAATTCAGTTACATTTATTTGTCAAGATCTTCCAAAATTATGAAATTAATGTTTGTGCAGGATATTATTTTATCAAAATATCTAAGCATTTTCCGTTTCTGATGACAAAATTGTTATACTAGATAAGTTTACACGCTGTTTGAACACGCCTTGTGTACAGATAAGCTATCGAAACGGGTCATAAGCTGCAGTATCATTGGCTGGGATATAAATAACTATAGTTGGAATTCCAGGTTATCAAGAAGATAAAGATGAATGCGTCGTCTTAAGATCTAACCGTAGGGAGATCGTGAACTTCAGTCAGATTGCTGAAAGCTGCGCTACTGAATCGATTCTTTAGTTCAGTGGTTAGAGCGTGCAGTTTCTATGCAGGATGACTTGAGGTAGAATCCCGCTCCGGGTTGTCTTTTCCAGTTGCAATGTTGCTCAAACAAGAGTAGTGGTTGTTTTAAATAGCCATGCTTAATATTGTATCATATCAATAGCGCCCTCTTATCACTGAATACATTGTGTCTTTCCTTAAAAGATTGAAGTTGTTTTTTTCGTGTCCGTCCGTCTGTCACTAAAACTGTGAAGCGTGTTATACTTGTAAATACAAGAGTTACAGTACCGTGAATCCGAAAACAAATCTAGCCCTTACTTAAGCTTTGCACCTGGAGTGTATAGTTTGGTAAATGTGTGTCCTGTACATATTATTAAGAGTAGCCATATTTTAAGTCATGTAATTCCATAACTTTGCATTCATAAATACAAGTAGGGCTTGCTATAATTCCATACCATTCTGTCCTAGATCACGAGAATGTGTCACTTGCCTGTGATCCCATGTTCAACGTCGCAACAGGTTCCGGTACTGAATTGAATATAATTACTAATACCTAAAGCATTTTGTTTAGGAAATAGATTTTAAGTTTGAGTGATATACCGTCTGATATATCACGGTGTCGACCTACGGCCTTCGTGATTAAATAATTACGCATATGAACGAGAATTTGTGATATCTACGACGGTAGATCACGAAAATTTAAAAATCTGTTTCCATTCTAACACGTACGTATATTTATAAGGGGTGCAAGTGTGTGCACTATTTAACAGTGGCATTCGCAGTAATGTCAGCGGGCGCGCGCTTGTGTTCTCAGTGCTATACTGTATATGATATATCACGCTCAATTTCTTCTTTGTTTATTGGCGGCGAATTGCATATGGTGTTAGAATATGAAATCAATGACAACGTTTTTTTTCCGAAAAGAAATCTTCCTGCCCCCTTTCAGATTTCTTCCTTTGTCATACATATGAGTTAAATTAGATTACCCGCCCGAATGGGCTTGTGATCTAATTACTAAGCCTCTGCACCCCTCCCTTGTTCCCGTGATTTAATCTACACGACACACACGGGCTAGCATTAATTATTTTCTAAATGATGGCATGTGTCCATGCTATATTGAGTAGAGCTAATGAACAGATTTGAAAACCAAATGTCCAAAATAGGCGACCCGGTTGGCACTTGTGTTGTGTTGACATTATTCTAATAAAAGGGGTTTACTTATGTTACATAAAGAACGACGCGGTTAAGATATGTTATTTTCACATATTTATTTACAATAGTTTAGTTTAAACTTATTTCTTTTACATTGATTGGAAGGTAAGTTCTTACAAATTATTTCAATCACGCTCGATGACTGCTTCCTTGGTTTAAACCAGTATTCCCACCGAAAGTATGCAATATTGAATGTCACTGGTGATTCTCTCTGTTTGGATTTGTACCAGCCGCCTTCGGATCGGTAGTCTGGCTAACGTCCTGACCAGTGCTTTTTTCTGGTAATGAGAACGAAAATATATGTGTATAATCATAAAAGTTTTTTTCTGCTGTGTTTGTGGTGGTGATGGTTGCGGACGGGGGAGTGATTTTGTACATACTGATAAAATAAAAAGTCATTTGATCACTTAGCCCGACTTTTGTGACCTTGCATAAAAATCCGGTTTTTCAGTTATAGTGTCTTATATGATGCAGACTTCAGTGCAGTCTTTGTGATGGTACTAGTAAGTCCTAAAACCTCACACAAAAGACAGCGTCTTCAACCTATTTCTAATTCAGAAAAATAAAACAAAAACAAAATAGTTGAACATAGTGATTAACCACTCACTGTTACTGCCCAGGTTATGGTCTAAAATGTCATTCTAACGTACTTACAATCGGTGATAACTCTTTTCCTTTGATGTTATTACTTTAAAAGATAGTAAATCAGGTTGTTTCGAACGGATATTAAATAAAACGGGATCAAGCGAAAAAGCACTATAGCAAAACATTTAGTAAAAATAATGTCTCGTTTGTGACCTACCTGCAACAGGCATGTTACTTGAATGAACAAAATAACTAATTAAACGGCGTTTTGGCTTGCTCATCTGCATTAAAAACCTACAGAATATTTTCGGTACAGTCTGGCTGTTTTAAATAACATGTTTACTGTTATAACGTCAAATGGCGCTGATATGAAAAGTACACGGGAAATCGAAAGTAGGATTTAATAACTTAAGTCGGGAATACGGGGGATTTCCGCTAAACAGAAAGTAGAATTGTCCATTCGGATACGACTTGAAATAAAAGCAGGTCAGGTAAACTTATGAACGTTTTACTTATTTGTCAATAGTTTAATATATATAGTTTTTATGGTCGATCTCACGTAGAAATTAGTATTTTTTTAAGCATTGTGGTTTAAACCTTCTAGTAACTTGACTATAACGTTTTTATGTTCAGTTCACTTATTCTCGTAATAATACTATCAATAATGTTTTCAAATAGAAAAAAAAATGGTGAACCAGATTTATCCAGTTAGTTAAACTGTTTTGATTTATTTGACAGGTAGTGAAAACGTTTTACCGTAACAGCAATTCATTCGTTTGAAAACATTATTTATATATCAAAGATAACGAAAGTACACTTGAAAATATCACAACACTGAGCTATTTCCTGGTAGAACCTCCTATACCAATCCTAAAACCTCGGGTATGATTCGTAAAATACACTCTTGCATAGCATAAAGGCCGAGGTGATCAGATTGCCTCCTATACAGGTTCCTTTGACACATTGACGATCTACTGGGAATATTTTTCATTGTCGGCTGTTCATGTCACTATGCAATCCGTATGTTGAACATCTGATGCTGAAAGGAAATGGGAATCAAGTAATGAAAGAGACTATTCATAACTATTCATACGGTTTAATTGTTTAAAATTACATTTAAACACATAAGGTCGTTATTGTGTTTTATGTTTCATATTTTCACATAAACAATTTATGCGTGTGTGTGTGTGTGTGTGTGTGTGTGTGTGTTTTAAGTTTTTTTTTTTAAAACACGCATTGACGTTCTTTCTTCAATAATTTTGAATGGAAAAAAAAACGAAATAAGAAAAAAGTGAAAAGAGTTTAAATTTTTGAAGCCGATGAGAAGACACCTCTAAAGCGTCGGCGTCAAATTTGTACACGACACGATGCTTACATCTAAAAAAAGAAGTACACCTTTCCAGACGTATACTCATTAGACGATAAAAAGACACACCTTTTATTTCACGCCTATTGCCCCGCTGCTTTCTTGTTTGATAATACATGAGAAAGTGACTGACTCACATTTAAGAAGATTTAAGAAGTCGAGATAGCAACGAAACTAAATAATAAATAATATACAGTCTTTTTTAAACAAGCAAGTTCGACTCGACTCGACTCGAAATATTTTACCTTCATATTTATCCGTGCGATCATGCGCGATTATGATGCTGTGTATAGAACAACATGTAAACAATACAAATAATCAAACAATGATACACAGACAAACAAACTGGCAAGCAATTTCTTGCTGCTTATCAATCCCTTTGCTGACTGCTCCCTGGGTTCAAACCGGTACTTGCGCCGAAAGTGAGGAATGTGGAAAGTTATTGTAGACTCTCATCACAGGTGGGATTCGAACTAGCGACCTTCGGAACGGGAATCCGGCGCCCTAACCTCTTGACAACTGCTTTTTCTCTATTTCGGTAAAGGAAAATATGATGCATGGCTACATGACGTATAACGTGAAAGAAAACCTCGATTAATTAAGAATTAATTACGAAAGAACAATTAAACTTGGAATTTGATTTGCAACACCAGGGATAATATAAACAAGGCAGTCTGAAGATTATAGCTATTACAGCTATATCCCCTGCCGCAGTAGAACATTGGAATGAAAAACTAGTGTAAAGAGAGGTAAGACCTCCCAATATGACAAATATAGGATAATGATATCCACGGAAAATGGGCAGCTACATTTGACCTCCAATTTGCAGCAGTTTAAAAAGCGGACACGAAAAGTAGACGTTTTTATATAAGACCTTGAAGTGTGACCTTGACCTTTGAGGTAGCGACCACGTTGTTGCACTCTGCACATTGTTTCATAATGATGATCATTTGTGTCAAAGTATTTTAAAAACTTTCAAGCAGTTTAATAATAACGGAGCGGACAGAAATGTGAAATTTTTATATATGACCTTTACGTGTGACCTTGACCTTGGGAGTATCGACCTGGTTGTTTTGCTCTGCATATTATCTTATAATGGTGATCATTTGTGCCAAGTTATTTTAAAAACTTTCCATGAGTTTAAAAGTTATTGAGCAGACACGAATTTCCGGATGGACAAACTGACGGACGGACAGACAGGGGCATTCCTATAATCCCCTCCCCGATACGCGGCAGGGGATTAATAAATAGCCAGTTCTTAGTTCCAGAGCGGTTATTGAAAATATTACATTTACAAGTAAAATGAATCATTAGTTTTTATCTTGAATAAGAATTATCATAATATAAAAAATTTAACTTACGATTGGTTTTGTAAAAATGACTTAAGATTTCACTTACGATCATCGTAAGTCAAAATCTTAAGATAAATCGTAAGATTTTTTGTGAAAAGGTCTACAGCATTGCAAATAAATGAAAATATACAATGTGATAAGTACGGCGAAGACACGACAGAGTCAAACACGCCGACACAAAATCTCGACGCAATAATATTATGAGTTTTCACTCTTTTATTTGTCGAATTTTCGCTTTTAATTTTTCATGTTTTAAAGTAGCAAACAAGATAACACGATAACAGAACAAAGAGATATTTGTCTATTTTTCGACTTTTCATGTTTTCGACTTTCCGCCCAGCCAAATCGAAAACTCGACATGACAGAAATCAGCAACCATATTAATTATTTAATGAGTGTTAACGAGACAGATATGTTGCCTCTGCTCATAAAATGCATTTTAAATCAAGTTTTCAGATGGCGCAGGAACAGTAACTGACATAAGAAAAGATCAAGGTCAAAACCAATGTCAGAATGGGAGGAATCTTTTTCAAACAAGAAAATGGTACTGAAAAACAACTGCTTGAAGTATACAAAGTAAGGTTCAGATTTTTTTTATTTATAATGTATTATGTAGGTATCAACGTACGAGAGCACATGAGTGTAAAAAGAATTTTTCATTCGGCAATGGTATAGTTTCTTTTTGATACTGTTACAGTACTTTAACTGCAGATTAATGAGAGATGCAGAAGTTACATCATTGCAAACCTGACAAATTACTGTCCGTTTTCCATTAGATTACAAAGAAATAATATCAGTGTCTTCCTGTTTGTAACTTTAAACCACGGTTAATATTGATACTGATCAAATTACATACGTTTGAAAGTTAAATAGTATATATGCTATGTTACGACGCAAATTGTAATAAAAACGCAAATTGTAATAATTATTACAATTTGCGTTTTTGTTACAATTTGCGTTACAAACGTAACGCAAATTGTAATACCGCAAATTGTAATAAAAAGTCATAATCGTGAATTTAGGGTTATTGCAATGTATTATTATCTACAATGGGTATATAATCCATTTTAAGACATTTCCCGAAGAATTCATTACTTTTAGAATAAATCGAATACTATCCTTATGAAGGAGAAAAAAGTTTATTACAATTTGCGTTTTATTACAATTTGCGTTGCAAACGGTAACGCAAATTGTAATAAACTTTTTTCTTCCTCATAAGGATAGTATTCGATATATTCTAGAAGTAGTGAATTTCCCGGGAAATGTCTTAAAATGGATTATATTCACTACTTCTAGAATATATCGAATACTATTCTTATGAGGAAGAAAAAAGTTTATTACAATTTGCGTTGCAAACGGTAACGCAAATTGTAATAACGCAAATTGTAATAAAAATTCAAAATCGGAATTCAAGGTGGATTTAGGGCTATTGCAATGTATTATTATATAAAATGGCTATATAATCCATTTTATGACATTTCCCGGGAAATTCACTACTTCTAGAATATATTGAATACAACCGTTATAAGGGAGAAAAAGTTTATTACAATTTGCGTTTAATTACAATTTGCGTTGCAAACGAACCGCAAATTGTAATAACGCAAATTATTAAAAATCCAAAATCGGAATTCAAGGTGGATTTAAGGCTATTGCAATGTATTATTATATAACATAGCTCTAAAATCCATTTTATGACATTTCCCGGGAAATTCACTACTTCTTAAATATATCGAATACTATCCTTATAAGGAAGAAAAAGTTTATAACAATTTGTGTTTTATTACAAATTGCGTTGCAAACGGTACCGCAAATTGTAATAACGCAAATTGTAATAAAAATTCAAAATCGGAATTAAGGTGGATTTAAGGCTATTGCAATGTATTATTATATATAATGGCTATATAATCCATTTTAAGACATTTCCCGGGAAATTCACTACTTCTAGAATATATCGAATACTATCCTTATGAGGAAGAAAAAAAGTTAATACAATTTGCGTTTTATTATAATTTGCGTTGCAAACGGTAACGCATATTGTAATAAAACGCAAATTGTAATAAACTTTTTCTCCCTTATAACGGTTGTAACGCAAATTGTAATGAAACGCAAATTGTAATAAACTTTTTTCTTCCTTATAAGGATATTATTCGATATATTCTAGAAGTAGTGAATTTCCCGGGAAATGTCATAAAATGGATTTTAGAGCTATGTTATATAATAATACATTGCAATAGCCTTAAATCCACCTTGAATTCCGATTTTGGATTTTTAATAATTTGCGTTATTACAATTTGCGTTACTGTTTGCAACGCAAATTGTAATAGAATGCAAATTGTAATAAACTTTTTCTCTCTTATAACCGTTGTATTTGATATATTCTAGAAGTAGTGAATTTTCCGGGAAATGTCTTAAAATGGATTATAGAGCCATTTTATATAATAATACATTGCAATAGCCTTAAATCCACCTTGAATTCCGATCTTGAATTTTTATTACAATTTGCGTTATTACAATTTGCGTTTCTGTTTGCAACGCAAATTGTAATAAAACGCAAATTGTAATAATCTTTTTCTCCCTTATAACGGTTGTATTCGATATATTCTAGAAGTAGGGAATTTCCCGGGAAATGTCTTAAAATGGATTATAGAGCCATTTTATATAATAATACATTGCAATAGCCTTAAATCCACCTTGAATTCCGATTTTGAATTTTAATTACAATTTGCGTTATTACAATTTGTGTTACCGTTTGCAACGCAAATTGTAATGAAACGCAAATTGTAATAAACTTTTTCTTCTTCATAAAGATAGTATTCGAGATATTCTAGAAGTAGTGAATTTTCCGGGAAATGTCTTAAAATGGATTATATAGCCATTTTATATAATAATACATTGCAATAGCCTTAAATCCACCTTGAATTCCGATTTTGAATTTTTATTACAATTTGCGTTATTACAATTTGCGTTACCGTTTGCAACGCAAATTGTAATAAAACGCAAATTGTAATAAACTTTTTCTCCCTTATAACGGTTGTATTCGATATATTCGGTATAAAAATGAATTATATACCCATTGTAGATAATAATACATTGCAATTACCCTAAATTCACGATTATGACTTTTTATTACAATTTGCGTTATTACAATTTGCGTTACGTTTGTAACGCAAATTGTAACAAAAACGCAAATTGTAATAATTATTAAAATTTGCGTTTTTATTGCAATTTGCGTCGTAACAATGCTATCATATAGGGTTAACGCACGATTTTTCGTGTTATAACATCTGCAGAATCCCGAGGGATAATTTGGTGACCTCGCCCGTATCTGCAGAATCCCGAGGGATGGTTGGTTCCCGAGCCCGTAGGGCGAGGGCACCAACATATTCCTCGGGATTCTGCAGATGTTATGACACGAACAAACGTGCTTTAACGCTATTCTAGCATAAAATGGTCTAGAAAAGACATGTTTACAAAAAAAATTAGTACAGTCGCCTTTAAGTTGTTATGGATACGTGTTTCAAATATGCGTTCCAGGGCAACACGTGTTTCAACCTTTCGAGCGGCCATCTTGAAACTTAAAGGTGTCGATTTAAAAGATATTTGGAAGAATTTCATATGGATTTACGATTAAACAAGGCCAGCAATTGATTTTATCAATAATCATGAATGTTTCGTCTACGTTCCGACCTGCAAAGTTACATAAACTGCCGATTTGTGGCAAAAAAGACGGATCAGCGTCCATTATTTACAAAGGCCCTGTAACGCGCATAACTGAAAACAGGTAATAACAGCGCGTGAGCGCGAGAACTTCATTGTTAACACACCTTTTTGCTCTCGTTAAAACATAGGCAAAACGGGCAAAAACAAGCGATTTTCTGCTAGAATAAGCGTAGTTACCAAAATATTGTAGGAAAAGTTGGATGCATTAGACGGTGCAGCGGTAGGTTTCTTGACAGCAATTGATGTTATGAATGTTACAGCGGAATTGCTGGAGAAGGAACTTCAGATGACCTTGGAGAATACAGGAAATAAACCCTGTTAGTAAACCCTTTTAGTATTTCTTCTTTTCCTACATGTTAAGTATGAAGTTTTATCTGCTACACTGTTTTAATTTTCCCTCAGGTTATATTGATGAAACATATAAATGAGCTCTTATTTTGACATGTCTATTTTCGTGCGTTAATACATGTCGGTCATTGGACAGTTCTTGATGTTTTATCTTCAAACATGTGGATTCTTACAGTACTTGATCAGCAAGGTCAATAACGTTTAAAATATTCATAGAAACAATTCCACTTTTCATGTTCGTTTTAGAAAACAAAATTCAATACCTGCTGAGTCTAATTAGATATCAAAGGTCTAACTGATATATAATCAGAAAAGTGCAATAGTCTGTAAATGATGTATCTTTTGGAAAAATGTAGATACAGCATTACAGTATTTATAAAAGATCAAACAATACCAATATATAAATGATACAGTTCAATGAAAACCTATCCACTTTTATATAAACATTACCATTTGGTTGTCGAAATGCAACACCACGAACATCAGATAACAAGTGAAACAATTTCATAGGGCTTAGCATTTTTGACATTCCGAGCCCGTCCAACCCCAGAGTTTTGAAATTTTATGCGAAAAGTTGTCCCTTTTTCTTAAAAGGCAAGGAAACGACAGGAATTCATAATGAAGAATACAGGAAGCTGACAGACAGGCTGTTGACCACGTTTAAGGTAATGGCAATTCTTCTATTTTCAACCTGTTTTTATTTTCTCTTTCTGCAAAGAAAACCTGTCTTTTCGTTCTATTTCAGGTCGTAGGTTTGACAAATTTACAGAGAGTTATGCTAAAAGTGATTGTCCTCATTTTTGGTTTCCAATCATGAATAATGAAATTGATATTAATATTAATTAATTAGAAAATTAAACGAAACTTACCTGTAAGTGAGATATGCGCCAGCAGCACTGCTTATCAATATTAAAAGAAAACCGTGAGTGAACACTAGGTACATCTTTGAAAAAAGGGGGGGGGGGGTAAGTTATAGGGTGAGGCACTTAAGCCCATCACCATGACTTTGTGCTTCGGAGAATCTCAATCAAACTTCAACTTAAAGGTAAGTTTCGTTTAATTTTCTAATTCTCCTTCAGCACAAAGTCACGTGATGGGCCCCAGTGAGATTTTTAAGAATGTTCAGGAACGGTATGAAACCAAAATCCGAATAAGCTTTGTTGCTTTTATTTATTATATACAAGAGTACATGCACTAAATATTGTCATCATAACATCTACTAATATATACTGGTTATCTAATTAAGATGAAGTAATTTCATTTGCTGATTTAAAAACACCCTCTGAAAAGTTATCAATCTTAACATGTTTATTATAAAAACCTATGAAATGTACAGAAGACCAACCGGCAGCATTCATAATAGTCTGTATTGATGTACCTGCACCAAACGCTGCACTAGTGGAAGCTGACCTTACACTATGACCTTTGAACTGTTTCGTGTCAATTCCAGCACTTGTTAACACTACTTTGAGCCATCTGGAGATTGTTTCTGTTGTAACTGCTTTGAAAGGCTTTTGATAACTAATTAATAACCTGTTCTCTTTACCTCTACAAGCTTGACTTAGTTCTAAATAAACATGTAATGTATGAAGAACACATAAATCAACATCTTGTATATAACGTTTGATAGCCCGGTCTAGTTTGTTTAACTAATTGATCTATTACAAACACAACAAAATCAGACGTCTGGTTCATTTTCCTGATATCTAGCAGCTGTAAAGACTGAGCCCTTTGACCTGACAAGAGTGCCATTAGCATCGCCAATTTCAAGGTAATTTGTTTTAAAGACAGCTCCTCTGTAGGAGACTGAGATTTGAGATAGTTAATGACAACCGACACATCCCAAGTGTGTACATAACGGGGAAGTGCAGGCCGCAAGTTAAATGTTCCTCTCATAAATCTACAGATAACGGGATGATTTCCCACAGAATGATTACTATCCTGTAAATTAACAAAGGATGAAAGGGCACTTCTGGCAGAATTAATTACACTATAACTCAACCCTTTTGTAAATAGAAATTCAAGGAAGTTTACAATATCACAAACTCTTGGTAAAGTAATCATAATCTTATTTTCCTTGCAATAAATTTCCCACTGTTTAATGTATGTATGGTACTGTTTTTTAGTTTTCTCACGCCATGAATTCATTATTATAGAAACGGCACTTTCTGATAAACCCTGACATCTATATTGGTCCCTGAGACATGACAGACTGACAGATTCAGTTTTTTGTGTAATAGATGAATCTTGTCTATTGCATAAGGTAATTCCAGCAGGTGTTTCTGTGCTAGAATTAGCCTCGGGGTTTCTATACACATGTTCATTATCACTGGATACCACAGTTGTGTTTTCTAGTCTGGAACCACTAATAATCCCCGTGCCTTGTCCTGAGTAATTTTTTGCAGTACTCTGTCTATGAGGCTGAAAGGAGGAAAAGCATAAATACTATAGCTTGACCAATCACAAGTAAAAGCATCTGTAAGTACAGCGCCGGGGTCCGGTCTCCAGGAAATATAAGTTTTTACCTGATGATTGAGTCTAGATGCAAATATGTCTATCTCAGGAAAGAAAAATTGTTGTGTAATTCTATTGAATACTTTCTTTGTTAGCATCCACTCGGTATTGTCATGAAATATTCTACTTTCCCTGTCAGCTAGGTAATTATCTTTCCCAGGGACATGCTCAGCAGTTAGCCACATTTTATTTTCATTAGCAAATGTCCAAATTTTTCGTGCCACAGAATTACATAACATTGAGCGACTACCTCCCATATGATTAACGTATGCCACTGCTGTAGAGTTGTCTATTTTAATCCGAACATGCATATTTGCCAGGTAGCTTTTAAATGCTTGTAAACCTAAAAACACAGCATATAGTTCTAGGTAATTTATGTTATCTATAAAGCTGGCTTCTTTTGTCACCCATGGACCACCAGTACTGGTACCCTCGCACACTGCTCCCCACCCCCTGGATGAGGCATCTGTTGTAAGTGTTATTGTCGGGCTATCTCTATAAAGTGGAGACCCATCATTCTTTACAGCCATTAACCACCAATCAAGATCATTAAGAGATTCGGGGCTCAGTGTCGTGTAGGAATCAAAATCACCTTTATTCTTTTTCAAGGCAAATGTTTTGTCATGTTCAGTTATCTTAGTATAGAGTAGACCAAATGGAATGGCTATACTATATGAGGTCATTATGCCTAACAACTCGGCTACTTGTCTTATGGTATAAAACACAGCTTTCTGTATATTTAGTATAGCCGCTGTTAAAGTCTCCACTTTCTGACTTGTAAGAGAAACAGTCATAGTAAATGAATTAAGGATGAACCCCAGAAATACCAGCTCATGCGTTGGCACAAGCACGGACTTAGCATAGTTAATCACAAAACCGACCTCTAAAAGCAAATTCTTTGTTGCATTAACATTTGCAAGGCACTCGTTATAAGTGTTGCCTTGTAAATATGAGTCATCTAAATATACGACAGAGGGAAATCCCTTTTCGCGTAGAGAAGAAAAAATTCGAGCCTAATCCGTTAGGTAGGCATGTGTACTGATACAGTTGGCCCCTCCATATGAATCGTAAATATTTTCGAAACCTTTCAGACACGTTTACGGTACAATATGCGTCGGTTAGGTCTACAGAAGCCATGAAGCACCCAGGTTTGATTAGCCTGATAGCCGAGTACAAACTTTCCATTTTAAAATGTATATATTCCACACTCACGTTCAGTGATTTTGAATTTAAAATTGTTCCAAAAGACCCATTTTGTTTCGATCTTAGGAAAACTGTTGATATAAATTCACCATCGGAATGTTCTGTATGTTCAATCACTCCTTTTTGTAAAAGTTTTTCGAGTTCAATGTCCAAAATTTTAGATTCCTTTAAACCGAGTTTTGTTTCTCGTGCAGTTGACTGATAAGGGGTTTCGATAAATTCTATAGTGCAGCCATTAACAGTTTCTAAAATATTTTTATCAGATGTAAGTGTTTCCCATTTGTGGCTAAAATATTTAAGTCGACCTGCTATTTTTATACAGTTATTGTCACTCACCTTAAAATCATGTTAGCAAGAATCTAATGTTTTACAGGTCGTTTGGATGTCGCACTGGACTGTCCCATGTAGAGGGGTGCTTTCCTCATCACCTTGTCCTTTTTGTTTGCTCTCTGTCCTAAAAAAGGACTGGTTTTGCGAAACTGGCGGTCTTTCTTGTAAGGTGCGTAAGGAGTTTGCTTGTATTTCCCTCCCCGGACTTTGAGTCCAAGCTTGTTTGATTCTGTGATAGACTTTAACTGTTCAGTAATATTATCTCCAAACAGCTGTTTTTTCACAGGGTTAGTGTTAGAACACATAGCCTGATAATCATCATTCAAGTCTTTCTTAATTGTATCGCGCCTGCAAGCATTTACGTCAGAGTTACACACAGCCATCAATGCCACTGCATCCACCAGCTTTGTGATTTTAGAGAATCGATGTCTAAATTTTTTGTTTTATCTTTACTGGAGACTAATGAATCAATAACCTGCAGGGTTGGCACTATGGCTTTCAATGCAAATTGTTGCATTTTTTTTGTAATTTGACATCCTTGGACCTTGTACTGCTCTGTATAACTCGCCAGATCTCTGGGTTCACTTTCGGGGTATTGAGCCCATCTGTGTTCTCTGGTACCGGGTACTTGCCTACCAAATCTGACCTTTGTTTGTCATCCATACTGACACTGAACAACTTCTGTGTCAGGTTTGCCAGTTCTTGTGAGACTGGGGATCCTTTGATCTCCTCCAGTGCAAATGTTGCAGCGATGTTTTTCCCAGCCCCGTTGTCGTGCTAGGCTGGCTGCCTGTCACAATGTCACATGCAGATCCGGATTCGTCATCACTGCCGCTATTATCTTCAGCTTGTTCATAAAGTCGATCTACGTCTGACTTCAAGCTTTTAAAACTGTCCATTAGCTCTCTCATTAGCAACATTTGTTGCTCTTCACCCTTTTTTCAGTTCTATTAACCCAGTTGCACTGTTATTAGAACTGTGTGCCCGGGAATTGTCCCGTTTAAGTGGCACGTCCGGACTGTCTTCCCGATTGCGGGGATTGTCCAACACAGTCGGACTTCCTATACTCTCATCTGTGAGTTCTTCAGCTAACTTTTGTAAAATTCCACATTCCATGTTAAAATTTGTCAAATTAATCCAAAGTGATAATTCAAAGTTCAGTGTTAATTCCGCTATGTGAATAAAACACACTAACTGCCAATCTAGAAATTACATTATAATTAAACAAAACAAATGTTCACAGCAACCTATTAGTTTACCACACTCTCATTTATCAGCATGTGTATTAAGCAAAGGCTAAAGCGCAATTGATAAGCAGCGCTGCTGGCGCATATCTCACTGGGGCCCATCACGTGACTTTGTGCTGAAGGAGAATTGCATCTATAGTAAGAAACAAGCTCCTAACATTGTCTATTTCCAGAATCTTATATGTTATTTTACAGTATGCTGTACTACACCAGAAAGACTTCGCAGTCTGCTCAATTCTCTCTTTAATAGAATTCGCCAATACAGCAATTAAAGAAAATGTCAAATCCATACCTGTGTCGTTTGGAGAATTGAGTCTTAAGAAGTACACTGAGGAACGGAAGACACAGAATTCAGATTTATATAAAGATTGCATGAATGAGTCTACCAGACGAACTGAATACCTAGCTTACAAAATCAAGATTTTGACAGACAAAATAAATAGGTTACAAAGAAGAGAATCCACATTCATCGACGAAGAAAAGGAACAACGCAAAAGAATCAAAGTACTTGAGCAAACGGGACAAAGTAAACTTGAAAAGAATCAAAGTCGTATCGAACAGTTAACTCAAGAATGTAACACTCTCAGACGACAGCTTAATGAAATGAATAAGAAAATTGAGGAAAGTCAAAATACTGAAACGAAAATCAAAGACATGTACGAAAAAGAATCTGAAGACAAAAAAGAGCTCCAAAAACTAATGAAAGACGCTGAGGATACTAACAAAACTTTACGACAAAAGATAAAGGAAACTGAAACTAGAGCAGAAAGTTCTGAGAAAGACCTTGAACAAGCAATATTAGAGCTTAAACAAAAGCAAACAGAAACAGAACAGCTCCTTGGTGAGCTAAAAGTAGACAAAAATAACCTAGAAAAGGAACTTACTGACCTTAAGCAAAAAAATGAAATGTCAAAGAAAGAAAATGAAAATGAAATACAACGTTTACGCAATGATTTGTTGGAAAAGGAGAACGAACTTAAGATGTTACAGAAGAAACTGACAAAGGAAACGTCTGACAAAGATAAAATGGAAAAAGACTTAAGTCTAAGTATAAAATCCTCCAAAAACGTGCAAGATGAACTTGATAAGCTTTCCAGTATAAAGTCTGAATACGACGACCTGCAGAGAAAGTTCGAAGATACTGAGTTGGAAAATAGAAACTTGATGAGAAAACTAAATGAGGCACAAGAACGTGAAAAGGAGTTAAACAAAAAAGAAGACGAAATCAAAGAATTAAGACTAGAAATAAGCAATATGGGATCGGAGAAAAGGAAGCTAAAAATAGATCATGCTAGTGAGCTTAAGTGCATCAGTGATAAAAATGAAGACCTGGAGAAGGCGATAAAAGAAATGCATAATGACTTAAAGAAAATTCAACAAACAGTTGAATCTGAAAAGAAAAGGCACGACATTGAAGTTCGAAAATATAATCAACTCTTAAACAAAACGAAAGAGGAGCTACGTGTGGCCTTGAATGTTTCTAAAGAGGATCGTGAACGATTTGAAAATCAGAAAAATTCCTTTGAAAACAAATTGCAAACAAGTGACAAAGAACTTCGTGACAAACGAACGGAAATAAGGAATATGAAGAAGGAACTTCAGGTTGAAAGAGATAGTGCAGAGAAATTTCGGGACGACTGTTTGTCTAGGGAAGTCGAATTAAAAGAAAAGGTTAGAATAAATGAGAAAAAAATGTTGGAAATTGAGATGCAAAAAGAACAGCTATCCCGAAATCTTAAAGCCGTACAAGAGGAATTAGATAATATGAAAAGAAGAAAAGTCATACCAGGTTAGTTGAGTTTTTCTGAATATCCAAACGTTGATGTATAAAGGTAATATTTAAGTGAACTCTTTGAAAAGAAGTATTCTTTTCTGATAGTCCGGAAAAATATTTCCTCAAAATATTTTTTCCTTGCTATCAACACACATATGTCTGGAAATCGGAGTAAAAACTATCATTTTATGTAAATTCTGCTCGATTTAACGATGACTGTAGTTTTTAAAACGTTATTGTTAAAATCATACAACAAATAAACCCAAGTTTTGTTAAGATGATGATTTGCTTTCATATTTTAGTTCAGCTGTATTGCCAAAAGCGATCGGACTTGATAAACAATATAGAGGAAAGGTTAGCAGCTCTGCTTCAAAAATCATTTATATCAAAACGACTGGAACTCGAGTTCTTGAAATGTTCACGGCTGTCTGAAATCCAACCACAGTATCCCTTACTTGTGGTGTGCATTACTGTATCAAGAATTGGAACTGATGTAGCAAATGCATTACATGGACTTCCCTGTAAGTTTATAATCGTTGAAAGTCACGCTATTTCATTAAATTGTGTTAAAGGACTTCAAATAGATAATTTTAAAATCCCCTCTTTTTATGTATGCATTACCTGGTAATGTTGTACGGCTATATAATTGAGGTTTGTTCGATTTTATACTTTTTCTATAAATTTGTGCTGGGGAATTTAATGGAAGATGATTTATTAAGATTTAATGATATATTTCAGTGTCCTCTAACATGGCAGTGACAATTTTTCATCATAAAGATGAACATGCGCTTCCTAGCCAGCTCAGTGAGAGGGTTCTTACAGGGAAAGAACTGAGGGGTATCGGTGGTATATTCGACATGGCATATTTCTCACACAAGGGTATATATCCTTGTGAAATGAACAGCAATAGTGCCGATAGCCTTGTCACCTTCATTAAGAGAGTTGCAAGGGATATTGACGTATCAAAATAGGACAGTTCTGAATTAGCTTGTCTACCTGCTGATAAATACATTATCATAATTATAGACAGCTAGTGTTCAAGAGAACAGGTATTGCATGCGTTAATCCTATCATGTCCGTTTAGACGTCACAAAATAAATCACAGTTTTTTCACAAAGGATGCAATGACAAGTACATGTACATTCTGGTGGTAGTTGGGTTTGACCTAATACGTGGTAAAATATAATGACATTAAATGTCGCTGGCAACATTATGTATACAGGAAAACGTGTGTTAGGTTATCAATACTATATTATACCTTTACCAAAGTAGTCTTTCATTAACATTTTTCAGTTTCTCAAATATAAAAAATGTATTTAAAGAATATCCTAAAACACTTTCCTAAAAATACAGTGTACAACGAGTTTTAATTTGCGAGTTCCTAAAAGAAGATTGCAAGTAAAATTGTAGCTGAAAATTTGTTATCAGCAAAGTATAACCTACTAAATATTATAGTGATATAAATGCTGTCTAAATGACTCCATTAAATTTTAGTCTGTTATCATTTTTAGTTATATGTTCTGTGTATCAAGACTTAATTGTCAGGTTGTGAATATGAACTAGTTGTAGAGTTAAAGATAATGTTTATTCACGTGCTTCTGATATATTTAGGAAATAGATTTTAAGTTTGAGTGTTCTACCGTCAGATATAGCACGGTGTCGAGTTCAGATGCGTATTAATTTAATCACGAAGGCCGTAGGCCTGAGTGATTAAATAATTACGCATCTGAACGAGATACCATCCTATATTCGACGGTAGAACACAAAAACTTTATTATCTATTTCCATTCTAACACATATGTATAGTTATAAGAGACACATTTATGTGCACTACTTATCATGCCATATTGAACGGTTATTGACCCTGGCAGGCTATTCCGTTTACCCCGCTATTCATTCCCCACGTGAAAATGAAAACAACAAGGTTATTTTAGCTTATCAGTCAATAATTTACATTTAAACAAATATCTATAATTTTATCATAGATGCAATTAAAAAACGAAAATAAATTTTAATTAAATGCATGAACAGGTAGAGGCTTTAAGAAATGTTTTCAATTTAGCAGACACCATTTGAATGATAAAATAGTCCAAATTACCTACCACATTATTTCCGAGGTGACTTATATTGAAGTCGCCCAAGGTATTCCGAGTGCTTGCCAAGGTCACCTTCAAAGAATAGAAATTTATAAAATGCTGACTTCTTATTCAAACGGTTACTGAGATGTTTTAATTTTCAGTGAGTTTTTGTTACTAGAAGGACAATATTTCAAATCATTATAGTTATGACATTGCAGTCTTTTTTCGATAACAACTATCCCTGTCGAAGTAATATGACTTGAGGGTTGTGCATAGCTCAAATGATTTGTTTGCAAGAATCTCTAGACTAAAGTGTAAATTTTAAAAAAAAACTTTTTGTGAGCTGAACTGTTTTTTTTCCATGTTTCATCTTTAAGTGTCTGTTATTAAGTCAGTATCGAGTTACTTTTCTTCATCTACTACTACTACTCCTACTACAGTATATTACTGGATTCGTTTATACCAGCATAATTAGTAAGAAAAAATTTTTCGTGATTTTCTTCCTATCACCACAATAAGTGATAATTTCGAAGTCTTTTTTATTTGCGTCATTTTATGCACATCCTGCGACTCATGGTCAACTTGATAGAACTCATCAACTTATCTTTGTTATCTTATCTTATCTTATCTTAGAATATCAGTCTACCTTTTTAACAGGCTTGTTTCATAACAAGGCGATAAAGAATATAGAACGCTTAATATTATTTTGTTCCTGAGAAACCAGTTCTTCATTGTCATGAATTCGAAGAAGTGTATCCAAAAATCCCAGCCAAGATTTACGCAGCTTCGCAAAAATCCGAAACCGAAAGTGTTATTTTAGGAAGTTGTATACAACTTGCTTCTGTTATGATGATAAGATACTTTAATTATGACATTATTCTGTCCTGTATTATTTGCATTTCTTAGTTATAATATACCTTTTAACAAACTTATTTTATTTACAGAAGCTTTCATAGGAAAGCTCTAAAATTTCTACAGGGCTTTTATTTTTCATATCTGTTGACACCTTATCTGGGTTAGTCAGTATTCACCGCTAGCTCAGTTATCGAAAAAAATCAGTTATACAATATCAATATTTCAATCGCACGGACAATGTCTTTTAAGTACGCAATATCAAAATGAAACCATTTCAATCTGTGATTCTTCTCCCCTTCTGTGATATTGTTGTTATTTTCTTTACTACAAGTTGACAGTGGTATTTATATTGTGCTTTATTTGTAAGTAGCAAACTTTTTATATGCAAATAGGTTTGCATTATATATTGAAGTTATGACAATAAAGTAAGACTCAAAATGAAAATAGATAAGTAAAAATAATTTTATTTAAAGGTGTACAAAAACCTTGATTTGAAGCATGGCGGCAGGGTTGCTAGATCAATATGTAAGGACAAATTTAATGATTAAAAGTCAACTTTTCAGTATCAATAAGTGTCGCAACAATATAATAAAGGGTGAAGGTTAGATATGAAGTGTATAAAATTCGCTCTTTTTTCTATACATATTTTAGCACTGTGCACCTTACACATTGTATTTCATTAGACGTATCTAGCTACGATTAAAATCATGAAAGTATATCAAATGGAGTTTGTTATTTACATTCTGTAAGTCTTGTCATGTTAGACGTTTTATAAAATACACTTCTTTATACGAACACTTTGCCAGAGTCTTAGTGTAATCAAATTGTATGTTTTTAACAAAGGCTTTCGACTAATTTGTTCTTTGCTTTTGATAGTTTAGTTTAGACTCGTTTATTTTACATCGACTGCGAAAACTTAGATTCATCACGCTCGATGACTGCTTCCTGCGTTCCATACCAGTATTCGAGCAGCGTGGAGGAATGTGAAGTTCGTGAGAGAATCTCGCCTCTGACGGGATTCGAACCCGCGACCTTCAGATACGGAGTCCTGCGCTCTACCCCTGGACCACCTCTTTGCTTTTGATATTCCATCTATCACCACACATGAATGAGATGGTGCGGAAAAGTACCTAACCACAATACTGGACATATGCAATTTCTCACAGTAAGGGTTTGGTAGTAATTATTTTATAAGTCAGAACCCTATATGCGGAAATATCGCATATAACCACCAAGCGGAAATTATGTAGAGTAAAACGTCGTAACGAAGTTGGTTTAATGGTGTTACAGTGTAAAGTCACTAAAACGATTTAATTGTAATTCATGTACCTCAACAGATGAAGTTTTGTAAAGACTGAAATATCTTATGAAAAAGTTCAAACTTTGTAAGGATTACAGGGAAGTGAACTATTGTTAGAATTTTGGAAAACCCCCGTTATTTCATAGAAGTTAGTTTTTTCGAAAACGTTATAAATAACATTTTAAACCAAAAGTAGAAAATCCTTCAAATCGAAAAGTGAAAGTAGGACTACGGTCAACAGGCAAACTGTGTAAGTACCATTTATACACTTTTTACTTGTTCATGTAATACGCAAAATGTAGGTTTAACTTCGTAACATTTACGTAAATGCCTTTTAAAACGGAGCATACGTCCGGCTTTTTAAAAACTACTTGTGGCAGCTTTTGTTTACTGGTATGCTATCACCATGACTGAAATTTGTATATCAAAACGTGTAGTACGGCTCTAAACGGACAGACAACAACAAGTCTATAAGCAGTGGTGTATATATTATTTCGTTTGTTTGCAGCTGTATTTTAACTCTTATTTTGTCGCTTTTTCAGAGGGTTACAAAACCTCAAAATGGGTCAATTCTACACGAAAGTAGAACATATATTCTTCAGCGATTGCCAGGTAGGTTTGCATGTTTGGAACTGAAAAATATGTTGATAAAAATTGTTTGAAATTTAACATAAAATGATAATATTGATAATTTCAATAACATATTATGTTTTAGTTTACTTATCTCTTTTTTTTGTTTTTAAGCATAAAAACTGGTCATAGAATGTAGTACTAAGTTGCTTTTTCACTAAAACAGTAAACAGGTGCTGATAATTATTATTATAATTTACGCCTAGACAAACATCTGCTGATTTTTTCATCTTTTAAAATCCAAGAGTCTTCATTTTCCAACTAAGTATGCATTTGCATAATCAGAATATTATACAAAATAACAGGCAACATTAAAAAAAGGTTAAGAAAAAGTAAATAATAAATGTTAACTTTATAAGACCAAAACTCTTTATAAGCATGTCATGTTTAAAACATAATTTTGATATGTTTTTGTCCAAGTTTGACAATTCGAAATTATTGGCGTTAATAATCAAATGTTGTTTGTCGTGCTACCATCTACCATGTATATTTCAAAATATATTTTGGTTAGGATGGCGCGTGTACCTGAATACTTGAATATTGATTGAGATTTGGATCATACTCCCCGTCTAACTTGATTGCAGCTTGCTTTATCAAGTTTACGATGTGAAACATATGAATCTATAAACTATGAATCCGTCGAATTGAGTGTATCTGGTTGCTTCTAGAAAATACTAAGCCTAACATTTTAGACTGACATTTTGTTGTTTCAGAAACAGTTATCTAAACTCGATAATACGTTGTTAAGCTTAGCATTATCAATCGATTCATTACACAACAACGTAAACCTCCTCCTATGTGAACTTGAACAAACTGCTTTTGCAAAGGACGGTAAGCATAACTTTTATTTTTAGAAACAGAAGGTGAAATATACCCAGATTAAGAATGTATTTTAGGCTCGGGGAGTGTCCGTCGTCGGTCCGTCATCAACCGTTGTTTCAAATGACATCTTTTCTGAAACCAGTAGGCCAAGTTTGATAAAAGTTGCCTAGAATGTTCCTTGCATGAAGCCCTAACAGCTCCAATCCAAGTCTTCTTTTCTAAAAAAGCAAGGTCTCGAGCTAAGATATTTGGTATGTTTGCATCATCTAGTAGTCCTCTACCAAGTTTTTACAAATTGTTGCCCCTGGGGCGGAGCTAATTTTGATAATTTCACATATGCATACAAACAAAAAAATTCCAATGTTTCACGAAGTGCTTGCAAAAAAGGCTCAGTTGCTGATAGAGATTCTATATTTCGTGAAAAGCTAATAATTTTCTCCTTAGACTGACACATGTCCCATAGAAACTAATGAAGAAATGAAATACTTATGGATAATTTTCTATTTTCAAGCGGAGCCAATGTTGACAGTTTTGTCTTGGTTTTGATGCCTTTAGTGACGTCACGGTCACGTGGTATTGCTACACTGTTTGAGATATTTGGTATGTAGGTAACTTAAAAGGACTCCTACCATTGGGTGGGGATTAAGGTCCCTTGGTCAATGTTAAGGTCACTGACGCTAAAAATAATTTCTACTTTTTTCATTGAGTCGGTATTTATTGACTGACATTTAAGATATTTTAAGAATAGGCACCTTTCATGAACCTCCACCATTAAGCTGGAGTAAAGGTAATCGGGGCTAAAAAGTAGATATTTTACTTTACCATATAGAGCTTTCATTTATGAGATATCTTAGATATTTGATATAAAGGTACCTTTCATCCACCTCTATCATTGGGTGGCGTCTGAAGTCACTGGGTCAAGGGCAAGGTCACCGAGGTTAATTTTAGATTTTTCTACCTTCTTTCATAGAGCCTTTATTTATTGACTGATAATTGATATATTTGGTATGTAGACACCATCGATAAACCTCTAACTTTCACTGAGGTCAAGGTCAAATTCACCAAAGTCAAACACGTTTTTTTTTTACTTTTCGTTTTAGAACCTTTATTTATTGAACGATAACTTAGTTATTTGGTATGTAGGTACCTTTCACGGACCTTTTCTGCCTGGTAGGGTTTGAGGTCACTAGGGTTCTTGTAAAGATCACAAAGGATAGAAATATATGGTTTCTACCTTACATGATTGTGTTATACTTCCAGTAGATTCAATTTCTATACAACTTTCACAAAACATTTATAAACAATATATCGCCTTTGTTTTTCTAACCAATCTGATCGCATCGTGGGTTCAGAGATATTGGAGTCAAAAAAGCAAATTTTACCATGTCTGGATAATAGTGATTTCACAACTTTGATACTCTAACAAACCACCGAGTGAGTCTTCATTTATTGACCGATATCTTACATATTTAGTATGCATGTACCATGGTCATCACCCATTGAATAGGATTTTAGGTCAGTAGGGTCAAGGTCACTGAGGCTAAATCTTGTGAGAAACAAAAACGCCTGGGGTTTTGATATTTTGTGTGTGAATGAAAGTAGTTGCAGTTGTACTAAGTTGAGCGATAAAAGGGCTATCATTTTCTTCTTGTTTCATCAGTTAGAAACTCAGTACAGTAGGGTAGGGGCAATTTCAAGTTTGTGTCGAAAACAGATTAATACAAATCTAATAATAATATACCACATTTCAGTCAGTGTATCTAAGCAGAACCTGTCCGCTTTCATTTGTAAATGTTTTAAAGGTGAGGGGGAAATAACAGTTGCAGTTTTTTGTACTCTCTTTTAATCTTTTTTATGTATAGACGGCACAAAAAGCAGTGGTGTTGACTTAGAAAAAAACATACAACTGACCAAGTACTTACTCTGCACCATTGAGGTAACTTATCTTTGTGACACAAAATTGTAATGCAATTTGATAATCTTTTTGATATCTCCTAAACAATGCATCAATTAACTTCGGATTGAATCTTTACCAGTAACTTATTTCAGTTTGATGAATCATTCATCTTTGTGGTGAATTAAAACTCTTGTTAAAGTATTCACCTGACTGGAAAAACGCTAGTTAATGAGCTGTCATCCTTCTTGCAAGGCATCTGTTGTAATTTGTATGTGCTTGTTTCCAGTTTCATATTATATTATATAGGGTAGTCTTTACCATCAAAAGATGTCAGTATTGCAAGATGTAGCTCAGTTGAAGCGACTGATCAAAGACGCCAGCAAGGCAAAGAAAGATAATCTGCTTTTGACGATTCCTGCCTTAAGAAACGCTAGCATCGATGACTACATTGAAGATTTTCAAGAAAAAGAGAGACAGCGACTTTCAAGTAAAACTAGTGATGTTGAACGTGAAACGAGCGGCACGCATGACGAACAAGCTGGTGATGTAGAAAAAATACAATCACTGAGGAAAGATATTGAATTGTTAAGATCGGAAAAAGACAATCAGATGGAAGAAAAGAAGAAAATGGAGGAAAAGCTTCAGCATTTACTTAAACTAAACTCTGAACTAAAGGAAAACAATGCCATGCTTCAAAACAAACGCCCTGCTCCAAATATTGTTCCAGGTATAACTTGCGCTTTATATAAATTTCAAAATGCTTCGATATATAGTCTAAAGATTATATAAATCTAATGGACTTCTCATCAAACTAACGAAGTAATTATTTTGATCAATATTACAAAGATTTGAATTCTGTCATTAATCGTTAGGAATCGAGGAGAAGTCACCAAGAGCTTAAAGAAACTTGAAATTTGCCTGTCTAAATAACTTAATTCAAAATAAAAAATTTTATTTCACGAAATAATTAAAATCACTTTTATATTAAAGGTAATTGTTTTGTTTTCATCATGTAGTCCAAATGTACTACCAACATGGCGGTGATCAAATGGCGTCAGTAGTCCATGATATTATGTCGATGTTGAATACACGGGCACAATTTGGGGACCGAAAACTAGCTTTCATAACATGTAAAAGTACAGCTGACATACACTCAGATATACCATTGCTTGCTTTATGCATAAACACGTCAAGATTAGGTACAGATGCTGAGCTGGCAATTCAAGGAATAAGGCGTAAGTTTCTACTTTCCTGTTTATTTACTTGTTAAAGATCTGAAAATGATAGAAATATAATGCCGTTACAGACTTTGCTCAAACATCAGAATAGTTGTCACAATACAGGGATGATATATTAATAGTGTCCTAAAACAAAACTGATGAAACATCTCAATTAAGTTTGATTATAAATTATCACGTTGGTTTACATTTGGTAGAAATAAACTTTATTCTCATCAGTTTATACCATCTGTATATAAAATAACGCTGTGACAAATTCAAACAGAACATTCCAGTTAAAGATGAAACTGTCTCTTTGAAACTGTCTCTTTGTAAATTTCAGAGTTGAAAAAAACTGCCTTGGTGATTTTCCACCATAAAGATGAGCATGCTCTTCCCAACCAAGACAGCAATAGAGTGTTGACCAAAGAAGAGTTTAAACAACTCGGAGGAATTTTTGATATGGCGTTTCTCTCTGGGAGAGGGATCTATCATTGTGAAAAGAATACCGAAGCAACTTGCAATATTGCTACCTTCATTGAAAAACACTAAATATACCTGCCTTCACGGTTGTACCTGAAATCATTATCGACCAATATGCCAAGCTGTGTATGAAAAGAATCACAGAATATTTCAAATAATGAGTCGCCACTGGTTTGTACTGAAGACGGTTAAAATCGCAAATTAATAATGGAAAATATATCTTATGGAGAAACTTTGAATTGTAATTGTAATTTCCTGAAGTTCAAATGGTTTGAATGATACGCTAATTCATATATTTTGTAGATGTGTAATTAGGCTTTACCTGTTGGGTGACCATGAACTCTGTCAGTCTAATAATAATAGTAATATAAATTTCAGATAGATCTCATTGAGTAGAAGTACACTGCCCAAGAACCATAACTCTTTTAAGCATTGTTTTGGAATTATTGCCCCTTAAAATGTTTAATGCTCAATTTTTGTCCGGGGCATAACTCAAAAAGTATTGGAGGTATCAACTGGAAACTTCATAGATGGATAGATCTTACTAAGGAAAGTGGATTGTCCAAGAACCATAAATCGTCTTTACCATTATGTTGGAATTATTGCCCCTTGAATTGTTTCATACTTAAGTTTTGTCCGGGGCATAACTCAAAAAGCATTTGAGGTATTAACTTGAAACTTCATGGATAAATAGATCTCATTGAGGAGAATCGATGTGCCCAAAAACCATAACTCTTTTTTGCAACATTTTGGAATTATTGCCCTTTGTGATGTTTCATACTTTATTCTAGTCCGGGGCATAAAATAACATGTTCCTATATATATATATATATATCAATACCCCACTGAAAAGGCAGCATAAGGGGGGTATTGGCGCCAGTGCAGTGGCAGTTCTAGTTTTCACAGACTGCAATTTTTTTTCCACAAATGATCAAGGTAACATCAAGGTATAAGCAACCATGACTGTGACCATTGCTTTGTTTCGGGGGCATTCGTGTCTGTAACAAATTTCTTGTTTTTATAAAATTTAGATTCAATTTCTTTCATTTTAACTATTTTCCAATTGTTACAAAGTTTTTCAACATGGTAAATAGATGAAATTTGGTAACTGTGATTTCAGTTTTTTAATTTCTTCAAAACTAGACGGTAAAAATATTTGATATTTTGCTTATTTGTTCAGAATAATACATGAATGAAAATAATTGTAGCTAATTTGAAGCCCTGGAAATTTGTGTTGAAGTTCACGTTGATAACATCCCCTCATAATTAAATTGGTGGGGTAAATTCGTGCCATGTTAATTTTCATATTTCGTTTTTTCTCACTTTCGGCTTTTCATTTTGTTTACTTTTTGTCAGCAATGAGTTTTTCTTCATAATGTGAATGATTACATACCAAGTAACAGTTACTTTTATGGTCAGTCTAAAAAAATTGTTGTGTTTCTCTATACCTTAAAAACCCATTAAGTCGGATGAGCTTTGAAGTGAATACAAGTCATTTCTTGAAACTCTTATGATAAAAGTTTCTGATATGGTCTATATTTTGTCCTAAGTTAGTATATTTCTTTAAAAAAAACACACAAAAAAAAAACAAAAAAAAAATTCAATGAGGGGTGACGAAATGTTCATTAGTATTCTAAAACCTTAAGAAATATGAAATCAGTCTACGTTGAATACTTTCATATTATACAGAAAATTGAAATTACTGCTTCAGAATCTCTGTTTATAGATAGTGAAGATCAAAACTGCGCTTAAATTGTCATATATATTATTGTGCTACTAGGTCTAATGGTACTCGTGTCTTACCATACGTATTCACATTCTTATATGATTGTGAGCCGATCAGTTTCATTAAGTAATGCTGTACCTCCACTCTGGAGTACTCAATTCCATTACATTGTGTAGGATTGAGACATTTTCACTGAATGACATGGGTTCAAACCCTACTCGAGCTATTTTTTTGGTTTGTTATTTTGGCTTTTTTTTGCTTTTACTCTGGTTTTGATGTATTATTTTCTTATTTGAATAAAATTGAATTTACTTCGTTTTACATATATTTCAAGTATTACAAACACTTGCTTATGCCAATTCAAATGAAAATTTGGGTTCAGTGATTTCAGTTAATATTATTTTTTCCAAAACTACACGGTAAACGTCTTTCATAATTATTAATTTTCCAGAATGTTCAGAATAATGTATGAATAGAATTAGAAATAGCTAATTTGAAGCATTGATGTTTACTTGATATCATTCCCTCATTGTGATGTGGGTGGGGTTAATAAGTACCACGTTTGTAATGTATTGTGTCTTTGTGTTTTTGTTCGCCGTCATTAGGACGTCATACTGTGAATGATGACATGCTTTTGTTTTAAAGGTTAGATTGAAGCGAAATAATGTACTTCTCTTTACCTTATATGCCCATTTAATCTTGTGAAGATTTGAAGTTAATGCTCACCATATCTTGAAAAGCTCATACTAAAAGTGTCTTATATTGTCTATATCTTGTCATAAGATATTATATTTTTTTAAGTTAATTTCAGTGAGGCCTGAAAAAAGTTTATTAGGGATCGTAAACCTTAGTGCATTGATGAGCTATAAATCAAGCCAAAAAACTGATACAAAATAGATTTTTAAAACTGAAATGAAACTCTTTTCGTAATTTTATGCCATTTATCATATCTTCGAAGAGTTAATATAAGATATAATATATAAATCACATAGAGTGTTGTGATGTGTCAGAAAAAATACTTCAGATAGATCAATAACCCCCCCCCCACTCCCCTCCACACACACACACAAGTTCTAAATGTAAATTGTGCAGCAAAATGTAAAAAAAGAGAAGGCAATGCATGTTAAGTTACTGATCATTCAATATCCAAGAAAGTCCAGACAACTACTTTCACTTCCGGTCCCTGTCTCTGACTATATCTTCCTTATTTGTGTATAGTCAGTTTCTATCTCTCCCAGGAGAATATCTTAGTAAACATTCCGACAAAGTCAACGAAATTTAGCTAATTTTGAATGATACGGTAATTGTATTGGCTTTAAGTGATCTTAAGTTGTTTTAGATCCTACATAACCCATTAAAAAATTAACAAAAAATCATTAAAGGTCATGTGACACGACTATAGCAACTTTGTCTATTCAAAATAATCAGAATGTACTGATTAAAATGGTTTAACTGCGAAATTATGAAAACATTGCTTTTGATAAGAAAAAACGTGTTTTTGATGATCGGCTGTTTCCGTTTCGACATCGGTAGTTTCCGCCGCAATTTTTGGCTGTGACGTAGATTTATCCCTACTGTATCAGGCAGTAGTGCAGAATTACACTGCTCATAACACATCCGTTTTTAAATGAAAAAATAACATTAAACCACAAGTTCAAGAAAAAACGATAAAGGCACACTTATAAAAATAGCATGCTATAAATTGTCAATTAAATAAAATAATGTGATTACTTCTCGATTATTATAAGTAAATTCAAACTTTGTGCCGGGAGAACGGGTTGTTATTTTACCTTAATAAATATTCCAACTTCTTCCATGTTGTGGTTCTATATAAAACTATCTCCTCCACGTTTTAACATGCTGCGTAACACTTCCTCACTTGATGTTTACGTCATAAACAGGTTTTTTTTTCATTTAAGTGTAGTAAAATTGAAGTGAATTTAGGTGATCTAATGTGTTAACATTTGTTTCGCAGGAATGGAAATTCACACTACAGTATATTATCACGTTGGGATATTGTTTGAAAAATAATAATGTGGCATGTCCATCAAGTAGAAATTTGTGTCTACTTACAAATTAATATCCAATGAAATATCAAAGATCCATAAATTACGCCTTATACTGTGGGATTTATGCAAATTAACCTGCCCAAATGGGACCCTTGTATATTCTGCATAGCTGTCAAAACAAAGCAATTAACTTTTTTATGACCCAATCAATGATAAAGTTGAGACAAATAGCAAAATTTTATGGCAAGTGATCTTACAAATTGATTGTATTACTTTTGATCAGTCACACTTGTGAAAACATTATGTAATAGCTTGTTCCAATTAACATGTCTGAATGATTTTTTAGTTAAGAAGCTTCCATACAGATACATATTTTCATTAGATAATTAAATTTAATGAATCTATTTATGATGAAAATAAAAATCATTCGACTTCTAAATGTGAACAAATTATTAAATAAACAAAAACAAAAAATAATATGTTTGTGTTATGATTTTGACATAGTTTTTAGGGCTTCTTCACATTATTTGTTCTTTGATCATTATTGTTTTGTTTTTCAAAAATTGTAGAATGAATAAGCCAAAGAAAAAAATATTCATCGGATATCGGCATAAAAATAATGCATCGGATAAAAATAAGCATCTTTTTGGATCAGTTATTTGAAAAATATCTCTTAGTCTAGATATTTTCACTGATGTATCTTTTAATTCTATAACCCTGATTAAACTAGCCTCTATATAATATTGCTCATTGGCTTCGTAATTCCATCAAAATTTCAAATTACTTATTTAAAAATTATTTAAAAAATCTCCAATGTATATTCACGAAGTTAGCTTAACTTGTTCAATTTTGTTTTTTACTATATTCAGTCTACATTTTCACTTCCAATCATAATTTTAAAGTTTTTGTTAACAATCCAGGCAGCTGTGTAAAGTGGCAAGAGATAAATGTGCGTCACTTCCGGTTTCGCTCGTGACAGGTGCGCGCAACCAAGTGCGTAAAATATGGATTTTAATTTGCTATAAAAAACATCTTTAAGATGAAAATTACCTGCGGAATTTTGTAAAACAGTTATTGTTAGATATATATTTTTCGCTCATATGAAAATCTCGAGGTCAAAAATTCGTGTCACATGACCTTTAAGACTAACATGTTTTCCACTGATCCGAGCGGGTGACCTTGATTTTGACCCCACTGAACTTTGCTTTACCTACATCCTTTATCATCAAAATACCTTTTCTTACCAAATAGAAGACTGGTTTAAAATTGTCTTTTTAGCGTTTTGATTTTTGTGTCGCCTGCTACGAAGTAGCTGTGACATAAAGGGATCACTTCTCCGTCGTCTGTCTGTCCGTCTGTCCATCTGTCCGTCTGTCCGTCCGTCACAAAACTTGTCCGGACTACTCCTCAGAAACTACTATTGCGATTTCATCCAAACTTTACTGGAATGATCAGTACCAAATATAGTTGTGCATATTGTCAGCATCTTCCGGTCCAATGAATTTTATCAAAGTTAAGGCACTTTTATGATTTTTATTTTTAAAGTTTGTCCGGACTACTTTTTTTATACTACTTAATGCAATTTGAATGAAATTTTACAGGATTGATCAGTACCTCAAGTACTTGCGCATATTTAACGAGTTTTTCTGTTGAATGATTTTTGGCTGAGTTAAAGCCCTTTAATGAAAAATGCGTTTTGGCCAAATAATTGATTTTGTGTTGCCGGCTTCACAGTAGCTGCGACATGCTAAAAAGTAGCCATGACATATAGGGATCACTTCTCCATCATTTGTCCGTCCGTCCGTCCGTCCGTCTGTCTGTCTGTCCATCACAAAACTTGTCCGGACTACTCCTCAGAAACTACTGGTGCGATTTCATCCAAACTTTACAGGAATAATCATTACCAAGACTAGTTGTGCATGTCGTCAGCATTTTCCAGTTCAATGATTTTTGTCAGAGTTATGGCCCTTGAATGATTTTTATTTTTAAAGTTTGTCTGGACTACTTCTCTTATACTACTAAAGCAATTTAAATGAAATGTTACTGGATTGTTCTGGACTTTGAGTACTTTCGCATGTCTTTCAGGTTTTTCTGTTGAATGATTATCGGCTGAGTTATGGCCCTTGAATAAAAACAAGCCAACAAACTGTCCAGTCCATTCTCAATTACTACTGTTTAATTGGGTATCATCAGGGGACACATGTGATCACTGATCGCCCTTGTGTTTGTGAAAGCAGCTTATTTTTTTCACGAAACGGTCAGGGTTTGATATGTGAGATGTCACCAGGACAAAGATTATCATGAAAATTCAACCTAAGTGTCATCTCTTGTGTGTTGACATACTTTACATTGATCTCTACTGATGACCAAGTTTGTGACCTTTTTCAGCTTTATTATTCTAAACTTTGATGTGTGAGTTTAACATTTAAATACAACGGAAATACGAGGCCCCAGTATGCAAGTGTCAATCTAATTCTTTCGAACGATTATCAAACAAATCATTCTGGACTTGTTTCAAGAATATTGGAACAAAACTGTGACCTCGAAAGTGTTCATTATGTTTTCCCATAAGCTAAGCTTGTGATCTAGTTTTTCATTCTAACTTTTAACTTGTCCAATATATCATTAAAGTTGTATGAAAATTGAAAACAAAATTTACATCCTAATGCGTTCTAATTCGGACGAGTTTCGAACTTTTCTTGTTAAATGACTTCGTAAAGTGTCCTTTTTCAGCAATAGATTTACAACTGTAATATGGCTAAAGATCTAGTCCATCTTCCACAAAAAACAAAAACAAAAAACAAAATAGAATATATAAAAAAATGTATGGCAAGTATGATAATAAAAATTTGCCTATTTAAATCTATACTAATAGCTAATCTTAAATCACAACCACGGTGTAAACTAAACTACTTAAACGGGTGACTAGTTATCTTTTTTATCCAATCTACGGGTTAAAAATACGCATCACATGCCAAGTAATTGTCGGAAACCCATAAACATTTAACGCACTGCGTATTAGAGAATTCGTAATTTCCAACTTCTACTCAGAAACGAAAGTAGGATCAAACTAGTAGGAATCAACGACATATGATAAGGTATTTATTTTTCATTTTATCGGCATTGCACACGTATTTTCATCAATGAGATGATACGTACAAATGATCTTTAAATGTCCAAGGATCTAATCGATTTTACGGATATAGAAAATTAATTAATGCACTAATAGGATAATAATAGAACCATGTTCTATTCAGTCTAAAACAATGTTGACGTATTCTAGTCATTTCTTAACGGTAAAGCTCTTCTTACTGTTCTGCAATATTATTGAAAAAAATATTGCTCTAAGTTGCTAACATGTTCATTGATTTAAAAAGCAAAGTTAGGAATGATCTTGGTACAAATTAAGATCATTTCCTTTATAAGAATATTTCTTGCTAAATCAAGAACTACTTGTTATGTTATGATGAGACTTTCACTTGTATATTGTATAATTTATGGTAGTCGTACTTGCAACTCATAAAATACCAATTGTAGACTTAAATAAAGAACGTTTTCTTTCTAAATCTATCTAAACCATGAGAGTTAGAAATACATTAAGCTCTATATAATTTGACCTGTTACGCAGATAAAATGACCTCAAAATGTTGGTTTTCCCAGGATCTGAAATAGGTCTTAAAGTGCAAAAGGATAGCACCGAAGCATAATAATCAAAATTAATCAAAAAAATAACTCTGTATATAATAACTATCGGATATAATAAAACAGCTGATAACTTTGTAATCAGGTTCGATAAACCAACTCCATCCGAGCAAATATTAAGAATTATATTTTTTGAAAACAAAATTGATAATGCAAACAAGTTTATTTTTAGAACTCATAGTAATTTAAGTAAAGAATTACCTTAAATATATTGCAAACAAAAATATAGTGTATATGAAAGGCGTTTAAGATACTTTCTTGCTTTTTAAAAGTAAAACTTCAAGTATATTTTTATTTTGAATCTTTGAGAAACAAGAATTGTAATAAAATGAGGTAATTTCATAACCATTCTTAAGAGTATTGTACACCTATTGTGCTTTAACAAGAAGTTTCCGGATCGTCAGAAGCTTTAAGTTGAAATAATCAGTAATTATTTTTATGTGAGTAAAAAAACATTCAATTCAAAGCTTTATAAATCCTTTGCTACAGGTATACGTGATGCATCATTAACATAATTTTTAGACAATCAATAGTTGTCGATAGTCTGTTTTGAACTGATTCTGCTGACCGGCATTTGCTTTCGAACTCGTTCAAAGGGTGATAAATAATACATAGTTACCCTGTAACAAGATGAGTCAATCAATTTTCTGGTTTATTTACAGTTACAAAAATGGATAATGGAGAAGAATTAATGGCTTCGACGGCTTCTCATACACTTAAAGATGTTATGTCAAAAACAGCAGTTGCAGGAACAGAACAAAGACAGAAAAAAAGAAAATCAAAACCTCGAAAAAGCGCATCAGATAACCCAGAGGAAGAACTGAATACAATGACAGAACAGTTTTATAGAATTAGACCTTATAAACATAAAGAGAATGATGCATCTGAATATAAAAATAACACACACTCTTCGTTACAAGGAAACACTCAAGTGACAAACACAAATATTCAGAGCCGTTTTAGTGCAGATACTGTCTCATCACAGGCAGAAAAAAGATCTGAGATGACGAAACAGGACTCAAAACTCAATATAACAGGACACAATCAGTTAACAAGGTTTTCTATCAAGGTAGACGCTCCTTGCAGAAGCGATCTGCAACAGAAGACTGACTTTGAGGGTTCGATGGATAAATGTCACCAGCAGCTTGAAACCGGAAGAAGATTCGCACAATTAGAGAAATCCGTAGAAGACAAAAATGCAGCGGTTGAGCATTGGAAAAACAAATACTTACTCTTGGAAAGGGAGAAGAGCACATTAATTTCCAGTTTGCAAAAGAGCCGCGAGGAACTTAAAAAAAACTTGAAAGTTTTAAATAAAACGTTAGAGGAGGAGCGAGAGTGCAAAGATAAACTACAGGAGGAAAATCAAGATTTACAAAAACTCTGCGAGAGACTTACAACAGAAAACCAAACACTTGAAAAAGAGGTTCTACGTCTAATGAATTTTGCTAAAGAAAATAAAGAGCAAACCGTAAATATTGAAGGAAAAACTGCAACACAAGGTGACACGGAGACAGAGACTGAACAAGTAAATGCCAACTTGGAAACTTTGATCCAGGGTAAAAGGGAGCTAAAGAATTCAACTGTTGCACCTGACCTTTCTTCGCTGAAAGATGTAAAAGAGGAGATAAATCACAAAAAAGAAGGTATTTTCGCATTTATATTTTTTTTGGTTTAATACGATCAATCTAGAAATTATCTCCTGTCGATAAGAGTAGTTTTTAACGTAACATTAAGGCCATTCGCTCAAAGTGAGTAATATGTAAACTCGTTTTGTTCATATTTAAGATATCCTGTTTGAAATAAGATAATTTTATAGAAAATCCTTACAGCTTAAACTGTAGTTTGCAACAGTATGATAAAAAGAGAAAAAGGTTGTATTTTTAGTTCAACTTACCTATATATCGACTGACTTAACTTGAAAAGAAGTCAACATTCACATTATGAAAGGCAGCTGAAAAACATTGTAATTGTAGTTTTGTCTTTAAGTTAGTAATGAATTTCAAATGCAGTCATTATGAGTGTTCTTTGGCTAATATTAATTTGAAATTTTTCACAGTTCAAGTTTTCTGCAACCAAAGAAATGAGCTGACTAACACATTCATAGAAGATTTCTCGACAATGGTCAAGTCAAAACTAAACATCCAAGATCCTGAACTGAATCTTTTACACGTGCCGGACATCTTGGAAATCAGTCCAAAAAAGCCAATCCTCGTGGTGTGCTTCAGCGTTCATGCATCCGATTCAGCAGTTCAGAAAGCTTTGGCAGGAATAAATGGTGCGTTTTATGAAATTTTGTTCCTAGGATTATTTTAGCATCATTTTTTCTGTACACATGTGCATAGAATCCGTTCTGTTTGATTAATACCGATTTTCATATAATCACAAAATGTTTTGATTGTTTTTTTTTTTTTTTTCAACACGAGAAAATTTCAATGAAACTAGCTCCTGAAATGATTAAAATAGCCAGGAATAGCGTTGCAAAATTCTTTTTCTTTTGTTTATGTAACGCCTTTGTCTTTTTCCAGCTACATGTGAGACTGTGTTGATATTGGTTCACCTGAAGGAGCCGCATGCTCTGCCCTCAGTCCCTAGTGAACGCAAACTGTCAGAGGTGGTTCGCTCTGGATTAGGTGGTGTTTTTGATTTGGCGTTTGTGCGTGACAGAGGCTTGTATTCTTGTCCAATGAACGATTATAATATTGCTGGAATCGTCAATTTCATAAAAACAAGTGGCTGAAAGATTTAAGACACTTCATGTCGGTAACTGTACTGTATCACTCATATACGAAATGATTAGCTTTTGTTTTCGAAATTTCGCACTTACTTTTCTACCTAGAATGTAATGCTTAAATTCAATAAATAATGATCTCAAAACAAAAGCGCGCGCGCACACACACACACACACACACACACACACACAGTTATAACAAATTAAAATTTATGTCGTAATAATGTCGAATAACATATTTAACAGACACTGTTACAATAATCTTTCCGTATAATCAGTTTCATATTTTTAACTTCTGCAAATATTATGTTTTAACACTTTAATATCATTGTTGCTCTGTCTTTTCTTTCGATTTGGAATTAGCAATTTGATTGATTAAGACAAGTGAGTGATTTAAAATTGATTAATTCAGGATTTCTCTATACTATAGGAATTTTCTTTTTTCCCAAAATATTTTTTCTTCATTTTTTATTTTATTTTTACGAACCAAGGGCCTTATACAATTTTCGTTTTTCTCTTTTGCTCAGTTATACTTAAGACTTTGCTGTTTCGCTGGAAATGCATAATTATACTGGACGTTAAAAATGTGTACTCATTAAATGTATTAATTATTTGTTTATCAAATCTTATTGACTGAGTAAATTAGGATCAAGTAATGTTTATACATTTTGACTGTTCGAAGTTATTCTCTTAAAGCGACTGACTCACAGATAGGCCGATGATGAAAAAAAAAAAAAAAAATGTTCTTACATCTTTAAATTTTTGCTACATTTGTGAAGAATATATTTAAACTAAGTTACTGATTCATTTTTTGATACAGAAAAACATCAAAATATAAAGTTTTACTCACTTTTATCGGTAAAAAATTTACCCCGTTAGTCACGGGGTAGATAGTTTAGTTATAACATTAATTTTGACGAATTTTTCTTGTTGGCGCATGGCTCAGTGGTCTAGATCGTCGCTCTATATTTTACTCGCCGAAATGTCGTGGGTTCGAATCAATACTTTTTTTCAGTTTTCATCGTGTATATAAGCATAATATTATGTTTTTCCATAGTATATTAAATTCTCTTAAATTTTAAAGAAAAAAAAATAGGCAAAATTCTGTGAGTCAGTCGCTTTAAGGTAGAAGGGACTTAATGCTCAGCGGTTTATGGAATCTACTACCTACAATCAAAACATAAAAAATATACGACACTTATGTCAAGAGAATGAGAACTTTTTTAAACGTCTCCGGACTTACTCGGGAAAAAATGCACATATATATGAACCAGCGATAATGGCACCAATTATTTACCTCACCGACCGCATATTGATGGGAAAATATCAAAGCAAACTTCGAACTATATTAGTGGGGCCCAAAAATAAAGATAACTTTCCTTCAGAAACATTCGTGAACATGTTTCAAACATTCAAAAAAGTTTGTCATCGAGTATTTGAAAAATGAAAAACTAAATGCGTTGTCATTCACAAAAACTGAAAAATATGATTCGGGTTTGGTTAAAATATTTAAGTGACCTTAACCTACAAAATGTTACGGAATAGAGGAAGTAATGTATTAGGCCTCTACTATCTTAACCTGTTTTTTTTTTTGTTTATAGAAAGATTTTACCTTTCGACAATTTACGGCTTTCCTTATCAGAATTACTGTAATATTGTAATGATTTTGATTATTTTTGAATATATATTTTGAATAAAGAAATAATTTAAGTTGTCCCGTTGTTGATAATTAAATCTAGACAAAAAGGTTTTTTATAACAGCGCTGGATTAACTTCAGCAATGTTAATTCTCATTTCTTGTCGATGGTTCAGTTACTACAACTTGAATGGCTCCCAGAGCACATTTAGTGTTCGAACAGAGCTATCCTTAAACCTGGGATCGAACGTTGACCTATCTCCTCCTCTGGTGTTTATCAGTACGAACTAGACTACAAAAACGAAGATAAGAGCAATTTTACTTTTTTCAATGGATTGATAAATTACTTCACGTACAGCGCCCTTTTTACACGTGACATTTCATAAAAGTCAGCTTAACGATAAAAAGGTAGGTGTCTCAACAAAATGATCACAGATCAATTTATCGACAGACTGCAGTAAATAAGGTAATTCTCCTGCAGTTTTCTTTTGTGGAGTAGCATTCAAGTCAGCAAATAAATAAATTAATAAAAAAATATAAATATCTTTTTAAAACTTGGGAAATGAAATTTATCGCCTGTGATGCTGTGTTACCGTGGTAACAATTTCAGTATCAAAATTACTGAAAGTAAAAAAGAACAGGTGTTTGAGTATGGTTTTATTCTGTATAACAATTTGTAAAGCTAAATAGATATATTCTAATATTACTTATACGTAAAACTAAATTAACAATTCTTCAAGGTATTTTTTTCAGACTTACGCTTTTTCAGTTTGATCGGCAGTTTCAGTTGAATGCATATTTACATTTAAAAGGCGATATATGTTTATCTAATTTCAATATATAATTTGTGGCGAAATGCAAAATCACAATATTTGGTCTGAATACAGCTTCCTGTTTTGTCTACAATTCCTCTCTCTTCAAAAATATCACTAATCTTTGGATGTTTCTTTGGTTCATATCACAGTCGTATATTCCCTTTCCGGAAAGAAAAGCAAAATCATAAACGCCCCCAACACGTGAGAATACATCGCCGGTCAGCACACGTTCACTTGCTTGGTTAGGTAATGCGTGCAAATCCTTATGGTGAAATATTATCAAAGCCATGTTTGGTGTCACTGAAAAAAATACCAACTGAAAATAGCTTTCAATTCATCCTCACAATACTTGATCCACGTGTTTATCTACCTTAATCTTTAAATATAAGATATTGATACGTTAAGATAACTGCCACATCGCAGGATTTAGTCGGTATTAATAAAAAATGAAAAATAAACATGAAATCAAGTATTTGAAAACTGCTTAATGCTTACGAATGATCAATACAATTTTACTAGTATACAAATAAAAACAGAGAATACTAGAACAAGAGTCATTCTTTCATGTCGACCTGAATTAAAACGAATCAGGTTTGATCGGCAAAATCCTTATTTTTTAGAAATAAGAAAATGTTTCTCTTTACTTTTTCTGACACTGTTGAAACGTTTGAACTTGGAAAATTTTAAAAGTATCTTAGAAGGGTACTCAAAGTTACAAAAAGATTTACAATACACTTACATTTCAAGGATTGTATTGCATTTTTCACATCCGTTCCAAGTCTAGAAGCACTGATGCATACAATTAGCAGTGGTATATTATTATTCACGTCGCCAACTTCATTACATTCAGTGAAGTCAAGCTGTGTCTTTGCATCTTCTAACTTACTTTTCAGCAAAGCTTTAAGCTCTGCCTCCAACTCAGATACTAAACTGACCCGGTTAAAATGGTAAAGCTGAACTGAAACAAATATAAAAGACCTAGTAAAGCGATACGAGAACGGCTGATTAAAAACATGTCAATTATTTACATCCTTATAAGTTATATTATCATTAAACTTCCCACATGTACTTTTGCATTTAACTTACTAATTACAACAAATTTCTCTAAAAGGTTTTGTATAATGTCTTCCGAATGCGTCACGCAGTTTTTACACAGAGACAACAAAATAATAATAAAAATGATAAATTCAACACCACTTTTCTTCTTACTCAAGCCATAAACCTATTATTTAAATATACAATTTGACGTTATATAAGTTTCTGACGTTCACACCATGCGCACATGGCAAATTAAACAATAATTTTACTACTAAGAAAACATACCATGCATTATTTTCTTGCTTTTTATAATTTCAAGCTCTGCTTTCATTGAATCGTATTCTACTATTGCATTTCTGTATTCCTGATCCTTTAATGCTAATGCCTTCTCCAATTCTATTATACGCTTGCTCAGTTCATCAAGTTTCTCTGATTTCTCTGTATCCATAGCCTCACTTTCTTGTTTTAGTGTTTTAAACGAGTCTTGTAGTGACAGTTTTTCTTCTTTCAGGGACGCCACAATGGTATCAAGCTTATTTCTTTCTTCCTTTAGATTTGCTACTTGTTTTTCCAAGTTCTTGTTTTCCATCATTTGAGCAGTTTTATCCTCTTTTAAAGATTGAATTTCGTCGACCAGCCTTTGAACGCCTTTTTTGACTTGTTTAAACAAATTGTCGTTAACTGCATTATTTTCGCTTTGTAACGAGTCTCCGATTTCATACTCCGTTAAAAGGTTACCTATATCTGATAATGTAGACAACTGCTTCGATTTTTCATCTTTTTCTTTTTGTAGACTAGTTTCAAGCTGCAAAATTATTTCATTTCGCTTAATCAGCTCATTCTGCGCTTTCTCGAGATCTTTTCGCCAAATTTCCTTGTCCCTTTCATACTGTAAATCTGCGCCATCCTTTTCTTTACGTAAGGCATCGATATCATTCTCTAATTTTTCCGTTTTCTTTCGAAAATCGTTTTCCTGAACCGTTGCTTGCTTTTGAAGCCTTCCAACTTCACATTTTAGATCATCATTTTGTTTTTCAAGGGTTTTTACTGACTCTTTGCATATTGGTGTATGTTGGTGTTCTTCGTAACTTGAAAGCGTGACAAAATCAGTTCTCTTTAGATGAATTTCTGTAGAAGTACCGTTTTTGTTTTTTTTAAACTGTTTTTCCTTTTCCTGCATTTTGTCAATATAATCGGTTTCAAGGTCAATCTCTTCTTTAGTGGCAGGAAAGGTCGTAGTTCTTCTCTTTTCTTTAGCCAATTTTTCTTGTATGTGTATAATTACTTCCTCCTTTTTTTCGCATTTTTCTGTTTCAGTTCTTTCTAATAGTTCCTTGTTACTTTCAAACTGTAAATCTGCGTCATCGTTTTCCTTACGCAAGGTTTCAATATGCTCTAAGTTGTTCGTTTTCTTCCTAAAATCATTTTTCTGATCTGTTGCTTGCCTTCCAACGTCACATTTTAGATGATCACTATCTTTTTCACAGCTATTGGCTGACCCTTTGCCTGTTGGCGCATGTTGGCGTTCTTTGTGTCCTTCGTAGTTTGAAAGTTTAACAAATTCATTCCCTTTTACATGAATTTCTGTAAAAGTGCTGCATTTATCTTTTGTTAACTGTTTTTGTTTCTCTTGATCTTGCCTTTCGGCAGGAGATGTCGTACCTTGTCCAGTTCCTTTATTTAATTCTTCTTGTATGGCTGTAGTTGTTTCATTCCGTATCCTTTCTTCTGGTTTAGTTCTTTCCAAATTTTTTTCTTTTCTAACTGACACAGTTGCATCTTGTTGAAAGTCGAGTGTTTTCTTTCCAGATGTTTGTTCGTGTCTGCGGCGTTTGCTATCTTCATGCAGTAAGCTTGCAGTTTTTTTAGAGTCGATAATTCCTCTATCCTTTTCTGTACTTATATTTTTTAGAAATACCTCTTTTTGTTTCGTTGTTTCTGCGGACCCTCTCACCTGATATTTCTTTGTTTTAAACTTTCCACACACAATTTTATTACCCATTTTGATTTAACTCCATAAACTGCAAAATAACAGAAAAAACATATGAATGAAAAGAATGCTGTAATACACTGTTCCTTTAATCAACATCTCCTGTAGCAAGGCTATATGTCGCAACGCCGCTATATGTCGCAACTAACGCTATATGTCGCAATCGCCTACCGCTAAATGTCGCAACGTTGCCGCTATATGTCGCACAAAAATCAATTGCCGCTAAATGTCGCAACCCCTTGACGCTAAATGTCGCACTTGGTGGAAAAGTCAAATCAGATCAGGCACATTGACCGATTAGTTTCCATTTATATTTATAACAAAACTACCTTTCACAAATACATATATCGCATTAACAGAGGTTATATCGGTAACAAAATGAAATTAAATATAAGCCGCGTGAATTCATACCGTTACTGCGTGATGTGTCTTATTACTATTTAATACAGTGGAACGGACAACAAACATCAAAATAGTTGGTAGCGGGACACTTGAAGGTCAAAGGTTAAATTCGTGTCCGCTCCATAACTTTTTCATTTATTATGCTAATTTGATCAAACTTCACACAAATGTTCACCGGCATTAGATATTGTGTCCCATGCAGCATCAAGGTCCCTACCGCGTCAAGGTCAAGGTCACACTTGAAGGTCAAATTCTTGTCCGCTCCATAACTTTATCATTTATTATGCGAATTTGAACAAATTTCAAACAACTTGTATGTAACCCAGGCATTCCGCACCGTCGGTCTATTTGAAGCATTGTCCTTAGCACCACAAACAGTTTTCTGACCAATGAAAAGCACACACGTCACAATAACATCAACTAGGTATAACAGAAACGTGATACTTTAATATAATATATATAATTATACAAGCGTAAAATGGCTGCGAAACAATTGTTTGATGGAAAGGCATGAAAAACTGTTATTTAAAAGGCAGCTGTTGAGTTTTACCAAATTGCTTAACAGCATGTAAAAAACAAAAAAATGTATTACTATGTTACACCACGGAGTTATAAATTACAATCTGATCTTAACATTTTACTGGGTTAAAGGGGAATCGTTACTATAGTATAATTATAATAGTAAAATATTTCCTTATCACACGGTTTATTTGATTGTAACGGGTCTGATCAAAAACTTTAATGCGTTAAATATAAAAAATATACATTTTTTCATAACGAACTTGTTTTCTAGTTTTAAGGCAAAAAAAATTAGATGGATAGTTTCAGATATACATTTTGTATTATGAGAATGTAACACATTTTGCGTGTTTGTCCAATACAAAACAGTGCCCCTTTAGATCCAGACAGGTCAGGTAACAAGATTCTATGCGTCATCATTTCCTGAGCTTTATTGTCTAGTTCCATGATATTTAGTCTCGATTACCTACCCCCTATACATGAAAATCTGAAATCATCCAGTCCATTGGATGTTTACGGACATGAGAAAATACTTTCTTTTCATTTGACAAAAATGAAAAATAAAAATGTTTTGCAACAATGCGAGAAATTTAAAATGTGCCCCAAAGTGTTAAAATTATGTACGAGACATTTTTTATTTACTTGTGGTTTTATTGGGAACTCGCAAAATAAATCGTGTAGTGCCGCAGTAAATCATGTGTGTTATATAAAATCATATAAGACTTGGATGCTTCGCAGCCGAATAAAGGCACTGTGACGCCGCATAGAAGCCCTGCCGCATAAACGGGTTCAAAGTCATTGATGCGGTGATTTTCCTCGCATAATAGTGGTGAACACGTTTATGCGGCTAGGCGCAATGCATAAAGCGAAAATTGCTTTTATGCGGCGCAACAGTGCCTTTTTGCCACATAAAGAGGTTGAACCTGAGTTTATATATTTTCAAGCCAAACAAAGTAAAGTATTAATATTTCAACAACTTTCGATAATAATTTATCCCTTCAACAGGATTCCATTGTAGACTACCGTAGAACGGTTCTAACACATTAAAGTAACAGAATCTTATTTTATAATTTTCTTTCATTTACAAAATCGAGTTACTGGTATGCCTAGATATGCCTCTAAAACCTGCGCGCCTGTTCCGACAAATGCGGCGCCAAATTTTCACGATTTAGCGAAATCAATTTCACGACATAATAAAAATTTAGTACACAACCGAGCAAACTTGCGTGGCCTATAATTAACAATTATCTCTTAAAAATGTTTAAAATGACGTTACGAATGATCATAAATGTCCGTCAGTCCAATAAATGGTAAAAAAATTTATTACCCTTCCAGATTTTTTTCTCCTTTTTGATTGGCTATTGATCCGCCGAAAGAAATTGATATAACCGAGCCAGACAGGTAATATACACATTAAATTTCCCCTTTTGGCTCCCCATGTTGTAAACATTGTAAACAACATGCGCTGTAAAGATGCGCGTACGGTTCGATGTTGTAAAGTGTAAATTCCGATATAAAATCACTTTTTAATTATCAAAAAAAAATATATTTATCAAAATAGAGTAATGATAAATATTCTCATCAGTATTTGAAAGAAAAATGACTTCGCAAAACCTTTATATTAATTACGAAAATGTGTCTTCAACAGACTACTCCTTTTCTCTTGTTTACATTCGTTAGGTACAAAAGCAAAAAATTCATGTAGATCTACAGACGAACTACTGAAATAAAAATAAAAAAAAATAAAGAAAAAAATCTGTACTGAATGCGCGGATTTAATAACCCCAATTTATGGCTTTCATTAAAGATATAAATTCAATATTCAAAAAAAAACATAATTATCACTTCTGGGAAAATACCGCAATTCGCCAGCACAAATTATGCTGTGAAGGGGTACCCTAAAGGGAATCTTATTTCGACGTTTCATTTGAAACAGCAATGACTTTTTTAAATCGTCTTACTCGGCAGGGGAAGGGTAATAAAATTATTATTTGGTTTTTTTCGTGATATATGTGGATATATTACCTGCCAAGATAAAGTATCACCCTCGCCTAACGGCTCGGGTGATATAAAATCTTGGCAGGCAATATATCCACATATATCACTCAAAAACCCAAATAACATATAATGTCATACGCCGATTCAATTTTGATTGACACATAAACACGTTGCACATTTACATAACCTTAGCAGGAGATAAATGGTTTTTTTTATATTTGTTTTATTTTTCAACGTCAAAAAACACCCCGTCACTAATACAAAAAAGTCTTAAACATTTTAATTGTTTTTATGCGGTGACAGGGTACCTTTGTGCTGCATAAGGGTATTTCTTTAATGCGGAGAAAATCACCGCATAAACGACTTTGAACCAGTTTATGCAGCAAGGCCGCAATGCGGCGGCACAAGGCACCGCAAGAAATAAAATACACGTTACTGTTATACAGTTAATAATGTGGTAAGTTACCATGATTACAAAGTCAAATCAAAAAAATAAACTCAAGTTTGTGCAAATCATTTTAATCCATATTTTCCAACAAGAACAAGTATATTGAAATCAAATAATGCTAATTGATACTGTAATGATTAAGTGAACAATAATATTCATAAACGACTAGTGTAACCGTAAAACTACATAAAACATGATATGGCACTATAGTTTTAGTGCAGTTTGTGTGTTATCATTTTAAGTTCAAATGAGTTAAATATATACATGTATTTATATTCAAAAGGGCCTTTTAAAGATTTTTGGATAAAACAAAGCTACGTCCAAGTTTTCATGTATAGTGATTGTGCATTACGAAGATCGATTGGAAATGTTTGATTATAATACAGTATATTATGGAATTCCATAAACGACAGCCAACTGTTGACTGCTTACTGCGCGCTGCTTACACTATTGCTTACTGCCTACCGTGCGTTGCGCGTATTTATTTGCAATGTATCAGCCAAAGGATTCCGACCGAGTTATCAACGATTTATTGCACAGACACGCATAATTATTTAGGTTTTGGTACATTTAATGCTATAAGCAGTGAACAATAAGCAGTAAGCCGTAAGCAGTTGACAGTAGGCAATTGACAGTAAGCAGTTGACAGTAAGCAGTTGACAGTAAGCAGTTAACAGTAGGCAGTAGTTAGTTAGAAGTAGACAGTTAGCAGTCAACAGTTGGCTGTCGTTTATGGAATTCCATGTTATAGTCCATGCATTTATTAATTTATCAGTGAATTCCTTTAAATGTTGTTCTAAGAATATATATGTACCTGTAAACTATTAAAGTAAATTAGGAGGCAGAAAAATACCAAGGGTCCAACTGGGTTTTGAACCACAGACCTCTTGGTCCGTAGACGGACACCTTAACCACGTCGTTAAAGGGTTAATCTAACAGCAAGGCTGATGGAAGTGGCCTATATACCTACAACCACTACACTCCTCCCCTCTTTACTTTTCTGAGCTAGCCAGCTCTCCTGAATGACACTCCCTGCTTACCGCATGAGTCCGTCAAACACTTCTGACACCATTAAAGTAAATTAGGAGGCAGAAAAATACCAAGGGTCCAACCGGGTTTTGAACAACAGACCTTTTGGTCCGTAGGCGGACACCTCAACCACATCGCTAAAGGGCTTACCCAACAGCAAGGCTGTTGGAAGTGGCCTTTATGCCACTGCACTATATTGTGTTTGACCTCCAGAACGGCAACTATTCCGGCAACTGAATAATTTTTTGACCAATATAGTTGTAATAGGTCGTCCATTTTTATTTTAATGCTATAAGCAGTGAATAATAAGTAGTAAGCCGTAAGCAGTTGACAGTAAGCAGTTGACAGTAAGCAGTAGGCAGTCAACATTTGGCAATTCCATAGTATATTGATTCATTAATGTTCCCAAAGAAATATTGAGATAAATATAAAAAGTTATGAAAGTATAACAATTCTGTCATAAACCTAAATGAATACACCGCATAGTTACGAATATCGATCAACAGATCAATTGGGTATTATTTAATACTTACATGTAGTAAAGCCTATCTAGTCAGATTATGAACAGGTATAATATAAAATATATATTAAGATATAGTTCCCCCTTAGCATTAACAAGCGGTTTGCTCAGTTATGTCAAATAATATAACAAATATACATGTATATCCAAATGTTTTTGTTGATGCATTTTGTGAGAAAGACATCCTCAAAGAGAAAGTTTGATCTCACACCTGGTCCGTGGTTGAGAACCAAATCCATCCCTTCTATCAAAAACCGTTTCTATGGCCATACAAGGTTTTTGCCATAGACCCCAAAATACAACTTTTGTTTGCTTACTAGGATATGTTTTCATGTGTAAATGGTATAAACTTTAAATGTTTTAACACTTACTTTTTGTTTCAGTTCCATCTGTTACTTTCCTACCAAGTGCGACATTTAGCGTCAAGGGGTTGCGACATTTAGCGGCAATCGATTTTTGTGCGACATATAGCGGCAACGTTGCGACATTTAGCGCTAGGCGATTGCGACATATAGCGTTGATTGCGACATATAGCGTCAGCGTTGCGACATTTAGCGTTAGTTGCGACATATAGCGGCGTTGCGACATATAGCGTTGCTACATCTCCTCCTAGACCACTGGGTCAAAGTTGATGAAATTTTCCTGGGGTGTTCCTAGCATGAAGCTCTACCAAAATTTTCCAAAAAATTCAATTCCATCAAGAACTCTGGTTGATATGGTAACTTAAAGGAAAATATTTGAAAATCTTCTTGTCTGAAACCACAAAGCACAGAGCCTTAAGATTTGGTATGTAGCATTGTCTAGTGGACCTCTATCAAGTTTGTTCAAATTATACCCCTGGGTCAAATTTGGCCCCTCTCCGGGGGTAAATTGATTTTACATAGGCTTATATAGTGAAGCTGTTCTTGTCTGAAACCACAAGGCCCTGAGCCTTAAGATTTGGTATGTAGCATTGTGTAGTAGACCTCTACCAAGTTTGTTCAAATTATGCGTCTGGGGTCAAATTTGGCCTTGAACTAGGGGTCAATTGATTTTACATAGGCTTATATAGGGAAAAGTTTGAAAATCTTCTTGTCTGAAACGACAAGGGTCTGAGCCTTAAGATTTAATATGTAGCATTGTAAATGAGACCACTACCAAGTTTGTTCAAATTATGCCCCTGGGGTCAAATTTGGCCCCACCCCGGGAGTCAATTGATTTTTACATAGGGAAAACTTTGAAAATCTTCTCGTCTGAAACCACAAGGCCCTGAGCCTTAAGATTTGGTATGTAGCATTGTCTAGTGGACCTCTACAAAGTTTGTTCAAATTATACCCCTGGGATCAAATTTGGCCCCACCTGTGGGTCATTGGTTTTACATAGGCTTATATTGTGAAAACTTTGAAAATCTTCTTGTAGAAGGAGAGGTAACATTTTCAGTCTAAATAATCTGGAAATTTGTCAGAAAGGTTGTTTCTATGATTTCTAGCTCAGGTTCGAATATGGGTCATCTGGGTTCAAAAACTAGGTCATAGAACCCAAATAATGAAAAACTTTGTAAACACTCTAGAGGCTACATTTTCAGTCCAAATGCCCTGGAAATTTGTCAGAAAGATTGTTTTGATGACTTGTAACTTAATTTGGATATGGGTCATTTTGGGTCAAAACCTAGGTCACAGAGCCCAAATATGGAAAAAAAAACTTTTTAACACTCTAGAGGCTACATTTTCAGTCCATTTAACCTGGAAATTTGTCAGAAAGATTGTTTCAATAACTTCTAGCTCAAGTTTGAATATGGGTCATCTGGGGTCAATTAACCAGGTCCACATCAACTTTGTTAAAAGCAGTCATACTCAGGTAAGCGATACAGGGCCATCATGGCCCTCTTGTTTACTGTTATAAAAAAACTAAAGATAAAATTTCCCATAGATTCTAAAGCAATGTTTTGTTTGTGTGATAAAACTTCAGTTTAATAAAACCTTGAATCTTCACAATGACACTGCAGAAAATCATTTTAATACAGAATGTTCACAGCTGAGAGATCCCGAACACGTATCCCGTATTTCGTAACTTTCTTTTGCTTTCTACCATCAAATTGTTTACACCAGTTTTTAATAATCATTTTTAAAAATCATTTAATAAACAATCCGTCTTAAGTTAAGATTATACATAAATTTTAATGAATCTTACATAGATAGGAGGGTCATTTTTTGAACTCATTAAATACAAGCTCAAATTGGAATGTTTACACCTAAGGATGTTTGTTGTCATCTCAATAGCCAAACACGGATTCGTTGCAATGTGCTTTTTTGCTCTAGTTCAATCTTAAGTGAAATTTGTGTCTCTATGTTTACATGCAATTTAATTTGAACTTATACACGAATTAGTACTTCTCTGCTAATTGCATGTGCTTGAAATAACACCCTGGTTTGACTGTGGCAATAGCAATAACGAAATCAAGTCTGTTCTAAAAAGGTTAGTTAAATTTTAAAATTTTGCAAATTTGTAAAAGCTGCTTACTAAAACAACCTGAATTCCCATTACAAGTAATGTAATTGTTTCATAATATTTGTTTTTTTATTTCAACAATTAACCTTTTAATTATCAATCTCAATACACATTTTTTTTACAGTCAATATGTAAGTATAATGAAAATAAAACTTATAGTGTTAATATAAATCTGTTGTGTAAATACTTTCGAAATGTCAGTTTTACTTACCTGTGCTCCGCTAGTACATCTTTATTCGTAAAAGTGAACATCAACACAATGATTATATGCAATGTATAAGATCTATGTAAATCGTATCTAACATATCTCTCAACTTTTTACTTTCGATTTGAAACTCATCCATGACAAACGCACGGGTTTTTCCATTTTCTACTTTCTTTTTCAAAACTAAAGTATTGAAGCGTTTATTTTGTCCAACCGTGTATTTGGAAGGTTTTGTAAAGCTTTTCTAAAACGAAAGTGTCTTTTCAAATGTTTATCAAGGAGAATCGAAAGCTGGATTAACTGTTACATGCTTTTAAACGAGAAATAAAACACCTCAGCAGGTTTAAAATGGGACATATAACCTCGAAAGAACCATGTGAGCAAAATTATCAACAGAAGCGTGAAATTGATAATATAATAGTAAGCTTTGGTAATTTTGTTAAAACGAGGTGTTTTTAATCTAACAGTACATTATAATTTACATAAGTAATGATATATCAATAGAGGGGAGGTAAACGGGCAAAATAACATTTGTATTATTTACAGCGGTTGCTTCCCTGCTTATCGGGTTTTTTTTTCTGGGGGGGGGGGGGGGGGGGGGGGGGGTGGGGGAGTGGGGGGGGGGAGGGAGCGGGGATTTTTTTTTTTTAATTATTTTTTGTTTTTTTTTTTTTTTTTTTTTTTTTTTTTTTGTTTGGAGTGTTTATAGGGTGTTGTGTGGTGTTTTTGCATATTGAAAAAAATCTTATTACAAAACATTGATATCATTTAAATCGTATGTGTAGCATTATAGAATCTTATAATAACAAGGAATTCAGTGTTATATTTCACCGTTTAGTTTTATGCTTAGTAGTTTTAGAGGATGCCTAAATCACACAAAAACATTGTTTCTATTGTAATTTATTTGTTACGTATTTCTTAGTATTACACACATTAAACACAATGGCAAATATACTTGCTTATTTGTTCTCATACAGTTCTCTTTTTTAAAGAATTGTTTTATTTCAATTTTGTTTGATATATTTAAAACTTTAATCGGACTACTTTCTTTCAGGATAGTCTAAATCATCACAGAGACATTGTGTACAGTATTGCTCATACCGTGAATACATTCGAAACACAGGTCGAAGTACTATTATCAAACATGTTACACGGATCACGTACCATGAATGAAGCGCGTGGTATTGTTTATTTGTTGTTTAATACTTTGAAAGATGTTCGCAATGCACTGCTTTGGCATTGTAAAGAGTCCTGAAAACGAGGGTACAAATGTTTGATTAAATCATCTTCTCAAATGACGCACTAGTTATTTTTTTTGTCTTCCCATGGTTTTTTCGCGTTGCTATTTGAATTGACCTTACGACAGAAATGTGACTTTTAGCAAAACCAGTGATTCGGATCAGTAATTTCACGCTGTTTCTTTCAGCCATTTTATCCGACAAACTGAGTTGTTGGATTTAGTACGGAGGTCATTTAGTTTTATTACCTCACCGAAAAATGTCACTAAATTAACATTATTGATTTAAGAATCTGTTTAATCTGAATTCATAGACCACTTATATCTTTTTTCTAAATACAACAGGAAAACAGCTATATTTAATTCTACGCTCAAGGTATAATACCTCGTAATAGGTAGAGGCGAAGTACAAATATCCAATTCATTGACGTGTTAGACCAAATTTCAGTTTTGATTGGTTGCCGTCATTTCATATACTGGATCATGAATTCATTCCTTTAGAGTTGAGGGCAGAGTCAAAAATAAATGGGGTGAAGAAATTTACCAGGACGACGTTTTACATAATTTAATAAATGTTCACAATTTATTTCCAAACAGATTAAGCAAGTATCAGTTACGAGTTAGAATTGGAATTTAGTTCAGCTGGAATTCTTAAAAAAAGCAGTTACTTTCAAAATGCAAATGAGTAGAGGAAACCTCGAAATCACTTTCAACAGGTTTGTGAATCCTCTTTTTTTGTAAGATACTTATCAGTTTGAAATAGTTGCTTGTTTCAGTTAGGTTTCCGATCTAGGGATTGTTCTATAAGATATAAAGAAATATTGAGTTATTCAGAGTATATGCAAGCTTTCGTTCATGCAGATGGCTTTCAGTATTGTCATCACAACAGTTATGACTTGTTGTATATGACGTCATATTTTATCAAAATGAAATTTACTTATCGAGCTTAGTTTTCTTTCATGATTTGTAATTGTTGTTGTTGTTTATATATGAACAGAACAAAAAAAATATTTACACAAGACTTGACCATAAAAATTGCTCGTCGAAGACAACTAAATACGTCATACACTATTGACAGCGTGAGTGAAACTAAAGTGTTTCGAAACATCCTTACCTTATAAAATATATCTTTTGTTCAAATGAAAACTATTAAGCGATATAAATTGTAAAAAGCACAAAGTAGATGCAATACTCAATGCATACTCGATAATTTAATGATTATAATAGATCTATTACTATTTGACCAGTATCAAATTTTTTACCTTTACCAAAATGAAAATCTCTGTGTCGCTTTCGTGCACATCTCCATATCTTTACGAGAAAAGTAAAGATTGCCACTGTTAAGTTAAATAAGATTTTTAACGAGATAAAACTCCAGAAAAAAAAACTTTTCGGCATAAGCGCGTCGCTGTCTTTGATAACCAATGTCTGAGACAGCAAGAGTGACGTCTAGCTGATTTAAGGAAGTGTGGCTAACTAACCGCTGTCGTACGGCCAATTAAAAAAATGTCTTAAAAATGTTAACTATAAAAGAATGACTAAACGTAATATTACAGCCCAATGTTTTGCGGAAAGACGTTTTCTTAAAAAGCAGTGTAGCAGCATTAAGTAGCAGTGAATCTGCCTGAAGTATTTCACTGTTTTTACCTGTCAAAGCTACGATTAACCTCCGTTTCCCGCTCTCATTCCGATCGATAACAACCACGTCTTGTTTTGTTTTCAAAAGAGCCATGGTCAGCCGCCCGACTGAATTATCCACTCTAGACGTGCGATAATCGCTTATAAAAACAGCAGACATAGGAAACAGGAGGTTACATTTCCCTAACAGAAAATTTACTGTAAGCGTGAACGCTGTGCTAATGCTGTAAAGTAAACATCTAAAATGAAAAAGAACCTGAATACTGCCAAGAAGATCTCTTGCATTATCTGGTGTGATGGACTTGCTTTCCTGTACCGTCTCAGCTCCTTTTCTATCGTTATCTTCATATAGGCAAGGTTCTGCAACGTTATTCAAAGACACCTTGCATCGTTATATTCAATTATTTTGCTTTCATTTCATGTTTTATGATAAAGGCAATATGCGCCTTACATTTTTATTGCCTGTGACCAAACATTTAATATCCAAATTTATTGAATACAATGAATAGGTCACTTTAATCCTTAATACTTAACTGGAATAACCATTTCGAAAAAGAAATCTACTGCAGGTAACGTAGCAAAAAATTTAAATTAACTCAACAATTCAAAATGAAACGTAAACTCTAGGTTATACATTTAAATAGGACTTGCAATAGTGTTTGAGTAAATAACAACTACATCCATGCGGCTTTGAATAATCTTAGACCAGAAATGGGGACAGTAGGACGCCTGTTGACAGTGACTTTTCTCCAAAATGGCTCGACTACAAAAACTGCCCAGATCCATCAAACATAGATATACAAGAAGAACTTCAATGCCAAAAAAGAAGTAACAGGGACCTTGAACAGTGTATTGAGGAAAGGGCAAAAGAGATAAAGGAATACATTTCCAGGGAAGTGATTATGAAAGAAAATATTTGTTCACTTGAAAAAAGAAAAAAAAGCCTCGAGAAAAAACTGGAAAAAATGGAAAATTCGAGTAAGTTTGTAAATGCTGTAAATTTTTTCTGTTCAACCTTTTGTAAAAACTTGACATAATTTTCCGACTTATTTATTATCCGATAAGAATTTTATGACTGAATATAAAGTTCTTATCTCACGCAAGATGGCGAGCGATATTGTTAAGGCGTCGTCCGTTCTTCCGTGCGTAAGTGCGTCCGTCACGGTTTGTCCGTCCGGAGCCTTTACTCTTAACTATTTGCATAAATTCAGGTGTAACTTGGTGGAATAAAAAATAAAAACAGGTGAACGAAGCATGTCAGTAGCCGCAGTTATTTACAAAAAGAACACCGTCTGAGTAAAAGTCCTTCGTTTTACAGATGCAGACAGATATCCATAATGATTTGATTTGATGGATTTTGATGTAACCTCGTGGGATTGTAAATGATAAAAGGGCAATAATGCTCCTCTGTTCGTATACAATGCATATACTCATAAGTCAGTTATGGCCCTTTGATGTTAAACAAATGAAAACAGTAGGTCTATCTACAGCCATTACAGTGTGGTGTTTTTTTTTTGTTACTGTTGATTGAAACTTTGTATGCTTGTCTATAAAAACTGGAAAAAATCATGAAGAATAACATAGTCAGCATAATAAGTCATTTGCATATGCCATAATTCCTTCAAAGTTATCTTGCGCAATAGGTTTGTCTTGTGTACTTACAATGTACTTGTTCAATAAATATTTGGATCTATACCGCAACTGCAACTGCCCGATCAAACTTACCTTACAGCAGGGAATATTTATTTTTCTTAAAATGTGCTTGTTTGGAATAAATTTGAAGATGACAAATTTCAAGATTCGGAACGTAAATTAACCATCAGAAACCCAATGATAACTAGAATTTAGCTGTACATGAGCTTCATAGTAGCAGAGTAGATACCACAAAAAACTAATTTAAACGTTTAGACTTTGTCGTTTCTATTTTCTATTATAAAAAAAGTATACACTATTTCAGAGCATATTTAACAGCTGTTCAACTGAATTTAAGAGACTATAAAGATTTGAAAATAACACCGTAAGCATGTAAAACATTAGTAACCGTTTCTTCGGTCAGTTGAATATTTCGTCGCTTGATATTTATTATAGCGATGTTAGAATTTCAGATTCAAACAAATTTCAGTAAAAGTTCAGGTGTTCTACCAAAGTAAAGGAGAGTTAATGTTTAAAATGGCCGACGGATTAAAAACACTACATGCTGAAAACACGAAGGTTGAAAGGCACGTAATTCAGTTCATAGACTGCCTCAGTTAAAGTGATATAGATCCGGATATCCGTCTATTCTTGATTTGCATTAAGGCTTCAAGACTTGGTACGGATATTGAGTATGTCATACAAAAGTTAAAAGGATATGGTACGGGTCAATTTCCATTGTTTATTTTGTCTATTTAGTAATAGAAATTTATTCTAAATGCAGTGTAACATCGCTGACAAACAGAATGTCATGCACAAGTCGAAATGTCAATAGAGACAACAACTAGATGTTAGTCGAGGAAAGTTGCATGCTTTTCTGACTGTGTCTCTCGTTAAACGTTCTTTGATTAAAAAAATGGTCGATTAAAAAAGCCATCTGCCCAAGCCGTCAGACCGGATTAAGATAAACTGTAAACTATTAAAAAAAGTAATTATCCAAGAATTTCAATTGTGATGTGTTTATTATTACTAATACTACTAATAATAATATCAAAACATCACTTGATACTTAATATATATTATTTTTTTCTTGTAGTTTCATCTAACATGTCACTGTTGATCTTTCACCACAAAGAAGTTCATGCCCTGCCTTATCAGCTAAGTGACCGTGTACTGACCGGGCCGGAATACAAAACATTAGGAGGCATCTTTGATCTAGGATTTCTACCAGAGAAGGGAATTTATGACTGTGAAATGAATCAGAATGCAGTAAATGGACTAGTGAAATTTGTTAGAGCAGGAAAGTGAGCGGAGGTTAAAAAATGTCGTTGAACAATCATAATTTCTAAGACAAATAGTGTGTTATTGCTACGATGAATTAATATTGGAGTCAATCAGTTCCCTATTTCATACACTCTGATTTATATATCAAATATTTAAATCTCCCAGTCTGACTATATATGTGAGCATATGCGAGTACGACATTTCACACAAAGTACACCTTGATTGACCGAATCTACAACATTATTCATATAACTGAACTAGTGGTTAGTATATTGTCTAAACAAAGAAATATTTTGCTTTATTTCTAAGACTCGGGATGCCTTTCAAGTCAGTTAATAATGCTTTTGGAGTTGTTACTGTATACATTTTGGTTGGAAAAGTTAAAGTTACAAATGAACACTATTAATTCCTACATTCTGTAAGGTAATGAACATGTTTCGAACTCACTCGTACATTCTTCTGTACTCTAATCTCCTATTGTTTGTGTAATATATAGAGCATATTAAATGAGTGATCATGTAATGCGAGATGAATTGTGCAAGTTATTTGAAAATGATAAAAATGAGGTTCTGCCGAGTTTTTATCGTTTTTTAGTAACAAGTGTAATAAATCCCGTATTATATGACTACTAATATAATGTTTTATTCTTAACATAAAAGTTTTGTAAGTGAATGGTGACCGAAATGCAAAAAGAAACTGTTTGTTTTGTCCGTGTACGCACGAACGTCATAGCGTATTGTTAATGACGTTGAAGTCATAGTGTTATTACAATTGCGTTATATAAAAAATATAACACGACTTTATTACACGCCCACGACTTTATAGAGAATGGGTCAATAAAATATACAAATGAACACTTTCTTAGTTTCTGTATGCCATGAGCATAATATTATGTTCTCCCTTAGTTAATATCAGTCTTGCTTGTTTGAAACTTATGATAGAGTCTTTGATATTTATCCTTGTCATAATCAAGAGGATGCAATACGAATGTTCTTGACAGGGGAAGCAATAAAAAACCGATCCTACAAATTCTGTCTAACTTGTTTTTTTCTGCATGTACCACAATGCTATTGATTTTACAATTTGGCATCATCACTGGAACATTGCAAATATCTGTCAACAAACGCAGCGATTTCTTTATTTATTTGTAGATAAATTGTGGAACATTTTCAGTCCACAAAAGCATATTTATATGAGTTGAACCTCTTTGCTAAAATTGAACACTGTAAAAATATTTTGTGACTTTTCCAAGGTGTTCATGTGAACTTTGCAGGACTTTGTTAATAAAATAATTAACTCTGTGATCGAAATATCTAGAACATGTCACTGGGTCTTTCTGAACTAGTTTGATCTTCTGTTCCCCAAGTCATAAATTCTATTCATTCATCATAACAACATCCATTGAGTTCAGCAAGCATTTCTGATAAAGCAGTCCACTTGGTATCAGCGGAAGCCAATGACATAAATCATGTAGGTAGACCCAACTGACGAATCATTGCATCGCTACATATACGTAGTGTTTTTATTCAAACAAGCAGGAGAAAACCGTTACATCTTTCTTTACCATATTGCCAACGTAGTGTCTCACATCTGCAGTTGTAATGTCTCTTGATTTTATTTTAAGACCTAGAATATGCATGCACAGTTCTACCTTCTTTGCACAGTTTTACCTTCTTTGTTTTTAACCTACTGACCAACTTCCTTGTTTTTGAAGATATGTGTTTGAAATTTTAACTATTTGTATAAGTTTGCATACAGACTAAAAATTTGACTTTGGTTTATCTTGAACTATTGACCTTCTTGGTTCATTTTTTGTTTTGATATCTAATGTGGTATTTAAACTGTCTGCCATTTTACATATCCCACCACCTCAGACTCCCTACCGCCACTCCACTAGTTGTTTGGTAGTTTCTTTTCAGGTGAGCGACCCAGGACCATCTGGTCCTCTCATTTCTTGAAAGCTTCAGACTGCCTAGCTTTTGTAATTTTTTTTCTGCCCTAATTTGCTCTCTGTCTGTTTCATCTAATCAGTTTCTCAAGCTTTTCTTTTTGCTTCCTTCTCTTTTTATTGAAGGCATCAGTCTGCTTCACTTTTGACATTGACCTTTCTGTCCTAATTCGCTCATTGTCTTTCTGCAAATCAGTTTCTCGAGCTTTTCCCTTTGCTTCCATCTATTTCTTTCTTGAAGGCTTCAGAATGCCTTGCTTTTGACATTGATGTTTCTGTCTTAATTCGCTCTTACTGTTTCTGCTCATCAGGTTTTCGAGCTTTTCTCTTCCCTTCATTCTATTTTCTTCTGAACTCTCAAGATTGTCTCTGTTTTTGCTTATACAACATCTGATAGTTATTTCCCCTTTTTTAACATGTAATATTTTCTAATTTTGATAACTGTAGTACCTTCTTATAAGAATCGACTTATTTTCCGTATATGCAGTCTCAGAAAACTGCAACAGGTCAGCTTTGGCACCCTTTATGGTAGTTCTACATTTTGTTGAACTTTAGATAAGTGTTTGATGCACCAAAAAGCTTTCTTCTCCTATCTGAAACTCTTTGCCATTCTTCAGCTCTGTCAGTAATTTGAACAGTTTCAGGAAATGATAGTGTAAAACTAAGGGGCAAAAGTTCAAATTGAGAACTTTAATCTATCTGCCATTAATGTCAAACCCCTAGTGGGGACCTAGATATGTTAATAGATCAATACTAAAACTACTATACTATTCATACCCTGTAAGTTAACAAGACTTTGGGATGCCTGGAAGGTTACAGGACTTTGTGTTGCCCGTATGGAATCAGGACTTTGTTGTGCCTGTACATATACAGGACTACCTGAAAGGTTAGAGGACCTTGAGATGACGGTTGTGGCACATGTAAGGTTACAGGACTGTCCAGGCCATTTCTTCTTCCCAACACAGGCCTGCCACACAAATCTATATACTTTCCATCACTACCCTACGTAACTCAAGTCTTCTTCCATCCCTTACTCAGTGGCATTATTTCCTAGAATAAGTGCTACACAGTTAAAATATTATCATAACCTTAAATTTTAGCAGTATCCTGTGAACATATTTATAACTTTCTGATAATATTTGCTTGTCATATAAGTGTTATATCAAGAACAAACTCCTTTCATAAAAAAAAATGCTGCTGCTGTTGTTGATAAAAATAATCATTATTAAAAACCTCTTTTTGCCATCAAAATATGTATTAGTGGTGTATACACATCGAGGAGTCGTTGACCTAAAAGTTCTTTGGAGAACAGAAAGTATCTGAAATATAATTAAAACAAAAACATCGTAAAATGCTAGATGATCCCCGAAGTGCACACTATTTGATCAAGAGATTTGTTTTTCAATTACACGTTCAAATGAATGTGGAAATGCAAACGCTGATAATTTTGCATTTGTGTACTAGAGGAACATAATATTAAAATTCACATACAGACACAAATTCAAGTCTGATATAAATATGCACTATACTCCTAAAACTAAGATCTATTCCGTATTATAAAGTTTTCAAGTTTGTTTCTATTTATAATAATTGAGGTAGGTGTCAAATGAAATTTAATGTTGGATATTAAGGAAGGAACAACACTCATAAAAAAAAAATTGTTTAGTGTTTGTACAGTGATAAGTACTCTCCTGCGCATCGGTCGAATGTTTCACTTTCTTACCATTTCTAAAATTCAATTTTCAGAACGATATCTTATTTGGAAATCCACAGTTACTTTTCAGCCAGTCAGTGACTAGCCTACAACGAAACGTCCATACATACACTTGACATCCCAAAATGTAAACAAACAAAGGATGTCTGCATGTCATTTATGTATTTCACCTTTCAAAGTGTTTTTTAATATGTATACGTAAATAAACCAGTAAAACTATCAAAAAGGTTAAAATCAAGATGGTATGGTTGTTTTTAGACATTTAATTGCTGTATTAAGATGTTAACGTAAACGCGTAGTTGAAATGTGTTTACAAAATTGTCAGAAAACACCTGTCTATTTATAAATTTTGGAATCACATGAAAAGCTTTTTCCTGATCTGTTAATTGCTTTTGAAGACTTCCAATTTCATATTTTAGATCATTATTTTGTTTCACAAGGCTAACTGACTCTTTGCCTACTGATGCATCGCTGTCTTTTTCATAGCTTGCAAGATTGGCCAGTTCAGTCCATTCTAGATGTACTTCTGTTGAAATGCCATTTTCGTCTTTCATTAACTGTTTCTGAAGCTCTTGGTCCTGAGGTATGTCAATATAATCGGTTCCAAATTCACTCTCAGTTCCGACTGCAGGAAAGGTCGTAGTTCTTCTTTTTCTTTTATTTAATTCTTCTTGTATGTCTATGGTTCCTTCATTCTTCTTTTTCCTTTCTTCTGCGATGGTTCTTTCTACTACTTTCTTGTCACTTTCATACTGTAAACCTGTGCCATCTTTTTCTTGACGCAAGGTTTCTATATCATATTCTAAGTTTTCCCTTTGCTTCTGAAAATCATTTTTCTGAGTTGTTGCTTGCCTTTGAAGTCTTCCAACTTCACATATCACATGATCATTTTCTTTTTCAATGCTATTGCCTGACTCTTTGACTGTTGTGGCGTGCTGGTATTTTGCTTTCTTCTTATTCTTTTCTTCTTCTTTAGTTTTTTTCTAGCAATCTCTTTTTTCTATCCGACACAGTTGCAGTTGCTTGCAAGTCAATGGCTTCTTTTACAGATTTGTGTTCGTCTTTGCGGGGTTCCTTTTCTTTATGCAATGTTTTAGAGTCGGTAACACCATTATCCGTGTCTATACCTAATTTTCCTAAATATTCTATCTCTTTTTGTGTCGTGGTTTCTGATGATTCTCTCTTCTGATTTTTCCGTTTTTTAACTCGACCATCTTGCTTTAAACGAGTACTTTCTTTTATGAAATTATCTTCCAGCTGTGTATCCTCAAAAACCTTTTTAAGCTTACGGCTTTTTTGTCTATCGTTTTTGACCTCAAGCTCGTCTGTTGATTGTCCACATGCAAATTTATTACCCATTTTGATTTATAAGCTTAATCTGTAAAATAATTGAAAATACATAGTATTACACTCAAATAAAAAGCTAGTTAAACTTCTATCTCTTAAAAGACAACTAACGATAAACGTTCCCATGTATTAACAGATGCATTTCTGGACAATGCCTTTGTCGCAGTTGGATTCTAACACTCTGGGTCGGAGGTTGAATGTTCAGGGGTCTGGCCTGTAAAGGCACGCAAAGACACAAAAATAAATAAATTGTCGTAAGACATTCAGAATGACGAAGTATCGCCATCAACTATATTTATTCAAGTGCGCTTACGTGATATGCAAGTGCGGGAACGTTAAATACTCACGAGGCCCGTCACCAGGGTAAGTTATGCTGAGAATGAGGATGATAAATGAATGAAAATATGGGGATGGATGGGGACGTATATAGGAGTATAGGAGATACAGTATAATATATGATCAAGATACATACAATACAGGGTCAACATAACTAATATACAGAAGTCAGATATAAAAATGAAATAGGGTATCTGACCCTGCGACACACTCCCCCTTCAAGGGAAATGTCGTCCCGACATTTCAAATTGAAACATACCTTTAAGAGCAGTAATTTCCCTACCTACGTACAGCTGTTAAGCTTCAACTACCTATGTATTTCTACACTACTGTAATTGCTACATGCTACTGAGGGAACGTACTTGTAAAAGCACATCTACTATAAAAGGACAAAATCAGCCTACAAGCTGTGATAAATGTACACCCGATGCACAATCTCACAGAACATAAAATATAAACACACTGTAAAGTGTACTTCACAATAGGCGAGCTCAACCTATCTAACGTGAACAACTTGTAAATAACTGTAAGATTATCATCCTTGCAATACAATATGCATCACAAATAAGAACAAATAATTCAAATATTCAAGGGTTGCACATCAAGACCAAAATACGTGTACATGGTCAATTCAAAATGTACACAAATATCATTCAACGTACAATCGTATATACATGGAACATCTGTCGCTGAGATAACTAATAGGAATTGGATCCCAGCAATATATGAAAAATAAAAGGCATGTACAAAGGCTAAAAGACAAATATTCAAGGCTAAATCATTGTCGGTAAAACATTTCCTGGTCACTATAATACTCCCTGTAACAAAATTAAATATTATTCTGAGAAAAACTAAGTAAGATGCCAATCATCTGATGCCATCCATTTAGGCTTAGCCCTAGTTCTGGTTGACCTTGGTTGGAACGGCTGTGCTGAAGGATTCAAAGGCCTATGAGCTGGTATAACATACTTTTCAGACGAAACAGAGTCCTTCTGTATATCAGAATTATCTGAAAAAGAAACATGGTTAGAACAATGAGAAGTATTCAGTGCAAAGTTATCTGTTGAATGATCTGATGTCTGATTGTCCAACACTTGTTCTTCAGAATCTGCAATATCAGAAGTACCTGAAACATTTGTCACAGCTGAGGCGGATTGTTTGGAAGTAGGGATTTGTAAAGGTATACCCATTTGTTATAATACTTCAGTTAATTAAAGCTTAAATATTCACAATGACACTGAAGAAAACCAGTTTTTTTAAACAGAATCTTCACAGCGGAGAGATCCCGAATCTGATTTCCGTATTGCATACCATTTTATTTTGCTTTCTTACATCAAATTGTTTACACCAGATTTTAATTTATCATAAACTAAACACCCTGCCTTAAGAAAAGACTCTACATTAACTAAATAAGTCTTACTAAGATAGGAAAGTCGAAGTTCTTGGACCCCATTATATTTTGGAATGTTTAAACTTCGGGCTATCTGTCGTCATATCAAATGTAGCCATGCAACGTGCTTTTTGGACTAGTTCAATCTAACCAGAACTGAAATTTGTGTCCCTCTGATTACATACAATTTTATGTGTAACTTACACTCTAATTAGAACTTTTCATATGCCCTGTATGCTAATTGTATATGCTTGTAATAACGCCCTGTTTTGACTGTTGCAATAATAATGAAATAATTATAGTCTGCTCTAAAAATTTAAATTAAATTTTAAAATTTTGCAATTTTTAAATGGTGCCTACAGAAACAACCTGAATCCCCATTACAATACCGTTTCATTAACAATTTCTATTTAACTATAAAACTTTTAATTACCAATTTCATTACACCATGATTTTTCACGGGCAATACGTATCAAAATAATACTAATAAAGTGCTTAATAAATCTACTTAATAAATTACTTTCAAAATTTCAGGTTTACTTACCTGTGCTCCGCTAGTAAATCTTTAGTCGGAAAAATGGACATTTAAAACACGGATTATATGAATTGTATAATATATTCTCTATGTAAAACATACAGGCCACAACACATCGTTTTTACTTTCGATTTTAAACCCATCCATGAAATGCGCATGGGTTTTTTTCCATTTTTCTACTTCCTTTTTCAAAACCAAACTATTGCAACGTTTCTCTTCGTCCAACTGTTTCCGTGAAAGTTTGTATAAAACTTGTCTAAAACGAAAGTGCATTTTCAAATGTTTATCACAGTGGCTCGAAAACTGGATTAACTATTAAAGGTTTTATAAACGAGTTTTAACACAATTCAGCGCAGGTAAAATGGGACTAACAGGCACGAAAGAACCACGTGAGCAAACTTGTCAACAGGAACGTGATATTAATTATATGACGGTAAGTTTAGTTATTTTTTGGAAAATGAGTATTTAAATCTTTCTGTACATAATAATTATTAAGTGGTTTATGATAAATCAACAGAGGGGAATTAAACAGTCTAATGCGCATTAAAATTCCTCATAGCGGTTGCTTCCCTTTATACCAGTTGTTCCACTTCTCAAATGCCCGTGTGTGATATTTTACTTGAAGAATTTTATTATAAAAGCTTTTATTTCATTTTAATCGTAGATAAATATGTAAAAACCATACAATTACAATGACGTAACACAATTTCTAAGACTGTACAGTCAAGCAATTCGTTGTATATTTTACAGTTTAGTTTTACTTCCTGTTGGCACTGCTTGGTGTTTTTAAGGATACGTTTGTCACATATTATATGACATAACATACGTTGTTTCTAGCGTTATTTAACCATTAGGTATTTCTTTTTTTACACACGAGAAATATGACGGCAAGCATGTTTTTCTTTTTGTTTTCTCATATATCTCTTTTCCAAAGGACGTGTTCTATTTCAATTTTATTTGATAAATTTTGAAATTTAATCAAACTATATTCTTCAGCCTCGGATACTCAGGGTGACTCCGCTCTACATACGCTACATCGACCCCTGGAACAATTAATTGAATTCCCCTCGCTTTACAACTGTACGAATATTTTCATTTCATTGCTTACATCATCATTTTCTGATGGGCGAGTCAACCAATAAAAATGATCCTTACAAATCGCTTCGGTTTAACTGTCAGAATAGACGCTTACTTCGATTTAACATGTGAAAAACTTGGTGTTTTGAGTTTAAAGGATTTTCAGAAAGAATGTGTAGTGCAGTTAGCACAAAAAAGCGATGTATTCTTGTCTTTGAAAACGGGAAGTGGAACAATTTTGTTATCAAGCTTTTTTTTGTAATCTGGCGTTCGATGAACGAAAATTCAAAGTATCGTGGTAACGCCATTTTTTTCTGTAATGTTCAATTCCTTATACAATGTTACCCATCGATCAGTTGATGTAACGGATGTCAGGGATCTGTGATTTTTTTTTTAATTCTAGATTCGCAAATTTGACACTTTATCGTGGGGGCAGCCATCTTTGTGCTCATTGACAACCCATTGATTTATGAAAGCGGTGATCTGATTTGGCCGTACGCTATGGTGTTTCCTATCGATTTTAAGCGGCCGATTCAAAGTTTTTCTAGCTAATTGCCCCAGGGGCGTATGTGGAAGGGAGTCACTCCTGGGTGTTCGAGGTGATTTTCTTGGTCTTGTTTCGTTTCAGGAGTGTCTAAACCATCATAGAGACATTGTGTACAGTATTGCTCACAGCGTGAATGCTTTCCAAGCACAGGTCGAAGTACTATTAATCAACATGCGAAACGAATCGCATACCTTGGATGAAGCGCGTGGTATTGCGTACTTAAATATTTCTCAAACACAGTAGCGATTCCTGTTTAGATATCTAACCTAATGCTTATATATCATTTTTAATAGCTGTGTTAATGTAAATTTTTGTTCCGTTAGCTGCAGTAGCAAGTTTTAAAAATTCTTAATACTTTGGGTATCAAATCTTTTGCTTCAGGCAATACAAATGTTTTCTATACTTTGCGTTTATCAAAGAAAAACTGAAAGGAAAATAAAATTATTGATAATAGCGATGAAGCGGTTCTTTGTATTACGTTGCAGTACATTCCCTCTATGAAGATAATGTAGGACCTGAGACGGTACAGAAAAACAAGTCCATCACAGACGATATGGCAAGAAGCCTACTGTGCAGTATTCAGGTTATTGTTTTCTAATGTTATTGGTTTTTTACAGTATTATCACAGCTGTGACCGTTCCGTGAATTTTCTGTAAGTAAATTGTAACGTTGTCAAGTTTCTAAAGGGCTTCTCTATGTAATGTATTTATGGATAATTCTGCCGGGTTGACTATGGCCTTTTGCAATTGAAAACAAGATATAGTTGTTATCGATCCAAAATATAGCCAGTGAACAAGGTTAATCGTAGCTTTGAAGGTTGACTACTGTCTTCAGTCAGATTCCCTGAAGTCTTAATTTTGACTTTAATTGCAACCTAGTTCAGCAGCACATGTTTTAAAGATTGGCGATTTCGACGGTTCTTTATTTTACGTTAAACTTTACTTACTAAACACATTTTGATTTTAAATGGCCATACGACATCTGTAAAGTAACCACGCCTCCTGACCCCAGTGAAAGTCACGAAATTGGCTATAAAAAGCAGCCACGCGCTTATGTCGAGCAATTTTGACTTTCATAACTGTTTGGTGTTAAATCTCAGCAAAAAAGGCATTTTGCCCTTATAGCTACTTCTACAGTTAATATCATTGAAATATACAAGATAGCGGTAAAAGTAGTTTTTTTTCTTTTATAAAGTTCAAAACTTAAATCTTGGTCAAACAGTAAAAGATCCATTATGATTAACAAAAATGAAAATTGCATCTTTTTTTCTGCTTTTTTAACTGCTTTATAGCTTTCATTTAAACAAAGGGTATTTATGTTATCAGATTTGGAGGTCTCCACACACTTAAAATTTACTCTCGCTGTCATTAGCGTTTTTTATAGTTGCCTTAGACGAGGATTTTTTATGTTCAAGTCTTGTGTAAATGCAATGTCTGCTCTGTTCATATCTGTTAAACAACAACAACAACAAAAATAATGAAAAAAAAAAACAACAACAACACCGCATCAAAAGCGAAGAGTTTCACTTTTTTTCTTTCAAGATATTGTTGATTTCAAAATATGTTAGGAAGCTTTTAAGTCTGATTATGGCCAGAGCTGAAACAGTACTTCTATAAGACCGATTTTCCATAGGTAATAAGCTCAAAAGATAAAATACATTTTTATAGGAGAATATGTCATAAAGAAAACAAACCATAATTTGTTTATGCCAATATTAACAGATTTCTTTAGATCTCATTTCGAGTTTTCCTCTACTCGTTTGAATTTGAAACGTTTGTTTAAAAAATGCCTGTCTTTTAAAAAGTCAGATTGAACTAAATTCCTATTTGAACTTGCAATTGTATTAATAGCTAGCTTAGTCTGTTTGAAAAATGACATATGAATATTAATTCAGTTTTTGTAAGGCGTCGTTCCAGTAAAATTGGGCAGATCGTTTATATCTCAGCTTAACTGTAAAGTAATGAATACTGCAAGATTCAGTATTTGAAATGACCATCGCGGTTTTAAGCTGAAATTTAGTCTTACACACGTCAATGAATTGGAAAGATGGACTTCGCCTCTGCTTATTAAAGGATTATAATATGAGTAGACTTCTTTTGAAGGTAAAGATAAAACCTCCACCCCCCCCCCCCCCCCAAAAAAAAAAAAAAAAAAAAAAAAAACCACAAAATAAAAAAAAACCCGCTGTTTCCTTTTTTTTTTTTGTTTAAGATGTAAATAATTTAGAATTCATATTTAAACAAATTGTAGATTTACTGATATTTTTCGATGAGGTAATAAAACTTAGTGACTTTTATACTCTACCAAGTATCTCAGTTTGTCAGATAAAATGGCTGATAGCAACAGCCAGCAAAGTAAGATTTGTGAAGTTAGCGGCCTGGCGGCCTGGCGGCGTGAAGTTAGCGGCCTAGCGGCCTAAACTTAAAATTTATCATAATTTATGTTTATCTGAAAAACGTCTTGAAATCGATTTTTTTCAGCATGTTATGTACAATTCAGGGGTGAATAAGCAAAATATCAACAAGAACTAGCTTTGATTTTTTTTAAAGTTTTCGAAGCCTGGCGGCCTAGCGGCCTAAACTTAAAATTTATCATAATTTATGTTTATCTGAAAAACGTCTTGAAATCGATTTTTTCAGCATGTAATGTACAATTCAGGGGTGAATAAGCAAAATATCAACAAGAACTAGCTTTGATTTTTTTTAAGTTTTCGAAGCCTGGCGGACTAGCGGCCTGGCGGCCTAAACTTAAAATCTATCATAATTTATGTTTATCTGAAAAACGTCTTGAAATCGATTTTTTCAGCATGTAATGTACAATTCAGGGGTGAATAAGCAAAATATCAACAAGAACTAGCTTTGATTTTTTTTAAGTTTTCGAAGCCTGGCGGCCTAGCGGCCTGGCAACCTAGCGGCCAAGCGACCTAAACTTAAAAATATCATAATTTATGTTTATCTGAAAAACGTCTTGAAATCGATTTTTTCAGCATGTAATGTACAATTCAGGGGTGAATAAGCAAAATATCAACAAGAACTAGCTTTGATTTTTTTTTTAGTTTTCGAAGCCTGGCGGCCTGGCGGCCTAGCGGCCTAAACTTAATATTTATCATAATTTATGTTTATCTTAAAAACGGCTTGAATTCGATTTTTACAGCATGCAATGTACATTTCAGGGATGATTAAGTAAAATATCAACAAGAACTAGCTTTGATTTTTTTTAAGTTTTCGAAGCCTAGCGGCCTAGCGGCCTGGCGACCTAAACTTAATATTTATCATAATTCATTTCCTCGTTAAGAAATGATCTGCTGCGTATGTGCCCACAAAATTTGCGTGACTGCTGAAAACATGCGCCACTTTTTATACAGTGGCCAACTTTGAATACCGTTATATTTTTCTCCGAGCTTCGTGCGACAGTAACAGAACAGATTGTTTTCTGTGTTGGAAGCAAATAAAGTTCAACATTCACTGTATGTTTTGATCGACATGCTCATATAATGTCAAGACTCCAAAATTTCTAAAAGAGTTTGACAATTTACTTAGTTGTTAAAAGATAAAAGCTAGTTCGTGTTGATATTTTTTTCGTATACACCCCTGTAATATACACAATATGCTGTCCAAATAGATTTCAAGCCGTTTTTAATATAAGCATAAGTTAGAATGCAGTTGTGATAAATATTAAGTTTAGGCCGCTAGGCCGCCAGGCTACGAAGACTTAAAAATATCAAAGCTAGTTCTTGTTAAAATGTTGCTTATTCACCCCCTGAAATGTACATTGCATGCTGTAAAAATCGAATTCAAGTCGTTTTTAAGATAAACATAAATTATGATAAATAATAAGTGTAGGCCGCTAGGCCGCCAGGCTACGAAGACTTAAAAAAATCAAAGCTAGTTCTTGTTAAAATTTTGCTTATTCACCCCCTGAAATGTACATTGCATGCTGTAAAAATCGAATTCAAGCCGTTTTTAAGATAAACATAAATTATGATAAATAATAAGTTTAGGCCGCTAGGCCGCCAGGCTTCGAAAAGTTAAAAAAATCAAAGCTAGTTCTTGTTGATATTTTACTTAATCATCAACTGAATTGTAATTTACAAAGAGTACATGGGAGTAAATGTACAAAGAGATTCCGAGTCGTCTTTGCAGATAAGCTAGAACTTTGTTAAATAATTTATTTTAAAAAATAAAAGCTAAATCATGTCGATAACTTTCTTATACACCCCTGCAATTTACATTATATGCTGTAAAAATAGATTTCAATCCGTTTTTAAGATCAACCTAAATTGTGATAAAGGCAGACATCTTCACGCCGCTAGGCCGCTAACTTCACGCCGCCAGGCCGCTAACTTCACGCCGCCAGGCCGCTAGGCCGCTAAATTCACAAATCTAGCAAAGAATTATCAACTCGCATCATTGATTGACTGAACGACCTATCAATCACATTTCTGCCATACGGTTAGTTCAAATAGTCACTTGATTTAACACTGGAAAGACGAAAAATATTTTTTTTAGAAAATCATTTTAGAAGACGACTTGATCAAACGTTTTTCACCTCGTTTTCAGGATTCTTTACAATGCCAAAGCAGCGCATTGCAAACGTCGTTCAAAGTTTTAAATAACTGCATCCATGCAGCTTTAAATGAGTTTAGGCCAGACAGAGAAGGAAACAGCGAGAGGTCTGGTGTCAGTGACTTTTCTCGAAAATGGCTCGTCTACAGAAACTGTCCAGATCCACCAATAAGAGATATACAGGAAGAACTTGAATGCCAAAACAATAAAAACAAGCATTTACAGCAGTGTATTGGGACACAGGCAGAAGAAATAGATGGATACATTTCTAGGGAAGCATCTTCAAGGGAACATATCTGTTCACTCGAAAATAAAATAGAAAGTCTCGAGAGAAAACTGGAAAAAATGGAAAGGTCGAGTAAGTTTGAGAACTTTTTTTTCCTACGCAAAATTTTATAGTCACTTTGAAAAAAGTATCTGTCATTTATTTTCCGATAAGAAGTTTTCATATTTATTGAATAACAAGTTGTTTTTCCCCCGCCAAATGGCGAAGGATATTGGTTTGGCGTTGTTAGTCCATCTGATTGTTTGTCTCATGTACTAACACAAAACTAACATATTTTGTATGTTTTCTTTTACATTTGGGAATGTAAATGTTCGATAAATCTGTCGATCTATGAAGCTTTTGCTTTAAGTGTTGCGCTAGCATGCATATTCATACAGCATTTAAATTTTGAATCATTGCCTTGAATGAACTAGCTCGATATTTGACATCCGAATTTTGAAATACTTGAAAATTGAAAGTTGCGCCAGTACGACATTCGACATTCGAATTTTGAAACATGAGAAAGTCAGATGTTGAATGTCGTGTTTCAAGGTTCAAAATTTGAATGTTGAATGTCGAATCGCATGCTAGCACTACATTCAAACCAAATGATTCAAAACTCGAATGTTGTATGTTGATTTTCTAGCTGGCAAAATCAAATTTCAGTTGTTTCAAAATTCGAAAGTCTAATGTCGTGTTAGCACGACATACAATTTTCAAGATTCCAAATTTTTATGTTGAAAGTCATGCTAGCATAATATTCAAAGAAAAGTATTCAAATGTCGAATGGTGTGCTGGCATAACAATCAAAGCAACTGATTCAAAATTTGACTGTAGTATGTCGAATGTCGTGCTAGAACAACATTGACATTTTTCAAAGTCAAATATCTAATGTAGAGTTAATAGGACATTCATTTCGGCCAAGGTCGTATGTTGAGGTAACCACACATTTTTTTCTTTTCCACTTTCTATAATAAGAAATGATATAATATTTCAGAACACACTTCATAGTTGTCCAATTAAATTTATCGGAATATAAAGGCTGTAAGCATGTAATATGAGTTTTTGGCAAGTTGTAGCAATAGCTACTTGATATTTATTATGGAGAAGTTAAACAGATTCATTTTCCACTACAATTTTCAGTACAAGTTCAAGTGTTCTACAAAAGTAGAGGAGAGTTAATGTTTAAAATGGCCGACGGATTAAAAACACTACTTGCTGAAAATATGAAGGTAGAAAGGCACGTAATTCAGTTCGTAGATTGCCTCAATGAAAGTGATATAGATCCAGATATCCCTCTATTAATGATTTGCATTAACGTTTCAAGACTTGGTACGGATGTTGAGTATGTCATACAAAAGTTGAAAGGATACGGTACGGTTCAATTTCCATTGTTTATCTTGTCTATTTAGGAACATAAACATATTAAATGCAACGTAACACCGCTGGCAAACGGAATGTCTTGAACAAGTCGAAATATCAATAAAGAAATCACCTCAATGTTAGCTGAGGACAGCTGCATGCTTTTCTGACTATGTCTTTCGTTATAACGGTTTTTGATAAAAATGTTGTTCAATCAAAAGTCATCTGCTCTTCTCGACAGACTACACTAAGATATACTGTAAACTGAAAAAAAGTAACACTCTAAGAACTTCTGGTGTGTGTGTTTTTTTATCTTAACAAGTGTGTGTGTTTGTTATTACTAATACTACTAATACTTATATCAAATTATAACTTAATATATAATACATAATTATTTTATCGTTTTTTTTTCTTTTAGTTTCGTGTAACATGTCACTTTTGATCTTTCATCACAAGGATATTCATGCCTTGCCTTATCAGCTAAGTGACCGTGTACTGACTGGGCCGGAATTCAAAACATTAGGAGGCATCTTTGATCTAGGATTTCTACCAGAGAAGGGAATTTATGACTGTGAAATGAATCAGAATGCAGCCAATGGACTAGTGAAATTTGTTAGAGCAGGAAAATGAGTGGAGGTTAAAAAATATCGTTGAACAATCATAATTTCTAAGACAAATATATTGTTGTTGCTACGATGAATTGATATTGGAGTTACTCAATTCCCTATTTCATACACTCTGATTTATATCAAACATTTAAATCTCCCAGTCTGTCTATATATATATATATGAATATATGAGCATATACGAATACGACATTTAACACAAAGTACACCTTGATTGACCGAATCTACAACATTATCCATGTTGCCAACGTAGTGTCTCACATCTGCAGCTGTCTCTTGATTTTATTTCTAAGACCTAGAATTTTCATGCACAGTTCAACTTGTACCTTCTTTGTTCTTAACCTACTGACCTACTTACTTGTTTTTGAAGATATGTGTTTGAAATTTTAACTATTTGTATTAACTTTATCTAGAACTATTGACCTTCTTTCTTGGCTTATTTTTTGTTTTGATATCTAATGTGGTATTTGAACTGTCTGCCATTTGACATATCCCACCATCTCAAACTCCGTACTTCCAATTCACCAGTCGTTTGGTAGTTTCTTTTCAGGTGAGCGACCCAGGACCATCTGATCCTCTCGTTTCTTGAAAGCTTCAGACTGCCTAGCTTTAGTCATTTTTTCTGTCCTAATTTGCTCTCTGTCTCTTTCGGCTTATCAGTTTCTGGAGCTTTTCTATTTGCTTCCTTAATGATTTGCATAAACGTTTAAAGACTTGGTACGGATGTCTGTCATACAAAAGTTGAAAGGATATGGTACGGCTCTCTCTCTTTCAGCTAATCAGTTTCTCGAGCTTTTCGTTTTGCTTCCTTCTCTTATTCCTTAAAGGTATCAGTCTACTTCACTTTTGACATTGACCTTTCTGTCACAATTCGCTCATTGTCTTTCTGCAAATCAGTTTCTCGAGCGTTTCCCTTTGCTTCATTCTCTTTCTTTCTTGAAGGCTCCAGACTGCCTTGCTTTTGACATTGATTTTCTGTCTTAATTCGCTCTGACTGTTTCTGTTCGTCAGTTTTTCGAGCTTTTCAATCACACGTTTAAATGAATGTGGAAATGCAAACGCTGATAATTTTGCATTTGTGTACTAGAGGAACATAATATCAAAATTTACATACAGACAAAAATTCAAGTCTGATATAAATACGCATTATACTCCTAAAACTAAGATCTATTCCGTATTATAAAGTTTTCAAGTTTGTTTCTATTTAGGGTAATTGAGGTAGGATAATTTTGGATATTAAGAAAGGAAAATAACTCATAAAAATAAAAAGAAATGGTGTTTAGTGTTTGTACAGTGATAAGGAGTAATGCTTCTTGTGCTCTCCATCTTTTAGTAACTGTAACCACCAAACCGACAGATTTGATTTCGGAAATTCGGTTTTTCATATTGTTTAATGTACCATCTCTAAACTTTTTTTAAAACTTTAATGTCTAAAGCACCTTAGTTAAAGTTTGAATCATTGTCAAAAGGAACTTTCTTTTTAAAAAAACATATTTAACTGCTCAGTCAGAAGTTAAATTTGACACTATTATTGAAGGTATTTCTTTTAAATCCCTACGCCACGCCGGGTAGGGGATTATGGGCATAGCCTTGTCCGTCCGTCTGTCTGTCCGTAACATTTTCATTTCCGCTCCATATCGTCTGGACACTTGAAATGATTTTTTTTAAATCGGGTCAATTTAAAAGAGAATTACCAAGCATTTGACAGTTTCAAATATCTTGTTTCATAGTATACTGACGTTGATGACCAGTAGTTGAAAATTAAAGTATTCAAGATGATCAGCGACCTGCATTATTCATGAAACTTTAAAATATTCAAATGCTTGATGCAGTGTGAAATATGCAACTAGTATCGCTGGACTTCTTAAGATAGCCGTTTACAACGTGGAATAAAAATATATGAAATTAAATAAATGAAAAAAAAAATACGGTGATTACAGCAATTCCACACAAAAATTATTTGGCTGAAAAAGCCAGCAGTATTCGGTATTGGAAAACAGAGAACGAAGTTGTATTTGTTTTCAAAATGACTGATGCATGAGAGACAATATGTGCTGAAAAACACCGAAAGTTCCGAAATCATAACATTTAAAGGAACAAAGACTTAATCACATGTAACAGTGATAAAAATGCCAATACGGTCATGGGAGTGCTTCATAAAGTTTAAAGTAGACTGAGAAACAAGGAATTGCATTTATACTGGCGAATTGGATTGTAGGAAATCTTCAAGTATTGCAACGATAATACAAAACTGAAAGATTGAACAAATGAACTTCAAGTGTGACCTTGCACTTAAACTGGCATGTCTTGGATATGCCTTCTGCACATCCTCTTAGTGAGTTATACATTCAACCAAAGTTAACAGAAAATCGATTCAAAGGAATAAGAGATATTGATCAGACACAAAATTAAAGGATGAAACAAAGGACCTTTAAGTGTGACCTTGCCCTTAAAACATTTGAATTAAGTTTCTCAGTATCAATTAGATTACAGTCAGTTTTGTCTATGCATACTGTCAGCGATGTTGTGCAATTTTCTATCAGCGCATTTGTGGTTAATATTTCTTGCGAAAGAAATAATAATTATCTAATCAGTTTTTGAAATTGTTCCATTAAAAGCGTGATTTAGCCTCAGACAAAACGGCAGAAACATCGGTTAGTTTCAACCTAGCCTTTCAGGAAATGTATTTGAATCCAGTGCGTGATTTTGCCAGAACGTTAAAGATCAGTAATGGCAATCACTTACTATCTTGGAGATGCTTTTTATTCAATTGATGTAAAAAATAAATTAATATAAGATACATGCATGTAATATAGGGGGAATCGATAAGGAACTTAAATTTTACCTTTTCTTTCCACGCTTCAAACGGCTTCTTGAAGCCCATCAACAAATGTTACAGCATGCAGAAAGATATCATGTATAGAGTTAATTATGTCAAAAAGAAAATCATCATAAATTCTGCGAATATGCGTCTGTAAAAATGAGCCGAAGAAATAAAAAAAATATAGCACGGTGAAAACATTGAGAAGGTCGTATTTCAGTAGTATGTCGTTTAAAAGAGTATAAAGTTGACGCCCTCAGTGTGTTGTTCAGTCGCTCTGGCGGGGTTAAATCAAGAAAACGCGCCAGCACGACAGAATTTGGGCGCCACACGACTTCCAAAGGTCATCGAAATGAATGGAAATGTCGAGTTGGCTTCCTAAATTATCGTTCTGTCGTGTTGGCGGCTAATTCACACCCCCCCCCCCCCCCCGCCCCCCTTCACTCGGAACAGTATTCAATTCCAGCAATTTGTACATGGATTGGAACATTTTCACTGAGAGGCATAGGTTCAAAACCCACAAAGCCATGTTTTCTCTAGTTTTTGACAGTTTTACATTGTGTAGGTTTTACAGTTGTTTTTCTAGAATTTAAATTCAATTTTTTTCGTTTTAAATATATTTCAATTGTAACAAAGCTTTTAAACATGCTAAATTTATGAAAATTGGGTATCTTTGATGTCAGTCATTAATTTCTCCAAAACTAGACCACGAAAGAATTTGATATTTGCCAATTGTTAAGAATAGTACATTTATAAAAATAATAATAGCTAATTTATAGCTCCAAATATGTATATTGAAGTTTACGTTGATAACACTCCCTCATAACGAAGTGAGTGGAGTAAATTCGTGCTATGTTTATAATCATATTTCCTTTCTTTTCTATTTTGGCTTTCATTTTGTTGTCAGCGGTCAGAAGGTCTTCTTTCTGTGAATGATTACATACCAAGTAACAGTTATTTTTACGGTCGGTCTTAGAAAAAACATTTCTATTCTTTATAAAACCAGTAAGTCTAGTGAGGTTTGAAATGAATATCAGTCATTTCTTGAAACCCCCTAAGTAAAAGTGTCGTATATGGTCTATATTTTGTCCTATGATAGTATATTTCTTTAAATAGCTCAGTTTAATGAGGGCTGACAAAATGATTATTAGTATTCTACTACCTCAAACAATTCTAACATCTGATATCAACATCTAACATCTGTTTCATTGATAGGTTCCTAATTACTGTGTATGCTATCATTCTTACGGCTACAAGTTAAACAAATTTAGCATATCGTTCATGTTAAGGTTATTTTGCATGTAACTTGATAAGTTAAACACTCTAAAGGCCGTGAATTTTATCAAGTCTATACGGTGGCACAGAGGTGACATGAGAGGTGACATGCACAACTCTTTCTCTTAAACAGCACTTCTTTTTTTTATATATCGTTCCCAAGAGATACTTACTAGAGGGAACGACTTAGTATTTCGTGATGACGAGTTACAAAGTCGTGGGAAAGAGATAAAAAATAGAAGTGCAAATCTAAAAAAGTATTGCATTTGAAAAAAAGAGATAGTAAGTCGTTCCCTCGAGTGGGAAGTGCAATTTAAAAAAGTTGTGCATGTCAGCTCTGTGCCACGGTAAGTCTAACATAATAGTGCATTTAAAAATAGAAAAAGAAGAAAAAAAAACAACAACAACAAGACAAAAAGATTATTGGTTTAAATTAAGACTTAAGTACAAATCATTTTATTTTTGTTTGTTGTCTGTGTTTGTTGTCTTTTAGTCTCATTCTTATACATATTATGTATTATGATCTGATATTGATTGTAATATTTTTTTTTCAAATAAAGTAGAAAATCATTTTGTATACTGACACATTACCTTATTGTCGAATCTTTATGTAGTAGGTTTTCAAAGAAAGAGCACAAAACGAAATGTACAGACGTTTAAAAATCAGACGCAATACCTCTTGTTTACTTTAAATGAAACTCTTGAATGATGCAGACATAAATATTGAAAGCAAAATTAGGTAGTTTTAAGTATCTGTTATAAAGACCGACAGATCGTTAAACATATGTCTCGTCGCAGTTTGCAGTTATATGTCACACACAAGTTTTTTTTTGTGCAGATTGAACAAACAAAATTACAATTATTCTATGCAAATTCTGAGCAAACAATTGTGAAAGGCTTTAACAATATTAAAAATGCTATGAAAAACTGTAGAATCAACAAGATCTCACCTACATAGTTCTCTCCTTGTGAGGGACGACAGAAAATGCATTACTTTACCCTACACGCCTGCTTGTTTCCGTTTTACATATTAAATCGGCTTAGAAATATTTCTTTGTACGTGGACAGGTCAAATCATCTGAAGCAGACCCGTCCACGTGAATAAAAAAAATCAGAGCACCAAAGTTCAGCTGTAAGAGATGATCTTTCCAAACTTATACTCGGCGACTCAAGATATGCTGAAACGCGAATAGAAACATTAGAGTCTGTAAGGGAGATTGATACGATATATTGATACATTTGTATTTTTGTGATATACTAATTAAAGACTGTAAGAGAAATAATTAAATAAATAAATAAAGTAAGAAAGAAAGAAAGAACACCATTCAATTATGTAGATCTAAAACTGACGTTTTGTTTGTTGCTTTTGTCAGTTACTGCTTAACTCTGTCCGCTCAAGAAATCTAATAAATGTAAAAGTTTCAAGTTGTAAAAACCTTCGTTAACTTTCGCATAACCTATTGTTTTGGTCAATCCATCCTGTCTATGAGTACAGTTTAACAGTTTAAGTATCATGGCCATTTTATTTTGATTGCTTGATTTGCTAGCCTTTTCTTTCACAAATATTCCTTAGTTTTATTATAATAAATGCTATTTGAAACAACAAACATGACGAATTATGTCCTTTTAAAACTTTGCATGGTTGACATAACGGATCGATGGTACCCCGCTTTTCTTTTTGTCGTTTTTCTTAATGACTAATTTTGATTTGCAGTATTTGCAGTCAGCTCATTGCCGAAACATTACATAATAATCTATTTACTCTGGGTGAGTATCTTCCCATGCACAGGAAATTAACATTATACCTTAATCTTACCAATTCTTAACAAAATTTTCAAGTGTCTTGACTTTGTAAGATCTCAGTTTTCACCGTCGTAGGTATATAGATACAACAAAATAATTGTTTTACTGGACAGTAATCTAACGCCTTGTATTATACCTTTGCTCAGTTTGCTGATTACAAATGATTGTTTTGCTGACTTTTAAAGTTGTTTTTCTTTTTAAATTTAAGTTCCGTGTGTAGTTTACTTTGACGCGGAAGTGACTGAAATTACTTATAACTACTTTGTCATCGTTTAGCCACGTTCATTGATTTTTATATTACTTCACTTTCTATAATTTTAGTCTTAGCTGCATTTGACTGCATTAAGTTCGGCCCGTTGTGAATAATTTCCAGTTGTTCTTTTTTAGCTCACCTGTTATTCAGTGAATAAATAGTGTTTGGTATGTATTTGGTATGTGGCATTGTACAGTGGAATAAGATTTTTTTGGAAAATTTCAAAAATCGTCTTGTCTGAAACAAGAGGGCCTAGGTATAAGATATTTGGTATGTAGTATTGTCTAGTGGACATCTACCAAGATTGTTCAGTCATGATCCAAAGGTCAAAACTGACCACGCCTGAGAGACCAAATTATTTCACAAAGGCTTATATTGGGAAATCTTTTAAAATCCTTCTTCTCTGAAACCACAAGGCCCAGGGCTAAGATATTTGGTATGTAGCATTGTGGACTTCTACCAAATTTTTACAAATCAATTGCCAAAATTCAAAAATGACACTGCCCCAGGGGCCACATGGTTTTACCTAAGCTTATAGTTTAGAATCATTTATTTTACATCGATTGCGATACAAGTTCTTACAACTTAGATTCACCACGCTCGATGACTGCTTCCTGGGTTCCCTACCATTATTCGCGCAGCGGTGAGGAATGTGAAGATCGTGAGAGAATCTCGCCTCTGACGGGATTCGAACCCGCGACCTCTGGATCCGGAGCCCTGCGCTCTACCCCTGGACCACGGTGCCTCCACCTAAGCTCTTATATTGGGAAAACTTAAAAAATCCTGTCTAAAACTTATATGCCTATGTGTTTTAATTTGGCAAACAGGTTCACCTAGAGCTCTTCCACAAAGATTGTTCAAATCATGCCCCTTGAGTCATTAAAGGCTCCGCCCAGGAGACCACCTGACCTAATGAAGGCTTATATAGGGAATATTGAAAATCGTTTATGAAACCACAAGGTCCATGGTTAAAATATTTTGCATAGAGCTTTTATTCATTATCTTTCATTTTTCTTCTTGCAATGCAAACAATTATATTTTCATAGTTATGTTTTTTAAACAGATATCTTTATGTTGATTCAACAAAAATTATGCGTTAGCAAACAATTTTTAAAGATGTATTTCGATAGATTGTAAGGGAAATAAACGAAGGAGGGAGAGACAGTCCGTAGCAAAAAGAGAGGCGAAAGAAAGGAATTGAGAAAAGTGTGGAAAGGTGTCCCTGAAAGGAATTACCGAAAAAAAAGACACGACTAAAACAGAAAAGAAAGAAAAAAATATCAGGAGAAAAAACCACATACAAAATTGAACAACAAAATGGTATGAGCGTCGATGTAAGCAAAATGTGTTCTTTTTTGAAAAGAATATGAGTTATTTAATTGGATAACAAGACAACATCTAAATTTTATCTTTTCATTATGAATTCAAGAGTTATAAAAACGCCATTTTCTGTTATGTTGCTCAGTTTTATTTGTCATTAATGCAATTTCTTGTTCTATTTCAATTATTGCCGTTAACTCCTTATTAAAGTTTTCATATATTGGTGCTAGTTTCTTAATATTGGTTTGAAAAATATAGTATTTCATTACTAGTATCATACAATTTTAATTGCTTTTGTATTTCTACCTTAGAAATTAATCCCAAAGCGAATGTCCTGGAAACCTTAAACTATATTTTGGTCTTTCCCTTTAAATGAATTGATAAATTTATTCCATAGTATTCGCACTTTATCACATTGCCAGAAACTATGCTTTACGGTTTCTTCATGTCTACTGCAAAGATTTGAGCTTACTATTTTACATTTAAACAGAAGTTTGTTTGTTGGATTAATAAGCATAATGAATTTATACTGAACATTTCTAAGCTTTGTGTAAATAGTTGTTTTAAATATCTGACTGAAAGTTTATTTGGTTGCTTACATTTATATATTTTTGTTAATGAAAAATTATTGTTTTCTGTTAGGGATACTGGCTATTAATTGATAGTATTTTAAGAAATCCTTATCAGTAATATTATGAATAAATGTAAGGTCCTTTAGCGAGTAGAAGTCGTTTCGTCTATAATCAAAGCAGTGTCCTATTTACTTAATTCCTTTTTCCAATCATTGTAAAATGTACCATTAGCATTTTTTACTAATTTCGTATTCTAAAGAACTTGTTTTCTTGCTTGTACATTATGTGACGATTCATTGCTTATAAGACTCCACGCATTCAAAACATCTTCAAAATATGTGTTATTTTTACTTATTTCTTTTATTTCCTGATTGCCTTAATTAGTCAAATACTAATGATCCACCAAACTGTTCCATAAAAATTTTCATAAAAGATTTTCCATACTTCATTACTTTTTAATCAGTTATTCTTTTAATACAACTTGCTTTTAAGGAATTTAAAAATTTAGAAATGTCAATCATTTTAAGTCTCCATTTCCATTCTACAGTCTCTTATTAGTAAAGGTTATAATTAATGTTGTTGCTTATTGTCAAGTCCCAAGGAAGTTTTTGTTTTTGCAGTTTATAATGTTTGCCTGACGTAATGATCCAATTCTTAGAACAGTTGATTTCTGGCTATTCAGTTTTAAACTTGAAGCTTTTTCGAAATTTTCTAGTACATCTATTAGTTTCTCAAAAGATACTTGTTTACCTCTGTTTTAAAAAAGTTGCATCGTCTGCAAATAGTGTTAGTTTAATTTCCTTTCTGTTTATCATAATCCGCTTGATTTGTTTATATTATTTGATAGAACTTCAAAACATATCACAAATAAAGAAGACGATAGAGGACAACCTTGTCTCACTCAACGTCAAATAGGTATTATTGGTTACGAAAAATATCCATTATTTGAGATCACACTGGTTATATCATTATAAAAAAGTTTAATTCATTTTATGAATGGTTCGCTGAAATTAAAACACTTTAAACTTTTTTATATGAAGTCATGTTCTACGCTGTCAAAAGTTAGATAAATTCGTTGTATCTTTGTTTTGCTTGGGTAGTAAAGTTATAATACACACAAATGGAATGGTCTGTTTTGTTTTACAGTAATGTATTATGTTCACTAACTTATCAGAAATAAGAAAAAATCCAGTCTACTGAAAATAATAGGTTTTGTATTAGAATGACACATATATTGTAATTTAAATGGATTTAAAAGTCTCCAAATGTCAATCAAATTATTATTTTCCACCATTTGGTGTATTGCATCTCTGTATTTTTTATGTGTATCTATTCTACCATTTCTTTTATGAACTTTAATATACATAACAGCATTAAAAATTCCCTCCTAAAATAAAGTTCTTTCTGACCGGTTCATTAATTTTTCATGTAATATTTTAAAGAAATCAATATTTTCCGTATTTGGTCCATATGCGTTAAAATTGTAAATTCCCATTTATTTAGTTCAAAATCTAAAGATGTAAGCCTGCCTTTGATAATTTCTTTCAAATTTGTTACATTACCAGAAAAAGATTTATTAAAATTGCTACACCTTCTGTGTTGCTTTTAGTGCCACTGAAAAACGATGATCCCTTCCATTCTGATTTCCATTGTTCTTTGTTTTAATGACGAATGTGTCTCTTGAAGCAAAGATATTGTATATTTCTTTTCGTTTAAAAACTGAAAGATTTGTTGCCTTTTTATAGTCAGTTTACTCTCTTACATTAAAAGAGTTTATTAATGTTGTCATGTATGCATTTTTGTTAATGTTTCTTTGTCTTTACACTTAATAACACCGACCCTCACACCAAAAATGATCAAATTATACATCTACAAAGGAAATATAACAAGGTCAAAGTTGTCTAAACATGCTGTGCTTGTCTAACAAACTAATAAACAGTAACAAAAGAATAAGAGAAAAAAGGTAGAAAAAACTATATGTGAACAATTGGATCACATTGTTGATGATAGCTTTGATTCATTATTGCTTTCTTTCTTGTTGCTACAAAATGATATCATTTAATTTTCTTATTAGTACGTGCGATGTAATGCAAAATAGTTGTGGTAAGAGAAACAACTGATTTACAAAACACCTGCTAGATTACTGATTCTTTCTTAAATGTTAATGATTTCATTGTTAAAAATATTGAATGAAAGATATTTTTTAAATCTCTTAAGACAAGTCTAATAAAATATAAAACAAGAGCCACCGCAAGCGGGGTCCACGCTCGACTTTTTTCTACATATATTTCCAAAGGCAAACACATCAGAGGTAGCACGTGGTGGTGAAGGGATTTCAAATGAAACATCAATTGGAAATATAATTATACATAACAAAGTTATGGCCAATTTTAGCAACATTCAGAAATTTGACCTTAAAGGTCAAGGTCAAGTTCAGTTTAACCTTCTTCGGAGGCATTGTCTAAAAGGTAGTTATGTCCAAGCATGAAGACACTACATCCATTAACAACAAAGATATAGCAAAGTTAAGAAATGTCAAGGTCATTTAAAGGTCAAGGAAATGCCCGAATTGTTTAACACGTTTGTTTTATTATCAGTGTTGTTTTGTCCCTGTATAGATCAAATCCGTCCATAAATAACAAAAGTTTGGCTATTTTAGCAAAATGCAGTACTTTGAACTTGACTGTAAAGGTCATTCAAAGGTCATACTTGAAATATTTAACATATAGGTTTTGTCATGAGCGTTGTTTTGTCCAAATATTAATAAAACTAAAACTTAAAACTAAAAATGACGTTATCGCCAATATATGCAAAATTCAATAATTTCACCTTGATGGTAAGGGCCATTTGAAGGTCAAGGTCACAGTTGAGTGATTCAATGTGTCAGTTTTGTAATAAGTGTTGTTTTATCCCAGTATAAATCAAATCAAACCATAAATAACAAAAAATTGGCTATTTTAAGCAAAATATAATAACTTGACCTTAAATGTAAAGGTAATCTAAAGGTCAAGGTCATACTTATAATAAATTAAAATGTTGGTTTTGTTGTTTTATCAAAGCATAAATCAAATTCATAAATAAACAACAGTTAAGACGATTTAAGCAAAGTACAATAATGGGACCTTGACTGTCAAGGTCATTTTAGGGTAAAGGTCATACCTAAATTATTTAACATGTTTAGTCAAAAGTGTTGTTTTGTCCAAGTATGAATCAAGTCTAACCATAAATTACACAGTTATGAACAATCTTAGCAAAATTCAATAATTTGATCTTGCTAGTCAAGGTCAATTTTTTAGATCAAGGTCAAACTTGAATAAAATGTTGGATTGGTAAAAAGTATTGTTTTGTCCAAGTTTAAATCAAAGCCATCAATAAATGACAATTTAAGCGAAATTCAAACATCTGACCTTGACGGTCAAGGTCATTTTTAGGTCATGGTCACACTTGAGTTAAACAACATGTCAGTTTTGTCACAAGTGTTGTTTTGTCCAAGTATGAATCAATTCTAACAATAAATGGCAAAGTTATGGCAAATTGTAGCAAAACTCAATAATTTGACCTTGAAGGTCAAGGTCATTTTAACTTTAAGTTGATACACGAAAAAATCATAATGTTGCATTTGTAATAAGTGTTGTTTTGTCCAAGTATGAGCAAATCCATAAATAAATAAAAAAGTTATGATAATCTGAGCAAAATTCAAACATCTGACCTTGACGGTCAAGGTCATTTTTAGGTCATGGTCACACTTGAGTTAAACAACATGTTGGATTTGTCATAAGTGTTGTTTTGTCCAAGTATGAGCAAATCCATAAATAAATACAAAAGTTATGATAATTTTAGCAAAAATCAATAATTTGACCTTGACGGTTATGGTCATTTTAAGGTAAACGTCACACTTGAATAATTTATCATGTCGGCTTTGTCATAAGTGTTGTTGTTTTCCAATTGTTCTTATCATCCAACCACAAATAAAAAAATTATGGCCAGTTTTAGCAAATTCAATAATCTGACCTTGACTGTAAAGGTCATTTAAAGGTCAATGTCATATCTGAAAGAATCAAAATGTCGGATTTGTCATAAGTGTTGTTTTGTCCAAGTATGAATCAAATCCATAAATAAATGAGAAAGATATGACAATTTAAGCAAAATTCAGTCATCTGACCTTGACGGTCAAGGTAATTAATAAGTTATGGTCATACCTGAGTTATTTAATATGTCGGTTTTGTTATAATTGATGTTTTGTCCAAATATAAATCAAAACCAACCAAAAACAACAAAATTATGACAATTGAAACAAAATTTATTATTTGACCTTGATGGTCATGGTAATCTTAAGGTTAAGGTCAAACTTGAATAATTTATCATGTTTGTTTTGTCATAAGTGTTGTTTTGTCCAAGTCTAATTCAAATCTAACCATAATTATTGAAATAATGGCCAGTTTTCACAAAATTCAATGATTTGACATTGACTGTCAAAGTCATGTAAAGGTTAAGGTCAAACTTGAAATAATCATAATGTCGGATTTGTCATAAGTGTTGTTTAGTCCAAATATGAATCAAATCTATAAATAAGTGAGAAAGTTATGACAATTTAAGCAAAATTCAATCATCTGACATTGACAGTCAAGGTCATTTTAAGGTCATGGTCATATCAGAGTTATTCAACATGTCGGTTTTGTCATAAGTGTTGTTTTTGTCCAAGTATAAATCAAATCCAACCATAATTACTAAAGTTATGGACAATTTTAGCAAAATTTAATAATTTGACCTTGAAGGTCAAGGTCATTTATGACTCAAGGTCAATTTGTGTCTGGTTCACTTGAAGATCATGTCCAAAGAATTGTTATGTCCAAATATGAAGACAAATCCACTAATTAATAATTAAGTTATAGCAAATTGTGGCAAAATTTAATAATTTGACCATGAAGATGAAGGTCATTTATGAGTCAAGGTCAAGTTTAGTCTGGTCTACTTGAAGGTCTTGCCCAAAGGCTTGTTGTGTCCAAGCATGAAGAGAATCCACCTGCTTATAATAAAGTTATGGCTAATTTTTGCAAAATTCAATATTTTGACCTTGAATTTAGAGGTCAATTAAGAGTCAAGGTCAAGTTTAGTCTGGTCATCTTGAAGGTCTTGTCCAAAGGGTTGTTGTATTCAAGTATGAAGATAATCCATCAAGGAATAAAAAAAATATGATCAATGTTAAAGTTTTCGGACGGGAACGGCAATGGCAACGGCAATAGCAACGGCAATGGCAAAGGCAACGACACCATGACTATAGCAATAATTAACGCGATTTCTTTTCAATAAAAGTCGAGCTAAAAATGATATCTTAGTGAACATAGTTACAAAATCATGGAATTATATCTGATTACATAAGGTGTCTCAAACATGCTGTTCCTGTCTAACTAACTAATTTACTTAAACGAAAAATAAAAGGCAAAGTAAATATAACTACAAGGTATATGAGAAAAATTGAATCACGTTGCTGATTTTTCTTACAAAACAATATCATTTAATTTTCTTATTAGTACATACGATGTTATACAGAATATTTTTGCAAAAGAAACAATTGACTTACAAAAAGCCTGTTAGTTTACTGAATTTATAGAAAAAAATCTGGAAGATATCATTATTATCATTATTCAAAAAAAAAAAAAAAAAAAAAAAAAAAAACAAAGAAAAGAAAAGAAAAAAATAAAACAATTAATAAAAAGAAACTTTTAATGTAGGACAATATTTCATTTTTTTTGCAAGTACTACAAAGCCTAGTATTTAGATATTTGATGTCTAACATGGCCTTGAAGACATCTACCAAGATTGTTAAATTCTTAGCCATGGGGTCAAAATTGGCCCTGCCCCTGGGGTCTTCAATGTTAAAATTAGACTTTTTGACATTTCGCCATAAAGCCTTTATTTATTGACCGATATCCTAAAAAAATTTGTATAAAGGCAAATTTTATTAACCTCTGCCGTTCATTGGGTCAACGTCATGTAGGTCAAAAATAGAGTTTTGTTCTTTTCCCCGTAGAGTCTTTTTTACTGACCAGTAACTAAGATATTACGAGTTACTTGGGTCAAACTCAAGGTCATCCTGGCTAAAACTAGATTTTTCTACTGTCATACAACCTTTTTTCATTGACTGATTTTTTATATATTTGGTATGTAGACACATATCTTAAACTTCTACCATTAACTTGGGTCAAGGTCACCAAGATTAAAACAGATTTTTCTACTTTACCTCATAGAGCCTTAATTTCATGACCAATAATTTAGATATTTGGTATGTAGGTTCCTCACACGGATATCTAGCTTTAGGTAGGGTTTGAGGCAAAAGGGGCAAGGTCAAGGTTAACAAGGCTTATAATAAACTTTCCATCTTTCTGTCACAGACCCTGTATCTATTGACAAATATTTTAGATATTTGACTAATAGGCATCTTTCATGACACTTCCCATTCAATGGGGTCAAGGTTAAGTTCACCCAGGCTAAACATAGATGTTCATACTTTTTGTTTTGAAGTCTTCATTTATTGACAAATATTTTTGATGGTATCATGCATGGACCTCAACTATGGCGTGGGGTTTAAGGTTACTAGGATCAAGTTAAAGATCAAAGAGGATGCAAAAGATTTCTCTACCAAACGTCATAGTGTTATGCTCGCAACTGATTCATTTTCAAGCAAAGTTTCACAAAACATTCATAAACAATAGATCTACTTCCTTTCCATGAACTAACCTGATTCCATTATGGGTTCCAGAGGTATGGGGAACGGAATAGCTTATTTTGCCATGTCTTCATGGTGTCGCAGCTTTGATAATTTTACAAACCACTTCCCTCAGTCTTTATCTATTGACTGATATTTGATATTTGGTATGTATGTATCATGGACATCTGCCCTTGGTTTGGATTCTAGGTCACTAGGGTCATGGTTACTGATGCTAAAAATCAAATTTGGCCCCGTCCCAGGGGTCACTTGGTTTTATATGAACATACATAGGTACAAACTTTAAAAATCTTATATTCAGAAACCTCAAGGCCTAACGTTTAGATATATGTGTGTGAACAAAAATAGTTGCACTTCTTTTCTGGTGAACGACAAAAGGACTATCATGCCCTTTTGTATTATTTAGAGACATTTTTAAGACATCATTATGTACACTTAAAAATATAATGAAATCTCAAGTTTCTCTTTCTTCTTGACTGCCAAAAAAGCAACTGACTGTTCTCTACCATTAATGTCTGCGAGAATGAATGTGAAATAACTAAATTGCGTCTACATTTAAAACGTCAAGGTAACTGTAATATCCAAGCATATGTTCGACATTTTTAAAGCACAAGTATGGCACACTCACTTTAAAAAATATCGTTCCTGCAAATATTGATTCTTAATCTTAATCTAAGTTTATGTAAAAAAGTACTGTGCTACAAAACTATTTTATTTTGATATCAACTGTTTGATTTTCTGATACTCTGTAAAAATCATTTAAATCTACATGTAAAACATGCATTTCAATATACGTTTGTATGTCATTTACTTTGTTGCATTATTTAGACGCTGGCGCTTAAGACATCTTTCCCCTCGATAAACTCCACAACGCTGTCAATGCTGGTTTTATTTATCGGACAGTTAAAGAGTTTTTCTTCCTCCGAATACAGGAAGTCAAATATGCCTCCTAATCTCCCGTACTTGTTTTCAGACAAAATTTGGAAACTTAACATAGCTGGAACGTCCCTGGTGTGTTGGTAACAAACTATGAGCAACGCCATCTTAGGTGTCACTAAAAGGTAAGGTAAATACATTATGCTCATACAAATACGCGATTAAAGATATAAAACATTGCTTGATAATATTATTTTTTTTTTGTTTTTGATGTAAAAATGAAAAATAAATGATTACCCTTTCTATGTATGTAGAAATATTTACGACATCTTTCCATTAACAAACCTACGGTAAGCACTTAAAGTTAGCGTGCGAGGCAAATGTTTACATCCAGTCTATATGTTTTTATTTAAGGAAAGAGGTTTTTGCCCTTATAGTATGTGTAAAATAAAACGCCATTTTTACATTAATGGTGAAAATCTACTTGGCAATGTTTCAAATAAAACAGTCTAGCTCTTTGATTTCTTGTTTTCACTTATCTTATCAAAATATGTAGCCATTATAAAAAACAACAAAAGACTGTAGTCAACCTTACTAGAAATAGACATGTTTGATTTGTTAGTAATGTAAATATATAGAATGAATATCTTACATTTTAGCCCGTCTATGGTATTTTCAGAAACTTTCTTGACCTCATTTTGATTTGAAGAACAAAAGGAAAGAAGGAGAAGTGGAGCGTCTGGGTTAATATAATCTTTGGTTACTCCTCTGATAAATTCCAATTTAGTTTTGTCTTGTTTCTCCAGCTTTTTCTTAATACGATCGCATAACTTATCTTCAGCATTCTTTAAGTGACCGGTGTTGAATTTGTAGATCTGAACTGAAAATAATGAATCAATAATGATAATGATGATGTCCGCTTGTTTGAAAAATAATCTATAATTTTTTTATTCAAATATTTCCACAAATTAACCGACAAATTAATTATGTAGTTTTGCTCTCGAGTTCTTGCTTTAATCTGTTGTTCTCCTCTTCAAGTTCCTTCAACTTCCTTTCTTTTGACTCGAAATTCTCTTGGAGACTTTGTTCTCGTTCATTTTTTCTAAAAATCTGTAAATATAGACAGTAGAGACCAATCAGAATGTCCATAGGATTGAATGCTTGTGAGCGCTTACCTTTATTTAGTCCCGCAAGTGCTACGCTTTGAAAGAGGTGCCCATATTCCGTTGCCAGCGGTGCGACTAGGTAATAACAATTTAGTGTAGGGCGTATAATTGTAACATTGTAGCAACACACTTTGGGGTCAAACGCACTTTGGGGTCCAACTCCTAAGTGCGGTAAACTTCACAACGCACTTTACGGAATGACCAATGATCAATCGATCAGTAAATGCCTTTAAGTAAATGTATTTTGGTTGCCATCTTGTAAAAAGCTGACGTTTTAAAATCATAATGAGTTTTACGTTTGTCAGGTATCAATCATGTTAATTTATTTAAGTAACTGCTACCATAAATAAAATTAAAGTATTCTTAAATTTACACCAATATGTCCGCAATGACATATTTTTTAATTTGTGGCCAATTTGGGAGCCATTTTGAGGCTAAAAATGAAATGACACGAGTGAAATTTAATGTGAACTCTAAATCTTACAGGTTACTGAGGGATTACTGTAAGGTTTCACAAAATGTATCTGTTTTATGAACCACCAAAAATGACCGCCATATCAGAAAAGCGATGAATTTCGTGTTTTCCGAAAATGACCTTAAACGTGTTGAAAAATAATTCCTGCCATAAATGGACGAGAATTTCATCTAAATATGCACTTATAATCTTGATCAGTATGTTGAATTCTTATTATCTGGCATCCATCTTGGGCGCCATCTTGCATTCTTTTTGCCCAGCTCGACATTCGGTATGCATATCTCGTCATTCGGTATGCATATCTCGACATTCGATATGCATAGCTCGACAATCAGTATAAATATCTCGTCATTAGGTTCGGTATGCATATCTCGGCTTTAGGTATGCATATCACGACATTAGGTATGCATATCACGACATCAGGTATACATATCTCTACATTAAATATGCATATCTCGGCATTAGATATGCATAGCTCGACATTAGGTATGCATAGCTCGACATTCAGTACGCATAGCTCGGCATTCGGAATGTCAAGCTTGACATTCGACTCTTACACCTCTATTTTTTGAATGCCGAGCTTGACATTCGGTATGCATAGTTCGACATTAGGTATGCATAGCTCAATAGAATGCATAGCTCGACCTTCGATATGCACATCTCGGTTTTCGGAGTGCTGAGCTCGACATTTGGTATGCACAGCTCGATATTCGGTTTGCATATATCGACAGTCGGGTCTGGAAAACCGAATGTCAAGCTTGTCGAGTTATGCATTCTGAAGCTGACCTATAAAAACAGAATAACCAGCTATTTATACCAAATGTCGAGCTATGCATACCGATGGTCGAGCTCGGCAAACCGAATGTCGAGCTGTTCATTCAAGCTTTACATTCCGAATGTCGATTTATGCATATCAAATGTCTAGATATTCATACCGAATATCGAGGTCGGCATTCCGAATGTCGAACTAGGCATCTCGAATATTGAGCTACGCATACCGAATGTCAAGCCCGGTATTCAGAAGGCCAAGCTTTGCAAACCTAATGTGCATTTCCTCCCTCCGAACAACAACGTAGCTCTTAAGCACGTACTTGTTACCTAGTTGCAATTAGTCGCTACGTACAAGAATGTGTTAGTGCTCAAGTGTCTGGCTTTAATATCTTCTAATTCAGTATCTCACTGATAATCCAGAGGCCCTGGCCTGGAACATACTGCTGTTAGAACTAACATTCCTAAAATACGGACTCTACCCAAGAGTTTTCTCTCGTGTATCGATGCTGTTCCTTGACCAAACTGTTGCTAGACTGTTGCCGGTAACCTACATTGGGCCGTTGATGACTATTGTATTTTGCTAAGGTCCGGCACTGGGCGTGTCTTTGGATTGGCAAACCGCTGGACAGTATCGTGCCTACTTGCCCTTATTATACAAGTACAAACAACACTGGCACATTTAAGGAATGCTGTCACTGGATTTTCATGTTTTTAAATATGTGCAATCTGATTGAAATGCTGATCCAAAATAGAATAGGATCGAAGGACGACCAAATCCTTACTTTCAAGAATTTGAACGATAAAGCTGAGCTAAATGTAGAACTGGAAGACCGAGTATATTTCAGTTTGATATAAAATAAAATTATTTTATTTTATGAATCATTTCTAATGTACATGAATCTAATTAATATTGGGCAAACACTTATGTACCTGTATCAGTGAACATTTTTAAGTATAAAAAATAATTAAAGAAATGTTGAATAACATTTTAAAGGTATTAATTTAATAGAAATGTTACCTCTCTTTAATATAAGTAGAAATAGGGAAAATCCAGATTTTTAAATGGTCGTCTTCAGATCCTATAGTATAAGGATCTGGATTTTAATCAGACTGAAATATGTGTGTCATGCAACCGCTACAGTTATTGGCGCACAACGCTAGTTCATGGGCAATGCTCAAATATTATGTTATCTAATGTATTATTACACTCAATATACATCAAATATATTTAGATATCTTACTTTAAGGCCTCTATTCTTTGAGACACATAATTGAAATATAAAAAATGTAATAAATTGCAAATTGCAACCTTTAGATTTAACAAAATAAAATAAAATATCGTCTGCTATTGTTATCCGAATTTACATTTCGCCGACTTGATTCCTTATTTTTAGTTTACCAATGGCATTTACTACAAGATATTACTATAAAATATCACTAAAATTCATATTTATTGATTTATTTTGTATGACCCCAAAGTGCAGTCATTTGTCTGATGTTAAAAATTGCATATGTACCTGTGTAACGCACTTTGAGTTAACTTAGTTATTCGAAACTTTGAATTTATTAAATAGACAACACCGATTGCCATAACTTTAACACACATCAATGGAAAAGTGTTTCTTTTAAATGATTAAACACTTTCTGTGATTTTCATTTCGAAAGACAGTCTCCTCTACGTCCGAAAGTATTTCTGTCATTTCAAAAATACTAGACTAAGCATTTTTATGTTTTATCACAAATATTTACCTCTTCAGCGCTTTTCTTTTAGTTTAGTTTAGACTCATTCATTTTACATCGAATGCGATACAAGTTCTTACAACTTAAATTCATCACGCGCGATTACTGCTCATGGCGAGCTTTTGTGATCCCCCTGTGTCCGGCGTCCGTCGTCGTGCGTCGTCAACAATTTCATTAAAAAAAAAATTTCCTCTGAAACCAATGACTTCACATTAACCAAACTACACAGGAATGATCCTTGTGTGGTCCCCTTTCAAAGTTGTTCAAATGGTTCTGGTCTGTTGCATAAATAGGTCACAGGGCCAAAAAAGAAGTTTAAAAAATGCAAATTTAAACAATCTTCTTGTCAGAAAGTATGAGGCCAAGAGCTTTGATATTGGTATATGACATCATATATAGGTCCTCTACCATAGTTGTTCAAATTATACCACTAGTGCCAAAATTGGCACCGCCCCAGGGGTTAGGTTTTCCTTATATGTATATTGTAAAAACTTTAAAAACCTTCTCCTCTGAAATGACAATGACTAGAGCTTTGATATTTGGTATATGACATCATCTATAGGTCCTCTGCGAAAGTTGTTCAAATTATGCCCCTAGTGACAAAATTGGCCCCGTCCCAGGGGGTCATAGGTTTTCCATATGTGTATATAGTAAAAACTTTAAAAGCCTTAAGCTTAATTATTTGGCATGAAATATTGTCTATTGAACCTGTTCCAAGTTTGTACAAATTATATCCGGAGTAAAAATTGGGCCTGCCCGGGGGTCATAGATATTCATTATTAGCATACAGTAAAACCTTAAGAAATTATCCTTTGAAGCTTCAAAGGCTAGAGCTTAGATTTACAAGAAATAAAGATAGCTTCCACACAAATTACTGTCTGTCCTCAGGTGAGCGCTTTGGGGCCAATGGCCCCCTTGTTGTATTATTAGTGAAACGTTACCATGGAAACCATGGATTTCTGAAAAATGTAGAATGTCAACCTAAACATTTTAGTGTATGATTTAAAAAAAGTATATTTAAAGGATGTTACTGAAAAAAAATCAAAATCTATGAAAGGAATCTTTCAATAGATTTATTTATTTGTATTTGTTTATTTTTTCTCATTTTTTGTCGAGTGAAGAAATATGAAAAACTAATTTTGTAAAGAAAAATGTTCAGATTACTATTTGTTTCATACAGCATCAAACGATAAAACAATTTATGTGTAAATTCATGATTTTTGTTTATATTACAATGCTTTTAGAACAATCTGATTATTTTTAAAGAAAGTGTAGTCATTTTGACAGTTTTTGCATATACGGTTACCACGGAAACTGCCAAAAAATCGAACTCGTCTACATACATATTTCTTTTTATTTTTGAATTCATCATAACATTTTACCTTATGTACAAAAAATATCAAAATCTATGAAAGAAATGTTTCAATATCTTTATTTATTTGCAGAATATATGTTTTTTCATTTTTGTCAAGTGAAGAAATATGAAAAAAGTGAAGAAAAATTTTACCATTATACCAATTCTGTGAATGAATTAATTTTTCATAAAAATGTAGGGAATGTCTTTAAGTATATTTACTTCATCTTAGAATGATTTTATTTTTTATTTTCATTCATTTTTATATAGTTTTTTTTCAAATAGTAATTAATAGCAACGTTTAGCATTTCAGCATTTTTATATGGATATGACACAATTACACAAATTATTGCTACAAATTTACACATGTTAACTATAAGGTCGTTGAATGATGGCATCATTATTTTTTCAAATAATATTACAGAGCAACCAAAATTGATAAATATAATTACAATGATTTGAAAAACTGCAGCATGAAAAAATAACAAAAAAAATGTATACCAACCAGCTTACCATAATAATATTAAAAGGATGTACTTTATATCATATAATATGTTATTTTAACAATAAATAACTTCATATTTCACAATATTATCATAAACAGATTTTGGTATAATGAAAAAAATTATGTTTGATACAGTTAAAGTGATTTTTATATTAAAGGAAATCTTTAGTTTTATTCTACAGAATTTTTGCATGTCAGCATTTTTATATGGATATGACACAATTACACAAATTAGTGCTACAAATTTTATATGTTAACTATAATGTCGTCGAATGATGATATCATTTAAATTGATCGTTCTAATGCAAAACATAAAACCGTAAGGTTATAATAATTATTTGGTGATTATTCTGAATCAGATTTAGATAAAATTTTACGTTTCTTGTTTCAAAACTGTTGAAACATGGAAATGTTAACGGAGACCACTGTTGTTGCTGTTTTCTTACAATCAGCTAAACTATTTTCAATGTTGAAATCATTTATATTATATCGTTCTAAAACAAGGAATTCGCAAATAACAGTATAACCTTTACGTCATCAAATTATTTGGCGTTTATTTGTGCATTAAATTAGTTAAAGTTATATTTTTTTTTCAAAAGGTATATTAACAGTAATTATTGACAATAATTCACATACCTTATTCTTTTCTTTCTAAAGATAGCTTACCTCATTTTGTTCTTTCTGCAGTTGTGCTCGAAGATATTCTATGTCTTTTGAAAATTTTGTCTCCTGAAAGTATATGATGTAGAACTTTTATGTAACTTAGACAACGGGGAGAACAAAAAGTTTACACATAAACATTTATAGCACTGCAACATGTGCAATACACGACCTTTTCCAGAAATAAAAAAAATGTTACATTAATATTTTCTATCAGAGACTACAACATCTCAGGCAAATGATAATGTTTTTGTTTACAATGGTAATTATTTGACTTAATACGGGTTCTTGATTTGAATTCGATTTTTTTAAAAGAGGATTTTACACCAAAATCCTCTTTTGGGTGATCAAAAACGCCATTTTTAACATCATTTTTTACTTGATTTTAGAACAAACCGTGGAAATTTCCACGCCATGTATCTGAAAATAGCAAAATAATCTGATGAAATATTGTCGAATTTCTATCGTGCGTGGAAATTTCCACGCCCTTATTCAGAAAATAACAAGAAAATTTTAATGAAATATTGCCAAAATTCATTCCCCGTGGAAATTTCCACGCTTTATTGGATAAAACACAACAACACACTATATGAGAAATAATAATAACATTTATTTACAAATCGGGTACAAAAACTTAATAGTTTTGGCCAGCTCTACAAAACTGAAATCTAACGAAGTGAAACATGTAAGCGTGGAAATTTCCACGGTTGAGATGTATATAATTGTAAATATTAAAATCATAACAAAAATATAAAATTGGAAGCGTGGAAATTTCCACGCTTTTTAAAACTATTATAAAATCGATTTGTTGGCGTGGAAATTTCCACGCCTCGTATGAAAGATGTAATGAACAATTTGACACCGTGGAAATTTACATGCTAAGGCATAATTTAAGTAATTTGATTAAAAATTAAAACCGAAAGGTAACCAGCGATTAAAATGGAAAAGAAATGAATCAGTAAATTTAAACAAATTTGAAAAATGTGAGAAGAGGTATCTTACCGTGGAAATGTTCACGCCCCTTTCAAAAACTGTTTTTTTTTTATTTGAAATAAACCTTTGCAAAAAGTGAAAATTTCCACGCCTCTCATATAATGTATCGATTTTGATACCGTGGAAATTTCCACGCTTATGTATAACACATTTTAAGTAATTCAATTAAATGTTCAAACGAAAATTAAAAAACAGTGAAGCGTGGAAATTTCCACGGCTAGCATGTATATGAGAATTACTAAGTGAAAGCTATTGAAATAGATAAGAAATAATATCAGGCATGGACATTTCCACGCTCTTGCGAGGCGGCGTAGAAATTTCCACGCCCACAAATCTTTTCTATAAAAGTAAGAAAGTTATGATTCTTTTGATGCCGCGAAAACTTCCACGCTTGTGCAGTAACAAATAAAATATAAAAGTCTCACAAGATGAAAACAAAATTTAACATTGTAAGTTAGTGCCAAATATCATGATATGCCAAAAATACAGAAATACAAGCGTGGAAATTTCCACGCTTATCGTTGTTTTTTAAGTTGTGAAATGATGCCATCAAATCATATTAGTTAAATAACTAAGTTGACCCACTGAAATGCATACTACTCCAGGCGTGGAAATTTCCACGCTTCGAAAATTAAAAATAGTACTCCCCAAATTGAATGGATTGAAAGAACAAAAAAGAAAATATGCATAAACTATTTCTGGCGTGGAAATTTCCACGCTTATTGTTGATTTTCAGCTGTGAAATGATGCAATCAAATCAAATAGATAACCACACGAAACCATGTTAACAAACTGAAACACATACTACTCCAGGCGTGGAAATTTCCACGGTTCGGAAATAAAAGAATTGCACTCCCCGAATTAAATGAAAGAAAAAAGGAAAGTAAAAGAGAAAATAATAAGATATGCATAATCTATTTCAGGCATTGAAATTTCCACGCTAGTCATGAATAGGTAAAACGATTAAAATATTTTCAGATTTCAGGTGTGAAAAAAATAAATATCCTGTTCAGAACAAATCGTGGACATTCCCACATTCCTTCATAATACATAACTTTTCGACTTCGATTATTTTAACTTTGAAGAATGTATTCCAAATCTCAAATGTTATAGCATAACTGAACTAAGAAACATGCATAATCTTTCATGCGTGGTCATTTCTATGCCCATTTAAGGATATTTTAAAGTATTCATTAAGTGTTGATCTGATCTAAAAAAATCAATTAAGTATAATAACAGATCTCTTAAAAATTTCCACGCTTACCAATACTTTCAAGCTATAAAGTTATGAAATCAAAACAAAATAGTTAAATATTCGAAACAAAGCTTCGAACACTTGAAAAATAAACACATGCAACAGACGTAGAAATTTCCCTGCTTCAAGAATACAATATAATACTCGCTCAATTAAAAGGAATAAAATATACAAAAAAAGGTAAATAATGAAATATGCATATACTATTTCAGGCTTGAAAATTTCCACGCTTCTCATTATGAGTTGAATATGATCAAAATACGATATAAAATTTAACTATGAAAAGATAAAGAACAAACCGTGGAAATTTCCACACTCTTTTTCAAACACGGAATGTTCAACTTGAACTCAATTTAACAATAAAGAAACATTTTTTAATAATTACAAGTCGAATAATTTCTATTTTCATCATAAATAGATATATTACTTGAAAGTAAGTATTTTACTGCATGGAAGCTTAATTAAGTAAAAATCATTTAGACATGCTAATTGGAAGTAACTGTTACATATTGTTTTTACAAGTGTGATTTATCAACAGTAATTCAATCAATCTGTAACATCACTTGTCATAAAATTTTGCTCTCAACTTTAACATTGACTGGATCATAAAAAAGTGTTAATTGCTTTGTTTTGACAGTTATGCAGAATATACAAAGGTCCCTTTTCGGTAGGTTAATTTGCATAAATCCCACAGAATAAGGCGTGATTTATGGATATTTGACATTTCATTGGTAATTAATTTTTAAGCAGACACAAATTTCTGTTTAACGGATATGCCATATTATTTTTCAAACAATATCCCAACGTGAAAATAGTGTGAATTTCCATTCCAGTGAAACCAATGTTAACATATTAGGTCACCTAAATTCACTACAATTTTACTGCACTTAAAGGTCATGGAACACGAATTTTTGACCTCGATTTTTTTTACGAAGAAACATTTTTTAATCGCAAATGCTTTAACATCGTAAACCATATAGTACTAAGATAAAATGCATAAAAGCTATCATGCATGGACAATTTCCACGCTCTTTCATAATTATTTATTTTTTCTAACAATGATAATCACTAAATGTAAAATTACAGAACAGTGAAAATGTGGTGTGGAAATTTCAACTTTAACATTGCTTTTAGCATCAAGTCAAAATTAATAAAATAATTCAAGCTTAAACCAGTAGTCACATGCACAATTATAGTCCAGACGCTTCGAAAATAATACTCACTCAATTAAATCTATTCAAAGAGACTAAAAAAGGTAATCATAGAATATTCACTAGTTCCTTTAAGCGTGGTTATGTCCACTTTCTTCATAAAAAGTTATAAACAATTAAAATGTATTTGAAAATGGAACTGTGAAAATGAAATATTAGGTAAAAAACAAATCGTGGACATTTCCACGAATTTTCAACAGGTTAGATAGCGAAAAAAAATATAATCGCAAAAAGAATTGCCATGTTCGTCAAGTCTTTATTATAACATGCATTACTACATTACGCCAAGTGACATACTACAAACCGTCGATGTAAATACAAAGTAACATTATGTTATAAAAGGATGAAATTTAACTAAAAAATAATTCAATTTCAAATGGTTCGTTTTAACCGCAAATAAGAAAAAAAAGTAACTAATAGGTGTTTCTGTTTTTCATTTCATTATTTTTATTTTATTTCTTTCATATGTTACAACTGTCTCTTTTTAACTCATTATCTTGATCATTTTGTCATTGGTTTATCTGGTTTTCCTTCGTTTTCATCCATCTATCAATTATCAATATTACCGTCAGCTTCTATAAACAAATAAATGAATAGAATGAATACAGTTACTCAAAGTTTCATTCAAATACCCGTTTTAAGTCATTTAGTTATCCTACATAAATATTTCAAATGCGCCTCTGTCTAAAAAGTTATGAATGGGTTTTACAAAAGGAAACTGAAATACACTTATTTCAAGTGCTGTAGAAAACAAATAAAACTAGTGCACCTGAAGTAAAGTAAAAAGTAAAGTAAGGTAAGGTCAGGTAAGGTAAGGTTAGGTAAAGCAAAGCAAAGCAAAGCAAAGTAAGCTTAGTTTTGGCAGTACTGTAGCACTAGTACTCGATTACACCCCAAAATGCGCAAATTCATTTTCTTCATTATATATAAATGTATCCAATATAAAATAAAAAACATATGCATGATCTCAAAATGGATGGACAGAAAAAACAATTCACTCTATGTGCACAGTCTACACATTTCTATCTCTTGGCTGTTTCTTCTGAATAAAGCTTTCTTGCCGATCTGTAAAGGTATTTCAAGCAGGATCATTCCTCTTTCAGAGAGACACACCGACGATGAGCTGAGAGTTTTCGTTTTGCCATTATAGGTTTATATGCACACTGTCATTTTTTCTCTCTATTTCTTTCCTGAAATGAGCAAAAATATAATTTCAAGTATGTAATTACACTCTCTGAAATAATATCTCCTCTAACAGAAGGCTTAGATTTAAATGGACACCAAAATAAAATACATAAATAGAAAGAAAAAAAAAGAAAAAAAAGATCATAATTAATAAATGCTTAAATTTAATTGTTAATTGAACATTGTCTTGATACTGAGTATCTTAAATCATTAAGTATATAAAATCATCTATAAAGAAGAACGGTATCTAATAAGTCACTTATTTCATCATTTATTTTTTAGCGTCTGATAATAATCTATAAGTCATAAGTACACATTCCACAGTTGAATGGACTTTGTAATTTTCAATAAAGCCGTACCAGATCTTCCGTAATTTGCATATTTTCGAACATTACCCCGCCCTAATTCACTCACTGTAAAGAATGGTCATAAAATCTACGAATAAAGAAACTGACTGTGACCGGCAGTAGGCAATTAGGGGATTATGAATATAATTGGATAGCCTTATTGGTTTATTCATTGACAGTTGAGTAAATCGTCTAACACATAAGACTCTCAATTCTTCTAATCCTAGAAAAGGTAATTATTATAATGGCAAATTGTAATGTTTTATTTTATCCTTTTTATTCAGAAGTAAAAAATGGCATTTCTTTAAATTGTAGTGATTATATCATCACTTAAATCACGCTGAATTTCCTTCAAACGAAAAAAGATTGCTTAGAAAAACAACTACATATATTCAAACATAACTTCATAGTCTGATTTAAACAACTGATAAAATCTTTATACATCTTTGCAACAGTGGTGATAACAAGTTCATAAATCTTCAATGAGTTTTTGGAATATTATGTATTAGACATTACACAAAAAAGTAAGATTTAGGATAATTAATACATTCTTTACTAGGAATTCCACAAAAAATCATAGCAAAAAAATATTTTTAGAATTATCATTTTGATGTCACAATAAGTCAGTCTTAAAGTTTAATATCAAGAAATCTGCTACTTACATTTCCTTGATACAAGCTGTCCTCACTCCTGGAACTGTAGGATTTTGGTTTCTTTTTACTTCTTTCTCCGCTATTTGAATATCTTTTAAATCAAAAACAGGCACAAAAGTATTGTGTGTAGTCCCGAGTTGTATCATACTAATAGATTACACGGCAATCGACAGACACCTACCGTTTATGGGTCATGTCCATTTTGTGAATAGGTAACCCCGGAATACAAACATTTAATCATCGTTTCAAAACGGGGAAATGTGAAAAGAATTCAATACTAAATGTCGTTCTAGTTAATATGTCATTAATAAAAAATAATTCAATTTCTTTTTTTCAAAATCATAGCAGTTTTCAATTTGATTAATCTGAGAAATGGAATATCTGTCCCCCACCCCGTTCAGTAATAACAGCCTCCCGCTGTGACACCACACGTCGCGTGTAGTGTGTAACTGGAGTTGAGCAAACGTGTAACGAGTTTTAAAACGACAATAATGAAATACACTCGATTGAATGGACTTTAAGGATGTGTCAGGGTAAGTACATTTTTTATCAATCAGCACTACGTTAAATTCTACACCTGCGGAGATTTGATTATTTTCTCATTCCACATTCATTCGTGCTCTGACACTCATCGAGTTCAGATCGCTCTTGCTTTGCTATTTTGCTATTCGTTGCTATTTTTTGAATTATTTGGATATTTTACATTCGGATTAATTGTCATAAAGATTAAATGAATTCAAATAATTTGACTAAGTCAAATTTATTTTTTGAACTTAAACTGTCCTTCTAAGGACAACTTTCAAAATTCAAATCAGATTTCCAAAACTCGAAATTGTAAATTAAAGAATCAATTTTACCATAGGATAAAAGGAATTTATGTGTTAGTTTTCTGTGATTTGTTTATAATTCTGTTTTGTGTTAAGTGATCTTTGTGTGTGTTGTGTTTTTATGTGTTTATGTTTCTAGTGAAATAGTGTGTTGTGTATAAGTGAAAGTGTTTAAGGATAATATTTAAGAAGTAGGATATAACCAGGATATAAGGAATCTTTTTTAAGAAGAAAGAAAAACAAAAAGGAAGACTTTGAGGTAGGAGTTTAATTATAAGTTAAACCTAAAGAAACTAAGTAAGAAATTCTTACTTGGACAAAAAGTAAAATTAATTGTAAAAGCCTCCCTGATAAAAAACACAAAAAAATAAATCTTCCGAAAATATCGGACATTCTCTAATTGATTTAGAAAATATTAAACTTCACCCGTAAAGTTAAAACTAAGCCTAAGTTACATAGATAAGCAATTCTCTGATTGGCTGAGAGAATTTACCTCCTCTATCGAGATTGGTCAGAATTCAATTCGGTTCAAGCCTAAGATACATAGATAAGCAATTCTCTGATTGGCTGGGAGAATTTGGCTCCTCTGTCGTGATTGGTCAGATTACTATACGGTACAAGCCTATAATTCACACACTAGCAGTTCGCTGATTGGACGAGAGAACTTGTCTCCTTCGTCGTGATAGGTTTAATTACTATTCGTTTTTTAAAAACAAAATTGATACAAAATTGATCAAACCAAACGCGGAATCATAAATTATACACTGACAGGATAAAAAGCTATTATAATCTTAGGTTCAATTGATCTAGTTACTAGCATTATTGTTAATAGGAAACAAATAAATAAGAAATGAATACAACAGGAGAAATCCTCCAAAATTTTAATATCTCACTTGAGGATAGAGAGAAAGAAAGAGAGAGAGAGATAATGAAAGTAAAGAAAGAAGGGAGAAAAGGAAGGAGGCTAAACAGGAAAACAAGAGAGAAGGAGAGTGAGAAAAGAAGCTAAACTACAAAAAAAAACAAAAAAACACAAAAATATGAAAGTGCTCTAGTACCCCCACCCATAACAACGTCAGATGACGGAAACTCCGTCATGACAACACTGGGGAAAATTAGCAGCAAAAAAAAACTCTCCCCAAGTCCCAACAAATCTAGTCCAGTGGAAAAACTGGCCAGGGAAATCACCCCACAAAAGTCCTACGCGGAGGTCACCGCGACCTTTCTAGCAACACCAGTGATGGAACTACAGTTCCATCAAGTATTAACTAGTACACCTGGTAACAACAACAACAAAAAAGGGTAAGGTCCCCAGAGACATCTCCGGCAGCTCAGCCGGAAAAAATAGTATGCGTAGGACAGAATGATACCCTGCCAGAGAACAGTACCCCAGAGAAAGGGGGAAATGTAAGTAACAAGATTGAGGAAAGTACCCCAAAGAAGGGGGAAAGCTCCAAAATAAACAAAACCCCCAACACCCCCACCACTGCACAGAATTTGCTGACATTCATCAGCATCATCATATCCAGTGATGTGGGCACATTCAATAAGTCCAAACTAGAGGAAATTGGGAGGGAGTTTGCTAAATACATGGGCAGTGGAATAGAGGGCCAACTTAGCTTAGACAGGGGAGTCATTAAAGGGAAAATCAAAAAACAATTCATTAACAAAGCCCTGAATTTTACCAGCTCTAAAAATGACTTAAGGATATCAGAATTAGGCAAATCTAAAACAAAACTGAATACTAATCCAAGGGGAATAATCAATCTGGATTGGACAGAAATTACAGCGGAAAAACTTAAAAGCCTAAACCCCAACATCATCCAGGCGCACCCAATCAAATCTTACAGTAATGGCAAATGGGTGATGACAAATGAGATTAGCCTCACTTTAAAAAATAGCATGCCTTTGGAAATAAAAACAGATGAAATCAACTCGGTATCAGTAAGGCCAGCCCTTTTATCTACAATCAGATGTTCAAAATGTCAAATGAATGGCCATATCGCTAGCAAATGTAGGAACAAAATACAATGTCTCAAATGCGGGGGAGTGGGGGGGGGCACACAAAATCTCAGAATGTAAATCACATGAAACAAATAGCGTGAACTGTGGACAAGGACACAAAGCGACTTACAAAGGATGTCCCGCCTTCCAAAAATACAAGAATAAAATAGAAAATCAAAACAGGGAAATCCAAAAAAATTACGTCAAAATATGCGAAGACAACAATTTACCCCTCCCACTACAAATAATATCCGAGGATAAGAATAAGGCCATTGACAATTTGGGAAAGTCACTGGCAAATAAAACGGAAGCAGAAATTAAAGAAATCTTACTAGCCAAAGTCTTCTCAATCACCGAGATCGAGGCAAAAAACCTAAACAAAAAAAATCATAATCAAGATAAGACTAATAAAAATCAAAGAACTGTAAGTACTGCAAGTACTGGTGATAATAACCAGGAATCACAAAATCAAAGACATAATAATAGGGGGAGATTACAAAAAATATGAAACAAAACAACCTCGTCACTCGCCATCCTCCAGTATTTCCACAGGCCTGGAGGTATGTAGGGGCATACAACCCCTACTTAAGCAACAACCGCGGCCATTACAGGCACCCCTATAGGCCAAGGCACCTAGAGGCTGAAATAGGGTATCAGAAAATTAATTATAGAAAAGATTAACTGTGAAAAGATAGAAATAGATTAAATAATGTTAACTTATAATAAGTAACTATGATCGTTGAGACTGGCGACAAACGCGCAAACAGTAACCATAGTCTCAGCATCATATCCTGGAATATGAGAGGAATGACTAATGATAAACATAAATGCCACGAACTACAGGAATTTATCAACTCAAAAAAAGACTCCATAGACATCATCTGCTTACAGGAAACAATGCTTAATGATAACAAAAAAACACATAATTTCAGAGGTTTTCAACAACCAGTAACTAAAAACCACATCAATAATCAAGGAAATACCGCCGGCGGTCTTGCCATATATGTAAAAAATGGTATAAATTTTGTCGAAAATAACTCCAGGTTTGATTTGGACGGAGTAGAAACCCTGGGGATCAAAATACTACATAATCAGGACTCGTTCGATATCTTCAATTACTATGCTCATTCAAATACTGCTAACAATGCACAGAAATTTAATACGGCATTCCAAAATTTAGGAAAAAACAACATCATAGTAGGAGATTTCAATCTTAAACATATCTGTTGGAACCCTGAAAATGATTATAGGATAGATGCTGAGGCTATGGAGCTGTTTGAATTCTTAGAAGCAAACGCGCTTAATATCATGAACGACGGGCAAGTCACGCGGTTAGCACAACAAGCAAATCATATAGATTCGGCCATTGACTTAGCAATCATATCGGCCCACCTCCACTATAAAACTGAGTTTATAGTACTAGATAACGCCTTTGGCAGTGATCATCTACCAATCATGATAGAAACCAAGACTCATTTTAAACCTGAAACTATAATAATCAATGAGAAATAGCAGACAAAAAAAAGCAAGTGCCCAACAATGGGCTGATTTTAAACAAACTTGCCAACTCGAGCTAGATTTCTCGTTAACAGAAGATTTACTAGAACATAACTTTGATTTATTTAAGAAAAAATTAGACAGTATTTTAGAGAAAACCATTCCAAAATCAAAGCAGAAAACAGTTAAATACAGAGCACCCTAAACATGGTGGAATGAAGAATGTAGGACTGCCGTAATCTATAGAGAAAATTGTCGAAAAAATACAAAAAAGACCGAACTCCAATTTAACTTGAACGCTGGATAGAGGCCCGTCGATCAGCGAAACACACTATTAACATAATGAAGCGCGAAAGTTGGAACAATTTCTGTAGTTCAATCACCCATAAAACAACGTCAAAAGACCTGTGGGCATTCGTGCGAAGAATGAAAGGTATCGAGCCTACCACAGTACCAGTCTTTAATATTGATAACAAATTTGTCACCGATCCTAAAGACAAAGCTAACATCCTCGTCAAACAATACCAACAAGTAAGCAGTAATACCGGTTAAAGTACGGAATTTATCAACAAAAAAGAAAAGTTGATACAAAAATCAATAAATTTTTTTTTGAAGAAACTGACCACTTAGAGCTTCCGTACAATTCAGACTTTTCATTATTTGAATTAGATTTGGCACTTCAAAACTGCAACAATGGCGCACCTGGGACAGACAATATTAATTACTACATTTTAAGAAACTTACCGGCGGAGTCAAAAACAACCTTATTAGAATTATTGAATAAATCATGGAAAGAAGGCAAAACTCCCGCCTGCTGGAACGAAGCAATTATCATACCTTTATTAAAACCAAACAAAGTTTTTAAGGTACCGTACACACAGGAAATACGAAAACATGTCAAAGAATATAAACTAGATAATACGCAAGTTCAACCTCCAAAGTACGTAAATAAATCAAAATTCGAAAAACCGGAAATTGACTTACATCTTGTAGGCAAAATTAACAAAAATGACGAAGAGAAACAAAATATAGTTACCGCCCAATCATTCATTAATAATAATTACGGTGACGTGACGCAAATCTATACAGACGGAAGCAAAGACCCAGATAAACAATTAGCCGGAGCAGGAATGATTGTACACACCGCGAACGGACAAATAAAACAAAGACATAAATACAAATTAGACGCATGATTATCCATATTCACGTGTGAACTAATAGCCATTCACGCGGCACTACTCTTTATCAAAAGAAATAAGATTAAAAATGCCGCGCTATTTACTGACAGTTTAATTTCATTACAAGCCCTCACTTCCGGCAAAACTAAAACGAGGCCAGACAAAGTAGACAGCATACTCTCTCTAATAGGAACCCTTAAACGAGAAAATTACAAAATAACCTTAGTTTGGATCCCAAGCCACATAGGCATCGAGGGGAATGATGTCCGATAAGTTAGCCAAAACCGGAAGTGAAACAGGAGAAATAACTAAAACTCTTCCGAGTGTCTCCGAAATTTACAGTTACATCAAAAAACAGGTCAAAGAGAAATTAACCTATCGATGGAACTTATACAGAGATAAACATAATATCACTACAAACAAAAATATTCCCGCTAATTACAAATTTATAATTATAATTCACTCTGTGATAAGGTGTATACCCGTATGAAAATGAACTGCACGGCGCTAAAAGTCCACAGGTTTAATATACAAGATAAATGTTGTAACAACTGCAACTCAGGTGATATAGAAACCTTGGACCATATAATCTTTAGGTGCCCGTCATTTATAGAACAGCGTCGTTGCCTAGAAACCGGCATTCTCAAAACACGAGTAACCAATGTAGATCTAGAGTTACTGCTGAATCCACCGTCGGATATAGCCGAGAGAATCAGAATAACGATATTTAAATATATCCGCAGCATTAAATACATGGGGAAAATTTAAGAACCTTGGAAAACTAAGGATAGAAGTGTGATCAACTCTTGTTAGTTGCAGACGAACTATCACAATTCAAAGTCTGATCAACTCTTGTTAGTTGAAGACATTCTGTATATTCATAGGCTCCTACTCATAAAATTATGCTGTGTATATAGCTAAGGACAACAGTCTGATCAACTCATGTTAGTTGCAGACTAAAACACTCACTTAAAATATTTCAAAGTCTGATCAACTCTTGTTAGTTGCAGACTAATTGTACGCTAAGCTTAAAATTAAAAATCCATCATCTATGCACAATGTTACATAATCACATCTGGTTGAAAGAGAATGAAAAGGGAGTATAAAGGGAGAAAGAAGAATGAGAGAGGGAGTGAAAATAAATAACTGGAACACCACCGCCGTATAAGTTATAACCAGCGACAATAGGTTTCCATCTCACAAAGTTTTTATTTATAAAGGAAATGATGCGATTTTTTGACTGTATACACAAGACATATCGCACTAAACAAAAAAAAGCATTGAATCTACAAATAAATTAGAAATATATCTTTTTTATTCGCACAACGGGGCAAAACACGGAAAAAAATCACCGGGTAAGATAGGTCCTAGGAAATCAAATTTACAGTTATTAAAACTAAACGCATCATTCTCCTCCTACGTATATCATATTAAAGTAGAGCAATACAGGTCATTAATTCCGAAAAAAAATCAAGAAAATCCAACAAGAACCCAAACAATACAGATAATTTGAAAATTACAAAATTTTAAGAAAACCGCTAATAACTACCAGTAAAATAAACAAATATAGTAAGTAACTTTAATACTACAACAAAGTAAGCAAAACCAAGCACTACTAAAAAGTCAGATGACGAATTACGGTACTATTCCCGTACTTTCAACATAATATAAACTATTCACATAAAGAATAGATTCTCATTTAAAAAACACAAAAAATAAAAAAGAATCAACACTACAAAAACTGTGCAAAAGGTTAAGCTTACCAAGTATACAGTAAAGAGCTACTTAACAACAAAAATTTACACTCTAATATACATGTCATTTGTGTCATTTATGCAAAAAAAAAAAAAATTTAGTATGACCTAATCCATATTCATGCGCTCTTCTTTCAGCGGTCCCGACCTGAATCACATGCTATGGTCTCATTGGCCGCGTGGTTCGAGCCAAATTGGCACCCCCCCAAATTTCTTTCTTTTTTCTTTATATTTTTTTTAGCTCCACAAAAAAATTAGGCACGGCAAAAATCACATTTAAGGCATATACGTGGAGTATGCCGAAAAGTTAGGTGGAGTAGGGTTCCAGTGGGAGGATTGAGGGTTTCCTTCTCCGTTTCTTGTCACGTCTGGTCCCATAGTTGATCTGCTGCTGCCTTTTCCTTACGTGTCTGCTAACGCGGGGCTTGAGCTGGCAACACCTTGGCTGCATGATAAGTCAGTCAATAATAATTAAAACGTTACATCAAACCCTCAAATTAGTATTTCAAGTCTCATTCTCTATACAAAAAGGTTAAGCTTCCCATGTTGGTTTAAGTTCATTTTAACGATATGCACGGGAAGGCATATCAAGGACGGGAACGTGAAAAAGACCCAAGCCTTATGGCAAAGGGCGTGTTACGTCCTCATAAACTTACTTCATCTTCATCATCATCATTTGATTATTTTTGTGCAGTAACACTGCTGTTTTGCTTCGTTTTCTTCCTTCTTGCTGCGCTTAAAGGCAGTATAATGTTACTTCCTATTCATTTTGTAAAAAGGTGAACAATAGTTTTAAAAGTCATTTAGTCTAAGTTAAAGTTACGATCACGGTAATAATAACAACTTCCGAGACTTGTGTTTTATTCTACATGTACTATAAAGCTTCAGTCCGCTTTAAGTAAAACAGTAAGCAATAGATCCTTTTTATGAAGTAGAAGAAAAAGTAATATATATAGCTTCTACATGTAAGAACAATTCACGACAACGGTACGTTCCGCAGCTGTTCTTAGTTGTGACGTACATTTATCCCGTTGGTACAAGACAGTGATGCAGAATGACAAACATTTTAACGCATCCTTCTTTTTAAATGCAGTAGTTACAATAAACCCTCAGTGCAAGATGCACAGTAAAAGTAAAGTTTCAAAGTTTATTGGCAAAGTCAGTCATACCTTTGGCCAATTTATTATATTCAAAGTACAGATGGCTACAAGTACATACATAACATAATATATACACAGTAAATCAAACATCAAAATATTAAGAAGTAGGTAGATTATCAAGATTTTTCCTGTCTTGCTAATAGACCGTTCCATAATTGATAAATTGACCGCCGCCATTATGAAGATCACTTGACCGTCCGCCATTAAAAATGACTGCTAAATCTCGCTATGATGCTTACTTTCCGTATAAATCTGTATAACTTTAGTACATTTCAAGGTGACATCCTGCCTTATATCCCGTGAATTTTGTTGCAAAATTAACATCACTTTATTTTATTGAATTATTATTACTATCTTGTATGTTTTTTTCCCGACTTGAACTATTACTAACTCGTGAAAGACTGTTTAAAAAGACCATGGACTGTTCAAAATGGAAGCTTGAGTTGTGTGAACCATATATATTAATATATATAAAACACAAATAATATTGAAAGCACTGTTTTCCTTTTCGAAAGTTGAAAATATGATTTTAATTATTTGAACTACTCTGAAAGCTTACATAATAAACAAAATCACAAAATTAAACATCTCGCTCATCAACCGCATGTTCACTCTATTTAACTAAAACCTGCTTTATTCTTTGATACAGTTTCAAAGAATACTTGACAAAAGATGTGCATTATTTAGCGCTTCATTAAATATCAAACTGTCTTTTGTCTTTCGTGGTGTCCTGTGGTGAAGGAATGTGGTTACGTAATATAGGGGTGATACTGTCTTTGTTTTGATAAGTCACCGTTAATTGTCATTGTCGGTCTTGCTTGATCAGTCACAGAAAGAACAGTGTAATAACGAAATTTACAAAACGCTGTAATAATAAAGGCTACAAAACATGGGCTTTATTTGTTTATGATTGTTTTTTTTTCTGTACGGAAAATTGCCAGTATTATATTCCTATATGTACAATTGGAGCGAGGTTAGTATTATCCAATATTATGTAATTCTATGTTTTGATTGGCTGTTAGAAGATCCGATTATTGCCGACGCATTACGTATTTTTACGATGTGCTACCTGTTGAATCAATTAGCGAAGTTGTGTTATTCCGGAAATCCTCGGAGAGAATCACGTGACAGTCTGGTAATATTGTGTAGGAACATTGGATGTTATTGTTTTGAAATCTATTAATAGTAACAAGTAACTGATAAGAGATACAGGTAACCTTTTGAACGTTGGCAAAATTATGGCGGTTGATAACAATGCAAAACATAGTAATTTTGTAATTACCGTTTGAAAGTCATTTTTCATCAAACAGTAAAGTATTGTATATCATTTTAAAGGTCTGTAATCTCATATTTTACATATTTAAAACATAATTGTCAAAACTGTTTTCTTTTTTGTTTGTAAATGGTTAAACTTAGTGCATCTAAGCTGCTAGAAAAATGCTGAAACGACAGGTATAAATTAGTTAAGTTTTCTTTTCTAAAAGCAAAAATTCCAAATCTGCTTATATTTTCAAAATATGAATTTAAAGAGCCTTCAAATGATGTAAAATGATAAATGTTTATGTTTAATGTTTTCAATTAATAGAATTCGGCTCACGAAGAAAATGTTTATGTAAAATTAAAAATTCTGTCTGGTTCCCGATCGTACTTTGCTACGACAGTGACTGTGTCTCACCTGCTCTTTATGTTGAATTATATCAAAGTAATCAAAGCATGGTCATAGTTAATTATCAACACTGATATTACAAGTATATTTGTTATTCTGTTCAAGCATGTTTGTTATTCTGTTCAAGCATGTTATTCCATGAAATTCACGTTATTTTGTTACTTAACAAAACAAACAAAGTTTCAGTATCATAATTATCATCATTAATATCAAGAGATATATGGAAAAAAAGGTTGAACAAATATGTTGTTGTTGTTCTTCAAAAAATGTGCATTACCTTAGACAGGTCTTCATTTTAAAGATATACATTGAATTTCTTTTTAGGCATCTGCAAACAAAATAGAGTGCTGTAATTTAAGGTTCCCTAAACATACAGTAAAAAACCGTGCACTCAAATGGACTCAAGTCCATTTGAATTTTTCTTGTTAATTTAAGAATATATATTTTTCCTAAAAAGCATGATTTTCAAGACCGTATGAAATTTAGCATCTGTTGCCGTATGGACCCTTTTTTCTATACTTATTTCTAGCATTTGGGAAATCTGTTTTGGCGAAGTATTGATATGTACAACATGTGAGTTTGTGTATGCAGAAAGAAAATAATAGCTGCAAGCCATACGTTTGTAAGATATTGATCTTACAATAATACGTTTGCTTTTCTTCTTATTATTTTGAACAGTATTGTTTTAATACAGAAAACAAAATTATTATGACACGTTGTATGATATATTATTTAACTGCACCATTTTGGTCAGATTTTTTAAAAGATAGGTACATGTACTTTTTAAAAGCAGTTTTTCGTGAAATTTTGATAAAATGAAAATAATTAATCTACACGAGCATATCACAAGACCTTTATCTAACAGTTCAATAGATTGAGATGTCAGCAAAAAGTCGTTTACAAATAAACTTTTTTTCAGTTAAAAGACCTTGGGAAAGCTTTGCTGATAATAAATGCTTCATGTAGTTGATATGTATCTGTTTCTCTAACATACAACGGCACAATTTTCTGTTTTCTAATTACATCATTTCCTAACACATCTAGATATTTTTCAAACTTGAATTATTTTTGAACAGTCTATAATAGTACAATTTCGGCTGATTATTAATTGTTGCATTCCATTCCTCTAGGTAAAATGGTCAGTTGTGATCGAAGACGTTTCTATCTCTTTTGTCAGTTCTGTTTTCTAAAGGTTCAAAGCAAAGACAATAGGTTAATAACAAAAACATTTATAGAAATACAGTACGTGCGTTGTAAAAAAAAAAAATCAATACATAAATAAAACACTGGTCGCCTTAAACATTTTCGATCAGAAGGTACACTAATTTAGGCGAATGATAACTATTTGTTAACAAGAAACTACAACATTATAGGCAAATGATATTTTTTGTTTACAATGACAATTATTTGATTTAATACGGGTTCTTGATTTGATTAAAACTGTTAAACAGTAAAATGGTATCTGCAAATCCAACCAAACAATTCCGAATGATAACATCTTTGATATAAATCATCCTGATACCAAGCGTTTGCAAATAACTATATAACTATTACGACCTATAAATGATTTGGTGTTTACTAATGCACCAAATAATATTAGAATTCTACGATTCATTTGTAAAATTGAGTATTTACAGTAAAGATAATCAGACTATAATGTTTTCCTGCCAACCATGTTGTTTCCTTTACAAAGTATGCTTACCTCGATGTCTTTTTCCGTCAGTTGTGATCGAAGACGTTCTATCTCTTTTGTCAGTTCTGTTTTCTAAAGGTTCAAAGCAAAGACAATAGGTTAATAACAAAAACATTTATAGAAATACAGTACGTGCGTTGTACAAAAAATAAATCAATACATAAATAAAACACTGGTCGCCTTAAACATTTTCGATCAGAAGGTACACTAATGTAGGCGAATGATAACTGTTTGTTAACAAAAAACTACAACATTTTAGGCAAATGATATTTTTTTGTTTACAATGACAATTATTTGATTTATTACGGGTTCTTGATTTGATTAAAACTGTTAAACAGTGAAATAGTATCTGCAAATCCAACCAAACAATTCCGAATGATAACATCTTTGATATAAATCATTCTGATACCAAGCGTTTGCAAATAACTATATAACTGTTACGACCTATAAATGATTTGGTGTTTACTGATGCACCAAATTAGTATTAGAATTCTACGATTCATTTGTAAAATTGAGTATTTACAGTAAAGATAATCAGACTATAATGTTTTCCTACCAACCATGTTGTTTCCTTTACAAAGTATGCTTACCTCGATGTCTTTTTCCGTCAGTTGTGATCGAAGACGTTCTATCTCTTTTGTCAGTTCTGTTTTCTAAATGTTCAAAGCAAAGATAATAGGTTAATAACAAAAACATTTATAGAAATACAGTACGTGCGTTGTACAAAAAATAAATCAATACATAAATAAAACACTGGTCGCCTTAAACATTTTCGGTCAGAAGGTACACTAATTTAGGCGAATGATAACTATTTGTTAACAAGAAACTACAACATTTTAGGCAAATGATATTTTTTTGTTTACAGTGACAATTATTTGATTTAATACGGGTTCTTGATTTGATTAAAACTGTTAAACAGTGAAATGGTATCTACAAATCCAACCAAACAATTCCGAATGATAACATGTTTGATATAAATCATTCTGATACCAAGCGTTTGCAAATAACTATATAACTGTTACGACCTATAAATGATTTGGTGTTTACTGATGCACCAAATTAATATAAGAATTCTACAATTCATTTGTAAAATTGAGTATTAACAGTAAAGATAATCAGACTATAATGTTTTCCTACCAACCATGTTGTTTCCTTTACAAAGTATGCTTACCCTGATGTCTTTTTCCGTCAGTTGTGATCGAAGACGTTCTATCTCTTTTGTCATTTCTGTTTTCTAAAGATTTGAAGCAAAGACAATAGGTTAATAACAAAAAACATTTATAGAAACACAGTACGTGCGTTGTACAAAAAAAATCAACAAATAAATAAAACACTGGTCACCTTAAACATTTTCGATCAGAAGGTACACTAATTTAGGCGAATGATAACTATTTGTTAACAAGAAACTACAACATTTTAGGCAAATGATATTTTTGTTAACAATGACAATTATTTGACTTAATACGGGTTCTTGATTTGATTTAAACTGTTAAACAGTGAAATGGTATCTGCAAATCCAACCAAACAATTCCGAATGATAACATCTTTGATATAAATCATTCTGATACCAAGCGTTTGCAGATAACTATATAACTGTTACGACCTATAAATGATTTGGTGTTAACTGATGCACCAAATTAATATTAAAATTCAACGATTCATTTGTAAAATTGAGTATTTACAGTAAAGATAATCAGACGTTAATGTTTTCTTACCAACCATGTTGTTTCCTTTACAAAGTATGCTTACCTCGATGTCTTTTTCCGTCAGTTGTGATCGAAGACGTTCTATATCTTTTGTCAGTTCTGTTTTCTAAAGGTTCATAGCAAAGACAATAGGTTAATAACAAAAACATTTATAGAAATACAGTACGTGCGTTGTACAAAAAATAAATCAATACATAAATAAAACATTGGTCGCCTTAAACATTTTCGATCAGAAGGTACACTAATTTAGGCGAATGATAACTATTTGTTAACAAGAAACTTCAACATTTTAGGCAAATGATATTTTTTGTTTACAATGACAATTATTTGACCTAATACGGGTTCTTGATTTGATTAAAACTGTTAAACAGTGAAATGGTATCTGCAGATCCAACCAAATAATTCCGAATGATAACATCTTTGATATAAATCATTCTGATACCAAGAGTTTGCAAATAACTATATAACTGTTCCGACCTATAAATGATTTGGTGTTTACTGATGCACCAAATTAATATTAGAATTCTACGATTCATTTGTAAAATTGAGTATTTACAGTAAAGATAATCAGACTATAATGTTTTCCTACCAACCATGTTGTTTCCTTTACAAAGTATGCTTACCTCGATGTCTTTTTCCGTCAGTTGTGATCGAAGACGTTCTATCTCTTTTGTCAGTTTTGTTTTCTAAAGGTTCAAAGCAAAGACAATAGGTTAATAACAAAAACATTTATAGAAATACAGTACGTGCGTTGTACAAAAAATAAATCAATACATTAATAAAACACTGGTCGCCTTAAACCTTTTTTGATCAGAAGGTACACTAATTTAGGCGAATGATAACTATTTGTTAACAAAAAACTACAACATTTTAGACAAATGATATTTTTTGTTTACAATGACAATTATTTGATTTAATACGGGTTCTTGATTTGATTAAAACTGTTAAACAGTGAAATGGTATCTGCAAATCCAACCAAACAATTCCGAATGATAACATCTTTGATATAAATCATTCTGATACCAAGCGTTTGCAAAAAACTATATAACTTTTACGACCTATAAATGATTTGGTGTTTACTGATGCACCAAATATATATTTGGAATTCTACGATTCATTTGTAAAATTGAGTATTTACAGTAAAGATAATCAGACGTTAATGTTTTCTTACCAACCATGTTGTTTCCTTTACAAAGTATGCTTACCTCGATGTCTTTTTCCGTCAGTTGTGATCGAAGACGTTCTATCTCTTCTGTCAGTTCTGTTATCTAAAGGTTCAAAGCAAAGACAATAGGTTAATAACAAAAAACATTTATAGAACTATAGTACGTGCGTTGTACAAAAAATAAATCAATACATAAATAAAACACCGGTTGCCTTAACATTTTCGATCAGAAGGTACACTAATTTAGGCGAATGATAACTATTTGTTAACAATAATTAAATATGGATATGGTTACTATGAGGCCGCTGTTGTTGTTGGTTTTCTTATAACCAGTCAAACTATTTCGAATGACGAAATAACTTATATAAATCAAAGTTTTTGCAAATAACAATATAACATATTTCATAAGAATTACTTGTCGCTTTCTTTTGCAGCAAATTAATGAAAATTCTACGTTTCTTGTTTTAAAAGGAAAGTTACCTGTAATTATTGACAATTATTAATTCTTTTGTTCTATGTATTTTTGTCTCCTAACAGTACATGATGGGGAACGTTCAAGTTATGGCGAGGACATTAAGTTTACAACATTGCTTGCATCATTAATATTTTCGAAAAGAAGAGAGTAGTATTTTGCAGATGATAATTATTCTTTTATTCTTTACCCTGTTGTAGGTAATTTGCTCTGTCTTTGCGAACAGAGCAGACCATAATCAGACTGCGCTTTACCTTTCAGTAACGGTTTTAAAACTACTCCTATAAACACTCAAAAGATCTGTCAAATGAAATTGAAGGATTGACCAGTCCATTTAAGATATTTAGCATAGCAAGGATTAATTTTTTACTGAATTATCTCTTCTTTACTGACGATACTATTAATGACCTCTATTGACTTTGAGGTCATTAGGTCAAAGTTCAAGATCACAGAGACTTTCATCCTAAAAACGGTTTCCGATCAATAACTAGAGAACGCTTTGACCTAGGTTCACCAAACTTAGTATGCTGGTTGGACATCACCAGTAGATGACCTCTATTGATTTTAGGTCATTAGGTCAAAGGTCAAGCTCACAGAGACTTTTTTCCTAAAAACGGTTTCTGATCAATAACTAGAGAATGCTTTGACTTAGGTTCACCAAACTTGGTATGCTAGTTAGTTGGTCATCACCAGTAGATGACCCCTATTGATTTTGAGGTCATTAGGTCAAAGGTCAAGGCCACAGGGAACTTGATCCTAAAAACGGTTTCTGATCAATAACGAGAGAACGCTTTTGCCCAACCACAAGCAATTAGGTGCTGCTGGGGGGGCATGTATGTTTTACAAACATTTCTTGTCAGAACGATATTTTTATTTTTAGACAGGGAAATCCACAGTTACTCTTCAGCCAATCAGTGACTAGCCTACAACGAAATGTACATACACTTGACAACCGAAAATGTAAACACACAATGCATGTAACTTTTTAAAAAATAGTTTGGTTGGCTATTTGAGTTAAAACAACAACACCAACAAAAACGACTGTTATCCTGGTTACAACTTCTAATAACTTTTAAAATAAAAGCTGTTCATTCATACAGTTACGTTGTTACAATAGTTACAAGGAGCTATAACCTGGTTCTTCCGATTATAAAATAGTTACATTTTCTGTCTGCATACCCTGGTTACATGGTTACATAAAATACAACTACCCATAACTGAAAATATAATCTGTAATTCATACAGTTACGCAGTCACAATATTTACAATAAGTTACAACCTGTTCTTGAATTAATTATGTAGATTTTTTTTCTTTCTACATACCCCGGTTACTTGGTTACAATGATTTCACTGGTTACAACTACTAATAATTGAAAATAAAAGCTGTTCATTCATACAGTTACGTATTTACAATAGTTATAATCAGTTACAATTTGGTTCTTGAGTTAATTATGTAGGATTGTTTTCTGTCTCCATGATGTAGGATTTTTTTTCTGTCTGCATCAGTAATATTAGCATATTTGGGTATTAACCTAACTGTGTCATGCACAGAAATGACATCATATCAGATAGCTTCTTGGCTGCAGTACGCCAAACAATAGCTTTGATCTCTTGATCAGCATATACACCAACGTTACTGAAAACATGACCAAAAAAAAGAATTTTGTTTATAAAGAAAACACATTTGTCTTTGTTTAGCTTTGCACCTCCGCCTTGAAGCCTATTTAGAGTCCACCAGAGAGCACGGTCTGCCTGAGACCTGCCGTGGACAATAATGTCATCTTTAAGGTTTCGAGTCACAAGTTTATCAGCCAACAAGTAAGAGATACTCTGAAAAATATCTGAAGTAGCATTAACGCCAAAAAGAAGACGTTTATAGCGTCTAAGACCCTCAAGTTTACTAAAAGTAGTAATATATTGGCTTGTCTCATCCATCTCTAGCTGGTTGGTAGGCACTAGACAAGTCGTTTACTGAAAGCAGTTGAAGAGTTCAGATAATATATAAAATCATCAACAGCAGCCATAGGTATTTCTCCCTACTGATAGCTTTGTTCGCCATTCTCATGTCAAGGCAATGTCTTATCACAGATTATCTTTCGGGACTAATCCAGGGTGTTAGATCATTCACTGTTCAATCACATCAAAGCCTCCCAGACGCTGCAGCTCGCGTTCTATATCTTTCATGTCGCTGAGAGAAGTGTAAGTCACTGTTAACGTAGAGTTTGACCATGACCCCTTTTATCTTGCCCATCCGCCCTTATAAATAAGATGGATACTGCTTTGAAGCAGAGCTACATTAAGACGGAAAGCAAAATTTAGGATATTAAGATACTGGGCAGTACTGGTCCTTAAAGACAGCGGGAATGTCTGTTATTGTCTACTACATAAAAAATCAGCCCATACGCTTTTGCCTTTATAAGTTACTCGTGTGAAAATAACCCCTAACACTGACATGTTCTGAACTATACAAGTGGCATTGCCTTTTGTAATGTGACATTTCATTATTTTTTCTCAAAAATATGTTTGTTTATAATAACTGAACCTGTATCATTTAAAAAAAGTTTATATTGACTCCTAATATTTCAACAATGACTGATCGAGTTTGAGAAGTTCTGTTTTTAATACAAAACAGATTTTTCATCAGAACTTTATATATTTTACATCACTATTGACACTCGTATCAGCTTATCTAATATGTACATGTTTAGCCTTCTTCTATGACTACTATTACAGAATGGTTTTTCTTATCAAGTATCTGAATTTTTTTACACTTTACACTGCAATGCCAATTATTGTTCAACCTTTTCCTATTCCCTACTCATTTTTCCTCTGCTTACTGAGTTGATGCTCTCGTATTCACCGCTAGCAGCACCTTCCATGACCGATGCCCATGATTCAGCAAGTTCCAATGCACGTGTCTCATCTATATATTATGTAACTGTCCCTAAGTTATTTTCGTCTAATATTTGATGATGTACATCCCTGTATGAATTGTGATAAGAGTTCAGGGGCTTTGCCATGGAAATCACAAGAACCTGCTACTTTTCTGTTGAAACTCTTCTTAAATACTTCTTAAGCTTTGTTCTTTTTGGGTGTGAAATATTCACACAATGACTGTTCAAGTACAATGTCCTCATTGGGTTCTTCCTCCTTACCGACCCGTGTTTTTGAACAAATGCCCTTCTCATCAGTTAAAATGTCAAATATATCGTACGTTTCTTCTCCAACATAATATAGTGATAATTTTCATTTTTTGTTCTGTTAATGCCCAACGCACAATTTCTAAAACCGAGATCTTTAACATTATAGAAAGAAATTAAAAGAGACGAAAACAAGAAATGTTCGTAACACATGTATGCCTTCAGAAGTGCCTTGTCGCTGATGGTAGTTAACAAGTTGTAAATGACGGGAATACTGTTACTCAGCAGGTGTGTTTATGGTAAAAGTGCCCCTAACTTTGACATAAATATTAGCGGTAATGTAGTGGTCATGACAATCTGCCTATCAAATTTGAGGAGGCACCGTGGTCCAGGGGTAGAGCGCAGGGCTCCTGATCCGATGGTGGAGGGTTCGAATCCCGTCAAAGGCGAGATTCTCTCACGATCTTCACATTCCTCTACGCTGCGCGATTACTGGTATGGAACCCAGGAAGCAGTCATCGAGCGTGATGAATCTGAGTTGTAAGAACTTGTATCGCAATCGATGTAAAATAAATGAGTCTAAAATAAATATAAAAAAAATCAAATTTGAGGATTCATTGCTCAAGTATTTTTGGTTTTGACTGTAGTCACTGTGGTCTTGACCTTTGATCAAGTGACCTTACAAATAAAAGGGGTCGTCAAAATTGTGATCAACCATAATATCAAGTTTTAGCGACTGAAACCAAAGCATTCTCCCAATATTGATCGGAAAGAGTTTTGCTGTTCAATGTCAATATTACCCCAGTATTCAGCTGATATAGATCATTTAAGGTTTTGCTGTTGATTCTGTCACAGAGACAATATCCTAGTGACCCGAACAAATAGATGTCATCTACTGGATATTTCATACTGACCTACGAAGTTCGAGAACCAGGACTGAAGTGTTCTTCAGATATTAATTTGAAACAGGTTTGCTGTTCAATGTGGCCATTTGTCTAGTGTGCCTTAATGGAATAAGGTAATCTATTGATCACTTTTTACCCGATCTCTAAGTTTTAGGAGGCTAGGCCAAAGCATTTTCAAGATATTGCTCTTCAATGTCAAGGTGATCTTGACCTCTATGCTAGTGTTCCGATAAAGAAAAAAGGTCATACACTGGTCATGACCAATCTGCCTTCCGATGGACCGTCTGATCAATCGCGTATTAACGTCAGTCCAAAGACAGGCAAAACGATATACACACTATTTCCTTAATGTTTTGAATAGCTTTCTTGACCTAGTTCACCAGTCTTTTGCTCTACATAATTTTGTTTGTAAACAATTGGAAAATTCAAAGATATGTAGCACGGAACCTATTCAGGATTTATTTGAAATGTATGGAATATTGTTCGAACTTTACTACGACAATAATTTACAGCACGGTGGTTTAGACGTGATTTAAACGGAAGATTTTTGAACGTAAACAAAGGCTTCTATGTGAGTGACGCCGCCATCTTTTTTCCTTCGTTATCTCACTTTTCTAGTAGGTATGGTGCTGAAAGGTATGATATATGGACATTCGCTTGTGTCACGCTTGAAATCTTTTACTAAAGATGAATCAGAACTTTCTTATTCGCTGAATTTGAACCTTACAAGTTCTATGGTGCAGTTTTCGACATTCCCAGGATAAACAGTGGACAGAGGAGTCATTATAATGCTTGCAGACATTCAAACCGGACACCGAGATCCTTCTCATAGGAACCTGGGACTTATATTCCGAAGCAGTTACTCCACCAACATTGTCAGATCATATAACCAGATTCACTGATTTTACACTCGCAGGAGAGAGTCAAATACATTAATGTTTTACAAATTCTACACAGGCTACTATGGACTATCCCAGTGAAATACTTGGTCAGTTGTCATTGGTTTAATAATAAGGTTAACAACACAAATACTCAGTTAAATCTTAAACTCAAGTCACAGCCAGAGACCAAGTTTGGCGGTTAAAGGGGTTCTGGTCTCCAAGAAGTCTCCAAGAAGTTGAATTTGGTATCAGCTGCTGATGACATCCATTTGTCGCCCCTGGGAAATAGGAAACTGTTCAACACTATCCGTGCTGTGTTGATGACCTCAGCAAAACAGTTTTTGTTCGGGTACGTATATTGTCTTTCTCCTGCTTATACATTACTGATCACTATGTAATTCACCTTACACAACATATCTGTTAATGTTGTAATATGAATTATTCAATCTGCTGAGTTGACATTCTTGACTCATTTATTTTTACACACTGATAACCCCTATGTCTGTCGTTCAAGGGATTCTCATAAAAGATATGTACTTACCGACGCAAAAAGTTTAAAAAGGCAAAGCTAGATGAAGTGTGTCCAACATGCTTACTTGTGACTTTTACTTCTCTACATGTTATACAGCTTTAAATTACTAACAAACAACAGTACTCATCTGTCCAACTCAAACTACTAGGTCACCTACAAGGGGTATATTAGTCCTTGATTAGGAAATTTGTTTTTTTTCTTCAAACCCCACTACTTCATTTTCATGTATGTAAACTGCTACAAGATCTGACTGGCTTAGACAGCAGTGTCTTATGTAGTTATTGATCTTAACCCATCCTGACTGGCTGAGGCAACAGGTTGGACTTACGTGCAGATGTAAGATTCAATAGTTTGTTCACTGATTAGGCAGCTGATAAGATTAACTTAGAGATTTTAAATTGTGTATATTGTTTATGGTCATTTGGTGGGCTTGGGCAGCAGATAAAATGTGCTTGGAGATTTTAAATGACACAAATAGTTATGGCCGCCTGGTTGGCTTACATGTAGACGGCAGATTAACCATACTTAAAGATCTGAGATGAAGTATATTGTTTATTGTTATCTGGTGTACCTAGGCACATATAAGACTTGCTTAGAAATTTTATATTATAAGCCGAATGGCTTAGACAGCAGCTATTCCTTTTTTTTACACTCTGTGCATTACCTCCTGTTTTTCATATATTCGTATATGCTTAACAATAAACTTTAGGTAATCCATCAATAAAATTTTCAGGAGATTGGGACACTGTTTACGTGTATTATTTATCTTCAAAATGGTCCTTCCTTCGGACAATTAAGCTAGTCCTGAGTCAGTGTGATAGACACTACACCCATATAAAGTTCATAAAGTTTTTCTCCTTACACCATCTTGATTAATTATATGTTGAACATACTCGTTGTCGCTTAGTTTTTACTACATAATGTGCATGGAGTTTACAAACTGCTCATACTTATCTTGCGGGAATGGCGATTGGGTTTTAAGCCAGATATTGAATGATTTTTTTAACTATGTTCTTTGAGTGTAAACAGTAATTATTTATGTAATTATTACTTATTTCATTCATTTGTTATGGCTTTAATAAAGCCCATTTTTCAGTTCAATATATTGTTTGTTACCTTCTTTTCACGTAGTGCATATGAGCACTGGATATGGCCCTGGCAACATAAATATTCTTTCAAAAAACAAGGCAGAATGCTAAGATGTAATCAGTGTGACATTGTCTAGTGGTCCCCCATCATAGGTGGAAGGATAAGGATTTTTCATTGTTTGTCTGTCTGCCAATCCAGTCCAATAACTAAGTAACTAATGGCTCATGAAACTTAACAGTCATGAATATTCTGAGATGCAACAGGCACTAAGTTCCTATCAGCCCAGTAACAGCAGAACTGAGGCACTTGCATTTTTTATACAATAAAAAAAGGTCAAGCATTTCGATTTAAAGAGGAAAACAATAAAGAACCTTCCTCTTCATAATGACTATACTTGCAGCCTTAAAACTTCCCAGGAGTGTTCATAATCGGGATATATATTCTGCACTGTCTGCTGGTCCATCCTTCAGTCTGTCTGTCTGTTTTCATAACTACATAACCAACGGATGCATTTTCATGAAATCTGACACAATTTATTGTTGGCCATCTGTCAAAATCTTACAGTATATAGGATTTCGATTAATGCATGGTGACACATTAACAACTGCTGAGCAGAAGTAGAAAGGCATCTAAACATAATATTGTACATGACCCAACTTCCATCTTATATACAATAGTCATCTTTATAATTTGGATGTCTTGTTTCCAAGAAAGAGTTTATTTTCAAGCTCACATTTGCAAAAAGTAATAAACATTTACGGCGGGGGATATAAATTCAACGAATTTGCTTCTTACAGTAAAATCCATTAAAGCTGATGGTATGAAATATAAATTTTTTAAAGAAATCTTGTTGATTTCTTACCCCTCGCTGATAATCTGAATAAAGAGTTCCCATTTTGATTAGTGTAGGAGACGTTTGTGCTGAAATAAAAACAAACCAAAACATTAAGCAAATAAATACACTTGAAACAAAAAATGTTAAAGTGCACGCATAAACAACATTATAATTAACGCAATTTGTTCTCAGTTGTATTGTAAAGCTTTTGAAACATTTAAATCTTTTGGCTTTTCAAACAAAAGAAAGGACGATGGAATCCAATTTTAAGAAACAAAATAACATAGAAAATACTGACATGCTAGAAAGAGAAGTATGAATGTTTCGCTATATCTTGATCCAAAATTAAGCCTTATCAAAAGTTTTTAAAGGGGCTGTGCTCCAGATGACAAAAAATGAAAGTTTTCTTGTATTATAAATTTCTTGTAATATTTATGACTAATGCTTAAAAATTAACTTACTGACAAAAAATAAGTCAAATAATTACATTATAAATTGATTTTTTTTCCCTTTCAAAGTGCTATACCGTAACGCGACGGTATAACTATATCGTATAACATTTAAAGTAAATAACTGTAATATCATATGCGGCGATGGTGGTGACAGTAAAAGCGTTGGAAATGTTTTGTTAACATGAGGGTCCAGAGTTCAAATCAGGCTGGAGCGAAAATATTTTTTTATTCTATTTTGACTTTTATAATCAGTTATGAAGTAAAATATTATGTTGTTATAATCTCACGGCATCTAAATATATAATTTATGAATTTTTTTTTATGTCAAATCTGCAGTACAGCCTCTTTAAGGTATTCATTTAAGTTGATATATGCTATGATACACGAATAAATTATTTATGTGTTGATTGTAATATCGCCTTTGTGGAGTTGTATAGTGAATAAGTAGTCTGCTTAATATGGAAGAATACCAAAAGAATTGAAGTACATCTTTATTTATTTAGAGTTAAGATACATTTAAATAAAGCGTTCTTTATTTAAAGATACTGCAACAAATGTTTGAAATGATATTATATGACAGAATGCCCGTATACAAAGTTCAAAACCACTATTGTGCATTATATTTTCCAGATTTTGTGAAAGCAGACTGACATTAACTAAGAATTGTTTTAGAACAGCAAAGTATGCTAAGGTATTTAAAAATTATGGAGAAGTATGGCCCGGACAAGCAAATGCCAATACTTTTTACCTTTAAGATGTCACTGTGACTTTGACCTTTTTTTGCTTTGAACCTTGGTCTTGCACACGTCATGTCGTCAAATCAAGGTGAACAAAAGTGTCAAGGTATTTAAAAAATTCTTTCAGAAGCTATGGCCCGTACAAGCAAATCAGTCAATTTTTTAACTTTTAGCTGTAACTGTGACCTTGACATTTAAGCTATGAACCTCGATCTTGCCCGAGATTGGCACATCAAGAGAAGCAAAAGTGATAGAGTATTTTAAAAATATTTAATGCATTAAGAGCTTAAGGCTCGGACAAGCAAATCATACCACATTTTAAACTTTTAAGCTGTCACTGTGACTTTGACCTTCGAGCTATGAACCTGGGTCTTGCGACAAACCGTCTCATCAAGGCAAACAAAAGTACTAGGATATTAAAAAATCTTCCATGCACGGAGAAATTATGCCCCGGACAAGCGAATCCGGACGGACGCACGCACGCACTACCGCACTTACGCACGCACACAAGCGGGCTCGACAAAAACGGTCGACCGTTAAAGCAAAAAGCTAGTGTGTAAATTCTTTGGTTACCTCTCCCATTTCTTCTTTTAAAACATTTTAACGTAGCTTGAGTTCAAAATTTAATTTTTCTTGATGAAAGTGCATAAAACTGACTTTTTGCCACCTTTTTAAAAGTATTGTACAAGCTCAATTAAAACACCTCAAACTGGTTGAATGAAAGTGATTCTAAACAGTTTAATGATAGCCTGTGTTTAACAAAATTCTAACTCAATGACATACACGTTTGTTGAAAGGAAGGTGTTCTATTTATTTCATCAATAAGAGATTATTACATTTTAATTACAAAGTACAGTCACTATGTTGTTCTTATACTTAATACTTCGACCGTTCCTATCAGTTAAATCGTGGGCACACTGGAATTTTCACAAAAGATTATCTTGATGCTTTTTACAAAACGACAGCATATTCAATGCTTGGCTTTTGGTCTTGATGCAGTAAAGAAATGTGCACAAATGTATCACTTTTGGTTATCATCTTTTACTCGACCATACAATTTATTGATTATTGCCGTCAGACAGATACAAATTAACTGACAATATCATTAGAATTTTAATCTTGTACAGAATGCAAACCTACGAGGGGTGATCGAAAATAGATGAGACTGGTTCTAGTATTGGGAGAGTATTTGGAGTATAAATGTGAAACAACAACAGCACCCTTTCGAATCTTTATTCCACACATATGCCAAATATCAATTTATTGCATTTAAAAATGAAAAATTCCCGCAGGTTTTACAGAGGTAAATCACTTTGGGGCGGGGCAGCCCGATACCGATACACGACGTCGTGATGTCGCCTTCATAATGTTTTATCCAGGACGTCATTCTTTCTCAAATATTCGCCCTTACATGAGATAAATTTATGGTGTCGATCAATCCATTGTGTATACATGTCTTTATACCACTGTGTGTCTAGCTCGGAAACAACATTCTGTGCTGCCTGAGAAAGTTCAGTAAATGAATCGAATCTATTACCTTTTAATGTAGATTTAATCACTGGGAAAACACGAAAATCCATAGGGGCTAGATCCGGACTGTAAGGCGGGTGTTCTACCACTTCAAAGCCCAAAACATCGATCTCTAATTGTGTAGTTTCTGCAGTATGAGGCGGAGCATTATCCTGATGAATTATCACTCTGTCAAGGTCGATCTCTGGCCTTTACGCACAAGTGCCCTCAGGAGGTCTCTACGAAGAACCTGAAAAAGCAGTAGCGGAATGACTGTTTACTCATTTTTTAATCAATGAACTATTCTCTTTCGCATATATTTTTAAGAAAAAATACCTTTATGTACTCTCTGTTATTCTCTTTCTCTAAATTATAATATTATTTTCATTATTTAAACTTTGATAAACAGTGTTGATAAATATTATTTTTAAAAAAGATACCTTTGAATAGTAATCGGCATTCACTGGTTTATGTGTTGGCATAGCATGCTGGAGAATCATTCCATTAATATCAGCAAAGAAGATAAACATCTGTTCCCCAGCCAATTTAGAAACCCGTGCCTTCTTAAGTGGTGGAGATGCGTCTGTCTTCCACTGTTTTGATTGTTCCTTAGTTTCAGGGTCATATAAAAACAGCAAGGTTTCATCGGTAGTGACTATCCGCTAAAGAAATGAATCTCCTTCTTTACGATATCGCTCCAAAAACTTCCTGGTGGCATTCACACGGTTGATTTTATTGTCATTATATAATAAACGCGGTATTCACCGAGCACTTACTTTATGCATTTTCAAGTTTTTTTCTAAAACTTTATGAACTGTTCCATAACTGTGACCAGTTAAATCACAAATTTCTCTTATCGTCACCCGCAAAAATGATGTTCTTTATTGATTCGATCAATTTGACGTCAATAATTGTTTTCCGTCCTCGTCCCGGTTCATCTTCCAGTCCAGTCCAGTTCCGTCCTTAAAGCGTCGGTGCCATCTAAAAACCAGTGCCTGGGAAACAGATGATTTAATAGATGTCTTCTGCATCATTTCATACGTTTTGTTGGTGTTGCCCAGTTCTGGTAAGAATTTAATTACTGCGCGATTTTCTAGCGACTTTTTAAACGTCATTAATTTTGTGAATATTTGTTATCTCAGCAACGGTTGCCTGTTTATCTTTTGTTTGCCAGCGGTAACGGATATGACGTCGACGTCTTCAACACATACACACCAAACGTCATATACGCCGCTTACGAAATAGCGCCATGTTCGGCCATTTCGATTTTTATTTTTAACGTTCTTTTCATAGAAAATGTAGTCATCTTTTTCGCTTGCCCCGCTCATCCGTTCATTGGTTACTATAGCAACGTATCAGAGACATTTATACTTCTCAAAAATAATTATCACTTTAGTATATTGTAAATAAATATTTAAACTGTATATTTACACAGTTACAAGGTACTGGACACAAAGATAAAATTTTGAGAGGAAAAGTCTCTTTAATTTTCGATCAACCCTCGTATACACTCTCTTACTGAATTTCATAAAGTTTCTTTGTCAAATAACCTTAACCATTAGTCTGCATTTCGACCACCACTTTGACACAAGGTTTCAAAACTTTACGATGTGTAAAGTGTGAAAACGGAACTTCATGCATTGCCCAAACATGTTGAACTTTGATACATTGCCCAACCATTTCTCAATTTTACAAGCAGCCATACGTCAAATTCCAAAAAAATATAATACTACTAGAGACGTGTCACTTGTATGATTCAGTCCTGGCTGAAACAAAAATACAGAACTTATTCACGAAGTTTCAAACTGAGGCATCAAGCTGATCAATTAGTCGAAACAAGAAATCAAAGCCTATATTCTGTTTCTACTGTTCCTGATGTTTAAAAGTGGACAGACGATGGAATTTTAACCCACCACATGTCATTTAATACTACTAGAGACAGGTTTGAATCTGTCTAGATAGTCTGCAAATTTGAAAAGAGACAGCAAACTGCATACAGAATGCAAAACTTATACACTCCTCTACGTTCTATCTTCGGAAAATCCGTTACAAAAAAACCACTGTGCTATAGTAACTAAATTGTCACGTCAGCATTGAGTGGGCATGTTAAGATGTCTAGTTACCAAAATAACAACATATAAAAACAAGATGATAACAATAAAAGATTACTGAGTTGTTAAAGAGCACTGAAAAGAAAATAAATCTATGTAACTCTTTAATTGGTAGGAGTATCCACATGATGATTATGGGCAAAACTGAGTAACTTGTATTCACTGTCTCTTAAAATCACCTTTTTTTTGTTGTTCTCTAGTATATGATCCTCAGAGTATCATGCAAATATACCTTTTAAAAGTTGCATTAAATATCTAATTTCTTGTATCCTAACATATAGTAAACAGAAAAATCGTTTTTGCCTCATCTCACAGAAACTTGTTTTACAAAATGTCTGTCGAGTTACGGTTAACGAGTCCGGGAAATCCCCCACTTTCTCCATCGTACTTTTGTTTTAGAATTCATGAAAAATGGAGCCCGAATGACTTCCAGATTGTATATGCGACTTAAAAACAAAGGCATCTAAAGAACGAGTTTATTTTGATCATTGTTTTGCAAACTGAATTTTCAAAATTCATTTGTATTGAACTAACACACACACACACACACTGAGAGAGAAAGAGAGAGATAGAGAGAGGGAGAGAGAGACAACAGAAAACTCGCAATCCGCAATGTACATATTTTCATGGGCATAAATAGATGTCTAGTAACCAACTTACAGAAAAATATATTTAAAATAAAATTTCACTGAAAAGTTAGTTGTGGTGAAATTTGATGGAAAGATCAAATAAGTGATAGCAACAGAAATTCAACATAAAAAATAAATAAAATAAAATTTTCATATCTCGGATGGTTCAACATACGTCTTGCTGTGTGCTAAACTGAAACTGGGATAGATGGCATTAATGAACTTTGCATTTCTGCTACTACTGATTTTGTGCTTGTTAAACAAGGTGTTAGTGATCTATTCTGTGGAGCTAAATGCTAAATGCTATAAAAAAGAAAAAAGAAACTGCATGTAAATTCTTTCACTGGTACGAGTATGTACCTTAAAATCTCCTATTTTGCTCTGTATTTCTAAGCTTTAAATACAGATATTCTTTATAAAAATTTCATTGAAAATTTACATTTTTATTCCTTGTTTATATTTTAATCATATATCTAACGTAAAAGTCAACATTTTATCTTACCTCACAAACCCTTATTTTCGGAAATCTCTATCCACTTACGGTTTAATAGCTGGGGATTCCCCCTCCCTTTTTCCCCATTGTATTTCTGGTTTAGAATTACAGAAGTTGTGCCTAAATTACTTCCTGATTGCATATACGACTTCGACCAAGGATAAGGTCACAGACGCTGAATGTTGAAAGACGGTTTCAGGAAGATAACTAGTTAGAAATGAGATATCATTATGAAACGTTTTGTGTAGGAATATCATAAAAAGACAAAGGCTGTGATTGTATTAAAGGTAACTACAACCAAGGTCAAGTTCACAGATGCTGAATGTACAAAATGTAGTTTTCTGACAACAACTTCAGTTAAAAACGAGTTATCATTATGACACTTGATATGTAGGTTGAACATATAAGACAGCGGTTGGAATTGTATTTTGGAGTCACTTCGACAAGATTTAGGTAACAGACAATGAAAGTAGAAATGTCGTTTCCGGTCGATAAACTGAGTTAGAAATTAGGTATCATTATGAAAGTCGATATGTAGGTAGAACAAATACAATTCAATCATCTGTTTTACCTACACAACAGGTTTCATAATGATAGTTTAGATCTAACCCAAGTTATCATCCGAAAATGGCATTTTGGGTCACTCTGATGAACGTAAAGGTCACACAGATGCGTACACTAGGGAAACGCTTTCTGGACAATTATTAAGTCATAAATGAGGTGTAGAAAGAACATATAGAATTGGAAGTCATTATATTTGGTGTCATTCTGACCTAGGTTAAGGCCAAATATGTTTACAATGAAAAACAATATAAAATGATGACAGACAGAATAACTTCCCTTTGATAAAAATAGTTTACTAATGCATAGCTAGAACAAAAAGTTTAGTTTAAAAATATTATAAATTATAAACTTTTAAAAGTATGCTTGGAAAGAATTTCGGCAAACCATTTTTTATTTTCAGCTACTATAATCTTGACCTTAGTGTGACCACAAAAATAATCCTAACTTCTGTCTCAACACAACCTATCAGAAAACTCTATTTGGTCATTGTGCATGATGTTGTGAAGACACATACTGATTTTATCCATGCATGTCTGTCCATCTTACGAATTTTGTAGACGCAACTTCTTCTACATGCAAGGTCAGATTTTAACAAAACCCAAGAAATGTTTAGTATTTAGTGCAGTTGTACATATTTTCAAGTGTTTCCACTTGACAGGTCTTTGCAGCAGTTGTGGAGCTTTATTACCATTTACTCTTCCAAACGCAGGTCTTTCTCTTCACTTTTATTAACTTAGCCTTGTTTTCTTGACATTTCCTCCTTTCTTGTTTTATTTAATTAAATTCATTTTCTTTTGAAAATGCCAGTTCCTCATATTCCGGTCAGAATCATGTAGTCTTTACAAAATCATAGATATAAAAAGAGCGGGGAATTCCATAAAACAGTGCACTATGCCGCCAAATATTATCAAATCCGAGGAGATTTAATTAAGGGTGGCTGCTCCCATCATGACATATTTATCTTCGTAAATTATATACATTTTAGTTGATGAATAAATGAAGTGTTTTCTAATATAGATTGTAGGGGCCCTTCAGCGTGGACGGGGAATGTAGATTGTAAGATGAGTATCAATGTCTCCAGTATTTTACAGTCTTTAAAACCATTAATTTGTAGCAGTTAAGAAATTAAGTAAGGTATATTACTTTTGTAAATAATGGCGGAGAAGTTTCCTCTTTACCCCATGTTCACAAAGCGTTTAACTTTTCAGTTTTAACTGAGTTTGAGACTGAAATTTTCATTCAGCATGTGAATATCTTTCATTAACTGGGCTTGTAGTTTGGTTCGCTGTTGTTAAGGCCAAGATTATTAAAATTTTGTACTGTAAAGAGAAAAAAACAGTTCTGCTCAGTCATTAGTTCTTAGTGAACAGTCTTTCAAATCTTGGTGTGTAGGTACCTGATATGGATCAAAGTCAATGTCATGGGCTGAGAATAAAAAAAGCAAAAACATTATCCAATTATTGTAAGACGTATAAATTTGTTCTGTTATGTTCGCTTTTACATGCTTAGTTCTGCTGTGTTTAAGTCGTTCTTACAACAGGAGTTTAATGTTCATTTTATACAGTTCATTATAATATATTAATAAAGCAAGACAGAAAACTCATAGCCTTCATTACTTCTATACAGACCGAAACAATGACCACATAGGATCAAAAGATAATGTCAGTGTGGCCTGAACACCTTATACAGATTCGTGTAAGGCCGCGTTCACACAGAGCTACGACTTCAGGACGATCATTCCGATCAAGCCACGATCTGAAAAAGTATTGGATTGCGGCGGATCGGGGCCGATCGGCGTCAAAATCGACCAATTTGGCAAATTATGGTCTTCATTACGACCGTACTACGATGCACCCACGTCGAATGCGCTACTGACACGCTTTTACTACGATGTTACGCAGATCGTTGCCGACCAGCGGCCGCGTTTATCTTACGCAGCCGCTACGAAATTCAAGATCATACTACGACGCTACGCAGACCTAGAAGACAGTACGCCGATATCGCTATGGTGGTGCCGATCTGTTCACACCTGTAGTACGCTTCTGGTACGATTTTGGTGATGATGCATAACTGCATATATATCTTGGGTTTCAAAACATTATTTTTCACTTTTTTCTTCTACATCGAATTGAGACAGAGTAGCGGGATCATCAGGCTGAGGAGTTTCCGTGGAAGGAAGGGGACCAGCTTCAATGGTCGAAGGCTCCTCGTGCTCTTTCCCGGCCTCAGAATTTTTTGCTGCAGGATTTTCAAGGTCTTGAGTCACAGGGTTTATTACGGAGCATTTTCAATTTTTGCAACTGTAACAAGGTGTGCAAAGTTCGAAGTCTCAACTGCAAATGATCGTCAAGTATAGTGCTCCCTTTTATATGTAGTTGACAGATGATGATTGGTCATATATCAGCGCTATAAAAAAACTGCTGTCTGATAGGTCATGGTATGATCGGCGTAGGATCGTCAGGAACGAAGAGAGATCGCAGTGGGAACAGTCGTTTTATTTTCAATTCATGTTCCTCGTGAACAATTCTATTTACAGGGGAAAATTGAGAAGCTGACTGATACAATTATTAATGTAGTACAGTCGATAGATGAAGTTCACAAGTTCGCTGGAAAATTTGCGGATGAGCTTGAAAACAGAACAAGAAGAGAAGGGTTAATTGATAAATTTAATCATTTATGTTGACACCTTTATTTTTCATAATATGTAGAAATGTTAAAATTTTTAACCAGCTGCATTGGGACAATTTTCATACAGCGGAAGTAACTGTGCTTTCAGCAAAAGTGTAGTGATTCCGATGTTTCTAGGTACTGCGCTTCTGATTCAGACAGTTTCATGACTAGGTATAGTTAAGCACCTATCTTATTAATACTGATTTTATGTCACATCTCAAAATTACAGTTCGTTAACGTTTTATATTAATAATCAGACTTCGAAAAACTTTGTGTACACATTTGGAGAAGTTTTACAGGCACTGGATGCTTCAATGTGTAACATTTATGTCAACGCCTGATGGATTTGTATGAACCTGCAATCAATCTCCTGATGGCAAGAGAGGTATCATCATCAGCATCATTATCATCATCATAGTTACCATCATTTTTAGTACCATTATCGTATTCACTATCTTTATACCTTTTAATTTATTTTGAATCTTTACACGTATACAATTTGATTTAAGTATCATGACAATGTAAATTATAGAATATGTTTGAATCATTTTATGTGAAAAAAGATTCTTTTACACAGGAAGAAAATCTACATGCATATATTTATATACATACACATTCTTACACATCCATATAAACATTTTTGTATGTTTGTGTACATATACAAACACAGGAGATGTGATTGCCAGTCGAAAAATATTAGAAAAGATTGAAACAAAAAGAAAAGAAGAAGAAAAATAAACATAATGATTTTAGACAGATCGTTTTCAGACATTTTCATTTTTGATCTACATCTATCTTTGAGATAGAATTTGTTCTTTGATAACAAATACATAGCATTCCTAAATTCTTGTATATCTATTGACAATAATGACCATTTTCTTCATGCTCTTGCACTTTATTTTTATTTTTGTTCGAAAAATATAATATTTCTTGAGCATTGATTTCACAACATTGATAGTATCGATGCTTTCACATCTCTTACTTAAACCAAAAGTTACAGTTTCGTTATTGACGAAAATTTTGTGATTTCTTTATTCCAGAAATCTCGAAAAACCTTTCAAAGCTTTTAAATACAGTGACAACTCCAAAAAATATGTTCTTGTTCACTATCTTTAAACTTGTCTGTTCACCAAAATATTATTATTATCATTTTTATTTATATTGTTTTTGTTGTTGTTGTTGTCAGTGTCTTTTAACTGAGTATATAGTAATGAACTATATAGCATGTACATGGTAAAATAAAATCATTAAAGAAACTAGTACGTTATATTACCTGCGTTTGTTTTGTGCATAAAGTTAGCTGCCAGTTGCCAGTTGCCAATTCAATTGGCAACTGGCAACTGACATCTAACTAAATAGTCCAGCTACCATTTCAAACTAAAATGAAATCGTAACCAAAAGCCAGATCGCCAAAGATGGCGAATTGTCAACTGGCAGCCAGATGCCAATTCAATAGGTAGGATGAATTCTGACCATTGTGTGAATTGGCAACTGGCAACTGGCAGCCAGATGCCAATTCGATTAGTATCATGGAAGCTGAACACAGAGTGAATTGGCAACTGGCGACTGGCAGTCAGGTGCCAATTCGTCAAAGATCGCAAATCGTCACCTGTCAATTTGTAGCCAGATGCCAATTCGACCAGTATCATGAATCATTGATATTAATCGAATTGGCAACAGGCAGCCAGATGCCAATTCGTTACAGATCGCGAATTGTCAACTGACATCCAGATGCCAATGCGACAAATACATGAATTATTGATATCAACTAAACTGGCAACTGGCAGCCAGATGCCATTTAGTCACAAATTAAGAACTGTTACCTGTCAACTTGCAGCCAGGTGCCAATTCGATAAGTATGATGAATTATTGATAGTAATTGAGTTTGCAACTGGCAGCCTGATGCCATTTCGACAAATAATTATTGACATTAGCTGAATTGGCAACTTGCAGCCAGGGGCCAATTCGGTTAAGATCGCAAATTGTCAACTGGTAACTGGAAGCCAGATGCCAATTCGACAAATACATGAATTATTGATATTAACTGAATTGGCATCAGGCAGCAAGATGCCTTTTCGTCAAAAATTATGAATTGTCAACTGCCAACTGGCAGCCAGATGCCAATTCGAAAAATAGAATGAAATATTGATATTTACTGAATTTTCAACTGGCAGCCAAATGCCAATTTGTTAAAGATCGCGAATTGTCAGCCAGAATGTGGCAGCCAGATTACATTTCGTCAAAAATCGCTAATTGTCAACTGACAACTGGCAGCCAGATGCCACTTCGTCCAGTATCAAGAATTATTGACATTAAATGAATTGGAAACTGGCAGCCATTCGTTAAAGATCGCGAATCGTCAACAGGCAGCCAGATGCCTATTCGACAAAAACCTGTATGATTGATATTTACTGAATTGGGAACTGGCAACTGGCAGCCAGATGCTAGTTCGTCAAAGATCGTGAATTGTTAACTGGCAACTGGCAACCAGATGCCAATTCGACTAGCATCATTAATTATTTATATTTACTGAATTGGCAACTGGCAACTGGCAGCCAGATGCCAGTTCGTTAAAGAACGCGATTTGGCAACTGGCAGCCAGAAGGCAATTCGACAAATACATGAATCATTGATATTAACTGAATTGGCAACCTGCAGCCAGATGCCAGTTCAAGATCGCAAATTGTCCACCGGCAACTAGATGCCAGTTTGACAAGTATCATGAATCATTGATATTAACTGAATTGGCAACTGGCAGCCAGATGCCAGTTCGTTTAAGATTGCAAATTGTCCACTGATAACCAGATGCCAGTTCGTCAAACATCGCAAATTTCAACTGGCAGCCAGACGCCAATTCGACAAAAACATAAATTATTGATATTAACTGATTGGGAACTGGCAACTGGTCGCCAGATGCCAGTTCGTTTAAGATTGCAAATTGTCCACTGGCATATTAACTGATTGGGAACTAGCAAGTGGCAGCCAGATGCCAGTTCGTCAACCATCACGAATTGTCAACTGGCAACTTGCAGCCAGATACCAATTCGACAAGTATCATGAATTATTGATATTAACTGAATTGGCAACTGGGAACTGGCAGCGAGATGCCAGTTTGTTTAACATCGCAAATTGTCAACTGGGACTGGCAGCCAGGTACCAATTCGACAAGTATCATGAATTATTGACATTAACTGAATTGGCAACTGGGAACTGGCAGCCAGATGTCAGTTCGTTAAACATCGCAAATTGTCAACTGGCAACTGGCAGCCAGGTACCAATTCGACAAGTATCATGAATTATTGGTATTTACTGAATTGGCAGCTGGCAACTGGTAGCCAGATGCCAGTTCGACAAGTGTCATGAATAATGGATTTTACCTGTATTGACAACTGGCAACTCGTAGGCAGGTGCAAATGTGACAAATATCATGAATTACTTATTTTAACTTAACTGGCAACTGGAAACATGCAGTCAGATGACAATTCGTCAACATTTGCAAATCGTCGACTGTCAATTGGTAATCAGATGTCAATTCGTTAAAAATCGCAAATTGTCAATTGGCAGCTGAACAATATCATTAATTCTGAACATTGAGAGAATTAAGAACTGGCAACTGGCAGGCAGGTGCCAGTTCGTCAAAATTCGCAAATCGTTAACTGTCTATTGGTTCATTATAATATATTAATAAAGCAAGACAGAAAACTCATAGCCTTCATTACTTCTATACAGACCGAAACAATGACCACATAGGATCAAAAGATAATCTCAGTGTGGCCTAAACATCTTATACAGATTCGTGTAAGGCCGCGTTCACACAGAGCTGCGACTTCAGGACGATCATTCCGATCAAGCCACGATCTGAAAAAGTATTGGATTGCGGCGGATCGGGGCCAATCGGCGTCAAAATCGACCAATTTGGCAAATTATGGTCTTCATTACGACCGTACTACGATGCACCCACGTCGAATGCTCTACTGACACGCTTTTACTACGATGTTACGCAGATCGTTGCCGACCAGCGGCCGCGTTTACTGCGTTTATCTTACGCTGCCGCTACGAAATTCAAGATCATACTACGACGCTACGCAGACCTAGAAGACAGTACGCCGATATCGCTATGGTGGTGCCGATCTGTTCACACCTGTAGTACGCTTCTGGTACGATTTTGGTGATGATGCATAACTGCATATATATCTTGGGTTTCAAAACATTATTTTTCACTTTTTTCTTCTACATCGAATTGAGACAGAGTAGCGGGATCATCAGGCTGAGGAGTTTCCGTGGAAGGAAGGGGACCAGCTTCAATGGTCGAAGGCTCGTCGTGATCTTTCCCGGCCTCAGAATTTTTTGATGCAGGATTTTCAAGGTCTTGTGTCACAGGGTTTATTACGGAGCATTTTCAATTTTTGCAACTGAAACAAGGTGTGCAAAGTTCGAAGTCTCAACTGCAAATGATCGTCAAGTATAGTGCTCCCTTTTATATGTAGTTGACAGATGATGATTGCTCATATATCAGCGCTATAAAAAAACTGCTGTCTGATAGGTCATGGTATGATCGGCGTAGGATCGTCAGGAACGAAGAGAGATCGCAGTGGGAACAGTCGTTTTATTATCAATTCATGTTCCTCGTGAACAATTCTATTTACAGGGGAATATTGAGAAGCTGACTGATACAATTATTAATGTAGTACAGTCGATAGATGAAGTTCACAAGTTCGCTGGAAAATTTGCGGGTGAGCTTGAAAACAGAACAAGAAGAGAAGGGTTAATTGATAAATTTAATCATTTATGTTGACACCTTTATTTTTCATAATCTGTAGAAATGTTAAAATTTTTAACCAGCCGCATTGGGTCAATTTTCATACAGCGGAAGTAACTGTGCTTTCGGCAAAAGGGTAGTGATTCCGATGTTTCTAGGTACTGCTCTTCTGATTCAGACAGTTTCATGACTAGGTATAGTTAAGCACCTATCTTATTAATACTGATTTTCTGTCACATCTCAAAATTACAGTTCGTTGACGTTTTATATTTATAATCAGACTTCGAAGAACTTTGTGTACACATTTGGAGGAGTTTTACAGGCACTGGATGCTTCAGTGTGGAACATTTATGTCAACGCCTGATGGATTTGTATGAACCTGCAATCAATCTCCTGATGGCAAGAGAGGTATCATCATCAGCATCATTATCATCATCATAGTTACCATCATTTTTAGTACCATTATCGTATTCACTATCTTTATACCTTTCAATTTATTTTAAATCTTTACACGTATACAATTTGATTTAAGTATCATGACAATGGAAATTATAGAATATGTTTGAATCATTTTATGTGAAAAAAGATTCTTTTATACAGGAAGAAAAACTACATGCATATATTTATATACATACACATTCTTACACATCCATATAACATAATTATATGTTTGTATAAATATACAAACACATATACTTCAGGAGATGTGCTTGCCAGTCGAAAAATATTAGAAAAGATTGAACAAAAAAAAAAAAAAATAAACAGAAGAAAAAAAGCATAATGTTTGTAGACAGATCGTTTTCATACATTTTCATTTTTGTTCAACATTTATCTTTGAGACAGAATTTGTTCTTTGATAACAAATACATAGCATTCCTAAATTCTTATATATCTATTGATAAAAATGACCATTTTCTTCATGCCCTTACACTTTATTTTTTTGTTTGTAAACAAAAAATATTTCATGAACATTACCATAAAATTGATAGCATCGATGTTTTTACATCTCTTACATAAACCAAAATTTACAGTTTTGTAATTGACGACAATTTTGTGATTTCTTTATTACAGAAATCTCGAAAAACTGTTCCAAAGCTTTTGAATACAGTAACACCTCCAAAAAATATGTTCTTCTTTACTATCTTTAAACATGTCTGTTCACCAAAATTTTATTATTATCATTTTTTATCGCCGTTCCTGGACGGCGATATATACAATTAACAAGATTTGAACAGTTTTGCCTGTACACCGCCTGCCTTTAGCCAATCAAAGCGAATAATTTCATATCACATGATAACAAAATGGACGTCAAAAATCTTCAGCAAGGGATGTGTAAATGGACTCGCCCAACCACCATGTTTGTCGGGTTACTTATTCTTACAACTGAAAAATACCATCATCAATGTACAAACTCAGTACCAGTCTTCAGGCTCTTGCGGGATAACACAAGATAATCGCAATATTTTTTGCTACATGTCATTTCTAACTAGAAAATGTAGTCCAAATAAGAGTATGTTTTGTTTGGTTTTTCCAAAACTTGTACTTAAAGAAAAAAATCAAATGCTTGCTTCCGGGCGATTCTAATCAGGATACAAACTCCCCGCAGCGGTTACTTCCCCTGATCAGTACAGTTAAAGTAGCAAAGCGTGACGTACCCGGTGCGAGGAGTTTGATCAGGATATATCCGTGTTTAATATATATGCTTGTTTAGGGTCACGGCAATATCGTATTTTTTTTACCTAAAATTTATTCTGTTTAAATTTTACATGTAATATTCTTATGATATTGAAGAATAGTATCTAGCTTTTGTTAAATAAACATCTTTAGTAATAAATAAAGTAGAAAGCTACGCAAATAGCTAATTAATTATGCGTAGACTAGTTTACAACAAAGCAATATTTACAAGGTTTTTAATGCTGCAAATTTTAACATGATGTATAAAAATATTGGCATGCTTTTTCATAAAGAAGCCAAATCATCCGCTTTCAAAAATAGCCCAGCTACGATAAAAACTACAATGTATATTTCATCTGCTTTATTATTTCTGTGTGAAAATGATCAGATATAACTTTGCTTTTCACTGCTAAGCATGTTATAAAATTATCAAATCAGTTAATACATTCATCTATGGATAAGACGTCATACATGGCTGAACGGCGAATTCAAGCATTTTTGGAAATGCTAATACTTGTTATTTATATTGTTTTTGTTGTTGTTGTTGTCAGTGTCTTTTAACTGAGTATATAGCAATAAACAATATAGCATGTACATGAAAAAAATATTAAGGAAACTAGTACTTAATATTATCTGAGTTTGTTATGAGCGTGATGTTAGTTGCCAGTTGACAATTCAGTTGGCAACTGGCAACTGGCATCTAACTTCATAGTCCAGCTACCAATTCAAACTAAAATAAAATCGTAACCAGAAGCCAGATCGCCAAAGATGGCGAATTGTGAACTGGCAGCCAGGTGCCAATTCAGTAAGACGCATAAAATTCTGACCATTGTGTGAATTGGCAACTGGCAGCCAGATGCCAATTTGTTAAAGATCGCGAATTGTCAGCTAGAATGTGGTAGCCAGATTACAGGTCGTCGAAAATCGCAAATTGTCCACTGGCAACTGGCAGCCAGATGCCACTTCGTCCAGTATCAAGAACTATTGACATTAACTGAATTGGAAACTGGCAGCCATTCGTTAAAGATCGCGAATTGTCAAGAGGCAGCCAGTTGCCTATTCGACAAACAAATGTATTATTGATATTTACTGAATTGGGAACTGGCAACTGGCAGCCAGATGCTAGTTCGTCAAAGATGTGAATTGTTAACTGGCAAAAGGCAGCCAGATGCCAATACGACTAGTGTCATGAATTATTTATATTAACTGAATTTGCAACTGGCAACTGGCAGCCAGATGCCAATTCGTTAAAGATCGCTATTTGTCAACTGGCAACTGGCATACAGAAGGCAATTCGACAAATACATGAATTATTGATATTAACTGAATTGGCAACTTGCAGCCAGAATTGTCCACTGATGCAAAAAATGAAATCAGATCGTCGCTTTTTTTCGTGCTTTTTAACATACAATATTAACACTTATTGAATGATGGTGTTTGCTCCATCAAATTTTCGAGAGCTCTTTCACATTGCCGATGGCGCCATCACATTGTCGATGGCTCGATAACATTTGAAAAAATGTGAGTATTTTGTTTTTAACCGAACTCTGTGAAATATTTTTAGTGTTGAGCCAAAGCGGAGGATGGAACAATGTTACATGACGATTATGTGGGCCAACACCTACTTCACGGTAAAGAAATCACTCAAGATGTGTCTCCTCGTAAAAGAAAACACACGAGTTGATATTTGGTACAAGTTTTAGCAACGTCATTATGGGGTATTTCTTATCGAAACTGTATCTAAAATGATGAGAAAAATGTTCTACGTGGCATGACATTCTTCGATTTTTGAAAAACAAGCATGCTCTTTAATAACGTATATTTTTTTTATAAAATGTGCTTACCTTTTTTCAGCCTTGTTTTGGTCGAGGGCTCTACAACGGAAGTGTCGAGGGCTCTAATTTAAACAGATCACCAAAATGTGAAAGAGCCACCGTTTAGTAGGGGTTTTATCACTGCTGAAGTATTTTCCACAAACTTTTAGTAAAATTTTCCTACAAGTTCCTGAAAAGTTGAATTAATTTCTCACGAACAATAACGCAAAATACTTCCAAATATACTGGTTATTGTTAACTGTCACTGATAAAAATCTAATCAAATATTTTTATGACCAAAGATTACCTAAAGATCTCGTTTTAAGAAATTCTCTGATTCTTGTACACATAAGAATAATACTAGAATATCCTTTAACATTCTAATAGATCTTCAATAGTCTATACAAAACACTTCCCCTCTTCAAAGAAAGAAGTATGAATGTAATGAATATATTCTATAACACAAAACAACAATGATAATTATCAAAGAGAAATGTTAAATAAACACATTACACTATTTCCTCAGTCGGTTTTTCCATCATCTTTGTACTAATAATTGTCCTTTCATTCGCATTTCGGCACATTTTCCACTGTCTTCTTACTAAAAGAATGCAATATCCTCATTTTATTTTCGATACATGTTTACTTGGTATTCGTCCTGCTGCTTTGACATTCGCAAATTTTCTTTTTTGACTATAACCGAAATCCTCATTTATCATTCATCCTTTCCTTTTTCAACATTCGCTCATCCTCTTCTCTATATTAAACGTCCTTTCTCAACATTTTGTCATCTCCTTATTCGAAAGTCACCGTCTCCTTATTAAACTGTTCCCAAACTTCTTATTCATAATTCGCCAATCTCTTTATTCAACATTTGCCCACCTCCCTATTACCTATTAGTCATTTCTTTGTTCGATATTTAGCATTTTCTTTCTAAACGTTTGACAATCGCCTTATTCGATATTGGATATCGCTTTATTCGACTTTCATTCATTTTCATATTAAACTTTCATCTCTTTTACGATCTTCGGCAGTCCCTTTTTAAACATTCACCAGTCTCCTTCTTGATATTTGACATCTCCTTACATGACTGTCGCCTTTCTCCATACATGTGTAGCTCGAGTAATCCAGGGTTCTTGAGTTATTGATGCTCGAGTCAACGAAGTTTACTGTATTTGATTTTCCTTTTACGATGTTGACATCTGCTTATAAGTTGAAAAACGGTTCCCGACTAATATTTCAAGAACAAATGCTCATAGGACATTAAAACTTTACTGGATGACTACGCATGATTTATAGATGACATCATTGTTTTCTTGCATTAGGTTATGCACTTAAAAACCGGTTTCAGCTCAGTGTGCGAAAACAAACTGCTCCTATTTCCTATCTTAAAGGGTGAGTAGGGATAGTAATTGAATGATCCCTACTGTTAAGCTCACTTGGGCATGCACGCTGAAAACGCATTCCAGTAAATGACTTAAAAGCTTCTCTATCAGGAACTTTTAGTGTTTCGAATGGTTTGACATGATAATTAGGTGAAGCATATAGTTTCTAAATCCACAGTATCTAAGGTCAGGCTCACAGGACCCCGAGCTTAGAAATCGGGTTCTAATCAATAATTGTACAGTAACTGCTCCACAAACCTTCAAGATTCTTTTTCAAGATGGTTGAGCATGTGTTAATGAAAGAAAATGTTCTCAATGTTTCAAATGTGTTCTTTATACGTTGTCTTTAATCAATCACTTAAGCATAAAAAAATCCAGTAGTTTTAAACACAGTTCAGCTTTCTGAGTAGATAGAACTCTGAAAGAAGTTGTTCTGGGGTCGACATTCCTGATCTTGGGTATTTATGATGCGCAAAAGGTTAAAGGGGCATCAGTAACAATATACTTTAGCAGCTCTCGTTGTGAAATGAATTATAGACCATAATAAATTTGAGTCATACTCGTTGATCATAATTTAAGGTTGGGCGTATAACATTTATGGTCTGAGTTAAGATGATGTAAATTTCTTCAAAACACAGCAGACTTGAAACTTGATTACAATGAGGTATTACTATTATTATTATTATTATTATTATATTATATTATTTTTTGTAATCGGTGATAACTTTAAAATTTTAATTGAGTTTTGGACGTAGGGATGTTGAAAACATTACTCTACTCCATGTTGAAAATGTAAAATACAAATGGAAAAACAATGAAAGAAATATATTGCGTCTAGTCAATGTATGAAAATACTAGTTTATCAAAATCTGTTTCCAAGACATTCGAATAAAACTCCACATGTTTCTATGCTTGATTATTGGCTAATCTCAGTGTACATAATATGTAGTTTGAAACTGTAATCAGGACTAAAATCTGATTATTCTAAAAACAGTCTGTTGTATAAACCAAAAAAATCCAGGTGATTTCAAAAGTAATACCAGTTTTTTATTAGAGGATGACTTTGATACCAAAAAAAAAACAATAAAAAAGTCTTTAAAAGGCATTTGTTTAAAGAACAGAAAAACTAAACTGAATCGAAACTTACGTTAAAATACTGAAGCTGTAATATGTAAAAAGGTCAAACATAAATCAATTGAATATTGAATTGAATAGTATACATGAGGACAACAACAACGGTTGATTCTAAGAATAAATTTGCATATATGAAATTGAAAAGAACAATGAGTATTCAGCCAGTTTAGAAAACAAGAGGGCCATGATGGCCCTATATCGCTCACCTGAATATGACTGCTTTTTAGTGCTATGGACCTGGTTAATTGACCCCAGATGACCCATATTCGAACTTGACCTAGAAATTATTGAAACAATCTTTCTCACAAATTTCAAGGTTGTTTGAACTGAAAATGTTACCTCAATGCGTGTTAACAAGGTTCTCCATATTTGGGGTCTGTGACCTAGTTTTTGCCCTCATATGACCTTTATTCGAATCTGAGCTAGAAATCACTAAAACATCCTTTCTCACAAATTTCGAGAATATTTGGACTGAAAAGTAGCTTCTAGAGTGTTAACAAGTTTTTTTTCTATTTTTGGGCCCTGTGACCTAGTTTTTGATTTCAGATGACCCATATTCAAATTTAATCTAGAAATCATTGAAACAACCTTTCTGACAGATTCCAGGTTATTTGAACTAAAAATGTTACCTCTAGAGTGTTAACAAGGTTTTTCCATATTGGGCTCTGAGACCTAGTTTTTGACCCCAGATGACCCAATTTTGAACTTGAGCTAAAAATCATCAAAACAACCTTTCTGACAAATTTCTGGGATATTTTGACTGAAAATGTAACTTCTAGAGTGTTAACAAGGTTTTTCTATGTTTGGGCTCTGTGACCTAGTTTTTGAACCCAGATGACCAAATTTTGAACTTGAGTTAAAAATCATCAAAACAACCTTTCTGACAAATTTCTGGGATATTTTGACTGAAAATGTAACCTCTAGAGTGTTAACAAGGTTTTTCTATTTTTGGGCTCTGTGACCTAGTTTTTGAACCCAGATGACCCATATTCAAACTTGAGCTAGAAATCATAGAAACAACCAGTCTAAAAAATTTCCAGATTATTTGGACTGAAAATGTTACTTCTCCTTCTACAAGAAGATTTTCAAAGTTTTCACTATATAAGCCTATGTAAAACCAATGACCCCGGGGTGGGGCCAAATTTGACCCCAGGGGTATAATTTGAACAAACTTGGTAGAGGTCCACTAGACAATGCTACATACCAAATCTTAAGGCTCAGGGCCTTGTGGTTTCTGATAAGAAGATTTTCAAAGTTTTTCCTATATAAGCCTATGTAAAACCAATGACCCCAGGGTGGGGCCAAATTTGACCCCAGAGTTATAATTTGAACAAACTTGGTAGAGGTCCACTAGACAATGCTACATACCAAATATCTAAGCTCTCTGCCTTACGGTTTCTGACAAGAAGATTTTTAAAGTTTTTCCTATATAACTCTATGTAAAACAAGTTACCCCTGGGGCGGGGCCATTTTTAACCCAGAGGCTATGATTTGAACAAACTTGGTAGAGGTCCACTAGACAATGCTGCACACCAAATATCTTAGCTCTATGCCTTACGGTTTCTGACAAGAAGATTTTTAAAGTTTTTCCTATATAACTCTATGTAAAACAAGTTACCCCTGGGGCGGGGCCATTTTTGACCCCAGGATCATAATTTGAACAAACTTGTTAAAGGTTCACTAGATGATGCTTTATACCAAATATCAAAGCTCCAGGCCTTGTGGTTTCTGACAAGAAGATTTTTAAAGATCCAACTTTTAAAATCTGTTTTTAGCTCCTGTGACCCAGAAATGCAATGAACCGGAACCATTTGAACAAACTTGGTAGAGCTTCATGCAAGGAACATTTTAGGCAAGTTTCATTAAATTTTGCCCAGTGGTTTCAGAGGAGATGTCGTTTGAATGAATTGTGGACGACGGACGGACGGACGGACGCCGGACAATCAAGGATCCTAAAAGCTCACATGAGCATGCTCAGGTGAGCTAAAAAGACACTCAGAAAAACTACATTTCAATGAACAAAACAAATAATCGATGGAATTGAAAAAATCTGTAACAATTATATATTCTAAACGAAGAAACAGCTTAGTTTATATAATTGCATAGAAAAAAGGAACACATGCAAACTACAACAAACTTCATTGACAATCCAATTCCAAACGACAAGTAACCAAAGAACCATATGTGATAATTTGCTGACAGAAAATGATTGTTCAAAAGCTGTCTTTTTAATATGAAAAAAAAAAAATGCCTGGGTCAGATAGCTTAAGGAAGGAAATCTATGTATAATACCAGGATGATTAAAATTTATATCTACTCTTTGAATTTAAATTCACCATGACATCTTGTTCTTGGTTGTTCTTATGAGAACCTGTGGGGCAATTGTAAAGTTGGTGCACCCTAGAACTTGGTTTAAACCCCCCAATGGCATTTTTTTTCCTTTGCCACTGACTATTTAAAGACGGTAACACTGCGGTTTCTCATTTAATTGTTTGTGTTGTCTGTTTGTTTTTAATTGATCGATATATGAATTTATGCTCTCTTTTCCTTTTTACTTCTGCTTGTGTAAGGAGGCTGTGTTTTCTGACTGTGGTCTTTTCTGATTTTTCACTTTTTTAAACGGTTGTTATAAAAAAAGTTAACTGACGGACTTTCAAAAACGAAATAAAAACAAATAACTCTTATAAAGTTAAGGCTAAATGGAAGCTGTCTAGAAATAACAGAAAACAAGGAACATATGTTCTAGATTATATTACTACCTTATGCAAGTACTTTTTGTTCCTTTTTAGATGAATTACACAAACAAATCTACATTTAACATTATCTTTGTATTCTATTTGAAAGCTTTAGGTAAGCAAATATAGTTCTAAAACATTTTATCAAGACGCATTTTTGAATAACAAAAACACAGACACTTATCTAAACAAAATAACTAATTCTTGTTTGTTTAAAATAATAAGAAGAAAAAAAACAATATTTAAGTGATGGCATTAACATGCATTTTTGGATAGCAATAACTTTTAAGAAAATTGATATCTGCTCCAGACAAAAAAAAAATACCTAATGAACGGCAGTGTTTATTTTGCTTCATGTCCCTACGTCTTGGAAAGCTTTAGAGATGAACAATTTGTGAACACTTTATTTTTGGAATAGTATAGATGGTTTAAGATCTAGCAACTGTTGATTGGATATAACAGGGGAAACCACGGCCGAGAAACTCTTGACAGATCTTCGTTAAACTTTTGTAAAACATCAAAGGGACATAAATTAGCTACGAGTGTTAACCGGTTTTTAGCATGCATCATTCTTCTTTTTTCATTTACAATCTCACTAAGTTCCATCGAAACACTATTGGTATACGGCTCCGGAATGACATACAGTCTGCATTTGTGAAAGAAAGAGCTATATTTCAGCTTTAAGTTTACACGGCAATTCAGTGGGGGATAATACAGGGTAAATAAGATTCTTTGGTTGTCTATCAAAAATGTTATATCCGTAATATTCTTGTTTTAGAGTACACATGTGTTTGAATTACTAACAAACATATGGGAGATTGTGTCTCGGAAATATGCTAGAATACTTGTTTCGAAAATTGCCACACCCTGAAAATTAATTTTCTGTAGTGCTAATCTTACATAGCTTACATCAATGAAGATAGATATTACTCTTTCAAAACTAACTTAACGCTAAAATTGAATAAGTTATTTAAATATAGCAATGAAAGACCACAGTGCATGTATATACATATATTACCTTGTTTCATTTGATAACCGGTAAACAGAACAAGCATCAAGTTTTTATTGATTTAGTGACAAAATCATCGCACGGTGAGTTGTACGTCTTTATCAAAGACATCCTTAAAGACAGCGTTATCGATAATTCCGGACCGCACATAATTTCTCTATAAAGTCTACGGAAAAGTCCAAAGCGATCAGATGGGGGCCAAAATCTGTACGGTTCCAATGCAGTCTCCCCAAGTACGCAGCGTTTAGACCACACTACAGTCTCAGATATGTATAAAATCTGTTCACAAACCGCATTTATTTCCGTCCCTACTCCTTGAAGAGTTACTTCCCCTATCGCACCACTGATCCGAAAATGAGCATAAGTACATACATAAACTTTTTTTTAAATAAATATTTTCTCATATCTATTGCTTTTATACTGTTTTGATTAGATATTTCTTACTTAAAAATGTTTAAAATTCGTCAAACTGGAAACACTTAAAGAGAAGGTTATATTTTGTTCTTTCACTTGCAACACTCTTCAGATAACAAGTAGTGGCAATGGTTAGGTTGGAGTTTGATTTTCGTTGACTGTCAGAGTGGACTACTTTCCGTTCAAGAAGTCTATCAAAATTTGCGTTTGTAAAAATAAAGGAATTTAAACGTATCTAAAAGTCACTATGGTAATTTATTATTTCCCTAATTAAAGACATGTTTTTCAGAAAATAACCTACGAACTCAGCACGGTGTACAGGACAAGGTTTGGATAAAGATATCTTAACAATTCATCTTCTTGTGCGCTCCATAGCTATTTCGATGACACTGTTTCATTTTGAATAGTGGTTAGTTATTTATTTTGAAGCATTTTGCTTTATATGCATCATGAAAAGGCATTTTAGTGTCATGTTTATTCTTTGTCCTGTATAATTTACTTATTTCCCTGTTTAAACATTAGTTGTTATTTTCAGCGATGAACATTCAGTTCCATCACTACTTTTCACAAGTTAAAGACTTTGCCTCAATGTACTAATTTACAATTTACCCAAAATTTATCATACAGTTTCGATATTTTGCATATTTAATGTTATGACTGATTTTATAATTATAGATTATGCTTTCAGATATCCTGAAAAGTTTACTGCTTATGAGAAGAATCTATGTCGAAACTAGAGAAATATTACTATAGCTTTTCTGCTATCGAAACTTCTTTCCATTATCTAGTTCGTGGTTACTTCTAGTCTGTCTTGAGTTTTTGAACGACCTGTCGTATAAATAAAAGGACGAAGCCATTCAGCTTTTCAAGTGCCTGCTTCCCCAAAATTAAGTTCTACACGGACCGGTGACTAGCTTTTTTACAAAGCTAATCTTGTTAGATCGTGACCTACTTAAAACCGAAAGTACAAAATTATTTTCTGTTCTTTCGTTTGATAAAATTACCGTGCAGATATAGCCTTTTGATGTGTTTCGTTTTTGACAGAATTTTGTTTTAAGATGGAAAACTCCAAATCTAAGAATGTCGAGCATAAGCTCCAAGATCGTGTTGACAAGATCACCGTAAGTTAATACTGATCTACATTATCGTTTGTTTATTAGGACGAAATTCAGAAAAAAGGACAAAGAAGGAACTATAAGGATACCTTAAAGATCAGAAGTAGTTGAATATGATTTATTCGTCTTTAAACAGACAGAATGCATGCACCTTTCGTATAGAATGTTTAGAAACACTTTTAAACAAGGGAGATAAGACTGAATGGATATAGTTTCAAAATTCGTATTGTTAGAAACACTGTAGTATTTCAGCAGGAAAGGTTACAATTTTATAACTCAGTTCTTTTTGTGCACAATTTGATTATGCAATTTTACCGAAGTATTTCATTACTTAGTATCGACAAAGTTTTATGCATGTTTGTATATCATGGTATTGCTGACTAAATTTTAAAGTTAGACTTTCTATATTTAAAACTTAAATATAACGAAAATAGGACCAATGAGTTCTTCATCGTAACATTTGCAAAAAATATATACTACAAAAGAGTGTTAATCTTATCAGACAGTGTTTTATTTGTTTTTCTTTTCAAAGCAATGTCTCATATACCTCGAGAGAAACATCGAAAGTTTAAGACATACTGTGCAATCACAACACGCCCATGTAAAACAACTTCTGTTAGAACTAAACACCGAAGAGACAGTCAGTAGTAAGTATATATTCTTTATCTGTCGGTAAAATTATATAAAATCTGTAAAAAAAACTTTTTCTGTAATCGCCTTACGTATACTTTCCAGTCTTTTTTACATTATAAAACAACAAAGTTATGAATAACACTAGCTATATTTTAAACTGTGCGTTATTTCTATATCCTGCTTAATTAAAATAAACAGTTTAAATACATGATACATTATTTTTTCATGGAAATATATTGAAGAGAGAAACGATAGCCGTAAATGTATCCACTGCTCAAGTGAATGGCAAACGTGTACCAAGCAGCTTCTTGGAAGTATACAGGTATTTCAAAACTCAATGTAATAATAAAATAGCAAAAACAAAAATGATTTACTCAAAATCCTTTAGTGTAACTTAATTTCAGTTTTAAATGTCTTATATATATTTTTTTTTGTTAATTTCCTTTGCATTGCTTTTGACTGGTCTTGCTATTTTAACACATGTCAGTAAATGTTTTAGTCACCTAGGGAGTAAAACACGTTAATGACAGTTACACAAGCCTTTACTTAAATTTCATTAATTTGACGTGTCTAGTTTATTTTTCATTTTCTTTTAGGATTCCTTGCAATTTCAGAGCTGTTCTCTATTGGCTTATTTTGAACCACTTAAGTCCAATATAAGATATATATTAGAATACTATGAACTTGACAGTGGCACGTCTGTCGATACATTACCAGACATTGATCCGCTATTCTATCCGGAAACTCCCGAAATGACTGTAAATGAATATATAAAACTTCGTAAGGAGCAAGAGGATCAAATACGTAGATTTGAATCTTCCAATCAAAAACTAACTGAAGACAATAACCAGCTTCAAAAATCAATGGATGAGGAAAGAAAGCGGGTTAAGGACGCAGAAAGGAAGATAAAGCTTTATGAAGATGAGGTGAAATGTCTAACAGAAGCAAAAGAAACATTGGACAAAAGGTTGACAGAATTAGAATCTGCAAGAATTCAGATTGAGAGACTCGAAAGTCTTGAACGTGAGTTCAACCATTTAAAAGAGAAAAGACCAGGTATGAAAATAATATTACATATTTCACATGAGGCTTATGGAGTTAGGGCCTTGATCTTTGTCTCGACAACGTTATTCTTTGATTTTGTTTTTACAACTTGTTTGCATTTCAGTCTAGAATTAGGACTACCTGCGATGAGGTAAATGCTAACAGTTGCTATTATACTTTTGTAACTCTTTATATATAATGCATAACATAAATGTATAAGCTTACCCATTTTCTGCCATTCAAAGCTTCGAAGCAAATGGAAACAAGGAAATTCAAATGGACATAAGTCCATTTGAGTGTACGGTTTTTACTGAATTTTTAAGGAACTTTAAGCTACAGCACTCTAATTTGTTTGCAGATCCTAATAAAAAGAAATTTAATTTATATCTTTAAATTGAAGACTTTGTCAGACAAATTATAACTAAGGTGATGCCCAATTTGTGAAGAACAAAATCAACATATTTGTTCAACCTTTTATTTCCATATATCTCTTGATGTTAATGGTGATAATTGTGATACTGAAACAGTGTTTGTTTTGTTAATTAACAAAATAACATGAATTTCATGGAATAACATGCTTGAACAGAATAACAAACATGCTTGAATAAAATAACAAATATACTTGTAATATCAATTATGATAATAAAGTATGACCATGCTTTGATTATTTTGATATAATTCAACATATTAAAGACCAAGAGAGGAACAGTCACTGTCGTAGCAAGATAACTTAAGATGTTTTTTTTTCTTTGTGAGCCGAATTTTATTATTTGAAAACATTAAACATAAACATTGTATCATTTTACATCATTTGAAGACTCTTTAAATTCATATTTTGAAAATATAAGCAGATTTGAATTTTTGCTTTTAAAAAAGAAAACTAAACTAATTTATACCTGTCGTTTCAGCATTTTTTCAACATTTTTCTAGCATCTTAGATGCACTAAGTTTAACCATTTACAAACAAGAAATTGAACAGTTTCGAAAAATATTTTTTATATATGTAAAATATGAGTTTACAGACCTTTCAAATGATTTAAAATATTGAATTGTTCGATGAAAAATGACTTTGTAGCTGTAATTACAAAATTATATGTTTTGCATTTTTATCAACCGCCATATTTTTGCCAGTCTTCAAAAAGTTACCTGTATCTCTTACGAGTGACTTGTTACTATTAATAGATTTCAAAACAATAACATTCAATGTTACTACACAATATTACCAGACAGTCACGTGATTCTGTCCGTGATTCTGTCCGAAGATTTCCGGAATAACACAACTTCGCAAATTGATTCAACAGGTGGTACATCGTAAAAATACGCAATGCTTCGGCAATAATCGGATCTTCTAACAGCCAATCAAAACATAGAATTACATAATACTGGATAACACTAACCCCGCTCCAATTGTACATATAGGAATAAAATACTGGCAATTTTCCGTACAGAAAAATAAAAGCTATTTACAAATTCTGATGGAAAGTAAATGTTCAAGCAAATTAGGTTTCAAACGCATCATTTATTTTGTTCGAGAAAAGAAAACTCAAGACTGCTTTAGAGTTATATGCTCCGATAAACCCAGATGTGTTACAAAATATGGAAACTTATTATATGTGTACATTTAAATCGTTGAATTATACACTTGTTTAAGTTGCTGTGCAGCTTTTCTACCACGCAAAAGGAGGTATGATAACCAACCTCCTAGCAGCATTGAAAGGGAAGCTTGTAGATCAAATCGGTGTGGAAAGGCACAGACTACAGTTCATAGTGTGTCATGACGAAAGTGACGTAGATTATGACCTGCCACTGATAGTATTATGTATAAATGCATCAAGACTCGGGACAGACACATTGACAGCCTTACAAAACATTAAAGGTTGTGTAGTCTGTTTTGATTTTGCAATATATTGTATGTAAAGAGTTTCTTCTACTGATTGCTTCTGTTCATTCTGATTTTAATGCATTATTCCGTTCAAACACATCAGTATACCATTATTTTGTCTTCGTGTATTTTGCTTCTAGACGTGGTTCCACGTTTCCAAAGACTTTAGTCTCACTATTTCGCCTCCGAAGGTGAACCCATTTTACAATCTGATATTTTATTGTTGTTCACCTTCTACGTCTCACTTTGATCTGCATCTGGCTAAGCGGACTCGCCCAATCGTAGGCGATTGGGCACTCTTTATGGCTTGTTTGTCCAACTGTTCACAGAGTTTAAGGCAAAAATGATAAAAATATGATAACTAAATTCATACCTGATCCTGTAATCCAAGAAAACACACAAATACATAAGTATAGAACTGAAACACTTATTTCGTACCTGATTTATCCACCATTTTATTCAAAATTTGTCAATCGGAATACTTGGTGTTCTAGGTAATAAGTTAACTAGGGTAGGGTAAAGAATCTACCGAACAATATCCGCTCAGTTATATGCAGTTTAAAATTAGGCTTAAAGGTTGAACAACTAAAAAATATCAGAATTATAAAATGGGTTCAACACTTTAAGCTTAATTAATTAGGCTACAAAGACTTGTGCAGCTACATTTCAACGCACAATCCATTATATTCATTTAACCGGTGACTAATCAGTTTAGATTTTCTGAATTTTGCAGACATATCTCTTTGAAAACTCTTTAACGTTTGAAATATATCTTATTTTAATCCATTAAAGACCTCGCGTTTTAAGTTTTCATAATTACATGAAATATTTCAATAAAATTCACGAAGAGGACACTTCTGTCATTAGCAATACATTTAGTTTCTGATAGTCAGTCACTTTTAACAAAAATTTAGGCCTGTCTTATTAAGACTAAAGTAACAGTTGAATATTTTTTTCTTTCAGTGTCGTCAAAGGTGTCCATGCTTATTGTCCATCACAGAGACACCCATGCATTGCCAAATCAGCCAAGTTGTCGGGTTTTGACAGGATCCGAATACAAACCTCTAGGTGGCATATTTGATATCGCATTTCTAGCTGAAAAGGGTATATACCCATGTGACATGAACAGAAATGCTTCAGCTGACCTAGCACAATTTCTCAAGTCAAACTGTTAATTTTTTGACAGGATGTAGCTATCGTTAAGGTATAAGATTCCTAATACCCTACCTGCAGTCTCAAGAGTATTCAGTTCTATTAATTTGTGTAGGATTGAGACATTTTAACTGAAGGACATGGGTTCAAAACACACGCAAGCCAAGTTCTTTTTTCTCTAGTTTTTGACGGGTATACATTGTTTTGGTTTAACAACAGAAACCTTTTTAGAAATTAAGTTCAGTTTCTTTAAATTTAGATATATTTCAATTGTAACAAAGTTTTTTAACATGGTAAATTTATGAAAATTGGGTATCTGTGATTTCAGTTATTAATTTCTCCAAAAACTAGACGGTAAAAAGATTTTATATTTCCTATTTGTTCAGAATAATAAATGAATTAAAATAATTGTAGCTATTTTGACACCTCGAAGATTTATGTGCAAGTTTACGTTCATAACATTCCCTCATAATGATGTGGGTGGGGTAAATTCGTTCCATGTTTATAATAATATTTCGTTTCTTCTCTCTCTCGCTTTTCATTCTGTTTGCTTTTTGTCAGCAGTCAGTAGATCTTCATAATGTGAAAGATAACATATCAATTAACACTTCTTTTTATGGTCAGTCTTAGAAAAAACGTAATGTTTCTCTATTTCTTATTTACCCATAAAGTCGGATGAGGTTTGAAGTGAATATTAGTCAAATCTTGAAATTATCATGGTAAAAGTGTCTTATATAGTCTATATTATGTTCTAGATTGGTATATCTTTTAAAAAAAGGCTCAATGCAATCAGGGCTGACAAAATGTTAATTAGTATGCTAATACCTTAAACGAATAACTACAGAATTACATGTATGAACTTTTGCGGTAACTACATGCATACCAGTTTGTTTTTTATTTTAAAAGTAATGAATGGATATACAATTCTCATTAATTTTTTTCATTCTTCATCATATCGTTTATGTAAAGGGTAAATAAACCAGGAAAGAAAGTGCAGAAGACAGAAAAATGTATTAAATTTTCAGCAAATTGAATTGTTTTATTCCTTATCTATTATGAGCATTCTTCAATAAAAAATAGTTACAGTATTTCTCTAAAAAGCGTTATAATCTTTTGAGTCCATCACATAAAAGAAGAAAAACGAAGAAAAAACAACAACAATAAAAAAACAAAAAAAAAACATACACCGCACTGATCCTAGAGCAGTTCTAGACAGAATGAAAGCATAATGTTTTTACTTTCAATGTAATCACCGCCTAAACGTATACATTTCCATGGTGTTTGACCCACTTCTCAATCGTGAACAGACGCAAATGACTATTAAAACCATGCAAAACAAAACATACTGCGAATAACTTTGGCCTTGCAAAGGGTTGTGCTTGTGAAGTGCTACAGAAAGATGTCTTCAAGTCTGACAATATTCTCTAAAAACGCATCACCAATGCGCACTAAATCTCGCTTAGTACGCAACGAGAGACCTTTCATTCTCAAAAGTTTCAGAACTCATCAGGTGCTCACTGTTGACATATTTATCAAAATCCTGTTTGATTATGCGGTGATCCATTTCACGGTCCGCGTCGTCTCCACGTTGCGGGGTCCTATAACTAGACAACTACCCTGCTTTTTCCAACGACTCCTCTCCACGCGAATTGATATGTACCATTTGTAAACCAACGGCAAGCCTATATTTCTCTTAAGCCACGATTATATCATTCCCGGGTCTATTTTGGACATTCTTTCCAGAATATTTAAGCGGCTCCTACCTGATCATTGTCAGTTGACAGTAATTCTTTCTTCAACCTATGAAACTGTTGCTGTTAAATTTTGACAATCTTCTAACTCAAAATAACATGAATAGATACGTTCTGTCTAATTTTTGGTAATTCTATTCGCAAGCAGGTGTTGAAATAACCGAAAAGAAACTTATTCAACTAGCCCAAAAATGTAACAAGACCAAAGTTCTATTTTAATCAATGGTTAATATTTTTGATTTGTATTAAAAAGACTGCTCGTTGTAAAAATGAAAATAATGCATTTTAACTATTTCTAAGTTAGTTCTTTACACATAAATAGTTTTATCACAAACTACTGCGCGAGAGTTTAAGAAAAACGATGATACGCTAGTGTAATAACTATGCAAATGAGGCGACTGATCACTTTATTTACGTATTCATACGAGCTGTCGAAAAATAAACAAACATGGCGGATGGTGCGTTTATCGTCGGCGACACTGACGGTAAAAGTTGTGGCACAATAACAGAACTAAAAGGCTGTCAAATCAAAGTGCAAGTGAGTACCTTGTCAAGGACTAAAAACGCCAACAATGTACCAGCCAATCCAGAAACACCCTTGTTCTTTTGCATGCTCAGTGTACAGCACTGATACATGGGACATCGGTTTAACGTTGTAACGTCTCATTCGAAATACAATTAGTAATCTTAGTGCAGAGGCGGGGGTCGATCACGCGACCACTGGGTTGCCAGTCCAGCGCGTGACCACTGGACCACTGATCAGTTGGCAACACAGAAATACACGTATAATAGGACTATTCAGGTATCGGCGCATTTCTTTGATGTTCAAAGACGACGGTGTTTCTGGATACGTCAAAAGTTATACCGCAGCAATCGAAGTTATTGGCACAGACAATTAACACATGATCAGAATTGTCAACAGAAACGTGTTAAAATGTCAAACGAAGTGTTTTAAGCGATTTACCGGATAAATGCCCAAAACAGAGATTTTTATTTTTTAAGTTATTTTTCAAATAACCGGTAGATTAAATTTGTAACCGATAATCGGACTTTCGAACATTTTAACAGATGCCATCCCTAATTTAAACGCTGCGTTCATTTGACCCGGAAACAACAACAACAACAAATTTATTGCATGTACACGTTTCGAGCATGCAAAGGTATAAACTGCAAAGGCATAGATTTTATTGTTAACAGAAGAGCCGATCAAAATCATTGGTAGTTCTTTTTTTTCTTTTTTTCCCCTTAACAAAGTCGCATGATGAATAAATTTGCTAATAAACTTTTGTTTTTGTTGGTCAAATATAGTAGTTGCATTTTAAATAGTCCTTTTATTAATTCTGTGTTTTATAGGTAAAAATCAATTAACATATTTGGTAGATTTTTCCGAAACTGGTATCAATCCATGATTATCTTATATTTGATTGATGTTATTCGCCAAGTTAGACCGTTATCCGTCCTTTATGTTGTATGTATAATACTGTTTTCGTCAGTATGTAGATTTTTAAAATCGAGTAACTCGTACAATACTAAGTGATGATTTTAAAACATTCATCTTAATGTTGTCCGAAAAAATAGTATTTTAATACAGATATGTCGCCCGTAAGGCTATAAATTAAAAGACAAGATAAAACATTAAGTTCGTTTAAGAGCTGTTTTCAATCAGATTGAGGCATTTTTACTAGACACAGAAATTCTATATGTTGTTCTGGAACATAGAAATTTGTTATATAATAAATGCATATCCCCCCTCCCCCTAAACAAAACAACAAAAACTCAAAAGGTGCACGTCCAGTATCATAGACTTGCTTCAAAGAATAAAAAAGTTGAGGCAGAATATAAAAGCTTACTCGAACATGCGAGGCCCGTTTTTTCCCTTTATCTCAACACATCCCTGTAAGGTTTCTATTGAAGCGTTTTTGTTAACGTTAATTGTATCAAGAGTTCAGGGTATTTATTCATTCCTCTGAAAAAGTTAATAAATGTCAGAAGTATATTTGCCCTTATCGTCGGATACCCACGGTACCTTATTCCTTTATCACTAAATTGTATATTCACTCCGATGAATGGAGGGTAACGTAATGTGTTGGACGTTGGACTATCCGACGATGATTTGATCGTAATTAGCCGCATGTTTTACTAATACAGATACAGATACTTTGTGTTTGAGGCTGGTCACCAGGATGAGATACCAAAAATATTTTTTGACGAAGTATGCAAATTAAAAAAAAAACGAATGTTTATGACACAGATCACTAAATCTATTTTTCATGCTGGCGAGTAAAAAAATTGTCGCGTGGTGTCCTGATTTACAGTTAATCTGTGAAATCAGCCATTTCTTGAAATGGCTAAAAATTTAGCGTTTTTTAAAATTGCACCTCTTTTAAGCTCACCTGAGCACTTTGTGCTCAGGGTGAGGTTTTCTGATCAGTCTTCGTCCGTCCGTCCGTCGTCAACTTTTCATTCAAATGACACCCCTCTGTAACCAAAGGGTCAAATTAAATGAAACTTGCCTGGGATGTTCCTTGCATGAAGCTCTACCAAGATTGTTCAAATGGTTTTGGTCCATTGCATTTCTGGTTCACTGGAGCTAAAATTAGATTTTAAAAGTTGGATGTTTAAAAATCTTCTTCTCCGAAACCTCATGGCCTGGAGCTTAGATATTTGGTATGAAGCATCATCTACTTAAAAAAAATCTTCTTGTCAGAAACCGCAAGACCTAGAGTTTAGATATTTAGTGTGCAGCATTGTCCAATGGACCTCTACTAAGTTTTTTCAAATCATAGCCACTGAGTCAAAATAGACCCTGCCCTGGCGTCACTTGTTTACATAGAGTTATATAGGAAATGTTTAAAAAGTCTTCACATCAGAAACCAAAAAGCATAGAGCTTAGACATTTGTTTGTCAAGAGGACCTCTACCAAGTTTGTTCAAATCATGGCCCCTGGGTTATAAATTGCCCCGCCCCGGTGGTCGCATGTTTTTCATAGAGTTATATAGGAAGAACTTTTCAGATACTACAAGGCCTAGAGTTAAAATATTTGGTGTACAGCATTTTCTACTAGACCTCTACCAAGTTTGTTCAAATCATGGCCCCTGGTCAAAAATGGCCCCGCACCAGGGGTCACATGTTTTACATAGAGTTATATAGGAAAAGTTTTAAAAACCTTCTTGTCAGAAACCACAAGGCCTAGAGTTTAGATGTTTGGTTTGCAGCATTATCTTGTGGACCTCTACCAAGTTTTTTTCAAATCATGACCCTGGGGTCAAAACTGGCCCCACCCCGGGGATCATTTGATTTTACACAAAGATGTATATAGGAAAAACTTTAAAAATCTGCTGCTCTGAAACACCAAGGGCTATACCTTCAATTGTTCATTGTTATGTCTCCCCCAACCCCGCCCTTCTGATGGAGACATATTGTTTTCTTGTCCATGGGTGTCTGTTTGTCCGTCTGTCTTTCACACTTCGTTTCCTTTCAATAACTTGAGTACCATTTGACCCAAAGCCTTCAAACGTCACAGGGTAATTGCCCTTATTGAGTACAAAAATCCCTTTTGTGTTTTTGGTCAGTAGATTAAAGGTCAAGGTCAGTGGGACCTCTAGAGTGAAAACCGTTTCCACTCAATAACAGGATTACCATTTCACCCAGAGCCTCCAAACTTCATAGGATGATTGCTTTTACTAAATAAAAAAACCATATTGTTTTTGGGGCTAGTATGTCAAAGGTCAGGGTCACAGGGACCTGTAGAGTGAAAACTATTTCTGCAGAGTAACTGTAGTACCATTACACCCAGAGCCTTCCAACTTTATAGGATAATTGTATTTGAAGAATCCTGTTGCTTTTAGGGTCCATAGGTCAAAGGTTAAGTTCACAGAGACCTGTAGAGTTATAACTGTTTCTGCTCAGTAACTGGAGTACCATTTTACCCAGAGCCTTCAAACTTCATAGAATGATTTTTTTTACTCAGTAAAAGAACCAAAACATTTTTGGTGTCAGTAGGTCAAAAGTCAATGTCACAGGGACCTGTAGAGTGAAAACTATTTCTTCTCAGTAACTGGAGTATCATTACACCAAGAACCTTCAAATTTTATAGGGTAATTATATTAGAAGAACCCTATTGTTTTTGGGGTCTGTAGGTCAAAGGTCAAAGTCACTGGGACCTGTAGAGTAAAACTGTTTCTGCTAAAAAATTTGAGTACCATTACACCCAGAGTCTTCAAACTTATTGCAAACTTATTCAAACTTGCACCCATAAAAACCAATAACGATATTTGAGCAATGAGACTCGGGTGAGCGATTTAGGACCATCATGGCCCTCTTGTTTTATCTCGTTCCCACGAGATACTTACTCGAGGGAACGACTTAATATCTCGTTCCCACGAGATACTACTCGAGGGAACCACTTAATATATCGTTTCCACGAGTTACTAAGTCAATGGAACGAGATAAAAAGGAGTAGTGCAAATCTGAAAAACATATCGCATTTTAAAAAGAAAGAGTAGCGCAATAAAAATAAAGAATCGTGTTGTAAAAGAAAACAATGCATGTAAGGTATTTCGAGGGAACGATTTACTATCTCGTGGGAACGAGTCAGCTATGTCGTGGGAACGAGTTAGCTATGTCGTGGGAGCGAGAAAGCAAGATATTGAGTTACGCTTTTTTTTTAAACCAATACTTTTTTTATTTGCACTTCTCTCTTTTTTATCTCGTTCCCACGATATACTTACTCGAGGAAACGACTTAGTATCTCGTGGGAACGAGATGTTATGTCGTTCCCACGACATAGCTAACTCGTTTCCAGGAGTTAGTAAATCGTTCTCTAAACATAGCTAACATGCACCGTTCCTTGTTTTTAAACACGATTTCTTTATTGCGCTACTTTTTTTAAATTCAATACTTTTTTAGAATTGCACTTCCCCTTTTTTTATCTCGTTCCTACAACTTAGTAACTCGTGGGAACGAAATACTAAGTCGTTCCCTCACGTTAGTTTCTCGTAGGAAGGAGATAAAAAAAGAAAAGTGCAATTTAAAAAAAAAAAAAATGTGCATGTCACTTCTTTGCCACTGTACAGATTGGCTGGTAGTTTCATCCATTGTGTGTAATAAGGTATTGAGTTTTATAAGGAGTTTGATATCAGTAATAGTATCGTCTGTTTGATAAAATGAATAGAAAAGCATGTATTTCTTCATTTTTACTGCAGAATACTTGCTAAAGAGAGAGACAAGTGTTTTAAGGTAGCCAGGCACCATAGGCAATAAGGGGCTACCCCCAGTCCGCCAGCTTAGGAACGTTTGAAAGCATTTCAAAAACGCCTAGAAACAAAATGATAAGCCTAGCAGAATCTAATTACTTTGCAAATTAATATTATTTAATGAATGTTTAATTAATGCAAGCTAACTGGATTGTAGAATAGGGACTCACTTTAATTATCTACAATGATTGCTTTGATCATAGTTTTAGTAATGCATACTTTATCTAATTGTGTAATTAAAAGATAAGTACAAAATAAACCTAATATCATTATTAATTGGTTTATAATAATTGGTTCATTTAAAAAAAGAAAAAAAAAACACAACAACAACAGAAAAATCAAAACATTATTGTAACTACCAACTTTTCCATTAAAAAATACTGCTTTGATCATAGCCGAAATAAAGCAAACTTTCTGACCCGGTGAATCATCGTTCGATTTAACTTTATCAACTATTTACCTCCCCTGGAGAATATACTACGAGAATCAAGCGTAAAGTTATATTCATATAATTTATTTCAAGACCCATGTGTAGTCTAATGTTGTCTACTGCCGTATAACCCTTTTTTGTACGTATCAAGTAATTAAAGTACCCCCCTCCCACCTATTTGCAATTAATTTTGAAATAACAGTGCATTGATGGCTTATGAAAGAAAATATGATGTTTATTCATTAATAATCCTTTTTTCCGGTCGTCTGACTTACAAATTGGTGATGAATTGAAAGAAAATGTACATGCGGAGATCAAAACTGGGTGTCAAAGAGACTTTTATTCCGATCAAGGGAAATAACCAGTGCACGACTGTTTTTTATATTTATTTTTAGAATTAAAACCGAAAGTACAAATCCAGGAAAAAAGCAGGTCCATTAAAATAACAGGTAGGCGGAAATGTTTTTTATGTACCCTCAGTGTTAAGCAAGGGGTTTCTTAAGCATGATGGAAACGTAACGACTTAAATCATTTCATATCTTTTATGTTAATAATAATGTTTACATTTTCTTCCGAGTTATTAAATAAATTATTCGTACCCGAATTACTACGTACTAATAGTTTTATTATTGTGTCTTGTCATTTTAGGTATGGGAATTTTTGCGTCAAAAGAAGTTAGCCAAGAGGATCTCACGATTGCTGTTTCCGGTGCTCAGGTAAAGTAAAAGACTTTTTTTTCCTATTGTGTTGTGTACACATTGGCACAGTCAAACATCAATATTTGTTTTCAGAAAATCACCATAGCTTTTAAATAAGTGAATTATTAAACAGAACTGATATTTCATTATTTGTTTCAGAACTGTTTGGAGAATCATAGAAGAAACATTCATACTCTCGACTCAGTAATCAGTGCACAGAAAAACTCACTGGAGCTATTGTTACAGATGTTGTCAGGTATTTCTAATTATAGTCATGTATTTTCATAAACGTTAAATTGAAGTCAGTGAGTCAAAAATACAGTAAAGAATATTTTACAAATTTACTCTCTTTAAAATCCAAAATGCTACTTGAAACTGCAAACAATTAATATCGCAATGTTCTTTATTTTGTTTTGAATCACGATACTTGTAATGAACATGTCAATATAATCTATCATAACCATGTAACTTAGCATTATTCTTGTAGATGGTTACAGATTATAAACCATTTTGTCAGATGTTTATCATGTGATCAATTACACCTTTACTGTCCTCAGAACTGAGGAGATTGCTGAAGTTCATGACAACGCGGTGTTATTCTTTACAACCTCAGTTAAGGGAAAAACAGCTTTATCTAATATGTGCTAGAAACATTCACGGAATTACTAAAAAATAGATTCATTTTCAAAGAATCGACTTTATACAAAATTGTTGACTTTCAGACTGTAAAGCTGCAAATACAATTGAACAAGACCGCTTGACGAAATCACTTGAAACAACACAAAGTTTGCTGAGAAATATTCAGGTACAAAGTGAATTGCATTAATACCACAGAAAAGGGCAATATTTAAATATATATCATTATTTAGTTTTGAGAAGTGTCCCTTTGTTTATTAAATAACGCTTTGACATCGATATTTAATTATTTTTTTTAAAGCTCAGTGAGAAATCCGGATATGATTAGTCACGTGTTTGTAGATTGGTATAATAAAAACATACCGTTTGATATTCAGTAAAGACAATACTTGTTTTGTTTACTTGGCAAGTGTAATAATAGATTGACGTATACATAAGAACATTTTTCATCTTTTCAGGAAATTTTATCACAGCAGTCTGGTTTAATAAAAAGCAGTTTTGAAGGCCTTGATGATTGTTTTCAAGATGTGGTCAGAAAATACATACCAAATTTCGGATCGCATGGAGGTCAAAAGCAAGATTCAAGGGTGACAAATTTAAACAATCCTGTCGAGGCACGCAGCACACTCTCTTATGAAAGCGAATGCAGTTCGGAGGCAAGTGGCATGCATATTAACGAAGCTAAATGCTATGAATGTAGTAAACATTCAGCAACCCTACAAGCAAAATCTAAAGAATTAGAAAAGAAGATTAAAGAATGTGAAGATAAAAATTCTAAATTAACAATTGAAATCAGACATAATAAAGAGAAGACAGAGGAACTGAAGAAAGAACGAAATGTGAAAGAAGATTTAGAAAAGAAGAACAAGAATCTTTGCAAAGAAATTGAACAGCTGAAGGAAGAAGTTCGTAAGCGGAAATCAGATGAAAATGCTCGTTATTCCCTTGAGATGCAGTTAAGGCGAACGGAGGAAGACAAGAACAGATTGCAACAAGCAGTGGACTATCTTGAAAGTGAAAAACGAAAAATGAAAGAAAGGAAAGTATCTGGTAAGAATTTTACATTTCCCTTAAGACATGAGACCAACAAAACTCCAAACAATTTCTGACCATGAGTCCATGAATCTAACTAGACCTGAATTTACAGGCACTCGGAGAATGGCCAATACCTACATATAGAATAAATGCTTGTATTGAAGGACAAACGTCGTGAGGAAATTATATCAAGCATGCACGATGGCCAAGTAACATTATATTAAAGTCCATTTGTTCACCAGACATTATGCTTCAATTTTTCTAAAGATAAGATTTATCAACCCCGCTATTCTTATCGTTTCTTCTCATTAAGGATTTTACTTCTAAATCCTAACACAAATTACCTCTCCTACCTCATCCCCAAAATTACAACCACAGAGAAATATAATTCTTGGCATGTAGACGTATGAAAGATGCACTATATTATGTTTCTTTCACTCTTTTCACAAGTGTATTAGTCACCTTAAATTACAGCTCTGTTTATTTTGTTAGCGAAGACACTGGCCTGTTAAGGTTAATTCAAAGTGAAATCGTTAATGCTTTTATTTTTATGTCATAGTTCCCGTTCAGTTGTACTACCAGAGAAAAGATGATTTAATGTTTGCGGTAGTGGAAGAGTTGTCGGTCATGCTGAATACACAAATGGAAGTCAAGAACATTCAGCTAGTGATAGAACGATGCGAAGACAATTCCAGAGTAAAACCTGATAAACCCACCCTAGTTTTGTGTATCAACGCTTCAAGGCTTGGTACAGATGCTGGAAGTGCAATTGAAGGAGTTCCGAGTAAGTCACATTTCACACCATTAGCACATTTGCCCGATAGTAAGGAAATGAACAAAAAAGAATTATTTTTCAACTAATTTATAACTTGTTCATTGGAATACTCTATAATCTAGATTTTTTTTAAAATCTCGTCATTAAATTCTTTTTGAAATCGACCAATGACAGTTTACAAAGTTTTATGTTGCAGTAGTGTTAAATCTTAAAGAGTTCCTTTTCAACGTGAGTCAGTCTTAAAATTGAAAGCCCTAACTTTACCAGTCGCCTTACTCTGTCGGTGGCCATTGTCGATATTATTCTTTCAGAAATTTCTTCCACTGTAATGTAAACGTTAAGACAACAACAAGTAACTTATTGCGGCATTTAGATATAAAAGTGACGTTTTCTGATGTACTGAATTTTTTAAAGTTCTTTTTTGTTTGCATACTATTACGTCTATATTTAAGAGACGGGAAAGACCGCGCTACTGATATTCCATCACAAGAACATGCATGCTCTACCGAACCATCCAAGTGACCGCACGTTGACTTCTTCAGAGTATAAACCACTTGGTGGAATCTTTGACCTGGCATTTTTGAGGGAAAAAGGAATATATCCATGTAATATGAACAATCTTGCGTTGTCTGGTATTGAAAGTTTCATATGCCAGAATATCTCAGGGTAGAATGTCTTTGAAATTAAATATTTCTCCTTTTTTATTCTAGTGTAACCGTATTTATTTGCATTCATATTGATTTTTTTTACTGGGATAATGGGAGGAGATGTTATGTTTTTGTTGGATTGTCCGTCAATCTGTCCGTCACAAATTTTGGTACACGTATTTTAGAATGTATGAAAGCCATTGTTTGAACATTAACAGCATGCACTGCTGTGCATCTGGCATTTCTTGTTCAGATTCAACCCCTAGAAATAGGCATTGCTGTTTTTGCTCTTAGCTTACTGAAAAGCTTTTATAATCGTGTGAAGAAGTGTACTTTGGGTTTTGCATGTGAATTCACTCGGGTATGCAAAGCTATGACTTTTTTTACGTTAGCCGTAGAGCGTTAATATTGAATCACAGGTATCTCAAACAAGCATTTCACTTACATCCATGAAACTTTATAACAATATTTATCAGCATATGCAATCTTTGGCTATTTCAGTTTAATGTTTTCTCATGTGGAGATGCCAGACTGGTTTCGCATTTTAAGGACCCGCATTTATTAATTCATTGAAATATTCTATTCATGGTGAAATTACATCGGAAGTTACAAAATGATTTAGACAATGGCAAATGGTTTATTTTGATTATTGTTTGTAAATGCACATGTTTCTATATATGAGAGTTATGACCCTTATAATTATATTGTTAAAACCGTATGTGATACAGTTTGTGTTAAAGTAGATCGAAACCATTCATATTCATTATTTATGTTTGACATTGAGAATAATTGAAATGTGAACCATATATAGTTGATTATTGAAGTTCTATGAAGTCGAAGTTACTAGAAAATTGCATATGCTTTAAACATTGAAGTAGTTAAATATATACCTGTATTTTGAAAATTTCAATAATCATTAATTAAAGGAGACGTGTAACACTTGCTATTAGCCGAGTTCAATATTTACAGATATTTTCATTATGAATTGAAAATTCTCATTAAAGAACTTATTTGAAAAAAGATTTGTTACATAAGGATTTACCTGTATTTTTTCGTCTATTTTTGTTGGTTTGCAAAACAACATGAATATTGTATCTATAATTTTCATCATTGTGTAGTTACTATAGTTTAGAACATGTCTGGGACTTGATCGCAGGTTTTTACACTTCTCAAAAACAAAAATGTATGCTTATCGACAGCTGTGGTATACTGCTTTGAATATATTGTTCGCTTATATGCTCTTCTTGAAATTTTGTTCGATTGAATAAAATGTAGTTTTAATAATACTTGTTATGATTTATCGGTACCGGTTGTCCATATGACCGACAACCCTGAAGAGGTAAGTTATTTCAGGTTGTGCAAGACACAGAGAGCATCCCATTACAGAGACACTTCTGGTTCTTTCTCATAGCACAAACACATTGGACCTCTGTTTAACGCCTGTTCCCAAAGACAATAAGCTTAGTTAGTGGAGGTGTAGGGGATCGATCTTGGGACCCCTTTATTATATGTCCTGCGCGTAGTCACCGAATCAGTGATCCGCATTTTGATTACCTAAATTTCTCTTTGGATAGCATATCAAACGTGATATCCTTCTAAAATGTCTTCTAAAACACTGGATACACAATCTCTGAAAAAGGGTGCTGAGAAAAGGCGCATTAATTTTATTCGATTGGATTAATTTGAGGATAGACAAACGAAATGTCATAAAACACAGATTAAAACCTGATTGAAATTTCCATGCTCAAGGTTTTCATGAATTAAAGGACACGAATGCATTTTTTTGGTCATATTCTCTTGCTTTGTTATTATCTCGTACACCTAGACCACGGTGATTGGAGCCTCACCTAAAACAAATTGGCTGCTTAAAAAAACATTCAAAGGGTATTGACCTTAAACTGCAATTTTCAAGTGATGAAGGACTCAACATTATTATTTATCGCCAGCGCAAATATATCCGTTTCGATCAGAATTGTTACACTGAGACAGTAAATATTGCTAAGACAAAATATTCTTAACTTTTTGCATACTATACTTATTAGACTTCAAAAATAAAGCTTAGAAAAACACAGTACATATATTTTCCTATGTACTTAACGATAACTCCAGAATCCTTTTCACCTGCAATCGTTTTAAACATTTCAATCAGTTCTGTAAGAACAATTCTGCTTGGCCAATACATTGTTGTGAAATATGGATTTTAATATGCTACAAAAACATGTTTAAAAACAAAAATTACGTGCTAAATTTTGTAGAACTGTCTTAGTTAGAAATACTCTCATATGAATGGAATATAAATTGTGTTCTCAAAGCACATTCTGGTTAGTTGTTCTGGGTGTGTGTCTCTTCACACAAACCCACAAACAAATACCAAAAGTAAATCTCTTTCGGTCGAACAATAATAAATTAACAAATCGAATAATATATTGTTTTCCATTTCATACCATGTAGAATCTTAGGGATCTTCTTATAAGCCCCTAAGGCTTTACTCCCCCCTCTTTTACAACAACGCATGTAGTTGTTGAAGCCAGAACTCCCATGTTAAGCTGCTGCTTTTTTACGCTCATTAAGTTTTGTTTTCCCTTTCAAGCTTTTATTACACCTTTCTTAGTCCAAATATTTTACAAAATAATCAGCGATAGTATCTTAAGTTAAGCTGGACTGAATATTAAAAGGGCGTAAATTTGATCCAAATCGAGGAAATGGACTTGTCAAACATGCTTTGAAATTCGTAAAAAAATATTTACCATTTTTTCATGACCAGGGCTAATTATTATGTTCAAAAGGCTGATGAGATTCTCAGAAAAAAAATGCATTTTAGAATTTGTAGTTTTTAAAAGGTAGCATGCATTATAAGAAATGCATCCCTATAATTGTATTTTTTTGTGTTTAGTTAAGGGAATACAAAATTATTCTGTACGTTCTGTTCATAATGGGCCGTTTTAACCATGGGCCGTTTTGACCCGATGTTAAATTTTGGTTTCGTTTAAATAAATTCGTATTCTGATTCGAAGTATGCGCATAACTGTCTTTGTAGACTGGTTTTCAAGATTTTAGGCTTAATATGAGATCATTAACTAAAATCTGATACGCAATTTAAAATGGATGCCGCCAGCAATTAAAGCCAACACTGTGGAGAGGTCATCAGACTATGTGTTATCATGCTGTGGACAACAAAAAGAGTAATGACGGACTATTTTAAACTTATATTTATCAAAGCCAACAAATGATCGTCATGTATAGGAAAGGTTGATTGATATACACTGTCTTTGATGTTGTTCAAGAGCCAGGTCAAAATTAAATGAGTAGAGTTAGAGGACAAACAGAAATAGCTGCCAACCTTCCATTTTATGTCATCAAACCTTTTTAGTACGCTTTCATACTATTAGATATCAGTAATAAAATGTTGTAAGATATCTGACAACTATTTACTTGATTTTTATGAGTGTGACAAAAGATCATTCTTTTATTTTCAGTTTTAGACAATTTTTTCTGAAACATGAAACTTTTCATTTATTGATCTAACACGGTTGCTGTCAGGGTGTCTGTCTTTAAATTTCTACAGATTCCAATTCCAATGATTAAATGTAAAACTAAAGATAGTGTGCATCTTAACACGTTTTGTTTTCATAGTTTATCATCATTCTCATTGACTGGCATTTTCTATGCGGGTGACAGCCTTTATAACCCGCAAAGAATGTGGTTAGAAGAGAGTTGTGTACAGTGCAGGACAGCTTTCAACAGAAGTCAGGATCAGTAATTAGGTTGGAGGAAAAATTGCTGTCCCTATTTCTGTATTGCTGGTAAACATCAGGTGATAAGGTCATTGTGAGAGAAAGCCTGTTCTGCACAATAGCAACAGATGCAACTTACTATGCTGGTAAGTTGACATCATATAGACAGCAATATTAAGTTTTTCTTCAATTCACCAAAATTTATAGAAACATCAGATTTACTACAGCATTTAAGCTTATTTCTGCGGTATATGTAGTGACGTCTGTTTTCAAATGTGAGTCAAAGCTAAATGATCTTTGCTACCATAAAAACTATCTGTATTAATTAAGAGTAACATAAGTTGAGAGGAAAAGGTAGTGAAGCTGCATTAATCATAAGTTTTCAGGGCTTTTTTTCATTCTGTAGCAGGCATCTTTCCCTCAGGAAAAAATCATGCAGTTTTCCGCTAAAATTTAATTTACATAAAGTTATTCCTTCCCCTTTTGCAAAAATACCCGGTTAATTTTCCCCCAAATTTAAGGGAAGGGCCTCTTCACCTACTTGTGGAAAAAACCTGGTTTTATAATGTCTTTAAATATTCTTTGCAGGAAAAGCAAGGCTGTTTGACGATATCTGCTTCTACTGATGAGACAAGGAAGTTAAAAGATGAAAGGATGAATCAGTTGAAAGAAGAAATTGGAATTGTGAGACCAATCGTTGCAGTGTGCAAGATAAATCATCAGTGAAAACAAACATACAAAGCAGACAAAAAAGTGAATGCAAATGTATAAAAGCATCAGCAGGATTTCTGTCAGTTATGTTTGTTCTTAAGTTTTTTGTGGACTTGATATAGTCGGATCCTGTTGACATCTCCGATATTAGGTTTTGAAAAGGACAGATCCTGTAAAATGTTGACACATCATAGTGATATGTTTCAGTATTTGAAAATTGTGTTAGAAAGAATTGACAAGTTTACAACATTTTTAGTTCTTGTGAGATGTTGACTAATTTCAGTTTACTTGTTTAGAACTTTAGAACTATATTTAAAAAGATAAGTTTGTTATATTGACTTACCATAAAGTTATAGAAGTGACTTATTTTTCTTCTAAGCAAATTTTTACTTTCTTGATTTTTTTATTTATCATGAAGTACATGTGTACCTGAGAAATGTTCACACATAGATACCTATTCATTATTAAGGCTATTTTTGTTTAAGTGATTGTAGTCACTGATAAACTCTTCTAGCTTGATCTTATTTTACTTCTTCCTGTAAGTTTCTGCTCGCTGTTGTTGTCTGCCTACTAACATTCTGATATTTAATAACAATTGGGGTGTTTAAAAACTAAAAGTCAAAATTTTAAACTTTGAACCTTTCAGTTCTGTTAAAGTTTGACTTGGTCATATTGAGCAATGATTAGGTCACTAGGGGTCAGAAGTAACAGAAATTTTTTTCTTTCAACTGTGACCTGCTTGCACTTTCAGTTCAACAACGATGTGCGGCTAAGTCATGTTTATGTATTTTGACAGTTTATAATGTTTTGATATGAACTGGGTTAAAACGAACGCAAACAAAACAGGAATAGAAGCGGCATGTCTCATTTATAGCAATTCTGTTCGTGACCAGGAGTTGAAATGACCGAAAAGAACCTAGTTCAACTAAACTAGCCTAGCATTTAAATTCCTATCTATGATAATAAATCTTTTTTTTTTATTTTCACATAATAAGGAATTTGACTATATGTAACTCAGAAACAATTTCTTTACACATAATTTAACATACACTTTAAAGGGATACACAGGCAAATGAATGCCAAAACAATTATTAGTGATATTATTTGCTCAAATCACGTTCAATATGAAGAACTTTAAATTCCCAGTATGTTTGTCCATGTATATAAAGTGAAATGCATGCTTGAATATTCTTCAGCAGAAAGTAAAACGTGAACGGAATCACCGAGTTATTTTTAAATAGCTCACCTGACATAAACAACCAATTGTTGTTTCTCCAGGGTTCCTTTTAGCTGTAAATCACGTGACAGGTACTTCAACCGTCCAATCATTCACATCGAAATTCAGCGCGAAATCTAAATTTTCTATTTAGACCGACGTGGGTCAAGTTAGGAAACCATCCGGAGGAAATCTTTGTTACTGGGACTGATCGTTGTATTTATTTCGATAACATTTATAGTATATTGATTGAAGAAACGAGAAAGAAAGCATAAAGCTTTTACCCCTTTAAATCTAAAACAAGATAAAACATTAAGCTTATTTAAGAATTATTTCTAAGTAGATTGTAGAATTTTCACTAGACACAGAACATTTATACTTTCTTCTGAAGTATTGAAATACAGTCCACTCTCGATATCTCGAATTTGAGCGGACAGTACTAATTACTTCGATTTAACCGAAATACGACATGTCTGAAATTGGTATACCTAACAATGTTTTGTTATACGTTTATCATCGCGTATAAAGCAGCAACGTTCATTAAGTGTGATTCTGGTGATTAAACAGCACACTCAGGATGGTAAAATTCAAATCTGGAATGTGTAGCACTACTTATCATATATTCTACCAATTGAAGTATTCGGGAATAAAACTGCTTTTCACATCCGACTCGGGTACACGCTATATTCCCATGAATTCCAGTGGTTTTACATCAACTCATTTTCTCATGAAGTGTAGGCTTAAAGGGGGAACTGCAGGGTCGAGCAGGTGTACTCAGTAAAATCGTGAGCAGATCAATCTATGAAACATTTACGTGTACTTTTCACTAAAACTCTACATTTCAAACCCTCAAGGAGGAAATTTTCAGTTAATTTTACCATTTTACCTGACCTGAAAACAATCCGCTAAAGAAATCCCGAAACAAAAATACATTCTATATTTAGCGACAATGGACATCAAGGGAATGTCACGTGGTCATTCAACGCCATTTTGAAACAAATGGCGCTGTCGATAATCGGCAAGGTACACCGAATGCGTATTTTTGTTGAAATGATCACATGACATTCCCAAGCACCACCGCGACTTTACGCGGGAAATACAAAAATAGCTAAACTGTGCGCGTCGCAAAGGATAGGAAACACCATTTTTATATCCTTTTTATAAAATATTGGCTTGAAATATTTCGGGTGTAATCAATATTTCAGCTTCAAATAATGATATCCAACTGATTAAAAACCCTTTTCGCAAATCTGTTCCATTCATCAAACATGCCCATCTGCCTTTAACTCATTCCTCCTGACATTAAATCAACATAAATTTCTTACCAATAACAGATCTTTTTAATACAATACAATTTTAATGACAATTAAAAATCTAATTTAAGTGCCCTTTTTTAAAGGTGCAAACAACAAATAAACAACAAACAAACGGAGACACAATCAGTTCTCACTTTGGAGTACCTAAAATTGACAATTAACATCCAACTTTAAGTGTAATTTGTAAATTTGCAATCAACAAACAATCGTTGACACGCTTAATTGGTCCGATCATTTCTCACCTCGGAGGCACCGACAATAATTGGGTTTCCGTAAATTTTCACGCTTCGACTTACAGAGTGGAAAATACATAGGAAATAACACAACGGGACCGAAAAAACACGAACGACTTAGCCGTAGTACGCACAAGTCGAATTCGAATATGTTCGTTCATAGGTCAAACGCAGCAAAGAAATTTGCATTTCATATTTGAAAATATTGTTCCTGTGAAGTATGGAAATTTTGATGACGTTTAAATATCAAAAGAAAGCACTATAAGTGAATAGGTTTCAGTTAAGTGAAATCTGGTCTATGGAAAACAAATAAATTGTTTTTTTCTGTTGTTTTATTCTAAGTCAATTTGCTGTGACTTTCGACACAAAACGTGCATTCAAGTTTTGCTAAATTACTTATTAGTCACAGAATTAAATAAGTTCAACAAAACATTAAATTAAATTTAAACAAGCCATTCCTTCCATATAGCTTGTATTTGATTTGATGAATGGTTCTAATTATTCAAGCCTTCGTTTTCAGAATAAATCTAACTGAAATCGTTTACCTTTATTTCTATAAATGTCATCTCGAAAACCGTCTTGCATTTTTCGAATCATCTACCGTTCTAGATAGCTGTTTTACACAAAGTAAACGAAGACTCATTTTTGAACATTCAACTACATCGAAAGACAAGGGTTCTCATCCCGCAACCGCCATGTTTTTTCCTTCTATTTTCAAACCGTACATAATCATAAGTAGTATTTTTACTTACCTATAATTTTTAAGAGATCTGTTTAAATGTCTTTGTATGTATCAAGGGGAGTAACCTGTGCGCTACTACATTTGACGTTTATTTTTAGAATTAAAACCGAAAGTTCAAATCCAGGAAAGGAAAAGAAAAGTAAGTAAATGAAAATAACAGGTAGGTGGGAATGTTAATTAATGTATTATCTCAGTTAAGTGGGGATCTTCGTATACTCGTTGTAAACGTAACAAATTGAATCATCTCATGTGTTATATGTTCATTAAAATGCTAACATAATCTTCATAGTGTAAAAATTATTCGTACCCGAATTACTACGTACTTATAGTATTAGTAATGTGTCATACCATTTCAGGTATGGGAATATATGCGTCAAAAGGTGTTAGCCAAGAGGATCTCACGAGTGCTGTTTCTGGTGCACAGGTAAAGTCAGAGACTTTTCAGTTTTTTTTCTATTGTGTGCACATTGGTACATAGTTTTAACAGTCAAATATCAATATCAGTTTTCAGAAAACCACCATGAACTCCAAGTTAACCATTTAAATAATGGCCTATATCTGACATGAAATTACGTGAAACATAAAACAAAAATGATATTGTATGATTTGTTTCAGAATTGTCTGGAGAATCATAGAAGCAACATTCGTGCCCTAGACTCTGTAATCCGTGCAGAGAAAGACTCACTGGACCTATTGTTACAGATGCTGACAGGTATTTCTGATTATTGTCAAGTTTTTTTCATAAACGTTAATTTCAAATAAATGAGTCAAAAATGTATGAAAAATATTTCCCAAGTTTTCTTGCTACTTTATTTCAGTTTTACGATTTCAACATAAAAGCTGCAAAAGATCGCAGTGGTCTTTATTTTTTATTTTCTAATCGCGGTACCTGGCTTGTAATGAACATGTCAAAATATTTTTCGTGTAACTTAGCATAATTCTTTCAGGTAGTTACAGATTACAAGCCACATTGTCAGATGTTTCTCATGTCATTAAAGCTGTCCATTCATACTTTTGGTGAAAAAAAACGAATTTTTTCTCAAAGTCTTTTTTTTCAATCACTAATGTATACTCAGAAATATCATCAAAAATCACATGAAAGTTTACTAAGAATTTTGAGAAAATATGACCACAATATTCTTCAACTTTGATTGAACGTTGCTGCGGCGCTCTTAGTCTATATTGTTTACGTCAGTACCTTTTGTCACAGTGTAAACTTTGCAGAGTATTATTTTAAAATATCAGCGACAAATTGATAAAGATCTTTACTGGAAATAGATTTTACTAATTATTCATTCCTAGTTATAAGTATATAAACCATTTTGAAGGATTCAATTTTCTGTGAATGAGCAGCTTTAAATACACTTTTACTGTCTTTAAGAAGTTCATGACATTTGGGTGTTATTCTTTATAACCTTGGTTAAGGAGTAAAGCTTTATCTAAAATGTACTAGAAACAGTCATGGAATTACTTAAAAAACAAGATACATGTTCAAAGAATCGACTTTATACAAAATTGTTGACTTTCAGACTTTAAACCTGCAAATAATATTGAACGAGACCACTTGACGAAATCACTTAAAACAACACAAAGTTTGCTGAGAAATATTCAGGTACAAAGTAAAGATACTTTAATACCACAGAAAAGGACAGTATTTAAATATATATCATTATCTAATTTTGATAAGTTTCCCATTATTCATTTGATAACGCTTTGAAATCGATAGGTTATTAGACATTTTTTAAGCTCTGTATGAATTTAAATCATATAACTTTAATTCTGTAAAGAAAACCCGAATATGATTTAGTCACGTGTTTGTGATTTGGTATAATAAAAACATACCGTTAGATATTCAGTAAAATCAATTCATGTACTTGCTTTGTTTACTTGTAATAATAGATTGACATATACATAAGAACATTTTTCATCTTTTCAGGAAATTTTATCACAGCAGTCTGGTTTAATAAAAAGCAGTTTTGAAGGCCTTGATGTTTGTTTTCAAGATGTGGTCAGAAAATACATACCAAATTTTGGATCGCATGGAGGTCAAAAGCAAGATTCAAGGGTGACAAATTTAAATGATCCTGTCGAGGCACGCAGCACACTCTCTTATGAAAGCGAATGCAGTTCGGAGGCAAGTGGCATGCATGTTAACGAAGCTAAATGCTATGAGTGTAGTAAGCATTCAGCAACCTTACAAGCAACAACTAAAGAATTAGAAAAGAAGATTAAGGAATGTGAAGACAAAAATTCTAGATTGACAAGTGAAATCAGACATAATAGAGAGAAGACAGAGGAACTGAAGAAAGAACGAAATGTGAAAGAAGATTTAGAAAAGAAGAACAAGAATCTTTGCAAAGAAATTGAACAGCTGAAGGAAGAAGTTCGTAAGCGGAAATCAGATGAAAATGCTCGTTATTCCCTCGAGATGCAGTTAAGGCGAACAGAGAAAGACAAGAACAGATTGCAACAAGAAGTGGACTATCTTGAAAGTGAAAAACGAAAAATGAAAGAAAGGAAAGTATCTGGTAAGAATTTTACATTTCCATTAAGACATGAGACCAACAAAACTCCAAACAATTTCTGACCATGAGTTCATGAATCTGACTAGGCCTGAATTCACAGGTACTAGGAGAATGGCCAATGCTAACATAATCTTCATAGTGTAAAAATTATTCGTACCCGAATTACTACGTACTTACAGTATTAGTAATGTGTCATACCATTTCAGGTATGGGAATATATGCGTCAAAAGGTGTTAGCCAAGAGGATCTCACGAGTGCTGTTTCTGGTGCACAGGTAAAGTCAGAGACTTTTCAGTTTTTTTTTCTATTGTGTGCACATTGGTACATAGTTTTAACAGTCAAATATCAATATCAGTTTTCAGAAAACCACCATGAACTCCAAGTTAACCATTTAAATAATGGCCTATATCTGACATGAAAATACGTGAAACATAAAACAAAAATGATATTGTATGATTTGTTTCAGAATTGTTTGGAGAATCATAGAAGCAACATTCGTGCCCTAGACTCTGTAATCCGTGCAGAGAAAGACTCACTGGACCTATTGTTACAGATGCTGACAGGTATTTCTGATTATTGTCAAGTTTTTTTCATAAACGTTAATTTCAAATAAATGAGTCAAAAATGTATGAAAAATATTTCCCAAGTTTTCTTGCTACTTTATTTCAGTTTTACGATTTCAACATAAAAGCTGCAAAAGATCGCAGTGGTCTTTATTTTTTATTTTCTAATCGCGGTACCTGGCTTGTAATGAACATGTCAAAATATTTTTCGTGTAACTTAGCATAATTCTTTCAGGTAGTTACAGATTACAAGCCACATTGTCAGATGTTTCTCATGTCATTAAAGCTGTCCATTCATACTTTTGGTGAAAAAAAACGAATTTTTTCTCAAAGTCTTTTTTTTCAATCACTAATGTATACTCAGAAATATCATCAAAAATCACATGAAAGTTTACTAAGAATTTTGAGAAAATATGACCACAATATTCTTCAACTTTGATTGAACGTTGCTGCGGCGCTCTTAGTCTATATTGTTTACGTCAGTACCTTTTGTCACAGTGTAAACTTTGCAGAGTATTATTTTAAAATATCAGCGACAAATTGATAAAGATCTTTACTGGAAATAGATTTTACTAATTATTCATTCCTAGTTATAAGTATATAAACCATTTTGAAGGATTCAATTTTCTGTGAATGAGCAGCTTTAAATACACTTTTACTGTCTTTAAGAAGTTCATGACATTTGGGTGTTATTCTTTATAACCTTGGTTAAGGAGTAAAGCTTTATCTAAAATGTACTAGAAACAGTCATGGAATTACTTAAAAAACAAGATACATGTTCAAAGAATCGACTTTATACAAAATTGTTGACTTTCAGACTTTAAACCTGCAAATAATATTGAACGAGACCACTTGACGAAATCACTTAAAACAACACAAAGTTTGCTGAGAAATATTCAGGTACAAAGTAAAGATACTTTAATACCACAGAAAAGGACAGTATTTAAATATATATCATTATCTAATTTTGATAAGTTTCCCATTATTCATTTGATAACGCTTTGAAATCGATAGGTTATTAGACATTTTTTAAGCTCTGTATGAATTTAAATCATATAACTTTAATTCTGTAAAGAAAACCGAATATGATTTAGTCACGTGTTTGTGATTTGGTATAATAAAAACATACCGTTAGATATTCAGTAAAATCAATTCATGTACTTGCTTTGTTTACTTGTAATAATAGATTGACATATACATAAGAACATTTTTCATCTTTTCAGGAAATTTTATCACAGCAGTCTGGTTTAATAAAAAGCAGTTTTGAAGGCCTTGATGTTTGTTTTCAAGATGTGGTCAGAAAATACATACCAAATTTTGGATCGCATGGAGGTCAAAAGCAAGATTCAAGGGTGACAAATTTAAATGATCCTGTCGAGGCACGCAGCACACTCTCTTATGAAAGCGAATGCAGTTCGGAGGCAAGTGGCATGCATGTTAACGAAGCTAAATGCTATGAGTGTAGTAAGCATTCAGCAACCTTACAAGCAACAACTAAAGAATTAGAAAAGAAGATTAAGGAATGTGAAGACAAAAATTCTAGATTGACAATTGAAATCAAACATAATAAAGAGAAGACAGAGGAACTGAAGAAAGAACGAAAGGTAAAAGAAGATTTAGAAAAGAAGAACAAGAATCTTTGCAAAGAAATTGAACAGCTGAAGGAAGAAGTTCGTAAGTGGAAATCAGATGAAAATGCTCGTTATTCCCTTGAGATGCAGTTAAGGCGAACGGAGGAAGACAGACAAAGATTGCAACAAGCAGTAGACTATCTTGAAAGTGAAAAACGAAAAATGAAAGAAAGGAAAGTATCTGGTAAGAATTTTACATTTCCCTTAAGACATGAGACCAACAAAACTCCAAACAATTTCTGACCATGAGTCCATGAATCTGACTAGGCCTGAATTCACAGGTACTAGGAGAATGGCCAATACCTACATATAGAATAAATGCTTGTATTGAAGGACCAACGTCGTGAGGAAATTATATCAAGCATGCACGATGGCCAAGTAACATTATATTAAAGTCCATTTGTTCACCAGACATTATGCTTCAATTTTTCTAAAGATAAGATTTATCAACCCCGCTATTCTTATCGTTTCTTCTCATTAAGGATTTTACTTCTAAATCCTAACACAAATTACCTCTCCTACCTCATCCCCAAAATTACAACCACAGAGAAATATAATTCTTGGCATGTAGACGTATGAAAGATGCACTATATTATGTTTCTTTCACTCTTTTCACAAGTGTATTAGTCACCTTAAATTACAGCTCTGTTTATATTGTTAGCGAAGACACTGGCCTGTTAAGGTTAATTCAAAGTGAAATTGTTAATGCTTTTATTTTTATGTCATAGTTCACGTTCAGTTGTACTACCAGAGAAAAGATGATTTAATGTTTGCGGTAGTGGAAGAGTTGTCGGTCATGCTGAATACACTAATGGAAGTCAAGAACATTCAGCTAGTGATAGAACGATGCGAAGACAATTCCAGAGTAAAACCTGATAAACCCACCCTAGTTTTGTGTATCAACGCTTCAAGGCTTGGTACAGATGCTGGAAGTGCAATTGAAGGAGTTCCGAGTAAGTCACATTTCACACCATTAGCACATTTGCCCGATATTAAGGAAATGAACAAAAAAGAATTATTTTTCAACTAATTTATAACTTGTTCATTGGAATACTCTATAATCTAGATTTTTTTAAAATCTCGTCATTAAATTCTTTTTTTGAAATCGACCAATGACAGTTTACAAAGTTTTATGTTGCAGTAGTGTTAAATCTTAAAGAGTTCCTTTTCAACGTAAGTCAGTCTTAAAATTGAAAGCCCTAACTTTACCAGTCGCCTTACTCTGTCGGTGGCCATTATCGATATTATTCTTTCAGAAATTTCTTCCACTGTAATGTAAACGTTAAGACAACAACAAATAACTTATTGCAGCATTTAGATATAAAAGTGACGTTTTCTGATGTACTGAATTTTTTTAAGTTCTTTTTGTTTGCATACTATTACGTCTATATTTAAGAGTCGGGAAAGACCGCGCTACTAATATTCCATCACAAGAACATGCATGCTCTACCGAACCATCCCAGTGACCGCACGTTGACTTCTTCAGAGTATAAAACACTTGGTGGAATCTTTGACCTGGCATTTCTGAGGGACAAAGGAATATATCCATGTAATATGAACAATCTTGCGTTGTCTGGTATAGAAAGTTTCATATGCCAAAATATCTCAAGGTAGAATGTAAACTATCTTTGAAATTAAATATTTCTCCTTTTTATTCTAGTGTAACCGTATTTATCTGCATTCATATTGATTTATTTTACTGGGATAATGGGAGGAGATGTTATGTTTTTGTTGGGTTGTCCGTCAATCTGTCCGTCACAAATTTGGTTACCCGTATTTTAGAATGTATGACAGCCATTGTTTGAACATTTCAAAGAAAGTCTTAACAGCATGCACTGCTGTGCATCTGGCATTTCTTGTTCAGGTTCAATCCCTAGAAATAGGCATTGCTGTTTTTGCTCTTAGCTTACTGAAAAGCTTTTATAATCGTGTGAAGAAGTGTACTTTGGGTTTTGCATGTGAATTCACTCGGGTATGCAAAGCTATGACTTTTTTTACGTTAGCCGTAGAGCGTTAATATTGAATCACAGGTATCTCAAACAAGCATTTCACTTACATCCATGAAACTTTATAACAATATTTATCAGCATGTGCAATCTTTGGCTATTTCAGTTTAATGTTTTCTCATGTGGAGATGCCAGACTGGTTTCGCATTTTAAGGACCCGCATTTATTAATTGATTGAAATATTTTATTCATGGTGAAATTACATCGGAAGTTACAAAATGATTTAGACAATGGCAAATGGTTTATTTTGATTATTGTTTGTAAATGCACATGTTTCTATATATGAGAGTTATGACCCTTATTATTATATTGTTAAAACCTTATGTGATACAGTTTGAAACCATTCATATTCATTATTTATCTTTGACATTGAGAATAATTGAAATGTGAACCATATATATTTGATTATTGAAGTTCTGTGAACTTTCGAAGTTACTAGAAAAATTGCATATGCTTTAAACATTGAAGTAGTTAAATATATACCTGTATTTTGAAAATTTCAATAATGATTAATTAAAGGAGAAGTGTAACACTTGCTATTAGCCGAGTTCAATATTTACAGATATTTTCATTATGAATTGAAAATTCTCATTAAAGAACTTATTTGAAAAAGATTTGTTACATAAGGATTTACCTGTTTTTTTTGTCTATTTTTTGTTGGTTTGCAAAACAACATGAATATTGTATCACTAATTTTCATAATTTTGTAGTTACTATAGTTTAGAACATGTCTGGGACTTGATCGCAGTTTTTTACACTTCTCAAAAGCAAAAATGTATGCTTATCGACAGCTGTGGTATACTGCTTTGAATATATTGTTCGCTTATATGCTCTTCTTGAAATTTTGTTCGATTGAATAAAATGTAGTTTTAATAATACTTGTTATGATTTACATGATTTATCGGTACCGGTTGTCCATATGACCGACAGCCCTGAAGAGGTAAGTTATTTCAGGTTGTGCAAGACACAGAGAGCATCCCATTACAGAGACACTTCTGGTTCTTTCTCATAGCACAAACACATTGGACCTCTGTTTAACGCCTGTTCCCAAAGACAATAAGCTTAGTTAGTGGAGGTGTAGGGGATCGATCTTGGGACCCCTTTATTATATGTCATGCGCGTAGTCACCGAATCAGTGATCCGCATTTTGATTACCTAAATTTCTCTTTGGATAGCATATCAAACGTGATATCCTCCTAAAATGTCTTCTAGAACACTGGATACACAATCTCTGAAAAAGGAGGCTGAGAAAAGGCGCATTAATTTTATTCGATTGGATTAATTTGAGGATAGACAAACGAAATGTCATAAAACACAGATTAAAACATGATTGAAATTTCCATGCTCAAGGTTTTCATGAATTAAAGGACATGAATGCATTGTTTTTGGTCATATTCTCTTGATCACGACACAATTGGCTGCTTAAAAAAGCGTTCAATGGGTATTGACCTTAAACTGCAATTTTTAAGTGATTAAGGACTCAACATTATTAATTATCGCCAGCGCAAATATATCCGTTTCGATCAGAATTGTTACACTGAGACAGTAAATATTGCTAAGACAAAATATTCTTAACTTTTTGCATACTATACTTATTAGATTACAAAAATAAAGCTTAGAAAAACTTAGTACATATATTTTCATATGTACTTAACGATAACTCCACAGAAATGTGGATTTTAATATGCTACAAAAACATTTTAAAACGAAAATTACGTGCTGAATTTTGTAGAGCTGTCTTAGTTAAAAATACTCTCATATGAATATTTAGATGTTAAAAAGTGTCCAATGGCTTTAAATTGTGTTCTCAAAAGACATTCTGGTTAGTTGTTCTGGGTGTGTCTCTCTTCACACAAACCCACAAACAAATACCAAAAGTAAATCTCTTTCGGTCGAACAATAATCAATTAACAAATCGAATAATACATTGTTTTCCATTTCAGTGTGTTGGGTTTCTTGCCTCATTTACAAAGCGTATGTACAACACCTACATTAAAGTTAATGTCTGTATATCAACAGCATTTCTACTTGAGAATTCAAAATTGCAAATTGATTTTAGAATATTAGGTAGTAAAGTTAATATAAAGAACAGTAACTTTCTTTACAGAAAATGTAGGGAAATCTTGGTAAATCTTATGCCAGACCTAGACCTTTGAACAACGAACCTAGGCCCTATTATACATAATTGTACAGAAAGTGAACTCGCCAAACAACTGTGAGAATTCTTATAATCCTCAAATATTATAGGCTAGACAAGATTGCCGAAATGAATGCGCACATGCACAACCTGAACAGACAGACAGACGCTGTGACATACCCACTGAATCCAAATAAAAAAGTGATAGTCTGATCCCTAATTTATGCACAGGATCAGACGTCTATCTATAAAGCTTATTTAAGCCTTCTGGCTGGTACTTCTAGAAGTTGGGACATTTGGGCACGACTTGTTCCAAAGAAAAAGAATGAACTAAAAGTAGTTCTGACACTTAATTTGCATCTTAATGAAACTGAATTATTTGTTATATCTTTAACTAAATATTCAATAGTATTGTTCCAAAAAAGTTTGCATTTCCTTATGTCAAATAAAATAATTTCTGATATGTCCATATTCTCCATTAGGAATGTACAGAATATATGCAAACAAGCAGACGGAAGCTTATCTCCTCCGTATTAATTTGCAGCTGTTGTGTATGTACACAAAAGAAACAACTAGCTTTTGTTGCTAAATATATTTCTTGCATTTTAAAATTTGCTAGAAGTTTTTGTTGTAGATTTCTGAAACAAACAAAAAACCTCGAGCCAGATGCGTTCTATTTTTCACTGCAATTGAAAAAATATGCCGTAACAAATAAAGTTCAGAACTGTTTATTTTGCACTTCTATGATTGATACACAAAAAATAAGCCTGCACTATCATATGTACTGGTTAGAAAATGTCTAGGGAAAGCCTAAACGATTAAATCTGTTAATGTCACAGACAAGTACGAGTGTAGACACTACTGCAATACAACGGTGCCATGGTTTAAACTATTGTTTGTTCAGTTATTGAATAAAATAAAGTTATTACGTGCGAATAGTGTCATTTAGATGCCATATACCTTGGCTGCCACGAGAAGACCAATCGCCCAACAACCAAAGTGTTGCACTGGCCCAAAATCTTTATAACTCACACATAACCTAAACGCAGTTTCAATATACAAGTAGTTTGAAAAACGGAATAAGTAGTTTATACGATTTTGTACTGTACTTTTTTTGTACTGCATGAGTTCTAATCTACATTGTCTGTAGATTTCTTTTTCTGATCTTGTTGATCAAGAAAGTTGAAAAGATGATTTTCCGTTGATAAAAGAAGCCGCTTCAACGTCTGCAGTGCTAGAATGCTGACTTCTGTCTTCACATCAATTTCCTTTTCGTAATTCTTGAGTGGCAGAATGAAGCTACGGGGTACTCCAAATATATTCGAGACTTGATTTACCAATTCCCGTATCCTATCGCTTTGGTAAACATTCGTTACATCTTCCTCAACGTACGAGCACACATTGTCAATTTTCGTCAGCACAATTGCCTGTGGAAGACCTGGAAAGAAGAGTTAGGTAACGACACGGTTAAAGACGTTTTCGGTATTTTTTTTGCTTAACTTTTCGGCGCAGGAAGGGAAATAATTACTCTTCACAAAGGAGATTATGTACTAGCATTCGGATATTTCCAGATTACAACAACAGTTGTCAGTCACGAATTTTAAAAATTGAAAATGCTTCGCCATAAAGGTTTATTTAGAACAAAATCACAAATGAACCGGTTTGATGGATTTAAGACCCCGTCCAGTAAGGCAGTAATGTAGACGGTATCTTATCTGAGGATAAAAACGAACTTGAAGACGAAGGTCATACCCCACCCACCAGTTGTACAGGGACGCCGTCTTGGTTATAAAACATGGAAAACAATAGACATTGCTAGAAGTACATGTATTAAAGACAGTGAAACAGACATTCTAACTGATACTAATAACTAACATAAAATACAAAGGAGTGATCTTCACTTCAATTTGCAACGTGTCTTTAAGAAAAACGAATAGAAAAACGTATAAATTGTTATTCATAATAACTTATTTCATGTATTATAGTTCTTTTTTTCTCTACAAAAAAGGATTACAGTCAAACTAAAACAAGTGTCATTGGAAATAACGAAAAATTCTTAACAACAAACCATTGTCCCCTGAAAGGCTGCAATAGTAATACAAACGTTTTATCATAATGATTTTATTTTTTGTAGAATATAGGTGGAGTTACTATAACAATGATAATCTTTCAGATAATAAATCTGTCCGAGACCTTAACCTAAGAGACCTTGGCTATGGGCATAAAACACCTGCAGGCTATGATGAAAATCTCTACAACGTAATTCAATTTAAAATTACTTCATGTAACGAATAGAATATTCTACACAGGATTATTCAAAGGTCCATAACTCATAAACAATAATCGTATTATGTGAGTCTTACTTATGCTGAGGATTTTCATAAAAAAGCTCTATTAATTCATTGACATGTTAGTGTTCAGAAACAGTCTGGACATAATCATCTTTGTTAGTAGCACAATCTGATGGCCTTCAACCTTTTGATAAACACTCCAGTTACATCATTCTTGTTATATGCGAATTTCAAATTACACATTTTGATTTATCTTTTTTCTAACCAATGGATTTCAGGAAAAAAAACGGAAACGGTGCAAAAGTTCACTGTATGATACATAATGAAGTGTTTATGACTGTGAAATACAGGTTCGTCTGCTTTCAATATGCACGTTTATTTTAGATGCTGGAACTCTCCATAAGCTCCCCAAGAAATTCAAGTATGTTATTGTTGAATATTATTTTAGACAAAAATATCTCACGGGCAGTGGAAACCCGTTTATTATGGGGTCTCTTTTGCGGTGAGCAGAGGAATTGTTGCATGGTGACGTTTTTGTTTTTGTTTTTCTTTTTTTTTGTCTATCTTTAAACAACATATTTCATCCTGTCTGAAGATGTTAGCTTCAGGAAAACAGCTTAAAGTAAGCCAGTCTTCACACTTTTTCCGAACTCTTTGATATCATTTATTTAAATGCATTTTCATGTTGATTAAGCCAAAAAACATTACACAACCAGATATGATGACAACTAATGATAAGAGAACAAAATGTATATGTACAAACCTTTCTGTCTCACTTTGGTTTGCAAACCTTTGACCTTCTCTAGCATTTTTTCAGACATGATTGTCGCAGTATTGCCATCAAAGACGAAGCAAACACAATGTATTTTATTCCCAAGATTCGGTGTTTGGACAAAACCATGAACGTCTGGAGAGATTGGGGTTGTTGGATTAAACTAGAAAAAAATATATCTGTACGTTTGTTTCTTCATTTACACTAAAACTGTTAAACGTAACGCATTTTTCATCTATCAAAGAAATATTTTCCTAAGGAAGAAATATGACCTTAAACTTCTTTCTAAGGAAAATAAACATCACCAATTATACATGTTTTTTTTTATTATTTCTTAGTCCCTTACATTTTTCGTCAGCATTTTCCTTTAGATTAGTTCTCCCCTTAAACAATTAAAATTAAATAATAAAGACTTCATATGTAAAAACCTCAGACGGTCATCTATTGAAATCGATCAAAATATTCTGAACCATTGCATAACTACGCCACTAATGTTATAGATCTTTTTTAATATGGAAACTTTGAAAATCTTCTTGTCAAAAACTACAAGGTATTATGTTTTAAATAATTGGCATTAAAATTGAATAGTAATAGTATAAAATGTTTTAATTATGCCTGTAAATTCGTTAAAAGCCAACTACAAGAGGTGATAAATATGTTAAATAGATTTGTTTTGTCTAATAATGATTATTTCAGGATACTGCCTAAGGTAAGCATTACATGGCCACTATCATTTTGTTATTTTGGTCCTTACCTGATAGCCATCCGGAACATGTCCGTCCAAGACATAGGTTAGCTCCTGGTTATCAATCCCCTGACTCTCTTCCAATCCTCTTGTATCACAGAGACAAAATCTCAATGGCTTTTCCATTACAGAGCACCGGACACGATACATGCGGTACTTTCAATAGAGCAAAACCAGCACAATTAAGTAACACATAATTATATATCAAAACAGATATTGTTATTTTTTTAATGCTAAAATATATAAGCTAAAGTGCAGCTGTTTAAAGTATTTTAGAAAAGGTGAAGTTACAGAACCAAGCTGATTATAAAATTCAAAAACACCCTTTACACATGTGCTTCATACACAAATTTCATTGACATCTAAAATAGATTATCTATTATTCCTGTTTGTAAGGTTATATTGAACATGTATTCGTAATTTACCTTGGATGTTATGCTTTGTTCAGCACTGCCACAGACAGCTTGGTCACTAATATGTCCTCGGAACACTGAAGCCACAGTGTTGAAAAAACTAGATTTTCCTGCCCCAACTGGACCAATCACTAGAATATTTGCTGTTTCAATACCAAGTCCATATGGAGGAGCAAATGCCATTGCAAAATGTTTAAGTTCTTCTAAGTCCTACAGAAGAGAAAAATCTTTACAGGTTTTGGACGCTATACGATAAATTATAAGATATAATATTTAATTGCTTTTATTTTATGTAGAACAAGAGTAGAGCTAGATAAGATATACTGGCATATAAAGTATTATATATACCTTCATTTCCCAGCCAGTTGACTCTCTCCAAACCTTTGCGAGTGGAGATTCTGAAACGAGAAATAAGTTATACTGTGTTAACATATATGTATCGCTGTATTCGTTGTTAGGATTGATGCCTACTCATTTCTCACGAAGCTGCAGTATTCATAAATACAAAAAGGAATAACTGAAACTAGCAAAACTTAACTGAATTAAGCCAAAGCATGTAAGTTAGAAATATATGTTTTTAAAAATGCCGCTGGTCTACATAAAAAAATAACATTTGAACTATATTATTGCTGTAAAACAAAGGAATGTCTATTTCTAGTAAAGTCAAGAATGGAAAAATACCTGTTAAACCATAGACCTCAACGTCATGTACAGATAAAATGTTGTCTGTAATTTGATCCGTAGAAACTCCACTCATGTCATAGGCACTGCCGAAAGATGTGCTTCCATTCAACGTAAAAAAATGGCCCACCACAGTAATAGTGCCGTTGAAAACATGTAAGTCATGCCCAGATCCAAATACTGGACCGTGGGTTTCGTTGCAGTAAAATGCTTTGTCTGGAATTTTGACAGGGAACTTGTTTAAGGTAGTTTTTCCATCAAACTCCAGCCGAAAGAGGAACGCCTTGTCGTCTCTAACATATGTTTCTTTGGCAGTTTGCCAACTCTTTTCTATGTAGCCACCATAGATAGAGCCCTTTGAGTTGTAGATGACTGTTACGGTCGGCCCTCTGTTATCGCATTTCCGATGGAAGGTTGTTGCATCGGCTCCGTCGCGCGTGAAGCTATAGAGTAGATTAAAATCTTTTGCTCCAGTGTTTATGAAACGTTCAATGGCTTTTCTATGTGTAGAAGTGAGCCTTCCCTCCATCTTCTGCAGAATAACAGGATACTGGTTTAAGTGTTACACTTTTGAAATCTGTTTCTTTTTTCGCATGAAAAATTAATTTTGACAAATTACCTACATAATACGGCACGACAGCTTTTTACAAGTTTTATAGACTGTTCTGTCACATTACTAGTTGGCTTCATACTGTTTTGTAATTCAATCTAAAGTTTGTTCAAACAAGCAAGTCAGCAATATCTACCCTAATTCAGATTTAGTTAAGTTAAAAAGTATATTGTGATCACTTGTAATTTCTTTCTCAGTACTGTCTAAATCAGTTTAATCACAGTTTGTATTCTTCTCAATATGTTTGTCCCTGAACACGTCTTCATTTATATCAACAAAAATCTTAAAAGTCTTCTCAGTTTTACATTTAACTGATTATATAAAAGTTGTCTAGAGCCTTTCAGTGAAAGTTTAGTTCGTAACTTTTATATCCTAATCTTTGTGATGAATTTATCATTAACACATGCATGTATGTCAGAGTCAACATTGGGCGTAGTCCCTATACAACAAAAGTAAATAAATAGATAGTTTTTTATTAACCATACTTGACAAAAGTAATAGTTTATTTTTAAATCCATACTTGATTTATTTTTCTACTTTTTGGGTATGTTGTAACAAGGGTTTGTCATCAGACCTGCCATACTAACGATTAAGTTCAGTCAAAAATGATTATTCTCTCTCTCTCTCTCTCTGTTTATCACACTTTTCTCTCTGTTTATCATTTTTGCTCAGATAAGCTCTTGTAAAGTATTTTTCGGCTTAGTTTTCTAACTGTACAAGAAACGAATTATATATGTGACCGAAGACGAGGTAGAAATTCCTGCTCAATATTAACCAAAATTCAATAAGCCAGTCAAAGCTCCAAGGACAGGAGGCGAGGGTTCCTGTCGGAGTTGAATTATTACTTTCAAAATTGGCCATTTATCATTTGACCTCTATTTGAAAGCAAGATGCTTCAATTCAGAAGAGTGCTAAGTTAAAGTCAGTTAATAGACTTTTATTTCGTAACATTTATCATTAACAGAAAACAAACTATGACATAAAATGTGTTCATTTACTCACTCGTTACTTTGTTCCTTCGCTTGGCGATTGATTGCCTTAAAAGAAAAGAAAATCAGAAAGAAAGAAAATACTTTATAGATGAATGTTGACTTTTGTTCGTTGCGTTTTTGTCAGTCCCCCTAAAAATTCGACGCAAAAATAATTTCACAACACGAGATTAAAATTGTTGATTACTACATTAACCCTTGTATTTCATCATATTGTTCCCGTTAATCCGTTGCCAACAAGGAGAACTGTAGTATATACCTTTTTAAGGGCACATGATCATTTCTTGCTTTTACTGTGATAATTATTCTCTAGAATTTTATTTAAACAGCAACTTAATAACTTATATTCTTAACATTGGCAGTCTAAAAATCATAAACGTTTAAGTCTGAAAACTTGTAAACGTTTGCAGTCTAAAAAAGTGAACATTTGCTGTCTTAAATTAGTAAACGTTTGCAGTCTTAAAATCGTGAACGTTAACAGTCTAAAATTCGTAAACGTTTGCAGTCTAAAAATCGTGATCATTTGCAGTGTAAAAATAGTAAATGTTTGCAGTTTAAAAAAAGTAAACGTTTGCAGTCTAAAGATATTAAACGTCTGCAGTCTAAAAATCCAAAACGTGTAAGTCTAAAGATCGCAGTCTAAAAATATCAATCTTTTGAAGTCTAAAAATCGTAAACCTTTGCAGTCTAAAAATCGTAAAAGCTTGCAGTCTAAAAATCGTAAACGTTTGGAATCTTAAAATTGAGAACATTTGCAGTCTAATTGTTGTAAACAGGGTCTTAATTTAAATGTAAATGAAGGCCCTGGTTGTAAACTACGCAAGAAAAATTGACAATTCTCAGGCGTTAATTTATGGCGACTTCAGCGATTTTTGTTTTATATCAGCCACTTTTATTTACAGGCACTATGGGCTATCATAGTGAATATTTTAAAAATAACAAAAGAGACAAGGCAATTATTATTATCGCCGTTCCTGGACGGCGATATATACAATTAACAAGATTTGAACAGTTTTGCCTGACACCGCCTGCCTTTAGCCAATCAAAACGAATAATTTCATATCACATGATAACAAAATGGACGTCAAAAATCTTCAGCAAGGGATGTGAAAATGGACTCGCCCAACCGCCATGTTTGTCGGGTTACTTATTCTTACAACTGAAAAATACAACCATCAATGTACGAACACAGTACCAGTCTTCAGGCTCTTGCGGGATAACACAAGATAATCGCAATATTTTTGCTACATGTCATTTCTAACTAGAGAATGTAGTCTAGATAAGATCATGTTTTGTTTGATTTTTCTAAAACTTGCACTTAAAGAAAAAAAAATAAATGCTTGCTTCCGGGCGATTCTAATCAGGATACAAACTCCCCGCAGCGGTTACTTCCCCTGATCAGTACAGTTAAAGTAGCAAAGCGTGACGTACCCGGTGCGAGGAGTTTGATCAGGATATATCCGTGTTTTATATATGCTCGTTTAGGGTCAGGGCAATATCGTATTTTTTTACCTAAAATTTATTCTGTTTAAATTTTACATGTTATATTCTTATGATATTGAAGAATAGTATCTAGCTTTTGTTAAGTAAACATTTTTTAATAATAAATAAAGTAAAAAGCTACGCAAACAGCTAATTAATTATGCGTAGACTTGTTTACAACAAAGCAATATTTACAAGGTTTTTAATGTCACAGGACTAATAAAGGTGATATGGTTACTCACGTACAATCACCAGCCCGGGTAGCTCAGTTGGTAGAGCACTTGACTTGCAAGCGGGGGGTCGCGGGTTCGAGTCCTGCCCTGGGTAAATGATTTTTCTGACCCCGCGACATTGGCGCCCAACGTGGTCTGTGACTGTTACATTGCTACGCATGTGCTTCCATCATAAGTCTCTATGTCTGTGAATTCGAGGACGAATTCTTATAGAGCAGGGGTGAATGTCACAGGACTAATAAAGGTGATATGGTTACTCACGTACAATCACCAGCCCGGGTAGCTCAGTTGGTAGAGCACTTGACTTGCAAGCGGGGGGTCGCGGGTTCGAGTCCCGCCCTGGGTAAATGATTTTTCTGACCCCGCGACATAATGCTGCAAATTTTAGATGATGTATAAGCATGCTTTTCATAAAGAAGCCAAATCATCCGCTTTCAAAAATAGCCCAGCTACAATAAAAACTACAATGTATACTTCATCTGCTTTATTATTTCTGTGTGAAAATTATCAGATATAACTTTGCTTTTCACTGCAAAACATGTTGTAAAATTATCAAATCAATGAATAGCGAACATGAAATACATTCATCTATGGATAAGACGTCACACATGGCTGAACGGCGAATTCAAGCATTTTTGGAAATGCTAATACTTGTTATTAGTTTAAGATGACATATCGAAAAGAATTTTCACATGACTATAAAAGGTAGTATGACATTATACAGAACATGAATGTCACAAGAACATCGTGTCCAGTGTACCTCTTTCACCTGGTCAGTTACCAGCAACGTTAACATTCTTGGAGTATATTTCGAATTTAAAACTACAATGTACAACAAATAGTAAGTGAAACACATCACGTTTCAAATTTACCAATTTTGTTTTCAGTTTCAGTAACTTAAATATTCATTAGGATAACTACTAAGTTGTCGAGTTTTATCTTGATGTTTGTGTCCAACTGTTAAAAGACAGCACACGCTTTAATTTGTTTTTATAAGCTTTCAAGTATACTGCACAATCAACTGTTAAACATGTTGATGGAAGCAGTTCTGAAATACTAATTAAAGTTGAATAATTCGATGTCCTTCAGCATTCTGTTCAAGTGAAACGATATCTTAGCCTATATGAATTTTACAAGGAGAAGTGATTCATTACAAAACTTACATTCATGCATTCTTGCATTTTAAAGTATAATAATCGGATATGAGTCAATCTTAAACGATAACCGGGTGAAACCACACTTAATTACCGCTTAAAATAGCTTTTTCTTTGATACCTAATTAGTTCCACTTCGCCCGGTAACCATGCTACTCTATACCAAACTTGTACATGTTTACAGTTTAGGTAAAAAAAAGAGAACACCAAAGTTACTGAGCCTTTGATACAAAAACTTTATGAATTTCAAATAATTTTAAATAATTTTAAATGATTTAATAAATTTATATGTTTTTTCTAGTCACCTATTTAAACCAAAGTAGCAAAATACTAACCTTTGTGAAGAATATTTCAGTCGGTATATAAGCAAAGTAATTTTGCCCAAAATAAAGCAAATAGAAAGGAATTCAAAATGGCGCCATTCTTAGAAGTGAAACCGAAATAACCTTAGATATTTACAACTGAGAAAAGAGTAACCTCCCTTTCAATTATTTAAGTCTTTTATAAGATCTAAAATATAGTTTTTTTATGATATTTCAAAATGAAATATTTTAATGATTTATTCTGAAGTTGACGATAACACCTTTTTGAGAGAAGAGTAACTGCTTTTGTTTCCTCAAGTGTTTTGTATACGAGTGTTACGTGTCTGATATTAAACTGAACTGATATTAAATGGTGACTGGCTAATCGGTCGAATTATTCATTGCATAAGCTGACTGCGTTGTCTGGCTATCGTAAAACTCTCATTTAGCAAATACTTGGATTATATTCGTGTCTTGACATTACCTTTGATAAAGCTAAGGTGTATCATTTGGGTATTTTTTCGTATCAGTCAATTGTTAACGCAGACATAAACAGTGCGTGTCGGATTAAACAAACAACGAACAAACAAGCAAAATGTAATATTTGCAATATCATTATTACACTAGATGGCTTACTTGTGCAATGTTCGACTGTTTTCGGTAAACTACGTACGGTAAATAAAATTCGAAAACAATAATTATGTCCCTTTGCATTAAAGATGTGCCGACGATGCATAAAAAAGAAAAAGTTTATACGTACATATTGAAATTCGAGTTGTCATTGTGAAGAAAAAAATCTAAATTAAGTTTCATTTTTTGTTACAAAAACACATCATAATATAAAATATACACTTTTTGATCAGTGAAACAATACGCCGTTTGTCACGGGGCAGGTTCTTTCTTTCATAGCAACAAAAACTATGGCTAAGTGGTGTAGTTTGCCTCTTACTTTTACTGACCGGAAGTGCATAGGTTCGAATCCTGTTTAACTTTTTTCTTTCAGGTTTCATGGGGTATAGAAACATAAAATATGTTTCTTTTCACATAGTATATTAACCTCTGCTTAATTATTCTAGCAGTTGGTGCATTGAATCTACAATTGTCGGACACATGTGCATACTACCTATGTTAGGACCTAACTTCCAGATTATCTCAGTTCGTAGAGCGCTTTACTTGCAAGCAGATACTTCGAGGATTGAGTTATGTTTCGGGACCGTATGATTTTTGATCATGACAGGTTGTCATGATGTTGGTTGATGGAGGCTGATGGTGGATGATTGAAAGTTGATGGTGGCTGGTGGAGGTTGATTGTGTTTGTATCGAGACTGATGTGTTTTTAATGATGGTTGTTTATGGTTGGTAATGGTTGATGAATGCTGGTAGTGGCTGGTGGAGGTTGACAATGGTTGATGAAGGTTAGTTACGATTGGTTGAGGTTGATTTAAGTTCATGAATAACGAAAGTAAGAACAAATCATCAACGATAGGTTAATATATTACTATTGAATACAACGCCCCCTTATTCCGTGGGTGAAAAAAAAACTGCCTGGTTTATATTCTTACGAGTTTGGTTCGCCAAAATGTAATGTAAGTTAAAATAACAGGGAACGATTTTTCAAACAAGTCTAATGTGTCTAATTTACTTCTGCTATTTCAATACGTGCAACATATTTTTTTACAGATATCGCTTAAGACTTTTTATGGAAAATAATTACGAAGACCAACAATACAAGAATGAATTGGTTATTTGCAAACATTGATCCTTTTTTTTAGCTAACCTGAGCACAAAGTGCTCAAGGTGAGCTTTTGTGATCACTATTTGTCCGGCGTCAATCGTCCGTCAGTGTGTCCGTGCGTCAGTGTGTCCGTCGTCAATTTTTTATACAAACGACTTCTTTTCAGAAACCACTGGGCAAAATTTGATTCAATTTTCCTGGGGTATTCCTAGCATGAAGCTCTACCAAAATTATTCAAAGAATTCAATTCCATCATGAACTCTGGTTGCTATGGCAACTTTAACGAAAAACTTGTGTATAGAAACATAAAATATGTTGTTTTTTACACATAGTATATTAACCTCTGCTTAATTATCTTAGCAGTTGGTGCATTGAATCTACACTTGTCGGACACATGTGCATATGTTAGAACTTGACTACCCGATTATCTCGGTTCGTTGAGCGCTTTACTTGCAAGCAGAAGCTTGGAGGTTTGAGTTATGTCTCGGGACTGAAAATAATTTTCCTCTACTGAAAATGTTTAGACGGACAGACTGCGCGAACTCATTTGATAGAGTTCCTGAGTTCTGATAAGCCTCGAAGTGATTGTTGCTTCATAAATATAATAAAAAGTAATAACAAAATGACCATGTTTTTCATAAAACGTACATGTCTACGACATAAAGTATGCGTGTCAATTACCAGATTTCGCGATCCCTCCTTAAGTGGAGAATCTGTGTGCGGAAAAAGCTGAAAAATTTTGTCAGCCTTTTCTAATTAGCTCGCTATTTGTATTTTTCTAATTTTCATTTTTTAGTCAGTCACGTTCTAGATTGTTTCTAATACTGCATTACTTTTTCCGCACAACAAGGTGCATCTTTATTATTGTTTTGGCGTAGAAAAAATAGGCGCACGTATATTATCTTTTAAAGAACAACTTCGTGTGACTGCTCATTATCTTAGAATCAGTACGTCTTTTTCCATATATAAAGAGTACATCTCACAAAAAGATAATGTATGAAGGAAGTCGCCATGATGAGGTGAAATAATACTGTAAAACATCTTCTTAACAGGTGTCAATTATCAGACTTCGCGATCCCTGTTTAAACATTCATATGTGGAGCATCTGTGTGCGGAAAAATCTGAATAATTTTTTTCAGCCTTTTCTAATTAGCTCAATATTTGTAATTTTCATGACCTTTTACGAATTAATAGATCATCCCTTAATATGTGAATACGCCAGTGTGGGCGCATTAATAATGTAAGTCGACGTGTCTCTCTTTGGCTGATTTTGATTTGCGGTTCTAAAATAACATTTTCGTTTCAGTAAATAGATTTTACATACTGACTGACTGCGGAAGGAAACAAGTGATTAAGATATAGATCTTTCAATAATTCATTGACGCCCCAAATGGTATTGTAGTGCAGTCAGCTCTTTACGTCTTTTACACACTTTTGCTATTCATCAGTTGAAAAAGAAATTCCGCATTTTTTTTACAAAACAAAATAAGATTATAAACTACAGAGGTTCCGTGCAACATTAAAACGTTCTTTTTGCGGAGAGGGAAAATGACAGATTATTCCTGGATTGTATTTACATATATTACTTACACGCTACAGCACCTTAACTAATGAACGTGAAGTTGGCACATAGATCGCAGCTCTACATCTAGCTCTGCAATCTTATATCAATGCAGAGCTGTATCGCAGCTCTACATCCAGCTCTGCAATCTTATATCACTGCAGAGCTGGGTCGCAGCTCTACATCCAGCTCTGCAATCTTATATCATTGCAGAGCTGGTTCGCAGCTCTACATCCAGCTCTGCGATCTTATATCATTGCATAGCTGGCTCGCAGCTCTACATCCAGCTCTGCGATCTTATATCATTGCAGAGCTGGGTCGCAGCTCTACATCCAGCTCTACAATCTTATAATTGCAGAACTGGGTCGCAGCTCTACATCTGGCTCTGCAATCTTATATCATTGCAGAGCTGGGTCGCAGCTCTACATCCAGCTCTGCAATCTTATAATTGCAGAGCTGGGTCGCAGCTCTACATCTAGCTCTGCAATCTTATATCATTGCAGAGCTGGGTCGCAGCTCTACATCCAGCTCTGCAATCTTATATCATTGCAGAGCTGGGTCGCAGACTTACATCCAGCTATGCAATCTTATATAATTACAGACCTACATCCAGCTCTGCAATCTTATATCATTGCAGAGCTGGGTCGCAGCTCTACATCCAGCTCTGCGATCTTATAATTTCAGAGCTTGGTCGCAGCTCTACATCTAGCTCTGCAATCTTATAATTGCAGAGCTTGGTCGCAGCTCTACATCTAGCTCTGCAATCTTATATCATTGCAGAGCTGGGTCGCAGCTCTACATCCAGCTCTGCGATCTTATATCATTGCAGAGCTGGGTCGCAGCTCTACATCCAGCTCTGCAATCTTATAATTGCAGAGCTTGGTCGCAGCTCTACATCTAGCTCTGCAATCTTATATCATTGCAGAGCTGGGTCGCAGCTCGACATCCAGCTCTGCAATCTTATATCATTGCAGAGCTGGGTCGCAGCTCTACATCCAGCTATGCAATCTTATATAATTACAGAACTACATCCAGCTCTGCAATCTTATATCACTGCAGAGCTGGGTCGCAGCTCTACATCCAGCTCTGCAATCTTATATCATTGCAGAGCTGGGTCACAGCTCTACATCCAGCTCTGCAATCTTATATCATTGCAGAGCTGGGTCGCAGCTCTACACCCAGCTCTGCAATCTAATATCATTACATAGCTGGGTCGTAGATCTACATCTAGCTCTGAAATCTTATATCATTGCAGAGCTGGGTCGCAGCTCTACATCCAGCTCTGCAATCTTATGTATTAAGAATCAAAGGTTCGATCACTGGAATGAGTGTAAATTTCTCTGTGACGATTGATCTCGAACGTTTTGCCTTAAGGTCATTCGTCTCTCACCACTGTCTCAGACTCATGTTAGAGACAGTGGAGAAAGTCATTCTTTTGTGGAGAAATTGATACTTGCTGGTTAGATATAAAGGAAAAATCATAAACAACCAATAAGACAAACAGTTCATGAATTCTGTCAAAAATGTTACAACCCAGCAGTAAATAATTTTGCTCATAGCATCGAAAACAAACACTATAATATTTTATGGTGAATTTAAACCATACTTTAAAAATATGTGCGCCGCTTTTGATGCTTGCATCAAAACTAATCTTTTACGCACTTTGTATTCATAGCCATAGTTAGTGTATACTTCTTGTTTTAATGCATTCCTTCTTGAGCGCATCTGTCTCTCATCTTACTGTAATCTTGAAAATAATGCACTTGACTTTGCATGTCGTTTCAACACGACTCAGTTGCTCGTTAAATGTACTACGATATACTACGTCGCATTTCTTTGGATCGAGATAAAAAAACGAATCTTATTCGGAATACATTACTTTTAAACATGTATAACCTCTTTTCCACCGTAGTGACAAGGTAGCAAGAAAGCAGGGAAAAGATCAAAGTTCCCCTTGCAGATATGAGAAAATCAAACATTTCTTTGCAAGAGCCGCCAAAAGTGTAAATAGACCTACATGACTGTACATGAAAAGTAGACAAAACTAAAACAAGTTCTATCCTTCCAGTTTTTGTTTCTGTATAATAATAACACCATTACAAATCTATTTGGTCAAATAACTATGCTCATCTGAAACGTCATTAAGATAACGCTCTACAGTGAAGATATACTGAAATACCATTAAAATTTTGCAGACCTAATTGAAACTGAATAATGAATATGTAAAAAGAATTAAAAGCAAATGTTTGAAGAGCTCGTTGTCTACGACCCAGCACTGCAATGAAAAAAAGACTGCAGATCTAGATGTAGAGCTGAGATCCAGCACTGCAGTGAAACAAGATTGCAGACCTAGATGTCGATCTACGACCCAGCTCTGCACTTATGTTTGATAACAGAGCTAGATATCTATAAACGATCAACCTCTGCACTTATGTTAAACTGCAACCAGATGTCGAACTACGACACAGTTCTCCTAGAGCAAAGATACAAGATTAGTGTGCTATATTTAGATATTATACCCAGATCTGTATTAATCATAGATTGCAAATTTAGATGTCGATAGCCTAGATAAAGAACTGGGAATCAGCTTTGCAATGATAATAATAATGCAGAGCTAGTTGTCGATCTATGATCCAGCTCTGCAATGATATAAGAATGCAGAGCTGGATGTAGAGCTGCGACCCAGCTCTGCAATTATAAGATTGCAGAGCTGGATGTAGAGCTGCGACCCAGCTCTGCAATGATATAAGATTGCAGAGCCAGATGTAGAGCTGCGACCCAGCTCTGCAATTATAAGATTGTAGAGCTGGATGTAGAGCTGCGACCCAGCTCTGCAATGATATAAGATCGCAGAGCTGGATGTAGAGCTGCGACCCAGCTCTGCAGAGCTGGATGTAGAGCTGCGACCTAGGTCTGTAATTATATAAGATTGCATAGTTGGATGTAAGTCTGCGACCCAGCTCTGCAATGATATAAGATTGCAGAGCTGGATGTTTAGCTGCGACCCAGCTCTGCAATGATATAAGTTTGCAGAGCTGGATGTAGATCTACGACCCAGCTCTGCAATGATATAAGATTGCAGAGCTGGGTGTAGAGCTGCGACCCAGGTCTGCAATGATATAAGATTGCAGAGCTGGATGTAGAGCTGCGACCCAGCTCTGCAATGATATAAGATTGCAGAGCTAGATGTAGATCTACGAGACAGCTCTGCAATGATATAAGTTTGCAGAGGTAGATGTAAATCTACGATCCAGCTCTGCAATTATATAAGATTGCAGAGCTGGATGTAGAGCTGCGACCCAGCTCTGCAATGATATGAGATCGCAGAGCTAGATGTAGATCTACGACCGTGCTGTGCAATGATATAAGATTGCAGAGCTGGATTTATAGCTGCGACCCAGCTCTGCAATGATATAAGATTGCAGAGCTGGATGTACAGCTGCGACCCAGCTCTGCAATGATATAAGATCGCAGAGCTGGATGTATAGCTGCGACCCAGCTCTGCAATGATATAAGATCGCAGAGCTGGATTTATAGCTGCGACCCAGCTCTGCAATGATATAAGATTGCAGAGCTGGATGAAGAGCTGCGACCCAGCTCTGCAATGATATGAGATCGCAGAGCTGGATGTATAGCTGCGACCCAGCTCTACAATGATATGAGATCGCAGAGCTGGATGTATAGCTGCGACCCAGCTCTGCAATGATATAAGATCGCAGAGCTAGATGTAGAGCTGCGATCTATGTGCCAACTTCACGTTCATGTAGAGCTGCGACGAAGCTCCTCAGCAATTATAAGATTGCAGAGCTGGATGTAGAGCTGCGACCCAGCTCTGCAATTATATAAGATCGCAGAGCTGGATGTAGAGCTGCGACCCAGCTCTGCAATGATAAAAGATTGCAGAGCTGGATGTAGGTCTGTTATTATATAAGATTGCAGAGCTGGATGTAAGTCTGCGACCCAGCTCTGCAATGATATAAGATTGCAGAGCTGGATGTAGAGCTGCGACCCAGCTCTGCAATGATATAAGATTGCAGAGCTGGATGTAGACATGCGACCCAGCTCTGCAATGATATAAGATTTCAGAGCTAGATGTAGATCTACGACCCAGCTATGCAATGATATTAGATTGCAGAGCTGGGTGTAGAGCTGCGACCCAGCTCTGCAATGATATAAGATTGCAGAGCTGGATGTAGGTCCGTAATTATATAAGATTGCATAGCTGGATGTAAGTCTGCGACCCAGCTATGCAATGATATAAGATTGCAGAGCTGGATGTAGAGCTGCGACCAAGCTCTGCAATGATATAAGATTGAAGAGCCAGATGTAGAGTTGCGACCCAGCTCTGCAATTATAAGATTGCAGAGCTGGATGTAGAGCTACGACCCAGCTCTGCAATGATATAAGATTGCAGAGCCAGATGTAGAGCTGCGACCCAGCTCTGCAATTATAAGATTGCAGAGCTGGATGTAGAGCTGCGAACCAGCTCTGCAATGATATAAGATCGCAGAGCTGGATGTATAGCTGCGACCCAGCTCTGCAATGATATAAGATCGCAGAGCTGGATTTATAGCTGCGACCCAGCTCTGCAATGATATAAGATTGCAGAGCTGGATGTAGAGCTGCGACCCAGCTCTGCAATGATATGAGATCGCAGAGCTGGATGTATAGCTGCGACCCAGCTCTGCAATGATATGAGATCGCAGAGCTGGATGTATAGCTGCGACCCAGCTCTGCAATGATATAAGATCGCAGAGCTAGATGTAGAGCTGCGATCTATGTGCCAACTTCACGTTCATGTAGAGCTGCGACGAAGCTCCTCAGCAATTATAAGATTGCAGAGCTGGATGTAGAGCTGCGACCCAGCTCTGCAATTATATAAGATCGCAGAGCTGGATGTAGAGCTGCGACCCAGCTCTGCAATGATAAAAGATTGCAGAGCTGGATGTAGGTCTGTTATTATATAAGATTGCAGAGCTGGATGTAAGTCTGCGACCCAGCTCTGCAATGATATAAGATTGCAGAGCTGGATGTAGAGCTGCGACCCAGCTCTGCAATGATATAAGATTGCAGAGCTGGATGTAGACATGCGACCCAGCTCTGCAATGATATAAGATTTCAGAGCTAGATGTAGATCTACGACCCAGCTATGCAATGATATTAGATTGCAGAGCTGGGTGTAGAGCTGCGACCCAGCTCTGCAATGATATAAGATTGCAGAGCTGGATGTAGGTCCGTAATTATATAAGATTGCATAGCTGGATGTAAGTCTGCGACCCAGCTATGCAATGATATAAGATTGCAGAGCTGGATGTAGAGCTGCGACCAAGCTCTGCAATGATATAAGATTGAAGAGCCAGATGTAGAGTTGCGACCCAGCTCTGCAATTATAAGATTGCAGAGCTGGATGTAGAGCTACGACCCAGCTCTGCAATGATATAAGATTGCAGAGCCAGATGTAGAGCTGCGACCCAGCTCTGCAATTATAAGATTGCAGAGCTGGATGTAGAGCTGCGAACCAGCTCTGCAATGATATAAGATCGCAGAGCTGGGTGTAGAGCTGCGAACCAGCTCTGCAATGATATAAGATTGCAGAGCTGGATGTAGAGCTGCGACCCAGCTCTGCAGTGATATAAGATTGCAGAGCTGGATGTAGAGCTGCGACCCAGCTCTGCAGTGATATAAGATTGCAGAGCTGGATGTAGAGCTGCGACCCAGCTCTGCATTGATATAAGATTGCAGAGCTAGATGTAGAGCTGCGATCTATGTGCCAACTTCACGTTCATCCTTAACTAACACAGTAAGGGAAAACACACTGCGATACGCACAGTTACTTCCCCTGTCATACCAGTGAACACCAATTTTATTTGGCTGAGAATAAACTGAGATACACGTGTTATCTTTTACACATGTATTATTCTTCATATTTTCCTTATGTTAAAGTCCTTAAGTAAAGTATATAGTTTTATACAAACTGCCAAAGAAATCCTTCACAAGATAAGCCAAGATTAAATTTGTCAGTTAGATTGGAAGTCACAATCTGTCATTAATTCATTCGTTTGACTGATGAATAACTGAATTAATGATTTTATCGGTAAAATTGTGACTGAATAAAAAAGAAATGAATAAAAAACGAAAGTAGGAAAGAAAGAAAGAAAAAAATCGAAAGAAAAAACGAAAAAAATACCGAAATAAAGGAAGAACAAAGAAAAGAAAGAAAGAATAAAGAATTGCAAAGGGAAGCAAAACTTGAAAAAATTACTGTAAACAATGTATTAATGTCACTTTTGTGTGTTGAAACTGACTCTTACTTACAGAGATTCTGACAATAAAAAACTGATGATTAAGGTTTTCGTGCTCTACCTCAGCATTACACTACTATATATTTAATGTAAATTTATGTTTGTGGTGAATGTCCTTCAAGTAGGGAACTTTTGTTTCTCACAATATCTGGTTTAGAGTTAGTTTGTCTGACACCTAGCCGTAAGAATGCTATTCTTATCTCTTTTACAAACAGGGCCTAGTGAGTGTATGTATATCATTTTTTATATCTTTCATTCAAACTTGCAATATGTATTTTTTATGCACACAAATGAATCTTTGACTCTTCTTTACACAACTAATATTTTCCACATTATATCAAAAGGATTTTATTATTTAAAATAAACAAAATATGTAATTAAATGTTATACTTTTCTCATCTTACACGAACACGTAGTAAGGATAGGGTACATTCTTCATTCAAACTTGAAGCCAAAGGATGGTGTTCGAGGTCAAGGTCGTCAATCTGCGACCGCAACTGAGTTCGAGGCGGGTCGATGGTACGTCATACTGTGACTACTGTCTAGTGAGCTCACTCACTGGCCACTCCCTAGTGAACTTTAAACGTTTTGCTAAATAATTTATTTATTTTATTCATTTTACCGCGATACGAATATAGTTTTTATTACTCAGATGCGTTTATGATTACACAAGACGGGAAGCCAAGCGAATAATTTGTAATCATCTTCTTGTTGTAGACTTTAAACCTAAGTTTGCTATATAAAACTGCTATCGCTTAAAAGTACTTAAAAATCTAAGTGAGTCATAATAGATGAAAATTTCGACACCGGTGGCTGAGATAAACCTAAAACATCCAAATAAAACTAAATGCACTCAAATATTGGTTAAGTGTGTATTTTAATCAATAAATTATCATCAGCTTTATGCAGACTCATAATTTGAATTTGTAACTGTACAAATAAAATATTTCTTTGAAACTTTCAGTCATTTTTTTTATTCAGTGAAGACTTCCTTTTATGTAACTTTAGGTTTTTCAGATATCGTGAGATAAATATTAAACATTTCATATCTACTCAAGATTTCAAACAGGTATTTTTGATGGAATTTAATGTATTTGTATTATAAATGTTATGTATTATTAATGTATGTGAGCCAACGTAATCATTTATCTACGTCGGACGATTTTTTTTTTAATAATCAGACTGTCATAGTGTCCTAAAGTGGTTTAGGCGCCTGCAAACGGAATGGAAGAGACTTGTTCTGATGAGGCCGGCTAGTGAGCAAATTATGGTTACCGAATGTCTTTCCGCAAGAAATCGGATATATTAAATGTGTACAACAATAAAGGTGTCTCATAAGCCCGAGAGGCTGGCCCTTTCAGTAGGAGTGACACTATAAAAAGAAATCCTTTGACTTGTTGCTGTTGAATTTCTAAGAGTAATTTTAATTCAAGGCATATGAAGGTGTCTCAGATCTGTAATTGGAACGAAAGTCAACGCTGTGTAGCGCTTGGCTGTCGAAAGCCTCAAAGAACCGTCCTTTTTGTCATTGATTTTGAAGTATATATTTTTCAACTTCAAATATATATTAGATGTGCATGGCACAGGCAGACAGTTCCTTCTGGGTGAATAAGAAACTCATAGATTAAACCTAGTTTGTAAAATTCCTGTCTACTTGGACATTTATACATGCAAACATTGTAATGATTTTTCATTGACTTTGCTCTCATGGTTATGTTTTTTTTTTAATTTGAAATATAGTTAGTCATGCGCTAGACATTCTTAGCTCCGTAAATTTAACATGCCAATATTAGACCATAGCTAAATATTTCTTTAAACCTCAGTTTTACTATCGTTTGAAAAAAACATCATAAACAAGATAAAACACTTTCATCATAAGCTTTTCAAGATATTCCAAGTGTTAACTTTCAATCTCTCAATCTCACAAAATTGAACTGCCCTCGGACAAAAAACAGTGCCAATATCAAATTACTGATTTATTAACATATATTATCAGCAATTTTAATTTTAATTCAATGTGATTCTGATGTCAATTTTTTAAGAATATAGCGGTGTTTGCTGATAATAATAATGGAGAGGTAAAAACAGAGTTTTCGTTTTCACTAAATAATGTGCCATACCATTAGGCTGACTGCCATTTTACAAAACAAAATGACTCACCGTTTGAAAGAATTTCACTCAATTACATCTCAAGTTACATTTTCTAAATAATGAAATTTAGTGTTATGAACAGGTTCACCGGCAGTTCCTCGGCAAGGTCCTAACGTCAATAAAGATGACATATTCTAGCCCTAGAACTGCATGAACTCCAACATAATTGAAAGAAGTTTCAACGTTTAGAACCCTGCACTTCTGTCGCTACTCTGTCATGATGAGCAACACTCAAACCAGTCAGTTAAGGCAAACTGCTAGAGTTAATCAGCTCAGCAAATTCGACAAAGAACAGACACGTGATATAATTATTATCGCCGTTCCTGGACGGCGATATATACAATTAACAAGATTTGAACAGTTTTGCCTGTACACCGCCTGCCTTTAGCCAATCAAAGCGAATAATTTCATATCACATGATAACAAAATGGACGTCAAAAATCTTCAGCTAGGGATGCGCAAATGAACTCGCCCAACCGCCATGTTTGTCGGGTTACTTATTCTTACAACTAAAAAATTCCATCATCAATGTACGAACTCAGTACCAGTCTTCAGGCTCTAGCAGGATAACACAGAATAATCGCAATATTTTTTGCTACTTGTCATTTCTAACTTGATAATGTAGTCTAAATAAGAGTATGTTTTGTTTGTTTTTTCCAAAACTTGCACTTAAAGAAAAAAATTAAATGCTTGCTTCCGGGCGATTCTAATCAGGATACAAACTCCCCGCAGCGGTTACTTCCCCTCTTCAGTACAGTAAAGGTAGCAAAGCGTGACGTACCCGGTGCGAGGAGTTTTGATCAGGATATATCCGTGTTTTATATATGCTTGTTTAGGGTCAGGGCACTTTTTACCTAAAATTTATTCTGTTTAAATTGTACATGTAATATTTTATGATACTGAAGAATAGTATCTAGCTTTTGTTAAATATACATTTTTTTAGTAATAAATAAAGTAAAAAACTACGCAAATAGCTAATTAATTATGCATAGACTGGTTTACAACAAAGCAATATTCAAAAAATTTTTAATGCTGCAAATTTTAACATGATGTATAAAGATATTGACATGCTTTTCATAAAGAAGCCAAATCATCCGCTTTCAAAAATAGCCCAGCTACAATAAAAACTACAATGTATACTTCATCTGCTTTATTATTTCTGTGTGAAAATTATCAAATATAACTTCGCTTTTCACTGCAAAGCATGTTATAAAATTATCAAATCAATGATTGACAAACAAGAAATACATTCATCTACGCATACATGTGATAACTTCGGTAACTCACAACTGGATTTTCAGCTGGATTTTTAGCTTGAAAACTGGAATTTTTTTATCGACTCGTTTTCACAAAAAGAAAGACAAGAAGAACAGAAAAGAAAACTAATGAAGTGTTTTTTGTTAATACATAAAGGATGCACCACATGCAAAAGGCATAATCTGTTCCCTTAGCACACTTTCCTATCCATTTATATTCAGATTCCCACTGATGATTGAATTTTTTTTTGTCTTTTGAATTTTAGCTTTTGGACCCAAGTCCTTACTCAGATCCCATTTTGTGAAAAGTCTGGGATGTGTTTCCAGTTTCACCAGAATTTTTTGAACAAAAGTACAAACGATTTTAAGATGTAAATTATGTTGATTCATTATAATTGTTGCTTTCAAAAGTAGCCACGACAGAAATATTTAAGTCTTAGAGAAAAGGAAACTTTTTCAATGAAAAACTGGTATTTATAATTAAATAATGAACACTTATCTTAATCAATCAAGTTTGCCATATAAAAAGTCTCCAAGTCACTGTTTTCTAAAAATATTAAAATACGGCGGGGTCGCGGAAATATATGACAAACGGAATTTATCCGAGATTTTCACTCGCTGCCTTATGTTTAATGAACTAAATATTTGCTGAAATTGGTTTCCTACAATTTGTTAAGCTTGTCTTAAAACTACTTGACCTTTTCTTATAAATAAATCCGAGAATTAAAACAAAAATACCAAAAAGTGTTTTAGTCATTTCCTTACACGGTTTAAAAAGGTTAGAGTAACACTAGTAATGCATTGATCTTTAACCGTTTGCCTTTAAAATTAAGCATTCAATTAATTTGTTAAGTTGTACACAACAATTTTCTGCTGGGTGTTCATCCCCAATCGAATTATATTGACCCAATTCATCGCCCGTTGATGGCTAAATGTGTTAATTGTGTATCGAGTGTCAACACAAGATGAAAATAGTAAAATGCGCTCTGATTGGTCAATGCTTTGAAGGTAGTATGTATTGACCGCCGTTTCCGAGTATAAGCTCCGCCCATAACCGGAGCTGGGTAAGTTATTGACGTCGGCAGATTAAAGTTTTTTTTCTTCTTGATTTTAATAACGGGAATTTTTAATTAATAACGGGACAGCTGGAATTGATGTGGAAAAACAGGACTTTCTTAAATCCCGCCGGGATATCACATGTATGTCTACGGATAAGACCTCATACATGGCTGAACGGCGACTTCAAGCATTTTTGGAAATGCTAATACTTGTCGTACTTATATTTGTTTTGGGGTTTAACGCCGATTTCAACAATTGTTATATCTCGGCGGTCAGTCGACTTAACCGGTTTTCCTGGATAACTAACCAGTAATTGCCAATTTCTCCGCAAGTGACTGACTACTGTTCCCACATGATCTACTCTGAATCAGCGGTGAGAGACAAATGAACATAAGACACAATGTCTGAGAACAATTGTCACGGAGAAATTTTGCCCTGCCCAGGGGTCGAACCAACGACCGATGGATTACTAATCCAGTGCTCTACCTATTGAGCTAAGCGGGCGGGCCTAAAGTACTTATTTTAGTCAAGGTATAACGTTATGTATCGTGCAGAAACATGTCAAGTCATTTTAAAATCGCTCCTTGGAAATAAATTGAATCCACATTTAAACTTGTAACTTTTCTTTTCTAATACACATGTAGCTGGATAAAACGTTAATCAAGAAATTGACAGTTGAACAATTC